>CM052956.1:0-2400000 GCA_028554685.1 Agrotis ipsilon
ACGTCCTATTATTGTCAGGTATTCAAATGATTTGAACCACATCTGTTGTCCGGGGCATTTTCCTTCCTATACAATAAAATGGTCTTTACAAGACACTAAATAACATGGCATCATAAAAAAAATTGGTATTTTTTTTCGTTCATACAATTAGTATGAAAAAATATTTTGCGAAAGACCAACTTCCAACGTCCCGATTTTTTTCTTCCGATACAATGAAATGACCCTTATATGAAAAAGAGTCGAACAGCGTTAAAAAATTTTGGTCAATTTCACTCATTTCTGTGGACAGCTCACACTTGACCAAAAAAATAAAAATGCCAAAATTATCAGTATCAAAAAAGAGCTAAAGGTTCCTAAGAAAGTTTTATCGTATCTCTTGTGGATGCAGATTTCTCCCTTTTGGCCCATTTAAAAGAAACACTCTGTATAAAGGGTGAATTTTTCAACTGGGTGTGGACGGCTATTTTCGAAACTATGAGGAATATCGAAAAACGTTGAAAGGAGTCTCGAAGCCGATTTTGATGAAAACTAACTGCATCATTGGATTTTAGAAAAAAATATAATCCGGGCCAGGAATCGAACCGATAGTGTTGCTAATAGGGAACAAATTCTGGGAAGTAATCATATACGGCAAACTTAAGGAAAACGGTTAATTACAAAAAAAAAACTGATTAATCTTCAAGGCAAATACTGTATTCTAACATAAGTTACCATTTCTTCTTTAAAATAATGCTATTTTTAATTCAACTCAATAATTTTGTATTGCTAATTACAGTGGGATTGTTGAAACGTCAAATCCAGTGAAACATTGAAAACAATGTTTTTTTTTTTTTTTTTGGTGTTTTTCTTTCCTTCCAACGGAAAAGGCGAAGGGCATAAGCCCATACAGCCTGGTCTTATTTCAATTCAGTCTTCAGTATTAGTATTATTCGAGGCCAATAATGGCCTTGTCTTGCGTAAATTTTCCATATCTTCTTATCTGGTATATTTTTATGTCTTATCCGTGTTGTAGTTACAAATCAGGTAGAGGTCTATTCCGGGGTAATGCTTTTTCAAATATCTTCAATAGTATTCTTGATGAAATCATAAATGGGATAAAATGTTTTATTGTTCTTGAGCAAATCCTGAATAGAGCGCGGGACATCCAGGGCTTCTTTGTAAATTTCCAATAAGTTGTCAATGAGAACCAGTCTTTGTATATTAAATTGAGGGAAAACCGATATTCGATTTTTCGAAAACTCGGAAAACTCGGTATTCGAAAAATCGATAACTGATAACGGATATTCGGATAATTGTTATTGCATAGCCGGTATTCGATAA
Source organism: Agrotis ipsilon (assembly GCA_028554685.1). NCBI lineage: Eukaryota > Metazoa > Arthropoda > Insecta > Lepidoptera > Noctuidae > Agrotis > Agrotis ipsilon. The sequence goes on from CM052956.1 coordinate 1,321, forward strand.
TATAACTCGGAAAACCGATATTCGATTTTTTTAAAACTCGGAAAAGTCGGTATTCGAAAATTCGAAAAATCGATAACTGATAACGGATATTCGGATAATTGTTATTGCATAGCCGGTATTCGATATTAATACTCGGAAAACCGATATTCGATTTTTCGAAAACTCGGAAAACTCGGTATTCGAAAATTCGATAAATCGATAACTGAAATTGGATATTAGGATAATTGTTATTGTATAGCCGGTATTCGATATTATAACTCGGAAAACCGATATTCGAATTTTCGATTCAGAAGCTTGGTTGTACATGAGATCTGATATCTTTTTCGTAGGACAAACCTTATGTGCTCGTTTTGGCAACAGTTTACATGAAATGTTTTTGGTGGGATTTCAGTTCTTTTTGTAAGTTGCTAGCATCTTGGATTTATAACGTCACATTATTTTTCGAATTGATCTCAACGGGCCCTTTCATTTGATACCCACTTTGTAGAAGTGCATTAACAATAACTATTCTACCATCTTATATGGTCCGCCATATTGGATTTATAATGACGTTACATTATTTTTCGAGTTGCTCTCAATGAGTCCTTTCATTTGAAACCCATATTGTTTAAGTGATTTTTGACTTTTTGATTTTTGACTTTTTTGAGGTTTTTTGACATTTTTGAGGTCTTTTGACATTTTTGACTTTTTTGACTTTTATGACGTTTTTGACTTTTTTGAGGTTTTTTGACTTTTTTGAGGTTTTTTGACATTTTTGCTTTTTTTGACTTTTTTGACCTCTGACTGACTTTGAAACCGGATATTCGAAAATTCGAAAAATCGATAACTGTTATTGGATATTCGGATAATTGATATTGGATAGCCGGTATTCGATATTAATAACTCGGAAACCGGATATTCGATTTTCGAAAACTCGGAAACCGGATATTCGAAAAATCGATAACTGATAACGGATATTCGGATAATTGTTATTGTATAGCCGGTATTCGATATTAATACTCGGAAAACCAATTTTCGAATTATAAAACTCGGAAAACTCGGTATTCGAAAATTCGATAACTGATAACGGATATTCGGATAATTGTTATTGCATAGCCGGTATTCGATATTAATAATCGGAAAACCGATATTCGAATTTTCGAAAACTCGGAAAACTCGGTATTCGAACATTCGAAAATTCAATAACTGATAACGGATATTCGGATAATTGTTATTGCATAGCCGGTATTCGATATTATAACTCGGAAAACCGATATTCGATTTTTTGAAAACTCGGAAAACTCGGTATTCGAAAAATCGATAACTGATAACGAATATTCGGGTAATTGTTATTGCATAGCCGGTATTCGATATTATAACTCGGAAAACCGATATTCGATTTTTCGAAAACTCGGAAACCGGATATTCGAAAATTCGCAAAATCGATAACTGTTATTGGATATTCGGATAATTGATATTGGATAGCCGGTATTCGATATTAATAACTCGGAAACCGGATATTCGATTTTCGAAAACTCGGAAACCGGATATTCGAAAATTCGCAAAATCGATAACTGTTATTGGATATTCGGATAATTGGTATTGGATAGCCGGTATTCGATATTAATAACTCGGAAACCGTATATTCGAATTTCGAAAACTTGAAAACTCGATATTCGTAAATTCGATAACTGATATCGGACATTCGGATAATTGAAACTGGATAGCCGGTATTCGATATTAATAACTCGGAAACCGGATATTCGATTTTCGAAAACTCGGAAACCGGATATTCGAAAATTCGCAAAATCGATAACTGTTATTGGATATTCGGATAATTGGTATTGGATAGCCGGTATTCGATATTAATAACTCGGAAACCGTATATTCGAATTTCGAAAACTTGAAAACTCGATATTCGTAAATTCGATAACTGATATCGGACATTCGGATAATTGAAACTGGATAGCCGGTATTCGATATTAATAACTCGGAAACCGGATATTCGATTTTCGAAAACTCGGAAACCGGATATTAGAAAATTCGCAAAATCGATAACTGCTATTGGATATTCGGATAATTGATATTGGATAGCCGGTATTCGATATTGATAACTCGGAAACCAGATATTCGATTGTCGAAAACTCGGAAACCGGATATTCGATTTTCGAAAACTCGGAAACCGGATATTCGAAAAATCGATAACTGTTATTGGATATTCGGATAATTGATATTGGATAGCCGGTATTCGATATTAATAACTCGGAAACCGGATATTCGATTTTCGAAAACTCGATTTTCGAAAAATCGATAACTGATATTCGGATAATTGATTTTGGATAGCCGGTATTCGATATTAATCACTCGGAAACCGGATATTCGATTTTCGAAAACTCGGAAACCGGATATTCGAAAATTCGAAAAATCGATAACTGTTATTGGATATTCGGATAATTGATATTGGATAGCCGGTATTCGATATTAACAACTCGGAAACCGGATACTTGATTTTCGAAAACTCGATATGCGAAAATTCGATAACTGATATATGATTTGATTTGAAAAAATAAATGATTTGATTCTATCAGCATAAAGTCCTATTAAGTGTCAGTATTTCATATGATTTGAACCACATCTGTTGTCCGGGCATTTTCCTTCCTATACAATAAAATGGTCTTTACAAGACACTAAATAACATGGCATCATAAAAAAAATTGGTATTTTTTTTCGTTCATACAATTAGTATGAAAAAATATTTTGCGAAAGACCAACTTCCAACGTCCCGATTTTTTTCTTCCGATACAATGAAATGACCCTTATATGAAAAAGAGTCGAACAGCGTTAAAAAATTTTGGTCAATTTCACTCATTTCTGTGGACAGCTCACACTTGACCAAAAAAATAAAAATGCCAAAATTATCAGTATCAAAAAAGAGCTAAAGGTTCCTAAGAAAGTTTTATCGTATCTCTTGTGGATGCAGATTTCTCCCTTTTGGCCCATTTAAAAGAAACACTCTGTATAAAGGGTGAATTTTTCAACTGGGTGTGGACGGCTATTTTCGAAACTATGAGGAATATCGAAAAACGTTGAAAGGAGTCTCGAAGCCGATTTTGATGAAAACTAACTGCATCATTGGATTTTAGAAAAAAATATAATCCGGGCCAGGAATCGAACCGATAGTGTTGCTAATAGGGAACAAATTCTGGGAAGTAATCATATACGGCAAACTTAAGGAAAACGGTTAATTACAAAAAAAAAACTGATTAATCTTCAAGGCAAATACTGTATTCTAACATAAGTTACCATTTCTTCTTTAAAATAATGCTATTTTTTATTCAACTCAATAATTTTGTATTGCTAATTACAGTGGGATTGTTGAAACGTCAAATCCAGTGAAACATTGAAAACAATGTTTTTTTTTTTTTTTTTTGGTGTTTTTCTTTCCTTCCAACGGAAAAGGCGAAGGGCATAAGCCCATACAGCCTGGTCTTATTTCAATTCAGTCTTCAGTATTAGTATTATTCGAGGCCAATAATGGCCTTGTCTTGCGTAAATTTTCCATATCTTCTTATCTGGTATATTTTTATGTCTTATCCGTGTTGTAGTTACAAATCAGGTAGAGGTCTATTCCGGGGTAATGCTTTTTCAAATATCTTCAATAGTATTCTTGATGAAATCATAAATGGGATAAAATGTTTTATTGTTCTTGAGCAAATCCTGAATAGAGCGCGGGACATCCAGGGCTTCTTTGTAAATTTCCAATAAGTTGTCAATGAGAACCAGTCTTTGTATATTAAATTGAGGGCAATCAAAAAATATATGATTCAGAGTTTGAATTTCAGAATTGCAATGTGTACATATTGGGGAAGGTATAATATTTAGTCTAAATAAATGTTCATTAAATCTACCATGGCCCAATCTCAGGCGACAAATTGTTGTATAAAAATTTCTTTGTATACATTTTCCTTTGGTAAACCATGGTTTTTTGATGTCCGAGTTAATGTAACGATACCATTTTCCTTTTATTTTTACTGTTTCTTCTCAATGGTTTATCCATTGCTGTTTCATTTTTTTCATGATGAGGTTCTTGCAGTCAGAAGGTGGTAACTTAATATTTTTTATGGGTATTTGACTAATATTGGGATTTTTAACTATGGAGCTGGCAAGTTTATCGGCAAGTTCGTTACCCGAAACGTCAATATGAGATGGTGTCCAAATAAATCTTATTTCTCTGTCTTGATTATGCCAAAGCCTGCTATATTTCTGCCTAATATTATGAATGATATAATTTGTGCTAGCGCTGTATGAAGGATTTGATAAAGCCATTAAAACACTCATGCTATCCGAAATAATCATCCATTTCTTGAAACTGAGGTTAGTTGTTTCTATATATTCTAAAGCTGCATAAATGGCCTGAGCTTCTGCTGTATAAATACTTGCATTCGATGGTAGTCTGAAGCCATGTCCCAATTTAGTGACAGGATCATAGTATGCCATGGAGACATTATCATTATATTTTGAACCATCTGTATAAATTTGTCTATAATCTGTATGCTCATCCAATTTATTGTAAACGGCATATTTATCAGTCAGTGTCCTGTCTACGTCAATGTTCAAGCCACAAAACTTGCTCTCATATGTTCCCTCATAGCAGGGCAAAGAACAACTATTGAAAATATTATGTTCACTCTTAAATGACAAAATTTCTTGGATGTTGTGTGTTAAAAAGTTATTGGAATTAATCTTTAACAATTTTGAAAGAAGTGGATTGCCAGTTTCGGACAACAATCTTAAGATAAAATTGTATTTTAAATGGGTAAATCTGATATTAAGGGGACACAAGTTACACTCAATTTGCATTGAATTAATAGGAGATGATTTAAAGGCTCCCAGAATTAATCTTAAATTTATGTTTTGAATCTTTTCAAGTTTATCTACTAATTTAGAATTTATGCAGTAACAGAAAAAACTATAGTCAAAATGACTCCTTACTAGGGCTTTGTATAAAGTTAAAAGAATCTTGGGATCGGCACCCCACTGGCTGCCAACCAAAGATCTCAAAGTATTTGTAGCTCGTAGAGCTCGTTCTGCTATGCAATCGACATACTTACACCATGACAAATTATGTGTAAATATCACTCCTAAAAATTTTGCTTGAGACTGAATTGATATCAAATTATTGTCATAATGTAGCTTAACTGCAGACACTTTTTTCTTTGAGAATACAACTATCTTACTTTTAGCAGTGCTAACTTCTAAATTTAAATATTCAAAGTAACTGTGTAGTTGTTTCAGTGCGAAATTTAATTTTTGATTTGTGTGTGAGATGTTATCACCACTGCAATAAATAGCCAAATCATCAGCAAACTGTAAATTGCTGACTTCTGATCCTTATATTTCATTTAGCCTATGGATATAAAGTATATAGAGTAAAGGACTTAAAATGCCCCCTTGACAAACACCTTTACTTGACAATCTGGGTCCAAAAATGTTATTGGATCTCATTTTTATATATACTTCTCTATCACTAATGAACTCATAAATCCATTTTACACATTTTTCAGGTATTCCCAAAGAAGAAAGAGTTGTACATAAAACTGAATGATTAATGTTGTTAAATGCACCTACAATATCGAAGAAAACACATACAAGATGTTTATTATTGTTAATGGCAGTATCAATATCATGGAAGAGATGTCCTATGCTTTCTCTTGCTGAATAACCACGACGAAACCCAAATTGATTTCTTGGAAGAATATGATTACATTCAATATAAAACTCAAGACGTTGTTTTATTAATTGCTCAAAAAGTTTACCTGCACAGGATGTTAGAGCTATTGGACGATAAGAATCTGCATCATTTGGATCTTTTCCTGCTTTAAGAATTGGAACTAAGCAATCTTGCTTCCATTCTTTTGGAATTATTGTTTGTTCCCAAAGTAAATTTAAAATGTTTAAAAATTTTATAAGGCATAATGTGTTCATTTTTTAAAACATTTTGTATGAAATGCAATCTAAACCAAAGGTGGTGTCTTTACGTGATTTGATGGCTGCTTTTAATTCATCTATGGTGAAAGGATTAATAATGTAACTATTGGTGGGATTTACAGAGGTATTAGTTAATTTTAAGGGGTGTGAGACAGAGTCAGGTGTATATTTTCTTAAAAAGTTATTTATCCAAAATGTTTCCCTATTATTATTGAGATTGTTATTTCTATTGTAGGATTTATTAAATTTACGCATAGTTTGCCAGATTTTTGAAATAGGAGTGGATCTATTTATTTCTGAGCAATACTTCTTCCAACTATCCAATCTCTCTAATTTAATTATAAGTTTCTTTTCAGCCTGATTCTTTTTAAAATGTATGTAATTTGACTCACTTGGATCTTGTTTAAATGCAATAAATGCTTGTTTACTTTTTTTCACTGCATTAGCACATTTTTCATTCCACCATGGAAGAGGAGGATAGCGGTATTTAGATTTAGTCCCTGTCTGCTTCAAAGTATTGGTATTTAAATTTTGAGCCTGATTTCTAAACATTGATTGATCTATAGCTTTTTGCATAATCTGGCAATATTCATGATATGACTGTAAAGGATCATCATAATTAATGGTAAATTCTTTAATGAAATTGTCAACTATTTTTGTATAATTTTCCCAATTTACGAGTCGTAAATTTGGTCTTTTGAGTTCAGATAAGTTTTCTTGAGAAAAGTTATAAGGAAAGTCGTGTGTAATTGAATCTGTATCAGTTTTGAATAATATGTCTGTTATTGTGGGTAGATGATAACTTCCCAGAGGATCATCATGAACTCTCCAGTTACAATTAAGGGCGATAGATGGACTAACTACAGTTAAATCTAAACCATTTGGTCTCCAGATATTTGAACCAACTGTTGTTGGTTGCGTGTCATTTAATAACACCAAATTACATTCATTTACAGCATCAAGGACATCTCTTCCGCGTGGACTGACAGATTGGCAACCCCACATGGTGTGATGGGCATTAAAGTCACCTGCTATTAAACATGGCTTAGGTAATGAATTAATGAGGTTTAAAAACTTATTTTTGCTAAAGGTAGGGCTACAATTTGGCGGAATATAAAGACTGGCTATTGATAGTGAACTATTATTATATGTTATTTTGATTGCAATATTCTGTAGTGAGTCATCAGAATATGTCGTTAATCTATTAAATTGTATGCCATTACGAATGACAATGGCAACACCATTATAATTATTGCCACAATCATTGCGTTCCATGGAGTATCCTTTAATATTTATGTGTTGTATGATAAGTTTTCTTGAGAAAAGTTATAAGGAAAGTCGTGTGTAATTGAATCTGTATCAGTTTTGAATAATATGTCTGTTATTGTGGGTAGATGATAACTTCCCAGAGGATCATCATGAACTCTCCAGTTACAATTAAGGGCGATAGATGGACTAACTACAGTTAAATCTAAACCATTTGGTCTCCAGATATTTGAACCAACTGTTGTTGGTTGCGTGTCATTTAATAACACCAAATTACATTCATTTACAGCATCAAGGACATCTCTTCCGCGTGGACTGACAGATTGGCAACCCCACATGGTGTGATGGGCATTAAAGTCACCTGCTATTAAACATGGCTTAGGTAATGAATTAATGAGGTTTAAAAACTTATTTTTGCTAAAGGTAGGGCTACAATTTGGCGGAATATAAAGACTGGCTATTGATAGTGAACTATTATTATATGTTATTTTGATTGCAATATTCTGTAGTGAGTCATCAGAATATGTCGTTAATCTATTAAATTGTATGCCATTACGAATGACAATGGCAACACCATTATAATTATTGCCACAATCATTGCGTTCCATGGAGTATCCTTTAATATTTATGTGTTGTATAGGCTTAAGCCATGTTTCGCAAATTAAAGCTATATCAATCTTATTTTCGTACAAAAATTGAGTAAAAATATGTCTATTACATAACAAGCTTTGAGCATTCCACTGTTCTAATTTTAATTTGTCTGTGAATTTGAACTAATGTTCTTTGTGTCACTGGGGTTAAAAAAATCACTCAAAACATCTATAACGTTTTTGGAAGATATTGGAGTATCTTGCGTCTTATTTAAAGTAATCATTTTAATAATACTTTGCACTAAAAGGTTAAGTGCCTTGTCGTTAGTTTTTAATAAAGTAAGGAGATCTAGAGGCTTTTTAGGGCCAAGAGATGGGAAATTTCCATGATTGAATATGTCAGCAAAAGATGGTGGCTTAATTTTTTGTCTATTTTCTTGAATTTTTTTCTGTTTTACTGGACACTGAGCTGAAATGCTGATATGATTGCCATCACAATGGAAGCATTTGGCATGTTCAATGAGCGTTGTACATACTTTAAATGAGTGTTCTTCTTTACAAATGGAGCAGCGTTCAGAGTTCTTGCAAAACTTTGCTAGATGGCCATACCTGAGACACCGGAAACATTGTTTGACAGGTGGAACATACGCTGAGATGTTGTGCCGCCAACCATCCAAGTCCACGTAGTCTGGAAGAACAGATGTCGCGAAGGTGATGGCTACTATTTGCAGCGGCTGTTGAATGAAATTATCATCAATTTTAGTCCGTTTTGTGAATCTTCGAACAGATATTATTTTCTTATAACTTGACAGCATTGTGAATATTTTTTTATTTGTCAGATTGGTAGGCACATTTTTAATTATACCAGTGATTTCCGTGCTTTGTGCTGGTATGTTAGCTTTAAACTGATAGTCCTTTAAAAATGTGACGTTGTTTAAAAAGGCATTAGCAAGGCTGGCTTTTTCAAAATATATAGCTATTTTAAACTTATTCATACATCTAAGGTATTTGACCCCTTTATTGAACCTTTTGATGCAACTGGATATGGACATGAGATCTCGTGTTCCTAAAGGTATATCCGCATTAGAAGACTCGACAAATACCACAAATTCTGCAGCACCGTAACTAGATAAGGTTTATACGTATCTGCATCTTCTATCTCGGACTCTGATGATGTCGACTCTGATTCTAATTTTTCACCCTCTTCATCCTTCTTTCTTTTTTTTCTTGTTCGCACCTTCCCCATTGTTATTTATTTATGTAATAAAGGAATTGATCAATAATCCCTTGTTTTCACTGCCAAAAACTCAATTAGTAAAGGATTAATCACTTAAATTATTAAAGTTTTTCAAAAATCCCGCCTGGTTAGTTCAGAGGTTTCCTGAAAACAATGTATAATTTCCATAAATCATGACTCAGTACTGTAGAGCTAAAGTAACATAGAAAAATAGCAATTTCATAAAAATCTGCTATTTTCTTAAGTTTGCCGTAAATGATTACTTCCCAGAATTTGTACACTTTGCATTGACTCCGTTGATGATGTCCATCACATATTGACGGAGTGTGTCCGCAACGAGGAATTTAGAAATAGCCTAGGTTGTAAGATTGGGGAGTTAGGGTACCGTAATAGTGTTCTAGCTGTACCACTTTCTGATGCAGCTAGAGCACTTTACAAACTAGCCAAGCTACGACTGTGTTAAATTAAAGTAAGTATTTTGTAAACCCAACCAGGGTGGCATAGTCGCATGTGCGACAAAACCCTTTCAAAATTGAATTAAAAAAAAAAAGAAGCTGGTTCGATTCCTGGCCAGGATTACTAATTTTTCTAATTTCCTATGATGCAGTTTTAGTTTTGGTCATAATCGGCCTCGAGACTCCTTTCAACGTTTTTCGATATTCCCCATAGTTTCGGATATAGCCATTCACGCCCAGTTGAAAAATTCACCCTGTATAGCAGACGCATTGTCACGAGCGCCGTTGCCGGACACTGACAGTAGCGCTACGCGCGATCACCTCGAAGCACAAGCACAGGTTTGTGCCATAACAACGATGAGTCCGCTAACAGATTCCCATTTTTTAGATATATATATAATGTTACGGTAAATGTGATTAATTGAAAATTATTAATATTTTTACAAAATTATTAATAATAACCGCATGTTTTGGTAAATGTGAATAAACGATCGAAATTTATTACTTTTAGTAGTAATTACACTAGTTTACAAAATTTTACTTTTTATTTATACCCCGAACCGAATGTATGTCAATATGTTGATCTACCTTCCCTAAACCTAAATATGTTAGCAGAAATATTTTATCACGTCGGAATTTTTTTTTGCAGACAAATGTTTTTTTAACTACCCGACATGGTGGTGATATTTTATTGTTTATTCGTTCGCTTCAAACGACAGTTACTTTGCTTTGGATTGATTTAAAATGGCTAGCAGAAAGTAGAAACAAAGTTCTGACCGTTTTTGTTATGTTTGTGGACAGTTTATATTTTCAAAAAAGAGAAGACGTATTGTAGATTCGTTAAAAACTGCATATCTTCATTATTTTGGATTTCGTGTTGCAAATCAAGATAAAAAGTGGGTGCCTCACGTGTTTTGCGAAAGCTATAGAATCATCTTACTCCAGTGGTCATCAGGAGAAAAAGTTTACCTTCCATTTGGTTCGCCAATACTATGGAGAGAACCTAGTAATCATGAAAATAAGAAAATAAATATTTCTTAAACCAGACGTGACAGAATTTTTTTATTATTTTTTTCTGGATAGTTCTACCTGAACACAAAATAAAATAACAACTTTCAGCTGGGGTATGAAAACCGTGTAAACTAGTGTTATTAATAATTCCAGACACATATTGGTAAAAGTGATAAAATTAATAAACTAAACGGCTAAACCTAGTGCTAACTGAAGATAAGTATGATACACGTAGGTTTAACCGCATGTGGTCGGTTACACCTAGGTTTAGCCGGTTAGAACTAGGCCTAACCTCGGGACTTGCTGGCACCTCGACTCGGTCAATTTAGGTTAGAAGAGGATGGCGGGGTCTGAAAGACCCCGCCATAATCTTCGTGGTTATTTTTTTTTTAACCACGCAGAAGTAGGAGCCGTCGACTTGCTCCTGTGAAGGAAGTTTACTTATTACATATATCACTACTAGGGTCAAATTATTAATAAAAACCGACAAATGTGATTAATTAATCACTTTAACCTCGACTTTCGGTAATTATTAATGATAATAGATAATTATTAATAATCTTCAATTATTCACTCTTACCGTAACATATATACAAAAATGTACTAGAGTGAAATGAAAGCGTAAAAAAAAATATTGAAAAAGGATGACCCTTGCTGAAAAATAACATCAGTGATGAATTGAAACCATATTGGGACAGCAGGGATGAGTTAACAATAAATTATGGTTTAATATGGAAAGGCAACCGAATAGTTTAAATACCAATCTGTAGGTATGCGGAAAGAAATGTTACAAAAATGCTCACAAAATAAAAAGTACTGAACCAAATTTGATGAAATTTTTATGGGACCACACTGCAAGTATCCTGCATCGAACAAAAAAAGAATCACACTAATCGGAGTAATCGATGTACATACATAAAAAAGAAACATACCGACCGAATTGAGAACCTCCTCCTTTTTCTGAAGTCGGTTAAAAAATACATATGTATAGGTCACCTAGGTATAGAAAAATGTAAGCTATGTTATGGCCAAATATTATGAATTCACAATTACAAGATTATTTATCACACTGTGAGGCCTGCTTAACACAATAAAATAACACAAAAGAACTGTTAATCTCACATGCATTCCTGACAGAGCCTGGTATAAAATTGGCACTGATATCTTTCACTACGTCGTTAAATCTTATTTTATATTAATAGATTAATAGATTACTACAGTAAAGTACAAGTTGTTGACTACATCTTCAGAGGTAATCAAACAATTGAAAAATATATTTAGATGTTACGGTCGGTATACAACAGAAAATAACGAAGTATAATTCCGTGTTCACCACATTTTCTTCGACAAAATGTGAAGAAAAATGTTTCGAATAAATTAGAGAATCGTCAAACACAGGAGAAAAAGTACTTTGATATAGGATCAAAAAAGTTAAAACCGTTAATTTTAAATCAAAAAGTCAGAATAACGCTAAGTGATCGTTGGACTTCTGGAATCATTCAACGTTTGTTACCTAACAGATCGTATTTTAATTAAAATGAATTCTGGACAAATATTAAGTAGAAATAGAAAACATATTATTATAGACTCAGAAAGACAAAATTGCCAACAATCACACGATAATTACTGTAGAATACATACGACGACATACTTATAGACGGGTCACAAAATAATATAAGGCCGGTAGATGAGTCACGCGACGGCTATAGTGTTCCGACAACAAGACACATAGATAACGGCACCACTTATTACTATAAAACTCGTTCTGGCAGGATAATGAGACCACCTGATCGCTGGGGACAATCCGTCTCAAGCAAACCATTATTATTATATTATTACAATGCGTTGATTAGACATAAGTAATACTACGTGCGTCGGCACCTTTGACGCAGTAGCTGAGTGATAGGACTGCTGCGCTGCGTGTCACGGGTTCGATTCCCGGACGGCATTTTGTATGTTCAACAAGGTAATCAAGTAGGTCCGGGTTTTTGACTTTTGTGCATGTATGTTTGTTTAGATCAAAATTAATGATTTTAAAAATGTATTATGTGTGTACCGGATAATATTGTAAAGTTAGACATTATAATGAAAAGGGACAAGGAGAATATACTATCCCTTCCCACAAATAAGTAATCATATTTATATTAATTCAGAGTATGTAAAATTATTGTTTACTGAATGACAAATTACCCACTATTGTCATGCGATTGCGATTCGTTATTCTGAACCACAGACCTCGCGGGGTGGCTAGACTTATTGTCGCGAGGTGAATTAATTATTTTATAACATATTTGCTCGTAAAAGGTCTCTTACTGCACCACTATCAGTATTGTAATGTACCTTATTACGCACTAGTGCGGTAATGTAAAACTCATCAAGATGTTCCGTCTAAAACGAACGGTAGGTACTTTTTTAGATCTTAGCAAAGAGTTTTTATGTCAGAAAAGTGGTCAACATTTTATGAATATAATTAACTTTGAGAGAAAAAAATAATAAAAAAACATTTAATTCTTTAATTTAATTAATTTTGACATTTAATTACAACCATTTATCCGTAACAAAAATACAAAAGTATTAATTTACTTTATTAGTAATACTGGCTGTTTTTGTGCCTTTGCCATAAACAAAAGACGTTGATGCGCAAACTTCTCAACTTGGTACTTAACCGATGTCAAAAATGGCGGCTGCGATCTGTCTTGTAAGAAAACCATTACAATTTTACAAAATACGCCTCAACCAGAATTTTGCGGATATTTATGTTGTCGACTCGAAATCTCTATTTTTTAATGTTTTATTATTCAGGTTAGCTTTCGATCGAGTCTACCGTAGACCTGCACGAAATTATTAATAAGTACAGATGTCAAGTAATAATGAATTTATTCGTATAATAAAGTCCGAGTTTTATTTATTTCCTCACAAATGTGTTATAAAACTTCGTATGACATACGTGCGGTTTGATAATTACAGTCTCTGCTTTCTAATAGCACTCGCCCTACGGGCTCGTGCGAGTAATATCGCCTCGGCTGTAATGATCAACTTACCGCACTTGTATCATAATGTACTATTAGGTTCACTTACCCGCACTTCGCCCAGCTTCTCTACATACCTTGCGCGCTCGAGCAGACGGTCGACACTACTAACGGTATCACGTGACACTCTTTTTCATATTCTACGTTATAACAATCCAAAAACAATGTCTATCTCCATTATTTCGGGAACTTTGTATGGTAATCGAGATAAGCTCGCGCGCATTCGCGAAATATATGAGTCGGCACTATCACTATCACTTCGTTCACGCGCTAAGATTCTCTGTAAGTAGGTAAGTATTCGATGAGCGGGGCGCGGGGCGCCGTACAAGAATCAGAGTCGGCGGATCGCGTCGTCGCAGGTCTCGACGGATGATTTTATTCCTTGCCACCATACTGTCGCCAAATAATGGCGAGCTCGTCGTCGGTGTCATGACGCTTCTCATTGCGTTTGACAAAAGTCGCGTGAGTTACTGGTCGGTCATGAAAATCATGTGGACGCCTGGCGTCTGCGTCGCCGTCTCTGATGTCTCCGCTGTTACATATAATATTTTCTCCCTCCCCGGTTGATGATGAGAATTGAAGAAAACAATAAATTCACTCAAACGGTTTATTAGCCAAAACACCCTGTATTGTTACCTTGATTAATTAAAATAATTATACAATATAATTTTCTGACAATGGTGAAATAAAGGACATTTCTTGGTGTTAACTATTTTATACAAGTAACGCTAGCCAGTTTCAACCTTTTAAATTAAGAGCTAGGGTCATGGGGAATTGGAGATAACCGGGTACTGATTCGATGACCGCTACAAAAATAAAATGTTATCAAATATCTGAACCTTCCAATTAAAGTTACCTAAATTAAATTAAATAATGGGCGCCAGGGACTGGAAGAGTCCCGGATCCTGGAGCTGCAGATGTCCACTATTCTTCGGGATGAGGGTAGACAATTCCAAGATCCTTAATTTAAATTCGGTGAAGTACCGACATCAAAACCGGGTTCACCTAACACCGGTCTTATTAGAGGCGGTTTGCACAGAAACCGTCTTAAGATAATCCGTAGAAATAATTGAAAGAAAAAGGAAGTAAAAATAAAAAAAAAAACCGTCACGCCTGCGCTATTGTTAGGCGGGGTCTACCAGCCGCACAGTCGTCTCTGCAGGGGCTAACGGCGTGCTCGAGGACGGGTTCCGCGTCTGGGCTTCAGACTGCACTCTGAATCCCAGCGGCGGAGCGAATCACCCGATGGGCCTCCCTGCAATCGACAATACGGAGGGCTAGGAATATAAACAAAACTAATTTGCTTTCCTCTAGGTGACCGAGCAGGGAAAACTAGCTAGTCAAAACAACAACCAATCTTTGGGGAATAGCAGGGGTTAATACTCACAGTTACTGCAGGGGAATAGCCCTTGGACTGTGGCCTCGTGTTGCTCGACTGGCTGGGCCCGCACACGAAAAGACGCAGTTTGGAATCCTGGAATAAGCGTTCAATAGATCACCAACATATTCTCTCAACTACCAGGGGAGCGCTCACTGACCAACTCCAGACCCGGTTACAACAAGATTTCTTACCTTTTAAATTAGTCGCAAGACATAAGGCGAGCGCCTCCCAAGCTGTCTCTGAGATAAATGGCTGACCTACTGACGCTCCAGCCGGATCTGAGGTCAGGGTTCGGGTGCCAAGCCCCCGCCATTCTCCCTGATTTCCAGTAAAACACAATTAACCGGTCCCCGTGGGGAAACACTACAGCAACACAAAAACTTCACAAAAACTGTCTAAGGTCACGACCAGAAGCCGAAGCCATATTAAGCTTTAAGATCCACCTCAATTCTTTGCTCCATGATCAATATCTCGCAATTTTCCATTAATCTATCTTCCTTTTCATGGGGAAATTAGTATATTTATAACTCGGCAAAATAACCACTTTGAGCTGTCAACACCAAGGACGCAAACAAAACCACAGATTAAATATGCATCGCCTTGACGAAGTTTCTAGAAGAAAGTTTATAATGAAAAAATAAACTCATTTCCGTTAATAAATTTATTTTAATTTATTATTAATTTCGTTTGTTTTCCTTTAACTGAAAATTATTAGGAAGGTGTTAGTTGATATTACTTAAAAAGTTTTCGATCATTATGTTAAAATATCGATTAATCGATAGCTGCTAACAAACTTCGCCAGATGGCGCTTTCACTTGTCAAAACTGACGTCTGACGAAATGTCATGTGGATTGTAAACAACTCCAGATCCAAATATTATTGCGAAACTGTTTAGAAAGGTTTTAGAAAAGTGATTTATTGTTGGGAAGTGAAACTAACGATACATAGGAATGCTAAACGGATGAATGCAGGTACTTGCTACTTTGCCTATTAGAAACGCAGCCGTGAAATAATCACCTGAGCTAGGAACAAAAAAAACATTGTAACAGTACCTCCCCAACCACCAGAGATTTGACCCACTAGGGCAAATCTCGACGCTGGCCCTCCAGCGTCAAAGCAGACTCCAAAGTATCAAGCTCACTTTCCAATTCTCAACCGCTCAAACCTGAAAAGAGGAATGGAGAACGAAAAGAAGCAAAAATTAAATATATGAATACTGGTATACGATCACAAATATTATATTATATGTTGTAATATATAATGTCATCTTTATCTCTCCTGGGGCGAGTCTAATCCATTTACAAACATGTAAAAGACAAGCTCCAAAGAGTTTAAAAAATGTGTAAGTAACTTTCCACGAACTATCCCAGTCTGACCTATTATATTTATATAGGACAGACAACCCTATTCAATCGTACACCACCCTTCACACTTCAAATGAGTAAACTGCCAGCCCTCATGCTGAGCTAGAACTCAAATAATACAATGAAATTATATAAATTAAATTCCATTTAAAAAAAATGAAAATTTCTTCCCATAGAAGGAAGGCCAATGGCCTAACAAAAAAAAAAAATTCCAACTTGAACGTATTCCATCAATGCAGCCTACACGCCCGCCATTACGGCCTTCTACCTCAGGACTATCATTTTGCTGCCTTACCAGCAGTCCGGAGTTACGGACCCCAATAGGGTTGTTAAACATGCAACAACCACTTCTAAATATGGTTAAAAACGTGAACACAGTAGGAACCTGTGTACCACTACAAACCGTAAAAAACAGTGGAAAATAACTTTTAACCAACTGTGAACTAGGCACCGGGAAAATAAATCCACTAATGCTCAAACAAAAATCAGCAACCTCAAGGCATATACAGCCCTCAATGGTTACTGCGACCAACTACAACATGCAATTTTATATTAAAAAAATTGTAATTAAATAAGTAAAAAAAATATTAATCGTGGCCACATGGCGGTTTTAAATCTTTTATATGCCATGTGCCAAGATTTTTGCCGGAACTACAGCCTTCTAATTCATACACTAAGGGTGAAAGTTTTTTCCTAATAATACATTTTTCGTATTTTGGTGCCAATTTGGCCATAAAGAATTTGGAGGCGTCACTCTGTGGATATGTTTTCTTCCATACAGTGTCGCCTACCTCAAACTCCGCGTGCTTCCTACCGCTATTATAGTAACGAGCACTACGAGTATGGGATTTGATGAGCGCCTCCTTAACTTTATCAAAGATACTACCTAATGTTCCTAGCCGGTCTGCATAAGAACTGCGCGAAGAGCAAGCCAGAGTGAGCTGTCCTACGGTATCATTGCCGAAGACATCACCACTACTAACTGCCTCTCTGCCATGTACTAGGAAGAACGGTGTGAAACGAGTAACTTCATTCGTGGAGGTGTTCATAGCGAATTGGATCTTAGAGATGTTAACGTCCCAAGATCGATGATCATCCTCCACGAGTATTGATACCGCGGTCATTATGGTACGGTTATAGCGTTCTACGGTGTTCACGCTTGGGCAATAACGAGGTGTGAAGTGAACTTGAGGTATTTTGTACCTCTGTAGTAGAGAACGAATCTCATTGCCCGTGAATTGCGTCCCGTTGTCCGCTATCACCGTACGGGGTATACCGTGTACCAGGAAAACGCCGTCTTCTAGTTTCTGTGCTATAGCCTTACCAACGGCTCTACGTAAAGGAAACAGCAGACAATACTTCGTAAAACAGCACACGACCACCAACAGGTACGTGAATCCCGCTCTTGACCGTGGTAACGGACCTACCAAGTCAATGCTTATTGTTTCAAAAGGTTTGGAACAGTCTTTCGCATCACCTAAGAGACCGGAAGGAGGCTGTTGTGAGTGTTTGTATGCGGCGCACTTATCACATTTACTAACGTAGCTAACCACATCTTTGTACATGTTAGGCCAGAAGTAACAGAGAGCGAGTCTCTTATAAGTTTTAAACACTCCGAAGTGAGGTGATAATTCGCCACTGTGGTGACTCTTTAGCAATTCTTCCCGACTGCTCTCCGGTACTACCTGCTTCCAATCATTGTCACTAGCTACTCCGAATTTATTTTTTGAATAGCGGTAAAGTTTATCCCCTTTAATTATATAGTTAGGGCACGACCCAGGCATACTGACGCATTTATCCCACACCCCCTTAAACCAAGTGTCAGTGTCCAACGCTTTAATTTCCAGCACCGGAACGCCACGCGATAAGGCATCTGGAACCACATTGTCCTTACCTTTGCGGTGCTCAATGGTAAAATTGTAAGGTGATAACCGACAACCCCAACGGGCCAAACGCCCAGAGGGATTGGTTAAATTAAAGAACCATTTCAAGCTCGAGTGGTCGGTTATCACTTTAAACTCAGGACCGCCTTCAACGTAAGGACGAAAGTGTTCCACGGCGAAGACCACCGCAAGTGCCTCACGCTCCGTCGCTGAATAATTACGTTCCGCCGGATTCAGTGAACGACTGCAGTAGGCGATCGGGTGCTCCTCCCCATCTACAACCTGAGTCAGAGTGCCCGCTATCCCAAAACTGGATGCGTCACAATGAATCTCAAAAGGTTGAGAGAAATCTGGGCAAGCTAATACTGGTGCCGACACCAATGCCTCTTTCAAGGTTGAGAATGCGGATTCGGTCTCAGCCGTCCACTTGAATGGCGGCGCCTTTTTGCTTGTACTTGTTAGCGCATTCAAAGGGGCCGCTATCGAGCTAAAGTTTTTAATAAAACGTCTATAGTAGGAGGCCGTTCCAAGAAACATTTTCACTTGCTTACGAGTTGTAGGGGTTGGAAAGTCGACAATTGACTGAATTTTCGACGGATCAGTGTGTAGGCCTCGCTCGTCCACGATGTAACCTAAATATTTTAGTTCTCGACGAAAGAAACAGCACTTAGGTAAATTTATTGTTAAATTAGCCTGCCTTAATTTGTCTAAAACCCGTTTTAGAAGCGAAATGTGCTCCTCGAAGGTTGATGAGCATATAATTATATCATCCAAATACACAAAGACCTTATTGTCGAACTCCGGACCGAAAAGTCTGTCCATCAATCGCTGTTGGGTGGCTGGGGCTCCAGTCAACCCAAAGCACATAACTTTGAACTGGAACAAACCTCGACCGGGGACTGTGAACGCGGTTTTTTCTTTGGATGAAACGGAATCCAGTTCTATTTGCCAGAAAGCCGATTTTAAGTCAATAGACGAAAGATAACGCGCGTCACGCAACTGATCTAAGATGCGAGAGATGTAGGGTAGTGGATACGCATCTTGCTTACTGACCGCATTCAGCTTGCGGCTGTCCAGGCAAAATCGCCATTCCCCATTTGGTTTTGGAGCCAACAGAACCGGGTTATTCCATGCGCTATTGCTAGGTTCCACTACTCCCATCTCCAACATCTCATCCAGCTGACGGTTGAGTTCCTTGAGGCGTTCGGGCGACAAAGGATAATAACGCTGTTTAATAGGAGGAACATCTCCCGTGTCTATTTTATGACGCAGCAAATGGGTACGACCTAATCCTTTTACCTCAAAGGAGACTTTTTCAAAATCTTTAATTAATAACTCCGCTTCCTTCCTCTGAACCGGTGTTAATTCATCAAACGGCTGTAGGTGCCTAACCTCCGAGACGAAAGTATGACCTCTTTTACGTTTTATATATTGAAATGGTAAAGTATTAAAAATTTTTGGTGCTAAATTAAAGGCCTTCCAAAAATCAACTCCAAATATTAACGGTGTGGTAATATCCGGAATAATATAAAATTTAATAACCTTAGTTACTCCCATGAGAGTTACTGGTAAAAATAAATAACCCTCCACTGATGCTCTCGAATCATTGGCAGTTACTATGCTGCCCAACTGTTTATCGGCGTGCACCGTTGCACCTGCCCTTATAAATTGTTGGCCAGCATCGGAACCTAACACCGATATACAAGAACCCGAGTCGAGTAAGCCATAATACTGCTCATCGTATATAGAAACAGTTAAATGCGGACGTCTATCGTCCGAAGTCTTATAATGTACTGTATTCACCCTTAATGTACTAAAAAATAATTTTAAAAATTTTAAATGTTTGTCCCAATCGGACTTATCAAAATGTTGGCTGCAGTTCCGGACATTTAGTTTTTTGAAATGCAGGTTGGGCAGGACTGAACCTCCTTCTGCTTTTTATTGCACGGCTTTTTATTGCACGTAGGGCACGCTGGTGCACGTACGCCCTTTTTGCCGCAACGGTAACACACAATTTCTCTCGATTTACAATCTGTTAACGAGTGCCCCTTAACCCTACAACGAACACAAAACAACGAACCCGAGACCGTTTGCACGGCCTCAATCCTGGAACCCTTCGGGGCTTGGTATGCTAGGTCTGCTGCGACGAAAGAAGACGTAGCTTTGGGCGGCTCATGGAACTGAGCCTTGCTGTGGAAGCCCAGCTCCAGTTGCCTGCACTTCTCCTTCAACTCGCCGAGCGTATTGATGGTGAACAAACATAGTCCCGAAGTGTATTCTGGTCTCATATTGTACTTTATCCGCGCTAAACGATCGTGTTCTGGAACCCTATAAGAAAGCCTGTTGTACATGTTCTCCATAACCGCTATAAAAATACATGACTGCTCGGTCGACCCCTGCGTCCTGTTTGTGATTTCCGACATGAGACGCATGTCGTAATCGGGTGGAGCGAAATCAATGAGCAACTGCTCCTTCAGTTCCGGCCAATTACTCACCCACGACTTTATGCCTCGGTACCATAATAAGGCTCCGTCGGAAAAAATGTCTAGAGCCGACTGATGCAATGACAACTCGTCGATACCTCTGGCCTCGCACAGCTCCTCAAGACGCTCAATAAACGCCTTCACGCAACCTGTTCCGTTAAACTTAACCCCCAAGGTTTTGACGGTGTCCTTCTTGCACGAAATGGTGATGTCCTTCGTCTGCAAACTAGACAATGCCTCCGGAGTCGCTTCGGCGGAACAAAACGATTGGTGGAAGCTCGCGTTCACGGAATCCATCCTAGCCAGATAACCGCTAAGTTGCTTATCAACGGTTGCGAAATCAGCACTGAGCTCCGTTGGGGGAGTTATCCTACCCAAACGGTGAAAGAGATGAAATCCCAAAGCCCTAGCGCGGTTAAATTTTTTAAAATTGTTGGGGTACCTTTCCAGAACTTCGCCAATTTCTGGTAATTTGGCCTGAATAACTTTCAATTCCGCCTCAGGATCTCTATCAGTCTCCAGGACTTCATCGGAACTGACTAGTTTACCCAGATCTCTAATCTGGATACGAAGTTCCTCAACGGTTGAGGCGGGTTTAGCGTCCCGGATCAGCACCTCATAAACGAGCTCATCTTTTCGTAGTAAATTAAATTTAATAGGGCGTTCCATATTGAAATGTAAGAAAAAAAAATAAGTTGAAACTGGCCGTCACAATTCACAAACTTGAGCAACGTTTAAATATTAACTAAAGTAAACACAGTTCCAGTAATAGCAGTCTTATAGTGCTAGTGTAGTACAATACTATATAAGGGTTTTCTTTTAAAATGGACAATAGTCCTGAAACAATATATTAGGGCACAGGTAAAACAAAGCTGAATTGTAAAACACAGCAAAAAGTAAAATAAAAAAAAATGTAAAAAGTAAATTGTAAACCGTAAAAAATTGTAAATTGTAAAAATTGTAAAATAAAAAAATTGTATAAAACAGCACAAACAAGAAAAGGATTCCGCACGACGGTTTTTTCTTCCTTAATAATTAAATAACTGGAAGGTTCCAGAATCAGTACTCCGGTTTGTAAGGTACAGCAATAGACGTAACCTCTATCTCCAATTAATACACACGTTGGTCGCCACTGTTACATATAATATTTTCTCCCTCCCCGGTTGATGATGAGAATTGAAGAAAACAATAAATTCACTCAAACGGTTTATTAGCCAAAACACCCTGTATTGTTACCTTGATTAATTAAAATAATTATACAATATAATTTTCTGACAATGGTGAAATAAAGGACATTTCTTGGTGTTAACTATTTTATACAAGTAACGCTAGCCAGTTTCAACCTTTTAAATTAAGAGCTAGGGTCATGGGGAATTGGAGATAACCGGGTACTGATTCGATGACCGCTACAAAAATAAAATGTTATCAAATATCTGAACCTTCCAATTAAAGTTACCTAAATTAAATTAAATAATGGGCGCCAGGGACTGGAAGAGTCCCGGATCCTGGAGCTGCAGATGTCCACTATTCTTCGGGATGAGGGTAGACAATTCCAAGATCCTTAATTTAAATTCGGTGAAGTACCGACATCAAAACCGGGTTCACCTAACACCGGTCTTATTAGAGGCGGTTTGCACAGAAACCGTCTTAAGATAATCCGTAGAAATAATTGAAAGAAAAAGGAAGTAAAAATAAAAAAAAAAACCGTCACGCCTGCGCTATTGTTAGGCGGGGTCTACCAGCCGCACAGTCGTCTCTGCAGGGGCTAACGGCGTGCTCGAGGACGGGTTCCGCGTCTGGGCTTCAGACTGCACTCTGAATCCCAGCGGCGGAGCGAATCACCCGATGGGCCTCCCTGCAATCGACAATACGGAGGGCTAGGAATATAAACAAAACTAATTTGCTTTCCTCTAGGTGACCGAGCAGGGAAAACTAGCTAGTCAAAACAACAACCAATCTTTGGGGAATAGCAGGGGTTAATACTCACAGTTACTGCAGGGGAATAGCCCTTGGACTGTGGCCTCGTGTTGCTCGACTGGCTGGGCCCGCACACGAAAAGACGCAGTTTGGAATCCTGGAATAAGCGTTCAATAGATCACCAACATATTCTCTCAACTACCAGGGGAGCGCTCACTGACCAACTCCAGACCCGGTTACAACAAGATTTCTTACCTTTTAAATTAGTCGCAAGACATAAGGCGAGCGCCTCCCAAGCTGTCTCTGAGATAAATGGCTGACCTACTGACGCTCCAGCCGGATCTGAGGTCAGGGTTCGGGTGCCAAGCCCCCGCCATTCTCCCTGATTTCCAGTAAAACACAATTAACCGGTCCCCGTGGGGAAACACTACAGCAACACAAAAACTTCACAAAAACTGTCTAAGGTCACGACCAGAAGCCGAAGCCATATTAAGCTTTAAGATCCACCTCAATTCTTTGCTCCATGATCAATATCTCGCAATTTTCCATTAATCTATCTTCCTTTTCATGGGGAAATTAGTATATTTATAACTCGGCAAAATAACCACTTTGAGCTGTCAACACCAAGGACGCAAACAAAACCACAGATTAAATATGCATCGCCTTGACGAAGTTTCTAGAAGAAAGTTTATAATGAAAAAATAAACTCATTTCCGTTAATAAATTTATTTTAATTTATTATTAATTTCGTTTGTTTTCCTTTAACTGAAAATTATTAGGAAGGTGTTAGTTGATATTACTTAAAAAGTTTTCGATCATTATGTTAAAATATCGATTAATCGATAGCTGCTAACAAACTTCGCCAGATGGCGCTTTCACTTGTCAAAACTGACGTCTGACGAAATGTCATGTGGATTGTAAACAACTCCAGATCCAAATATTATTGCGAAACTGTTTAGAAAGGTTTTAGAAAAGTGATTTATTGTTGGGAAGTGAAACTAACGATACATAGGAATGCTAAACGGATGAATGCAGGTACTTGCTACTTTGCCTATTAGAAACGCAGCCGTGAAATAATCACCTGAGCTAGGAACAAAAAAAACATTGTAACACCGCGTTGCTCATAGCCGCAGGGTTTGTTGGCGCAATTTGTAATGGCGCGGGTGGACTTTTCGGCGCGGGCACATAAAATGAAACTCACTAGTTTAGAGTACAGTAATAGTAGATTACGCAACAAGGGAGTAAAGCATTGCCTTACGTCACGGGCGTATTGAATCCCGAAGCGACACTAAGGATTCTGAGGGTGAACCTCCGTAGCGCAGCGAGGAGGTTCAACGAGGGAATTAAGTTAAGCCCCTAAGACGACCCACTGAGGCACTGACCCTTTTCACACCTACTGCGAGGAAATAAATTCGATTTTTGAAATTTGATGTGGTACGACAACCTTCGAACGTGAAGTTGGCACCACTGCAACCTATCGCTGTTGCGCCCAGCAGCCGCCATGTTGAAAGTTTTCATATGGTTTTATTTGAGGTTCCAAATTCAAATCACACATATCACTGTAAAACTAGGGCTCGCGTACATTGCTTTGTTCCGTGTTTGAGCGTGCGCACTCAGTGGTTGCGTTGAGCCGACTGTCTGCGACTCTGCGCGAGCGATGCGCCGTGCAAGATGGCGCGCGCGAGGCGCTGACCTTGTAGGAGCGGGCGACGCGATTCCACACGGCGCGGGCGTAACCTTGTTACACCATCCTGCGTGCGTTTTACGTTGCGTAGTACTATTAGTTATTCTATGGTTACGGCGCTACTCTATTAAATTATATTGATTAACCTTTAAGCACCGACGTGCATTTTTTGTAACATTAGTACCGACGTGAGGCCTGAGAGGCCGCTTACATTATGTAGTTATTTTTAAAGATAGTTGTGATTTAAATATTTTTCTTAGCGATATGATGAAAATTAAAGAGTTTTAAGAAAAAATAAGAATGAAAAGAAAGTAACATTTTATTTTATATTTTATTTTAGACTGTAATAATATTTGGCATGAATTTTGGGGGAAAAGACGACTTTTGGATATAAAAAAATATAACACAAAGTATAATCCTCTCAGAATAACAAAAAATAGTATTTCTTACTTAGGACAAATATAGCTTTAAGAAAAAAAATACTGTAGGAGCACCAACCTCCTGAAAAAAAAAATGTCCACAGTCGGACTACACCCTAAATTCAAAGCACAGTCAGAGCATGCTTGTTTCGCGCACTGTAAACAAATGAGTTTTTTACATAAATAGCACCTAAACGTCGATTTTTTTTGAGTTTGGTTGATTCGAAAGACAAGTCTAGCGTGTCTTGACTTCTTCTGTTTGATCTTCAGATGCCTCTGGCTTATCAGAACCAAGTACTCTTGCCTAACTCATACTAAGTTCACGACGCAACGATGGGTAACAATATCTTCACTTCATGTGCTCTAATACCAACTAGCAATATTATGTTGTGGTATTTTAACAGATGATCTGTTTGGAGGTGATTTAGACTACTTATAATTTTATTCTTTCCTCTAACTTAATCTACCCAGCCAGTGCCGGTCCTACTAACATTTTCAACCGGTGCGAGGACTAAAAAGGGCGCCCCTCTAAAAAAAAAATCTTTAAGCAGTATTTATTTTCAACCAGAAAAAGCAATGGGTTCAAATTATTATTAAAAGTTTGTTTAACCAATTTGTGCGAATGTATGTAAATGTATATATGTGTAGTCAGCTTTTATTATTTTATTCTTTTCACATGACATTACCTAATCAAATCTAATGATAATTTAGCAATAATATAAAAATAACCTTCAATAGCTACTTTCCTAGGGTTTTTTCAGAGGCGCGGTGGCGGCGCGGTAGCGACCGTATACACAGCCTAGAAGCGCGGTGGCGGCGCGTTAGCGACCGTATACACAGCCTAGAGGCGCGGTGGCGACCGTATGCACAGCCTAGAGGCGCGGTGGCGGCGCGGTAGCGACCGTATGCACAGCCTAGAGGCGCGGTGGCGGCGCGGTAGCGACCGTATGCACAGCCTAGAGGCGCAGTGGCGGCGGCGGCGTAGTGTATATAGCGCTTACGCGACTCGCACGTTCGATCGAGCGTCTTTTGTTTCAAGTTTTGGATCATTTTGGCGCCCCCCCTTAGAAGGCGCCCGGTGCGGTCGCACCGCTCGCACCGCCCTAGGACCGGCCCTGTACCCAGCCTAGAGAACGGAACCTCTTCATCTGATGACGATGTCGGCGCGTCCAGGTGTTCAGGTTGAGTTTCTTTGGTATTAGAAATATCAGTGTTAGTATCCCTATCATGCTGTCTGTGCTCCGTACAAAAACTGACTGTTCTTCGCCAGAGTCGTCGACCTCGGATCCGCTAGAATCTTAAGACGCGATCCAGCTCTCAATCATTCGCGCATTATTTGGGTTAATTGCATCTATACACATCCGGGGTTTCTTTGAGTGCTATAAATCTGTCGCAGAAGTATTTCTTTTACAACCAGAAAGTCCTGGTATATCCTTAGTTTTAGATATTTGTAAAAATAGCAGTTCACTGTAACAAAAAAATAAAACAAAATACTTACGTAAGTACCGACATGAGGCCTGAGAGGCCGCGTAGGAATTTCAAATCGTAATTACTCAATAAATGCGCGTGCGCCGTTACGCCTTCTTACTTCAACGTCAACGTGGGCACTGTCCTTGCAGCTACTTGAAAGCGGGAATAGGAATTCCGCGGAGAGAGGGGTAAATTGGCAAGTCAGGTGCCGGCCGGGGCCTCTCAGACCGCACGTCGGTACTTAAAGGTTAATGAGGGATTTTCTTTTGATTGTTTCCCTAGTCGATAGATAGATGGCGCTGAACTTGGTATGTACGGAACGTCGTCATTTAATTATTTTTTTCACTTGATTTTAATTTTGAGATCTTAAAACGTAACGTACATGTCATGTCATTGTCAGTCACATCTTTTCTATCTCCATGGCAGTAACATATTACCAAGTTCAGCGCCATCTATCCATCGACTAGGGAAACAATCAAAAGAAAATCCCTCATTCCTCGCGAGGTGCTGATGATTTTCAAGAACATCGCATACCGTGCTCAGGAATCTAGCGTTGAACGTGCGCAGCGCCTTAGTGATTTAAGGCAGCAAGTCTCTGCAACAAGGGATAGGAGGACTAGCGATGAGCGCTCGCAGCGGCTTGCTAACCAAAGAGTGAGAACATCGCTGAACATGCGCAACGCCTAGCAACAGAAAGACGGCGGGTGGTGATTGTCAGTATGCAATAAAAACAAAATCCTCCTTTTGCCAGTCAGGAAAATAAATTATAGCACTCGGTACTAATCGAACCCTCGAACCACACTCATAAATTTCATCACAAGTTAAAATGTTTACCGCCCAACGAAGTGGGCACGGGTCAGTCAGTATCAATCATTTAAAAAGTGACAGTTCAGTTTGACATTGACATTCGTATGTGTCAAATTGTAATTCGAAATTGAATAAATAAAACAAAATTACAGTGAACCACGGTGAACTGTGAAGTAAATTAAATAATTCTGTGATTGTGATATTTTCATTGTGGCATTATTGTCATAATTGTTGTTAAAGAGTGGGTACTGGGCTATATAAAAGTACTCTGTGGTAATTCTGTAATGGTCGTAAGTAATGCAGATTCTTTTGCAATGAATTCCCCACGATATATAATTGTTTACATTATATAAATTATTGGCAAAGTGAAGTCTAATAAAATTATAACCACAGAAAAGATATTTTATTGACTGGATTCAGGGAATCTGGAAGGGCTGAGACAAGTTATCATTCAGATTGTATCGTGTGACATACCGGTGCTGCACTGTGCCATAGATGGTGATGGCCACTGTAAGCGTGTGCCAACAGTTTCCCGGCGAGCTATCCCATGAGGTAAGATCTGCACCCGTCTAACTCGTCTTGCTTGTGACCATCAAATAAAGTTATGCATGACACTTGTTGGATCAACTACATTTTCATTAAATACACCATACTTCATAAAGGTCTGTCATAGTAGCTATGAAGTAATTTTAAAAATATTAGTGGGTCTACCTTGACCAATGATAAAGAATTGATGCTGTCCAATTAGCTATTAACTCACAGACTTTTTACTGTCAAGCAACTAGTAATTTTGATTAAGCCCCTTCATACACAAGGAGACACCAGTGTCCGATACCTTTTAGACTTTGGTATTCATTGATGCGTGCCTGTATATGAACCTCCACGGATTTGTATTCCCATAGGCGCCTGAATACCAAAGTCATAAGGTATAGAAGACTTGTGACACCTTGTGTACGAAGGTTACACTTAAGCTTAATTTTTAAACAAGCATGACCAAATTATATCTTTTTGATATACTTACAAGCAAACATAATGAAACCCTATCAATATCTGTCCTCTCTTAGTAGGTATCTTTATTTAAAACAAAGTTAAAATGTTACATTAATTTTTTAGATTATAATCATTATATTTAAAACAAATTAGAGCAGTGGTGGCCCAGTGGTATCGGTCCCGACTTACGAGTTGTAGGTCGTGGGTTCGAACCCAGCTTGGCGCATTACTTTGTGTAATTTATTTCATCACCACTGCTCTCAAAACGGTGAATGAAAACATCGTGAGGAAACCGGCATGTCCTAGAACCATCAATTCGAAGACATGTGACATCTGCCAATCCGCACTGGGCCCGCGTGGTGGATTATGGCCCAATCCCTCTCACAAGAGAGGAGGCCTGTGTCCCAGCAGTGGGAACGTTATAGGCTGATGATGATGATGAGTCAGCAATTTAATAATGGTTCGTCAAAAAATAACAATAACTGCCCTAATCAAACAAACCATACCGGAAAGTTCCTGGCACAAAAGATCCCAGAATACTTGCCGCAATACCACGCTAAATGACAATTGCCACTGTCTGCACCAGAAAAAAAAAATTGTAACTATTTAATCTTTTTACTTTGACTAGTTGAAGCAAAACATGTACTCTGTGACATATTTTTTATTAGGTACATGTACATTTTAGTTACTGAATTAACTTTCTAACCTAATATGATTGGTGGATAGTAAACACATCCAAACAATGTAGCAAATGTTCATTGTGGTGTTGTTGTTTATTTTTTTCAACATTTGATTTTTGAAAAAATAATGTTCTAGAAATTGAATCCACTCATTTCACAACTGCCTTTCAGTCTGTGCAATCAATTCTTTCTGATTTAGTTAGATTTGTTGACAGTAAATAGCTAACAAGTCTGATATAATTAATACATAATCACATTTTTGTAGGTTTAATGTTACTATTAGAGGGTAAGCATTTTGTAGTTCCCTGTGAAATTGTAATGCACCGAGTAGGATGTTTAGTTTCAAGTTTAGTGAAAAGAATGGTAAAGAAAGTCATCATCTTGTCTTCATCTCATTTTGCTTCAGGTCAGCGCAACACATCCTACAACACATTCTTCCATATTAGACATCATTATATCATTTAATCCTTTTTTTTCATATCTATACTAATCTATACTAATATTATAAAGAGGAAAACTTTGTTTGTTTGTTTGTTTGGTTGTAATGAATAGGCTCAAAAACTACTGGACCGATTTCAAAAATTCTTTCACTATTCGAAAGCTACATTATCCACGAGTAACATAGACTAAATTTTATTTTGGAAATAAATAGGGTTCCGTAATATATTTGCGTTTTTCGGACACAAGGTGTAAAAAATCAACCAGAAAAGTTACTTATTTTGCGTACGCTGCCTAAACTATAAAAGATAGAACTATGAAATGTTCTAATTAGTTGTAGATCTTATAAATATCTACAAAAAACTCCGCGACACACTATACCTATCTATGTCGAGTGAGGCACAACAACCATTTTTTAAATAAAAAATCTTGAAGTTTTTTGGACTACTTTTAAACGCATTTATTTTACTCATTCTATTAATCCTTATCAAAATAATTATTTCATCATTAAGTACAGTTAATGTAGATGATATTTGGTCTTTGAATGATTAAAATTGGATGTTTAGTTTCGAAGTTATGGCGAAATTAAAATATCACGATTTCTGCTGCACGGCCCGTTGCGAAGTGAGCGTCACCAAGGCAGGGGTGCGCGTGCGGGAGGGGAGTTTAGATCTATGAGTAAGGTACCCGCGCGGCTCAGACGCGTAGTCGGCTCCCTACGCAGCGGTCGTGCGCGAAGTCTAATAATTTTCCTGCGAGAACCACGACAGACCAGCTAAACTATAATAGATACAAAAATGGTGTGATAGCAAAAATTGTTCCACGTTATGAGCATTTTTTGCTGAGAGAATTAGTTTGAAGATCTGGAACACCTGATGTGGAACTCCAAGAGCCCAGCTACACTATAACATATACAGGAATAACGTCTCAGCAAAGTTGTTCGGCCTGATGAGCACTCTCTGTGGACATATAAAAATTGAAGATCTGGAACACCTGATGTGGAACTCCAAGAGCCCAGCTAGACTATAACATATACAGGAATGACGTCTTAGCAAGAGTTGTTCAGCATGATGAGCACTCTCTGTTGACGTATAAAAATTGAAGATCTAGAACACTTAATGTGGAACTCCAAGAGCCCAGCTACCCCGCGGTGGTGGACGCCCACGGCGTCGGACGTCACAAGACGATCTCCGGCCACCGTAGGCGCGGGCATGCGGGTGGCGAGTAAAGGGCAACTCGCCGTCCGACTATGGACGGCGCGTCGTGTTAGCATAATGACGGGGCCGGTCTCAGAGGGC
This sequence comes from Agrotis ipsilon, assembly GCA_028554685.1. Classification (NCBI taxonomy): domain Eukaryota; kingdom Metazoa; phylum Arthropoda; class Insecta; order Lepidoptera; family Noctuidae; genus Agrotis; species Agrotis ipsilon. The sequence goes on from CM052956.1 coordinate 31,690, forward strand.
TAAAGCCTGCCGGGGTATCATACCATCATCGTTACCCCGTAACATAAAGGGCTATTGAAGGACACCGTGGATTTTAGTCAGTACAAGTCTGACAGTCCCTCCTGCCCTGCCCGGGGTGGGAGGACTCATTTGATGATTTACCACGAAAAAAAAAGAGCCCAGCCACACTATAACATGCGTACGAAGTCGCGGGCAGAAGCTAGTCATTCATAAGAAAGTCCATCCACCTTTTCTTTGGCCTTCCTCTTCCTCTCCATCCATCAACATTCATAGCCATCACTCTCTTACTCATGAGTGTCATTCCTCCTCATCACATCAAAGATATGGGAAGCATATTGCTTGTAACTAAATCGAATGTTATATCATCAACATTACATGCATCGTTCAATTGAAAAAGATTTTTAATTACCTACTCCAGGCTATGATTATGAGAAAAGTGAACAAGTGTCCTTGGCAAACACTATTTTGGATTGTGTCCATAGCATAGTTGTTAATGTGGTAATTGGGTGTAGGTGTGAGTCAGCCAAGATAGTATGCGCGCGCGTCGTGTTTGCCTCCAGAGCGGAGGGCGCGGCGGCGCGGGCGGTGGTCGGCTTGAATAGAACGGATTGTATTAGTGATGTTCACACTTTACCTACTTAATCTGCAGCGTCGCACATACTGGCCTGGTTGGCAGGACGCTGAGCCTAAGAATATTAAATGTCTTTAAAGTAAATTTTAAGTTTTATCTTTGCGTCGGTGTACAATAAAATTACACAATAAGTACCAACTTGGATAAGACAAATTGTATCCACGAGAACTCTGCCGACAAACTGTACTGCAGTTTGGCAGAATATTACCTAATGTTAATTTTCATGTATGTTTGGCCGAATAAATAATTTAAAAAAAAATGTCTGATACAGTCTGTCTCAGTTTGACTCTAAGTCTGACTGAGTCTGACTCTGACCTTTGTAAGTCTTCCTCGTTTGTATTCTTCCTTAACTTTTTTAAAATTTATTTTATGGAGGACTCACAGCTTATAAAATCATAACAATATAAAGCGATAATAGGTTTATTCGAATAAATCTTAGAAAATTGTGTATCATGTAATTTTAATGTGCAAAATCTATCTATACATATAATAAAACTGTAGAAAAGTTATTTTTGTACATTAAAAAAAAACTCAAAAAATTTAGCCAGGGTATTAAAGGACAACCAATAGAACCCATTTCTAGCATTTTTAGAATTTTTGTCTGTTTGTCTGTTTGTCTGTTTGTCTGTTTGTATGTTTATTTGTCCAGGTATCACGTAAAATGTACGAAATTTATGTAGATAACTTTTATACACAACGATTAAGCGTAACTTGGAGAGGAATTTAGTTTTTGTTTCATTGGAATCGGTTCAGTCTATCAAAAGTTATTCGAATATAAAGTGTTTCAGAAGTAAAATTACGGTCAGTTCACACCAAGACGCGTAGTTCATAGCGCGATCTAGCTTCGATTCTGCTACATATTCAAATAAAAATTCATCTAATGATTATGATAGGATGGGATAGGATAGGATAGGATGGGATAGAATAGGATAGGATGGGATAGGATGGGATAGGATGGGATAGAATGGGATAGGATGGGATAGGACGCGACAGGACGGGACAGGACGGACAGGACGGGATAGGACGGGATAGGATGGGACAGGACGGGACAGGACGGGACAGAACGGGACAGGACAGGATAGGACGGGACAGGACGGGACAGAATGGGAGAGGACGGGACAGGGCGGGACAGGACGGGACAGGACGGACAGGACGGGACAGCTCGGGACAGGACGGGACTGGACGGGACAGGACGGGACAGTACGGGACAGGACGAGACAGGACGGAACAGGACGGGATAAGATGGGATAAGATGGGATAAGATGGGATAAGATGGGATAAGATGGGATAAGATGGGATAAGATGGGATAAGATGGGATAAGATGGGATAAGATGGGATAAGATGGGATAAGATGGGATAAGATGGGATAAGATGGGATAAGATGGGATAAGATGGGATAAGATGGGATAAGATGGGATACGATGGGATACGGTGGGATTTTGGAGGGAGACCTTTTTACCCGACGCTTCGCACAAAAAAATACATTGGTAATTTCCGACATCCACGCGAACGAAGTCGCGGGCACAGCTAGTAATAAATAAGTTGACAAGTATGTAGAAAAATGTAAAACGATGACACTTCACACACATTGTGGTTGCAGGTAGGCGAAGCGACAAACGATGTGAGCGCCGAGGCGACGGCGCTGCACGAGCGCCTCGTCGCCTACGTGCACGCGCTCGCCGGCGGAAACGTGAGTAGCACTCCACCTCCACCTCGTTGGTGCGCCGCCTCGCGCCCGCTCTCACCGCCCGCGCACCGTCCGCAGGAGCCGCGCTCCGGCGTGTGGGTCGAGCACTCGTACGCGCGCGCGCGAGGCGCCGCACACACGCCCGCCGCACACGTGCGCGTGCTGCTGGCGCCGCGCCTGTCCCCCGAGCGCTCCGACGTGGACGTGGAGCGCGCGGACCCTGTTCCACCCGAGCTGCCCGCCGAAGGAGAGGCCGAGCCGGACGACTCCGACACCGAGCTCGACGACGACTGGGAGCAACGCGTGACGGCGCTCGCGCCCAGCGCCGTACACGCGCGTCTCGCCTCGCACGCGATCGACGCGCTGCGCCGCATGCGCCTGGAGCGACTGGCGGGCGGCCGCGCGGACCTGGCGGCGCGCGGCGCGGCGCGGCGCCTGCGCCTGGCGCTGGCCGCCGCCGCCGCGCACCCGGCCGCGCACGCGCAGCGCCCCGGGCCGTGGCTGCACGCCACGCTGCACGCCTACCTGCCGCGCGCCGAGCGGCGCCTGTACGACGCGCTGGCGGGCGAGCTCGCCCGCGTCGCGCCGCGCCTGGCGGAGCGCGCGCTGGGCGGGCGGGCGCCGCGCCGCGAGCCGCTGGCGGGCGCGGGCCGGGCGCTGGGCGACGCGGGCCCCTGGCTGGTGTGGCTGGGCTGCGGGCGCCCGCGGCTGGACGCCCGCTGGGTGCGGCGCCTGGCCCCGCTGGTGCACACGCGCTCGCTGCCGGCCGGCGCGGGCCGCCGCCTGCCGCCCGACGCGTGGTGCGCGGCGGTGGCGGGCGGCATGCGCGCTGCTCTCGCGGACACGCTCCTGGAGGCAGGGTGAGTTTATAGTAGCTTCTGAAATGGATTTACAAATTATCCTTTAACGCTATGCATGGCGAGGCATTCGGGCGGAGCTAACGAACACTCGAAACGAAAACGTACGCTATGGTTCGCATTGTAAAGTGCAAAAAACTTAAAATTGCGTATGAGAATCAGCAGATCGGAACAACAACTTTCAGGGAGCGGCCGGTGATACTGGGCGGCATCGGCGCGGGCGCAGCACTGGTGACGGCGTTGGCGGGGACGGTAGGAGCGGGCGCGGGGGCGGGCGCGGGCGCGGGCGGCGCGGTGCGCGGGCTGCTGCTGCTGGCGCCGCCGCTGCTGACGGCGGCGGGCGCGCGCGACTGCCCGGAGGACGCGCTGCGCTCGCTGCGCCTGCCGCGGCTGCTGGTGCTGGGCGCGGGCGCGGCGCAGTGCTGGCGCGGCGCGGCGGCGGGCGCGGGCGCTGCGCGGCGCGTGCTGGAGCTGCGCGGCGCGGACGACTGCCTGCGCGTGCCGGCCGGTCCGCTCCGCCGCCGCCGCCTGCCGCAGCACGCGCTGGACGCCGCCGTGGCGGTGAGCGGACAAACATACATACACACGACTACTCTTTTTTGAAATTGGTTAAAAATTACGTAGGTACTTTCGGGAAATGCTGTATTGCATGTTGTTCCAAATCTGGAACAACATGCAATACAGCATACGTAAATGATGGTTCCAGATTCGGAACATCATACAGTTTAGTATAATTGGGAATTGGTCGGGTACTTACAACATAATAATTTAGTTACATAATAATTATTTGTATGTCACTGTTATTCAGCGCGTTCAATACTATTTGCCTTTAAGGTGCATTCACACACATCAGACACGTTACGTCACCGACAACGGATCGGTGACGGTTTGTCTAGTCACCATCACGTCGTTGGTCAGTCACGTCTCCGGTTTACCTGAATCGTTGAACACATACACTGACTGAACTGAGACGTGACTTTCCCGGGTGTGTGGGGATAAAAGTATGAAACTTGTATGGAAATGTTATTTGACGTACCTGACCGGTGACGAGACTGATAGATCACATGCCGGTGACTGGACGGTGACTGACGTGTGGGAACAAAGTCATACTAGAAGTATAGAAACATTTTGTTTTTCAAACCGGGCCGGTAATGTGACGGTGACGGTAAGTATGAATGCACCTGTATCACCTCAAAATCTTATACTGTAACGAGCACTCCGCCCGCGACTTCGTCCGCGTGATTTTCGAACTATGCTTTTATGAATTTTTACTCCCAGCCACCCTCTACAAGGGATACTTTTCGAAAATCTAAATCAAATTCAACAAAATTTCTATCTACTCGCAGTATCCCGTCTTGGGTGGTACCTACGTTCTTAAAATAACCCCAATGTTGATTCCTTGATAACAACCCCAAAACTACTCTTAAGGGGTTGAATTTCGCAAGATCCTCACTTAGTGAGAACCTATGTCTAAAGTAGAACCTCCTGTAAAATTTGAGACCTCTAACTATCAATACATCAATCCCGTTTTAACTATCATTTTCATCTTGAGACTCCTAGCACTTGTAGTAACAAAGTTTCATACAAACTATCAACCCCAAAAACAACCCCTTAGGGGTCGAATTTTGCAAAATCCTGTCTTAGTTAGCATCTACGTTCTAAAAAGACACCCTATGCAAAATTTGGAATTCCTAGCACCTGTAGTAGGGAAGATTCATACAAACTATCAACCCCAAAAACAACCCCTTAGGGGCCGAATTTCGCAAAATCCGTCCTTAGTGCTCACCTACGCGGTATAAGGAAGGTTTATGCCAAATTTCAAGTTTCTAGGCCCATCGGTTTGGGCTGTGCGTTGTCAGATCAGTCAGTCAGTTTTGAATTTTATATATATAGATAGATAAGTCATGCTTGAAATAAAATATTTATGATTTGTGATCGCGCCGGACTGACGAGCGTCAGTTAGTAATAATAGCCGGCGTGTCGACGTATCGCTCTCACGTGCCGCCGTCACCAGGAGGAGTGCGCGCGCTGGGTCTTGGAGACGGCCACGCAAGCGGACGGCGAGTCGTCGGCGCAGGAGAGGACACGCCGCCGCGACACGCGCGCCGCGCTGCGCTCAGAGCGGAGCGAGCGGCCCGAGCGTCTGGAGCGGAGCGAGCGCTTCGAGCGGGGCGAGCGGCCCGAGCGAGGCGAGCGGCCCGAGCGAGGCGAGCGGCCCGAGCAGAGCGAGCACACACCGGACGAGGAGGAGGAGTACGCGCACCTGCCGGCCGCCTCCCGCGCCGCGCCTCCCGCCGCCCTCACCTCCACAGGGTCAGATTGCCTACATTATCCACTATGCACGACAACATTTTGCCACGACAGGGTGGTTGGTTGAAATTAAGTTTTCAGCATTCACTTGTAAACAAAAATGTACTGTGGTCGCTAAGACTCTAGGACAATTCGTCGCACTCAGTAGGTCCGACTTAGAGAGATGTCAAATAACATCTCTGTCTCTCAGCAGCAGGCAGCGTTCGGAAAATTACGTAACGTTTCATCGTTACGAATACCTCAGTGTCTCGAAAGTTTTCGACCAATGTGTGTTATAACTGATGACTTATTGCGTCGAAGCGTGGTCTCGTACTATTAGTAAGCCACGTTGTCATGCAGGGTTGTTGCAAATCAGGTCTAGTATCACTCATTTCATTTAATGTATTACACATCAGTCTACTTTTTTAAGTTTTTTGTTTTTACAGGTGCATGTCTCATTTCAGATCTGAAGAGTCGATGGAAATTGTCGGGGAGTCGACACGGCGCGGGGCCGCGTCGGTACACGAAAAGAGCAACTCGGTTTCGCTGAGCTCGGGACGACTCGTGTCGCGCGGCTCGGGCTCCACCCCGCTGGCGCTCCTGCCGCCGCGCCGCCGCCCGCCCTCGCGCCCGCCCTCGCCCCCGCTGGCGCTCCTGCCGCCGCGCCGCCGCCCGCCCCCGCCCTCGCCCTCGCCCCCGCCCTCGCCCGCACTTCAGCCCGCCGACATCCTGCGCCTGCCCATCGTGTTCGCGGACGACGAGCCCGCGCTGGAGGACAGCAGCAGGCCCGTGACCGTGACGTCAGGCTCGCGCGGCTACACGCGCATCATTGTGGCGTCTCGCGGCGGCACGCAAGGGGCGCGCGTGCAGCCCGGGGCGGCGCGGCCAGGCGCGGTGCGGCCCGGCGCGGTGCGGCCCGGTGCGGTGCGGCCCGGTGCGGTGCGGCCCGGTGCGGTGCGGCCCGGCACGATGCGGCCCGGCGCGGTGCGGCCCACACGGCCCGTGCTGTTGCGGCGCGGCCTGCGCCTGCTGCAGCGCACCGACCGACCGCACTAAGGTGGTCCGAAAACCGATAGCTTGTATACTAATGATAATTGATTAAATTCATTATATTACATGCGATTTCATTTTGTAATCCCACTAGATACCCGAATAAAGTCCGATAATTGTTCCACGGAAACGTCATTATAGTCCAGTCAATGGGGACAAAAACACAGATTACCAAATCAAGTTTCACACTGAGAAGTACAAAACAAACGCCCGCGCGGGTGAGCGGGCATCTCCCCGCCGCCTTGTTTTTTTTTTTTTTTATTCAATTTTTATTTAGGGACATTTGTCTCCATGGACATGCGAACCCCAACGTTACCTAATCTTAAATACTATCCATAAAATGCACCAACGCCTCTCTCGCTCCTTTGAATTTCTTACATTCTACAAGTATGTGCTGCACGTCCTGCACCGTGCCACATTCTTCGCAATTGGGGGAATCAACTTTTTTCATTAAATAGGCAAATTTCTTTGATAGATAATGACCAGAACGTAATCTATTTATAGCTACAATGAATGTTCTACTTAACTTAGTGTTATAAAACCACGGTATTCGAGGTGGCTGACATTGTATCATTTTAAACCATATACCATTTTCTTTACTCCTTTCATCGAAATATTTAATGGAAATATTCCTTAAATTTTGAATGACATACATTTTTGAATTTTGTTACAACTTCTGAATAATGAGGTAGGTACGCCGCCTTGTAATCTTTAACCAAACACTTTAGGGCTTTATCACACTAGCGGTTTGGAAGCGGTTGCGGGGCGGAGCGGCCGCACAGCGAATGCGTTGCGAACACGCCGCGGTTGCGCAGCGTATTCGTTGCGGACGCGCAACGGGATCGCCGCGAACAGCAAAGTGGACGCCATTTTGTACTGCCTCGAACAAACGCCAAAACGTCCGCCCCACTTCAGATCAACGAGGAATTTGTTGTATGAAGACTTTCGAAAAATTCCTCCAGCGCTGAAATTTGGCATAATATGATAAGAGTAGGTGATACAGATTATAGATGCATAATGATCCAAATTTTTTTTTAGCCGAGAAGTTTTTTTTTACCAAAACATGAATATTGCTTATAACTCTCAGCGAAAAATTCCTCAGCCTAATCTAATAATGGATCTTCCCAAATTCGTCGATGCTTTCGTTTTCGTTTTCGACGTTTTCGAAGTAATAACGTCAACAGCAATGTTTCCTCGTCGGAATCCATTTTGTTACTGAGTGTACAAACACGCGACGAAAACGTAACGCATTTGCCACGCGTCCGCGACGTGTTCGCGACGGATGCGCGGCGTGTTCGCGACGGATGCGCTGCGCGTCCGCTCCGCCCCGCAGCCGCTTCTAAACCGCTAGTATGATAACGGCCTTACTGATACTGATATTTTTGAGTTTTCTCAGACATGATTTAAAAAAAAAACATTGATTTGATGATAAAATAAAGAGACTTTGCGTTGACATAAGTGGTGTGTTTTTTTTATTTATATTGCTTATAATATTCTCCTCATGAAAATGTGAGTTCGAGGAGTGTCTGCACTAGCCGCCATCTTGGCCCAATTGTGTTCTTTTTATATAATGCTTCAACCATTGACTTTATGTCAAAAGTGCCTTAGAAAATTAAAGGCAATGAAATACCACAACAAATGGTATTTGATTTTATTAGGTACGTCTAACAGATATAAAGTTGCAAGAGGGAGAACGTTCAACATTCGTAAAAAATCATCTACAGAGTTAACGAGTATTTTGAACACGATCTCGACCGCGAGGATGCGTAGGTATTTCGGGTTTACAATTTATCAAACATTCTCTGAACACTTAGTGACCTTATTGTTAGGTATCGATTTTGTTGATAAGTGTGCATTGGAAAGTTTTAAGTAAAGGGAACTATAATTTCTGTCACCACGAAATATTTTCGTTCTCAGATAAACAAAATGTTCCCAGGTATGAATTACCAAATTGATGATTATGTGTAAAATAACAGATGGATTACCAATCAAATTGTGTTGCATTACTTACATGAATATTAGCTTCGTTCTCATCAAAGTTCTCATAATAATAGTTTTATTACATAAAATAGCTTCGTGCAGAATGGTAGATCTGTCACCAAATAAATGATTACCGACCTCAACTGTGAATCCTTTTAATATGTCATCAGTACAGTAGTTACAATTTAATTCGTTTAGTTATTAACCCCCGACGGAAAAAGAGGGGTGTTATAAGTTTGACGTGTCTGTCTGTCTGTCTGTCGGTCTGTCTGTCTGTCTGTGGCATCATAGAGCCCGAACGAATGAAGCGATTTCAATTTAGTTTTTTTTGTATGAAAGGTAACTTATCTGCGAGTGTTCTTAGACATGTTTGATGAAAATCGGTTGAGCCGTTTAGAAGTTATGGGGGTGAAAGCGGGGAAAGGTAACCGAGGGTCTGCAAATATACTCGAGTTGGGTATCAAATGAAAGCGTACTGAAAGGGAATATTGATGACTTAATCGGGAGTACTCTTAGCAACAAAAAAGATAGAAGTATGTACCTATAAAAAGTATAAAATAAAAATTATTATATATTAAATATAATTATTCGCGTTGGGGGACTGCAAAAAAACAGGAGATGATAAATAATTTGGAGCAGTCCCCCAACGCGACGTATTTTTATTATTTTTTACTTTTTAAAGGGAACTTGGTTTTTGTGTCGGGGGTTTTTTAAATTTTAAATTTAATTTTTATTAAATAGTAGATTACGCAACAAGGCAGTAATGCATTGGCTTACGTCACGGGCGTATTGAATCCCGAAGCGAAACTAAGGATTCTGTGGTTGAACCTCCGTAGCGCAGCGAGGAGGTTCAAGTGTTAATTCCTGAGTGAAACGAGGGAGTTAAGTTAAGAATCCTTAGTGTAGCGAGGGATTCAAATTAGCCCAAGACAAGGCAGCTTTACTCCCGAGAAGCGTACTCTGCTTTTCACACCTACTGCGGGGAAATAAATTCGATTTTTGAAATTTGATGTGGTACGACAACCTTCGAACGTGAAGTTGGCACCACTGCAAGCGATCAGCTGTTGCGGCCAGCAGCCGCCATGATTGATACAACTCCATAAGCTCAAACACGCGCAGACGAATTAGCGCGCTTTCCGGCTACAACGATGGACATTCTCTGGACTTTGACTGTTTGCCTTCACGATTGGTACTGATATTAGGAGGACTTGACTTTTGACTTTGAGCACCCCGACACGGACAGGTTAGGTTCGAACTCCTTTAGAGTTGTTTAGAGTATGTATGGTCTGTGCGTTCGAATGGCCATCCCTTTCGTGTTAAATTACTTATAACCCTGCATGCAGAAATAGGTTGAGCTTCCTTGTTAGGTGGTAATCAGTAACAAAATAAACAAAATGTTGAAACGATGATGATAACGCGTATTTCCCTTTCCTTGTTCAACTGGCGACACCGGTCTCGCGAAATCCACACGCACGCGAAGTTGGATTCGCGCACTTCTCATTGCAATTTGTTACTTATTTGTTTGTTACTTTGTTTTTCAAAACAAACAAATTTATTCTAACTGGGTAATGAATAGGTCGACGGAGCCCCGCTTCGCGGGGCTCCTACTTCTGGGTGGTTAAAAAAAAAATAACCACGAAGAGGATGGCGGGGTCTTTCAGACCCCGCCATCCTCTTCTAACCTAAATTGTCCGATTCGGGGTGCCAGCAAGTCCCGAACTCGCTTCGCTCGCTCTTAAAAACTGCACACGATTTTGTTAAACCTTACCCAGCGCCATTTGATCACAAAGGCGTGCTCAGTTGACGCGAATTGAACACGGGATCGTAGGATTCCGTAGTAAAACAAATAGTGTAGATTTCGCGAGACCGGTGTCGCCAGTTGAACACGGAAAGGGAAATACGCGATGATGACAACCCTGTTTACAATTTTATACTTTGAGGTCAAACCTTTTATATTACATATTAAAACATTTATTTGGTACTTACTACTTAGACTATTTCTCCAAGATTTTAGGTGATTTATTATGGAACTGATTTTATATTGTTTGGTGACAAATCTACTATTTTGGGAACAAAATCTATTTTTTAGAGGACACAAAAAAACAATTTTGAAAATCGGTCCACAATTGGCGAAGTAATCGCGTAACAAACACGCAAAAAGTAAAGATCATCATGTCGTCCAAGTAGGCGAAATTAATAAAAATGCTCACAAAATAAAAAATACTGAATTTAAAATTATGGGACCACACTGCAAGTATCCTGCATCGAACAAAAAAAGAATCACACTAATCGGACTAGAAACCTCGGAGTAATCGATGTACATACATAAAAAAAAAAAAACATACCGACCGAATTGAGAACCTCCTCCTTTTTTTGAAGTCGGTTAAAAAACTAGTTAAATTGGTGATAGCTTAAATCATACCAGTGAGATTAAATTATTTTCATACTTTACTCACATTTTTTACCTCTTAGGGAATTTTCAAAAATCAGCTCTGAGGGTACGAATAGGTACGCCATACAAGTAACACTTGTGCCATGCTTCTATGCCCAGCGATTTCGGCTTGCGTTGATTCAAAAGTCAGTCAGCCAGTCGGTTTCATGTTGTACCTAATTAAGGATTTTTTTGACTTTTGAATTAACGCACAGCCGAAACCGCTGGGCATAGAAGCATGAATTTTTTCACAAGTAGGTAGTAGGTAGGTATATTTAGACGGAGAGAGGACGGATTTTTGAAAATTCATACCCTAGCCTAGAGGTTTAAAAATGGGATTAAAGTTGGTAAGTATGAAAATTTATAATTTAATGGCAAGTAAGTACACTTATCAACAAAATCGATAGAATATGTGTTAAAAGGATGTTTGATAATTATAAACCAGGCAACAAATTAAGTACCTACCTAAGTCATGTATATCTACTGAGAGGAGTTTAATTAAAATAAAGAGTGATAACGTGGCAGTAAAGTATCTAAGACTGCAGCGGCGCTCTGTGTCGGGCCGTGGGAGCAGTCTCGGCGAGAGGTCGCAGCACCCGCCTTACGTAACTCGCGGCGGCAGCGCGCGTGCGCGGACAGCCGTGCGCGAGCCGCGCCGCGCGCCGCCGCCGGCCGCCAGTGAGCCGCGCCGCGCCGCCGCCGCCGCACCGAGCGCCGCAGCCCGCCCCCGCGCCCCGAGGCCTCCGCGACGCTCGCGAGCGCGCTCAAAACATGATCCCCTGCACGTCGTCCTGAACCCGCAGCCGCCCGAGACTCGCAGCCGCCCGCCCTCGGCCCGCGCCCCATGCGCCGCTCGCCGAGGTAGGTGCCAGCGCCGAGCTGTCTGGCGAGCGGAGTCTGTGGCTGGCCGAGCTGGATGTTCGATCGCGTGTGAGGTGCAGTGTCGTGTGACGTCGGCCGTATCGAGCGATGTTCGCGCTGGAGCCGCGCGGTGCTCGCGGCTGCTAAGTGGATTAGCTCGTGGGCCCCGGCCGCTCCGCCGCGGCGCTCGTCTGTGCTGTGGCCGCTTGCCTCCGCTACATGGTCCGTCCGACAACACGTAAACAATAATATCGATCTCGTGTACCGACGCCGTTGTGGACGTGCTTCATGTTGTTTGTTCCTCCTTCTCAGTAAAACCGTAAAAGGTAACACGATCAGTCGTTCATACGCCCTTACATACCTAATTCGACAAATGTTCATGAAGTTATTTATTGTGTACCTACCTTCCATATATAGGTATACATTCTAATTTGAGTACTTAGAGTTCCTATAAACGGAGAATATCTAGACTCCCGCGTGACAATATACTCGTACCTTATCCGGTAGCGGATGTAGGTAGCGCATTTCTTTTTACCGACTTCATGTAATATTTCCAGAACTGTTTTCGTTTATGTTAGTCTATATCAGCGTCTGAACAAATGTGCCAAATTTCGTAAGTGTATGTATGTATTAGAGATGTTGCCAATATTCGCATTCGCATAATATTCATGCGAATACGAACGAGTGAAATACACCAATATTTGGATCTCCTTCTTCTACACATTTCATGCATTCTTATCTGGCATCTTCCTCTCCATTAATCTTTTATTCAGTCTGTGTTTCATTCTGCTTTTCTTTCACTGGCGTCAGTAGTTCTAAGAGGGTCTCACCACTTGGAGCTACTCTAGGAAGTAAAAAATGATAAAAAATCAAAATTAAGTTATGAAGTTCGATCATTTAAAAACGGTTGGAAACGTGATTGCCTTTAAATTGAATAAATTCGTATCCGCGAATATTGGAATTGAATATTCGCATCCGCGAAAGTCAAAAATCGAAATTCGCAACGACACTAGATTGTATGTACGTTTTATGTCTACAACTATCACACAACGCCATCAAGCCCCAAGCTAAGCAGAGCTTGTGTTATGGGTACTAGACAACTGATAAACATACTTATATATTTCTAAATATTATAGATACATAATATAAATAAATTACATCCAGACACAGAACAAATGATCCATGGTCATCACACAAACATTTGTCCTGGGTGGGAATCGAACCCATGACGCCCGGCATAGCAGTCAGGGTCACTAACCACTAGACCAACAGGTCTGTCAACCGGTTTTATACCGACTTAAAAAAAGGAGGTTATCATTTCGGCCCGTATGTACAGTCTCAAAGTATCAAAAGTTGTTGACCACTTTCAGATTTTCAAAATCGCCGTACACCGTATACTATAGGTAGTGTACGGTGATTTCGAAAATCTGAATGTGGTCAGCAACTTTTGATGCTGACTGTACCTATGTAATATTTTATGAATTGACCAGTTTTCATATATTATTTTTTTATTAGTCCATATCAACGTCTGAACAAATGCGCCAAATTTCAGTTTGGCGCATCAGTAGTTTTGAGATAGGGTTTTTTTTGGCTTATTGTGTACATGGATTTGCGAGGATCGCCCGGAGGACACGGTGGAGCATACGATGCAGGACTGCCCCGCTTGGGCAGAGCACCGTATCCTCACGACGGCGATAGAGAGACTTCTCGCGCCCGGAATTGGTCGAGGCTATACTGCGGGGCGAGACGGAGTGGGAAGCGGTCGCCTCCTGCGAAGCAGTCATGCTCGCGAAGGAGGAGGCGGGCCGCGTGAGAGGACAGCGTCCTCCCTCCGCCCCACAGTGGTTTTTTATTTTTATTTTACCCCTTTTTAGTTTAATTTAGAAACTATACTAATATTATAAAGCAGTTTGAATGCGCTAATCTCATGAACTGGCTGGAATTGAAAAATTCGTTTTGTGTTGGATAGTCCATTTATCGAAGGCCCGAGTCACAGCGCGTCGTGTTCCACGCGCTTTTCAAGGGAACTGATGGGGAGGACGGGACCATAGAACCAGACGCTCATGATGCGGTTGAAACCGCGGGCAGAAGCTAGTTGAAAAATACAACTCAAATTCTTGTCAAATAGGTAGGATAATTTTCTTACAATTGCACTAGAATTTTGTACCTAATCCGTAGCACCGGTAATAACTGTTATTTTATGCCTGTTAGGGCTTTCATTTGTAATGATCTTGAGGAAGAACTAATAAAATGTTAAAGAAAACAACTTGTCTTCATCCGCCATTTCCTTGTCCTTTTATTAATACCACACACAATACAAAACGGAAGCATAGACTAAACTACCTTTTTTTTTATAAAGGTGTAGGTGACAATAACATCGCCCATGTACTTACACAATTTTTTTTTGGCGTAGTAAAATCATCAAATGAGTCCTCCCACCCAGTGCAGAGGGCAGAGTGGGAGAGACTGTCAGACTCGTACTGACTAAAACCCACGGTGTCTTTAAAAAGCCCGTTACGTTCCGGAATCACGGTAATTCGTTAATCCTGCGACCCCGGCATGCTTGGGTCCTCCCTCTGTAGAGTGGCCGCGTCATAATGCTGACACTCTATGAGGCGCGCGTGGAACACAACGCGCCGTCGTCGACCCGGATGGTGTATGGTCGGACAGCGAGTCACCCATTACTCGACGCCCACATGCCCGCGCCTACGGTGGCTGAGATCATCTTGCGACGTCCATCGCCGTGGGCGCCTACTACTGTGATGGGGTGAAGGGAAGAGGCTGTCCTCACCGTCACGCGGCGCGCCTCTTTTGCTTGCATTACTGCTTCGCAGAAGGAGGCGACAGCTTCCCACTCCGGCCTCGACCAATACCAGGCGCGAAACGTCTTCGCCTATCGCCGTCGTGGGGACACGGTGGTCCTCTGCCCGAGCGGGGCAGTCCTCAACCGTATGCTCCACCGTGTCCTCCGGGCAATCCTCGCAGTGGTGACACCCAGAAGTTTCCTACTTCCTCATCAGACTCAGGTACCTCCCGAAACATCCGTGTCCTGGTGACGACCTGCGACAGGCAGGACGACGTGACGTCTATCCAGCCACTCCTCAAAGAGGGGTCTTACCGCCGCTGTTGCGGCGTGCCCGAATACAAACTCATATGAAAAAAGCAAAAGGATTTAATGAAATTACCATCTATTAAAAGAAAAAACCATTTCTTTTAAAAAAAACTAATAAAATTGTACCTTTCCGGCCTTTCTATCGGCGAACTCAGGTGATGCACACAGATAGCATACAAACGCATATAGGTATCTAGACACATACCTACCATTAGTACAAGATGTTTTAGTAAAGGTAAAGGGCCACAGAGCGCGAGTCGTCCCGGTGATCCAATCTGACGATATGTACCCCTGTAAAGGCAGAACGAGAGGCGATCTGACGCACATAATGCACGTCCGTAGGTTACAGATCGGATCGCCGGAACTGATCGCGCTCTGTTTAAGAAAGTAACACTAAAGGCATGTTTGCGATTGACAGGCGCGACATGTGACGGCCGGCTGGGCGGCGCTAGAGGCGCGCGGCGCGCGGCGGCATGCCGGGCGGCCGCCGGGGGCTCGTGGCCCCGCAGAACACCTTCCTCGAGAACATCATCCGGCGCTCCTCCTCGCAGCGTGAGTCACCTTCTCTAATGGAACAGTGCCCACCACCAACAGTTGGCACTGGCACGCCGTCACATTCCGGCCGCTAAGTAACGCATGCCGCTTCCCTGCAGCAGACAGCAGCTTCCTGCTGGCGAACGCGCAGATCGTGGACTACCCCATCGTGTACTGCAACGAGACCTTCTGCAAGATGAGCGGCTACAACCGCGCCGAGGTCATGCAGAAGTCCTGCAGGTATGCAACACGACAACACTCATATCGATTTGAGCTACCACCGCTTGCGCCTATGGCTTCGTCCTTGAAGAGGTCCAAAAAAACCCAGGGACTACACAAGTCTGATCCGACATTATGCTGAAATGGACCTATTTGGAGCAGCCGTGAGTCAGTATAAATATCTACATGTTTTTTTTGGCTATTATGTAATTTAACACTTTTAAAAAATATGGACTGGGAACGAGACTGTTCACCCGGATGTGTTTACAAACATCTTAATTCACATAAGCATCCAGACCGGAAATAAATAAATTGTAGATCAAACAAATACTTACTTATTTGCTCAGTGCGGGAAATGAACTCGCGACACGTAGCGCAGCAGTCTTATCGCTCAGCCACTGCGCCAACAAATTAACATTTAAATTGGAACAACAATTACAATAGAGAAATCTCAGTAGATATTACTATTTAGCAAGGAGGATACATGCGACACATGTATAGAATTGAAGTGGAGATCGACTAAAACAGTGATTAAAAGAGCTTTTTACTCACTCTTTTCTGTGAGCTCAAGTCACAGTTCTTTTGGAACAAACTTTTACAGTTGCCTTCCCCATTGCCTAAAGTGGCCGTTTTAGAGCCGTGTATGTGATCGTCGCTATGACCGTGTGTCTTGTGCATGTGTGTGCGCGTGGCGTGCGGTGACGTGTGCGTGTTGTAGGTGCACGTGGATGTACGGCGAGCTCACGGAGAAGGAGGCGGTGGAGCGCGTGGACCGCTCGCTCGACCACCACCTGGCCGACCAGTTCGAGATCCTGCTCTACAAGAAGAACCGTACGTACTGCAGTAGACCGCGGCCCGCGCCCGCCCGCCTGCTGACCGACCGCTCTGTGCAGGCACGCCGCTGTGGCTGCTGGTGCACGTGGCGCCCATCCGCAACGAGCGCGAGCTGGTGGTGCTGTTCCTGCTGACGTTCCGCGACATCACGGCGCTCAAGCAGCCCATCGACGCCGACGACCCTAAGGGAGGCCAGTATTCCTATGAGTATACTTAGTTACCCACTCGTTAAACATGGAGGTACTTAATAATCTGATTGGGTCGAACGCAGGGCTGTCGAAGTTCGCGAAGCTGGCGCGCTCGGTGACGCGCTCGCGCTCCGTGCTCGTGTCGGCGCTGCCGGCGCTCAAGGAGCCGCAGCGCGCGAGCCACCTGGCGCATGTCAGTACACCCGCACACCATGTAAACACGTACTTTACACTCTAGCACTCGCACTGCCGCTTTCGAACTATACGGAGTCATCACCGAAGGGCTCAGCTTGCTACAATGCTTACTCAAAGGAGATCATTCACGCTCCATACATTTTACGCCTTTTCTGAAAGTGCCAACGAAAAAAAATTGAACCTAAAGTTAGTATCTATCTACCTACTAGTAATTGGATCAATGAAAAGGGAGAAATCCGTATCCTTATGAGAAACGGTAAAACTGGCATCTTTATTTTTTTGGTCAAGTGTAAGTTGTCCACAAAAATTAGTGATTTTGACATATTTTTTTATGCCGGTAGACTCTATTTCATGTAAGGATCATTTCCAGTGGCGGATTAAACGTTGAGAGCGCTGTAGGCAAGCATCTCATCGGCGCCCCTATATTAAAGATAACACGTAGATACTATAGTTTGACCAAAACCGATGTACCTTAGGAAAATGCGGTGAGATGGGGGCCAAGAAAAAAAGAACATCAGTTTACATGATGTGATCGATATCTGTCGAACAGATCTTACGAATTCGGTTTACAATATTTTAAAGCCTTAGGTAAAATTAGTGGCGTATTTTAAAATTGAGCGCTCTGTAAAGCCCGGAACTAAACACAAAAAAAAAACAATTTAGTGCTACTCAAACTTCACACCCTCACCACCTTGTAGAAGACAAACCTAAAATGTTGAGTTTTTATAGACCGCGTCGAGACTAACTAACACAAGAAGACTTTGCATTGAAAATGTACAATTAAAATCGCAAGCAAAGTAAAAGCGAATTTTTTTTGCGCCACCCCTCGCAGCCTGCCATGCCGCCCCGGTCCTCTTGGCCTAAGGGTAAATACGCCACTGGGTAAGACTGGCAGTCGACGCGACGAACATTGCAGTCGTATCTTTCCAACTTCAATCAGAGATCATGTACCATCGACAAAGTTGTTTGTAGGCGTAAGTTTTAGTTAGTCCCATCGTATAATTTATATTTTGTTATAAATTGAAGCGAATTGGGATTGTATGCAAAAATAATAGTTTCATTGTCTAAGTGGTGACTTACATATTGACACAATTAATTTTATGCTATATTGTAATTTTTTTCTTTATTTTACAATTCCGCCCGCGCGCCCCTAGGCAGATGCCTAGTTTGCCTTAAGGATAATCCGCCTCTGATCATTTCATTGTATCGGAATCGGAAGACAAAGATCGGGACGGCGGAAGTTGAATTTGTATGAAATAATATTTTGCTCATCTTCCGCCGTCCCGATTTTTTTCTTCCGATACAATGAAATTAACCTTACACGAAATAGAGTCGAACAGCATTAAAAAAATTTGGTCAGTTTCACTCATTTCTGTGGACAGCTCACACTTGACCAAAAAAAACGGCAAAATTTTCAGTATCAAAAAAGAGCTAAAGGTTTCTAAGAAAGTTTCGTCGAGCTTTCGTCTAGGGAGGTTGGGTGGGCAACGTCCCGTTAGACGGCGATGCAAACCCCTCCCACCGTTATTTGGGGACCCGAGAGTATCGCGTTCCGAAGGCTAACAGGCTCTTTCAGAAAACAAACGAAATGTACCGGGTCGCCGGACTATATTATCGGGAACGCAAAGGGCAACCGACTAAACAAGTACGATATCTAGTCAGTAAAAGCCTTGTCAGTCTCTGAGACAACGACGATATATTACTTGACTCCGCATGCACGATCTAAGGAACAAAAACTATTCTGTCAACTCGCTAAGGTACTACGTAAGCGAGGGGGACGGAGTACTGTGTTGTGATTGGCTAACTCAAGGTCTGTTCTGTCTCAAGGTATGTTTACGGCCCAAAGGAGTGGTCGAAATAAGACGGATATAAGACTTTTTTGCCTAATGTGTTGACAGACATCGGTCGCTTGTTATTAGGAGTCTAGTAATATATCGTCGTTGCTCTGAAACGACTCGTTTGATGATTTTATTACTCAAAAAAGGGGCTGATTCAGAAAGCAGTTCAGAACAAAACTTAAAGAGATTATTATTAATTTTAATAAGGTAGGTACCTACACACACACCTCCTACCCAAGAATCCAGGGATTACAGGCGTGATGATTATGTTATGTTAACTGCTTGAGGCCGCTAGTTCTAGCAATACTTTTCATTACTTACCTTTTTTTGTTTCTCGGCATTTTCGGAAATCAACTTTATGAAAATAACGAATCTTCGAATTTGTATAACTTGGCTGAGAGCAAACCTACAACTTTTGCGCCATAGTAACTTTTGATCCAAATTACTAGTACCCCATAGGTAGGTATCTTATTTTTTTTCGTCGTCCGGCCCTTTCATAAAATGCCCAGAGAAAAATCCGTTTTCAATTGTCAAACATCAAAACATAAAAAAGAATAAAGGAACCGACGGAAAACCAACCGAAACCACCATTATGTTGTATTTGGTACCTATAACTTTTTGACCCAATGCGCCGAGTCCTGAGCGGGCGACCACTGTATGTGCGTGCAGTACGCCTGCAATATTGCGCAGCATCACCTTTGTAATACGAGGACTTTGTCACACCAAAATTGTAGTCACAGGAATTTCTAATTGATTGAAAAAACGCGATATGGTTATACTCTTTTGCTGTGTAGGTTATGTGCTTGACGATAACTTTATCGCTTTGGATTGCACAGCGGCGCTTGTGTGTGACGTCCGTGTGTCGCAGGTGATGTCCCTGTCGGGCGACGTGCTGCCGCAGTACCGGCAGGAGGCGCCCAAGACGCCGCCGCACATCTTACTGCACTACTGCGCCTTCAAGGCCATCTGGGACTGGATCATCCTGTGCCTCACGTTCTACACGGCCATCATGGTGCCCTACAACGTGGCTTTCAAGAACAAGACGAGCGAGGACGTGTCGCTGTTGGTCATCGACTCCATCGTGGACGTGGTGTTCTTCATCGACATCGTGTTGAACTTCCACACCACGTTCGTGGGCCCGGGCGGCGAGGTAGTGAGCGACCCCAAGGTGATCCGCAAGAACTATTTCAAGTCGTGGTTCCTGATCGACCTACTGTCGTGCCTGCCCTACGACGTGTTCAACGCCTTCGACCACGACGAGGACGTGAGTATCCTCACTCGCGGCCGCAGCCGAGGCTCGACCGTGAGTGACTTGTGTGTGTGCCGCAGGGTATCGGCAGTCTGTTCAGCGCGCTGAAGGTGGTGCGGCTGCTGCGCCTGGGCCGCGTGGTCCGTAAGTTGGACCGCTACCTGGAGTACGGCGCCGCCATGCTCATCCTGCTGCTGTGCTTCTACATGCTGGTGGCGCACTGGCTGGCGTGCGTGTGGTACTCCATCGGCCGCTCCGACGCGGACTCGGGCCTGCAGTACTCGTGGCTGTGGAAGCTCGCCAACGTCACGCAGAGCCCGTACTCCTACGTGTGGTCCAACGAGTCGGACGGGCCCGAGCTCGTGAACGGCCCGTCGCGCAAGACCATGTACGTCACCGCGCTCTACTTCACCATGACCTGCATGACCTCCGTGGGCTTCGGCAACGTCGCCGCCGAGACCGATAACGAGAAGATCTTCACCATCTGCATGATGATAGTGGCAGGTGCCGGAATTCTTCTGTTATTAGCCGGAGCACGGCGCGACCCCCGCGCAGGGCTCCCCGGGGGCCCGGCCCCCGGCTCCTGCGGCCCCCGGCTCCTGCGGCCCCCGGCCCCTGCAGCGCGGGCCGCGCCTCCTGCACCCTGTGTCCTCACTGTGTGTGTTGACTCGCGCACCTCGCCGCACCCGCCCCCTCACCCCGCTCCCTGCTCCGTCCAAAAACCACTATTCCCCCCCCCCCCCCCTCTCCCTATCCTCCGTGCAGGCCCACGAAGCGTCGCGGCGCGTCACATACGTGGTCATGAATAAACGAGCGTTCTGTACGACACTTCTCACATTCAGTTTGCATCACAAACATAAAGAATATCCCGGGAAACTTGTTCATTTTGATCTTCAGTCAGTTTTGAATAAGACAACACATTTGTGCACGTGTATTGTGTGTGTTTTTAATTGCATTATGGCTGATCCGGGAATTAGGTTTCTAATTGGTAATTATGTTGTTATTATGCGAAGAATCTATTCTGAATGTGGCCACGCTAGCACCTTCTGCGTATCGGCGTGAGCTCGCCGTACACTAAACACAACAATCATCGATATGCAACAAGTGCTGTGCGGCTGCCGGTCATATATTTCCTCGTGTAATAGCCAACATACTACCATGTGAACTTCGGTGATATTCAAGTCGTACATGACGGTCCTCGTCTTTCCGTTGGATCATCCGTTACGTTACATTTCATCCGCTAGGCACCTGTTTGTTATTTCGTTTTACGTTTTGGTTTGTTGCCGCTCCAGTATAAGGCTATAAAGTTTAACAGTAGTACGTACCTAATACGCTTCAGTAAACTACATCAGAAAATTGATGTGTCAAACATTCGAGAAGTATTAAGAGAGCTATCACATGTTATCTTGTTTTTAACCCCCGACGGAAAAAGAGGGGTGTTATAAGTTTGACGTGTCTGTCTGTCTGTCTGTCTGTGGCACCATAGAGCCGGCCGAACGGATGAAGCGATTTCAATTTAGTTTTTTTTTTATGAAAGGTGATTTACCTGCGACTGTTCTTAGACATGTTTGATGAAAATCGGTTGAACCGTTTAGATGTTGTGGGGGTGCCGGGTGAAAGTGGGGAAAGGTAACCGAGGGTCTGCAAACATACTCGAGTTGGGTATGAAATGAAGCGTACTGAAAAGGAATATTGATGACTTAATCGGGAGTACTCTTAGCAACACAAAATGATATAAGTATGTACCTATAAAAAGTGTAAAATAAAAAATAAATTAAAAAACCCCCGAACCACACAAAACAAAGGAGGCTGTTTCTCACGAACCGTGATAGTTAGATAGGTTAAATTTTCACAAATGATGTAACTATGTCTATTGCCGATTTGCCGTTATAACAACAAATACTAAAAACTGGTTAAGTCATGCGATTTTGATTCGACATTGACATT
This sequence comes from Agrotis ipsilon, assembly GCA_028554685.1. Lineage (NCBI taxonomy): Eukaryota > Metazoa > Arthropoda > Insecta > Lepidoptera > Noctuidae > Agrotis > Agrotis ipsilon. The sequence continues at coordinate 53,593 of CM052956.1, forward strand.
GACAGAACAGGGTTATCAGGGTTACAAACTTGGGTGTTAAATACTGTAAACTGTAAAGGGACCTAACAACATTTATAAAAGAATCGTAGTTACATGCGCGTTTTCAATGTTTGGTTTTTTATGTCGATATTGACGGCCGGTCAATATTTAAGGATCGTTTGGAAAGGCTACGGACTGCGTCCTCACCTTCAGTCTGACGCAGTCCTACCGGTTTTCGTTTTTTCGTGTCGGGAGGTACCTCAAGATTCAGTGGCAAGTAAGGGGAATGGTTAGCAGTCGAAATGCGTGAGGGAAAAGACATCCTCTACCTCTCGCCCCAGCTACCACTGAAGATACCCACGACGTCGGAAATCGCGCTCTTCAAGGGAACTGATGGAGACGGGACCATAGGACCAAACGCCTAACATGACGCGGGCAGAAGCTAGTGGTGTAATAATACAGGGCGTGATTATTTTTCCAAAATCAGCGGGTTCGATTCCTGGCTAGGAATATTGAATTTTCCAAAATCCAATGATGCAGTTTTAGTTTTCGTCAAAATCGACCTCGAGACTCCTTCAACGTTTTTCGATATTCCTCACAGTTTCGGATATAGCCATTCACACCCAGTTGAAAAATTCACTCTTTATAAAAGAGCACGAGTGTGAAATACACTTCGTGTTAAACCTAATCGTGTCCCGATAAGTGCTAGTTGTCGAAGTAGGGTATTGAGAAACGTCGTTTGTTACATGTGGCGTGGGCATTTGTTATTGCCGTTTTCAGCTCCTCAAACTTTTAACGAAACAAAGGGGTAATCCCTTGTATCGAAATGTACAGACGCCAGCAAGTCAACCTACCCGAATCTGTCAAATTTTATCAATCTACCATCGTGACAAGGTTGAAAATCTACTAAAGTGACTGATTGTGGTAGCTTGATGTGCTGTGGTAGCTTGATGTGTCATCTGTACTATTAATGCAATTTGTCCGTGAAGAATAATGTTGTCGCACGAGTCGCGGTGAGCGGAGCGACGCTCTCCGCTGACCGCGCGGCGTTCCATGTTGGCAGCGCTGCTGTACGCCACCATATTCGGCCACGTCACCACCATCATCCAGCAGATGACGTCAGCCACGGCCAAGTACCACGACATGCTGAACAACGTGCGCGAGTTCATGAAGCTGCACGAGGTGCCCAAGGCTCTGAGCGAGCGCGTCATGGACTACGTGGTGTCCACGTGGGCCATGACCAAGGGCCTGGACACTGACAAGGTAGGCAGCCCGGCCCACCGACGCCGCCCCCAGGCCTGCCCTCGCCGCCGCCTCTTTACTTTGCTCACTACCGCGCCCGCAGGTGCTGAACTACTGCCCCAAGGACATGAAGGCGGACATCTGCGTGCATCTGAACCGCAAGGTGTTCAACGAACATCCCGCCTTCCGACTGGCGTCCGACGGCTGCCTGCGTGCGCTGGCCATGCACTTCCAGATGTCGCACTCGGCGCCCGGCGACCTGTTGTACCACACGGGCGAGTCCATCGACTCGCTGTGCTTCATTGTCACCGGCAGCCTCGAGGTCATCCAGGACGACGAGGTCGTCGCCATCCTCGGTACGTAGTCAACTGGAGCTGTGCTCGCGCTGCCGCGTGCGTGTGACTAACGACCGCGCTCCGGCGCTCTCGTTGCAGGCAAGGGTGACGTGTTCGGGGACTCGTTCTGGAAGGACAGCGCCGTGGGGCAGTCGGCCGCCAACGTGCGCGCGCTCACCTACTGCGATCTGCACACCATCAAGCGCGACCGCCTGCTCGAAGTGCTGGACTTCTACCAGGCCTTCGCCAACAGTTTCGCACGCAACCTCACGCTCACCTACAACCTGCGTCACCGTCTCATATTCCGAAAAGTGGCGGACGTGCGGCGCGAGCGTGAGCTCATGGAGCGCCGCAAGCGCGAGCCGCAGCTGGAGCAGGCGCAAGACCACCTCGTGCGCAAGATCTTCTCACGGTTCCGCCGCGAGCGTAGCGTGGCAGCGGCGCCAGCGCCCGCGCCCGCTCGAGCCGCGCCCTCGCCCGCGCCCGCCGATCCCGAGCGCGGCGACCCTGCGCCCGCCCCCGCGCCCGCGCCGTCTGCCGCGCGCGGCAAGTGGGGCCGCCTGTTGGCCACGGGCTCGCTGGACGCGGGCGCGCCCGAGCCCGCGCGCGGCGCCTTCACGCGCAGCCTGAGCGCGCGCGACCGTCCGCCGGCCAGCGCCGCCGACGCCGCGCCGGCCGCTCCCGCGCCGACGCCCTCGCTCTCGCTCAAGGTGATGGCCTGGCCGCGGCGCGCGCCCACTGCGTCCGAGCGCGCGGTCAGTGACGCTGTCTGTCGGCAGGCCACGTTCGCGAAGGGCCGCTCGGCGAGCGCGCTGAGCGTGGGCGGCGCGAGCGCGCGGCAGGACACCATCGAGGAGGAGCTGGACGAGCGGCGCCCGAGCGTGTCGGCGCACGCGCTGCACGCGGCACAGACGGCGCACGCGGCTCAGTCGGCGCATGCGTCGCACGACGCCGCCCTCGCCGAGCTGCGTCGAGACGTGCGTAACGAGGTGCAAAGACTGCAGCAAAAGGTTATGAAGTATTTAGATAATTAGATACTCGCACATCCCGTTTCTCGATAGGATGGGATAGGATAGGATGGGAAATGATGGGATAGGATGGGACAGGACGCGACAGGACGGGACAGGACGGGATAGGACGGGATAGGACGGGACAGGACGGGACAGGACCGGGACAGGACAGGATAGGACGGGACAGGATGGGAGAGGACGGGACAGGGCGGGACAGGACGGGACAGGACGGACAGGACGGGACAGCTCGGGACAGGACGGGACTGGACGGGACAGTACGGGACAGGACGAGACAGAACGGAATAGGACGGGACAGGACGGGACAAGACGGGACAAGACGGGACAGGACGGGACAGGACGGGATAAGATGGGATAAGATGGGATAAAATGGGATAAGATGGGATTAGATGGGATAAGATGGGATAATTTATCTCTAAAAAGCAATAGAACATCGAAAATCCCTTAGTAGGTAGGTACTTATTAAAATATCTCGAAAACGATTGAATTTTGGTCCAACTCTGGCTCCCCATATTGAGGAGCCAGAGTTGAACTTTGTCTTCCGAGGGGTTAAACGTCGAATGAAGAATGGGCAGAAATGTATGGACCCCGTCCCTTTCCTTGTAACACTTCCATCCATATATCAAATGAAAGTACGTGAAAAGTGTATCATTTCATTGTATGACAGCAAACCTGTTAACTATGGGAGAAAACAGTTATTGAGAATTTCATGTCAAAAGATGAATTTCGATTTTTAGAAGAAAACATTGCTCTTAGCTTTTTCTCAATCTAATATGTGTACAGATCATGAGAAAGAGTAACATTGTTGACATAACGGGACCTCAACCGGCACCCAATTCTGACTCATAGAAAATCATAATACTAACAACTACAACAAAGATCGCGAACACGTAACACATAGTTATTGCGTTTCATCTACTTCCATAGTCGACCAACCCAATCGTTAAGGCACAGAACCGTGGACGAGCTGAAGGTAGTCCGAAAATCGGTTATAGAATGCTGACATCATCATGATTTGTTCTTTTTTTTTATATTTTTTTCTTTATTTGTTTGTTGTGTCTTTATTTGACGGCAAACTCTACCATTGCACTCATTGGTTAAAACAAGAAGCGCCCACCCCACTCCTGGCATTTTTTTTAAATACAGAAACGTCAACGATGCATTAGCACAAGGACACCATTGACATTACATGACTTCTGCCTAACATTATCGTTGGTATTTTGACTTTCAAGTTTCGATAACTTTTTTCTCCCATGGTTTACAGGTTTGCTGTCATACAATGAAAATAAATGATACACTTTTCAAGTGCTTTCATTTAATTTAGAGATGGAAGTGTTACAAGTGATGGGACGTTTTTTCCATTCTTCTTTAAGAAAGTAACCCTGAGTCCTGAATAAATAAATAAAACCCAAAATAAACCGTGAGGCTGTACGGTTCCAGCTGGGGCGTGTGGAGGAGTTGCTGACAATGTTGGCGTCGCGGCTGGGCGCAGACCCTCTGGCGGAGGGCGCGGGCGTGGCCGGGGGAGCGGCAGGGGGCGCGGGCGGGGGAGCGACGGCGGCCGCGGGCGGGGGAGCGGCGGGGGGAGCCGCGCCCCTCGAGCACGACGCGCCGCGCTCCTCGGACGCCGCCGGCACCGCTCGCAAGAGACGCACCAAGGTGAAGACCAGCACAAGCTTGTTTGTGCGGCTGCGGTTCACTTTCAGCCGGTCCAGACTGCAGTAACGCGTAATGTTATCCACAGCGTAATGTAACGCGAATTCTAACACTTATGGACTTTACTCTTTACGCGATTCGTGCGATATAAAATTTCTACTAACTACAAATGAAAATCGACCGAATCACTACTAGGAAATAATGATGCAATTCGATTGACTTGACCTCGTCGTGGCAATTGTGCTTTGTTTTTCAACTACCCGTAGATAACAACGTGTTTTATGTCACATGTCGTAGTGGTAAGGTTGATTTTCGCGTGTAGTTAGAATCGGTCGAATTGCAATGAAATCGCGTCATGAGTAAGCTCCCTTAGAATTCGCGTTACCGTGACTGGGGGTAAGATGAAAAACGGGGAAAGATCAAAAATACAATGACTCCGAATAAACAATCGGAATAAAAAAACAATAAACAAGGAATTAGGGGCCGTCCAATAATCACGTGATGTTTTTTTGGCTTTTTGTACTTTTGCCCCCCACCCCCTTCCTATATCACGTGTATTTCTTAGTCCTTAAAAAAAGCTTATTACTATTTTTAAATATTCATATAATACAGGTTTGGGTATAATCTAAATTAAAGGATACTATCCAGTGGCTTGTGAACTCGAGGAGCTCGTGGCTAAATAATTACAGCCGCACAGGTCGATCTTCCGGGTTAAGCCGCGCTTGCCGAGGTTGGTCTGTGGATGGGTGACCATCTGTCATAGCGAGTTTCCTCCGTGCCTCGGAAAGCACGTAAAGCCGTTGGTCCCAGCTGTCATTTCTAGATCTTTGACAGTCGTTACTGTTAGTCAGAAGCTCTAAAGTCTGACAACCAGTCTTACCATGGGGTTTGGTATTGCCCAGTTACTGGGTTGTGGAGGTCCGACAGGCAGTCGCTCCATGTAAAATACTGATATCCAGCTAAATCTGGTTTGACTGGAAGCCGACCCCAATATAGTTGGGAAAAGGCTAGGCAGATGATGATCCAGTGGCTTGTGAACAAGAAAAGTGCATTGTACGCGTAACGCCGCTTTTCGGTTAATTATCCCGAAAAAATAAATACACGTGATACATTACTACAACCCCCGCTGTGACATTTCGTGATTTTATATAGACCCCCTCCCCCCCCCTTTTCAAACCTCACGTGATTAATGGACGGTTCCTTATTATACACCATAATGTCTGGGGTGCGTTTAAGTCAACCATCCAGTTTAAAATTTATACGGACTAAACTTTAAACACCCCGTTCAAGTACACCGAGAGTTGAAAAATTAAACTGACTAAAATTTAATATGGCCCGTTCACGGTCCGCTGGTATAAGTTTTCGCCTACTAGGATAAATCTTAGCGACCATTTTACCTCGCTAAATTTTATCCTGCTGTCAGATTCACTTTGACATGTAGCTGTTTGCTCAATTCGCTCTCTAGAAACAAATATTTGTAACAAGTAGGTACTTATTTTATCACATTTATCAAAGTGAATCTGACAGCAGGATAAAATTTAGCGAGGTAAAAAGGTCGCTAAGATTTATCCTAGTAGGCGAAAACTTATACCAGCGGACGACCGTGAACGGGGCATATAAAATTTTAGTCAGTTTAATTTTTCACCTCTCGGTGTACTTGAACGGGGTGTTTAACGTTTAGTCCGTATAAATTTTAAACTGGATGGTTGACTTAAAGGCACCCATGTTTTTTCTTAAGACCAATTTTATTAACAGTTTCTTCATTAAATACCTACATAATTTGTCTCAATAAGCATATAATAATAATATATTTATTTGCATTGAAACCCTTTTATTTGATAACAGTATCAAATCAACACTGTTCATCTAATCAAATTTTCATTCCGACTTACCCCCACTCACCCTACACTATACGGTGGATTACATTACGCGTTGCACCAGTCTGGACTCGGCATTCAGCCCCGTCGTTAACACCGTTATTCCCCGACAGGCGCGGAGTAAGGGCACCGCGCCCACGCCGCCTGCCACGACGCCGAGCGAGGCCCCCGGGGCCAGCGGGGGCCCCGCAGGCCCCGGCCCCACGGGCCCCGCCAGCCCGGCATCACAGCGACGCCGCGACTTCGTGTAGCGCGCGGCGGCGCCCGGCGCGCGGCCGCAGTAGCGTCGGGCGCCCCCGCCCCAGAAGTGCCAGAGGCCCCGACCCAAAGTGCCAGGGACCCCCGCCACAAAAGTGCCGAGCGCCCCCGCCACAGCAGTGCCGGGCGCCCCCGCCCCATCTCTGTACATACTTATTATAATGTAGATATTAATGTAGACTCACACGATATAAGTAGGCACGCTGCGTTACGCTTCTGACACCGTGACACGGGTGACTGGGCTCAAAGTCGCCGTGATGTGAGATGAGAACGAGCCCGAGGCGGCACGTAGCACTGCTATCGACTTTACTCACTGACGATCTGTCTACCGACCACACACTGTTACTTGTGCGATATATTCTTACCTAACTCTATTTTATTTCCATCTGAGGAAATACAGACGTGATGCCACCACACTGCTCGGCAAACGCCTCTCCTCATAATTCCCTGATCTTTCGATCCCGGAGCCACAGGTTTCTGATTTCATCCAGCTCGTCCCGTCATATTTTGTAGCTCGATCTACAGCGACACCTCTGGGCTACGTCGTCAAGGTTCAGTAGTCGTTGTTGTCCCACAGCTGCAGAAACACACGGCAGACGTGACTAGCCCAATGTGTCAACAGCTCTGTGCTTGTTTGAGCAACACCATATTTTTTTTAACGAGCGGCCTTTTTAAAAACATGACCTATAAACATACTGTGGTGGTGGAGTAGATTGCCAGCGATTCATAATTGACTCCCCTTGACAAGGCAAGTCCGATTCAATGGCGCGGCCATGGCTATGCATTGCTATTTTTTTTGTAAAAGTCTATTCTCAAAACTATAACCGACTAAGGCTATAACTGCCCTTTCGCACGAGCGCTTTTATACGGGCATTAAAAAAGCCCGAAATAGAACAATTAATGTTTTTTCAAGTGCTGAGCTTCAGTTAATTAAGTTTGAAACACCCTTTTGTTAAAATTAGCGGTTTTTACTACCCAAAAATGGTTTGGGGAATCGACTTGTGTAATTTTTTTTTTCTCGTCGTTTTATAAGTGCTTATTGAGGCCCATATAAAATAGAATATTTTGATTGACATTATTGTAGAAACTAGGAATTTCGTTCTTTTAAATGTCATGACCGCTCCATTAAAACGGACGTGGCAGGGCTTATCAAACGAATTTGTAAAGAATTGTATTATTATTACTTAATGAAGTGATAAAATCTGTTCTAGTACATACATATTTAATATTTCGCATTTAAAGCAATATTTTTCAAAGTTATTTTTCCCTAAAGGTCTGCGCAGGCGACAGATTTTTCTTCGCGGCGGAGAAAATTAGGTACGCTCCGCTAATAAAAAGTCCACCGCGGATTTACTGTGAACCCAACGCACGCGGTGTGTGATCATTTATTGCCGCCGCAGGCAGATGCACGCTATGGTTAGGTACATTGTGTTGCAATTTACTTGAAGTTGAAGAAAAACAGAATAAGAAAATACTGGGTCCATCCCATAGATATAATAAAGAAGGTCCATCCGCTTACATAACGGACCGAAATAAATCAATTACATTGAATCGAGCGCACAACGCGGACTGAAGTTCGCCATGTACCTACTTAGTCACACGAGTTCATTTTTTCAGGGACCCCCGTTACTTTGTCCGGTCCGCTCTCTGCATGTCCTCGGTTGTTCGGGACTTTTTGTACGCCATACTTAATCCTTCGTTTGCGTTACTCGATAGTTGTAAGCGATTTATTATAGCGCACAAAAATCCGTCGTCTGCGCAGGATATTAATCAGATAACATTTGAAGACCAACTCTATTTTTGTATGACTGCTATATTATCTCTTCTACACAAAGCAAAATGGCACCGTTTTGAAATAACGCTTTCTTCATTGTTAGTACAATATGACTTGTTCCTCATCGTACACGATTTGACGATTCGTTTAGTGCGCGTCATTAACATGTCTCGTCACCGAGCTCTCGTATGTTTGTACTGCAACGACTAACTTTTATACGCTACAGTATCATGTACTTAGGGTAAGGTCGTACACATCTCTGTTCCGCGACGTACTCGCGCCTACATATCTAATCGCAATGCAATGGCGCACACGAGTAACATCGTCGGCTCAGTATTATATACACTTAGGACGTGCACCGACTCGACCGTCCGAAGCGCCTGTTGTATAGTTATTGGTTGTTAACGTTTTTAAAGTTTATCCGAGATATTATATTGTAAGCGTAGTGTACTCGGAAGCGCCAGCGGCAGTAGTCCAGTGGGTGGAGAGAGGCAATCAAACAACTTAGTCGCTTTAATCCTAACTTTAATAATATATACAAAAGGAAATACATGACCGGCGCTAGCCTAGGGCAGAGCTTGTCTCGCTCAGCTCGTCGCTCCGCTCGCCGCTCCGCTCGGCCGCCCGCTCGGCCGCCCGCTCCGCTACTGGCGCGGCGCCCTGTGCCTGCGACTAGTGCCTTGGGAGCACACAGCCGGGTGCACACCCGCAGAGATCTGAAGCTCTTTCGTCTGTCTCTAGCATATTATTTGTGAACAAGTTTCGAACATTCCAGCTATTTGTATTGTTTTAACAGAATACAATATCAATATTGTGATAAACTTGTTTCATTTATGCGTCTTGAAAGCTCTCATCATTGTAAGCAGATCAAACGATTCCTTGGTCGGACCCCCCCCCCCCCCCCCTCAATATAAATAAGTACAACAACATTTTCATTTGTTTTCACGTGCATTGTTTTAGAGGGGTAAATCTTAGCTTAATTCATAAACTTTAGCACACTCCCCTGATGGGAAAAATCTTTCGTCCAGTAAGAAAGAGAAACACATGAATCAATCAATTTCCATAGAATGCAGGACCGAGTAAGAGAGTTCGAAAATGTAATGCTTACTATTTGTTGAAGTAGCTGTAGGTTGTGTTATAAGTAGTGTCCGACCGAAACTGGATTTTAAAACCGAAACCGAACCTTCGGTCCTATTTGCGTTGAAACCGAAACTTTTTAAGACAGTGTTTTTGTTTTTTGTATGTCATAATGTGTATCATGTTAATATTTAGCATATTTTAAGCTGATAAAAAGAAAAGGCTTTCAATTGGTCACTTTCTTTTTTTAGATGATCGTCCACAATCTTATTAACTAAAAAAAAAAAAAATTGATTTTATCAGATTTTAGATTTTTCCTGTTAAAAGGCTTAGGAAGAAAGCCTCCGTAGATGGCCTGGGCCTTGAGCCAAACAGCAATACTCTTTAACTGTTACTCGCGTTATGTAAAATTTAGTCATCTGTGGCACGGAAGATGACTTGAACAGCTACGTTTTGTTTGCCACGCATATGACCTAATATTAAATACCATAGCTGGCATTAATTTAAACAAGTATTTCATGGGATAAAATCATTTAAGCTTTAAATTATTTTATAAAACGCGTTGACTCACACAAGGAATTTCTCGTTTACAAACATTAAGAGCGAGCCGTTTGATCAGTAATTAAACAATTAGTTATGTCTTACACATTTTATAACTATGATCAAACAATGGGGCCAACAGTAACTAACATACACACACCCAAACCCGGAACAACAACTACTTGTAGCTCGTACAAGTAGTACTAGACTAACTTTAAGACCTCACTTTTAGGAAATGTAAAGATTCAGAAGAGTTTGTCTCACGCAGCACTTGTTGATATTGACACTAGTTTTAGATTAATAAAGGCAAAGGTCCGTTGTCATTTAAAAAAATGCCTCTTATTTTGTCTCTTAAACAACTTAACGTTTTAAAAAAATTACTTGAAATATCTTGCCGACCGGCGAGTACAGGTCATCATGTGTACAACGTTAGCTGAACGACTCGTCACTATTAATAAATACGGTATCGGTCGGACTTTAAAGCCTTTTTTGTTTACCCACATCTATCATGTTATTGTATAAGTATACGTATGACGTGTAATTGGCTCTCTGTTGATTATTGTCCCTGTTTTGTCACTATTAATTAGCTATAAGTCTTCTACGTACTAAAATGCTAAATATTACATTTGTCCTTTCAAGCCTCGGTCCGGAGCATGTCCCTCAGGGCCGTCCTGCCACTCTTCTCACGACACTGATATCAACTGTCACCAACAACGGATTTTGTTCAGTCTTAACACGGTGATGACACCATAGCGATACAACGAGGTAATATCAAGCATTCAGGAAGACAATAACACTATGAAAATTTACTGGATATTATAAATGCTGATAACGGAAATACTTCAATGATGGATTTAAATGTCGAGGGGGGGGAAAAGTCTTGCACACCGAACACGAGCGGCACACGGCGACACCGCCTGTCATAGTACTGTACTGTACTGCGCGGCTCGTGCTCCACACAGATGTAGCTCACTGTGGCTGCCGTGAGGGATACACAGCACACGCGCGGCTCGGGCTGACCGAGCGGGCCGCGAGCGAACGTGAGGGAGGGCCCGGGAGGGACCGGGCCGCGAGCTCAGGGACCGGGCCGCGAGCTCAGGGACCGGGCCGCGAGCTCAGGGACCGGGCCGCGAGCTCAGGGACCGGGCCGCGAGCTCAGGGACCGGGCCGCGAGCTCAGGGACCGGGCCGCGAGCTCAGGGACCGGGCCGCGAGCTCAGGGACCGGGCCGCGAGCTCAGCGACCGGGCCGCGAGCTCAGGGACCGGGCCGCGAGCTCAGGGACCGGGCCGCGAGCTCAGGGACCGGGCTGCGAGCTCAGGGACCGGGCCGCGAGCTCAGAGCACGATGCCGCGCTGCCGAAACGTTATTGGCAAGAGCTCGGGGCCCGGGGCTGCGCTACTGGCACGAGTTCGAGGCCCGGGCCGCGCTACTGGCACGAGCTCGAGGCCCGGGCCGCTACTGGCGCTTGTCAGCTAGCGCCGAGTGGTGCGACAGCGCCGAGTGTGCCGAAGAGCAGATGTCCTGTAACAAACACGCACACGCGTTATAACGTCACGCCGTCAGCCGAGTCGGGAGAGTCGCTCGGACCGTACTCACCTGGTAGGAGAACTGCGGGAACTGCTCCTCCTGGATCCTCGCGAGGCTGGCGTCGTTCTCGGGCGGCGTGAGCTCCACGGACTCGCCCGTGAACTCAGAGTCGAAGTAGCGCGTGTCGGTCTCCGACTCCACTTGCGGCTTGAAGGGCGGCGGGATCTTCTTGGCCACCAGGTCCGCCCAGTTGACGGACGCGAAGAAGGGGTGGTTCATGATCTCGTGCGCGTCGTCCGGGCCCGCGCCCAGGCGGCTCGCCGGCTCCTTGGTGAGTAGGCCCGCCAGCAGCGCGCGGCACGCCGCCGACAGCGCGCGCGGGAAGCGGACCTGCGGGAGGGACCGTTACTGACTGCTCACACACACGCTCACACCCGCACGCACACACTCACCTCCTCGCTCAGGATGAGTGAGAACAGCACGTCGTGGTCGCGGTTGTAGAAGGGCAGGCGGCCGCAGGCCATCTCGTACATGACGACGCCGGTGCCCCACCAGTCCACGGCCGGGCCGTAGTCCGTGTCCTCCAGCACCTCGGGCGCCAGGTACTCGGGCGTGCCGCAGAAGGTCTTGGTGGTGCGGCCGTACGTGATGTTGACCTTGCACAGGCCGAAGTCCGCGATCTTGATGTGGCCGTCCTTGTCCAGCAGCAGGTTCTCCAGCTTGAGGTCGCGGTAGATGATGCCCTCGGCGTGCAGATAGCCGAGCGCGGACACGATCTCCGCGCCGTAGAAGCGCGTGCGCTCCTCGCTGAAGGAGCGCTCGCGCGACAGGTGGAAGAACAGTTCGCCGCCGTTGGCGTACTCCATCACGAAGCACACGCGGTCGGCCGTCTGGAACGAGTAGCGCAGCGCCTGCGCAGTGCGCGCCTCAGTACCTCGCGAGTCACGTGGGCTACTGACCACCACCGCGACTCTATGTATATATTTGTATCAAATGTTTCTCCTACCTAGGGCGGGACGGGAGGGATTGTCAGACTCACACTGAGTAAAATTCACGGAGTCCTCCAATAGACCTTTGCATTCCAGGATCGGACGGTTACCTGATAAGACAGTCCTGCGACTTCCGATTTTCCATGGTAAGGCTTCATAGATAATAGACCAAGATCCCAGAGCCCCCAGATCTACGTTATTTTAGCCTCAAAGCAGGCTGATTTGAGGATTTCTATTCTACTATGTAGTTAAGACAGTACGCGTACTTACTAGCTCGAAAGCGGGGTAGGTAGCGAGGAAGCGCGAACTAAAGGTGCATGCTCATTCACACTAATACGTCAAAGACGTTTCGTGTCTTTTGACGAAATGCCTTTTTTCACGAATTGTTGTTTTGTGTGTGTGTTACATTAATGCCCGTGTTAACCGTGAAAAAAGAAGGATATGTCTTAAATGCCGAATACTTATGACGGTTCGGTCGGGTTCGGTTCGGTTTATACATTTAAAACTTGACATGAATATGAACAGAAGTAAATGAATATGATTGACACTTTTAGTTTTTCAATACTTCGGAGGGTTCCATTGGACATAGATCTAGATCAGTTTTTTTCAATCTGTGGGTCGCGACCCCTAGAGGGGTCGCCGGCAAAAAGTAAAAGGCAAAGCCACTACAATAAAATTACAATTTTAATGAGAAGGATAGGCTTGATTATTTTTCAAAGGTTTGTCATTCGTGGTGCTATTTTTGATATATTCATTATCAAATCAGCTGGTCATTGAAATATATTTCTCTTTTTTGTTTTGATGGTGGACACTATTGTAGAGAATGTCAATTCACATAAGTGTAAAGTGGCGAATGGCACTAATAATTTTATAGTTTCCCCTTGCCAGCTCTGGATATTCTTGTCTTCTTTTCACCTAATATATATACATCGAAAAATCTTTAACATAGCCTTTTCGGGCACGGCTCTTTGAAGAGTGGATGGGTAGGCGTCACGGCCGGCGTCCTGACCTACCGCATGACGAAGGTCCTCACCTGATATGGAAGTTTCGAGAGGTACCTGTGTTGGATAGGAAACCAGAATACCCCGCTTTCGAGCTAATAAGTATGCGTACTGTCTTAACTACATAGTAGAATAGAAATCCTCAAAGTTTCAGCTTTGCTAAAATAACGTATGTCTGGGGGCTCTGAGATCTCACTCTATAGGATTTCAATTGTAGTCATAGGTGCAGTGGTGTAGTAAGGCGAGGGCGAAGCGGACCTTAGGCTCGGCCTCCCACGAAGTGTTTTTTTTTGCTACGTCTATCAAAAGTTTGTTAACAGTCAGTGAAGCAGACAAACTTCACTTTTAGAGAATAAATTTTTAAACTTTTTTATTATTTTCTACATTTATACTTTTTGTGTCCTAAGCGGGAACTTAAACAGCTTCGAAGTCCTTGCGAAGCTGCGTCTAGCGCTTCTACTGCTCGAGGGAGGAACTTTGTTGCAAGATGACTTGGTCACATTTTATTTATAATTGAGAACTGATAGTCAAAGAGGTCAGCATGACATTTAGTACAGATGACTTGGAGAACCAAGTTTTATTAAAACAAAGAGGCCTCGAGCGAGCTGCGGAGGCCAGCCATGAATTGTAAATAGCAGGTAATATCTGATTTCAGAATCCCTACGGTTTACAGTTATTTTTGTTTCTTTTTTTTTGAAGAAGAAGACAAGCCGCCGTCTGAGTACCAAATAACGGTGGAGGTTCATATCGACGTCCATAAAATACCTGGAACTCTAATCGACTATCGCCATAGGTTAGGTGGTTACGACGACATGTTCTGACATTCCAGGTAAACCCCATTCATTAGATCCATGTAGGGAAGGAGGGAGATCTACTCTTTCAGACTGTGACTCTGTTTCACTACTGTTGGAGGGTGGAGACGTTTTCACCGTCCAAATATAGCTGTATAAATAGCCTGTTTGGTTTTAAACTTAGAATGCGCCCCAAAGAGAAAGAGTTAGAACCGTTCACATCGTCCATATAAATGGTTTGTACCGTAAGGAAGGGGTGCTTGGTCTTCTTGAGCACGCGGTTTTCAGTGATGGTGTGCGCGACCTCGTCCTTCTGTATGATGAGGTTCTTCTTGAGGATCTTCATGGCGTACAGTTTGCCGGTGCCCTTCTCCCTGGACAGCACCACCTTGCCGAACGTGCCCTTGCCCAGCACCTTCACGAACTCGAACTTCTCCAGCGTCTGCGCAACATACAACACACTACTTTATCTACATACACCAATTATGATAAAAAAACATTAATGTACTTTTAAGTATTGGTGTGACACAACAATAAGTACATTTTGAGGCGGCGCCAAACACAGAATCTTGCAATTTTTTTTAATGACGGTAAGTAAATGATTGTAGGTAGGTTGATCTTCTTTGATTGTTTGTTTGACGCCGCCGCCTCAACATTTAGTTTTTGCTTTTCGGTTTGGGTTTTCGTCGATTTCATTTATTACCTAAAAAATTATCATATTCTTATTATCATTTAAAACTTAACTGTCAAATAGCTGCTGTCATAACTACTGAAGAACTCATACGACTGTAATGTCTGTCCATAATTTTAATAATTATGAATGAAATTAGCAAAATTATTGATGAGGAGCTCTTGCAATTGCCTTCAGTCTACATTCTTAGACCCTCGAGGTAGTGATATGATACCTTACTAACCTTAGCCATGATTAAGATTCTATGCCTACACAAGATATTACTACTTTAAACTGTTGAGAACCTCTTGCAACTGTCTGAATACGCGCTCTTAAGGGAAAGAACAATTAACGAGAGCAACATCGAGGAAGGAGCCGTGGAAGAGCTGGCGGCCGAGGTCGCAGCAGGTCGGTATGCTGGAAGAGGTCGAGGTTATCAAGGTCAAGTACAAGAAACATCAATGGCTGCTAGGGCAGATATTGATATTGGATTTCTACCTAGTGAATACATGCTCGGATTCAGTGTGAAAAATATTTAACGGAGATAAGTAGGTAATACATACCTATAGTAATACTATAAAGCAGAAGTCTTTGTTTGTTAGAATGCGCTACTCTCAGGAATTACTCGTTGGAATCAAACAAATTATAATTTGTGTTGAATAGCCCATTTATCGAGGAAGACTGGAGGCTATAGCAGGAATGAAAAATTTCGCAAATTCGGGTAAAAGCATTCCTTTTCGAGAGCTTCGAGGACAAATGCCAAACATGACGCGGATGCACCCGCGGGCAGAAGCTAGTTTAGAAATAAAAAGGGAAACATAAAGTTTATGCACAGATATAAATATAGAAACATTTAAAGTTAAAAATATCTCATATAACCTACTGTCAGTAAATAAAATAACTAAAGCAGGATTTAACATAACATTGAATAACAGAAAAGCTATAATCAGGAATAAAAATACATAATGTGTTTGTCATTGTGAGGAAAATTTATATAAATTAAATGCTATACTATTCTATTTAGTGAAACATCTAGTATTTGTAAGAATCATGCTCTTTATAATATTTGGCATAGGCGCCTAGGTCTCTCATTTGTGTTGTTTATCCATTAATAAATTAACGACACGGTGACGCAGTGGCTGAACGATCGACTGCTGCGCAACGTTTCGCGGGGTCAATCCTCGCACGAAACAAATATTTGCAAGTAGTTGTTCCGGGTTTGGTTTAAGACGCCAGCAGGTCAACCCAATGAATAAAAAATACGAATCATACTGCCTAAAAAATTGGACAGCGGGAAGAAATAAGTTCAGTGTGTTGTGTGAGGTAGATAAGTAAACAGAAAGGTACGCACTATGCGGCGCGGGTCCCGGAAGCTGGTGCCGAGCTGCGCCATGTCGCGGTCGTCGCTCTCGGGCAGCGCGCCGGCGCCCGCGCTCGGGCCGCCCGCGCTCAGCTGCGACGACACGTAGCGGATGGCCGCCACCCACTCCTCGCTGTACAGACAAAACAATATTACTGCTTCTCCTTGTGTATCAATAATGTCAATATTGGTTGAAAGATGGATAAAATATAGGTTTTTGAGCCAAAAGTTATGAAGGAAAATCAAACAGTAATTATTGTTTCGTAAACAATGAACCATTTTCAATAGATTCTATTTGACATTATATTTTCGTGATCCTAGCTAGTCTTTTTTCAAATATGTTGGATTCCAGTCAAAGCAGAAGCTGTTTATAGCTAATAATGGCAGCCGGAGACAAAACCACAACTTTCTTTCTGAGGCACAAAGGAAACTCAGTCTGTAACGATTATAACCCATCCAACGATCCACAAAAACAATGCACTTATCCTTAAAGATCACTGTTGGTTACTATCAGCTATAAGCTGGAACTTTTCTAAACACTCAATTGTGAAATTATCATTTGCATGAACAATTTATGTTCCATCATCTCTTTAAATACTATGTAGTTGATTTTCATGCATGAGGTGTATATGTTGCAGGGATATGATACATACAGAGATTTGATCAAATCCTGGGAGATGTTAAAATAACAACATGATTAAAATCATGTTGTTATTTTATTTCCTTTTATTATTATTTCCCTAAACCAGTGTTTTTCAATATTTTTGATATTGCAACCCCTTTACAGGTGATCAATTTTGGCGACCCTCTTGTGCCATAGACAGGCAAGTGCCATTCGCCACTTCATATTTATGTGAATTGACATTCTCTGCAATGGTGTCCACCATCAAATCAAAAAAGAGAAATAGACTTCAATTAGAAGCTGAATTGATAGTTAATATTTCAAAAGTAGCACCATGGTTAGACATGATTTTGAAAAAACAATAACTAGCCCATATTTCTCATTATATTATTTATTTAGGGAAATGCTATATTTTTGCCCCCAAGTAAGGCTTCGCAAACCCCCTAAGGGTCGCAACCCACAGATTGGAAAACACTGCCCTAAACAAGTCTAGTGATTTGATCAAATCCCTAAATTAGTTCAGTGAAATATATGATATTTTAAAACATTTTTATTTCTCAGTGCCCCCTTTCACACGGGGCACCCCGACTCAGACAGGTTAGGTTAGAACCCCCTTCGTGGTTACTTTTTAAAACCACCAAGAAGCAGGAGCACCATGCATCATTGACGTTTTCTGACATTTTATTAGATTTCTTTTAGTTTTAAAATACCACAGAAAAGTAATTTTTGTCATTTCTCTGAACCAATTTAGAGACTTGTTTAAATCACTAGATTTCTTTAGTGGGTTTTGTCAAATTACCGGATTTCTATAAGGAAATGTTAAAAATCATGTTGTTATTTTAACATCTCCCGGGATTCAAATTCCCTGTTTTATCATAGCCCTGCTACATATACAAGTATTAAATACTTGGAGGTTCCACATCCCAGAAGCAGGGACGTTGCACAGAGGTGGAATCTCTTATATATGTGTTATTTTCCATGTAATGTACAAATGTTAAGGTTAGCTTATACATAAATGTAGGTATACTATTCCACAAAATTTCTAAGAATGGTTTGATGATGTCATGCATGCTTTTTAAAATAATAACACAATATTAATCAATGGAAATAAATTTGAACAAAGGAAAAGGAAAGTATTTTGTTGCTCAACATTATTTCCAGTTGACCCGGGTCGTTGACGGGTTGCTTCCAAGTTGAATTGTGTACTATTATTGTTCAACTTAAAGAATTCTATGAGGGATGGTTAAAGTTCAGATAGCAACACTACTAAGTGTTGACCGAGATAGGTGAAACATTAATGAGAAACTTGTTTTTTACTTTGTTTGTTTTAATCATCACAACAATTTTAATGCCATTGCGATTCAATTTTAAATTCAATGCTAGGTTCCAATTAGGAAAACAAGTAAATTTCACTTATTTTCATCTATGACAGCATTTGTACCGATGAATAAGGAAAAATTATGAATAACAACATCCTCCTCCCCAACATATAGTTTCCTTATGTCATGGACAGAGTCCAACCCAGTGCAGGCACAATGCACTGGAATAAAATGAGCAGCAGCGGGTGGCACCCGAGGCTTCGGAGGCACTCACCGTTCCTTCTCGGTGTCCACGGAGAAGTTGCGCTCGATGACAGTGGTCCACTGAAGGCCGCGGATGGTGAAGGTGTAGGGGCGCGGTTTGTCCACAGCCATGATCTGGCAGTCGCGCACCGTGAACTTGTTGAGCGGGTCGCGATAGTTGTTGCGCTCTGGCTGCGTCTTGAAGCCCACCAGGTCGCCGTTGTCGAACAAGATGAAGTAGCGGTCGCGCCAGTTGCGGATGTGTTCGCCGCGCTTCTGCAGCCAGCCCTCCTTCACGATGGTCCCAGGCGCCGCCTCCGCCATGGTCTCGCGGTCGCGGCCTCGCACACTGCTGTTTGATAACAAACTACGGCAACCGCAAGCTCGTGCACGACACTCCACGTTTTGCACTCCCTTTTTTCCGTGCGTATTTCACCTGGATTGAATCACCACGGGCACACTGCCACCGAACATTTTCTCGGTTGATATTACAACAATAATGTACAGATTTCAACGTTTTTCTTCTCAAAAAACATGAACTATGCGATGTTACTACGTAGGTACGTAGCCTCGCGGTATAAGCCTTCAAGTTTATGTCAGCACTGTCTGATGGAGGAATGAAAGAGACGTAGCATAAAAAGCTATCTGTGAAAAAGAGAGATCCGGTAATGATTTAGTCTCTCATAATTGGTTGCATTACAACCTATTTTGACAAATTAGTACGTTGTGTCTGCCACTAGGGGAATAATTAGCGCTGTTTGCACTTTATAAACTGTTTAAAAGACGTTCATATTAATCCTTTTTGCGTGTTGAAATAACTTAAGATAACTAAAATTATAAAATTACGAGAGTTTATTTCCCAATTGTATTTATCCTGAGCATTTTTTTATTATTTATTGGTACTGTCTATTTTCTTTCCGACTAATATAATTGATGGTTGATGGTCTCAACACCTATCTAGTCTATGGTTGCTGTGGTTTGAAAAAAGCGCGGGAAACCATTTAGTTAAACCAGGCGGGTTTTGCAGATTTGTGGAATAATATAATTGATTATCATCTGATTAATAAAAACTGAAAACAAATAAGTAATAGGTGGGGAAGGTGCGTAGGTATGTACAAAAAATAAAGAGAAAAAGTATAGGGAGGGTGAATAATCTGTAATTAAATGAAATGAAAGGTAGAAATGATGTTTATTTATGCAAGTAGAATAAATCTACACTTTTACACGTCTTTTCATAAAACTATAAGCGGCCGTTGTTTCGTACCTGACTACTCTGAGATCAAACAGCCGAACCAAACTCAGTAGAGGTTACAGTCTCCAGACGTCCAGACGCAAAGGTCCAGACATTATAAATGTAGAAAAGGTTAGACGAGGACCATGCAGGTCAATGTCTGAAATGGTCTGTGGTTTGAAGAAAGAACCCACTGACCTTGCGACGTGCAAGCATTTGTCAGTTACCGTGGAGCTCGACTCATAACTCAAGGAGCTGAACAATACCAAAGAAAGAACTTGTGTAGGCCGCTTAAGTTACTCAAACTGTCAGACAATCACTATAATAACATTTATAAAAAAAAACTGCTTAACCCACATACATGGACCCTCGTATTCACAAAAAAAGTAAGTACTTATACAAAATAAAAATGTCAGTTTGTATAAAAAGCGGAAACAAAAAAAATGCATGTCAGATTGTACAAAAAAAAAATCAAAAATGACACTTTGTAAAGACTTTGTATGAAAAAAAAACATATATCACATACCTACATGTCAGATTGTAGAATATAAAAATCTATAATCTATCTTCTATCTATCTATCTTCTTTTATAATATAAAAATGGATCGCAAAATGTGTTGCTCATAACTCAAAAACGACTGGACCGATTAGGATAATTCTTTTTTTGTTGTGTTTGTAACCATCGGGACCGAGTTATTGAGGACTTCCCCCGAAGCCGGGACGGGCCGCTAGTAGTAAATAAAAAGAATAAGTAATGAGCTAACAATCGGAAAATTATTTATAAACAATGCTTTAAGTTCAGTCAGTGTGAGCATGTTGTGTAAGAGTATGGAAGCTCATCTTGGTACGTAAAGGAGCTTATCGACCTCTGAAACCACATATTCCTCGCATTATCAAATAAAAAAAAAACACATAGGTACCTACATCACAAAATGTTTGATGCTTGAGGGTGTGCAGCTAAACCCAAGCCAGCCAGGTAGTGACGTGTAGTGATTCGACGTCCTCTGCGTCTATATAAAAAAAAAAAAAATGATGTCAAAAAATATTATGAAAAAATTATTAAAAATTTAATTAATTATTAATATTAAATTATTATAAAAAAATATGTCACTACAAAATGATTACGTATAGGTAAACCTGACATTAATCCGTGTTCGAAACAAAACTAAACGTTTTATGTGAAGCTCCGTTTTTATAAATGTGTGATTCAATTTCATATAACCGCCGCTGCAAAGCGCACATAGACGGCCTCAGGGTGGGGGCTGGGGTGAACCGGACAATCGCCCGGGGCTTCGCGCAACAAACCAAGCAAAAACCGGCCAAGTGCGAGTCGGATCAGGGCCGCGCCGACCCCTTGCAGCGCCTGTGTGCAAAACCTATGGAGCGCCTAGGCACCTGTGTGCAAAACCAATGAAGCGCCTTTTTATGTAGTCGTCTTTCAAATTTCTTTCATAAATTCAATTTTTTTCTGAAATATTTTCATCACTTTTATCAATTTAACAGTTTCTCGCCATCTACTAACTTATTGATACTCAAGTATTAAAATGTAATGTAACAAAAGTAATTTCAACATTGGCTCTATGGTCATCCGGCGCCTCTATTGCCCTGGCGCCTGTGTGCGCCGCACACTTCGCACATAGGGGCGGCTCGGCCCTGAGTCGGATTCGCCCATAAAGTGTTCCGTAGGTAGTATATAAAAGTTCCTGTATTTGGTTGTAACTTTGAAACGTAAATTGTGTTTTACGATTTATGAAGTATGAAAAAAAAAATACAAAAAAAAAAAGAAAAAAAAAATATAAATACTTGATCTCGTTCATCATCCGCTCCGCAGTTTTATCATTCTCTTATTTTAGAAGTTACAGGGGGGCGGGGGGTTCCCTTTTACCACCTTGGAAGAGTCCCTCGCGCTGTTCAGTTTACAAAAAAAATGGTTGAACGCACTAATCTCAGGAACTACTAGTTGGAATTTAGAAAATATGTTTGTGTTGGATAGTCCATTTATCGAGGATGGCTATAGACTATATAACAACACGCTATCACCAATAGGAGCGGGGCAGCAAAGAGAAATGTCTCAAAATCGGAATATGTTTTCTTTTCAAGAGCTTCCCAAGAACAAATATTATTGGACAAAAATTCTGTACATAAGCTCCAAGGAACTATTTTGGACCGAGCTGTGGTTGACTTAAGTTCACGTATTTTTGCTAAAGGTCAAGCATATGTAGCTTTGAGCTGAGTTAGGTATCAGAGGGACTAATCATCAGTAGTTTAGATCACATAATTTCTTTAGATAGTACTAGCTTCTGCGCGCGACTTCGTACGCGCATCCTTATGCTTATGCCAGCGACAACGGGGTCGTCAAAATCGAAAATCTGAAACGTCTGATGCCCAATTCCAAAAGCCCGAATAAAAAAAATAATGGGAGTTTTGGTCAGTAGATTCAAATTATTCATAATCCTAAACTGTTACCGCCTTCACTGCTGCGTGTAGGTACTTCCAGCTTATGTTATTTTATACTTAATTAAACAGTGAAATCAGTGACAGCTTTGGTCTCCACATCAGGTGTTCCAGATCTTAAATTTTTATACGTTAACAAAGAGCGTCCATCAGGCTGAACATCTCTTGCTAAGACGTCATTCCAGTGTATGTTATAGTGTAGCTAGGCTCTTGTAGTTCCACATCAGGTGTTCCAGATCTTCAGATGTATTCTCTCTGCAGAACATGCTCATCACGTGGAACAGTTTTTTGCTATGGCACCATTTTGCATCTCTTATAGTTTAGCTGGTCTGTTGCGGTTCTGCACCAGGTGTTCAAGTTTCCAAGATAAATTATAGCCTTTAAATATGTTGGCCATACTTAAAACCTCTACAAAAAAAAAAATCTAATCCGCCCAGTACTTTCTGAGTTGATCAAAAATCTCTTGTTCCGACTGTTCCCCATTCCCCGCGCCTGCCACCGAATCCCTGAGGTCCCGTAAAAACCGTGGCCGGGAGGACTTGCATCAGGTTGAAGGTGAGGACGCCGTAGCGCATCTCCAACCACTTCTCAAAGAGAGATCTTACCGCCGCAATTATACCCAGGCAGTCATTATTATTTTGTTGTGGTATTATTTTGAAACTGTGATATCTCCTAAGATATTCATTGAAATGAAATGATGTAAAGGGCAATTTCGTTCAAAATTAAATGCTTGTGATGATTAACGTATTTATTTGGATAAGGATTAATATCATATTAATGAAAACACCTTCGCAAATAATGCATTACTTAAAAACAAATTTGGTTTCCATAAAAAAGGTTATAGTGACTTAACCTTTAAAGATAGATATATGCTCTCGCGGACTTTATTTTAGAAAATTTTATGAGGAATAATTCCGTAGTACATAATTTTTGCGAAACTCTAACCGTTTACGCAGCGCACGCAACGGAAGCTCTAAAAAAGGAATACATTTTCCCGATTTTGAAACATTTCTCATTACTGCTCCGCTCCTATAGGTGATAGCGTGATGTTTTATAGCCTATAACCTTCCTCGATAAATGGACTATCCAACACAAAAAGAATTTTTCAATTCCAACCAGTAGATCCTGAGATTAGCGCGTTCAAACAAACAAACTCTTCAGATTTATAATATTAGTATAGATTACACACACACACACATACAGTATTAGCACAGAATAAAAATTAAAAACATTATTAAATAACAAAATGGAAGCTTATTTTCAACTCACTCAAGGAATTTCGGAATGAAATTACGAAACAACAATGATCAGTCGTAGGAGCCTGGAAAACATACGTGGAAAAAGGGAAGATACCATTATTTTTTTTGTATAAAATAAAAAAGTAATTTTAATTCATTAAGTACCTACCTAAAATAAATATTTTCTCGACGTAAAGACAAAATAAAACATCATTTTTATTTAATACTAGCGGCCCGTCCCGGCTTCGCACGGGTGGAGGACCCGGTCTAAAACCCGGTCCCGATGGTTACAAACACAACAAAAAAATTATTATCCGAATCGGTGAAGCCGTTTTCATGTTATGTCGTGACAACGGAAAACGGGTTTCATTTTTATATACAGGGTGAATTTTTCAACTGGGCGTGGATGGCTATTTTCGAAACTATGAGGAATATCGAAAAACGTTGAAAGGAGTCTCGAGGCCAATTTTGACGAAAACTAAAACTGCATCATTGGATTTTAGAAAAATCAAAAATCCTGGTCAGGAATCGAACCCGCTGATTTTGAAAAAAAAATCACATCCTGTATTATTACACCGTTCGATAGTGTTGCTAATAAGGATCAAATTCTGGGAAGTAACCATATACGGCAAACTTAAGGAAATGGCTGATTTTTATGAAATAGCTATTTTTCCATGCTACTTTACTTCTACTGAGCCATAATTTATTCGAAATGATAAAGTTTCATTGTTTTCAATGTTTCACTGGATTTGACGATTCAACAATCCCTCTGTACTCAGCAATACGAAATTATTGAGTTCAATTAAAAATAGCATTATTTTAAAGAAGAAACGATAACTTATGTTTCAAATACAGTCTTTGCCTTGAAGATTAATCAGTTTTTTTGTAATTATACGTTTTCCTTAAGTTTGCCGTATATGATAGCTTCCCAGAATTTGATCCCTATTAGCAACACTATTGATTAGTGTAATATTACAGGGTGTGATTTTTTTTTCCAAAATCAGCGGGTTCAATTCCTGGCCAGGATTATTGATTTTTGTAAAATCCAATGATGCAGTTTTCGTTTGCTTCAAAATCGGCCTCGAGACTCCTTTCAACGTTTTTCGATATTCCTCATAGTTTCGAAAATAGCCATCCACGCCCAGTTGAAAAATTCACCCTGTATATAGACTAGCCGTGCCCGCGACTTCGTTCGCGTGGACGTCGGACCTAAACAATGTACATATTTCTGTGCAAAGCACTGTTGGAGGATACCGATACAATTTTTTATTTATGTTTACTGCTTCTTTATTTACAGCTGTGAACCATCATTCTGGAGCGTACATAATTATGCGTACGCAAATCATCAAATCAGTCCTCCCAGCCAGGGCAGGGCAAGAACGAATGTCAGACTTCTACTGATTAAAATCCACGGTGTCCTATAAATCCTATAATAGGCCTTTACTCTCCGGGGTCAAGGTAATGCGATAGTCCCGCAACCCCGGCAGGCCTTCTAAGGGGTTCCGTTATTTTGCTAGCGCATTGAGGCACATGTTGAACACAACACGCCGTCGAAAAAGGCATATTCGCCACCCGCATGCTCGTGCAAGAGACAGGGCTGGGCAAAATACATGCTCTGCTTTAATTGAAATACAAATTACAAAATACATTATCGCAAGTAATTAAAATATAAAATACAAAATACCTTTAAGTAAAGTATTTAAAATATAAAATACAAAATACTGTATTTTCGCTTTTTTTAATTGAAATACAAAATACTAATTACATTTGACTAAATATATAATCTAGACCAGCATGGGCTGAATTTATTTTTTTTATTCGCCATGTTCGACGTACAGTTAAAGCGTACAGTGTAAAGACGCCAGCAGGTCCACCTGCGGCGAGACGGAGTGGGAAGCGGTCGCCACTTTCTGCGAAGCAGTAATGCTCGTGAAGGAGGTGGCGGGCCGCGAGAGAGAGAGGACAGCGTCCTCCCTCCGCCCCGCCGCAGTGGTACACGCCCACGGTGTCGGACGTCGGCAGATGAACTCCGGCCACCGTAGGCGCGGGCATGCGAACAGCGAGTAAAGGGCAACTCGCTGTCCGACCATGGACCATGCCCAGGTCGACGGCGCATCGTGTTCCACGCGCGCCTCAAAGAGCTGTCAGCAAAATGACGGGACCCCCTCACAGAGGACCAAAGCCTGCCGGGGTCGCGGGACTTATTTCCATCACCGTGACCCCGGAACATAAAGGGCTATTGAAGGACACCGTGGATTTTGGTCAGTACAAGTCTGACAGTATGGTGGGAGGACTCATTTGATGATTTTATCACGCTAAAAAAAAAAGCAAGTCCACCTGCCCGAATCTGTCAATTTTTACCAATCAAAAAATAACCTTCTATTATTGTGATAAGGTGCAAAATCTATTAATGAAATTTGACAGGTTGTGGTAGGTAGCTTGATGTGCTGACGTCGGTACATAACAGGT
Source organism: Agrotis ipsilon (assembly GCA_028554685.1). Classification (NCBI taxonomy): domain Eukaryota; kingdom Metazoa; phylum Arthropoda; class Insecta; order Lepidoptera; family Noctuidae; genus Agrotis; species Agrotis ipsilon. The sequence continues at coordinate 79,274 of CM052956.1, forward strand.
GCAGTATTGCCAACTCTAATTAGCTGCTTTACCATCATTGCAGAGAGTGCAATGACAGTAAATTAAGTTAAAATGTATTTTTCAACACATTTGCTCGTAAAATGCATTTACAAAGCCTGTATATAGTGTTCGAAAGTTAAAAATTACGGACCAAACAACGCAGCGTGCGGTAAAATAGGTACTCTCACCTAAGTACCTATTTTACCGCACGCCCCCTTGTACAGCAGCGTGCGTTTTCTTTACGGTTTTTTTTTAATTTCCAAAAAAAAAAAAAAAGAATTCCACCAAAGAGTTTCACATTATGAAAATAAACAACCTGACTGATCGAACCTCCTTGGAAGAGCTTTTGCTCAATACGTTGTTTCACTTTAATACTAAAGAGTAAATGAGATGAAAGATGTAGTTCTAATTTTCACCACGTGCATGTGGCGCCATTTTCAAAGTCGCGCCATTTTCATATTAGGAACTTCAAAAATTGTTGCGACTAATCTGAGTTCAAGGGAGGAATCTGATATTAATATGGATAAATGTGTTGAAAAACATTGTATGACACACGTGCAGAAATTGGTATTTACAAACTCGTGACTACGGTACGCCCTCGGGCGCCTTCGGCGCCTCGGGCGTACGTTGTCTACTCGTTTGTAAAAACCAACTTTCCGCACTAGTATCATAAATAACTATTGTTAAAATGTATTTTGGAGCTTCATGTATTTGAAATACTAATTACAAAATACTTCGTCGTCAGGTATTTGAAATACGAATTACAAATTACATTTTAAGGAAGTAATTGAAATACAAATACAAAATACGTATTTGTATTTTAATTACGTATTTTAAATACAAGTAATTCAAATACTGCCCAACCCTGGCAAGAGAAACACCTACGTTTAAACGTCTCTGGGACCAGAGTAGTATGGGCTCCGGAGCCTGCCCATCCCTACTTTTGCCGGCGCTGGCAGCTCAAGGACGTAAGCAGACATTTTTTTTTTAAAATAAATCGTCGGTAAAATCATCAGATGAGTCCTCCCACTCCGGGTAGGGCGAGAGGGACTGTCAGACTTGTACTGACTAAAATCCACAGTGCCGGTTTTAGCACTACCAGCGCCCTTGGGCGAGATTTTCTACGGCGCCCCCTAACTGCAATGCAAACTCATTTTTTTTAAGCGTGGTAACTTCATCAAATGATCTTAATGATCCCACCTCGGTCAGGGTGGGAGGGACTTTCAGACTTGTACTGACAAAAATCCATGGTGTCCTTCAATAGCCCTTTATGTTCCGGGGTCACGGTAATGAGATAAGTCCCGCGACCCCGGCAGTTCTGGCCCTCTAGAGGCCAGGCGCTCTCTCTCTACCTCTGACGCTCTTTGAGGCGCGCGTGGAACACAACGCGATGTTGACCCGGGCATGGTCCGTGGTCGGATAGCGAGTTGCCCTGTGCGCGTGGCGAGTGTCGCTGTAGCGAGTGGCTGGAGAGACGTCACGGCGTCCTGACCTATCGGATGACGCAGGTCCTCACCGGACACGGAAGTTTCGGGAGGTACCTGTGTCGGATAGGGAGGGAGGATACGCCTGGGTGTCAACACTGTGAAGATCGCCCGGAGGACACCGTAGAGCATACGGTGCAAGACTGCCCAGCTTGGGTAGAGCACCGACGTGTCCTCAGGGAGGCGATAGGCGGAGACCTCTCGCTCCCGGCATTGGTCGAAGCCATGCTGCGGGGCGAGACAGAGTGGGAAGCGGTCGCCTCCTTCTGCGAAGCAGTAATGCTCATGAAGGAGGAGGCGGGCCGCGAGAGGGAGATGACAGCGTCCTCCCTGCGCCCCAACCGCAGTGGTAGACGCCTACGGCGTCGGACGTCGGCAGACGACCTCTGGCCACCGTAGGCGTGGGCATGCGGACAGCGAGTAAAGGGCAACTCGCTATCCGACCATGGACCATGACCGGGTCGACGGCGCGTCGTGTTCCACGCGCGCCTCAAAGAGCGTCAGCAAAATGACGGGGCCCCCTCACAGTAGCCAAAGCCTGCCGGGGTCGCGGGACTTATTTCCATCACCGTGACCCCGGAACATAAAGGACTATTGAAGGATACCGTGGATTTTAGTCAGTACAAGTCTGACAGTCCCTCCCGCCCTGCCCGGGGTGGGAGGACTCATTTGATGATTTTACCACGATAAAAGCTTACGCTTTCCTCTCCCCACTAGCAACCTTTACAATAATATAAGCAGAACTATCCGTACATATGTATGGATAGATTTCTTGTGTTTCGCGAGCTCTAATAAAATTTAAAAAAAAAACCAGGGGAGCCACATTCTGATCTGGCAAAGTTTTGAGGCTTATGAGCTCATTACATAACATCACACATCTATATCGGATTTAGAGTCTACAGTTAATTTTAATACGAGATCTCCACAGAGTTTTAGAAGCTCGGGTTTATTCGGAGACTTTTTCATATTGTACAAAACAGACCGATATTCTGAATACTCGTTGAGCTGTGCGTCTTTCATGGACTGAAATTATAGTAGTGTCCAAAAGACAGTTGAAAAATTAAAACTCAATTTTTTTTCCGGAGAAATTATAGGTTCATCAGAAAGTAGGCTTACGGCGCCCCTTCGTACTCGGCGCCCTGGGCGGTCGCCTAACCGCGCCTTACCCTAACGCCGGTACTGAAAATCCACGGTGTCCTTCAATAGCCCTTTGTGTTCGGGGGTCACGGTGATTGTATAAGTCCCGCGACCCCGGTAGGCTTCAGCCCTCAGAGAGGGAGCCTCGTCATTATGGTGGCGCTCTTTGAGGAGCGCGTGGAACACGACGCGCCGTCGACCCGGGCATGGTCTATGGTGAGACAGCGAGTTGCCCTTTACTCGCCGCCTGCATGCCCGCAACGTAAGCAGACATGGGCGAAAGTTCAATTCAGTTTGTAGTTTCGCGTATGCGCGATTTAATGTTTTGCTTACAGAAAAAAATATTTCGAAGATAATGCCTAGTTGCGCTATGTGATATTGAAAATATCGTGATTTTAAAACTAATGAACAAGATTTTACTTAATTCTCGCTATGTTTTTCATATAATCGCTGTATTTAGGATTTTAGATTAGATTTTTCAAGAATATTTGACGTAATTGTAATAAATGCCCTCTGTTATTCAAAGGCAGTACCATTCAATTCCCACTGGATTAGAGTAGTTTGTCTATCGATTTGAATTATCGATATTGTTTAATGAATGAAATGAATGTTGGTATGGAAAAAAAAATTATCAATCATTTTTTTTTCTCGTGAACGTAAGGTTTCATTTCAATAAACGCCATTTCCTTTATGAAAACGGTGTACTTTTCCTACCATAATATATTTTATACATATACGTTTTATGTAATCTTTAGGATATAAAATATACCCAAGAGAATAACTGATTCTATTATATTCCATTCTATTCTATCCCATCCTATCCTTAAAATCGCTTTAATTAATTTACATTTTTCATAAGGAATAAACATTACGATAAAACAAAAACATAATGTTACTTCAATTTAAACACCTCTATTCCATGTTTTCTTTTAACGCCATCTACCGTTTGAAATATGTTTAGATGAATAATTTCAACATGTAGTTTTTCTATTCGAAGCTAGTTCGCGCTAATATTGAACTGCGCGTCAAGGGCGGATCCAGTTTTTACATCAGGGGGGGGTCACCATGACGCAGACGGCTTGTCTCTGTAGCTAGCTATACTTTTTTTTATCGTGGTAAATTCATCAAATGAGTCTCCCACCCAGGGCAGAGCAGGCGGGACTGACAGACTTGAACTGACTCAAAGCTCTTTATGTTCCGGGGTCACGGTAATGCTATAAGTCCCGCGACCCCGGCAGGCATCGACCCTCTGAAGGGGGGGCCCGTCATCATGCTGACACTCTTTGGGGGGCGCGTAGAACACAACGTGCCGTCGACCATGGTCATGGACCATGGTCGGTCAGCGAGTAGCCCATTACCTCCTTGCCACCCGCATGCCCGTGCCTAAGGTGGCCAGAGACCATCTGCCGACGGCCATTACCGTGGGCGTCTACCACTGCAGCTGAGGTGGAGGGAGGACGCTGTCCTTCCCTCACGCAGCCCGTCTCCTCCTTCGCAAGCATGACTACTTGGCAGAAAGAGGCGACCGCTTCACATTCCCTCTCCCCCCACAGCATGGCCTCGACCAATGCCGGGCACAAGGCGTCTCCGCCTATCGGCGTCGTGGGGACACGGCGACGGTGCTCTGCCCAAGCGGGGCAGTCCTACGCAGTATGCTCCACCGTGTCCTCCAGCGATCCTCGCAGTGGTGACACCTAGGCGTATCTTCCTTCCCCATCCGACACAGGTAGGTACCTCCCGAAACTTTCGTGTCCGGTGAGGACCTACGTCATGCGCTAGGTCAAGACGTCACTCGTGGCGTCTGTCTAGCCACTCCTCAAAGCGGGGTCTTACCGCCGCGATTGCGACGTGCCTGAGATATAGGTACTTAATATTTTGTAGAAACGCAAAAGTGTGTTTGTCAATTTTCACATTGAAACCGCTAAACGAATAAGATTTCATGGGGTCGATTGCATTGGTCCTCCATTGCACCGAAGTTACCTGGTCGCGGACGGACTTACCGGTAAATCTAGTAAATAATACTATTTGTAAACAATAGTTACTTGTTATGCAAGGCTGCAAAGTTGTTTTTGGCGCGAGGAAGTACTTGAATTAAAAATTAACCAAGGGAAGGCCTCTTCGCTCGCGGTTTAAAATAAAGAGTCCTGAGCGTAGCAAAGTTTTCATAGGTACCAGAGGCCAACGACGATAAAGTTATTCTGCGTCTCGTACCTTTGAAAACTTCGCTACGATCGCTCAGGATTCTATATTTGAACCACTAGCAATTGCAGAAGCCACTTATGACCCAGCCTGCCGCCCAGGGGGGGGGGGTCATGACCCCCATGACCCCCCCCCTGGATCCGCCACTGCTGCGCGTCTTATTGTGAACTGACCGTAATATTGCTTCTGAAACACTTTAAATTCAAATATCTTTTGATAGACTGAACCGATTGCAATGAAACAAAAACTAAATGTTACCTCATGTTACGCTTAATCGCTACGTATATAAGTTATTTACATTGATTTCGTACATTTTACGTGATGCTCGGGCTGTCGGGCATAAACAGACAAAAATTCTAAAAATGCTGGAAATGAGTTCCGTTGGTTGTGTCCTTTAACAACCTAGCTATTTTTTTTGGATTTCATATTGATGTACAAAAACGATTTTTCTACCGTTTTAGTATATGTATAATAATAATTATAATATAATATATTCCACAACTATCACACAACGCCATCTAGTCCCAAGCTAAGCAGAGCTTGTGTTATTGGTACAAGACAACTGATAAACATACTTATGTATTATTATTACTAAATATATACATATTATTATAGATAAATTACACCCAAACACAGAACAAATGATCATGCTCGTCACATAAACATTTGTCCTGGGTGGGAATCGAACCCACGACCCCCGGAATAGCAGTCAGGGTTACTAACCACTAGACCAACAGGCCAGTCGAAAATTGTATGCATATGTATAGATAGATAGATTAAGGTTGAAATTACTTTTAAAAATATACATTATGATCTGTAGGTGAAGTTCAGGCAAAAAAAAAAAAATACATAAATTTATTTTATTGAAAATATAAAATTTCAAAGTTACTAATTAATTACGCAGCGCCAAGCTGTGTCGGCCAATTTTAAAAAAATATACAATTTAAAAATTACGTCATGGTACACAGGCTTCTTCAACGCAACTCAGCGCTTTTTTAACGCCCCTATAAAAAGTACTCGTTCGTATGGGCCCTAAGGTTTGACGACAAAAACAAATTTGGAAGTGTTTGACAGATGACAGTTATGCTTCCCTAAATGATGGGTCAAAGATTTATTCAATATTTTCTGATCTAGGTACTTATTCAAATTGAATATGTGCAATTCGTGCATTTTTTAATATCTTGAGTTGTTTCCAGCACAGGGAGGTAGTAAGTCTTCATGTACTCGTTGCATAGCGTCGATGCGAGAAGTGGTTAGGTATATAAGTGCATCTAATTTTGTATTGTTTTAATAGTGTTTATTTGTAGGCTTAGTTAATTAGCACCTACATGAATAAAGTATAATTTTGTTTTAGGACATGTACCTATACCAATTTGGTTAATTGATTTGACCAGTTCACTAGATGAGTAAGGCTACTGCTACGAATACGAACCGCTTTGAACACGAGTTACAGGAAGTAGCACCTGCACGTCAGGTCCGCACGCCCTCCGCGCGCGCCTACCAGCCGACGTTGGGCCAGACCCTTTGTGAAAGCAAAGGCCTCGTGATATTAGTAGCATGTGTTGTCATTCTCGCCATTTTAAGCTTTATCCTACTTGTGTCTCTTCAAGTGCCGGTCCATGTAACACACGTCAGCCCGCGAGCTGACCGGAACGTTACTGTAAAAGTTACTCAACGATGAGTGTTGGAACTTCTTGCAACGATGCGTTATCGCATATTCAACAATATATCAAACAATCACGAGTTTAGTCCATCCAAATTGAACTCATTGTTTTAGTTGTCAATTGACTTGAAAAATATTTGTGCCTGGTAATCATCATCGCATGTTGCTGAACTGACGATTGAAATTAAATCGAGAAAACTCTTCGGTAAGTAACAGCATATACCCGCGGTTACCACTATCGGATATCTAAGCATTGCTTACGCAATCACATTAGGTACATATTATCACGCCTGTAAAAGCTTACGGGTAAGGGGAGAAATAATAACATTACGAAATCTTGATCAAATGGAGAGAATAGACTTAACCTCACAACCCAGCCGCCGCGCTAGAGACGCCCAAGGCAACGGATATCGCGGCGTGCTTCCCGACCACCGCTGCATCGTAGGCGCAGGCCGGAGGCCGGCAGGAGTAATGGGTGATTTACCGTCCGATCATGGCCTATTCACGGGTCGACGCGACGGCGCGTCATCGTTTACGGGCGCCTCAAAGAGCTGTCAACAATCTAACGGCGCCCCCTTAGTGGGCAAAATTAAGGGCCCCTGCCGGAGTCGCGGGACTGTCTTATCAGGTAACCGTGACCCTGGAACGTTCAGGACTATTGAAGGACACCACCGTGGATTTTAGACAGTATAAGTCTGAAAGTCCTTCCCGTCCCGCCCCGGGTGGGAGGACTCTATTGATAAATGTATAGGGTAGCAACGTAGCATATTATGTGCACAGTCTTGATTCTATATAATTTGTAGACTCTCAGTCCCAAAGTATCTATAGTATTGATCTAACTGTAGTTGGGCCATCGCTATTGTGGCTGATATTTTAAGACGGGTCAAGTGAACTCTAAATCATTTTGTTCTTAATCAGAAAGAAAGAAAAATATTTGTAGTTTTCAATTACCTACTCAAAATTGTAATTTATGTAAGTATATTTTGGTAAGTTGAAAATGTTTTCCTAATGCAATATTGTAGTGATAGTAGGGCGTGCAGGCTGCGGGTTGATTACGTAAAGCACAGCTCGGAAGCTGAGCGTGAGCGGAGAGTTGGTGACGCTTGAACTTTGTATCGGGGCGAGGAGGGCGTGGGCGGTGCGCGGCGCTGCGCAGCTGCGCGGGTCGATGGGCGCGCGGCGCGGCGCGGTCCTCGGTCCAGTCGGCTTCCAGTGCCCCCGAGCGCACCCGCTCGTGATCCGAGCCCGCCGCGACTGTTCGTGTGTTGCGATGAAGGTATAGAGGCCCCTCTGTAGTGCGGTAGTGTATGCCTTAGCTGTAAGTAGCGGCTGGCGGCCCGGTACGTGGATTGACAGACGGGCGCTCGCCCCGCTCACTGGCTCTCCGAAGAGCTCCATACCATGCATCAGTGTCACCTCCTCCCCGCACGCCCCTGCATCGTAATAATCACATATTCATCACTGTATGCTTGTTTCTTGCATTGCCTTTACTTAATTTTGAATGTCTGAAGATTAACTCCCTACATATACGAATAGGGACAGTTAGATGGATAGAATATTCTTTATTGCCCACAACGTAAAATTACAGATATATATCCAATTCACAACATCTTTTAAGTAGGGTGTCATAATGGGTGGTCTTATCGCTAGAAGCGATCTTTTCAAGATAATTCTTGAATGGATTTGAAAAAGAAGGATAACCAATGCTGTCGCCCACGGTGTACACTTTACCAAAATACATACATACTTACACACATTTTGCAGATTTCTTTTAAATGGACCAGCTTTAAGCGCGTTACTAAAATGGACAAAACATTTCATAGTCGTGCTGCTTCTACTGTTAAAAAAATTGTCGTAAAAGCGGCTAGAGTGAATTGGCATCTCCAGTCTCAAGTCTTCCGATGACCTCATATATCTATTATGTGAGTCATATAGGAACTTGAACGTTTTTTAAGATAGGAACAGTACAGGTACAAGCCTAACATAATTAAATGGTACCAAAATGGGAAGAGGCGCTGTGTTGATTCCTTTACTAGGTAGTCATTGTGCAAAGGTCGTTTCATTCATAGCTCCAATCAATAAAATAACTTACTGTTTCACAAAAAAGTCTTTTTAATAAACATGTGACTAATGAGGGATATAACACAATGCAGATAATCAATAAAGCAAGATTTTAAGAAATCGTTTCAATTCATACCATTATTATATGTATACCTAAATCTATGTTTTAATTCTCAGAATAGGGGAGTTTTCTGTAAACTGCGATGAATAAGAAAAGTGAACCTTGAATTGTTTCGTACAAACTTCAAAATATGATATTTGACAGAGTGTTGCGACGAATTCATTAAGTAATTCGATTGAAATAGCTCAGAAAGCTTATGCGCAATTTTTCTCAAAGATAATTTAAAAATTTTCATATTTAGACTAATAACAAGTTTTTGTGATAATATCGAAGCTTATTACTATATAGGTCAAGTCATCTAAAGATTTAATTAATTGGTTTCAGCAACACAAAGCATTACTAAGAAAATCATATAATGCTAAAACTACCCAAAGGTCTTAAAAAGAAGAAAAAGGGGAAAAAATCTAAACGTAAAGGTGAAGAAGAACTTTTTACGGAAGAAGAGTTAGAAAAGTATAGAAGAGAGCATCAACAGCAAAGCGCTGAAAACGGAGAAGGTACTGTCAAAGAAAATGAAGAGTGGTCTAAGTTTAAAGACTTGACTACTGGCATAGATACTGTCCTTAAAAAAACTCAAGGTGACCTAGATCGCATCAAATCGACTTCTTTTTTTCAACGCATTCCACCGAAACAAGTTGAACCTGAAAAAAAGGAAGCCCCTCATAGGCCAGTGGTAGAAGTAACAGAAGCAGACTTTCCACAGCTTGTTCAAGCTCAAGCAGACGCCGAAGAAGCCGATAAAAGTGAATACGGCATAACAGACGACGAGTCTGAGGAAGACGACCAAGACGACATCTTTGATACTTCCTACGTGGATGCCGTCGAGCGGGGAGAAGTAAAGCTCGGGTACGTTCCTGACTCTCCTGAGGAATTTCAAGATGATGACATATTTGACACTTCCCATGTTGATGCATTAATAAAAGGACAAGAAGTTAAAACCTCTAAAGGAAAAAAGGCATTAGATATTGGAATAGCAGTTGGTGTTCTTACTGGTAGAATTGATAATGTCACAGTTACCAGTAAACGGCCCAAAAGAGTAATTCCCGGTGATTTGTTATTCGAAAGCAGCGACGAAAGACCGGTCGAATTGAATGTTGCAACTGAGCCTATTGAAAAGAGTATATTGGACCTTGACACAGATATTCCTATAACAACACCCATAGATTTAAGCGTATCTCTTCATCCATCTTTGAGTCAGCAAAATAAAAATTGCGATCAAGCAGGAGCATCTACGAAAGATCCCTTTCTCACTGATCAACCATCAGTAGATGAGGAAATTGATGAATTTACATTACTTGCTGCACAGTCACTTGAGGTTAGCTCAGAAGTTACGAAATTAGGAGAAACTGAAATAAAAGCGGAGCCAGTTTTACAAGAATCGTGGTCAGCTTTTGAAGCCGATAAAAATGAATTCGTATTCGCAGAAAGCATTATTGAAGATCAGATTGATGTCGTAGATCCTTATTTAGATCAAGACGATCCATTTGATACAAGTTTCTTAGACGCTGTCATACCCGCCACTCAATTCCCAAAGAATCAAGACGCAGTTATTCTAGAAGACAGCGACGATTTCGATCCACGTTCGGAAGAAGTAGGCGGAAGATTAAACAATAGACGTAAGTCATCAGTTCGAATTCATTTAACCGACCCTTCTGGAGTTCGAGAATCCATAACTTCTGACGATATAATCGTCAAGGAGGAGACTCGAACTGTTCGTGATTTACTGGGAGGAAGTACCACAGATTTGACTCAACTAGGTGACTCACCTTTGGATCCAGTGGATGTAAACAATTGTGAAGTTGATCCGTTTGACACTACCCTTGTAGATAAAATTGTAGCGCCTGGGAAAGTAGAATTAAAACTTTTGGAACAAGAATTAATAACTTCCAATTCTTCTCCACTGTACAGAGTACCAAGTGATCCAGATTTTGATCCCAGAGCAGACGAACCCAAAAAAACAGAGCGTCGGGCATCACGCCCTGAAAACCTTAGTGTTAGCAAGAGTGTCATTTTCAACGTTGACGCAGACGAATCTCTTGGTTTGGACGCAAAGGTTAAGTCAAATAAGCCAGTCACACCGTACTATTCACGAGAACTCTCAATCACTGAAGACGCCAATGAGGAAGCAGAAGCAGCTGATAGTGTACCAGATATCTTAACTCGCACGCGGTCTGATGAAGACTTAGCTCCGAAAGCTACCTATCAAAATAAGAGAAGACATTCGGAATATTCACAATCGAGCAACATAAAAGTAAATGTGAAAGCTAGTGATTTATTACACAGTGCTCAAACTGAAATAAAGGCTAAAGTGCTAACGCCATCGGAACCCCAACGATCTTCCGTGGCATCTGATCCTTTTGACACGTCGTTTGCCAGTAATATTGCGCCTTGCAAAACTGAACTGAAATTGCTAGCTAAAGAGTTTTCTTGTGAGGAAACCGATACCGTACAAGGAGACAAGCACGACCTATTGGATCCGTCTGACGACATATTTCAAAGGAAAGCATTAACCCCGGAGCCGTCCAGCACTGTGCGGTTGCCAGAGGAAGACTTTGACCCATTTGATACAACTTTTGCGGGTGACCTTAATCCGGGCAAAACCGAATTAAAACTATTAGAGTCAGAGTTTTTGAACTAACCACATAAACAATATCATAATGGCATACAATCCATTCTTAAGTATGAATGAGCCAACGGCTCCTGTTGCTGCGGATGTGCTTAATCCATTTATGATGGCAGAAGCAGAACCGGACGCCTTCACCGGCGACAATCCTTTCGCCACTAGCAATCCCTTCTCAGATTTTGGTGGAAGATATGAACCGCCAGCTGGAGATACCGTGCCCGTGGATATATTTGGTGGTGCCGAACCAACCGGAATTGGGGCAAAGCACTATGAAGAATTTTCTGAAAATAAATCTACCCCTCTAGATATTTTCACAAGCAGCCCGGTGGATCACGATCGAATAGCCAAACCGACGGCACTAGATTTGGTGTCCACCACGATCGATCACTCATTCTTGAACGAGGAAGAATCACAAGGGCCTCAGCTACCCGCAAGACCCTTGCCACCTGAAACACAAAATTTGATCTTAAGCGTAACCGGCCAAATGGAATTTACCAGTTCCCACCTCTTAGACCGTATCCCACCGACGCGTACTCCTAGTCCTGTATCGGTGCGCGACATCCACACGCCTAGCCCTACACCTGAGCCAGAACTGGCTGATGAGCCACACAGCGATAGCTTCGACATCAACCGCAACAAACCGACAAGGCCGCCGCCCGCGCGCCCGCCGCCCGCCGGCCGGCCGCCGCCTCCACGACCGCAGCCACCGCGCCCCCCCACCGGGCCTCCGGCGCCCCCAGTGCTCCCGCCGCCACTCGCATCCACTGCACCGCCTGAACAACATGCTGATGATATCAATCTGTTCGATGCGCCTGTGCCTGCCCCTATCAAACCTACCAAGGAAGCTATTATGAGCTTATACACGGCACCAAAAAAAGAGGAAAAACAAATCGATTTCTTAAGCGATGATATAGTAGATGACATTTGCACTGATACATATCATGAAAACCAGCCACCCATGGGAGAAGTACCAATGTCTATTGCGTCTATGACTGCGCAGACCAGTTCACAGCCGGAAGAGTCACGCGCCGTAGACGTATCGGCCGGCAGTCTGTTTCCTGCTGCAATGGACACGGTGACAGATACGGTGGCACCCATGGATTGTTCAGAGCCGCAGACAGAGGTGGCTTCTGCTACTTCTAACACCTCTCCATTTGCGGATGTAATGAGAGACGAGTTCCCAACTCAGACTGTCGGGCAAGACGTCGAGCTGAGCCCGTTTGAGAATGTAATCGAACCAGTGGACGCAGTAGCGCAATTTCCTGACTCAGCTGTCAATATATTTGGCGTGAAACCTGATGACGTAGTTATGAAAAGCAGCAATGATGTCTTCAACAACGTAAAGGAAAATATTTTTGATTCGGCTCCCATGAGTGGATTAACAGAAAATCAAGCTGATCTCTTCACATCGGCTCCAATTGAAACTCTCGATGACACTTCGCACATTTCTCAACCGTTCGATATGGGAGCAGAAAACGCTTTCGAAGCGAGCATGCCGTCACCTTCCGCGGACCCTGACTGGGGTACGCAGTCCGACACAATGATGCACGATGCTTTCCCTAGCAGCCAGGATGCGTTCGACGCATTCTCTGCTAAATTTGATGCTACCGCTGCTAATAACCTAAATTCAGGTAAGTTCAACATCATAAAAATGATTGTTTCGCACTTCGATTTCTGAATATTAACCTGTGAACGTGGTAGGAGCGTGGGGTGAGGACGGCGGAGCAGAGGCGGCGGCGAGCGGCTTCGAGGCGGAGGCCTTCGACCCGTTCCTGAGCATGGGTGCGCCGCCCCCGCCCGCCGCCACGCCAAGGCTCGACCATCAGGGCTCCAAGGACTCTGCGGACGACACCTTCTCCGTCTTCATCAGGTTATATTAATTTAATGGCTCTTGCTAGAGCCTCACTCATAACCCATCCCCCTCTTATTGCCTAATTTGTTGAATGATAATGCTGAAATAAAAAGAGTAAGTATGATTAATTAAAAATTATTTAAAAAATATATAGGTATACAACATGTCCCAAAATTCAACGATAAGGCGGCACCAGAGGATGGACCTACTAATGACTACTCGAGAAAAAAATAAAATAAAATAACTGCTTAAAAAAAAAAAAAAAAGATATTTTGGGCACATAGTAGAAGTGATTACTATTAACAATAACTTATGAAATTTGGTTCTTGATTAGAAAAAGTGTCATTATTTTTTTTGCGGCTAGTTTTCCTAAAGTATTATACCATTTTAAAATCTAGGTTAGTTGCGCTATTTTTTTAAAAAACTTGCCATAGTAGTGTCCATATTTTTTTTTTACACTACGATGAGTTAAAGTGTACTGAACCAAAGAATAAATAATATACTGAACGTTAAAATCTTTAAAAATTTTAGGGAAATAATTTTTTTTGGTTGTTTTTTTGTATAAAACTACGAAAATTCTGTAATTTTCAAAGATTATGGTGAATAGTAGTGCTACTTAGGTTGCTGATACAAACAAAAAAACTGAAATATTTGAAAAATTATGGTCATGGTAGTTAAAAGTGTCATAAGGGGTATACATTTTCGAAGAATTTCCATTTTTTTAAGTAATTAAAAAAAAAGTAGAGGTATTTTTTTTTCTTTTTTTTTCTCGAGTGGTCATTAGTAGGTCCATCCTCTGGTGTCGGCTTATCGTTGAATTTTGGGACATGTTGTATAAGATACACGTGACATATTAATATTTGATAGATATAATTTTTAATAATATTGGAATATCTGTATCCATGTGGTGGTGCAGGTTCGTTGCAAAAATAATTCCCCACGAAAAAAGTTCGTAAAAATTAGCCAATGGTTTATTTTTACAAATTGATTATTTTTATTTTTGACTAGCGGCCCGTACCGGCTTCGCACGGGTGGAGGACCCGGTCTAAAACCCGGTCCCGATGGTTACAAACACAACAAAAAAATAATTATCCGAATCGGTCAAGCCGTTTTCATGTTATGTCGTGACACCGGAAAACGGGTTTCATTTTTCTGATAGAACTTTTTTCCCGGGGGGGGAATTATTTTAGTGGCGAACTTACAACAACCCGTATTATAAAGCTGAAGAGTTTGTTGTCTAGTTAAACGCGCTACTAATCTGAGTATCTCCTGGTTCGAATTGAAAAAATATTTTCGTGTGTGCATGATAGTCCATTTATTGAGCAAGCCGAGTATAGCGGGGGTAAAACCGCGTGGAATAACTTTTCAATTAGGTAATCACTCTTAACTTACCGCACACACTGACTAATCGACTATACTGATGGCGTCTTGTTTTCCATGACCGTCATGTGACTAGTTGAGTGTTGAACAGACCGAAGGACAGCGAGACGAGCGGTGAGGAGACGGCCGTGCCGGTGCTGGCACCGCCGCCGCGGCCACAGGCGCTGCCCGACTCGCCGCGCCTCAACCCCTTCGACAAGAGCGGCCAGGAGCCGCCGCGCGCCGAGCCGCTATTCGGTAAGAGCGTCCGCCGGAGAAGCAAGATCATCCGCGCGTCCTGCTCCCGTGCCCTAATGTCGCGTGTGTGCAGAGCGCGGCGACGGAGACGCGGGCAGCGGCGGCGAGAGCCCGCCCACACCGCTGTTCGACGACGACGTGTCGCAGCCGCTCGAGGACTTCCCGCGCACCAAGTACACGGGGCCGGGCTGGGAGATGCATCTGCGACAGCCAAACAAGAAGAAAATCACAGGACAGAGGTCAGAATACTTAGTAAACCCCATGATGCATTAGCAAAATCACTTTTTTTGTCCCTTAAATATTTATTTTATTCTGTCTAACTGTAACGTTTCATGAGATACAGCCTGGTGCCTTGGCCTCGAACGGGACGAAGTACTAATACTTCGTCCCGTTAAGGGTCCCTTTTTACCCTTTGGGTACAGAACTGTGGTTCAATACAGTTTTTAATCACGACTTTAGGCTCACGTAGCATTATATAGTTTCGAGTTGAAACGGGCAAAGCCACTTAACAGCTAGTTCCGTTATAATCTCAAGTTTGGGTAAGGAAAAAAAAGGTATAAACCCTTAATACGTTATTAGCCGCTGTAAAAGGATGAGTTTAATATTTGGCAACTGAGCATTGACAGCTATTTTTATCGCAGTGTGTGTGAGCTGTAATATCTGACATTTTTTCCAGCGCCAATGTAAAATGTCCTACGCGCTAAGCTTTAGTAATTACCACCTTAAAGCATTTACTATCCAATATTCTTAATATATGTGCACTTGTGCAGGTTCTGGAAAAAGATCTGGGTGCGCGTGGCACTGGCAGGTGACAACCCGGTGGTGCAGCTGCTGAACGCGGCGGGCGACAAGGAGCCCTTCCAGGAGCTGCCGCTGCAGGCCTGCTACTCCGTGTCCGACATCGGCGCGCAGCAGTTCGACCAGTTCGGCAAGATCTTCACCGTCAAGCTGCAATACGTGTTCTATAAGGAGAGGCCTGGTGTTAGGTACGTGTTCATCGAACTGGCTCAAGACGGTAAGGAGTTCCGACTGTCGCAACATGTTGATGCTCTCGCAGGCCTGGCCAGGTGACGAAGGCGGAGCGCATCACAAACAAGCTGTCGCAGTTCGCAGCTTACGCCATCCAAGGCGACTACCAGGGCGTGAAGGAGTTCGGCAGCGACCTCCGCAAGCTGGGGCTGCCCGTGGAGCACGCGCCGCAGGTGTCGCAGCTCTTCAAGATCGGCTCGCTCACCTACGAGGACGTGAAGCAGTTCAGCTGCTGCGTTGAAGAGTCATTGTTCCGCCTGTCCGCGCACCGCGACCGTGCGCTCACCTATAAGATGGAGGAGGTATGCTCCACTGCTAAAAGCTTTCTTTATTTTCATGAGGTAAGCTACCGGCCTTGACTTCGCACAGATGCAATTTGAAAATAAAAATGTAGTTGAAAGATTTTTTTAATTAGTCGTATGAATAAAGCTTAAAACAGTATTTTTTAAAGGGTGAATTTAAGTTGTCCACAAAAATGAGTGAATTTGACCATTTTTTTTAAATGCCGTTCGAATCTGTTTATTACGAGTATCTAAGGATATCGTTTTATGGGAGGAAAAAATCCAGATGGTGAAATTTGGTTTTTGGCAAAATATTTCTTTCATACAAATTGTAGTGTACAAGGTCTTTCTTTTAAATTGGCCAAAAAGGGTATCTCTTATACCCCCGTATAAGAGAGAGAGTCGTATGTCCTCACATAGGACTTTAAGTCAAGAAGTTGACCGAAAGTAAAATAATGTCTCCTCAAATTGTGTAAAGTGGCATTAGTATTAGCAATCCCCAGTGCCCAGTTATTTTACTTCCTTTTTTTATAATAATAAACCTGTTATGAATGATTTTATTGAGACACCATGACGTGATCGGTATCTCCCGGCAGGTACAAATCACAGCGGTGGACGAGCTGTACGTGGAGCAGGACGCGGAGGGTGCAGTGCTGAAGCAGATCGCGCGGGTGCGCCTGTTCTTCCTGGGCTTCCTCAGCGGTACGTCACCTCCTTGTCGTCTCAGAGAGAGCGTCGCCAGTGGTGTGCATGTTACACAGAGCGTTGCCCGCAGGCATGCCGGACGTGGAGCTGGGGGTCAACGACCTGCGCCGCCAGGGCAAGGAGGTGGTGGGGCGCCACGACATCATCCCGGTGGTCACCGAGGAGTGGATCCGTGTAGAGGACGCCGAGTTCCACGCGTGCGTGCAGCCCGAGGAGTTCGCCGCCACGCAGATCATCAAGTACGCACACAGCACAGTGCCGCGCGAGCGCTGCTTTCTAAATCCAATATACAGGGTGAATTTTTCAACTGGGCGTGGATGGCTATTTTCGAAACTATGAGGAATATCGAAAAACGTTGAAAGGAGTCTCGAGGCCAGTTTTGACGAAAACTAAAACTGCATCGAACCCGCTGATTTTGGAAAAAAAATCACACTGTATTATCACACCGTTCGATAGTGTTGTTAATAAGGATCAAATTCTGGGAAGTACGCCTAGTTGAAAAATTCACTCTGTATATAGAACAAGCGACTGCAGCGCCCGTCGCGGATACTCTACAGTTCATTTTAAATATGCTTTCCGCGTGACAATTCCCAGCTTAAAGGCCTAAAAGAAAAATACTAGACCTATATATCGATTTATGTAGTTGTTCGGGGGCGTTTATGTATGTGAGTTTCTGTATTTGTAAACGCACCCACGACATAGAAGAAATTCCTAGTGGTGTGTAAAAAAAAGTGCAATTAGGTAATTAACTAACTTGTGAATAAAATGTAACGTTCATTAGAATAAAACTTGATTCTTCTTTTTAAATTAAAGATTCTTGTTTATAATTTTAAAGAGTTTTGTGATGTGGTGTGTCTGTGCGGCAGGTTCAAGCCGCCGGACGCGTGCTACATCGAGCTGATGCGCTTCCGTGTGCGCCCGCCCAAGAACCGCGAGCTGCCGCTGCAGCTGAAGGCCGTCTGGTGCGTGACGGGCAACAAGGTGCGTGTGCCCCCCCCCCCCCAGCTCGCCCCCCTCCTCCCGACCAGCAGCCCCCCTCACGAGTGTGTGTGTGCAGGTGGAGCTGCGCGCCGACGTGCTGGTGCCGGGCTTCGCGTCCCGCAAGTTGGGCCAGGTGCCGTGCGAGGACGTCGCTATTCGCTTCCCCATCCCAGACTGCTGGATCTACCTGTTCCGCGTTGAGAAGCACTTCCGCTACGGCTCCGTCAAGTCCGCGCACAGGTGCACTCTATAATCATTTTTGATTCCTAAAAGAAAATAAATAAACTTTTTTTCGTATTCCCAATGCCTCCTTCCAACTCCGTCATAAGGCTCTAAAAACTATTCAGCATCAAAGTCCTTGTAAAGACAAATATAAAGAAAACAAACTTCAAGTTGCCATGGCCACCTTGTATCTCCATCATCTGACTCTAGAAATCAACCAGCTTTAAAGTTGCTGCAAACGTATTATAATATCAAATAAAATTGGTCGTGTAGTGCAGGCCGCAGAAGGAATTTCGTTTGCAAAATGTGAGGACCGCAATCTGTTTTATGAAGTATGCAAATGAGTTCTAGGACTATTTAAAAATGCATGTTGCAGTGTCTGGAGTGGTCCAAAAATTTGTAAAATACTACCGCACTACACGTAGTAAAATCCTTCCCTTAAAACTTAATTACCCCTTTTCACCAATTTTGGGGGCGATTTTTGAAAAACCCAAAAACACGTGTTTGATTAATTTTGATCTAATTTCCATATACCAGGTTTCAAATTCATCGGTTAGCACGTTATGATTTTTCTATACAAACTTTAACATCGTCTAGAGTATTATTGGAGGGTAGTTTAAAAAAACTAATAATGCCCATTGTCAACTCCTTAAAGGTGAAATCGTTTCTTGGTGCTCACCTACATGATAAATTACAACTACCATCCAAAATGAAGGTTACACTTTTAGCGCTTTAAAATCCTTCCCTTTAAACTTGAATACCCCTTTTCACTAACTTTGGGGGTGATTTTTGAAAAATCCAAAAACACATGTTTGATAATTTCTGTTTTCAAAGTAATCGGATCACGCGTTATGATTTTTCCATACAAACTACAACCCTGTTTTTTTAATATATTGATAATTATGTATTTATATGTTTTTGTACTATATTTTCCAATCATTTTATCAACGTCTCGTTATAATAAAGTATAATCAGTATGTAATGGCATATCATATGAAATTTATTCAGATCAAAACCCACAAATTTATATCAACGTTTTATTGATCTGAGAACAAAATGCGGATTTCTTTTTTTTTTAACCACGATAATTTCTGGCAACATCAAAAATATAAATCTTGACAATCCTAAAAATATATTACAAAACTCAAAACTCGGTCTTCATATTTTGCATACGGATGTCTTCTGGGCAGCCTGGTCTAGTGGTAGCGTAGCATCATTTCATTGTATACTTTCCGTTACGTTCTGGCTTCAGAGAAGAAGAGCTAGACCGTGGAGAAGGCTAGACCGTGGAGCAGCCATTTCATGGTGACAGTTGAAACTAACTATTAAGTATATTATAATTGAATGCGCATGCAAAATTTCGCTTCTGCGCTGTTGACTACTATCATAAAAATGTATTGTAATCGGTGCTAAACCAACATGAAAAGTGCATGTTAAACAAAAGCTTGTTGCTAACTTGGGACTCCTTCCCATATTGTCATGCGATAAGTGCCGACAGAGAATATTGTCACAATGACCGGCTCTATGTGAGCAGTACGTTGTAACGACCTGGTAACATCCTGTGTTGTGCTCCTCTACATACTGATAGTTCCAAACTATGTACAGTATTTTTTAGGTGACACTATCTTTAAGAGACTTCGCCCTCCCTCGGTGGAGTGGAATACGGACTGTCGGCCTCGTAATAAAGAGCACCGTGTTCCTTCATATGCCCGTTATGTCCCCGGTTCACGGTTACCTGTGTAGACAGTAACGCGAACCAAAAAAAACTATTGTTCGGTGGTATATTTATTGTAGTCAAATTCGCTACACGCAGTTCGTCATTTATCCCTGTAAAAACCGTTGGCACATTCTCCTGTCTGTTGACATCCCACTCTGATAGTACAGGAGTACTTGTAACAGTAACTAGTTTCAGTAGGAGCATTAAAAATGTTAACGTTTCGCAATGACGAGCAGGCGCACCGGCAAGATTAAGGGCATCGAGCGGTTCCTGGGTGCCGTGGACACTCTGCAGGAGTCGCTCATAGAGGTGACGTCCGGCCAGGCCAAGTACGAGCACCAGCACCGCGCCATCGTGTGGCGCATGCCGCGCCTGCCCAAGGAGGGCCAGGGTAAGACTCACCAGCCACCATGTACCACCGCCCGCGACCCGCGTCCTCTGACCCGCGACCTCTGACCCGCGCCCTCCTGTGCAGGCGCGTATACGACGCACAACCTGGTGTGTCGCATGGCGCTGACGTCGTACGACCAGGTGCCGGCCGAGCTCGCCAGCCACGCCTTCGTCGAGTTCACGATGCCGGCGACGCAGGTGTCGCACATGACGGTGCGCTCCGTGTCGCTGCAGGAGCACGACGCCGACCCGCCCGAGAAGTACGTGCGCTACCTGGCGCGACACGAGTACATGTAAGTAGCCACACCCGCACACACACAACGCTCGCTCGCGAGAAGTGTTTGACCGACGCCATGTTGCAGCGTGGGCATCGAGCGCACGTCGGGGCAGGCCGCGCCGGCGTACGCGCTCGCCACGGCGGGCCGCCACAGCGAGCCCGCGCCCGCGCCCGCGCCCGCCGCCGCGACGCTGCCGCAGCCTCCCTCCAGCGACTCCGACTCGGACTAGATCCTACACACTGCGGTGCTCGCCAACAGCAGCGCGTTCGATAGATGTTCGTCGACTGTAGACGTGCAGTTACTTAGGGTACCTTAAGTGATTTAAACATGGAACGGGATAAGCTTTTTCTTGTATTTTTTATCCTCAAATTTATTCGGAGTTGAAAATTTGATCCTATGCGACATAGTGGCCCTAGGATCGCATGCGACAGCGTGTCGCGCGATTTAGTAACTTGTAAATTCCTGAGTATTGTTAGTAGGTAGAGATAAAACCGCGGTCTCTCTCACAGTCCAATGTAGGAATCAGTGAAGATACTAATGTTATATACTGTATCACAAAGTGACCGGGAAGTGTGTGTCAGACCGGAGGATATCACCGAGGACATCTCCCGCGACTGTTGGGAAACTAAAAAATATTTATTATTACATAAACTTTGAATTAAATAATTAATATTTAACGATATCATTATTCCATATACTCATAATAATATATATTTATATTTGCACGTAGGCGAGCCTACGGGGCAGCTCGGCGTCAGATAATGTCATATCTATTGTATATAATGTGATAAAGGTTTAGGTAAAAGGTCGTAAACGACTGCGGACGCAACCCCACCGTCGCGTGTAAAAGTATGTTGAATAGCCGGGAGCGACCCGGGCAACAGGCCGCTCGGTAGAGCAGGCGACACAGTGGAGCAGGCCGCACGGTGAGCAGGCCGCACGGTGAGCAGGCCGCACGGTGAGCAGGCCGCACGGTGAGCAGGCCGCACGGTGAGCAGGCCGCACAGTGAGCAGGCCGCACGGTGAGCATGCAGGCCGCAAAGCGCAGCAAGCTCAGGAAAGGCTGCATGCGACAGGATTATATCAAAAGTTCAATGAGGGGTTAATGTGACACTCCTAATAAATGAGGCCTTGAAATGTATAAGCTTAAAGCCCTAGACTTGTGTCTCTTGGCTCAGACCGGGCTCCGTTGTAGAGATGTGTATTAGAGATGTAAGCAATAATGTTATTACGAGGAGCGCAGTGACGCGTGTCGGGTGTCGCGCTTCAGCCGCACTCATCATCTCATGAGCGAGCTCACGTTAGGCTTAATGTTTGTAAATGTCGTATTGTTTAGACAAATTCAACACTAAAAAACATAACGTATTTTACCCATGTAAAGGATATCTTGTGAATATGTTTGAGGTAGTTAGCGGCGGTATTTACTTGAACATGTATACAAAGTAGTTAGATGTTATGCTGTTAGAACATTGTGTATATTGTTGTGATCTCATGTGTATGCCTCGATAGCTGCTCGACTTAGCTCCTAACAATTGCAACACGTCTCGCAACTCATATGTATCAACTATGTTTACTCATTGTTACAATATTTAGAACGCAATGTAAAAAGTAAAAAACAAATTATTATTTATGTACTTACTCCTAATACTAGTCGCGTTATACACAAATCATAATATATTATACGATAAAATAAAAATGGATATTATATAATAAAGGTGTTCTAGGCGCTGTTTGAAAGTGTTGTATTTAGTTCCTGCCGGCCTCATCGCGAACCCTGTTCCCTTGTCAATAATTATTATTTTATAAAGCTCTCGCATCAAGATCACGTTACTTCGATGCACATCCGCGTCATCCTGTGGCGTTTACTACGGCTCGTAGCGAGCGCGTAGCAACCGTAGCGAGTACTACGGCTCGTAACGAGCAGTTAGCACTCGTAGCAAGTTCTACGGCTCGTAACGGGCGCGTAGCTGTTCTAGTGTGCGCTACGCCTACGGCTCGTAGCGAGCGCGTAGCAGCCATAGCGAATGCTACCTCTCGTTACGAGCACGTAGCAGTCGTAGCGAGTTCTACGGCTTGTAACGGGCGCGTAGCTGTTCTAGTGTGCGCTACGGCTCGTAGAGAGCGCGTAGCATTAAGTTGTAGCGCATGCACAAAACATTGCAGTGCTAATGCCGTGCGTGCCTGTGCGTAACCGACATTATAAAGGAGTAGGTTACAATAAAGGTAATTGGAGGTTAATATTTTGACTGCTAAACAGATGAGAATAGTGCTCTTTATTTGTTACTGTTCACAGCTTTATTTTTACGTTTTAAACCACTTTTTATAATTCACAAGCACAGAGAACACAACGTATACGTCTGACATGTGCGGACGCGCGCGGGGAGATCAATGATGAGGATGATGGCACGGAGCAATGAAGTTTTAGTAATACCCTTTGAGTACGGAACCCTAAAAATCCAACGATACCGCAGCTGACTGACACCAATCTTTATAATGATACAACTCAGTCATGCGTCTGACTAATTATGGCTTGAGGAATTTGGTAAGGCAAGGTAAGGTTTGGTCTCTGAAGCGATATCTTTGTGTGTTTTATTCATTGACTATTTTGCCACCGATTTCCGTAAGAGAAGTCAGATAAGTTAGATAACTCACAAAACACAGAAGTGCAGCTCACTTTGAGAAATGATAATTTTGAAATTATTGTACTTATTGAGAAATTCATAGTTTGAGTCTAGTGCACAATAGTGTACATTAGCGTCCAATCAGACAATTTCTTTGATAATTAATAAAAATAAATAGGTAGCTTCTATTTTTTTAGTTTTTTCAAGAGAATTTGGCAATTTAAATCAGATAATGCCCAGCGGGTCTAAAACGTCCACTTAGCAATATTCCTAATGATTCAGTTAGTGAAGGTTAGCGTAGTGTATCATTAGGAATATTACTTAAATTGGCCGTCTCAGAGTCGCTGCTTAATGTCTATCAATGGGTAGACAATTCAAGGTTTCATCATTACCGATCTTCTTATTAATAGACGAAAACGTGGTAGCCAAGACTTCAACATATTTATTCCTCGTCTCGAGATCGCTATCCACGTTTGGGTACGTCGGATAAGTTCAACCGGATCTACAAGGACGTCGACGGAGGTGTAACTTTGTTGCATACTAATATTATAAATGCGAAAGTAAGTTTCTGTAGGCCGATAATTATTCTTTGGGTGAAAATTTATTGGTTAAAACATTATGTTGGTTAAGCATTCATTGATGTACAGTTATGTTGGCGAAATGTTGGTGGATAAAAAGTTCTTCAATTGAAAAGTTCAGGGGTTAAAAATAATGTTGACCAACAGTTCATGGACCAAACGACTATTGGTGTATCGTAAAAGTGATTATTTAAAAAGAGTTCCACCTATTCCCTTTCATTAGCAAGATGTGTTTAGCTGAGAACAGCCACACCCGCATATTATCCTCACAGTTATTGTATTATCCCCGTATATTATCTACGTTGACATCGTTTCGGGGACTGTGTGCTCCAGAGCCTTAGGGCTCAAACACACTGCGAGCCTAGCGCGGTGGCGGCGGCGGGCGCGATAATAATGAATGTATGAAATCGCCGCTTGTGGCCACATTGAAGTGACTAGGCGGGGAGCCTAGCGCGGTGGTTACAAGCGATTTTGCGAGACTAGGCGTTGCTAGGCAACAACCGACATAACGGGCGGGTGGCAGGTGTAAACGCTTGGTCAGCAGTGTGGACACGTATCGCGCCCGCCACCGCGCCTGCCA
Source organism: Agrotis ipsilon (assembly GCA_028554685.1). NCBI lineage: Eukaryota > Metazoa > Arthropoda > Insecta > Lepidoptera > Noctuidae > Agrotis > Agrotis ipsilon. The sequence goes on from CM052956.1 coordinate 103,413, forward strand.
CCGCCGACGCGCTAGGCTTCCAGTGTGGACAAACACTTAGGTCTGTACTGTTTGCGTAACTGTGCCATGATAGATCTAAAGTGTGGAGCCAGACTAAGAGGGATACAATCCAAGCTTAGGCAGCACGCACGCAGGGCTGCATGGCTAGGGGAGAAGCTTGTCGCAATGTGCCAACTCTGGATACCTGGGGACCTCCAGTTTTATTCACCCTTGCCACTGTGAACGCAGGGCTCTGCTGTGGTCGACATTATAATATAAGTCCTCGTGGGAATCACCTGAATACCTCAAAAACAAAATAAAACAATTTCAGGCAATGATGCCTCAGATAGATGATGAAACTTTATCTTCATCTCTATTTCTCTCCATCATCAGTCAACGTACTGTCCGTGTGTGTTGTACAGGACACAGTTGACGTTGGTGTACCCGCCACCAAGACTACAACAACTAGTAAGAAATAGACCATTGAAATGAATAAATACGCACTTATCTTGATCTAACTCAAATACACACCGAAAAAATGCATAACTTCCATCTCTTCATACAAGTTTTTAGAAAAATATCCAAATATTACGCAGATAGGACACCAAAGAAGGTATACTCCCAACGGCCACCACTAAAACCGGCCCCAGTGGTGGCCGTTAGAACAATTACTTATTTTTTGTCCCAACGACCGCCAGTGGCGGACGTTGGAACCAAATGATATTTATTTTATTTTCAGTGTTTTGTCAATGTAATCTAACTATAGCATTTGCTATATTTAGATTACATGGTCACAAAGTACTAGGCTAGCATAAGTTCAAAGTGGTATTAATTTAAATTTCAACACAAGACAATTTCAGGTACACTATTCCTGCCAAGAAATATTTAAATAAAAACCACTTTGAACTTATGCTAGCCTAGTACTTTTGCTGGTTAGTCAACGAAAAAGGCAAATTCAACATTAGTTCCATTATTTCCAGATTCCTTTAAAATGGAACTAGTGATAATAAAAATAATGAGTAGTTCCATTATTTTAAGTTTCTTCTAAAATTGCAAGTATCTCTTCGGGAAATATATTTTTACCGGCCCCAGTGGCGGCCGTTGAGAAAAATATTATTTGGAATGGCCCAATGTCCGCCACTGGTGGCCGTTGAGACAAAAAATAAGTAATTGTTCTAACGGCCACCACTGGGGCCGGTTTTAGTGGTGGCCGTTGGGAGTATACCCCAAAGAACAGGTGACCAACGAAGAGCCATGAGTCCAATAGTTCTTTGTTATGCAAGGCTGCAAAGTGGTTTTTTGGTTGTTCGCGAGTACTTGAATTGAAAAATAAAAAAAAAGGATTATAAACAAAGGATTGTAGGATTAGAAAAATAGAATTCTGAGCGTAGCGATGTTTTCAAAGGTACGAGACGCAAATAACTTTGCTGACGAACGCAACACACAACTTTTCCCCTTACTACAGAGAGGAAATGGTAGGTATAAGAAAAATGAACGAGGTCGTATTAAACTCTAACCATAAGTAACACGTAGCTATGCGCACAGATATTCAGTAAAACAGCATTACAAAAGTTTTCATAAACTTTATTTATCCCTTTCAGACCCCAATGTGCTTCAAACTGCTAGTCCTGGGCTCCTATGCTCCTCTTAGCTTTTTTTTTTTTTTTTTAGGTGGTATAATCATCAAATGAGTCCTCCCGCCCTGGGTGGGGCGGAAGGGACTGTCAGACTCTTACTGACTAAAATCCACCCGTGTTCCTTCGGATGCCCTGTACGTTCCGGGGCCGCGGTAACCTGGGTTAAGAAAAAACCCGCGACCCCAGCAGGCATTTGGCGCGAAACACGACGCGCCACCAACCCGGGCTTGGTCCTCGATCGGACGGCGAGCCACCCATTACTCACCGTCCGCAAGCCCGCTCCGCCGCTGTGCCCTCTGCTGATCAGAGGGACACACGTTGGAGCGTCCACACGACAGGCTATTCGCATACGGGCAAAGACTCTTTAGGCACACAGAGCCTAAAGAAGAGTTTTTGCCCGCATCCCAGGGTGCACCGGCCCGAAAAACTGGTCTTCCCCCCGGACGTATCCGAGAGGGAACTCCAGTCCACGGGCGCACGTGGAGGTTTCCTGCCTTAGCACCCCATGCTCCTCTTAGCTTATGGACATTAATGACGGAGTTCCTCAGGGGTCTATTCTCTCTGCAACTCTTTTTCTGCTGATTATCAATGACCTACTTCAGTCTGCTATGCAAGCATGACTTTTCACTGCTAAAAGGTAATTTCGACCAAACTCCTTTTCGAGGTATTTGTTCCTGTAACCGATCGACCATGCCCGGGTCGACGACGCGTTGTGTTCCACGCGCGCCTCAAGGAGCGTCAGCACGCTGCACGGGGGCCCCCAACAGAGGGCCATAGCCTTGCCGGGGTTGCGGGACATACGTATACCGCGCCCTCGGTACACAAAAAGGCTACTGAAGGACACCGTGGATTTTAGTCAGTCAAGTCTGACAGTCCCTCCCGCCCTGATTGGATCGATTTGACGATTTTATCACGTAAAAAAAAGCATGACTTTTTACTGCTAAAGGCCAAAACACTAGGAAGTGTCGAAGGGGGGGACGCTTTGGGGGCTATCTGTCTTATGTAAAAATTGACCTGAAAAAGAACTGATAAAACAGCCTAATAAATGATTTATGATTCAAATAAAAAAAGGTTATTTCGACCAAACTGACAAACTCTAACTTTCCGAGGTATTTGTTCCTCTAACCGAACGGCTTGAGCTCCTTGGCATGGGGTTGCCATCCAACCTCGAAGGTGCCACAACTACATGCAACACGTACGGCGCGACGTGTTACACAGGGGCCTCAAAGTTCTGTCAGTAATCTGACGCGGCACCCTTAGAGAGCCAAAGCAGCCAAAGGCTTATCAGATAACCGTGACCCTGAAACATTACAGACCTATTAAAAACACCGTGGATTTTATTCAGCACAAGTCTGATTATCCTTCCCGTCCTACCCTCAATTTTTAGGGTTCCGTAGTCAACAAGGAACCCTTATAATTCCGCCATGTCCGTCCGTCGCCCAGTACTAGAAAGCTGGATAAAACTAACAACAAGTGGTAGTGGCTCACACTAGCCTTAAATCGAAATAGTTGGAAGTCATGGGGAGATAAGTATGAAAATCTATTAAAGAAATTTGACAGATTGAGGTAGGTTGATGTGCTGGTGCCTTTACATAGGTACTTATTATAGGTATTTTATTCCTTTCTTCAGTAAGCAGGAATTGATGAATTTGTTAAAATACGCAATAAATTAATGATAGATAAGTCATGAGGATACTGCCTAACGATTCCGCCCCAATTCAGGATAAATATTCTGTACGGTATTTATATGAGGTCGAGCAACGAGTAATCGATCCAACAGCAAAAGGTTACCGTGCGCGCTGACCCGAACCTACAACACGTAGGGACAGGGCGTGACGTAACGAGCGGCACTGTGGCGCAACAGATCGTCCGGCGGGAGGGCCGCGAGTGGCGGAGTGACGGCCACGAGACACGCGCGCCGGAAGTAGGGCGCGCGGCGCGCAGGCGCGGCCGGGCGCATGCGCGGCGCCGCGCTCGATGTGCCGCGCCGTGGCGGCGCTGTGCCGCTCGTCCGCGCCTCGCTCCCGCCGCGCCCGCCGCGCCGCCAGCTGCAGCCGCCGGCCGCGCAGCCCCAGCGCTCCGCCCCAGCGCCGCGCGAGCCGCACGTGTCCCGCGCCGCCCTATCGAGTGCTCGTACCTACTCGATACGAACGTGAATGTTTAATGTGAACTGCGACAACCCTGTGTCTCGGAAATATATGTGTCATGAAATTGACGAACAGATATCAACTACTTGCGTACCGTTTGATGGATCTAAAGTAATCCAATGTAGGTACTTACCTATTTATATAACAAAATAAAATCTGTTACTTTAGTATAATATTAGACGATGAAAGTTTGAAATAAGACGAAAATCATTAGGAGAGAATGCATTCCTAATATTGTATCATCGTCTAGCACATAAGAGGAAGTAAAAAAGAACATGCAAAAATAACATAAAAGAGAGAGCTATATGTTGATGTAATAATTGTGAACGATAAAAGTGCAGGTAGCGGGTGGCGGAGCGTGCGCGATCAGCCGCGATGCGGCAGTGAGCGGCGGCCGGGGCCCGGTCGCCGGCGCGGCCGATGGCGGCCAGCGGCGCGCCCGTGCGCCAGCTGCGCCGCGGGCCCGCGCCCATCGCCTCCTTCGACCACGACGTCTCTGATGAGGTGAGACCGCCAGTATGTATCTCTCACGTTCTTTCTCTTCCTGCTTAGTCCGTAGCTAGATGCCCGAGCTGTACAGCCGTCGGCAACGACTGTATTGTACAGGAGTAGCGGAGCCGAACAAACATTTTGGTTCTTTACGAGTTATGTACAGACGCTAGCAGCATAACAAGCAACCCCTATATCTGTCTTTGTATAATAGATTTTCAACCTTATCTCTACAAAGGAAAGTTCATGCTCCATTGAAAGAATTTGACGGATTGGGGTAGGTTTATATGCTGGCAACTGTTTTTATTGACTTCGACATATTTTTTTTTTCCAGTCGAGTCCGGAAACGAAGCAAACATTTCGGCTGCCGGAGATCCGCGAGGACCCCGCGAGCTCGGCGCACGCGGCCCCGGCGGCGCTGGCGCCCCCCGAGCAGCGCGCGCGCTCGCACTCCACGCCGGCCGCGGGGCTGCACACGCCGGCCGCGCCGCGCATCGACATCTCGCGCGCCTCCAGCTCCAGCCACCACGACTCGCGCGACAGCTCGCCCGAGCTGGCGCTGTTCGCGGGCACAGGTGACGACACTCGCACGCGCCTCGAACTTGGCTTCCGCGAGGACGGCGCACTCGAGCTGCGCTCCTCCACCGAAGAGCTGGCCTTCCTGGAGGGCGCGCCGGGTGAACCGCGGGCAGCCGCACCCCCGCCCCCCGCCCAACGCCGACACTCGCGCAAGGACAGCCAGGGCTCCGAAGCGGCGCTTCTGGCCGTATCCGGCCGCACCAGCCGGCTGTCCAGCGTGGGCTCGCAGTGCTCCGCGCACTCGGCCCTGTCAACATTCAGTCATCGAAGCCGTCACTCGGTGGGGCGCCTCTCGGTGGTGTCGGGCGTTTCGCGGTCTCCCTCACCACACAGAATGCTCCTCGAGACATCTTTTTGCGGACCAAAACCAATCGAGACTGACCCTGAGATCTGCGCCGCCGCCGTGGAGGAACGCTTGCTGGAGATCGCCAAGCTGACAGCCGCGTCCCCCGGGAGTGCCGCCCCGTCCGGGAGTGCCGCCCCACCCGAGAGTGCCACCCCGCCCGCGCTTGACGCACGCGACCGGCGCGAAGTGCGCACCGAGGCCACCGTGGAGCGCGTCGCCCGCGCGCCCCCTCCCTCCCCGCTGCCGGCGCCTGCGCCTGCGCCCCTCCTGCTCAAGTCTACGCAAGATCCTGCGCCATCGTCAGTGCCTCCAATGCCAGTCGCAGCACTGGCACAAACCCCTGTTCCAATTACTGCGCCTATGTTAACTTCTACACCAGCAATTAGTCCAGCACCAGATGTGACTTCCGCACCAGCCTTGGCTTCTGCACCTGACGATGATAAACTGCAAAAGGAAACGCAAAACCGTGCGCGAGCTCAAGAAAGGCGTGCGCGACCTCGTGTGCGTCGGGAACCTTCTGAACCCGAAGTTTACAAGAGTGCTAATCGTTCTAAAGACATAATTCGAATAAAACTTAAGCCCGACGACGACTATGAAGAAGAGGAAGATGAAAGTATGCGAACGAGAGCCGCGGATGTCGGCGCCGAGGTAGCGCGCAAGCCTGCCAGCCTGGAGCTGGCGGCGCGCGGAGAGCGGGTGGAGCGCGGGGAGCGCGCCGTGCGGCCCACGGAGCTGCTGGGGCGGCCCGCGGAGCTGCCGGGGCGGCCCGAGCCCGCGCCGACCTCACCACGTACCGAGCCCCGCGCCGCTCGCGACAGCCGCTCGCCATCACCGGCCGGGGTCGCAGTCTCAAGGAAATCTTCTTTTTGCTCACTGTTTAAGTCACGTGAGACTATTGCATCACCAGACTCCCCGTCGGATGCACTCCGCCGTAAGAGAAGCCTGACAGAGGGTCGGTCACGAAGTAAAAGCCGAGACCGCTCCGCAACCCCTACCTCTGCTGGAAAGATTAGGGGGTCAGTTTTGTCGCTGTTTCGAACACCTCGGAAAAGCATTGCCTCACCGTCGCCAAGCTCTCGTGAAGGTTCTCCGGTCGTCCAACCGCAACGACAGATCGCTGTTGTACCTTCTCTGCCCGTCGAGCGGGTCCGACGAGGTGACAAGCTCAAATATTACGAGGATACGAAGGATGGAATTATTCACATCCCGCTGAGAACGCCACCAGACGAACGACCCGGCTTGACCGGCGCGCGGCGAGAGTCCGAAACCCACAAGACCACGGCGGAGGTGACGACACATCGTGAGCCTCCTCGCCCAGCTTCGGCGCCGCAGTCTCGGCCTGTCTCAGAGCGCGAGTTTGCACCACCTGTTACTCAAAAACCTATGCATCGAACTGTTTTACCCGATGGGAGTATTATAATACCTCTTCGCTCACCTACGGAGCGGCCCTCTGACGCTCGTTTGCCAAGTCCACCGGTTACAGTCTCCTCGCCGCTGAAGCCGACACCCGCCACCGCAGAGGAAACTAAAAGCGAGACACCTGTCGACGTGCCCGCCACCACTACACCCACACCTCTCCAGGAAGTCAGTGCCACAATACCCTCCGCGCCACCTGCTGACGTTCACCGGGTCGAGTCTGCGCCGAGTGCAGATAACGACGGCTCAAGACGGCGCAAGGAGCGACTCGTGTTCACAACACACGTAGGCAGCCGCGAGCAGGTGTTTAGTACTCAATTCAGCATCACAAAAACTCCGAGCGTGACGAGTGAAATATCGGGTTCTTTCCCGAGCTTCGTCGACGGCGACGAGATAAAAACCACGTCGATACGTGACGTGGCTCCTGCCGCCGACTGCAGCCCAGCCGAGCACTTGACTCGCCGCTCGACCGGCACGACTGCCGCGCCCAGCCCGGCCTCCCCGCCGGAGCCCGTGCGGGACTCGTCCGAGTCGGAGCCGAGCTCGGAGTCGGCGCCCCCGCCCGCGGGCGACGAGGTCGAGAAGCGCGGCCTGGTGGTGCAGCAGTCATTCGAGGAAGAGCTGCCTTACGTGCCCACCACGCTACCGCAGGAGCGCTCGGTGGCGCTGCCCATGGTGCCGGTGCGCGAGCGCGGCGGCGTGCGCGTGTCGGGCGTGTCGCGGCCGCGCCCGCCGCCGCCCGCGCCCGCCCCGCCCGCGCCCCGCGTCCCCCGCCCCGCGCCGCTGTCCGCGCCGCCTGTGTCCGCGCCGCAGGACAAGCTGCGCATCCGCCTGCCCCGGCGCCCCAGCACGGCCGCGCCCGCGCCACGTCGCCCCGACCGACCGCGCACGCGCAGCGGTAGCGACAGTAAGTCTACTCGATACTAATATTTGTTTCACTAGCTTTTGCCCGGGCTTCCCCGAGAGGTGGTCGGAAATTGTTATATTATATAGGCATGCGGGCGACGAGTAATGGGCAACTCGCCGCAACTCGCCGTCCGACCATGGATCATGCCCGGGTCGACGGCGCGTTGTGTTCCACGCGTGCTTCATCGAGATGACCCTCTAGAGGGCCGTGCCTGCAGGTGTCGCGGGACTCATCTCATTACCGTGAAACGTACCTAAAGGGCTAATGAAGGACACCGTGGATTTTAGACAATTCTTCCCGCCCTGCCCAGTGTCAGCAGGTCTCATTTGATGATTTTACCAAGTTTTTTTTTCTTAGCGTTCTTTATGATTTTTCATTTTTGCTCAGGCCATAAAAATGTCGTACTTTGCATTGTTAAGCGATCATGCCAAGGAAATTTCGTATGTTTTGAAAAACTATGTATACCTACCTATGTATATGTATATCAATGTATATTACTTTTATATTTTCAATTAATTCAGTAATTACGAGTACAGTTGCAATTTATTGATGCTGACAAGATGCGTATGTTTAGCTCCTCCAATTCCTACACATGGCGCGCTTGCATAAACCCTAAATAAGAAGGTCTTTCCGGCATCAGGTTTCGACTCGCGTCCAAAAACTGAATGGATAGACTTCGAGGAGGTGCCGGAGCGACGGAAACAGCCGAAACGCATCCAGACGCTGCCGGCGGCGGCGGCAGCGAGCGCGGGCGCGGGCGAGGCGGCGGGCGGCGCGGGCGCCGTCGTGTTCAGCTACGTGGAGCCCGAGCACTGCCGCTGCGAGTGCCACGCGCACACGCGCGACGACGAGCTGCCGCTGCTGCAGGACGACATGGCGCCGCTGCGCGTCAGGTACACGCACCACTCTACTCCTTGATCGCTTACTTCATTTTAGTTCTGACAGCTGCGTACAAATAAAATTAAAATTATTTCTTTATATTATCATTTACTTCAGGTAGGCAAGTTTGGTATTAAAACGTACGTAGTAATGTAATAAAACGAGGAGGTTCACAAAGGAAATAAAAAGTCCAGTCGGTGACTTCCTGAAGAAAAGATTATAGTACCTAGGTATTTTTTTAAGTAGGTATTTTTTGGTTTGATTTGTTTTATAAAACTAGAAAAAGGTTTGTACGAGCTACTGTCCATAGCTAATTCATAAGGTAGCTAACACACTTTTCCTTCTATTTGTGTGCTTGACTCGAGTTTTGGTAGGTACCTTATTCTGGGTCACAAATTAAAGATATAAGCGATCACAATCGGCCTACGACATCATACAAAATTAACGAAACGTAACTCGCAAAAAATAGTACCGATAGAAAAAGGCTTCGCTGAAGCGTGTTGCTTACTACCCAGAGTGGCAGAATATTGAGGTGTGGTGTGTGTCAGCAGCTCGTCGTCCCTGGAGGGCGAGGAGGAGGCGCGCGCCGCGCCGCAGCCCGCGCCCTTCACCGCCGACCTGGACCTGCAGCCCGGCGACCACCACCAGGTGACCTCCTCCCTCCGTACTTACTAATACACTTCTAGCTATAATAGCGTCATTTCCTTATTTGGTTGGGCGATCGACTGCTTCACAGCGTGTCGCGGGTTCGATCCCCGCACGGAATAAATATTTTTATGATCTGAAGTAGTTGTTCCGGGTCTGGGTGTATGTGTAATCAAATCGAGTCTGAAAGTCAAAAAGACATGACGTCATAATATTCCTAAAACTTTTTGGTATCAGATTAACTTCTTCAGACGTGAATATAATGTAAGTTTGATAATGTGACGTCAGTCAGTACGTGCTGGGCCGGCGTGTGAGTGAGGGTGTTGTGTTGCAGGAGACGCGGCCGCACTGACCCGCGCGCGCTCCGGCTCGGGGTCACACCACACACTCCACGACGAGAGACGTTTTATAAATTATATTCTCTATTGACTGGAAGGAGATGTTATCATTTTTGAGATGTAAATTTACCCGGTTCATTAGGATATAAATAATGTATATTTATAGCGTCGTTTATATCTCTCCTAATAGCCACCGTTGATCTTTGCATTTTTGATGTTTATTGAATTGTTCGAAGTGTACAATGTGATTTTTATGATACGTCAGTCACTGCACGACTGCGCTAACTGGGACAAGCGTGTGGTGCAACCATCACAATGATCCCTATTGTAATGTAACCAGTTTCTCTATTACCTACTACTTTATAAGGAAATAGAAATTGTACCCTTATAGGGACTTCCTATTGTACTTGTTATAAATTGTACCGAGCACACGTGGTGGGAGCACTTGTGGCAGTGAGCAGTGCTAGTACTCTCGCACGTAACAATCGACGCCTCCACTTCACTTCGCAGGCTCGAAGTGCTTATTTGACTGTAGACTGAGCTCACCGAGATCATTTCACTTGACAATTGTAATATAATCAGCCGTTATAATGAGTGGTCTGGTCACAAGCTTATTGGATCCGGGAACATCGGCGGGGGAGCGCCAGCACAGGGCCGCCACATGTTCGCAACATGAGATGGCGCAAGGTGTCGAACTGTCGACACAGTAGCGTGTCACATGAAAGGCCTACCCAAGTACCCACCTTCCAAGGCACCAACGTAATGCCGTCTGGTCTCTTCCCAACGTCACGTACCAAGCCATTAGGTTCTAATACCGCTGGTACTCGTACGCCGGCACCGTCAAAAGTGCTCGACGATATACTGTCGTTAATGCTGGCGTGTCATGTTATGCGCTCCTGTAGCAAGACAGGCCATGGTGTCCGAGGCTCACGACAACTTCACCACAGTGACACCGATGCGGAGCAACACAAGGTGCACGTAAGCGTAGACTTGTAGCTAATACAAAAAGCCGAAACGAAGAGGCAGCCCCAGCCATTATGGTGCTAATGGTGGATGACTTCTCGTTTCGACTAACTATAATGGGAGTGCCTGAACCATAACAAGCCCGTGTTCCTAGCCCACAGCTCGCTGGAATTTATCTTTTGAAATTTAAATGGAACCAACTTTGATGTATACTCTTTCTAGATTCTGTACCTATTCATATAATTATATTTTCTTGTTGAGTCGAAAACTAAAAAAAAACAGACTAACCGAACTACAGGTATCTATCTACTTGACGTTATCGTGAGGCTGGTTTCCTGGGGATTGACAAGAAGGTGATTCGAATTGGAGTCGGTTACCCCAGCTTGGCCCCATATGAATTTCAAAACCTAGGGCACCTGATTTAGTGGTTAATAATAAGAGTTAAAAATGTGTTTTATCAATATAAAATTCGTTGGTGGCCAAGCCTGTGTCAGTGCCTTGCCAATGCCGGCCATCAACAAACCATGCGTGTGTACAGTATTTCGCTACTTAATTTGCGCCAAAATACCTTGAAATGACTTTAAGTAGTTTATCTAGTTTAGTTGAGCCAAGAAGACCAGACAATCCTCAATTCAATGTTAAAACATATCTCAGTCACCAAAGGCTGTAGCTAGCTGTCTTTATTGCAAATTGAGCTTTTTGGAAGTTTACACAAAAATAGCAATAAATGATTTTGTGATAGGATACGATCACCCATGAACCGAGCAAAGCATCGGTTAGGTTCAAGTTGTATGATGTGAACGTGAAGTGCGGCAGGACCCGGGGACGAGTGCCACGTGTCGCGGAGGTGAGGTCCACGCGCAACTACTACTGCATTTATAACTATTATGATTGTGTACTTTATACTAAATGTTTCTCTGTATCTTTTGGATGTCTCGCAACAGTTGGTGCAGAACTTTGTAATTCCTGTAGGGCTTCTCTGTTGTACCTGGCGACTGCATCTGCGACTTTTAGTTTAGCTATTTTATCGTAATGTTAGTTGATTTCACTAACGCAATAATATGTAAGAAATGTATGTAATAATGTTAAAGAAAATCTATCAGTTAGGCAAAAGTCTGAAACGTGAAAATATGAATTTTGCTTTCCAAAAAGGTGTTTAATTTTCCCTGGTACCTATCGCAACCTGTTGTGTGAATCTAAAATTAAGTGTAATGCCTCCTCTTCACACCTATCGGCGATAATGCGGGCGGAGCTACACTAAGTGTCTCATGGCGCGATGCGATGCAATGCAACGCGATTCGAACGTATTCCAGCTACAAGTGAAAATCAACCTTGCCATTATGAAATAATGATGCTATGAATTCGATTGACTTGACGTCGTCATGACCATCGTGTTTTGTTTTTCATCTACTCATAAATAACAACGTGTTTCATCGTCATATTGTCGTTGATGAGATTGATTTTCACCTGGTATTTCGAATCGCGTCGCATCGCCCCATGAGTAAAGTCCCTAACAGTATTTCCCGTTAATTTTTTTGAGATAACACTTTAAGTGTTCGTACAAAACTCCATCATAGCGATAATTAACGGCATTTATCGTTAGTGTGGCTGCAGCATCAGAGATGATTATGAAAGGGCACGATCGTGTGGCGGCCATACTCGGCTGTAATAGCCGATCAAGCTACCCCAGACTTGAGTTTGAATTTGATTTACCAAATTGATCATAAACTCGTTTATGATCAATTTGGTAAATTCTAACACACAAAGCTGATACCTATCTAGACCGTAATGTGTTAAGTCTTTGTTGGTACATCCTATGTCTTAGTAATAAAGATGAATCAATCATGAGCAAGCGCGTTATGGGACCTAGCACTTAGGGACAGACAGCTCGGGTAAATCGATTTTGGTAAGAAAAAACACATATGCATAAATAAAAAACAATTTATTTTAATTGCCTGCTTCGGCGCACACGGACTGGTGTCTTCGGTCGGCAGACAGCGGTGCGATACAAAATAAATGCAAGTACTTTATACAATGTAATTATAACGGCTCGGGCGCTCACTTGAAGATCTTGCCTTGGTTGAACTTGCGTCCCTTCTTGTCCGTGCCGCTCCACGAGAAGTAGTCGTGCACCAGGCGCTTGGTCTCGGGACTGGCGGGGTCCAACTTCTGCCAGTCGTAGGACTCGTAGTCGATGGTCCAGTCGGGCGACAGCGGGAAGACGAGGTCCTGTCCGCGCCACACCCACACGCCCGAGATGCTGGAGTCGTTGTCGCCGCCGAACAGACAGACGGACGCGAACGCCTGCTTGCGCATCTTATCGAGCCGCTGGAACATACCTGCCACACACCAAAGACCCGTTACGTACCGCCTCGAGAAATATGTGCGATTCATTTTGCGACGAGACTATTTTTTTTAATAAAACGAACCAAAATAAACATTACATTGCCTGATAACTTTGACCATCATTTAAAGTTTTAAACCATTCTGTCTTATTGTTGGACTATGGCCCACTTCATCTTCTCATAGACAGGCCTGTGTCCCAGCAGTATATTATATAGTATTTAGTATATAGTATATTTAGTATATTATAGGCTGATAAAGATGATGATTCATTAACAGGCAGTGTTAGTTGTCAATAACATACTCCTCTACCTAATTCTTGTCATTTAATAAGTACTTAATACATACCAGTGATAAGATTGCAGCTCATGAACACCTTGGCGAGCTCCTCGGGGTATTTGTACTCGGCATACCAGATGGAGTAGTTCTCAGGGTCGAACTTCTCCCAGAAGTAAGGGATGGACTTGGCTTCATCTTCATTTGAGTAGCAACGCTTAAAGTCGTCCATGTTGAAAGTTCTGTAACATTATAATTTAAACATTGCATAATATGAATAATATACACTAGCAAGAAAAAGTATGAAATCTGAGTGTGGAATTCTCATCTACTTGGGAAAATGACTATTCCACGAATGCATAATAATTATGGTAATTTGAAAAACAAATGATAAAAATATAAGTAAATAGATTACTAAATTAATAGTTACAATAATAACTACTTATTTTAACCGACTTAAAAAAACGAGGCTTTTAGTTCGATCGGTATGTTTGAATGGGTGCTTGTCAGCGATTATATCGTGTTTGGCTGAACTAATTTTGATACGGCAACAATAAAAAATAATATCCTATGACGTCCCCTGAATAGATCAGATATAGCTTGGTTTGATGATGCATTTTGAACAACACTGAATATACAAAGATGATTTTTGTTGAATATCTGAACTAAAAAGGACAAAACAAAAATAAATGCAATTTGTCCATTGTTCCATTCAGTATCTTTTGTGAAATACGCATTACGTAGTTAGTCTCGCAAACTCACATACGGCCGTAAGATGTTAAATGATTCTACTGCATCAATAAAATTTAGATTGTCGTGGTCGCTTACAAAGACGTCTTATAGTGAGGGTAAAAATATTATGGGTAACCGGGGTGCCCTCAGAAGGTAAAGGGCAATTTGACGGCACGGTTGGCGCAGTGGCCAAGTGATCGACTGCTACACTGCATTTCGCGGGTTCAACTTTCAATTTTGTGAACCACCCATGATAAAGGGGAATTTATATGTGGAGCAACATGATTGTTCACAGGGGATTTCAGTCAATAGGAGTCAGTAAGATGTACCCTTTAGGCATAGAGTCGAAGGGGTCCTTGGATTCCTTGGGCTTCTCATCGAGCTCATCGACAGGCTCAGGCTCAGCTTCTTTTTTCTTGGGCTGTTCTTTCTTCTCAGGTTTCTTTTCCTTTTTTTTGTCACCAGAGTCCTGCAAGGGAAAGTGAATACAGGTCCTTATTATAAACTTATATTATACATATTATCTATTTTGCAAATTGGTTTTGAAACTCATATAAAAAAGATACTAACTGGTCGAGGACTGTGACGTAAAGGGCTATTGAAGGAAAACCGCGGATTTTAGTACACACTAGTACGAAACTTTTCTTCCCTACCTTGCGCATCTACATGCCAGAAAATATCATTGAGGAGGAGGTTATAGGACACCATATTGTAACGTCATGCATGCTTGTTTTACACTTGCTAGTAAATTATCACAAGAAAATTACTAACAAGATAATCTACTATTCAAAAGAATAATTTTGCACAAAGTATTTTTTCTTAACACAATTTTCAAGAGAACGTCGACAGGATAGTGTCGTGCGTCAGAAATGTACAGTACCTTCTTGTTGCCGGCGAGCTCCTGGAACTTCTTGTGGTCCACCTGCGGCGCCTGCGCACACAACTCCAGCGCGCCCAGCACGGCGCGCGCCGGCGCCTGCCCCGCCAGCGTGCTCCACCAGCGACTCACGTGCGGCAGGCCGGCGCGCGTGGCGGGCTCCAGCACGTGCTGGAAGGCGTGGATGAGCGTGCAGAACACGATGATGTCGGCCAGCGTCACGCGCTCCGTCACGAGGAACGTGCGCGTCAGCAGGTGTCCGTCCAGAACCTTCAGCGCCGCCAGTAAGTCTTGTTTCGCGCGCTCTACGTTCTGTAAACATTTAACAACTATCATCATAATCACATACATTACAAAAAAGGTGAGTCGCAAGCACATGTTAAGTGAGCCCTAAAAATAAGGTAGTCAGAATTTTTCACTTCAGCTCTTAACATATAATTGATTTGACGTACACACCCTACTGAAATTAAAGGTCTGACAGGCCTGTTGGCCAAGTGTTTAGTGACACTGTTATGGGTTTGATTCCCACCCAAGAAAAATGTTTGTGTGATGAGCATGATCATTATTTTGTTCTGTGTCTGAGTGTAATTTATCTATAACTATGCACAAGTGTCTTATTGGTGGGGAGCCATGGGTGCACTCTGTTCCTTTATAGTCTGAAGATACACAATACACAATCTGACACAACTGGAAAGAGATCTGGCACAGGAACAAAGGCTTAACATGATTTCTATGACACAGAGGTGTTACCTATTTTGTCTACTTCTAAACTCCAGGCTGCTCTTTACACAATCCAGGAATCAAACCAAGGATACCAAGCTCAGCAGTCGTACTTGCGACCACAAGACCAATAGAACAGTTTAACACATAATTGGACAGTGTGTAACAGTGCTTCTGCTCTAGGCGGGCACATCATGTGTGCGGAGGTTGCGGTTGCAGTTTCGCCTAGTTAGTTCCACTGCAGAGGTGCATTATGATAGCATAAAAGTCAATTTAAAGATACTTAATTTGGGCATGTACTACAATTTTGCCCAAAGAAAGTCTCGAAACTCTGTTTTTAGTTTACAATCATTGCCTGAAAACCCAACTATTCACTCTTAAAGGATCAATATACATAGAACTACGAGTAAATTGGTACATTTTATCTAATGAGCTATTTAAATTTTCACTTATTGTTAGAAACACCATATCATTGTTAAGGATAAAAGAGGCTATTTAAACCTAACCAATGGTATTATACTGTTTTCCAATTCACTGACAGATTAAGTCAAGTGACATTATCATACACGATAACAGAAAATAATTAGCTAGGAAAGAGTAGAAAGCGTACCTGTTTGTTAAACTGCATAATGCCAAGGTAGGGGAACACCCAAGCACAGGACGCTGGCAGCAGCTCGCTGTCCGCCCACGAGGCCCACTGCCACACTCGTGCCTGTGTGGCCGCATCAGCACCGCGCAGGGCAGCACTTGAAACTGATGTCAATAATAATTGTAACATTTTCTACCAAACAATAATTTACTACTATGCAACCACCATAATGGTGAAAGTGGCATTTCTTACACTATCACACTACAATAATCACATGAAAATATGATGTGATTTATTGAAAATCAATTTGCTCAAAGTATTATTTTGCTGAATATAATATTTTAGAGTGACAGTTGACAGCTGGAGGTCATTAACATGTTCATTTCATGTTATTGTGGGTATGTATTACATGTTATCATTATAACATTGTTGATGAGAAGAGACAAAACTTTATGGTGGTTTTATGGCCTCTGGTTTGTAACAAGAACATAGATAGAGACAGTCTAGGTTGGATATCAACAGCTGAGTCAGCACATTGTTTGAGAGCATTCTGAGTCATCACACAAAGTAGCAAGCTGGTAATATGTAGCAGGTCACCCCACACATCCACTATTTATGGTTGAGATTACTAAAAAGACATGGGAATCCCCCCGTGTATGCTTGTTAGCACACAAAAAAGGAGTCTTGTTGTTTCTCTGTCCTTGTAAAAGGTTTGGCAGTTTGCCCAATCAGCAATTAAAGTCTACGGTTAATGCCAGACCGTACAAGATATTTTTGTAGGTTAACTATGAGCAGCTGTTCAATGAATTTCATTACCTATTTAATTAATGTCACTTACCGTAATAGGCGATAGCATTGCTCTCAGACAGCAGAACCTTTCCGTCAGCACTTTCGTACGCAGGTACCTACAATAAATCACAAAATTTACACGTCACCCTCACATTATGAACGAAAACCGAAACCGGACCGGTGTAATATCACGAATTAGATTTGAAAAGGCACTCACTTTACCGGCTGGGAACTTTTTCAAAAAATCTGCTGACTTGTTAGTTTCACCGAACACAAAGTTTTGAGCTACTTTCACATCAGCTCCGGAGTACTGTGCGGCAATCAACGCCTTGTAAGCACGGAAGTTTTCTGGATAGGTGTAAAGTACCTATAAAAATAAAGATATCGTACGTCAATATAGTTATAAATCGTGTTTCTTTGATGGAAGCGGAATTAATAACGATTCGATTATCAAGATTTTGTTCGATAACTTTTAACCTACCCCGGCCGCCATGGTTGAAACTTCTGAAAGAGAGGGTGAGAAGGAAACGAAGCGGGAGGGGCGGTGCCGGCTGACTTTGACATTTCTTTTTTTTTAATAAAATGTCTCTGGCATGGCTTCATGACATTTTATCCATAGCTATTTAGCTATAGACTATAGAGCATGCAGTAACATCAAAGCACAGACTTAAGCGCCGTATTCACGTTCCATCTGCTGTACGTCCCGCCAAGGCCATGCACGATGCACGACGCAAAAACACCGTGAATAGGCTTGACGTACGTCAATATTTTTTTTTAATTGTTTGCTGGACGTGCACGACCCATTTTTCATCCAGCGAGCACCCCCACCACCGCGAACGTCGTGCAGATGGACAGTGAATAACGCGGACGTACGTCAGAGCATCGTGCATGCTGGACCGTGTATAGGCTTGCTGTACAGCAGATTTAACATTTAGAGCTTGTCTCGAGAGAAGACTGCACGTGAAAATGTATAGTAAAACACTTTCAAGATTTATTGAAAAATATAAGATCCGCACTTGCGTGTATTCTGAACGTTTATGATATTTTTTTTAATCCAAAATCTTTTCCTTTTTCTTTTCCTCTTTTCTGTTGCTGCTGACAACTTCAGAAGAAGTCCCATATTTTGGCGTTTTGTTAAAACTGCTGGCATTTTTTTAATAAAACACGTCTTCTTCGTTCGATTGATTCTGCTCGCTGGATGCGTGCACGATGGTGTGTATGCTACATGCATCACAGCGACCTTGAGCTGACGTACAGCCGTGACAGATGGTGAATACGGCGCTTTTCAGCTAGTCATCTAGTTGCCGTGCAGTAACGACGTATACGGAATGAATTTTTCAACTGGGTGTGGATGGCTATTTTCGAAACTATGAGGAATATCGAAAAACGTTGAAAGGAGTCTCAAGGCCGATTTTGACGAAAACTAAAACTGCATCATTGGATTTTGGAAAAATCAAAAATCCTGGCCAGGAATCGAACCCGCTGATTTTGGAAAAAAAATCACACCCTGTATTATTACACTGTTCGATAGTGTTGCTAATAAGGATCAAATTCTACGAAGTAATCATATACGGCAAACTTAAGGAAATGATAGATTTTTATGAAATTGCTATTTTTTTATGTTACTTTACTTGTACTTAGCCATAATTTATTCGAAATTATAAAATTTCATAGTTTTCAATGTTTCTCTGGATTTGACGTTTCAACAATCCCACTGTACTTACCAATACGAAATTATTGAGTTGAACTAAAAACAGCATTATTATAAAGAAGAAACGGTAACTTATGTTTCAAATACAGTCTTTGCCTTGTAGATTAATCAGTTTTTTTGTAATTATACTTTTTCCTTAAGTTTGCCGTATATGTTTACTTCCCAGAATTTGATCCTTATTAGCAATACTATAATAATACAGAGTGTGATTTTTTTTCAAAAATCAGTGAATCAAAAACAAATTTTAACAAAGTTTGACGTAAAAAAAAATTAACGCAAAATTAAGATAAACATTATTTTCATAAATGATCATTAGATGAAGGCGATAGACAATAAGATTTGGCGTAAAGTCCTAGAAGCCATGCCAGAAATATTCATTACAAAAAAAGGAATGATCTGTGGTTTTATTTAGATCGATGTTGCGAAGGTGCCTCCTGGTGAAGTCAGTTTTATCGACGACTGAATAAATTTTGCTAAATTTTCGACACTCGTCGATTCACTTCTTTATTTATACAAGAAAGCCTCTTTAAATACATATAAAATGGTTAGTATACATGTTTTAATGTAGTACGCGATAAGGTGACAAGATGTGAGATGTTAGTTTTCGGTACATGGTCGGGGTCTTCAGTTTCCGAGTCCACAACCGCTGCTCATAGAGAGACGATGATTTATTTGGCACTTATGTGACCGTTTCGCTTGTGTATAGAATGAATAGTGTTGCAAGAGTTCCGTTCTGAGCAGCCATGTAAACCTGTGCCTATGTTTCCTTCCAGGGTAACGAGAATTCTATTCCCATGGAACTATGTTCAAACTGTGAGTATTGTGTATTATCTCTGGTATCTCTTCTTTCTGGTTCTCCTCTTTTTATCTTTTCATTTTGACACGGTTAAATGAACTGCTTTAGTATTTGCCTAAAGTGTTCTAGAGATATTTTTAAGTAGCTTAACTATTGTTTGACAATAAACAATCCATTTGAAAATAAATTTACAAGTTGATAACAAAATAAATTTTGATATCTGTTCCACATTTATCATAGTAACAATGAGATGCTTTCTATGTACTAATTATATATATGTGGCTAACACATGTGCTCACCCCAACTGCCGACGGGACCACTAGTGTCTCACTAATGTATCACTACCATGTAGGGTGTGCAAATAAAGCATAACAAGAGGTTTGTTTTCAGCGCGTGTAAACTGCATTGATTTTAAGGTGGAGAACTGTGAGTGTCGTAGAGTCACTCGCCTCCGATGTTCATCTACATGTTAGAGTACCGCACGCACACACATTAGCATCCAGAACAATTTTTCAAAATGAAATTATTTTACTCAAATGCCAGCCTTGAGTGGTTGACATTTCATTTTCTTGTAGCATTATTTAATTAAAACAGTGCTGGATTTTATTCATCAATTTTTATTTTATATACACATAATATTAATTGGTTTTAGCTTCACATTTCTTTTATTTAACACATAAGGACTCTTGCCTTGCACATGTACTAGAGACAGAACAATGTTTTTTTTTTTAAACTGCTCAATAAATGTGAATTTTACTACCTTTCTGGAAAATATGTCAAAAAAAAAGGTATCAAACACCTATATTTGTCCCTTTTAGGCATTAAAAAACCATTACAAGAATAAAAGCATCTTATAAGACAGTATTAACATTATTTGTTATAATTTCTGTAATGAGTCCCTTTTAACAAAATCATGTTTGTTTTCTTTGAAGTACTACTATATTATACCTACTTACACAGATAAACATTTACGAGATTTCTATAAGTGGCCAATTTTGTGTTAATATAGTAAAAAATATGAACTAACATACCTAGTTGCTACTGAGTCCAGCAGACCCATATTCACATTTTACCAGCGCAAATTACGTTAATTAACTATTAAGACTGTCATTTGCTTTGTTACACTATCCTTCAGCAGTCACAAACGCCAAAATTTAAAAATTAGAATATGATAAGCTGGCTCCATTAGACCTGGTAGTGAGTCCTGAAGTGTTAAATCTGCAAGTTCATATTATAAAGTATTATTAATAACAATTAAACTGGAATTTTCTGTTCTATTGCATAATTCGTTAACCGACACTTGCTTTATAAAAGTAAAGCAATTGTGTTTAAAATTGTTCTGGATGAAATACTACATGAGATCCATAGTTATGTTTTGTTAGTGCATCCGCGACACAGCCAGCCTCTAGTTAGACATTTTTGAGCTCTGGATGTTAGAATGCTACCGTGTACTCCGGTGTGAGGAATGTATGCAAGCAGGAGAGAGGTCAGCTACCTTAAAACATCCTCAAGTCACTGCCTTTATCATTTTGTAATATTTATTGAAATTAGTTAAAACTTTAAAGAATAATACTTTTATTGATATCTGTCTAATGCTTAAAATCAATAATGAAAAACTTCCACTTCCCTGAAGTAACTGTGACTTGTGGATGCGTCAAATTGTAGACTATGATAATAATTATGACGGCAGGTCGCACAGTGACGTGCTTGATGCTATAAAATGTTAACGGTAAATACTACGCTTGAGCTAGCCGTTAACGTGTCACCCGTCATCCGCTGGACGACTAGCCGCGGACGACCTAAATAAACTCCAGCCGCCCGGCGCACGGTGGGCCGAAAATCGGCTTTCATAGACTTAGGCATTTTATTTTGCAAGTGCCATTTTTTATGCCGGATATCACTTCTATTAGTTATAACAATATACAAAAATGACACCAGAATTGATTCTGCACAAAAACGAAGGAATTATATTTTTTTTACGAAAATTTTGTATGGAGCGAGTATGAAAAATCGAAATATCTCTAAAACGGCAGGGATAACCGTAATATCCTTATAGGGGGTTATAGTACTAATTATTTGTGATTTTTTGACATGAGTTACATAATGGTTGCGAATGCCGTTTTTTTTTTAAAAATCGTCAAAATATTTTCATTTATTTTTACATATGAAACGTTCCTTTTAGTGTTAAAGTTGAAGATTTCAGAGCTTTAACAACTCTTAACATAAAATAGCATGACCTCTATAGACCTGAAGGACTAGACAGAGGTGAAAGAAAAGTTATTTTGTAGGTTATTGTACCCTTTTTGTGGTTGTTTTTGAAGGCGGTTATATTTTTTTTGAAAACTCGGTGTAATCGATGTACATACATAAAAAAAAATACCGACCGGCCGAATGGAGAACCTCCTCCTTTTTTTGAAGTCGGTTAATAAAAAAAAAGGACTGTATATATACTTTTTATTGAAAGGTAATTTAAATAAAACAGAAGTAACAAAAATAATATCAAAGTGCATAATAATTTATGAAAATATTAACTAAACATATGATACAATAAACTAACATGAATAACAAAAGAACATAAAGAAAAATAATTGAATTTTACAAATTTTCTTTACAACTTTCGTTGTCGGACTCCAATTCCGAGTCAGAATCCAGATTGGATACACCTACAAACGCGAACTCAGTTTCCGGAAACTGTATTAGGTCGAGAGTTTCAGCAAAAAAGGTTGTCTTCCTTTTTGCATCTAACTTCGGCCTTTGTGCACTTAGGAAAGGATCGGAAGAAACAACAAGCATATTTAGGATATCTTGATTAGAATCTTGCCTGCTTCTTTTCCGCGAATGATGTTCCCGAAACCTCCTAAAATCTTTGTTTCGAGACTCTGAGGCTTCTTCCGAGAGAGTCCCAATCAAATCAAATCAAATCAAAACGTTTATTTCAATTAGGCCATAACCGGCACTTTTGAACTGTCAAAAGACAAAATAAAACTAGTACAAAAATAGTTATGGTGCTACAGTCCCAGTCACAAGACATAAAAACTGTGAAAGTACCGTAGGTGCTCATTCCAAAGCGTAGATCTCTATGGAGAAGAATGAGCAAGAAACTCCATGGACACTCTTTTTCAATCGCCAAAATTATTACAGATCTTTGGTTACATCATTCATCATCAGATGGTAGGTACATTATGTGAGAACGATGTGGCAAGTTATTAGTGTCCATGGTAAATATAAAAACGAAAATTCAAAAATAAAGTAATTAATTATTAAAATAGACCATGGCAGCTAAGAGATGACCAGTCCCAACTGACAGCGCCCGTTCACGAACATGACACATATATCAGCACCATTCAGCTCAACCATTTTGAAGGGAACTAAATGATCCGACAGACATGCCACCATCAGCGAGACTTTTGAGTGAGCATGACATACTCTCAACCGCCAGTCATTCAAGTCAATGAAAGACGTAGGTTTCTAGTTAAAGATAGCTCTGAAGTACATGGTACTCACACAATGCTGGCTATGACTCTATATAATACTAGACACATTGACTCTATACAATGCAAAGTCTTCATCCACTTCAAAAAAATAATTAAAGGATAACCTACAAATGTCTATCTAGAAGAAAAGTCCAAAAAAAAGAGGAATTAAAAACTAAAGTGAGTAGGACAATAACGTCCGTTGATCAATATAAAATAAAACAAATACAAACACATAAAAATAAAACTGAATGACTTAATAAAGTCAAATAAAAATAAATAAACAATTATATGAACGCATATAACTAGTCTGGAAGATAAAACTAATGAATCGAATCTAAACAATGCAAAAATAGTTACAGCTTTTACAATATTTTCACAAGCTAATCCACTGGTTTCCCCTATGGTTGTGGAGCAGGACCAGCATTAAGCCAAGCATCTTTATCAGCAATGTAATCCCCCAACTTATAATACGCTTTACTACATAGTGTGCGTTTAATGCAAGTTTTAAATTTCGTCTCATTCAGTTGGAGTATGTGGGGAGGTATCAATCGGGACAATATCATTTTTTTCGATTATGTCAGCACCGTGTATTAATAGTTTATGTACGGTTGATGACATGTAGTACCAGTCGTATAATTCCACGTACTTTTCTGCTGTTTTGCGAGCAAAATCTTTAAATTTGATGACATCTTTCTTCTCACCAGATGTTATTGCTTGCAAAATAACA
Source organism: Agrotis ipsilon (assembly GCA_028554685.1). Taxonomy (NCBI): domain Eukaryota; kingdom Metazoa; phylum Arthropoda; class Insecta; order Lepidoptera; family Noctuidae; genus Agrotis; species Agrotis ipsilon. The sequence continues at coordinate 126,774 of CM052956.1, forward strand.
GAAAATCTTTTTATCAGGTCTTGATCTAAATCAGTAATAGCTGCAGTTTTATTGGGAAACTAGAAAAACTTCCTTGCGGTATTCCCGTCATTGGTAGTTCCCGAGCCTTGTTTTACTATATCAATCAACAGATTGAGCTCCTCTTTAAATTTATTTTGAATGTTTTTTTTTCTGTTTTGTAACATTTCTTTATGCTCATTATGTTATGCCGGTTATGTTATAATCATACTTTTAGGGTATGATCAATTAACAATTTCATTCCCCTATCTTTCAAAAAGAAGCGACAGCATGGGCACTTTGACACTGATATTCAACTATTTGGTATTGTTGGAAATCTTACAAGATACTACACACTTCTGTCTAGTCCTTCAGGTCTATAGAGGTCATGCTATTTTATGTTAAGAGTTGTTAAAGCTCTGAAATCTTCAACCTTAACACTAAAAGGAACGTTTCATATGTAAAAATAAATGAAAATATTTTGACGATTTTTAAAAAAAAAACGGCATTCACAACCATTATGTAACTCATGTCAAAAAATCACAAATAATTAGTACTATAACCCCCTATAAGGATATTACGGTTATCCCTGCCGTTTTAGAGATATTTCGATTTTTCATACTCGCTCCATATAAAATTTTCGTAAAAAAAATATAATTCCTTCGTTTTTGTGCAGAATCAATTCTGGTGTCATTTTTGTATATTGTTATAACTAATAAAAGTGATATCCGGCATAAAAAATGGCACTTGCAAAATAAAATGCCTAAGTCTATGAAAGCCGATTTTCGGCCCACCGTGCGGCGCCCGCTCGACCGACTGCCACGCTTCGCTTCGCTACGTGTCCAGCGACCTTTTATCTTTTTTTTTTTCAAATATACTTCTTGTTTGCAGATTGCTAAACCACCAACTAGATTTAGCATTCAAAGCATAAACTCTCTGCCTTGCCGTAAGATAATAATTTTGCTGACCTTTTTCTTGACTTGTGTTAGTCGATGTGGTGTGTTTGGAAGGCGACTTCCGCGGCGGGCGCTCGTTATGCGGTGCGCTCGCATTCGGTGCAGTCCGTGTCACAAACTTACGGGGATTCGACTCGCTCTAACTGGACTGGCTTTAACTGAATATTTTGTATAGGGTGCTCACTTTCCGATGTGACGATTGTCGACATGCCGCTACAATCGACGATTCCCCGTCCGTTTGTGGCACAACTATCTCCTGTTTGACGAAGAATTTGATTTATATTTTAGGTAATAAATACCTACCTATATTTACGTGTATAGATAAATTTGAGCTAATAAAGTTAATTACAAAGGAATGTGAAGTCAGTGCGCATCTTTAGTATTGCTTTGTATGTTATTTATAGAATGGTACAGCCAACAACGGAGCTCGATAAAAACAGAGTGTTCGCTCACGTATTGTTATTTGTATTTGTTCACGTTTGTTGTGAAACACGAAACGAGATGCGAGCCGTTCCGGGCCGCGCAATCGGAGCCCCGCACCCGCCCCGGTAATTCATACAGGGCCCGGCCGGCCGGCAGTTCGCGCCAGGCCCCTCAGGCCGGTAATTCGCACCGGGCGTCCAGCGGGGCCCTCGCGCATGGCACCGCCAGCAGGTCTCAATACACGCGGCGCCGCTCGCAGCTCGGTGAGCCATCGTTGCGGTGTCTCTTCGTCGCTGACTGAACAAACATTGGCTCTATGTAAATGTCTGTGAACATTGTTATAAATCACGCATTGTGCGATAAACCGGGTGCCGGAGACATCGCTAGGTTTAAATAATGGCACGTCAAAATGTATACCTAATGTTTGGTAGTCATCAATAAGAATATGCTTCCCAATTTTCAACCGGTTACCTCAATTTTTTTTAATTCTTGCTAGGGCGAAACCTATACACGTGTTTCATCTAGAACTTATCGTCCGTCTCTATATTACCGCCCCATTCCACGGGCGTTGCGGTCAATTTGGTCTTCGAGGGGGCTCTGTACCACTCTAAGGCCCAAATCGCCATCGAGCATCCTCCCCGATATTCTTTCGATAACTTTGGCATTATAATTCACTTAAGGAATGCCCGCATACTACTTCGTCCGCGAGGATTTCCTATTTTCTCCTGTGAATTCAATGGGTCCGTAACTTCGGGAGTCATAAATTCGATTGATACAACCTTTTATCGCCGAACTTCGACTGAAAGATTCATCGAATAGTAGTCGACAAGAAAAACACGATTAATTTATTAGTTCATTCACATTTACATTAATTTGTTAATAGTACAAGTACCAAGTAGTATTGGGTAACTACACAGCTGTTTCTGTACCACTGTTGCGCAAAGGCTTCCCCCATATCGACACCGGAAGTATCAATTAACGTAAGGGACATTTTGGCGAAAATGAGTTATATATATCATTGGATTCAGAGTTTCGCGCTCCATCGATTGGTATTATTAAAAAAATTCTATCTTCAAAAAAATGTCCCTTACAGTACACAAATTTTGACTGCGAAAAACGCTTTCTGAAAAAAAATGTGATGTAACAGTCATTAATAGTTTTTCTTCTCAAAAAATTGAAGTAAGTCACCGTATTGAATAATTTACTCCCTTACATTAAGCTACAAATAAGTCGATTTATATGACATTGTCCCTTACTTTAAATAAAAAGCCCCTAACTTTAAAAACATGTCCCTTACTGTAAATAAAATGTCTTTCACCTAAAACACTATGTCCCTTACTTTACAAAATTCTTTGACGAAATCTGAAGTTTGCATAGAATGTTAGGGATCGGTGACACTTACGACATAAAACTTTCCGAAGAATTACAACCAAATAAAATAATAAATATAAGAAATGGGTAAAGGGTTTTGGAAAAGAACAACTGTTACACATAAAGATACATAAAATATAGATAACAGTTATCAATCTGCAGCTGAAATTCATATTAAAGTCCACTTCTGGATGTCCAGAAGTTTGCCTTTCCTTGGGTGAAGCCTATGTAGGCTGGAAAGGTAAACCCATGCACCTTTTATTCTATCTTTTCCATCCTCTCTATTCATCATTTCAACTTTCACTGCCATCACACTAATACCATGTTTCGCACAAACCATGTTCCATTTTTTCTTCGATCTTTCGTTTCCAATATATTCATTCAATATCAGCTCTGAAGAGGATAGGCATCCTCTTCAGATCCTACGCGTCATCAAGTCACGTGGAGCAAAATTGTTAGCAATAAATTCGAAGAAAACTTTAGTATTTTATTAAATTGATAATATAAATGAAATAATAAAATTATAAAGACAATTAAAGCCGCGTTGACACGGTGTGGAGTGTGTTCGGACCGAGTAGGCTCAAACGAGTAAGTTTCATACAAAGTGTACTCGGATAGTGGTTAATACTGTCAAATATTTTATAGTCAACAAAGAAAAAAAAACGATTTTGTTTGAAATTGTATCTGAATTGTCAGAAACGTGTTAATCGAAGAGTTAAAACGGGAAAACATACGTCTTTTATAGCAAAAGGCGAAGAATTTAGACTACTCCTTTGATTCGGCGATAACGAAGAACATCCCACATCTAGCAATGTTCTTTAAGAAAGTGAATAGGTAAATCGTGCACATCATGAACATCTAAAACTATGTAGAACTTCTCTAAGCCTAGTCGTATCCGAGCTACCTCGGAGCAGTAGGACTCGGTCCGACTCGGTTAGGACTTGAATCTGCGATAGCTAGCAGTAAAACCTGAAAGTAAACTCATTTTCTCTTTTATCTCATTTCTATAGTGTTAAAATAGTCTAAATTTTAATAGAAAATCTATTGTTACATTAAATTGCAACACTGATATAGTCCTTTACAGTAAAATTTCGTGTAATTTTCGGATTATCTACAAAATTTCAGTAACGTAAGGGTCATGTAAACATTTTTTTTTAATGTAAAGGACATTCTATTTTTGAAAGTACTGGGAATTTCTAAACCTTTCGTATAAAACAAGAAAGAAGGGGAAATTCTAAGAAACTTTGCCCTGAACACCACAAAAATTGGACCAGACAGTAAAAAGTTATAGACAAAATAATAAAAATATAATCGTTTTTTGGCTCTCCTGAAAAGTCGTATTTTGTCCCTTACGTTAATTGATACTTCCGGTGTCGATATACCTATTGCTCTTTTTAGTGCCACTTCGGAGCAGTCCTCAAGGTGCGCGTCTAGATCGATCGTGCTGTCACCTCTTTGTGCCGGCCTCTTCGGCGTCGTCCATCCTTATGCACCTATTGAGTGCAAGTTAGATTTTTGTATCAAAGAACGCCGATTTCTCTACCTGAAACCTGCTTCTGTATAAAAGCACCCTTATTATGTTTGTGCAAAATTTCATTGTAGGGCCAGCTGTTTTACCTGTGCGTTGATCGATCAGTCAGTCAACCAGTTTCTATTAAATACTTAAAGAAGCAAATAGAAGCGTCCTCGGAACAGAGCCAACCGAGTGGGTTTGTGAATTCATGAGGTAGAGCAAACAAGATGCGTCTGGTTCTCATGAAGTCTCTGACACATTTACGAGAACCTACTTGATCTATTGTTGGTAGTACCTACAAACTTATTTGCTTTATAAATGTGTAGGTGTGCTATATACTTATAATTTATGTTTCCGATAGCTACTTAAAATCTTGTTGAATATTGAATGGTTAAATTAGAAGATGTTGATAATTGTTGATATTGTCGTATTAAATTGCATCTTTTTTACACTCCTACAGTGTTGCGTTGCATGCCGTATAACGCCACTCGTTTGACTTGCCTAGAATATCGATGCGAGGACCGGGTCGAGGTTACTTTATGACCTCGCTCCGGCGACTATTAATCGATTTTTTGTATAAAATATTAGTGTCGGTAACGTTATAGAAGTTCCGCTACATGTCTTAGTTTAAGGAATGCTCTCCAGCAGTGGCGTAGCTAGTTCTATGGGCCCTGTATCAAAAAATAATTGGGGCCCCCTATTATTTGAACTTACCATTCTTGTGAAATTTTGAATAAAGTATCCGGACTTTCCGTGAATATAATGTTAATTTTACGCAGAGAATGTAAAGCTGCGTCTACGCTGGGCGAGCCGAGCACGGGCAGGGCCGTATTATGACGTGTTAAAGTCAGAGTAGTTCCCGTGAGTGAACATAATGGCACTAGTCGACTTGTATAGCTCTGTCTCCCTCACTTACGGGAACTAATCTGGGTTTAAGACGTCATAATACGGCCCCTGCTCGTGCTCCGCTCGCCTAGCGTAGACGTAGCTTTACAACGAAATGAGATAATGAGAGAGAACATTGAAAAAAAATTGATATATCAATTTTATATTTTTGTGCACCTGCCATGTTATTTCTCTGCTATCCTGAGTTGACTGGTAGAGAATGCCTCAGGCATTAAGTCCGCCTATGTACCTTTTTATGTTGCTTATAGTGTTCAATAAATAAATAAATAAAACCTTGTTTGCGCGTCGTACAACTGTGAAGATTACAAAATACAGTGAACGAAGAAAGCTCGAAAAATTACATTTTTTTTTGTTTTATAAACGACACGGTATGTGCGTAGTGGCGAATGACTGAATTGCCGCGCTGCGTGTTTCGGGTTCGAATCCCGCACGGAACAAATATTTGTAATATTCAAGTGGTTGTTCCGCGCGGGTGTTTATGCATGTGGGTTATAATGTTTGTAAAAGCACCTAATGTGAAATGAATTCCTATCGTGGGACAACGTTTATTGAAAAACTCTAAAACGAAACAGTTATTATACAGGGTGATTGGCAATTCGGTGCTACTTTAAAATTATAGAGAATACTAGTATTTACCTATCTAAAATTTTACAATACAGTTTTATATTAATATCTAAAAAAACATATTGTTTGGGCACATCCTGTCATTTTTTGCCTTTCAAAAGTAGTGTCATCACTTTTGCTAGTTCTTTAATATAACTGCTATGCTAGTACTCTTACAGGCAATCAATATAATAATTTACTTAACGCAAATATATCAATGCTGTTGTGATTTACTATTGTTGTGGGATCTTTCCGCTATATTTTCCAGTCTCCCAATTTTTTTTTGTATCTGCGTTATACTCCTTTCACTGAACTAATGATAACAACACTGAATTGCACTTAACAGTTTGAAATAATATGTAACTGAAAACTACAAATCGTATCACATTGCAATAAAGGGTGGGAAGTACTTCACTTTTATTTCAATTATTTATTCAATTTCGTCATTTAATAATTTTATAGACCTTCTTTGTTTTGATGAACCATGGTCTTTTGACATTTGCCTCAGGATAGCGTTTTGCGCTCTTTGTAATATTATTATAAGTATTGGTCTAATATGCTGTGTTCCTTAATTCAATACCGTAGGTCCAGATCAGCTTTAAATCAAACCAGCAACCAGTAGACCCTTGTACCCATTTCAAGGAATGCACCCTATTATCAATCACCCTATACTATATGTTCATCGGGGTCTTCGGTTCTTCTAATTTAGAATTTGAGATTGTGGGTTCTTACCCACAATCTCAATGTGTGATGGGGCCACGTATCATTGATACGGCAGGTGCTGCGGTAGCTACGCCCCTGCTCCTCAGAGTTTCAAGTGTTGAATATTTGTTCTGGGTGTCATGAGACTGATATAATGTACTCATTAATAGATCACGCAGCACATCGAATGCTGGAACATTGTGATAATATCTGAAGAAGTTTGTATCCAAGTGACGCACAGAGTGAATTAAGTATGAGTTGTTTTCGCAATGTGTAGTGTGTACTGTGTACATACACGTAGCGAGCCTGGTAGCGTGGCACAGTTTTCCTAAAACTCCTCGAATCGTACATTGTGAGCTAAGCCCAGAAACTGATTAGTTTCGTTATTAATACCGGACAAAAACTCCCAAGTGACAATTCTTTAGAGTTTTGGAGAAGTCTTATTCCAAAGTTGATCGATTTTCTTTGCGAAATACTAGAAAGTCAATTGCTTAAAACTAAATATTTTCTAAAAAAATAATTATTGATGAATATAATTTATCTAAACCATCATTCAGTGAAAATAATAACACTCGCGTTTTACTTTTTTTATCCACACAACTTCACGTAATCAGCAACCAGAAATAAATATTGCAAAAATAAAAATTGTAGTACCTAAATCTTGCAGTCAGTTGACAGGAAAGCTCGATTCCGTGGAGTTCCTTAAAAGTACCGTCATACTGCGGATGGTGATAGCTCGGCTCTGTAAGTAAAACCTGAACAACACAATTAAACAAAAATGTTACAGGTTTTGAGTTACTATTAAACATTACTGAAATATCGAAAATGCATACAATAAAAAAATAAATTTTCTAAGTAGAGAAATTGATCAACTTTGACTAAGTTTTCTCTTTATAAGATACCTATTTAGCTAAAAGTGTCCGATCCGAAGGGTTTTTGGAACGCTGCGTGGTGAGGCGCTAGAGCGGCTCCGGCTGAATGTGTTTGTGTGTGCAGTCGACGCGGACGAGATCCGTCGCCTGGGAAAGCGCTTCCGCAAGCTGGACCTGGACAATTCGGGCGCGCTCTCCATCGACGAGTTCATGTCGCTGCCCGAGCTGCAGCAGAACCCGCTCGTTCAGCGTGTCATCGACATCTTCGACGCCGACGGAAACGGAGAGGTGAGGACCGCTTTTCATTAGAATTATGTGCGGGTCGCGAATCACAACAACAGAAAATCTGTAGTGAATTAGTTATAGATATGTCAAAACCTGATGCTAGCTGAAGTGGCAGTTCTCCGGTCATGTCTGTAGCAAAACTAATGAAAAGCAGAGGCTCGATGAAAATATATAGGATCGTGTGCTCTGCCGCTTATTGGGAGAGGCCTGTGTCCAGCTGTGGACTGTGATATTGGGTTTTGGCTTTTAACTTTAATTTTGAAGCATGATCAGCAGTAAAAAGTTTTTACAATAATTCTTGACTCCCTTCCGCGAGCATTCACCCATAATGTAATATTACAGATGTGAGTGAGAGACAATCGAACATAACAATGCGCACCTTGTATCAAATCTATACTAAATGTACGCGAATGCTTGCTTATTGGCTCCCGGTGAGGGAGCGCCTTTACGTTTTCCAAATTGTCGCAGCAGCAAATACCTGTAAAAGGTATGGTTTATGACGAGCGTAGTAAATACAATCCAAGGCTTGACTGTAGTTTTACGTTGACCACTGAATACTATTTAAACAGCATTCGGCAAAGCGATAGTAAGTAAGTATGCGTCAGGTGACTCGCATGACGTCATCGTGAAATACATTGAATGCGCGACTCCACCGCTACAGTTGTGCAACAGCGCCCCTGACTTAGCTATACAATACATGGTGTTTGGTTTTTAACCGACTAAAAAAAAATAGCTGAGCTTCTCAATTCGATTTGTATTTTTTGTTGTTATGTTACCTCATTACTTAAAAACTGGGTGAACCGATTTTCAGATTCTTTCTTTTGTTTGATGCTATACCTATATCTGTCATTTGGAAATCTGGGACCATTTTTTTGAGTTTGGTTCACTAGTTTTTATTTTATGAGCAAATTTTGTTTACTTGAACAATGTTCTTTTAGGTGCAACGACCTACGTAGTTGTCTCTATTGTTGCATTCAAATCGTCCAAAGAAAGGGTATCTACCCGGTATTTTTTAAGTGACGGGGTAATTTGGGATGGTAGCTAGTTTTGTTTCCATCTTTTAACGCAATTGTGGAACGTGTTTTCTCCCAATTAGTTATATATATTAATATTAAAGGCTAGATAAGAATCCCCATCTGTCGCAACTTATACTACTAATTTTCAACTTTAGGCGGAAACCAAACACACTTTATAAACAAAGGAGGATCATAATATAAACTAAAACAATTAACATTATCAGTTGGGCACACATTCGAGTAAGACTGTGTCCATGGTGAACGCGCGAAGGCGTAGGCTTGTGGCGGGCGCCCGCCCGGCGCGATCGGTGTCTGTCCGTAGTGCCGAGCAAGCATTTGTTTTTGTTGTGACGACCCCCGGGTTTTCAACACCTGAAGTGTTGAAAACCCGGGGTGGAAGTTACACTTTAAACGCGATCTTACGAGGTATTCCACATAAGGATACCCGCCATCCGCTGAGAATGGCAACTGAGCTATTAGCACCTAGCACCTTATCTCTTCCACATAAGTCTCCTGCCAAAATTTTTCGCAGGTGCCAGGTGCCCTATGTGGAATACCTCGATCTGACGTTACTTACAATTTACGGATCTAAATTGTCCAGAATAAATGAAACTGAATCAAATCCGGCCGGGAGGCTCCGAAGACCGCGCGCAGGCTATCTCTTATACAGAATGCACTTGCAGATCGCATTGTGCTTATTGATGTCCGGCGCATCTGATACGCTAGCTAAGAGGGAGGAATGGCAGCTGGAAGCGAGGGATATGCTCCAAATCTCGGCGCTATATAAAGTCAGGTTCTCCTACCAACAACAGATAAAATGTGTTAGTGGGAAGTTTGTTCCGCTACTTCTTCCAGCCAAAACACTAGAATAAGTCGTGAATGTTGGGCGTTTGTTGGGGACTTTTTTTGTGTAAATCGACGCTCAAAAATTGCTGACTATCAGCAGCCTACTTTGCAAAAACTCTGGAAAAAAAGTAATATGTACATATGATTGATTTTAACAAAGACCGAGATGGTTTGATATAGGCCTGCCACCCGTCCGCTGAAACGCTTGTTGCTTAGCAACGTGCTAGGCTCGCAATCTTGCTCATAGCCACCGCGGTTAGTCACTCCCGCATTAGTCACTAAGTATGGCCACGACCCACGAGCGGTGATTTTATTATGTTTGATATTTCCGTATGCGCCACCGTAACCCCGCTAGGCTCGCACTATGTTTGAGCACTAAGGTGTCGTTTGTAGTTCCGGCCTGCTGGCTTGAGCGCAAAACGAACACTGCATGCTGTTATCAGGGATTTTTTTAACAAAGGACTAGTTTTTTGGTAAACAATAGTGAATATAGTGAGGGCCGACATCCATTATCTATAGTGCAGTTACATGGAATTGCGAACTGTTGTAGTGTCGCACTAGTAGCCAAGCCACCAGATTATTTTTAAACGTTAACGATGACTATGACATTATATTATAACAATAACTGCATAATTATAATATGTACTTATAAATAGCAGCACATAAATATAACTGTGGCATACTTTATTGTTGTGTTACTGTTATATTGTTACTTTGATCGTAGCGATGAGACCAATCTACAAGCTTCTCGAAGGTTCCACAAGGCTCTCGACATTTTCACTGAAGATTGCCCTGGAAGTTTCTAGAAATGTTTACCCTGATCAGGATATTTCGAGATTCTTGAATGTTCCAGTAGGTATGGGACTGTGTAGACGTCCATGGATGAAACATCTAGTGTGAATCGTGATATCTGACTTGCAGGCGCTCTCAAGTCAGTCTAGTTAAATACTGCATCGTTCTGTTCACAATAAATCATAAAGAGAGCACCAATTTTACGCTTTTTCTTTAATAGGTTGTAATTAATTTATCCCACATACTCAGCTTGTAACAGTAACAATATTTTATCTTTTCAATGTCAGTTCGTAGCTTACTATCCAATATTTTATCTTTCATTTAGAAAAAGTTAGCCACTTTTACCTGACCAAGGTAATGATGATTTATTTCATAATGTACACAAGAGACAGAGAAATACCAATGAGGTGCGCTATGGTGTTATAGGTGGACTTCAAGGAGTTCATCCAGGGAGTGTCGCAGTTCAGCGTGAAGGGCGACAAGCTGTCCAAGTTGCGGTTCGCGTTCCGCATCTACGACATGGACAACGACGGCTTCATATCCAACGGGGAGCTGTTCCAGGTAAAACTAAAAACCACCACAAAAAAGTGTAAAAGAACTTATCTTTCGGAAACTTTTTTTAAAAATTCATTTTGCCACTAATTAAAAAAAAAAAGTAAACCTCATATTCAAATATATTTTAGTGATGATTCGGATCTTATCCAAGTAGCGTCTGCTAGTCGGACTGTTGTCCGTAGAAAGAGTTGGGTCAAATCGAATAGGGGCATGGTCATTTCCAATAGTACTGAGACATATGGTGCTCAAAAGTTATGATCTATTTTCTTGTTCAGGTGGGCAACAAATGTCTTGCGATTACAGTCTGAATATAAAATTATCTAGCTTCAAAGCTTATAAGAATATCCCAGTGAAAATAACCTCCGTAGAATCTTTATGCCTTGGGCAAGATTGCTTTCTTTAGAAGTGCTCTTTATTAGAAAAAAAAAATAAAAATGACTATTGAATCATAAAAAACAGCGCCGTATGTGTCTGAAACTATAAAAGGATTGGAAATATCTCGCTCAATAGTTACATTTGTTCAATTTGACCCGCACTTCCAGGGTCACTCTGTTTATTGAAGGAAAGATGCTGATAAATAAAGATTTTGAGTCGGCCTACTGAAGCGCGCGCAGCGTCGCGTCTATGTGGTTTGACGTAATGTTCTTTACCATGACAGTTTTATTGAGTCTTACGGATGGTGATGGCTATCATTTAGCGAATGATTCGAAACGTTTGTTGAGCGAGCACGTTCTATGACTGCAGGTGCTGAAGATGATGGTGGGCAACAACCTGAAGGACACGCAGCTGCAGCAGATCGTGGACAAGACCATCTTGTTCGCGGACAAGGACGAGGACGGCAAGATCTCGTTCGAGGAGTTCTGCAACGTGGTGGGCAACACAGACATCCACAAGAAAATGGTGGTGGACGTGTAGGCGGCGTGACGTCACGTGTCCACCCCCCACCTGTCCCCTCCCGCGCTCCGCTCTAGCTAGAAAACTATTCAAATTGCGAGTCGGTCGCAGCGCTCCCGTCCGCGTCGCATCGCGTCTCCTACAAGGTCACTGCGCTCAACGAACGTACGTAAGACACACGCGGCCGCGATGACACCTGCTATGAGATGTGATGCGACTGCGCACCTAGCCTTAGCGTCTTGTCGGCTCTAGATGCTATCGCGTAAACGACAGAATAAAGGCGCGTACTCGTTCTTTTAAAATCGACACTAGTCCTTTAACGTACGTACTACATTTGTAAAACTACTTGTGTGAGCAGACGTCCCTCCAGCTCCTAACAGCCGTGTAAGAAGCCCGCTTCCCTGGCAGTCCGCCCGATGCATACGAGCTCTGAGTGTTGTTGGCACAACGAACGAGTTATGTGTTTTAACTATGACAGATTTCCTTGCTATTAAAATATAATCAACCAGTAAGGGATGCTGCATATACTTTATACAAGAAGTGACAGTCGTATTGCACGATTTATTCAGGTTGCCGATAGAAGATATTTATTCTAACGTCTTTGAACTAAGTTCAGCTAGTGCAGCCGTCTGTGATGATGAACGTGCAATACCGAGGACGCGGTCATCCCGTTATGAACTAATAATAGCGTGCGATAATACACTGTCCATGCTTGCTGTCACCACACTGCCACATCCACAAACAACATACGCGAAGTTATGTGTGACAGTACGAGCATGTGTCAGGTCGGCAGTGCGACAGTCCGACAGAGCGTCATCAGGTAGCGGACGGGGCGTCAGCGGCGCGACCGACCCGCGTTAGATCTATCGTAATATATTCAGAAAAATCTATTTAACTTTAAGATATACATACATTATAAAAGGTGGACAAAAACGCGGATCAAATGAAATAGGGTGATAGTTGAGGCTAATAACAATAAAAATAGTTCCGCAGCAGAGCTCGAACTTGATATCCTTAAAAGTTATGACTGTTTCAAGTGTTTTGTCAAGAAAATCCCATTTTTGAAACAAATTGGCAATTATGTATAGTAAAATTGGTACCTCATTTAAAACAATAAACGGTGTCCAATTCTATGTAAGTAATGTATCATTATTAAAAACTGCTTAAACATAGCAAAGCTGTCGGTACCTTTCTATAAACACTGCCCAATGTTGAAATAAAACACCACAGTCAGGTAACTGGTTTCCCTCGAATAATTTTAATTTTGATTCTGCTTTGAAAAAAATATTATATAAATGTCTTAATACCTCGTTATAATCTTTACTAAACGAGCAAGTTTTTTGATACCGGGACATGATATTTTTTAATGCAATTAGCTTCGAGTATCGCCGTTTTGTTTGATCCACGATTTTTTGCCCACCCTGTATTATAGTTATACATCATTAGACGATCTTAATCGTAGTCAAATCGGACGTAGATTTTGTTGCAGTAATTTTAGTTTATTTTGTTATTTAGTATTTTATTTGGACAGAGTTAACGAGTCCATCACACTGTAGTTTGGGTAAATCAGTAGATGCACAGGCAGTCGTTCGATTGTTTGCCGAGTTGCGATCTGAACTAGCATATCAGTAGCTTTGCGTAGCGCCGTGAGATGTCCGGATATGACGTCATTCGCGCTTCCGGTAGCGAGACTGAGCAACTAGATGTGTAATACATATACAGAAGCAGATCTTATTCAAGCTTCTTGCTGACTCGATCAGATCGAGAGAAAATAGTAGGTATTAATGTATTCACAACCCAGTATTCTTGACCAGTGTGTAAATGAATAGAAAGGATCGCTAGCTAACACTCACTGGTTGCTCGGTCCGTGTCCGGTACAATGTATGTGCCAATACACACAGCCGTGTGTCATGAGATGAACAGCGCGGAGCTTGACGTCACTTCCGACACACAGATGTTTTAACGTTAAGATTTAATCGTATCCACTCTATGGTTTTATTAACGCTGGAGATATATTATACTATTTAGGCCTTTTGTCGACTGACACTTGTGTTGACATAGTGAACAAGCTATCTTTTATATGTATATTTTGTGTGCTTCATCACGATCAGCGTAAATTACTTCTGGGGCTACTAAAGAGTAAAACGAAAATAGCTGCAGTGTGAGTCGACGCAAGGCTCACGTAATAATCGTCGTGTACTTGTACTACTTATACACTGATCTTATCGCCTTATCCGAATTTTATACAATTAAAGTTTTACGATATTAGCTGTTTAGACGTATCTGTATTAACACTTGAGTATGTTGTAAGAGTGGAGGGCAATGAACGTTCACTAGTACCACTCCCTCACCCCCTCTCCCACCTCCTCACCCCTCCCCTCCCCTGCAGATCTTCGCCGCCATCGCCGCCTTCCTTGAGAGGTGCATGTGAGCAGTATCCTCCATGCGTGTCAGTGTTCCAGTACCAGACTTCGTCCCGCTGATAGAGAATGTGCAAATATTTATTGATAATTGTGTTAATATTTACCGGTTTTTGTAATATATTATGAATATGTAGGATGTTTGTTTGTTAACCCGTTCGAGACTGTCTGTTCACGAGAGACATTATACATACATTATCTATCAAGATTTTAATAATTTAGCATAGTTACTTCTTAGAGTCGTGTGTTGTTTATAATTAGATAATTGAACGTTTTACATGTTACCGAGTCGCCGGCGGCACCTCACGATACTTTAGTAGCAGTGAACGCACGTGAATCTTAATATCTAGTCACAGCTGTTGTGCATTATTATACAAATGATATGATTACCTACTCGTTAGTGAGCGGACAGCAACAGAGACGCGTCGGCTTGCTCATTGTGGCAATGTGTTGTGTGCTCTATGGACAAGTGCTTAGGTATCGTCGTCCACAGCTTTAACAAGTTACATTAGCAATATAACAATTCTAAACTCGTATAGTCGCCGCGGTAGTGTCGCCCCTCGGATATTTTAAGTCCTGAATGCAATAATACATAGATATAAATAAGTGGCGCAAATAACGTCTGTATGTTGCACGTGTTAGGAGTATTCGTAATAGTCCATTACCTAAACCAGAGTACTGAGTAGGTGCCTGAGATACCGCGGCGGTGTCAACGTTCGGCGCCGGCGCCGACACCTTATCTAAGATGATGTTAATAAGTACCCCGTTAATGTAATGTCGTGTCGTCTGCTCATCTCCATCGGTAGGTAGCGTGTCTTAATTAAGTCTACTCTAAATGAAACTGAACATAAGTTTTATTAAATTTTCAAATTTCAATGATAATTGTTGTTTTCTTTAAATTTCCTAAAACTTTAGCTGGCCCCAAGTCACTTGTTAATATGGCACAAAGATGATTGTTCCACAACATCAACCTCCTTTGACAAATATTCTTTCTACAGTAGGTAGGTACACAGACACTACAAGCTTTACAAGTGTATTACTAATGAATGTAATGTTCTATCAGTGACTGGCCTGCTGGTCTAGTGGTTAGTGACCCTGACTGCTATGCTGGGGGTTGTGGGTTCGATTCCCACCCAGCACAAAATGTTTGTGTGATGAGCATGATCATTTGTTCTGTGTCTGGGTGTAATTTAACTATAATATGTATGTATTTAGTAACATATAAGTATTTTTATCAGTTGTCTAGTACCCATAACACAAGCTCTGCTTAGCTTGGGACTAGATGAGAGACTTGCGTATTTGAAATCAGCTGCTTTCAGTTTGGTGTCAATAGACTACAGTGTCTCCTACCAATGTGTTGCTATTGGATTTATGAACTCAGTTGTTCAGAAATGCATGCAGCCATCGTAAAATAAGAATAGTTCTATTGTAGAATAAATACAACTTTTTTCATCAACACAATCAGATGAGTATTCCGAGAGTCCGGTGAAGACCTGTGTCTGGCAGATGAGGCTTTGAGCTGTAAGATGTTGTGCTGCTACCATACATCCTCTCCATTTGTAGAATTATACCAAGAAATAAAAAATATATGAGTGTGTAATGTAACAATTTATATAAACCTACAATAACCTACTTATGTACAGTAATCTAAAACTACACAAATCTAGTTGCTATAGCTAGTAACTTGGTGTAGTCTGCTCCTTTGGAGTGTGTCTTCTCCTTGAGGATGGTCCGCAGTATGGTGGGGATGGGCACGTGGATACGGTTGCCCAGTGGGGTTCCGTTGTCATCAATGAGCACCACATTGTTGCTGTCAAACTTGGGTACTTTGACGTTTTGTTTCTGTTTCATACCTACTAAGATGCCTTTCTTCTTTTGTCCTTTGATAGCTACTAACACTCTGTCCCCAATATAGCCCACACCTGAAATATGCAAAATGACAATAACATCAGCATCTTTGTATACATGTACAATATGCACTTATGTGTCGTCAATTTTAGATTCTATCGGTAATTAATTATTTCAGTAATTATTGTTATATCAGCTGTGACATACACTGTTGAACATAGGCTTCTCTATACATTTTGAATAAGATTTAATAAGTAACAGACTGGCCAGTGGGTGGTCTTGACTAAAAAAATATAATATTAATGTTGTTTTTCATTTAAAAAATATGATCATTAATTAATAAAGCCCGAGGATTACGTACGCTTCTTGTTATAAACGCAGATTACTTTAGGCGGTTTGCCTTCGGCCATGGCTCTCTTGCCGATCTCCGAGTTATCGACCACTCTCAGGCGACTCAGCAAGCGCACTTCATTCATGCAGGCAGTAGTATGGAACCCGTGGGAAAGCTGTGCTAAGTTCAGCTTGCTAACTAAGGATTTGAACATTTTCTGAAATAATTTATTCAGGAACGAGGCACGAGGATAATATTTTGACAAGCAATTAATGACACTAATGACAATTGTGAATTTGACAGCTGTCTCAGTTTTTTTTTTAATCTTTCTGGCATGGCTTCAAGGTTTTTATGCCAAAGTAACCACAGTGAATGACATAGCTTCTCCATCATTCAGCGTGTGCCGAGTTTTTCCAAATTCGTAGGAAAATATACGAAAATTGATAATTTTTTTTAGCTAACATTCTACCTACATATTTTTACACAGGATTTCTCTATATGTTGAGAAAAAAATAAAGATTTTCTGGTTTTTTTTAAATAATTGGCCAACTGGGATATCTGAATCCGCAAGAGTTTGTTAGGAGACTCTAGCTCTTTTATAGGGTTCCATACCCAAATGGCTCATAACGGAACCCTTAAACTTATTATAGATTCGTTATGTCTGTCTATCTGTCACAGCCACTTTTTTCGAAAGTATAAGAAATATCCTGTTGAAACTTGGTAAGTACCTAAATAAAAATGAATTATTAGGTATAATTGAAACTCGTTTTTTTTACCAAAACCCATACGTGTATCTATGGATACTTAGGTCTTTAATAATAATATTTATATATTGAACAACCAGTCAAACTGACGTGGTAAGCAATGACATGGTTACTAATGTAAGTAACCAGTGCAGTGAGGAAATGAGGAGTACTTTGGAGGGTGCGATTCGAGAGTATCGATTCATGTCACCTGAACTTAGACCACGGCTACCTCGTTTGCCCATGCATAACAAAAACAGGGTGCTGGTGGCTGTTCTGGATTCGCAGTTGTCAAATTATTTTGATAACTGCGAAGACCTCACTGATGCTCATTCAATCCTGTATTGTGCGGCTGTGGCAGCATGCCGTATGGCTCATGTAAAGTTCTCAGATGATAGAGCCACACGACCTAAGCTAGCCATACCGGCATGGCAGTACAGGATTGAACGACGTATTGGTGGGGCCAGAGCACTCATTGGCAAACTCATCTGTTTCAGGGAGGGCAACACTCGCCCTAGAGTGATGCGCTTTGTGAGACGAGCGTTCTCGGGGACTGATATAAATCCTCGGGATTACCTTTCCCGTGTCACGGAGCGCATCGACTTCCTGAAACAGAAAGTGTGTGCATGGGCAAACCGTATCCGTAGGTATAAGCGACGTGTGGAACGATATAATCAGAATCGCACGTTCCAAAGAGATGAAAGGTGGGTTTACAGGTCTTGGGAGCAACCAGACCAAGGTGTGGCTGACGGGGATCTGCCAGATGATGACACCATGTGTTCATTTTGGCGTAGTATCTGGTCGGTACCTGTCAGCCATACTGAAGGTGAATGGACCAGAGACGTCGAGCGAGCGTGCGATCCTATAACAGAAATGGGGTAGTTTTGATAAACCCCGAAGACGTAGCACGTGCAGTCCGTCCGCTACCAAATTGGAAATCTCCAGGACCGGACGGACTGCACAACTTTTGGATCAAGTGGTTCAAAAGGTCGCACGTTCGCCTGGCGGCTTTGTTCCAGTCAGCCTTGGAGTCTGGATCGCTTCCCGAATTCCTGACGACAGGAATAACCCACCTGCTCCACAAATCAGGTAGTACTGCGGAACCCAAAAATTATAGACCGATAACGTGTCTACCAACTTTATATAAAGTTTTTTTTTTTTTTAAATCTTTATTAGAAAAAAAGGCTTTTATCAATTCATGATTATGCCAGCTATAATAGGTCGCCCTCGGATTTCGAGGGCGCGGCATATGAAAGGCTATAGATTTACAAAATGGACCTAAATATCTATGATCTTAACTTAATTAATTTACAAATTAAATAATATATCTTAACAGCTAATTTAGATGTAGGCTTAGATAAAATTATGTTACACATGCCCACGTCTCCTAATCTAAGTCCAGCTTCCGATTCCACCGCTCTGCGTTCTGCCCCAATCCGGGCACACTCCACCAATGCGTGGTACGTGTCCTCTCTCTTATTGCAAATAGTGCAATTCGGGGTGTTAACCACCTTCATAAGGTGACCAAACGCATTCAATGGAATGTATCCGGATCGCAGACGCATACTTGTTACAAGCAGTTTCCTATTCAGCTGGACATCCATAAACCAGGGAATACGTGGTGGTTCAGACTGGATTGTCCTGTACCATATACCTTTCTCTTTGGATCTTTTATCAAAATATTCTTTCCACAGCTTTGTACAAGCTATTTTAATATCACCTAATATTTCCGTGAAGTAAGGTAGCTGGCTCACATAAATCCCTTCATATATCCCAGTTTTTGCTAACTTATCTACTTGCTCGTTTCCTGTCAGACCTACATGTGATGGAATCCATTGGAATTTAATCAATTTGCCACTACTTCTCAACAGTAAATATGTTTCTAAGATGTGATAAGCCACCGGCATGCCTCTTTTTCCAGTGGTACAACGAACTAAATGTTGTAAAGCACTCTTAGAATCACAGAGTATCACATATTTGGTATATTTGCATGACATCAAGTACGATAAACATTCAGAAATTGCATATAATTCTGCTGCCATGATCGATATCTTACGATTCAGCCTAAAACTGGCTCCTGTGCTAGATTGAGGATCAAAAAATGCTGCACTTGTTCCATTATCATCTTTAGACCCATCACTGTAGATCTGACAGAAACCTTCATAATTTCGTGCAATAGTTTCTATAGACTGTCTTAAAAGTGCTAAAGGAGTATGGGATCTCTTAGGTCCTGCTATGTCGTTAATGGTAAGGTTAATATGACACTTAATATCTACATTTGCTGTCCAAGTCGACAGTGAGAACATCTCCAGTCTTTCAGATCGCTGTATAGCTAGATTACATAACTCACTATGAGTTATAGTTAGCAACGGTTTTTTCCTATTACTCCAATATGATGCGTGTTCACATAATGTTGTCAGTTTTGATATTATTGAAAAGGTGTCACTATCACTTATAGACTTAGCTTTTAGACAAAATTTTGCAGCTAGGTATTTCCGACGAACAAATAACGGGGGAAGACTTAACTCCGACTCCATCACATGGATTGGGCAACTCTTCAAAAAACCGCCAACTACTCTCATAGCTTGGTTTTGGACTTTGTCTAATTTTGAAATTTTAGTTTTAGAGCTACTATCGAACAAAAAGCTTGCGTAATCTAACCGACTGCGTATGATTGCAATATACATCCGCCTCAAATGCATTGGATGAACTCCCCAAGACGAACCTGCCAGCACCTTAAAAACATTTAGAAATCTCATACTCCTCTCGCAAATTTCATTGATCTGTTTGCCCCACCTCAGAGACGAATCTAGCCAGAGTCCTAAATATTTAACTGCTTGAACCTGTTCTAAACTGGTATTGTTCATAATTATATTTGCCTGTTGTAATATTCTTCCCCTAGCGAATAAACATACTTTACTTTTCGTAGGTGACAGTTCAAGGCCTAATATTCCCAGTAAATTGGACAAATTGTCAATGGCTTCCTGAAGAGTTGTGGTCATGAATCTTGTATCATGACCAGTGATAAATAGGACGTAGTCATCAGCATATTGTGATATATACACATTTACAATATTTTTACAAATATCACTTGTAACTATATTGAATAAGATTGGAGACATAGGGTCTCCTTGTGCCAAACCCTTACATGTCCATCTCGTAATCGGAACATTGCTACCTACCTGTGCTACGTCCAAGTGTCTCTCCTTTAAATATTCCCATATGTACCTACATATAGATGCCCCCACCCCCATCTCATCCAGCTTAGTAACGACTTTTAAAATATTTATATTATTATATGCATTGTCTATGTCAACGAAACATCCTAATGTTTTCTGATTGGTTGTGAGCCCCAATTGAATATGTGATACTAGGCGTACTAGATTGTCTAAGCTTGATTGACATCTTCTAAAGCCCACTGTGTTTTTAGAAAACAAATTATTACTTTCAAAATACCATTCAAGACGCCTAGTTATAATATTGTGTAATGTTTTGCAAATACAAGATATGAGTGAGATAGGTCTCAAAGATGATATATTGCTCAGATCGCGTCCAGGTTTCGGAACAGGCACTACATTTACCTTCCTCCACTGCCTTGGAATATCACCTTTAGACAAACATTTATTAAATAAATCAACTATCAGCTGTTTTTTAGGGAAGTTGAAAATCATCGAATAAGAAATATCGTCTTCTCCTGGAGCGGTATCTTTCATTTTCAGTGTATTAGCGAGCTCCTGTTCCGAAATCTGGTACTCCAACTGTAAATTACTAGAACTGAATGTGGGAGGTTCTGACAGAACGTAATCTGGTGTCAGTTGTCTTAAAAATTCATTAGCCCTCTCTGCATCCAAACAGATCCTACGACTACGATGTCCTTTGAGCCATCTCATTCTATTCCATAATTCGTGACTAGACACTATCTCATAATACTATCACAGAACTGACGAAAAGACTCAGCACTAGCTTTACGGATGAGTCTCTGTGCTTTTGCAACCTTCTGTTTTAAATTAACGAAATTTGTGGGGGTGGGATTCTTCCTTACTTGAACAAGAGCCAATCTTCGTTCCGCCACTGCCCTAGACAACTCGGGGGACCAATAAGGTTTTGAAATAAACTTACTAGTGGGATCTTCACTAATCTTAATTATTGGTATTGATCCTTGAGCTCCATCATGAATTAAATCTATTATTACGTCGTACATTTGCTGTGTTTCACCAGATAAATTGATACTACTAATTCTATTTAAAATAATTTCTTTGTACTTTTGCCAATCTGCTTTTTTAAAGTTTCGTTTTGTGTAAATAGTGTTATTACGTGTTATCTCTGTATTTATAAGAATCATTAAATGGTCACTACCTAAATTTTCATTTAAAACATTCCAGTTGAATCGAATTGCAATATCTGATGACGCAAAAGTGATGTCCGGAGAACTTTTACGTAACTGATTTAGAACTAACTTAATACTATATGTTCTCCAGAATTGAGGGAAACAAAACGCCAATCATCCGCAGCATCATGGATCTGTAAACCTCTGTTATCACTTTTATTTGACCAATTGGTATGATGTCCGTTGAAATCCCCCCCTATAAAAGTTTTGTTAGGCCATTTAGAGAATAAACTTTTCCAGTCTTCATCTGTTGTGTGAATATTAGGAGGGCAGTATACGGATACGATATTTTCTAAGAAGCTACAATTAAATATTTTAACATGGAGAACTTGAATGCGTTGATTACGTAACCTGAAATTACTAACCTGTGCTTTTATAGATTTATGTACCACAATTGCTATTCCACCATACGAATCGTCACGATCTTGTCTAAAAATATCATAACAACCAATTTTCAAATGACTATCTGGTTCAAGCCAGGTCTCCGAGATAAGGCAAACATGAATTTTTTCTATCAATAAAAAATTCTCAAAAGCTCTAATTTTAGGTCTTAAACTACGTGCATTCCACTGTAATATCTTCAATGTAACAACTTTATTTTTAGGTTCCATAACTAGAACCTAAAAAAAACTCTAGACATTTATTTAAAATTGGCCACTCAGACATTCTATCTACTGCAACTAAAACTAACCATTCAATGCAGCACTTAATAATATTATCAAATTTTTCTTTTATACTCAAATTATGCATAAAAATAATGTCTTTTAAACGTGCTACTAATTCTTCAAAATGTACTTGTCGCGTGTTGTTTACGCTGTCGCCGATATCATTAGTACTAGTAGATTGCTTTGGAATGCGGTCCGGTGACTCACAACGTCGCCACTGTGATTTACTTGTACCTTCACCATGTGTTTTTTTGTCTTTATTATTTGTCTGCGGTGATTTAGGGCATTTTTGTGAAAACAACGGTGGGAATTGTGACGTACTTGGAGTGTATTTATTATTTCCTCTCAATTCTTCCGATAGTAAACCACTGAAGCTGTTGTTGGTGTCAATCTTGGGTTTTTCACCTCCCATTACTGTTTGTGGACTAGTATTAGCTGACTGGGGTCGAACATACATATTACAGGCTACATGATATGTACAATTGAATTCTGCCATAAGCTCCCTCAAGCGTTTCTCCCTAGAATATGCTGGGCAATTTCTATTCAACGCCATGTGATCACCACGACAGTTCACGCATTTGAATATTGCAGCTTCACAGTTAGTGTGGTCTCTTGTGCACTTAGGGCATGTTGGCGTTTTGGACGTACATCTTGCTTTAGAATGGCCAAACTTCCAACAATTTGAACACTGCGTTACAGGGAAAACAAAAGGCTCAACTTTAACGCGTAGACTGTCCACATATATAAAGGCTGGCAGGTGTGAGCCACTAAAACCTATCTGAGCTACTTCACTAGGTACAAATTTGCCTTCTTCATCTCGTCGCTTCAGTCTTTTCAAAGATAAGATCTGAGTATTATTAGGACATTTGATCACTTTAAGAGCGTCCTCGTCTGACAAATCGAGATCCACGTTCCGGATAATACCGTAGGATATATTCACTTCTTTTACACTATAAACCCGCCACCCTTTTTCTTGAAACTCCTGACAGTCTAACAATTTTCCCTCACATTCTTCAGTTGATGCCTCTATTTTTAATTTGTACGGGTTAATATATTTAACACGTAGTATATCCGTTAAACCCAGATTATTAAATAATTTTGCTATAGCAAACTGCTTAGGTAGTTTTTCTTTACTCCAAATAAAAACCTCTTTTTTAATTTGCTTCTGTCTCTTGCCTCTATTCTCTACTGTAGTCCACCCTGCTTCATCTGCTTCTCTTTCTCGTTTTGTCGGTTTATTTATTAAGTCTTCTTCCATAATTTGTACTTCACAGCTGTTCGTCTCTTCTAAATTGTCTACCGAATTACTCTTGTTCTCTTCACCCTCCTCTGTCATTAGTGACATCCATCCATCAACTGTCCCACTTCACTATTATCCCTTTGATCTAGGTTCGTTTTTTCTAAGCCATGATCATCTGTGGCCATTATGTAAGATCCTGCATTATAGATATACGCGTAAAATGAATGAATTGGAAACCGTATTCGACAAACGCGCGCGAGCGATCTACACGAGTGCCGTGACAGAACTCATATATAAAGTTCTTACATCCATTTTGAGAGCTAAAATTAGTAAACACATTGCTGAAAATTCTATCATGTCTGCTTCTCAAAATGGATGTAGGAACGGGTCCCGCGGTACTAAGGAGCTGCTCCTCATAGATATGGCCATTAGCCAACAGGTTCGCCGTTCTCGAAAGGATCTGTCGACATGTTGGATAGACTATAAGAAGGCCTATGACTCGGTACCACATACATGGCTCATGAGAGTGCTGGAGTTGTATAAAGTTGATACAACTTTGTGCACTTTCCTGATGTCGTGTATGAGGCAATGGAGGACGGTCCTTCGCTATCCAGGATGTCGGCATATCCAGAGAACTAGCGAACCGATAAGGATAGAGCGAGGTATTTTCCAGGGTGATAGTTTGAGTCCACTTTGGTTCTGCTTGGCCCTGAATCCTCTTAGCACACTGTTGGAGGATTCAGGTCTAGGCTATCGGTTGAGGAGAGGCGGTCAGGTTATATCCCATCTCCTTTACATGGATGACCTTAAACTCTTTGCCCCCAACAATTTGCGACTGATGGAGCTACTGAAGATAACTGAAACCTTCAGTAGCGCCATCAGGATGCAATTTGGTGTGGACAAATGTGCGGTCATGCATGTAAAGCGAGGGGAGATTGTGGAGTCCGTGAGCACCCAACTCTCGGATTCCATAAGCCTTAGATCCCTCTCAGCAACCGAAACCTATAAGTATTTGGGTATGTCGGAAGCGTTGGGCATCAATGTTACTGACATGAAACAATCGTTGAAGGAGCGTTTCTTTGGCCGCCTGAAGAAAGTATTTAGTAGCCTTCTATCAGGTGGTAATAAGGTGCGAGCCTTCAACGGCTGGGTCATGCCAGTCTTGATGTACTCTTTTGGCATACTCAAATGGACTCAAACAGAACTTGATGCCCTGGATAGGAGGGTCCGTACATTGCTGACTGCATATCGAATGCATCACCCACGGTCTTCGGTTATGAGATTGTATATCCCGCGAAAATGTGGAGGTCGAGGTTTTCTAAACGCTAAGACTCTCCACAATCGCGAGATATGCAATCTCAGGGAATATTTCCTCAAAGCCGACGTGGGGATGCATCGAGATGTAGTGGCGGTGGACAGGGACCTCACCCCGCTCTCCTTGGCTAAAGAGAACTGGCGCAAACCTGTGGTGCTTGACACTAATGATCGCATGGAGGTATGGCAGAGCAAGGAGCTTCACGGACGCTTTTTCCGGGGTCTACATGGGCCTGATGTAGATTTGTCAGCGTCCGTGGCCTGGCTACGATCCGGGGACCTCTTTGGTGAAACCGAGGGTTTTGTCTGTGCAATTATGGATGAAGTTATGATGACGAATAACTACCGGAGATTTATTGTGAAGGATGGCACGGTTGACATATGTCGGGCATGCCACCGTCCTGGCGAATCAATCCGTCACATTATTTCCGGATGTTCTCGTCTGGCTAACGGAGAATACTTGCATAGACATAACCTTGTAGCCAGGATAATCCATCAGCAACTTGCTCTGAGATACAGCCTTGTAGAATCTGAAGTGCCGTACTACAGGTATGTGCCCGACCCAGTTCTTGAAAGTGGCAATATCACACTGTACTGGGATCAATCCATCATCACTGACAGGACTGTTGTAGCCAATAGACCTGATATAGTGGTGGTGGATCGATCAGAGCGGCGCACAATGATTGTTGACATAACCGTCCCGCATGACGAGAACCTCGTGAAAGCTGAAAAAGATAAGCAAATCAAGTATATTGATTTGGCTCGCGAGGTTGTCGATATGTGGGATGTGGATTCAGCAGTCATTGTGCCGATAGTCGTGTCGGCCCATGGCTTAATCGCCAAGAGCCTCGACCAACATCTCAGGAGGCTCTCGTTAGGCAGCTGGATCAAGGGCCAGATTCAGAGAGCAGTTCTTCCGGACACGGCGCGCATTGTTCGGAGGTTCCTTACTCTGGAGCCCTGACTGCCGGTAGCTTGGACCCTGTTCCCGATACCGGCGGGCCACTATTATTTATATTTTTAAATGTTTTTATTTTATTTTTTTGTTTTTGTAACAATATTTAAAAATGTAAATGATAAGGAAAAAAAAATGAATAAAGGAAATATTGATATTACTAATATAATTTTTTTTCTAGAGTTTTTTGTGAACAGTTTGCGCGAGAGTTACTTCTAAAGCGATAAAAGGTCCCCCCAATAAACCAAAAAAATATTTATGTACCTAAATTACCATGCAAACTTCCAGCGAAAATTGGTTTGAACGAGATAAATAAATAAATAAAATAAAATCATTTAATTCAGATGTCCAAAGATCCATATTAAGAATTTTTCACAGTCATTCATTAAATTAAAATCATTAAAATATAAGAATTAAATACATTAAGATTCAATTACAATCAAAAATTTAAAGGCACTAGATATTAAATAAACGAATAAATATATTAAAATTAATTAGCATTATTATCAAATTAAATTACCCTTCTCACAAATTACCTCCAAAGTGGGGATGAGATTCTGTCCGCTACAGTCTCCAGGATTTTGTTTCGGCTGCCACGCAATCTGAAGATCAGGGATACCGTCCTAAAAAGTAAGTAATTAGGTTTTTAATACTTACCTACGTCATAAATCGTACAGCGTATTAATAATACGCTATTATTAAAACATCGATCAAACTTAGATATAATGAACTTCAAGAACTTTTATATTATGATGATACTTGCTGCTACGGAACCCTTCATGGGCGAGTCTGACTCGCACTTGGCCGCTTTTGTTTTGTTTTATACGCATTATCGCCTGTATGCAACCCTAAAGCTTTTTGAAAGATTTTTGTCGATTTTTTCGAAATTCGAGGTAGCAGGACATGACTGCGATGGCTCAGTTGGTAAATTGTCCTGTGTTCGAAATCGGAAGGTCGCAGGTTCAAGTAGGGAATGCAATCCTAACTATCCGTAATCCGGAATTAGGCAGTTTTAGGAGATATCAAAATCCAGATTAAAAATAGAATTTAGATTTTATGAATTGTAAGAATTTGATGTAGTCGTGGGTTTCTTCGTTTACAAACATAGAAACTCACATACACACACACACTCGGAACAACTACTTGTAGGTCTTACAAATATTTGTTCCGTGCGGGCTGTGACGGATTAACCCTTAATCAAATTAAGCAATTGCCTAGGGTATCACGTCTGGGGGGGCAAAAGAAGAAACACAAAATAATCCTAAGGACGGATTGTATTGTGCTTCTTCTGGTGCCCACGTCTCACTCACTCTCACGTCACCAAAAACTTACTGAAACTGCTTAGATTTTCTAGCTCGCTTCGCTCGCTATTCCATCGTGCATAGGTCTGGTTACCTTATTTATTGTGTATACAAGAAAGGTGCAAAAAAAATTGAGCTCGCTTCGCTCGCTCTTGCATACCCCTAGACTCGGTTTTACCTACTGGGTTATCATGAACTCTTAAAGCGTGAGTCTTTAGGCTGTGGGAGAGAGACAGAGCTATACAGAGTTTTTCTTTTAAATGGGCCAAAAGGGAGAAATCTGCATCCTTATGAGATACGAGAAAACTTTCTTAGGGAACCTTTAGCTCTTTTTTGATACTCAAAATTTTGGCGTTTTTATTTTTTTGGTCAAGTGTGGGCTGTCCACAGAAATGAGTGAAAGTGACCAAAATTTTTTTTAACGCCGTTCGACTCTGTTTCATATTAGGATCATTTCCAGTATCGGAAGAAAAAAATCGGGACGGAGGAAGTTGGTCAAATTTAGCAAAATATTTTTTCAAGCAGTCGAACAGCATTAAAAAAATTTTTGGTCAATTTCACTCATTTCTGTGGACAGCTCACACTTGACCAAAAAAATAAAAACGCCAAAATTATCAGTATCAAAAAAGAGCTAAAGGTTCCTAAGAAAGTTTTCCTGTAACTCTTGTGGATGCAGATTTCTCCCTTTTGGCCAATTTAAAAGAAACACCCTGTATAAGTCGTCGTGTTCCTCGCGCAGCTCAAAGAGCTGTCAGCAAACTGACGGTGACCCCCTTTAGAGGGCCAAAGAATGGGGTCGCGGGACTATCTCAACAAGTAACCGTAATCCTGGAACGTACATGGCTATTGAAGGATCTGACAGTCCCTCCCGTCCCGGCCTGGACGGGACGACCCATTTGATGTCATTAATCACGAAAAAAACCCGTGGATGGGGGGGGGGGGGGCACCAAAGGCTACAATTGCTTAGGGCATGAAGTAGTGTTAATCCGTCACTGCGTGCGGGTATCTAACCCACGAGGCGCTGTGCAGCAGGCGATCGCTCACCCACTGTATAATAATTATAACTAAGAGACAATAATTATAATTGGAGATCACCATAATTTTAAGTAATCCTAACAGTTTCGGTATAAGGTGAAATACTTACGTACGGGTGGACAGATAGACAGAAATACAATAATGGATTATTTCGTTATTAACAAATTGCATGAACTCTATTCAGTAATCGGACACTGCGTCAATAGGAAGCAGCACCTTTTATAATTGATCATCTCAAACGACCCTCTAGTTCGCAGGACATCCAGTTTGTGTAATCTTCAGGGTCGGATTCAATTACTATTTTTTATTTGGTTGAATCAAAGGAGTATTGATGGCTCAATCGTGTCAGCCGGGTGGTGGTGGCGGCAGGCGGAGGTGCGTATTGATTGCTCGTCGTTAGGGCCCCGGCTCGGTTACAGAGCGCGCGTCAATGATTAAAGGCGGTAACTCAATAAGGAGCGGATTGCGGCGGTTATCGGAAACAAAACAAAAGAGTGCGGGCTCGACTTACGTCATTAGGGGCGCGCCGGGATGCGACACCTCAACTCAATGCTTTTAAAGATGTCAAAGTTCCTTTATCGCGCTCATAATGGTTCGTTTTCTGTTCGTATCCGCCGCTATTGTGCCGCTGTCCAAACAGCCGTCTCCGCTCCCCGCCCCGCCCCCGCGACGTCTTTCGCAGTGTGTGCCAGTGCGTTTGTTTAGCTGATGGCTTGTTGCCTGTCACTTCCTTTTATTGGGACAATACAACGTTTTAGTGGAACTATTAGTGGATCACAGTTCAATGTTTTTGGTATCTCATGTCGTATTGTATTACCTGCTGTATTTGATATGTTCTTTACTTTTCTCAAAACAAAGAAAAAACAAGTTGACGACCATGTGGAAGAAAATTATAGATGACCAAAATTAGTGTGGAATAGTAAAAAAAATTGTCAAAAAATTGATTATCTACCTACATAATCAAACACAAAAACCGGACCACTAAAAATCACGCTCTAAAAAGTATGGCATCCGTGTTTACCTTGTAACACTGATGGATCAGTGAAATGACAAAAATGACTTCTCTTTGGTATTTTAAAACTAAACTAAATCTAGTAAAATGTTAGAAAACGTCGACGGAGCACCGCCGCTTAGTTAGCGGTGCTCCTACTTCTGGGTGGTTTAAAATAATTATAAGATTCAAAAAAATCTAAAAACCCACTTTTTAAGTTTCCTAAAAAATAAGAAAATAACCCTACGGGACTGAGAGAGGGGCCACTCAAAACGTGGGGTCGTTTATTATTTATGGGATATATTTACATGACGTGTATAGATCGTGGGTGTAACTTGCAAAGATTGTGAAGTGGGTGTAACGCACTACGCACCCACGTTTTGAGTAGCCCCTGTCTCAGTCCTGTAGGGTTTTTTCTAATTTTTAGGAAATGTAAAACGTGGGTTTTTAGATTTTTTAAATCTATATATATTTTTTTTATGTTGATTTTTCATAGATATTCCTGACAGCAATCCCTTTCGTTTATTACCCATATCATGGGGTGCATTTCAAATAGCCAATCCACCATCTTGGATGACCGCCATGTTGGATTTAAGACACGTGACTATTTTTTTCACATTCCTGACAGCAAACCCTTTGATTTGATACCCGTATGGGATATATTTACTGGAAGCTTGCTAATGTTCAACCTGTGCCGAAAAAGGGCGACCGTGCTGACCCTGCTCATTACCGACCTATCGCCATTACCTCCATTCTCTGCAAGGTTATGGAAAGGGTACTGAACAGCAAGCTGCTGACCTACCTTGAAGACAATGATCTCCTGAGTGACCGTCAATATGGCTTTCGTCGGAGACGGTCAACTGGTGATCTTCTTGTGTTCGTCACGCACTGCTGGGGCGAAGCCATCGAGAAACACTGTGAAGCACTTGCGGTTTCGCTTGATATCTCGAAGGCTTTTGATAGGGTATGGCACGCTGGTCTACTTGGCAAACTTCCTGCTTATGGCATCCCGGGTGATTTTTGTAGCTGGTTATCAGACTTCCTCAGTGAGCGGTCGATCCGAGTTGTCGTTGATGGCTGCTCCTCTGACCTCATGGCTATTGATGCTGGTGTCCCTCAGGGGTCTGTTCTCTCTGCAACTCTTTTCCTGCTGCACATCAATGACCTACTTCAATCTGGTATTGTTGGGTACGCAGATGACAGTACGGTTTCAGTGAGATACTTGTCCAGCGCAAAAATCACCTGGGATGAGGTTTGTTCCTTGAGAGAGGTCATGGTTGAGCGGACAAATTATGCCTTAAACCTTGTCTCCCAGTGGGGTGACGATAATTTGGTCTCTTTTAACGCCACCAAAACCCAGGCTTGTCTTTTTACCGCAAAAAGGAGTCGTTTGAACCAAACTCCTACTTTTCGGGGTGCATCTGTACCCGTGAATGACCGACTCGAGCTCCTGGGCATGGAGTTGACTTCTAGTCTTAACTTTGGCGCCACCATTGAGTCCAAAGCCCAACTTGCGGCCAAAAAGCTGGGCATCCTAAATAGAGTGAAGCGGTACTTCACGCCTGGACAGCTTTTGACACTTTATAAAGCACAAGTCCGATCCTGCATGGAGTACTGCAGCCACCTTTGGGATGGCTCAGCTAAATATCAACTTGCCGCTCTTGACTCAGTGGAACGCAGAGCTAGGAGGCTCGTTGGCGACGTTAAATTGGTGAATGCCAAGCTCCATAGCTTGGCTTATCGCCGCAAAGTCGCCTGCCTGTCGGTCTTCTACAGACTGTACATCGGAGAGTGTGCCCAAGAACTCCACGACCTCATCCCACCAGCCCCCTTCTATCATCGCACATCCAGACGCACGGCAAACTACCATCCTTTCCTTATTGCTATACCACCAATTCGCACTAAGCGTTTCCAAACGTCCTTTATAATGAGGACAGCGAAGGAGTGGAACTCTCTGCCTGCGTCTGTGTTTCCGAACGCATACAACCCTAATATCTTCAAAGTTAGAGTGAACAGGCTTCTTCTGGGTAAGCTCGCTCCATCGTCGACCTTTTCTTAGTCATTCCAGACCTAGACTAAGGTCAAGAGCAAACCCATCTAACATAAAAAAAAAACATGGGGGTGCTTTTAAAATAGCCTGTCCGCCATCTTGGACGTCCGCCATATTGGATTTAAGTCACGTGGTATAAACTCTAAACCTAAAACTATGAATACAATTATGAATTACGCAGCAACTGAAACAATATATTATAGACAATCGAGTTGTTCGCCACGCAGCCCAGAGTAAAGTGCTCGGGATGCCTCGCACGCGGCTAGGGTTACCATCTCTAAAATGTGGAAACCAGGACAAGGTGCTTGTAAACCCCGGATTTTAGAGTCCAGGACCTGGGCATGAGTCGAAGTGCGCACCTTTGCACCTGCATCTACAGTGAAGTGTGCGTCTCTCGGGCAGCCCAAGACTTTAAATTAAGCCCGGACTACAAATGAAGCCCTCCCCGGACGCTATCCGGATGCCCTCTACAGTAGGACATATCCGGGGTAACCCGGACGGATAGCAACCCTATACGCGGCGCACCAGAGCGTCGCATCGCTTCCTCATCGTTAGAATACATTCTTTTCTGATAGAATGTGAACGACTGAACTTGGTGAACACAAGTTTGTTATAAAACTAATCATATCTTGTGAAATTAAGTGTCATTATAAAGTTTCTGTTTTGAAGTTTTCTGCAAACTTCGTTTGTCTTTCAAAGCATGTTTCTCGAAATAAATGTACCTATGTCACTTAGTTGGCAAACTTGTGGTAAGATGACTATTGGTACCCCAAGTCATCGAAATCAAGAAGAAGAAGAAGAAGGGAAGAAGGGTCACGGTCCATACAAAATTTACCCAGCCTCGGCGCAAACGAAATATATCTCAGTTTTTTCATAATTTTATGTACATCAAATAACAGATTTCTTTTTTTTTTAAATTTCAGTGGCTAACTTAGTTAAATTGCTTAAATAGGAGTTAAGAGAAATGTTAAAGTTACTTTATGTTCTCCGCGGTTTCACCCGCTACTCGACTCCTATTGGTCGAAACATGATGTTATATAACTTACAGTCTTCTTCGATAAATAGACTATCCAAGACAAAAAGATTTTAAAATTCGAAATAGTAGTTTCTGAGATTAGCACATTCCACTTAAAAAACAAATTATTCAGCTTTTTCAACTGGGCGTGGGTGGCTATGTCCGAAACTTTGAGGAATATCGAAAAACGTTGAAAGGAGTCTCTTAGCCTATTTTGACGAAAACTAAAACTGCGTCATTGGTTTTTGAAAAAACAATAATCCTTGCCAGGAATCGAACCCGCTGATCTGGAAAAAAATCACACCCTGTATTATTACACCATTTGATAGTGTTGCTAATAAGGATCAAATTCTGGGAAGTAATCATATACGTCAAACTTAAGAAAATA
The DNA here is from genome assembly GCA_028554685.1 of Agrotis ipsilon. Lineage (NCBI taxonomy): Eukaryota > Metazoa > Arthropoda > Insecta > Lepidoptera > Noctuidae > Agrotis > Agrotis ipsilon. Next base: position 159,188 of record CM052956.1, read on the forward strand.
ATAGTGAAAAACTGATCAATCTTCAAGGCAGTGAATTCAAAATAACAAGACAAGAAATATAGCAATATCTCAAAAATCTGCTATTTCCTTATGTTTGCCGTATATGATTGCTTCCTAGAATCCGATCCTTTTTAGCAAGACTATCATATGGTGTAATAATACAGGGTGTTATTTTTTTCCAGATCAGCGGGTTCGATTCCTAGCCAGGATTACTGATTTTTGTAAGATCCAATGATGCAGTTTTAGATTTCGTCAAAATCGGCCTACATACTCCTTTCAAAGTTTTTCGATATTCCTCATAGTTTCGGACATAGCCACCCACGCCCAGTTGAAAAAGCTGAATTGCTTGTTTGTTTGGTTGAAGGTGCTCATCTCAGGAACTACTGGTTCGAATTTAAAAAATATTTTTGTGTTTAATAGTCCATTTTTCGAGGAAGACTGTAAGTTATATAATATCACGATATGACCAATAGGAGCCGAGCAGCAGGAGACACCGCGAGGAACAGTTAGTAATTTTAACATTTTTCCTAAAACTTATTTTAGCAATTTAACTAAGTTAGCCACTGAAATTGAAAAAAAGAAAACCTGTTATTTAATGTACATAAAATTACGAAAACACTGAGATACATTTCACTTGCGCCGGGGCTGGGTCACAGATGACCCTTCTTCTTTGATTGTCAGCGACATCAGCTTTGAGAGTGAGACGCTTTTTTACTTCAAAGTTACAAAATAATGAAACGTACCAAACTACTCAAGTTATCTTCTAACATGAGGTCTCGCCCAAGCAGTTGAGGCGTTACACCTAAACGTTATCGTTGTGACATCAGCGTTGCGAGGCTGATTGTCAATATTTTTTTTTTCCTCTTACCGCGAAGCCCCTTCAGGTGCGAGGCCGGGGGCTAGGGTGCTTAGCCCCAGCCTAGCTACGCCACTGCTGACAGATATCTATTAATTCCGAAAAAAAGATAGTAAGATAGAGGTCAAAAGTAAAACTATCGTTAATAACAGTTTTCTATATTAGAGTTCTTTAACACTCACCTCACTTAGACAATCTGTTTTCAATTAAGTAACATTACATGTTATCTCTCGGCATACGCGCTGGACACTTAACATTAACTCTCGACCGCGCACACTAGCGAGTTTTTACAGGGAACCATTGTCAACGTATTAAACTCACTCCTCCTTCAAAGTTAATGCGCTATAATGTATAAGGGTAATTTTTGTAGATTTTTTTTTGTTCCCGCAAGTTTTTCAGCTTTTTACATTAATGGCCGCTAAGAAGAGCAGTGGTGGCCCAGTGTTATCGCTCCCGACTTTCGAGTTGTAGGTCGTGGGTTCGAACCACGCCAGGCGCTTTATTTTGTGTAATTTATTTCATCACCACTGCTCTCAAAATGGTGAAGGAAAACATCGTGAGGGAACCTGCGTGTCCTAGAACTAAAAATTCGAAGATATGTGACATCTACCAATCCGCACTGGGCCTGCGTGGTGGATTATGGCCCACTCACTCTCTTAGAGAGGAGGCCTGTGTCCCAGCAGTGGGAACATTATAGGCCGATGATGATGACGATGCCGGTCAGAATGAACACTGACGAAGAGCAGATCTCCCACCTATATCTTGCCTTAATCGGCTGGGTAGTATGGAGATTCTTTTGTTTGGTGGCCAATTTGTAGAGTGTGCACCAACTGCCATCGTATCTTCTATGTAACATTGATTGTGTGATGTTTCTCTATAACAAAAGAAAAATTATGGCTCCTGCCTAGCCATAATTTTTCTTTTGTTATAGAGAAACAGTCCACCAAACCCAACAAACTCCATAACTCTGTATTTTGTTTCCATATTCCGCAATAGCACAGCTCCAAGCAGGGGTTATCCTTGAATATATTTAATACCATACCCGAGATGTTAAAAAAACATGATAGGTAAACGTGAAAGTTTATATTGGATGTTTGTTATTAAAGTTTGTATTGGATATTGGATGTATTGATGTTGTTACTGCAAAAACTGACCGGATTTAAATGAAATTTGGTGTACAGGTAGTTTATAACCTGGATTAACACTGAATAGATTACATTTTTATCCCAATTTTATGTTCAGTGGGAAAATTTTCGAGTAGCAGCGGGCGAAGCCGCTAGTAATAACTAATACTAATAACGTGTAAGTTTGTGAAGATCGATGTCTGGGTGTTTCTTACTCTTTCACGTCAAAACCACTGAACTGATTTGGGTGTGGTACACAGATAGATTTTAACCTGGATTAACTTAATTATAATATTTTTTCTCCCGATTTTATGTTACCGTCGGAACATATTCGAGTTGTAGCGGGTAGACCTGCTGGCATTAGCGGCTCTACCTTGATTATTCTTGTTGCATTTCTGGATTTCTACTTGAATAATTTTCTGGTTTCGTGCTTTTTTACATGTTTTAGTAAGAATTTTAACTGCATTTGTGTTAATCAATAACCATGGAAAATAAAATTTCCTTAAACTTCAAGTTTTGTTATGATAATGTCGTCCACCAAAGTATGCATCAGACACAATTATTAATAAAATCAGTGCAACTATATTCGAGAATCTAATTACAATGCGCAGGATACTCAATCAATCAAATTTCCAGACATCATTAAAATTTATTAAATAAAAAATATAAACATTTTTATGGTAAATGTTGCGTATACCTGTCATAGGCTTACATACCAGCACTAAGTTTATATTTTTGTTTTCAATTACTACATTGTATGTTTTGCTGTTGGTGTACCTTAAATAAAATAATAAAATTTTGGCGCTATTAATGTAACTTGCATTACCTCTATGTAATTTCGTGCATGTGCGTTCATTTTTTGGCAAATTTGGTATCTCGATTGTTCGCCCGCACTTGTGACTAGGAATATTTTTACTGGTGTGATATTCCGCTTTAAAAGTATCATCATAGGTGGGGTGAAGGTCAAGAATTTTTCAATATTTGGTAGATATATTTATCTACTAGGCTTTCGGCTTTTTTGAAGTAGGTACTTCACCAATAGATAAGGTCAGTGTTACGTCTTCTAAGGGCGCCCCCTCTCGGCAACACCACTCAACTTTGCCTTAAAATTTTTATAAATTATAGTGAAAACAGTGTTTAAAAACGTGTATGACGTCACAATATAATGTTGTCAGAGTTTCGTTCTTATTGTAGTCGCACAATAGGATATTTTCTATCGCTCTTGGAAGAACAACTTTAAAGTCCTATATTTTTTTTTCTTTCCTATAATAACTTTTTCATTCTATTAGTTTTGTTTCATATTATAACATAATTATGCATGAACTTTGATAGGCGCTGCGCAAACATAGACATTTTGTTACCACAGCACACCATTACGGGAAACCGTAATTCATGAGTATGTATTGGGTGGAAGTTAATGATTTCATACTGGTTCTATAGAAATCAAATATTCATCTGTAGTTTATACCTGTCACAAGACTCAAAAGTGTCCAACGTTTGCGCCCTGCCGAAGTGAAGCGACACACAGACAGAGAGGCAGGCCGGACTGCCCCACATCCGCATGTGTTCTATTGCTATAGTAGGTACAAGTATACTTGACTACAAATTAACATTTCGCTAATTAATCCTTTCCTCGCGTGGTGCATGTTGTTGTTCTCCCCACGTTACGTCGCGCTGATTTTTTTGCCGCCATTTTGAAAGAGGTGGTGAATCAAATAATGGAGAAATAATTTAATCAACACGCCTTCGCTGCCGATTCGATTCTAAGTAGAGGTGTTAGGGTGTAATGTTGCGCGGAGAGCCACAGAGGGAGGCAAAAAAAGTGCGACGCGCCGTGTGTGCAGCCGCCTTAACAGCCACCTCGCACACCTCCCCCGGCTGCCCGCGCCCCGCACCTCACCCCTGCAGGCCCTTCTGAACTCTTTGCGGTCACAAATTGAAATGAAATTGCATAATTCGGGCACGCAGCGCCGTGGTACAGCCCGCCACACCGCACAGCCGCGCCGCAACGACACCGCACCGCATCGCACCGCACCGACCTGCGTCGACACGCCTCCGTCGGCTACGACGACATTTTTGCGCCTAATGAAGTCTTTTCGAGTCCTATTTAGAAGACGAGCAGCCGATTTGCATATATTTTGGTTTGTTGTGAGGAAATTACATCATTATTCATGGTGGAATATTTTTTATCACATCTATAAAGAGAGCTAGGTGTAAACAGGGACTAAATATATGTCATTAATCCCAGGAGACTAAAAGTTATTTGAATTTTACAGTGTGGTTATTGTCCGTAGTAAAAGTACAGTAGGTATTTATATTCTATTCGGATATGAAGTGCGCAATGAAATGGTCATGAGGTTAGAGTCTCCCTATTAAGGAAATCAATTCTTTTTTTAAAGAATTAGCATCACCATCCATTTGGTAATTCTGTCAGTGCGGATTTCGCCGACATTTGGTATACAGATAGTTTTATGTTATAAACAAGCTATCCACTAAGAAATGATTTTTGGAAATTCTATCCCTAAAAATAATGTAAAATTGTGGACGAAAGTTTTAATCATAATTATCAGCTTAGGTACGTATGTTATTGTTGTTTTGTTTTTTTGAGCAGTGGTGGCCCAGTAGTATCGGACCCGACTTACGAGTTGTAGGGCGTGGGTTCGATCTCTACCAGGTGCATTACTTTGTGTAAATTTATTTCATCACCACTGCTCTCAAAACGGTGAAGGAAAACATCGTGAGGGAACTGGCATGCCCTAGAACCAAAAATTCGAAGATATGTGACATCTACCAATCCGCACAGGGCCCGCGTGGTGGATTATGGCTCACTCTTTCTCACAGAGAGGACGCCTGAGTCCCAGCTGTGATGGGAACATTATAGGCTGATGGTGATGAATGTTTCCACTACTGAGACACACTCCTCTCGTTGAGAAGAACTGTGGTTTCCCTTTGCCGTTTCGAACTACCTATTTATTTATTTTATTTTTTTAGGTGGTAAAATCATCAAATGAGTCCTCCCGCCCTGGGTGGGGCGGAAAGGACTGTCGGACTCTTACTGACTAAAATCCACCCGTGTTCCTTCGGATGCCCTTTACGTTCCAGGGCCGCGGTATCCTGGGTTCAGAAAAAACCCGCGACCCCAGCAGGCATTTGGCGCGAAACACGACGCGCCACCGACCCGGGCTTGGTCCTCGGTCGGACGGCGAGCTACCCATTACTCACCGTCCGCAAGCCCGCTCCGCCGCTGTGCCCTCTGCTGATCAGAGGGACACGCGTTGGAGCGTCCACACGACAGGCTATTCGCATACGGGCAAAGAGACCCCTTAGGCACACAGTGCCTAAGGAAGAGTTTTTGCCCACATCCCAGGGTGCACCGGCTCGAAAAACTGGTCTTCCCCCCGGACGTATCCGAGAGGGAACTCCAGTCCACGGGCGCACGTGGAGGTTTCCTGTCTTAGCACCCCTCGAACTACCTATAAGTCTGGTATGAAAGTCCGACAATTTGGAATTAGGATCTTCAAATTTTGTGTTTAGGCTGATGGTTGCAAATTATTTTATTCGCATGCCAGATAATTTGATACCATTCGTATAAAAATCACTTAATCTGCAGAGTTTCCCGGGAAGTATGTAGGGTACCAAACTGAATTGTCTGGGAGAGGTCATTTTCAATCTTTTTACCTTTGTTTCGTGTTAGCATAGACAATCAATGCAAATTGATTGAATTCTCTAACTTTGAACTACTTAGAATGTAACAGTGATAAATACCTCCAAAGAATCTCTTGGGGAAGTTTTTCTAGTATCTACCTGGTTAACTTTCGTTACTGAAATTTTTTGCCAAGAAAATCGGTTGTAAATCGAGTTTGTTTATTACCTACTTCACGAAATTTGATAATGTTTTTATTGAACAATAATTGTTTTCTTGCTGCTTTAAAGTGTTGTCTCAGGAATGTCCAACGATAGAGTGCAATAAAAAAATGTTTCCTGCAAAAAAGTTACTCGATTTTCAATCGATTGTCCTGGGAAAAAGTTACCTGGGAGAAGTTTTTCTTATACTTTGTCAACTTTCGTTGACAAAGTATAAGACAAACTTCTCCATGGTATATATGTTACGGTAAGAGTGAATAATTGAAGATTATTAATAATTATCTATTATTATTAATGATTACCGAAAGTCGAGGTTAAAGTGATTAATTAATCACATTTGTCGGTTATTATTAATAATTTGACCCTAGTAGTGATAAATGTAATAAGTAAACTTCCTTCACAGGAGCAAGTCGACGGAGCCCCGCTCCGCGGGGCTCCTACTTCTGCGTGGTTAAAAAAACATAACCACGAAGAGGATCCATCCTCTTCTAACCTAAATTGTCCGAGTCGGGGTGCCAGCAAGTCCCGAGGTTAGGCCTAGTTCTAACCGGCTAAACCTAGGTGTAACCGACCACATGCGGTTAAACCTACGTGTATCATACTTATCTTCAGTTAGCACTAGGTTTAGCCGTTTAGTTTATTAATTTTATCACTTTTACCAATATGTGTCGTGAATTATTAATAATTACTACTAAAAGTAATAAATTTCGATCGTTTAATCACATTTACCAAAACCTAAGAATAAATAATATTACTACGCAAAGAAGCGTCACTCCCGAAAAAAAATCAAACAAATGTAAAATCTATGCACGTAAGAATAAAGTACATTTTAACTGGCAGCCGTACCGCCCACCTACTTTTATATTAGCCTAAACTTCCCATGCGCACGCGCATGATGCGACTCGCGAGTTTAGACACAGTTAGGTGGGTATACGTTTTTACGCATTTGTTAAATTACATTAATAACATAAATACCTATGTTCCTCATGGAATTTTGTTTTTATCATCAACCTATATCTTTTTGGATTCATCATCGATTACTTCATACACCTACGGCACCTTTCGTGAGGAACAATTATATATATTAATATTATCTGTTTTACCTATTATTGTTATGTATAATTATTTCTCTTATTTGACCATGGCTCTTGGTCTATAATTTTATTTAGTCATAACTTTAAAGATTGTTATCGTCTGTGGCAAAGTAGCTAGTCCTTATCATTTTGCATTCAACCGACCAATTACTATCGCATACTGTTACAGGCCACCGCGTGGCGTGTCTTTGCAGGTAGGTAGGTAAAAAAGTCGCGCAGCGAAATACGATCGCTGACCTTGAATGCGTAGTGTGGCCATTTTCTGAGTTTGAACGTGCGTAAACAACAAAGCAAACATCTTTCTACTTTCTAACGATCTTAATTCGACCTTCCTACGTACCTACTCAGCTTAACGTGAGTAGGGTGATCTCAGGTTTGATATTCGTCTATTTTATCTTGGTCCTCTAGTAGGCCAAACTTGTAACCTACCTAATCATGGTCAGTTAAGCGGGGATACTTGAATGACATTAATAAGCACACCACGAGCAGGTAGATAATTTTGTTGATCATTATTAAAGTACGATTATTAATTCCAGTTAGTAAATTGACATTTGTGCATTAATGACATGTAGGTACCTACTAAATTAAATTGTATCACTGGTCATTTTACTGACTGGAATTAATAATCGTATTTTAAATGTACTACATAGATAAATATGCACTTTTTTTCTTACCTTTCAAGATCACGCGTTAGCGTGTGAAACGTGAGGCTTTTATCACTATCATTATTTAGACAACCAAAAGTTATGCAGTATTTTTTTTTCTTCATAATAAATTAAATTATAGTTATAATACTGTTATGAAAACTTTTACGAAACTATAGGTAAATGTGCGTAAATCGACGTAACCGAACAAAAATATTTAGTAGATGAAGCGCGAGCGGAACGGGTAGCGCGTGGCAGCCGACTGAATTGTCCTCCACGAAGAGGCCCCCACCCTACGTGCAGTTTTATACCTACGCCGCGGAGTGAACCAGGCCTGCCAAAACATGTGGTTATTATTAATAATTTTGTAAAATTATTAATAATTTTCAATTAATCACATTTACCGTAAATTATGGCCAGACTGTGTATACACAGTCTGGCCTTCCAACAAGCGCCGGGTCATAAAGCTCGGTCCACGCAATCTTGGTTTTAGAACGTTTCTGACTTCATCAGAGCTGAAGACTGGCCGTCGTCTAGTCCCCATCTTAATCCGCTTGATTATGATTTATGGTCAGTTTTAAAGAGTACGGTTTGCTTTAAATGCCATGATAATTTGGACTCTCTAATACAATCGATACGATTGGCAGTGAAGAATTTTCCCAGGGAAAGAGTGCGTGCTTCTATTGATAACTGGCCTCAACGTTTGAAGGACTGTATTGTAGCCAATAGAGACTGCTTCGAATAAGCTTTTTATATTTTAAATTGTTTTATAATTATGTATTAAACTAACACACTGTAAAAGTAATAAATATTATTTGTAATAGAAAAAAACTTTTTTTTCTTTGTTACAATATTTATGGCAAGACTAGGTATAGAGGGCATGCGGGCGGTGAGTTATGGGTGACTCGTCGTCCGATCATGGACCATACCCGGGTCGACGGCGCTTTGTTTTCCACGCGCGCCTAAAAAGTAAAAGCTTTTGTATCTATCTATACATATAATAAAATAGTAGGAAAGTCAAAACTGTACATTGAATATTTTTTTAAAAGAATACTTGGGATGTGATCTACAATCGATACCGAAGCCAAAAATATAGTTTTTAGAATTTTTGTCTGTTTGTCTGTATTTATGTCCGGGATAAACTCAAAAAGTACTGGATGGATTTGAATGATTCTTTTTTTGTTGTATAGGTATTAAGTCTGGTCAAAACATAGGCTATAATTTATTTTGAAAACTTGAACAACTGGCGCAGAACCGCAACAGACCAGCTAAACTATAAGGGATACAAAAATGGTGCGATAGTAAAAATTGTTCCACGTGATGAGCATTTTCTGCTGAGAGAAAGTTGTTCGGCCTGATGAGCACTCTCTGTGGACATATAAAAATTGAAGATCTGGAACACCTGATGTGGAACTCCAAGAGCCCAACTACACTATAACATATACAGGAATGACGTCTTAGCAAGAGTTGTTCAGCGTGATGAGCACTCTCTGTTGACGTATAAAAATTGAAGATCTAGAACACCAAATGTGGAACTCCAAGAGCCCAGCTACCCCGCGGTGGTGGACGCCCACGGCGTAGGAAGTCACAAGACGATCTCCGGCCACCGTAGGCGCGGGCATGCGGGCGGCGAGTAAAGGGCAACTCGCCGTCCGCCCATGGACGGCGCGTCGTATTCCACGCGCGCCTTAAAGAGCGTCAGCATAATGATGGGGCCCTCTCTCAGAGGGCTAAAGCCTGCCGGGGTCGCGGGACTTATACCATCACCGTTACCCCGGAATATAAAGGGCTATTGAAGGACACCATGGATTTTAATCAGTACAAGTCTGACAGTTCCTCCCGCCCTGCCCGGGGTGGAAGGACTCATTTGATGATTTACCACGAAAAAAAAAGAGCCCAGCTACACTATAACATAATTTTTTCATTTCTCATACTCGGAAAGTAGTGTTTGTTTGATTAGAGCAGCGGGTCGAAAACGATGCTTCCCTCCCTTGGGCGGGAAAGACTCATAGTAATTGCTTCCATCCCTAGGGCGGGAATGAATTTTAAAAATAGAACTAAAATTGGTTATTTAGTCGGCTATAATTTTCTATATTAATAATTTCGTCACATTTCGTGCTAAAGCTAACCAGAATAATAAAACATTAAAAAATAAAGATTTCGAGTCGACTACATAGATCCGCAAAATTCGGATAGTCGAGTATTTTGTAAATTTCTAATGATTTTCTGACCAGACAGATCGCAGCCGCCATTTTTGACATCGGTTATCATGTTGAGAAGTTTTTAATTTTTTTCTTTATTTTCGGCCAGTGTCATGTGGTGTATTATGTAGTTACTAAGCCTCCTTAGAAAAACCTATAAACTTATGAGTTACCGTGACACCTACAATTAGTACCTAGATGATGTGTATTATGTATGACACACGTTTCACCCGAGCGAAGCCGGGTTTTCATATCGTTTTTAAATAATTAAGAAAAATATCGATTAAAAAAAAAAAAAAAAATTTAAACTTCATGTACAAACAGTGGTACATAGGCGGACTTAATGCCACAAGGCAAAAAAAAATGCTGCGGTCTTGTGAGTGTATACGGCCAATGTGAATTAAAAAAAATAGATACCTATTAACGTGGGATGGCCCGCGGCGGTGACGCGGGCGGTGTTTTCCATATTTAAAATTTAAATTAAAATAGTACATTGTTCACCGAGAGGAGAAAGTGACCGATTACCTTCGAGGGTATCGTTTAAAGGACGAGCCGTAGGCGAGGACTTTAAAATACCCGAGATCGGGAATCGCACTTTCTCTCGAGTGATACATAGTGCTTTATACTACACCTACGAGGAAAATAAATTGAATTACTTTCTACGAAAACTGAATCCTCAAACAACACACAAATTGAAAAAAGCGTCTGCAATTTTCACATGTTCTTTTTTCGAATTGTTTATCCTGCCGCCGCAGGGTCGCACTGCCAGCCCGACACCATCCAACACACAGCTAGTGGCCAGTGTCATTTTGCGAACTTGGAGATAAAAACTCACAGTAATAACTTTTTACTTTTGATATTTGGGTTACCGGCGCATAGTCTTACCCAAAATTAAAAAAGAAAAACCACGTAAGAAATGGATTTTCATACACTTTTCTCTCCCGCTCTGATGCGTTTTCTCCCCGCATATTTGTTCGATTTGCAATGACGTACTTTCTACCGTAAATTTGATAAAGTATCAAGGTACTTTCCAAGCAGGTGTAGTATAAAGGATATTTTTTACTTTCCTTGTCTTTGAAATGAAAAGTAGAGTGTTTAACACGGGTGAAAGTCATCAATTCCCACTCGGACTATAGCCGCCCTCGCTTCACTCGTGCGTCTAAATACCTCGTATGGGAATTGATTTCTTTCCACCCTTGTATAACAATCTACTATTTTTCACCTGGGCGTGGATGGCTATCTTCGAAACTATGAGGAATATCGAAAAATGTTGAAGACTCCTTTCAACAAATCTGGGAAGTAATCATATACGGCAAACTTAAGAAAAACGTATAATTGAAAAAAAACTGATCAATCTTCAAGGCGATGACTGTATTCGAAACTTAAGTTAAACTTTTCTTCTTTGAAATCATGCTTATTTTTGTTCAACTCAACGCCCAGTTGAAAAATTCAACCTGTATAGGAATGACCTCTTAGAAAGACCTGTTCAGCCTAATGAGCATTATCTATTGATGTATTAAAATATAAGATTTGGAACAATTGATGTGGAAATCAAACTTATCACTAATTTCACGGACTGATTTTCGATGACGTTTAATATATTAATACAATTTTTACTACTGGCCAAACTCCCATGAATTTTTTACCCGGGCTCTTGGAGTTGGGTATCAGACTTTTCAGATCTTCGATTTTGCCGACCCCATTGTCGCTGGCATAAGCAACAAGATTCGCGTACGAAGTCGCGGGCAGAAGCTAGTGTAAAATATAATTCCTTACGTTAACTAATTTGAAATTTTCACGATGAACGTATCCTAAAAAAGATTGACATTATTCGTTTTTTTTTAACTGCAAATCATGGTTGCATTCGACATGTTACATTTAATAGGTGGTAAAAATAAAGTAAGATATCAATTGGATCCTGTTGGACACGCAAAAATATAGAGAGGAAGAGGGCTCAGAAGCAGATCAATTAATTAAATAGTATCACATTGAGTCAATTAATTCCATTTGTTTAATTGTATGTTTGTGTATAAACTTAATATAGGTTCAGTGTGTAAATAAAAACTTAAGAAGTATGTTCATTAATATTATTTTCAAATTCGTATTTTATTCAATTAAGAATGACAGACATAATGACACTTTAAAATTAGTTAAACACATTGGACTACATTCACACAAATTAATTGTGTGTTATTTATTAATTGCATGGTATTTTATCACGAATATAATATAATAATAAACTATTAATGAACTTATTCATGTTTTCATGTTTATATTCGATTCTCTTTACAACACTTTAGTATATGCCTGTTCTATTCAATTAACCTGGACATAGTTTTTTCAGAGTCAGTAACGGAATCGATTCCAATATTTTTTATACCATGAAGTAGGTACTTTGTTCCAAAAATAAATATTTTAGTTAAATATCTCCAATAATAAATTATAATACAATGGCTATGTGCCTATTGTCAAACTGTTATCGATGAGTGTTTGACAGGAGGCGCGGGTTGAGCGGGGTACTGCGAACCGTCGCGACAAGCTTACAGCTTTGTGATTTCTCATGTAACTGTTTTGAAAGTAGAATCTTTACAAAAAATAATTAGAGAGGTAGATCGGTTAAAGCATAAACAAAAATAAATCTTGTGTGTCACCTACACCCGTAAACTTAATGTTTTGTATTTTGTGAATCTTCGCAGGCAATGTAGAAAACTTAGAGTTTCCTGACACACAGTTTACATAATTCCTAATACAGCAACAAACAGTACCCTTAGCACGAGTTTTCAGTATTTGAGACGTAAAGTAAACTGGAACTTTGACAATTTCAAATTGACAATTTTTAAGGTAAAAATTAATTCCTTCTTCGCACACCAGAGGCGCTGTTCCATTTTTTCATACAAGAAACGCTGTAAATACTGGAAAAACGCTGTAAAGTAAAAGAGTGAAAACTCGTGCTAAAGGTACTGGACAGTGATTCATCAATATTTTTATTAAAAATTCGATATTCAAATATGGCAACTCAAACATGACCGATTTTTAAATATATGATCTTATTTTTTTAGTTATCTACACATAGCACACTACCTGTGTGCCAAATTTCAAAACGCTAAGACAAGTGGAAGTGGCCTCAAGGTTTTGATGACCGGTCAGGGAATCAGTCAGTAAAGTGCCATTTGCTTTTTTCACAGGGTTGAGGATCTACTGAAGCTATATCTATGTTTGGCATACTATTTAAGTACTTTATATAATTATGTAGTCAAAAGTGGGTTGAAACGGTTCGTATAACTGTAAATAGTACAGGGCATGCGCGCGGCCTTTTGCTGGAACTTGCCCTTTTAGATATAACTGTCATAGAGTCTGCAACGAAACTAGTAAGAAAAAAATAGAACTGGGCTTGAACTGGGACTTGCACTGGGACTGGGAATGGGACTGGGACTGGGACTGGTGCTGGGACTGGGACTGGGACTGGGACTGGGACTGGGAACTGGGACTAACGGGACTGGGACTGGGACTGGGACTGGGACTGGGACTGGGACCTGGGACTGGGACTGGGACGGGGACTGGGGACTGGGGACTGGGAACTGGGACTGGGACTGGGACTGGGACTGGGACTGGGAACTGGGACTGTGACTGGGGCTGGGACTGGGACTGGGACCTGGGACTGGGACTGGACGGGGACTGGGACGGGGACTGGGACTGGGACTGGGACTGGGACTGGGACTGGGACTGGGACTGGGACTGGGACTGGGACTGGGACTGGGACTGGGACTGGGACTGGGACTGGGACTGGGACTGGGACTGGGACTGGGACTGGGACTGGGACTGGGACTGGGACTGGGACTGGGACTGGGACTGGGACTGGGACTGGGACTGGGACTGGGACTGGGACTGGGACTGGGACTGGGACTGGGACGGGGACTGGGACTGGGACTGGGACTGGGACTGGGACTGGGACTGGGACTGGGACTGGGACTGGGACTGGGTGGGACTGGGACTGGGACTGGGACTGGGACTGGGGACTGGGACTGGGACTGGGACTGGGACTGGGACTGGGACTGGGACTGGGACTGGGACTGGGACTGGGACTGGGACTGGGACTGGGACTGGGACTGGGACTGGGACTGGGACTGGGACTGGGACTGGGACTGGGACTGGGACTGGGACTGGGACTGGGACTGGGACTGGGACTGGGACTGGGACTGGGACTGGGACTGGGACTGGGGACTGGGGACTGGACTGGGACTGGGACTGGGACTGGGACTGGGACTGGGACTGGGACTGGGACTGGGACTGGGGACTGGGACTGGGACTGGGACTGGACTGGGACTGGACTGGACTGGGACTGGGACTGGGACTGGACTGGACTGGGACTGGGGACTGGGACTGGGACTGGGACTGGGACTGGGACTGGGACTGGGACTGGGGACTGGACTGGGACTGGGACTGGGACTGGGACTGGGACTGGGACTGGGACTGGGACTGGGACTGGGACTGGGACAAGGAGCCCTATGCTTTTGTCATCAGGTTGTTGTGCATCAATCGTGTTACATTTTACATGAAATGTTTTTGGTGGGATCTCTATTATTATAGTTAAATTAACGAAATAAACAAAATAAAGTTACAAATTATCTACAATTAAATTATACAAAATTATATGTCAAGTGTCATAGAGAAAATCCGCAGAATAGTAGCATTTTGTAATTATACAGAATAATGATGACAGTATCTTTAAAAAAAAAATCGTGTCATTTTTAATAGTATGTATTAGTTATTTGGTTATAAATATTTGGGCCCATATTGATAGGTAATCCTTTTTTTTCTGTATTGCAGTACTTATTACAACTTTCAATTTGTAGTAAATATTTATTCCAATAAAAAAAGTTCCATTGATTTTATTTCAACTAAGTATACCATAATTATTATGTTTTAAGTTGGGTGTATGCTAAAGTGAATTTCGGCCAGATGGAACTTGCCAAATTCTTTTGATTGGATTTCAACCCATTTTTAGGCGAACTTGCCTTTTAACAGGTATGTTTTTGGTAGGATTTCAATTTTTGTTTTTAAAGAATTGTCCCAATCTAATGCCAAGTTTAGATGCACTTTAATATTTGATGCATTTCGGCCAGGTGGACCGTTGACGTGAATAAGGTGGAGGGTGGTGGTGGATGAGGAAGGCGGAGGACTGAGTATGGTGGCGTATCTTGGAAATTGCAAATGTTTACCAGTGGATCAGGCTGTTGAAGAAAATGATCGATTTAAAGTGCATGTAATTATCCATTATTTTAAATTTCAAAACGCTAGGACAAGTGGAAGTGCTCTTAATGTTTTGATGACCGGTCAGTGAGTGAGTCAGTCAGTGCAAAAATTTGCTATTTTCACAGGGTCATATTTAAGGATCTACTGAAGCTATATCTATGAAATTGAAGAAGAAGGTGATCTATTTAGATGGTTCTCTTCATATATAGAAAATCGCACACAAGCTGTAGTTTTGCGAGGTTATACGTCCAAATGTAATTTTGTCCCATCCGGGGTACCTCAAGGCTCGATCTTAGGGCCTTTGTTGTTTACGATATTTATATCAGATATTAAAAAGTGCTTCAAAAACTCACATATTCTACTATATGCAGATGATATGAAGGTCCTCAAATTAGTACGCAATTTATCTGATACTACAGAACTTCAGTCCGATCTTGACAGGTTTATCTCCTACTGTAAAATTAATAAACTACATCTGAATGTTTCCAAGTGTTACCAGGTAGTGTTTTCTAGACGGAATTCTGTGATTGGTCCTGGATACACGTTGGACGGCCATGTCATCACTAAACTTCTTTTTGATAGCCATATTGAATTAATTGTAAATAAAGCATCTAAAACTTTAGGATTTATAATTAGAAATTGCTCCATCTTTCGTTCTCTGAAACCTATTAAAGTTCTGTATTGCTCTTTCGTGCGCAGCTACCTTGAGTACGCTTCTCAAGTTTGGAATCCACAGTACGAGATCTACAAATCTCGTATTGAGGCTATCCAAAGAAAATTCTTGAGGTACTTGGATTATGCCTAAAGCAAAACAATTTTCAAGTGATTATGATCACCGTTGTAAGCGTTACCATTTTTTGCCATTGGAAACTAGACGTAAAATCAGTGATATTTGTTTTCTAGCGAACATAGCAAATAGCTCAATTGACTGTCCAGATTTACTTAGCAAAATTCTTATTCGAACTAATCAGGGTAACCTGAGGAAGCGACCACTACTACAAGCACCAACTGCTTCTACTAATTACAGGCGGAACGCCTTCTGCATACGCGCTGTAAAAGCCTTTAATAATTTACCATCACATTTGGAAATCGATTTATTCAACACTAGCGCACGTAAAATTAGATTTATTCTAAGTAAGGGCTATTTTGGTGGCGATAGGCAATAGTAACACAACTGCTTGCCACAATATTAACACAATCCTAGCTCTGTTTGTTTTTTTTTCATGTTTTTTTGTTGTTTCTTGTTTGTTTTTCCGTTTGTAACTTTATGCTCATCGAGTATTTTTTGAGATTTGCTAATTGCTAACATATATGTGGAAGCTTATAATTAGCCCACAAGCAAAAAAAAAAACTTTGTTATTAGTCTGTAAGCTTTCTGCAAAATAAAGTAAATAAATAAATTTGGCTTACTACTTAACTAGTATATGATTACGTAGGTAAAATTTAATTTAAAGATAATTGAACTAAAAAGTTCAATAATCCCCATTAGGTAGGTACGTTAAAAAATATAATATATGAATCATGTTACATTTATTAATTAAAAATATAACTTTCTTATACCTAATAAAATCACAGATTGTACAATTATTAATTTAAAATAAAAAATATAACTTTCTTATACCTAATAAAATCACAGATTGTACAATTATTAATTTAAAATAAAAAATATAACTTTCTTATACCTAATAAAATCACAGATTGTACAATTATTAATTTAAAATAAAAAATATAACTTTCTTATACCTAGTAAAATCACAGATTGTACAATTATTAATTGAAAATAAAAAATATAACTTTCTTATACCTAATAAAGTCACAGATTGTTACAATCATTAATTTAAAATTGTAGCATGAAAATATTTCTTTCTTATACCTTGTAAAATCAAAGATTACACCTACTTAAGTTTTTCTAAACAGTGCCCAATGGTAATTTCATTATTAATGAGTTCCATTTGGACCTCCTGTATAATTATCGCGATTGATGCTTTTTTTTGTTTTTTCCGCTATACCTTTATTTTCAGAAACCCCCAATGCAAGAACTTCGTAATACGATGCATCTTCAGCCAACGCTGTGAGGAGCTTCATAATGTTGGGTTTCTTTATTTTCACACGCTTTTTTATTTTATTATTCCATGCTTCGACTAAATTCGTAGTGCGATGAGTCTGTCCAAATACACACCACGTTTTAATAAAATCATCTTGTAGCCATTGTCTGAGCATGTAATTTCTAAACTCCTTGCTATTATCATCATCAGGGCTTTGAGAGGCAACATAAAACCAACCCGCAATGATTTTATCTGATGGTAACAAAGCCAAAGCAGTGCTAAGTGCAACTTGTCTTCTGGTTAATTTATCTTTTGTTAGTTTGAGTTGTTTTCCTTTCTTCCATATTGCCTGGGTGAAATGGAAATAACAGCCGCTAATAGATATATTTACAAAAACATTTCGCATTGCGTTCATCGGAGCCACTTCATAGTCACATTTAAATATTTCTGGATTCCAATCAGGTAATACAGATTTTAGCATACTAAATAAAATTTCATATGTTTGTTGATTTTTATGGCTCATGAGGGCATAAACAAGTGGCACAATGTTTATGTGTTTTTCTGTACTGCCCAAATCCCCATGAATGGTGTAGAGTTGGTAAAAGGGAGATGGACAGATCCAAAACGTTCCATCACCCAAGAACATCTTCAAATTTTTCATTTGATGTCGGGCAAATTCAGAGCAAAAAGCTATTACACGGATACCACTGTCATTGTAGTCTGCTAAAATAAATTCCTGATGAGCTGGAGGTACTTTAACTTCTTCAACATTTTTGAACTCAATTTTACTTACTTCAAATGCTGCATTTCTGTGTTTATATATAGCTCTGTCTCTTTCCCACACTGAAACTATTCTGGATTTAAGACGTCATGGTAGGACACCTAATGTTGTTTTGATAGACTTCAGGGCAGGGAATTCTTTTATTTTGTCAATTCCGGTATCTTTTAGTGAGCTCACAGCCGCGTTGTAAGCAGTGGGAATAGCAGGTGCTTCTGGATCCGCAAGTGTAGTTTTTAGTTTGAATAACCTCAATGTAACTTCATTCCGCGCAAAATCAGGTTCACAAACATTGTGTCGTTTCTCAGCTACAACTTGATTGTCCTGTAAAATTAAGTAATAATAATTAATTACTTTACATTATTTTTTAAGTAAACAATATTGCACTTACATAGAATACAAAATTAAATAGGCTATTTAACAACCTTTAAAACTTATAACAAATTGTTGTTATCCTATCAGAATAGTTCAACAAAACATATTTCACTTTATGCTTAACTAAAATAAGTAATAATAATTAAATATATACAATTCACTTCAGCTACACTCTTTTACACTAGGTGTAATAGACTTGTTTGACAAAAGAATGACGTCACACGTGCCGCCATGACAGAAACAGTGTTTAAACTTTAACGTTGATTTTTAAATTTTGATATTGATAAACGTGATATTGATAACACACTTATCCTGAGTTATTATTGTCATTATTAATCACAAAATATAATAAGTAACTTACCATGACAGTGATGGATCCGGCACATTTACTTTGTTTTCTTGTGGTGGTACACTCCCACAAAACTCCACCATTTTTATATTTGCATTTTTTACTGTATTGATGTCCGGCCCGGAGAAGTATGGTAGCTTTACCTTTTTTAACGTACTCTAAACAAACGTCAGTTGAACTACCAGCCATTTCCTTTATTTATTCCTATATTAAACTAATAACTGCGAACTGATAAGAACTGCACGCTTGAACTACACTACACACTACTAACCCTTAACGACTACGAAACAAAAACAAAAGATGGGTCGACCAATCACATACGAGCTAACTCGCACCCCGCTCCGCCACCGCCTTGCGCGCGCGCCTCTAGAATCTAGTATTGTGTATCTTATTAGATAGATATATATAAGGTCTTATTCCCAAACATCGTTAGAACAATTTCGTTGGGGCAACAATCTGTTTTTCGTTCTAATAAAATCGTAAAGTAGGTATGTAGGTAATTTAAAATTTCGTTCTTACCTTATAAAAATAAAAGTACATGACCCATATATTTTATTTTTATATTGTTTTTATTTAACGTACCTAATTAGAAAAACTTAAGTGATTGTAATCTTTGATTTTACAAGGTATAAGAAAGAAATATTTTCATGCTACAATTTTAAATTAATGATTGTAACAATCTGTGACTTTATTACTATGTATAAGAAAGTTATATATTTAATTAATAAATGTAACATGATTCATATATTTTAACTTTTTAACGTACCTACCTAATGGGGATTATTGAACTTTTTAGTTCAATTATCCCCATTAAATAAAAATTTTGGGTCAACGGGGAATAGTGAACAAAAAGTTCACTAATCCCCATCAATGGGGATCATCCAACGGGGAAAAGTGGAATAAGCCCGCGGATCCTGTTGCTTATGCCAGCGACAACTGAGTCGTCAAAATCGAAGATCTGAAACGTCTGATGTAGAATTCGAAGGCCCGGGGACGGGAAAACAACGGGATGAGCGAGTCGTTCCAGTCCTTTTATTTTTGTATGTCAACAGGAAATGCCCATCAGACTAAACAACGTTTGCTTAAACGTCATTCCTTAATATGTTATAGTGTCGCTGGGCTTTGGAGTTCCACAACAGTTGTCCCAGATCTTCAAATTTGTTCTCACAGCAGAAAATGCTCTTCACGTGGAATGTTTTTTGCTATGGCACCATTTTTATATATCTAATACTTTAGCTGTTCTGTTGCGGTTCGAGCTGCATCCGTTAGAAATCATAATTTATTTTGGAAATAAACACATTTCGAAAATAAATTATGTATAGCCTATATGTTGCCCAGACTTAATATACAGAATGAATTTTTCAACTGGGCGTGGAAGACTACATCTGAAACTATGACGAATATCGAAAAACGTTAAAAGGAATCTCGGGGCCGATTTTGACGAAAACTAAAACTGCATCATTGGATTTTAGAAAATTCAATAATTCCGGCCAGGAATCGAAACCCCTGTTTTTGTAAAAAAAACACATCCTGCATTATTACACCATTTGATAGTGTTGCTAATAAGGATCAAATTTTGGGAAGTA
The DNA here is from genome assembly GCA_028554685.1 of Agrotis ipsilon. Lineage (NCBI taxonomy): Eukaryota > Metazoa > Arthropoda > Insecta > Lepidoptera > Noctuidae > Agrotis > Agrotis ipsilon. The sequence goes on from CM052956.1 coordinate 179,357, forward strand.
ACCACATACGGCAAACTTAAGGAAATAGCAAATTTTAATGAAATTGCTATTTTTCTATGTTACTTTACTTCTACGGAGCCATACCTAATCGAAATCATCATCTATTCGAAATTATAAAATTTCATTGTTTTCAATGTTTCACTGTATTTGACGTCTCAATTATCGCACTGTATTCAGCAATCCGAAATTATCGAGTTAAACGAAAAATAGCATTATTTCAAAGAAGAAACGGCTAACTTATGTTGCAAATATAGTAATTGCCTTGAAGATCGACCAGTTTTCTTTTAATTAAACGTTTTCCCTAAGTTTGCCGTATATGATTACTTCCCAGAATTTGATCCTTATTAGCAACACTATCGAATGGTGTACTAATACAGGGCATGATTTTTTTCCAAAATCAGCGGGTTCGATTCCTGGCTAGAAATATTGAATTTTACAAAATCCAATGATGCAGTTTTAGTTTTCATCAGAATCGGCCTCGAAACTCCTATCAACTTTTTTTGATATTCCTCATAGTTTCGGATACAGCCATCCACGCCCAGTTGAAAAATTCACCCTGTATACACAAAAAAAAATGTTTCCGTTACTCCGCAGCGGATCCCAAGGGTACACGGAATTAACAATATATATTGCAAATAACTTTTTAAAAAAATCTTAAACTCAAGCGCAATTCTCTATCAGTGAACGTCTCCGAATCGCGAGACAATGCGTGACGTTCTCGATCAGCGGACAGTCGCGTATCATATTCTTCATTGGTCTTTAGAGACCTGGATGTAGATGCATAAATACGCTGAGAATGCAAGCGAGCTTCGCGATCCGAAGAGGTTTCTACGGAGCGAGTTGCAGCCTGATGCTCTCGAACAGCATCAAGTCTATCCTGACGCTCTTCGATACATCCTTGGGATCTTATGATCCTCAATCTTTTAGCTCCTTTGGAACGTTGGGAAAGATTTGACCTCTTTCTAGGTATGGTAATAGTTTTATTCACATTCTCACGGTAGCCTATCCTGCGTTACCGGGTAGGCTACCGAGTCACGAAGATAAATGGAAAAGGAAATTATACACTCAAATAACATAAGCCCGAAGGCATATTTTTTCGATAAAATAAAATAATAAATGGGAGTTTTAGCCAGTAGAGTCAAATTTTGAATGATTCATAGAATTTTCATCGAAATCAGTCCTAAACTGTTACCGCCTTCACCACGTGTAGGTACCTGCAGCTTATTTTATTTTGTAATTATACAGTGAAATTAGTAACTGCTTTGATTTCCACATCAGGTATTCCAGATCTAAAATCTTTATACGTCAACAGAGACTGCTCATCAGGCTGAACAACTCTTGCTAAGACGTCATTCCTATACAGGATGATTTTTTCAACTGGGCGTGGATGGCTACTTTCGAAACTATGAGGAATATCGAAAAACGTTGAAAGGAGTCTCAAGACCGATTTCGACGAAAACTAAAACTGCATCATTGGATTTTAGAAAAATCAAAAATCCTGGCCAGGAATCGAACCTACTGATTTTGGAAAAATAATCACACCCTGTATTATTACACCATTCGATAGTGCTGCTAATAAGGATCAAATTCTGGGAAGTAATCATATACGGCAAACTTAAGGAAATGGCTGTTTTTTTATGAAATTGCTATTTTTCCATGTTACTTTACATCTACTGAGCCATAATTTATTCGAAATGAAAATAATTCATTGTTTTCAATGTCTCACTGGATTTGACGTTTCAACAATCCCACTGAACTTAGCAATACGACATTATTGAGTTGAACTAAAAATAGCATTATTTTAAAGAAGAAACGGTAACTTATGTTTCAAATACAGTCTTTGCTTTGATGATTAATCAGTTTTTTGTAATTAAACGTTTTCCTTAAGTTTACCGTATATGATTACTTCCCAGAATTTGATCCTTATTAGCAACACTATCGAATGGTATAATAATACAGGATGTGATTTTTTTTCCAAAATCAGCGGGTTCGATTCCTGACCAGGATTTTTGATTTTTCTAAAATCCAATGATGCAGTTTTAGTTATCGTCAAAATCGGCCTCGAGACTCCTTTCAACGTTTTTCGATATTCCTCATAGTTTCGAAAGTATATGTAATAGTATAGTTGGGCTCTTGAAGTTCCACATCAGCTGTTCCAGATCTTCAAATTTTATACGAAAATAGAGAGTGCTCATCAGGCTGAACAACTCTTGCTAAGACGTTATTCCTATATTTGTTACAGTTCAGCTGGGCTGTTGAAGTTCCACATCAGCTGTTCCAGATCTTCAAATTTATTCTCTTAGCAGAAAATGCTCATCACTTGAAATAATTTTTGCTATGGTACCATTTTTGTATCTCTTATAATTTGACCTGGTCTGTTGCGGTTCTGCACCAGGTGTTTAAGTTTCCAAAATAAATTATAGCCTATGTGTTGGCCAGACTTAATACCTATACAACAAAAAAAGAATCATTCAAATCCGTCCAGTAGTTCCGAAGATTAGCGTGTACAAACAAACAGACAAACAGACAAACAGACAGATTTTTTTTTTTCGTTTCGTGCTCTATTACTGTTTCTAAATCCCCCTCAAGTATTATTTTTTTAATTTATTCAATGTACAGACACAGTTTTTTTACTGTTTTATTATATGTATAGACTGTTTTATTATATGTATAGATTTTCAAATGTTGTTTTGTGTTTTCGAAAAGTAAAAAAATTATACTTTGATCATCAAATTCCTTGTTATATAGTTTGTAATTTGTGTAGTGAGGATATTTTCCACGTTGTTTAGTTGTTCGTTAGAAATATTTATTTTGCAGTATGTCGTCTCTCTAGTTTCCTTTTCGCTAGTTAAAATCTGTTCCCCATCTACAAATCTCGACATGAAAGCCACGAGAAGGCTAATTCACGTAATATTATGACGCGCCGATGAAGTAGAACTGCAGTTAAGATCAAATGATAAACGGGTAATCTTTGAACTGCGCGTAACCTGCGCGTGAACCGCACGTCAACTGTACGACAACCAAACTGTACCAAACTAACCAAACTTACTTATGGTGTGACCACAAGAGGGAAAAATAATTGCCCACTAAATAATCGAATGGAAACGATTACATTTCAATGAACATGATACGTGAATTGATATGAGGTTTAGTTACGTGAATTGCGCTACAAGTCGTATCTGCAAAGACGACCAAAATTACTTTTTAGTACACCCGTATCACGCTTTTGTGTCTCTCTCTGTTAATCTGACCCTGGTATTCCTATCTATTATCGTTGTGAAGGAAGATGTTTATTTTTGTGTGGCGATGTGAATTTATCTAAAGCCGCGTACAGACATCGCGAGGCGTGCGACACGAATGGTTCGTCTCGCATGCCTCAACCTGAGGCATACGATGGCACATTTATACGTGCGTCCCGAACGAAACATGCTCAAGCTGAGCAAGCAAACCACCACGCACGGTGTTCGTCAGTCGTCGTTGACTTGCTGTGATATTTGACGCCACGTGTCTTCCCTTTTACATTTATTGTAATAATCAGAATGTTTAGAGTCCCACAACACTCTGTTAATTTCATAAAGTTGAACCAGCTCAAGTAGTGACTCGGTATTGGCCTACATGATGCATGCGCGCAACGCAAACAACACCTGTCCGTCCACACGGAGCGCACGGCTCGTACTGAGGCGGCGTTCGCAACGATCGTATGGCGCGAATGCTCACTGTGAGCACACACGTCCACACAGCCCGAGGCATGCGAGACGAACCATTCGTGTCGCACGCCTCGCGATGTCTGTACGCGGCTTAAGAAATCCCGAAAACTGGTGATACCACACGACCCAGTTGTGCTGGCCCATTAAATATCTTCCAATTTTTGGGAAACTTTTGGAGAGCCACATCTTCAACCGTGACGGCGAACCCAATACTTTATAACTAATCAATGCAGTTACACTATAAGAAAATATGCGTTAGGTTCTGCAGATATCAATTCTTACCTCATGTGAACTCAATACTGGACGATGGTACATAACTTGGATATTAATTTTACTAAGAAAAAAATAGTGACATTCCAGCCTCGACAAAAAAAAAACTTAAAATATAAACTTCACTTTTTATAATAATAAGTTAGAAGTTGTTAACAAATTCACCCTGTTATGACTAGACATGACCCACACATAAATTGGAAACCTCATATAGATACAAAATTTAAAACAAATTTTTTTCAATTTTTACATAACCATAAAGAAATAAAAAAAAAACACAGAAAAAGAAATAACTTTACCGTGCCTTTACACTTTTGAAAGCAAATTCGTTCGAAAATACCCGGAATTCTACACAAAAAGAGAAGACAAAAATAGAATAAATATACCTACATCCCGACTAAAATAGCACTCCTTAAGTACCTATGTCATGTCTCTAAAAATCTATCTTCTATCTATCTATCTATCTATTCTATATCTATCTATCTATATCTATACATATAATAAAACTGTAGAAAAGTTATTTTTGTACATTAAAAAAAAACTCAAAAAATATAGCCAGGGTATTAAAGGACAACCAATAGAACCCATTTCTAGCATTTTTAGAATTTTTGTCTGTTTGTCTGTTTATCTGTTTGTCTGTGTATTTGTCCAGGTATCACATAAAATGTACGAAATTAATGTAGATAACTTTTATACACAATGATTAAGCGTAACTTGGAGAGGAATTTAGTATTTGTTTCATTGGAATCGGTTCAGTCTATCAAAAGATATTTGAATTTAAAGTGTTTCAGAAGTAAAATTACGGGTGCACTTTGGTCTCACACATTGATTTCGTACGTCAGTCGCGCGATCTAACTTGGAATAGAAAAACTACATTATTCAAATAAATACATATTTCAACGCACGGCAGATGGCGTTAAAGAAAACCTGGAATAGACGTGTTTATGTTGAAATAACATTATGTATTTTGTTTCATCGTAATCGGTTCACATAATATGAATGGACTGGAATGGACGGAGCGGAGTGGAGTGGAGCGGAGCGGAGGGGAGTGGAGGGGAGGGGAGTGGAACGGAAGGGAGCGGAGTGGAGTGCATAGAGTGGGCATTAGGAAAAATAGTTCTACATAAACCTGGAATAGAAGTGTCAAATATTCTTGATAAATCTTAGAAAATTCTAAATACAGGGTTGATATGAAAAACGTGGCCAGAATTAAGCGCTTCGAACTAAAAAAATACATTGGTCGATTCCGACATCCACGCGAACGAAGTCGCGGGCACAGCTAGTGTATAATAAATAAGAAATCCCACCAAAAACATTGTTGCCAAAACGTTGCCAAAACGAGCACATAAGGTTTGTCCTACGAAAAAGATATCAGATCTCATGTACAACCAAGCTTCTGAATCTACACGGCCTAACTCTAGCAACCCTAACTTCATAAATTCTACAAATCAGTCGACTTTTTCGACATTTTTGACATTTTTTGACTTTTTTGACTTTTTTGACTTTTTTGACTTTTTTGACTTTTTTGACTTTTTTGACTTTTTTGACTTTTTTGACTTTTTTGACTTTTTTGACTTTTTTGACTTTTTTGACTTTTTTGACTTTTTTGACTTTTTTGACTTTTTGACTTTTTTGACTTTTTTGACTTTTTTGACTTTTTTGACTTTTTTGACTTTTTTGACTTTTTTGACTTTTTTGACTTTTTTGACTTTTTTGACTTTTTTGACTTTTTTGACTTTTTTGACTTTTTTGACTTTTTTGACTTTTTTGACTTTTTTGACTTTTTTAAATTTTTTGTCTTCCACCCCCCATTATTGGGGATGGGGGGTGAAAATTATAGGTTAATGAATTTGTTTGTTGATTGCATACTAAACTTAGACTAAATACCGAATTTCAGATCTCTAGCACTGCAGGAAGTATCCTAACATCTTAAGGTCTCATACAAACTTCCACCCCCCATTTTAGGGGATGGGGGGCGAAATTTATAAGTTTGTGAATTTTCTTGTTGGTTGTATACTAAACTTAGACTACATACCGAATTTCAGCTCTCTAGCACTGCAGGAACTAGCCAAACATTTTGATGATCATCAGTGTGTCAGTGTGTCAGTGTGTCAGTGTGTCAATATATCAGTGACGAAATCCGTGTATTTTAGATGTCAATAAAATCTAAACTATTAGAGCTATTCCATTGAGATTTTGTATGCTTAATAAGTCTATTATAGGCATCATATCCTGTGAATATGAACTATCTGGCACATCAGAAACCAACTCTATGAGGATTCAAAATAACGACGAAACACTTCGAGAAAAGGTAGGTAGTGCCCTTGCGCTTCGCTTGGCTCGTCTTGGCGGGGGGCACTGCCGTGCCCCCAGATAAATACAAATACGATACCTTTATCAATAAAATAAAACTATTTTTATTTAAGAAAAGCTATTATAATGTAAATGGATACTTGACTGAAATATTTTAACCCTTAATTTGGCAGCGTAAAGTATACTTAACATAACATTTGAAAAAATCTAGATGTCAAATTTTCTTCCGTGCATGGTGAGACTTATTGAAATAACAGTTTTAGCGCTTCTTCAGATGAAATGATGCTTTCTCAGTCAGGTAATTGATTCTCCTCTACAATTTACACAAATCTTGGCTTTTGCGCCACTAGTCCGACTACCAACATGTACTATAGCTCATGGAAGTTTCCTTCATTGCGCGGAAGTAGAAACAGAAACGTTCGAAAGCCCTAGGGTCCCGATAGAAAGAACGAATTCAATTATTTCATCAATTTCATTTCTGACAATCTGTTTGACGTGTGTCAAAACTTATGGTTAATTATGGTGCTAACTAAGTGAAAATTATTTACTACATAAAAATACAGCATGTAAACCTTTTTTATATAAATATTATATACATTGTAATTCTTTAGCCATAGGATGTTGTTAAGTATACTTAACGTTGTGTTTTCAGGAAACCCTTCATGTAAATTTTTTTTTATTATTTTTCTCGTAAGGTTTGAATGCATATTAACACAATATATTAACGACAACTTTCTACTACAACTTTTTTGGTCTTGCCAAAGGATGATGCCAGGGCTTCTATGAAATCTGGTCCCACCCTCCAATAGCAACATGTCATACGTCATTGGATAGGTATTTTTAAGCTGAACAAAACATATTATGGCACCAAGTCTGAAATATTAGTCCGTTCTGAGATATGTTAGATTGAATATGGCAGTTTAAGATATAACCAAATAGTGTTTTTTTTTCGTAAAATATTTCATTTCGGTACAGAGGAGGAGGAGGAGAAGCTTGGTTCTAAATAATGACAGCCGCACAGGTCGATCTTCCAAGTCAAGCCGCGTTTGCCGAGGTCGGTTTATGGATGGGTGACCATCTATCCGAGATTTCTCCGTGCCTCAGAAAGCACATAAAAGCCGTTGATTACGACTGTCATTTGTAGATCTTTGACAGTCGTTACCTACAAAAAAAAAGTAAAAGCTCGCTTTTTTAGCCTTAAATGTTTTTGGTTGAAGAGCGATTTAAGCTTTTACGCCAAAGATATTTCAACAATGTCTTGTCACATTCAATCACTACACATAAGAGCTAGAAGGTTTTTTTTTACATGGTATAATCTTCGAGTCCTCCCGGGGTTGGGCGGGGGGCACTGCCAGACTCAGTTCGACAGTTACTCGTTAGTCTCACGACACCGGCAGGCTTTGGCCGTCTAAGGGGAGCATTTTTTACTTTTACAAATGAGTCCTCCTGTCCAGTGTGGATCAGAAGGAACTGCCGTTCTAAGGTCACAGCCTGTTTAGACAGTCTCGCGGCCTCGGCAGGCGTTTGATTCCCGTCAGATTGCTGACAACTCTTTAACACTCGCGTGGAGCACGACGCGCACTTGACCCGAGCATGGTCCATGACGGTGGGTCATCCTGTACTCGCCGTCCTCATGCCCTCGAATACTGTGGTTCAAAAATCGCGTTGCGACGTGCAATACCGTATAGGCGTCTCCCGCAGCGGTTGTGTCGTGAGATGGAGGCTGTCCTCTCCTTCACGTATTCCGCCTCCTCCTTCGCTAGCATCACTGCTTAGAAGGAGCAGGAGAAGGTGATCACTTCTTAATAAACGGATGCGTCTCGCTCCGCAGTGGTGCGGCCCAAGCTATGCATACCTTCACAGTATGGTCGATCGTGTGCACCTCCAGGCGATTTTCGCAATGGTTACACCCAAGCATACCTGTTTCTTACCGCACAATTCGACACAGGAACCTCCCGAAACATCTGGTGTGAACCTGCGTCGCTCCTCAAAGAAGGGTTTTACGCCCATGATTGCGGCGTTGCCAAAACTCGGCTACGATAGTCGTACCCTCCTTACCCCATGAGATTACGCCGAAGCTCTTACCGCAGCGCCTCGACTTGTCAGAGGTAGCGGAGATACGCCTCGCCATTGTGCTTCCGCTCCACACCCCACTTTAAATGTTGGAAGGCTTTCGCCTCTAGATCCCCTGACATACAGTATGGCATCTGACCCTAGGTCCCAAAAGTATTGACAGAAATGATGCGCACAAGTGCCTTCAGAACAACGACGGAGTTGAATACAGTTGGTGTGAAATAGCAAGTCTTAGTAAATGTATGTACCTACTAGCTCTTGTATGATTTTACCAAGTAAAAAAACCCTTCTAGCTCTTATGTGTAGTGACTAAATGCGACAAGGAATTGAGGCATTGTTGAAATATATTTGGAGTAACAGCTTAAAATAGCTCTTCAACCTGCCGTTAACCATCTCCGTAGTGGAGGTGGTTAACGGCAAAACGAGCTTCTCTAGAAGGTAAAGACTGTCAAAGATCTACTAATGACAACCGTAATCAAAGGCTTTTAAGTTCTTTCTGGGGCACGTAGAAATCTCGGATGGTCACCCATCCATAAACCGACCTCAACAAGCGCGGCTTGACTTGGAAGATCGACCTGTGCGGCTGTCATTTTTAGAACCGAGCTTCTCCTCCTCCTCCTCTGTACCAAATTGTAATATTTTACGAAAAAAAACACTGTCATATTCAATCTTACATATCTCAGAACGGACTAATATTTCAGACTTGGTGCCATAATATGTTTTGTTCAGCGTAAAAATACCTATCCAATGACGTATGACATGTTGCTATTGGAGGGTGGGACCAAAAATTGCATCATCCTTAAGGGTTTACATTCTCAAATAGGTACAAAATCAAAAGAAACTTATTAAATATCCACTTAATTGTAATACAGATATTTCTTTTATTATCTCTTCTACTAAAAACATAGAATCAATGCCTTTATTTATAACTAGCTGTGCCCGCAACTTCGTTCGCGTGGATGTCGGAATTTTACAATGTATTTTTTAGTTGCAAGCGCTTAATTCAGGCCACGTTTTTCATATAAACCGTGTATTTAGATTTTTTTTAGATTAATCAAAAATATTTGACACTTGTATTCCAGGTTTATGTAGGACTATTTTCCTAATGCCCTCTCCACCACACCACACCACACCACACCACCTTACCCCACACCACTCCACACCACACCACACTACACCACACCACACCAAACCACCCCACACTACCCCACACCACACCACACCACACCACACCACAACTCACCACACCATACCACCTCACCACACGACACTACCCCACACCACACCACTCCACTGTAGTTTTACTATTCAAATTCGAAGTTAGATCGCGCGACTGGCGTACGAAATCAAATTGTGAGACCAAAGTGCACCGTAATTTTACTTCTGAAACACTTTAAATTCAAATATCTTTTGATACACTGAACCGATTCCAATGAAACAAAAACTAAATTCCTCTCCAAGTTACGCTTAATCGTTGTGTATAAAAGTTATCTACATTAATTTCGTACATTTTACGTGATACCTGGACAAATACACAGACAAACAGACAAACAGATAAACAGACAAACAGACAAAAATTCTAAAAATGCTAGAAATGGGTTCTATTGGTTGTCCTTTAATACCCTGGCTATATTTTTTGAGTTTTCTTTTAATGTACAAAAATAACTTTTCTACAGTTTTATTATATGTATATAAAAGTTATCTACATTAATTTCGTACATTTTACGTGATACCTGGACAAATACACAGACAAACAGACAAACAGATAAACAGACAAACAGACAAAAATTCTAAAAATGCTAGAAATGGGTTCTATTGGTTGTCCTTTAATACCCTGGCTATATTTTTTGAGTTTTCTTTTAATGTACAAAAATAACTTTTCTACAGTTTTATTATATGTATAGATAGATATAGATTATTTGTAAGTTAGAAAATATGATCTCATTTTGTAATAGGTTTATATAATATTTTAAGAATATATTGTTAAAATTTGAATTAGATACCTATCTTCTTCCTAAGAATATAATTTAATTTTGTTAATGTTATTTTTATGTGCTACTATTATTATTTAGGTATCATTAATTTTATGATAATGTAGATTTAGGACGTCAATTATATAGACATCCTTTTGTTTTGGTGTGCCCTGACAGGGTCTGCAATGGCTCTTAGCTCTAAGCTTTTTTTATCTTGTTGTGGAATGCAAATAAACGAATATGAGACGAAGAATAAGAGTCATATATGATAACATGTCCGGAAATAAGTACCTACCTACGTATTACATGATTGGAATCTCTCTAGATATTTCTGAGGCTTTTGATAACACGTGTTTGTCAATGGAATGAATTAAAGTAAAACGAGTACCTATAGCTGCTTAAGAAACTAACTTTTACGCAAATCATACATCATTACTTGTCGAAGTCTTCTACAAGACTTCGACAAGTAATGATGTAGGTATGCTTGTTTCGAGCATGAAGCTCATTCAATCAAATAATCCTCATTCAATAAAGCTGGATTTTTATAATTTAGTTATTAACAACGACGTACGTCGTACGATTGTCTCAGTGGACGACCAGTCCAGTCTAACGATGTGAATGGAGAATTTCTGAAAAGACTTCCACCATTTATTTCTATCTGGATCCCGGTGTTACGCAGTTTGTCACACCTCATGGTAACATAAATAACATAAAGTAAATTATTATCCTTAAAGCTCTTACCCCAATCCTTGTGTCAATGTTCCACATCTCACTGTGAAGAATGACACCATCCGCAATTCTGCTTAGTCAGCATAAATATCTGATGCAGTGACGGATTAAGACTACTTGATGCCCTAAGCAATTGAAGCCTTTGGTGCCCCCCTATCGACAGGTTTTTTTTTCGTGATTAATTACATCAAATAGGTCTTCCCGCCCGGACCGGGACGGGAGGGACTGTCAGACTTGCGCCGACTAAAATCCACGGTGATCCTTCAATAGCCCTTTACGTTCAAGGATTACGGTTACTTAATGAGATAGTCCCGCGACCCCGGCAATCTTTTCCTTCTAAAGGGGGTCACAGTCAGTTTGCTGACAGCCTCTTTGAGGTGCGCGTGGAACACGACAGGCCGTCGAACCTAGAACAGTCCATGATCAGACGGCAAGTCACCCATTACTCGCCATCCGTATGAATGCGCCGGGAGACGCTCACGGCAACGGACGTCGCGAGGTGATTTCAGGCCATACGGTGGCCTGAAATCACCTCGCGACGTCCGTTGCCGTGAGCGTCTCCCACCTATCCACAGTGGTGTCTGCTGTTAACTTTTTTAAAGTATTCATTTTTAACCGACGAAAAAAAAAGGAGGAGGTTCTCAATACGACATGTATATTTTTTTTTATGTATGACCACGCATAACTTTTCCAAACGTAGTCCGATTTCAAAAATTCTTTTTTAGTTGGAAAGAGTATATCTCGAAGTTGGTCCCATTTAAATTTCAAAACTGAAATCGGCCTCTAAGGTTAGAAAAAAAAGAATTAATTGTCAATCTACCTACAGAATTTTCAATTATGAACCGATTCTGTTGAAATAAAGTTAACAATTGTAGTTCTGAGGACATTTTTATATAGCAGAGATGTGGAGAACATAACATGATGGCGCCACCGTCATCAGATCAACTCCATATCCCATTTTGTGAAGTCAGTCCCAAGAGTTCCATAACAGTTAACAACAGCTATATCGTGTTTGGGCTCATTTCACTCAGCTTGATGAGAACTTTAGACCCAGCTGAGGTATCATTGCCATCGAGGGTCTGAAGATGGTGACGGATAACAGGGGCAAGAAGTCCTCAACAGTTAACAGCGCATTTATCGTGTTTGGGCTCATTTCACTAGTCTTGATGAAAACTTTATACCTAGCTGGGTTATAATTGTCATCGAGGGTCTGAGGATGGTGACAGAGGGCAGTAGCTAGAGATCCTCAACAGCTGCTTGATCTCATGATGGTGATGCCATCATGTTATGTTCTCCACATCTCTGTAAATATGACACGAAATAGGACACTCAAATGTAAAAAATAAGTCCTTTTTAAAAAAAAATCAAACCGACGAAACATCGAACTGAAAAGAAAAAAATAAATTTTGAGGCGGCGCCAAAGAAACAATCAACGAATAGCTACGACGAGCTATTCAACCACGACAAGCTATACAACGAGCTATTCTGCTCTTTACATGGTTAATTTATATGTTTGTTTGTTTGGCGCCGCCTCAAAATTAATTTTTTTCTTTTCAGTTCGATGTTTCGTCGGTTTGTTTTTTTTTTAAAAGGACTTATCATTAGTGGTAAGGAAGGTATTATGTAGAGAACTACTTCGCTCAGTAGGTAAAACAGAAACTAGAGATATGCAAGAGCGAGCGAAGCGAGCAAAATTTTTTTTTGCACCTCTCTTGTATATGCATTAAATAAGGTAACCAAGCCCACGTAGGCATTGCCGAATAGGGGTGTGCCAACGGTGCCCAGGCACAGGGCGCACACCATGGAGGGGCGCAGAAATAGCCAGACCAGGACCACAATTGGCAATACCAAGGCGCAATTAAAGAAGCAGGCACTTGCGCATAAAAGGCTAGATACGACACTGCACGCAGGATGGAATAGCGAGCGAAGCAAGCTAGAAAATTTAAGCAGTTTCAGTAAGTTTTTGGTGACGTGAGAGTACCGTGTGACGTGATGCCCATGGGGGGCCCCGGAAGAAGCACAATAAAATCCGTCCTTACGATTTTTTTTTCGTGCTTCTTGTGGTGCCCCTCTAGACGTGATGCCCTAGGCAATTGCTTAATTTGTTTAAGGGTTAATCCGTCACTGATCTGATGGAATTATTATTGTACTGTTTGGCAGAATTACCACAGTATTATATTGAACGTAGCCTGCTTACCTTGATGATACTAGAACTTTCATCATTATTCTTAACTGAAGTCAAACATTATAATTACCTGGAAGCCATCCACTGCTGAGCAAAAGTGCCTCAACGCCTTAGACCAGCAAATCGAGAGAGAAAGATGCGACTAAAATTAACTGTTATATCAGATAATTATAATGGAAAGTTTCTATTACCAATCAAATATTTAAAAAAATTGAATAAATACTTATACTTTAGTTATTAGGAAGAAAAATGTATGACAATTTTGTTTTTGCTTTGCTGAAAAGTTAGCATTTTGTACATCCGACCTATGGCGTATTATCTACTGTACACTGTCCATTTCTTCGAGCTCATTTAAAAAGTAAGTTAGTATCTTAAAAGTAGTGGCTGTTCTCAATAATAAACCGAGCCATTTTCTTGCTTAGAACCTTAATAACAAGGGTCAATAATTAAATGAAGTCACACTGCATCAGGGGACTTCATTTAATTTTGCAAGAGTGAATTTTAGGGAAAGATCATCGGGCGTAATCCGACCTGGTCGTATATGAATGACCATGGTCTAGAGTGACAGAGAATAATTCACTTTATTTTATTATTATATGGTTAGGTATTTTATTTGGAATCCATGGGAGAACAAAGTTTGAATCAAAAATATATTAGAATATAATGTATAATAACTGGATTTAGTACTTTGACCGTAACATAATGTATAGGTGTGAATTGCCTTTTCTTGTTCACCTGAAGCCACTCGAACGTGGGGTGCTAAGGCAGGAAACCTCCACGTGCGCCCGTGGACTGGAGTTCCCTCTCGGATACGTCCGGGGGGAAGACCAGTTTTTCGGGCCGGTGCACCCTGGGATGCGGGCAAAAACTCTTCTTTAGGCTCTGTGTGCCTAAGGAGTCTTTGCCCGTATGCGAATAGCCTGTCGTGTGGACGCTCCAACGCGTGTCCCTCTGATCAGCAGAGGGCACAGCGGCGGAGCGGGCTTGCGGACGGTGAGTAATGGGTGGCTCGCCGTCCGACCGAGGACCAAGCCCGGGTTGGTGGCGCGTCGTGTTTCGCGCCAAATGCCTGCTGGGGTCGCGGGTTTTTTCTTAACCCAGGTTACCGCGGCCCCGGAACGTACAGGGCATCCGAAGGAACACGGGTGGATTTTAGTCAGTAAGAGTCTGACAGTCCCTTCCGCCCCACCCAGGGCGGGAGGACTCATTTGATGATTTTACCACCTAAAAAAAAAAAAAAAAAAAGCCACTCGAACGTGTAGTACAATAGAATCCTATGTAGAATACCACTTCTGAAGTTAAGGTTCTAAAGTAAATATTTGTTTTTTTTTTTTATGAATTTCAAATTCTTTTTGTACCTACACTTTCTGTGAGTACTTCATTTGCAAAACATTTTACGCGTCAAGCGCTCACAGAAAGATTTTTGTTAAAAAGCGTACATTAATTTTAATTGTCATGTACTTATCGTGTTTCATTATGTAATGTAGAAGTATTTCCGTAGACGAGGGGCTGCACCGTGCACACAGCGCACACACACACAAACAACGCCCGGAATATTTCCCCAATGATGAAAGCCGCGGAGTCACTTCACTCCGCACTCCATTATGCGAAACTGTAATCATGAAACTATCCACACAACCTTACCACGCAGCGCTGCAACAAGTCGAACGCGTGCGTTCACGTTACACGTGCCCACTTTTACCGAGGCGAAGTTAACGCAAACGCGACGTCAGTTGATACGGACTCCGAAGCCTCCGCGAGTTCGCCTACATAATTATTTAAGTTAATGATATACTACACCTTTCTTGCTATAAATGATTTATTTTTGCAGTGCGTGCGAGCGGGACGGGTTCACCTGTGGCGGCAGGTGTGAGCGGGAGGGCGTGAGAGGGTGGCGCCCCCTACAGTAATGTGGGCTGTTTGGATTATAATATCTGCAAGTCCGCGGCGGTGGTGGCGAGCTGAGAGCTGCTTTTAATTCTGCTTACTTATGTACTCGCCCACAAGTACCTATACTCGAGCTGTTCTCGTTTCAAAGTAATTTAAGGCATCTCGCGCTACTTTCAAAAAAATATTTTTGATTCCTAAAATTATATTAGTTTCGTCAGCTGAATAAGTTTGATCAACATGTTAATTTCATAAAATAAAATAAAATAAAATAATATAAATAAAATACGTTATTTTGAAATGTAAACAAGGGGAACAAAGCTGTGGCTAGACGCATGTGGGAGGCCCTTTTTATTCAGGACGAAATATTATGAGTTTCCTCCGATGCTCGCGCGAGGCCTCCTAGTAAGAGTCAAAGAAACCTCGCAAAGCTGATGTCGCTTGGCATTAATGACTTTGGGGGACCAAGTCATCTATTTGCTTTGCAAGGAAGGCCTTTTTGACTCTTTCAGTTCCCAGATAGAAATAAAACGTAACCAAGTAGAGTTACTACTACTAGGTAAGGTAAAGGGAGATTATTTGGTGAGACAGGCAACTCAGTGATAGAGTCTGAAAAGTCTCTCAAAATGTTACCTATGCATGCCGTAATTTATTTATTTCAGGCAACTATGGCCCATAACATAGAATACACCACTCCACTCCACTCCACTTAAGTGGTGAACTAGTTGCATCATTTCGCATTACTGCATGCATAGGTAACGTTATTAGAAACTTTTAAGACTCTATCACTGAGTTGCCTGTCTCACCAAATAATCTCCCTTTGCCCTACCTAGAACTTATTTTCATATTATCATTTAATAATATATCTAAATGATAAATGAAAATAATAGATAATTATTTTCATTTATCAAAATAATAGATATTTATTTTCATTTATCGTTTAGATATGGAACCCTAAAAATATACAAAAGAAGACAAATCGTTCCTAAAACCAGACTTGCATCAAGAATTAGGAATTTCCAGTAGTTTAAAATATAGTATGTACTATACACTAAAGAATAAATTTAGTTGACCTTTTTTACCATTTTTTTATATAGGTACGCATTTGACCACTATCTAGCCTGATGGTAAGCGAAGATGAGGTCTATGGTGAAGCACGCTAGCCGAGAAGTAACCTGTTCACACTTGACTTGAAGACCCTTACATTACTAAAGTTTTATGGGTACCTAAATCTGTCGAGCTTACACTATGTAAGCAGCAAGAGAAACAGACAATTATACAATTTTTTCTATTAAATTTTATATATTTAATTAATTTGTAATTTTTTTCATTTAGTTTACTAGACATTAAACTAAATACGAATTAATTAAACCTACAAATAAACACTATTAAAATAATACTTTTTCTATTAAATTAATTAATACATTCTCTTTTTCTTTAAAGAGAAAATAAGTTAAGAAAACAGGTTTCAGGTATTTTTTTTTTACCTGATAAAATCATCAAATGAGGCCTCCCACCCCGGGCAGGGCGGGAGGTACTGTCAGACTTGTACTGACTAAAATACACGGTGTTCTTCAATAGCCCTTTATGTTCCGGGGTCACGGTAAGGAAATAAATCCCGCGACCCCGGCAGGCTTTGGCCCTCTGGCGCGCGTGGAACACAACGCGCCGGGCACAAGAGGTCCTGCCTATCGTCGCTGTGAGGACACGGCGGGGCCCCGCCCAAGCGGGGCAGTCCTGCACCGTGTGCTCCACCGTGTCCTCAGGGCGATCCTCGCAAGGTTACAGGCTTACAGCAAAAAACAGGTGTAACCTGTAGGTAAGTACGCTCCGAGTAGCTCTACAAACTTTATTTACTATTTAAGCCCTTCTTACACAATGTGACACAAGTCTCCGATACTTAACGACTTTGGCATCCTGGCGACTATCGCAATAAGTCCATAGAGCTTCGTACACAGCATGTGTCACTGCATACCAAAGTCGTAAGTTATTGGAGACTTGCGTCACCTTGTGTACGAAGGGCCTTTAGGTTTAGATGTTTTTTTTATGAAGCACGATCTACCTATTCCATGTCTTGGAGAAAGTTGCTAAATGCGGGATGTTCTCCGTGATCGTCGTCGTCCAAGGGTTTTTTTTCAGCGTGGTAAAATCATCAAATGCGTCCTCCCACCCAGGGTAGGGAGAAGGGATTGTCAGACACTGACTAAAATCCACGGTGTCTTTCAATAGCCGTTTATGTTCTGGGGTCAAGGAAATGAAATAAGTCCCACGACCCCGTCAGAGCACCTCTTATTTTATCTTTTCCCCTTACGTCCTTACGACTTGTGTGAAGGATGAATCACTACATAGTAACAAACAAAGTCACTACTCGCTGTCTGTCCCCTTGTATATCTTT
The DNA here is from genome assembly GCA_028554685.1 of Agrotis ipsilon. Classification (NCBI taxonomy): domain Eukaryota; kingdom Metazoa; phylum Arthropoda; class Insecta; order Lepidoptera; family Noctuidae; genus Agrotis; species Agrotis ipsilon. The sequence goes on from CM052956.1 coordinate 196,889, forward strand.
AAGACTACACAACAGATTTTGAATCGGTTTTTTTAAATAGATAGAGTGATTCAAGAGGAAGGCTTTTATGTATATAACATGTATAATATAGATGAGATTGCACCCGTGCGGACTTGCGGAGCCGGGGCGGGTCGCTAGTAAAATATAAATATCTTTTAGACATATTTCATTTGTAATAATTTCAGGTCGACTCGATTTCGAATGGAAATCGTGCGCTGCTCTTTGGGTGAGGCTTATGTCCAAAAGTGGAACGCAATAGGTTGAAATGATGATAATTTGAAAAACTTTATTATGTGTTAGGTATGTAGTCCAACCAAGACAAACTTGATTAGGTTTTTTTTTGTTTCTTCACACAGGATTTCTCCTGAATATTGAACGGTAGGTTTACAAACATAAATTTTCAGCTTTTACAGAATCACTCGACACGCAATCGTTTAGCCATTGCACCGAACGTGTTGTATGCCACCTACCAGCATGTTTTTTTTTAAAGGGGACGAACCCACCACAGTATTCCCAAACCACTGCAACTCCAGAGAGCCAGAATCAACAGTGGCAACCACTAGGAAAGCGCCGAGACAATGACTCTCGACGTGTCCCGGAGATTTACCTGTCTTGGATCCTGCAACGAAATTAATCAGAAAAGAATACTGGAGGAGTAGGAAAAATATATGTTTCCACTTGCGTCCGTGCAAGCAGGAGATAGAACAAAACAAGGCCAAAGTATTGCACAAAGGGATATTACAACTGGGAGAAGCTCAGTTGCCTAGCACCACGGGTAAAAATGACTACTAAAATTAATGGGTCCTAAATTGTGAGCTGCTATATTTGATTCCAATAATAGGTAAAAATGCTTGAATTGCATGTTTGTAATCACTATTATTATTTAAACTCCAAGCGGCGCAAATACATTGGCCTAGCTAGTAGCTATGTATTTGAGCCGTTTGGGGTTGAAACTCTGGGGCCATGGGGTCCGAGAGCCCACAACGTCTTTAAAGATATCGCCAGGCGTTTAGTCGACTCTTCAGGTGACCAGAGGGCTGGCCTATTCCTTGGCCAACGAATTAGCATTGCCATACAACGTGGCAATGCTGCCAGCGTTCTGGGCACTGTTCCCGTTGACAGCGATGTGGACGTATTCTTTGACGCCCTGTGAATGTTTTCTCTTTTATTTTATTTTTTTAATTTTTATTTTTCCTGTACATATTACTAGTAGGTTTTTATTTATAGTTTGTAAATTAAAGTGTAAATAATAAAAATATATTACTATTATTGTAAGAGATAGATCGATAGACGCTTACTTTATTACGTCTATCATAAATGTTTCTTTACGCAAACCCAGTCGCTTCTTATTTTCGACCGACTTCAAAAAGGTGGTTCTCAGTTCGACTCATTTAAAAAAATAGTTTGCTCCTCATAACTTTACTTCTGATTGACTGAGTGAACCGATCTCGATAATTCTTTTATTGTTCGATGCAGTATATCTTTGGTCCAACGATTTTTTTCGGTATGGGTTAGTAACTTTTATTTTATGAGTATTTTTCCTTATTGTGTACTGATGTTATTACCGGTACTACGGATTACTTAAATATTTGACAAGAGTTTCGGTTGAATATTTGAAATAAAAAGTTTAAAATAAAAACCGCCAGCTTCAAAAACCCATACAAAAACACGGCTTCGGTGTTAAATGCATGTGAGAAAAATAGCGGGTACGATTCCTGGTTAGGAATATTTATTGCAATGAACTTGGATAGAATAATTGTAGGAAATCTAATTTTTAACATATTTTTACGCCTGGCGAATTATATATCACAACTGAATGATCTGGCTTATTAATTTATCAATACTTTAAATATTCAATTTTAAAGATGACAGCTATGCGGTGGAGTACTTCGACGCCTTTTAATTGTACCTGCCCATTTTGTATTTTATTTTATTTTTAAATATCAGTTTTAGTTTTCATTTAGTGCCTATCTTTTGTAAATATTTAGTTAGTAACACTTGTATATTTATAGTTTTAGCTATAATATACAATATAATTTAATTTTGAAATTAATAAATATTTATTAAGTTAATTTTAAAGATGTAATTGATATCGAAATGCATCATTATACACTTTTTGGGACCAAAAAAATCGCATCTTTAAATACGTCTAGCTTCGTTCAATACTAGTTTTTCTTAGCCCGGTCTGCAATTCTGTGTTAAGAGATAGTTTAAAAAGTATTGAGCAAGTAGGTATTCAGCGTGCCTCAAACCTTTTCGCGAAAATTCAGGCATATCTACAGCTATTAGTTGTTACACTGACACATTCAGCTAGGCCACGCTGCTAACTCGTAATTATAAATCTTAATTGGCTAAATTGTAAATCTCAAATCCCTCATTAGAATGAGATATTTCAAACATGGCACCAATTCGAACTGTACTTTTTTCGATATGTTAATGATTAAAACTTTAAATTCTTTCAGACAACTACATAGTCTGCTGAAAATGTAGACAGCAACCTTATAAACTATGTTAGTACAACATCAATAGAAACAAAAAGGGGAATTAAATCTGTTTTTTTTTTATTAACCTGCAGCCCTGACATGCAGGTTCATTGACCTGCATGCATGCATGGACGCACGTACATTCTGTCTGATATCATTTTCAGGATTCCGTTACGGCTCCCCCTCATACTGCGAACCACAGATATTGTTTTCTTATGCAGAATTGCATAACCATGTTTCAAATTTTTTAAACCATATTTGTGTCATTTAGTAACAACTATTGAGATGCTTAATAATGCTCCTTATTCACTAAAAAAATCTTCACTAATATAGTGTTATAAAGAGAAAAGATATGATTGTTTGTTAGTATTGAATTGTAACAATGAGCCTTTACAAAAAAAAGTCGACATAATTCCTCGGTCGCGGGACTAATGAGTAACCGTGGCCGTGGAACGTAAAGGGCTATTGAAGGACATCGGACACCGGAGTTTAAAATAACCTAAGTGCAAAAATAAATATATCATTTAATTACATTTGACTGTGGATTTTATAAGTCCGAGAGTCCCTCCCGCGGGAGGACTCATTCGATGATTTTACCACGTAAAAACGTCGACATACTTACTACATCTACAAAAAATCAAAACAACATGAGAGCATATAGTCACAGCTACATAATAATTATGTAGTAACTAAAGGCACGCTTATTACATACTGGTGAGACCGTGAGTGAGCGGGTGTGGTGAATGAGCGACTACAATGACTCAATGAGCGAGCAAGCGCGTGCGACACCCACGCAGGCATATAAAGCAACCACATAACATAATGATATGTACACGGGCTTTGTTTTAATTTCATGTGCTTCAAGTGTTGTATGTAATTTGACGAGCGAGTACTACGCACGTACGCATGAACCCTAGTCTTCTGTCAGAATTTCTTTACAAAAATGTCTTTGTGTTTGATGCCATTTTTTATATTGTGATTACATATAGTTGTCTGAAGTTAACATAATGACATTTACTGTTTTTAATATTTCTGTGTTTATGTCTTAGGGCTGTATTTTGAGGTGATATTCATACCGCATTTACAGTACAACTGTTGGAAAACTATTTTTTAACGGATTAATATTTTTATACTGTTGTGTGTGTGAACTCTGTCATACAATTACATATGCCATTGCTGAATAAAACGTACAGATGAACCGATTAAAGACTGATGTATATCGGATTAGATTTTTTAACTGGATCCGTAATACTGTCATATGGTCATCGCTCGTACAACAACTGGTATAGAATGCCTCACGCATTAAGTCCGCTTTTGTGTTGCGAAAAAGGTTTTTAATAAATAAATAAACAACATTATGGCATCGCCGATTATACTTATACGTAAAATTGAACCTGTTAACGAACTTATTGATGAATAAAGCAAGTTATAAGTAACAGCGAATAATCTGTTTCAACTTACCTTATAATCTTAAATAATTCGACCAATAAGTAATCAGAATATTTTTCATCATTCATACCAACTGATTAAATGAGTATTGTTAAATTATTCCCAGCAAACACCAATTACCATCAGAAATAATCTGAGTTAAATTCTGGTTATTTTGAAATCCAGATATTTAAAGAGTCCCTAGTAGTGATTTAGTTTCTGTCGGTACTTGGTGCTGGGAGGAGCCACGTCGCGTCAGGTACTTGTGACAGGGCGAGCAATGCTCACGTGTTTGTACTGCTGTATATAGTGTTATGTGCCCCAGCTATGTGACGAGGACTCACTTAGGTATACTTAGATTAATAGTGTAACTTGATATGTTATTACATAAGAATGTAAAGTACTATGTGGTGAACTGGATACATCTTTTATCGTCATAAGAATAATTGTAAATTAAAGTTGTAAAACATACATCATAAATCTTTGCTTTCTGCAAAAGAGTATGATGGGGTCATATCTAAAATAAAAATATAAAAAGAAATCTTTGATGTATTTGGAAAGACAGAGAAAACATTAATCTGTCACAAACCCCACGACAAACGCATAACATGAACAAAATAAAATAAACACAGGAAAAAATAAAAGTGAAACCTGATATTAAAAATTGGAAACAGATTTTTGAAAGACCATTCATCTCAAACATTTTGAAAGGAACTAAGTGATCGGACATACGCGCCACCGCCATCAGCGAGACATTTGAGTGAGCATAACATACTCTCAAAGGTTAATTTAGTTGTGTCAAGTTTAAATTAAGAAAATCATGTTTGATACTATTATTTGTCAAGATATCTGCCCTCTCTTGGATAACATCAATGTCAAGTATCTGCAAACAGATTCGACGCCGAGTGAGCCTCCGAGCTGATGCTTCATAATTAGATGATTCCGCAGTGGCGCCCTCTGCTCTCCTCATATAATCCAACGTAATCTCGTCAAATGCAATCATCTTGGCTTTCACCAACCATCGGTGCTGCACCAGAGACAAACGACAATGAACCTTATTACAACGTGGCAGAGATAACGGTTGATTCAATATTTCTGGCTTGTTTCGAACAGTTAGGGCTGTCAGTAGCGAAAATTGCTTCCGATCTTGTTAACTGATGCGATAGGGATGACTCGCATGGAGTTGAGTTTTGTTTTATCTTATGAGATTAGAAATAAAATTCTGCAAAAAGTAATGTTTATCACATTTATTGTGGCTAAGACTATTAAATTACTATTTGAGTGAGCACAATCACTGTGTTAAAAATTCTTAAACACAGTAGTATTTTGTTTGTAGCCTTCGAACCATTAAAACAATCATAGGATAAACATTATAAACTACACGTAAATACGTAATTTTAAATAACATGCATGGTTTACAGTTAAACTAAATTCTACAATTTTAGAAATCCATTCCGTTGAATAAAACATGGCCCCATGTTTGTATATCTGGTCCCCCACACGAGCTGGGGCGACGTAACAAGATTAGTGCAGTGACGTCACGGGCAGCCCTACCAGCCCCACTTACAATATTAGGGCTCCTTGTTCATGTAATTCGATAATTCGCGTCGGGCGCCATTTTGTGAGCTCGTCGATTATTATTAAATAGAGGCATCTGATCGTTGGATTAGGTTATTTATTAAATAAATAACATTATGACTAACACGCTTGTAACATCATCCGCTATCCAGTTTCATAGATTTATATTCAAAGTCAAGTTCAAATGTTCGACCTACCCTGTGAATTTTCCGAAATCTGTTGTGGCGAACTAATTTCTTGTTATATTATCTGTGGTAATACAAACATAACCCATAGTGACAACACTACGGTTATGTTCGCACCGCTCACCAGACAGGTAGTTACCGGTCGAATTTCAAGGAATCACCAGAGTCTTTATTATGCCGTAATTAACTCAGGCTATTGTACACCATTTAAATTCCTATGACCGTCATTGTACCGTGCTATGTTCTGTGTCAGTTATTCATTAAGTAATTTTGTGGAAACTTCAATATACAATCTTATCAAACTGGACCGGTCTTTCAATGAACAAACTGGGCGCTATGCCGCGCCTAAACTGTCTTACATAAAAATATTTTTCGAATAAAGAAAAGATAATAATAATTGTCTTTAACTAAAGTGTTTCGGGTATCATGTTACCTAGAGGGGTTGTAGAGGTTCGATAGGCAGTCGCTGCATGTAAAATACTGATATTCAGCTGCATATGGTTCGACTCGAAGCTGATCCCAATATAGTTGAGAAAAGGCAGGCAGATGATGATGATGGTGCGGTAGAGTGTTTGCAAGTGATGCGCGGACTCTTTACGGACAGACTTAAACGACAATTTATTAATATTATTATATTTCAAGCAGTAAATGGTCAAAACTATACTAGGTCTTAGGTATTTTAATCTTAGACATGCCTAGACCTAGCTAGATTCAGTTTTTGACCATTTCCTAAATAGCTTCGGATGTGTATATACATTTCTTATATTATGAGTTTTATACAATTTGTAGACATCATACATTTCCGATACCATGTCTAATTTTATTTCAGCTAGACATATACAACTATTGCCCCTTTTCTTCCTACTCTGAGCATGCCGGGGTCGCGGGACTGTCTTATCAGGTAATCGTGACCATGGAACGTAAAGGGTTATTAAAGGATCACCGCGGATTCTAGTCAGTACAAGTTATACAGTTACTACCGTCCCGCCCTGTTCATTTCAAGATTTTACCACTACATATTAAAACAAAACAATAATGAATATTTTTTTTTTTTGTCTATTGTATTTTTTTTTTTTTTTGAAAAAATTACAATATGTACACTTTAATTTACAAACTATAAATAAAAACCTACTAGTAATATGTACAGGAAAAATAAAAATTAAAAAAATAAAATAAAAGAGAAAACATTCACAGGGCGTCAAAGAATACGTCCACATCGCTGTCAACGGGAACAGTGCCCAGAACGCTGGCAGCATTGCCACGTTGTATGGCAATGCTAATTCGTTGGCCAAGGAATAGGCCAGCCCTCTGGTCACCTGAAGAGTCGACTAAACGCCTGGCGATATCTTTAAAGACGTTGTGGGCACTCGGACCCCATGGCCCCAGAGTTTCAACCCCAAACGGCTCAAATACATAGCTACTAGCTAGGCCAATGTATTTGCGCCGCTTGGAGTTTTCAGCACATGCAGCAGCAGCGCCAGCACAACACGCTGAACTAGGAAGATGGGATGGCGCAAGGGTGTCGACACATGTTGCATCCCACACCAAAGGCCTACCCAGCTTCCATGGCATTATGGACATACCATCGGGTCTCTTCCCATCGTCGCGTGCCAAACCACTGGGTTCTAATACGGCTGGCACCCCGGCGGTGACAAGAGCACGACGGATTATGTCATTTAAGCTAGCGTGTCGTGCTAACCGACCTGCACTCCTGCTGCAGGAAAGGCCATGGTGTCCGAGGCAGTCGACTACTTCACCAAATTGACAGCGGTGTGGAGCACCACAGGGAGCGCCCAAACGTAGGCAAGAATAATGTAATAATAAATTAATTAATTAATACTCTAATGAATATTTTTAACATAATTTTGAGAACAAAAAGTGATGATGTCCGTCTATCTGTTCTATAGCTGCTACGCCGTAGCAAGTTGCTACGCCTGCTACGTCACGTAGACTGGCAATTTTTCGTAGCACAAATAAACCCGCCCACCGTAGACACATTTATGTTAAGGCTAAATTAATGGACTTTGGGGAGAAGTAACGGAGTCGTACACACATACATATAATATTTATAAATTATTGGAAAGTCAAACTAACCAACTTTTGCAAACTTGTGAAACTTCAACCGTAGAAGAAGTATATAAGGAACATGCGGCATCCTGTAGTTTCTTCTCATAGGAATAAAGTATTTTAGGTAGAACTGAAAGTTTAGACAAAACATTTTTCGGATCGTTTGTTATAGGTAATAATAATAAAGCCTTTATTAACGATCTAATATGTTACATTTCATCTTAACACTACTTAGTACTCTATGACAATATTTTTGACTATGAAAGTAATTAATAGCTATAATTGTTCTTGTTAGACACCGGTTTCTGGATCGTCTTGCTTTCCAGCATAGGCCTCCCCAAGTGTTCTCCACAGCGATCTATCCCTTGCTTGTCTAGTCCAACATGCTCCTGCTACCTCCTTGATATCATCTTCCCATCGTCTGTATTGCCTTCCTTTACCTCTTTTATTGTATCTAGGACACCATTCTGTTACCTCTCTCGCCCACTTGTCAGTCTTGCTCCTTATTAAATGCCCTGACCATTTCCATTTTAATTGTTTAATTTGGTATTTTATATCGGTAATCTTTGTCTGTTTTCTTATTGTTTTTAACTGAATTTTATCTTTTAATTTAATTGTGAGTATGCTTCTTTCCATTCTGTGTTGACAAGTTTCTAAGGATTTAATATTTTTCTTTGTACAGCTCCATGTCTGACATCCGTAAGTCATGCTTGGTAGAACGCATGAGTCAAATATTCTCTTTTTTCCTTCAATTGGTATATACGAGTTCTTCATTACGTCTTTTAGAGCCCAATATCTCTTCCATCCTATGTTTATTCTATTCCTGATTTCTTTTGTTGTGAGGTCTGTGGGAGATATTATTTGGCCTAAATATGTGTACTCCTTTACATATTCCAGGTTAGTAGCATTGCCAAGTTTAATAGTAGTTTCAACGTTGTTTGTCATCAATTTCGTTTTACTTTTGTTCATTAACAATCCTACTTTTTCGCTTTCCCATAACAGCTGTTCGATCATAACCTGTAATGTCTTTGGATCTCCACTTATTAGTATAAGGTCATCGGCAAATCGTAGATGGTTAAGCAGTACTCCATTAATATTTATACCATATTCTTCCCATTCCAGCTGTCGAAATACATGTTCTAGGGTTGCTAAGAAAAGTTTGGGTGATAAAGGGTCTCCCTGTCTAACCCCTCGTCTAATGGGAAAATATTCTCCTATCTTTTCTGTTCGTATTTTGGCTTTCATATTTCTGTATATGTTTTTAATTATTCGGACGTATTTACTCTGGACACCTTGAGATGTTAGGGCTTCCCATATTTTCTCATGTTTTAGCGAGTCGAATGCTTTGTTGTAGTCGATGAATGCCAAGTAATATTTGATTCTGTATTCGTTACATTTCTGTATAATTTGTTTAATGGTATGAATATGATCTATGGTTGAGAAACCACTTCGGAACCCTGCCTGTTCTTTTGGCTGATTTTCGTCTAAGGTCTTTGTTATTCGCCCTAGTATTATCTTAGAGAAGACTTTATATAAATTAGACATTAACGAGATAGGTCTGTAGTTTGAAACATCGTCTGTTCTTCCTTTCTTGTGTAGTAAAATTATAGAGGACACGGTCCATTGAGCAGGTATATATTCAGTTGTAATGATCTCATTAAAAATGTCAGTCAATGTGTTCAAAATAGTTTCGGATACTCCAATTAAAAGTTCATTTGAAATGTTATCATCTCCTGGTGATTTCCCTCTCTTCTGTAATTTTATGGCTTTGACAACTTCTTCTTTTAGTATACATGGAATTCGATTTTCTTTTTTAATTGTAACAGTCTCGTCAATTATATTTGGTGCGATTTGCTCATCGTGATAAAGATCTCGATAGAAATCGGGTTCAAATATATGCCCCTACAGATGTAGCAAAGAAAGAAATTAAAGACAGCTTTTACGAAACCCTTAATAAAACTATGGAAACTTTGCACAACACCATTATTGTCATGGGAGACTTCAACAGTCAAATTGGCCATAGAGAGAAAAACGAAGATAAAATTCTTGGACTTTACACAACTGGTAAACGGAACAATAACGGACAAAGATTGATAAATTATGCATTAGAAAATAATTTGCATGTTATGAACACCTTCTATAAAAGAAAACCTAAAAGGAAATGGACATGGGAATCTCCTAACGGCAAAACAAGAAATGAGATAGATTTCATTACTACGAATAAACCAAATCTTTTCTATAATGTTGAAGTTCTTAACAACTTTAATTATTTTACCGATCACAGACTACTTCGAGGCCACTTAAACATACTAGTGCCAAAGAAATCAAGGAAACATATAAAAAGTAGCAGACAACCAATTGTACTACCAATACCAAGACAGATCTTAGAATCTCTAGAAAACAAGCTAATACCGATACATGATTACAGAACAGTTCAGGAAAAATACGATATTTTAGAAAAAGAAATTAAAGAAATCAATAAAAAACTAGGAAGGGATAACAAACCACCGAAGGATAGATTGGGATCCGAAGCAAGAAAACTAATAAAACAAAGAGCACTCCTATTTAAAAACAGAAAAAATAATAGACAAAATATTACCAAACTGAGTAAGGAAATAAATCTAGAATTAAGAAAGTACAGAAAAACACTAAGAACAGAATCAATTAAATCTCACATAGCTAAATCAGGAGGAATCCAGAATGCGTGGAAGGAACTCGAGGAAAGTAAAAATTGGATTACCAACATGACACACCACAAAACAAAAAAACACAAATCCAAAAGATACGAAATATTAGATATAGCGACCGATTTCTATCGAGATCTTGTTATAGGTAGTAAGATCATCAAATAAGTCCTCTCGCCCTGGGTAGACCTGTAGAGTAGAAGAGACTGTCAGATTCGTTCTGAATAAAATCCATTTTGTTCCTTTAATTGACCTTTATTTTCCAGGGTCACGGTTACCTAATAAGACAATTTCAGGACCCCTGTAGTGATATATGGCTGTCTATGGTGTCCGTCAGATTTTTTCTGAACATCAAAAAGTTTATATTGGAGGCGAGTGAGTAATATCGAAGGTATTACAGAATATATTTCTGTGAATCGTCCTAAGCGAAGTTTCAGAAGTAATCAAATTAAAGTCAATTTCTTTCCAATAAAGAGAATAGCAATTAATCGGAGTAGTATATTATGTTGAAATAAATTGCGAATGCTCGCTATAGATATCCGAGCGCTCGTAGTTTGATCTCAGTAATGTGGCCGTATATCGCGCATTGTGAGCACAGCCATTGATCTGCTTTAGGTAACTATTAGGAAAGGCTTTTACGGTAATTGGTAGTGGAGCGAGCTGCGGACGATACACAGAATAATAGAGTACGATGAAACATACAGACAGGACAAGTGTACACAGAACATGTGTAAGTATTTGTGTAATGATAAATGATATTTATTTTGCAAATAGGTTTTCGCAAACCCTTTTACAAGTCAAAACACTTTTTTTTATAACTACTCGTAAGTGAGGCCGGTGTTTTGTACCTAACTACTCTGAGATGAAACAGCCGAAACAAACTCAGAGGTCATCGTCTCTTTTAAAGTCCAGACATTAAATTTATATTTTTATCACAAACACATCTATCATTACAGGCAATAATCCTAATGTGGTAGCGTGGTCTTTAGTTTAATACTAAATTACAATTTGATAACACATTACTAATACAACATAACAACATATAATTAGTAGTTATAAATTAGCATAACATAATACAAACAATGTTACCTTTGTGAATTCATTCAGAGAGCAATTAAATAAATTGGTTAAATCATCCTGCAGGTTTGTGTCTGAGATGGCCTTTTGAAGAAAGAACCATACTATACCAGTCAGTGCAAACATTTGTCAGTTATCGTGAAACTCGACTCATAACTCAAGGAGCTGTAGTAGTTAGACTATAAACACACAATGAAAAATAGGAATATAAATCACTCGAATATACTTTTTTTTTTTTTTTTTTTTTTTTTTTTTTACGTGGTAAAATCATCAAATGAGACCTCTCACCCCGGGCAGGGCGAGAGGTACTGTCAGACTTGTACTGACTAAAATCCACGGTGTTCTTCAGTAGCCCTTTATGTTCCGGGGTCACGGTGATGGTATGAGTCCCGCAACCCCGGCAGGCTTTGGCCCTCTGAGAGGGGGCCCCGTCATTTTGCTGACAGCTCTTTGAGGCGCGCGTGGAACACGACGCGCCGTCGACCCGGGACTCGAATATACTAGAACTAAACTATTACAAAGCATTGTAAAATTCCTCCTCAACACTACCAACTGGTAATGTGCCCAAGAGAATGGCGGTATTGCCACTTTGTATGGCAAATAATCCTTAGATTCTGGTCAAGACAAAAGCCGGCTCTTGGGTATACCTTTATTATTTTATAGTTTGAAAATATAAGATTTTTTTATTTAATTTTATAGCTTGTAGGCATTAAACCCACCATACGATCGCGTCTACATTCTACAATCAGTTGCAAAACGTAACAGCGCAATAGGCTAAGTGCGTGCTCAGTTGGTAGGAGCCTCGGTTGCTGTAGGTGGCACTCACCGTGATGACTCTTATCAACAACCAGCCTGCCACTGTTACACACACACACACATATATTTTTGTATGTATGTGTCATATAAAGTTTACTCACTATTCAAATTGATATTTTGATTGTATATTAACTTGTTTTACTATTTTCTATTGTGGTTAAATCATGAAATGAGGACTGTTAGACTCGTACTGACTAAAACACACGGTGATCCTTGAATAGCCGTTCTTGAGTTTACGTTCCAGGGCAACGGTTACCTGATGGGCCACTCTAGCGACCACATGAGAACCACTGGTATTTGGAGCCAATTACAATTAGTATAGATCTGATTTTAATAAACAACATTCATTTTATTTTCAAGCGTTCCAACGACTACACAAAACTTCTCATTAAAAAAAGAAATTGTTTTACTTTCTTAACAATTAAAAAAACTATAATATTCGTTGCATATAATTCCAGTACATTTGTCTCATGATTTCCGTCCGCGTCGCGTCGCGTCGGTATCACATAATTAAGACGACGTACTTCAGCCTGCAGTAATCATCACATACTAACTACTGTATGTGCCTACATGTGTGTGTGCGCCGGTGATTGCTGTGCTCATTATCGCGATGACGCTTAGCAGGAGGTTTTCGATAGCGAAAACAAAAAAAAACAAACAATATAACACGATATTGCAGTGAAAATGGCAGTTATTTTAGATATTGGTGGTGTTGCAGATACAAACTGTCAATAAGTCTATATCAGTAGTTTATTTTCATAGTCATTGGTTTGTCAAAATCTCAAATAAGTCAACCTTTTATTAATTACTTTTAATGTATGCTATATCAGTAAAAAATACAAGAATCTTCATGTGTATTTGTTTGTCAACAAGCGTCATAAAGTTTCGTCAGTTTCGATAGCGAACACGCCCCGCTAGACGCGGCGGGAGGAAGCTCCACATTACTTGATAGTGCATTTTATATATTTTTACATTCGGTATATTCGCATTTGGTACGAAACGTTCATTACGGACGCACTCGCTAACGAACGAGCTGCGAGCGCCGCCCACCCGCGCGCGCGCACTGACACTGAACTAGCTAGGGAGACTACTCTTATATTGAATTAGGAATTCTTTTTTGGGGTTCAGAAAAATTAACGTAAGTTATTGAATTTTTTGAAAGTACCGTCAACTTGTGTGGACTGATGATTGCGGATGATGACTTTGACAAATGCTTCAGAATACATATTACCATATGTCCAAAGTTCAGAGTTCAGTCCACTCGTTTAGACGACAGATAAGTAAAATATAATACAACTTACTCTTAGGCACGTATTACAGAACGTCACTCAATACTCAAGCATTACTTAAAACTAGATTCAAGGCATTTGATTGGTTAAAACTAGTCTTAAAGTAAGACTTCAGTTTTGATGTGCGTTTTGTAATACGGGCCTAAGAGTTAGTTGATAATATATTTGATAAAATAACATATGTTGCAGTTAGATACTTTTGAATGTAACGCACATCGGTAATTGATGTTTAGTTTTTCATTCGAGAGCTGTCATATCTTTGGAATCGTATATCTGAACAATTATAAGTCATCAGTGGAGTCCAGTGAATGTTATTTCTATTAAGTATGTACTAATTCTCATAAATAGTAAATAAGATGCAGACCCCAGCTCCCACGCCATTCGTCACGAAAATGGCCGGGTATATAGCACAGGCTTTGTCTATAGCTGACGACGCAGTTCCGGCCCGTAACGATGTCCTCCCGGTAATGACACCCCCTTCACACCCCCGTCATCACCCCCCGACAATAACATTAGCGGGAATAGTTTTTATACACCCACTCTGATGACAGGGGCGAGGGGCGAGGGGAGAGGGGAACTCGTAATATACCGTAATGCTAAGAGATTGTGCAGGTATTGTTGAATAATAACCCCTGGGGGATGATGTTCGTGCCGGGGATGTTGATGTGCAATAAACGATGTGGCTGGAATAACAACGGATGTGATGTGAGATTATAGAAAGGAAATAGTCCTTACAAAGATTTTAATTTGATGCAATATGGTGTAAACTGTAAAGCCTGTAAAGTCATAGTTAAAAAGATTAATGTCGTAGTCTTAATTTTATTACTTAAACTTCAATTTTGAGTTTGTGATAAACCTGATACTTAAATTGTAAAGGAAAAAGAGTAAAATAAAAAACTTTTTTCAAAAAAAATTTAACCGCCTTCAAAAACAACCACAAAAAAGGGTAAAATAACCTACAAAATAACTTTTCTTTCGGAAGTCGGTGGCTTTGTTTTATTATTTCGATGTCTTTTTGCCACCGACTTCCGAAAGAAAAGTTATTTTGTAGGTTATTTTACCCTTTTTTGTGGTTGTTTTTGAAGGCGGTTAAATTTTTTTTGAAAAAAGTTTTTTATTTTACTCTTTTTAGTTTTAATATTCAACCCAAATTCTTGGCAAATACAACATTTTCTTACATGTACACTAGAATTTTGTAATCCGTAGCACCGGTATTAACATCGCCCATGTTTTGTGCATAAAAGAAAGTTCCAATAAAATTCTCTATCTCAAAAAATGCTGAACAGAGTTCGATGAAACTTGCAGTATTCCCTAAGGTGAACGATCCCTAGTACAACAAAAAAACAATTTTGAAAATCGCTCCACAATTGGCGAAGTAATGGCGTAACAAACACGCAAAAAGTAAAGATCATCATGTCGTCCAAGTAGGCGAAATTAATAAAAATGCTCACAAAATAAAAAGTACTGAACCAAATTTGATGAAATTTTTATGGGACCACACTGCAAGTATCCTGCATCGAACAAAAAAAGAATCACACTAATCGGACTAGAAACCTCGGAGTAATCGATGTACATACATAAAAAAAAAAAATAAAAAAAAAAAAAAAAAACATACCGACCGAATTGAGAACCTCCTCCTTTTTTTGAAGTCGGTTAAAAACACAAGCGTCATCGAACACGAACCAAGCGCTGAGCAGTCAACATATAAGTATATATACTATATAGTGTATGTATTGTGTACGTATAAGTTTTCATAAATATGTAAGCAAGAGCAACTACATAATAAGTAAACAAATGAACACATAAACAAACATGAACAAATTGAACATGTCTCCATAATGTATGACAGCAAACTCTGTATTCATAAGTGTCGGCCGATTGGATCGCGCGACATAACTTAGTACAAACTTATCGTCAACATTCGAAAACTTATTGAAGTGATTTGTACTGGAGGCACAACAAACCTACCCTCCCTCCTCCCAGCACCCCCTGCCTCCTCCGCCTCCCTCCTTCACGCCTGGACTTATTTACATTTATATAAAGTGGATGATACATTGGACGCGATTGTTATATACCTATTTTGAAAAGGAAAAAAATCACTTTGAATAATAAATGAATGTTGAAACGAAATGAAATATGAATGTTGATGAAATAAGAAACGGACTGATGAGATTGAAAGGGGAGACAACCCCTGTAGGAATACTCTTGGAAAGCAAATATTAAATGAATATTAGGTACGTTAATAAATAATGGAAATAAAGTCACTATTTACGTTTTCGTGTCATATAAATTACTTGTCATGAATGTTATCAAGTTCTTGTTTCGCCATTGTTTTTGGCGCAGAACAAAAGACATCAACGCACGCTGTCATCAAACAAAACTGTCATGACAGTTTGTGCGGTATCTTTAACGAATGCTGATGTCTCTGAATGTTTGTAAATAAAGGAGTTTAACTATAAAAAGTCTGTAAATCAGACAAATTTAACATGTATTAGAAATAACTAGAACACTTTAGCTTGTATGGCATTGGTAAAATCACGATTTCTTTATATAAGGTAAAAATTTTGCATGAACCTGTACCCACCTTTACAACTGAAAGTACATAAAAAGCACATAAATTATACAAGGGCATAATAACGGCGTCCAATTTTCAAAGAAACCTCTCATTTGAATGAAAACGTCGGCGTCGTCGTTTGGTGCGGCGGCTCTCGTTAGCCGCGAGGGGCGGCGCGGCCTCAACACAGTAATATGGAAATAAATGAGAAAACATCAAACGCCGCCGACACTGATCCACTCCAATCAGATAACAATACTGCTTTGTGGACACGAGACACTGATGCTGTGCTTCAGGACAGCGAGGACCACTTCACTTTGATTTATGAAAATGCTCCTTGTTGTGGAAGTACCTACCACGTGATGGTAAAAGAAAATAAGAATCAAATATCAATGAATGCAAGGTGAAAAAAAAGAGGCAAATCTCCGCACCTTTGTATGATAATAAATGTTTCTAATATCGCTAAACTCGATCCTAGTATCCTAGGTCGTGGCGTAATGCTTCTTTGATAAATAGACTATCAGACATAAAATAAATATTTTTAGAATTTGAACACGTAGTTCCCGAGATAAGCGCGTTTAGACTCGCCAATATTTTTGTTTGGTTAACTTTACGTATTTATTTATATATGTTTACATTTTTTATACCATTAGTATAGTTAAAACAAATATGTACACACATTAATAAAAGTTTCTGATCACAAGCATAAGCTGATGTTTCCTTTTAATTGAACTTTATCAAGAAGGAATCTTTGTTGTGTGTTTTCTTTTGATATAAATACCTGTAATACGAGTAATAATCTAAAAAGAATAAGAAATCATAATACAATCTACCGTAACAAAATAATATTTCGATTTTTCAAAGTGATCGCAATCTTTTTGATGTGTGTACGTAAGATTCCACGTAACCAAGCAAAGGCAATTCTTTAGCATATTGTATGTTTGAACTGATGAGATATTCTATACTTCACCATTACTTAAGTTGCCCGCATTTTCGTGTCCCGAAGTGTATTCATCAGAGAGTAGGCTCTCGAGTTGTTATTGCGTCACAAAGCCATTGTTCGGCCACTGTTAGATATACTAGAGGTGACTGGCGGCGTCACACGACGGAGAAGGAGGCATCATTATGAGGAGCTTGCTCATTAATCACCGCCTTAAGAATCATTGGAAAATCAAGGTACAAATGCCAACACGCCAGTACCTCAATCTGTCAAATTTATTTAATAGATTTTCAACCTTATCACAATAATAGTAAATGAACATTGTATTTGTATTTGACAAATAGGTGTAGGTTGACCGGCTGGCCTATGTACATTTTTCATAAAATTCAAGGTAGGTTTCCGATTGGACGAAGGGATATTGTTTGTACTTAAAATTACTTAAGTATTATACACAGCTGTAAGAAAGAAACAACAAAACTTCACCTTTCATCATACATGCCAAAATAAATATAATTGTACCATTCAGTGCTCCACCACGCCCCGCTGTCCGTCAGTTTACACAAACAAAAGTGTTCTCTTACAAAACTGCTGCATTCTCTTCTGGCAGCCGCATCACAGTGAACCGCACAGTCACTGACAACACTGACAACTGTCACGTACTGTCACGAATTGTTGACAGTGTGACATATTGTGACAGTAACGTGAGAGGCTCGCAAAAACTGTGTGTTGTTGTTAATCTCTCGTAGCGAACTATTTATAAGATTGGACCGAGATATGCATTGATTTTATAGATAATAACAGAGGTGTCCCATTGAATTTCGAGATGCTATAATTTTTGTAATCGTTTTTAATGACAAGATCTAAGAGCAAATGAAACCAAATTATCGAAATGATAAGCGTGCTAACCTGCGTTAACAAATAATTAAATAATAAAAAACACGCCTGTCTTGTTTTGACAAGACAGGCGTATAACATATTTCTATATACCATGTACCATATTTCTATGTACCATATTTCTTTAAACTAAATCTACTAAACTTTTTGAAGTTTAGTAGGTTTAGTTTAAAGAAAATATGGTTGCGGCTATCATCATTATTATCATATCAGCCTTGGATCGTCTACTGCTGTACATAGGCCTCTCCCTTTTTTGCCTTATCTTTATGTGCGTCTGTCATCCATCTATTCCCCGTAATCCTGACGATTGTATTGTATTCTATAACGTTCTTATAAAAAACGTAAAACCAATTTTATCAATAAAAGTCATAAAATAAAATTTAAAAAGAAATATAGGCGTGGGCTTGTTAAATAGTGAACTGAAAGTGAAAAACAAGTAGAAAAGGAAAACTAGCATATTTTTTGCAGTTGAGGGACAGTTACCTATGTAGAAAAGCAACTCATAATATTCCTTATCTCTAAAAAAGACTGTTTCAATTTTATTGAAACAGACTATAATTATGACAAAGGTTACGGTTTTTATGACCACCGCCAAATTTCGAACACAATTTCTTTTTTATAAGACAATACTTTATATTTATAAAACATCCCAAGCACTGACTCACAGGCAACACGTTTGATACTTTCTTTCTTTCAGATGGCAGTCATATGCATTTTTATATTTCTTTTCTTTGAAAAGTAACTCTCACAGACTCGCTATAGATTCATTTATCATTTGTATTTTTTAATCTTGTTATATATACAAGTTCTACACTACTACTACACAGTACATTCAAAAATCATTATTTTGCCAGGGTCAACAAAGAAACCGCAGCTGACATTGAAGCATCTTTATGAAACAACTCCCCCATGTCTAATTATCGCTTGAGAGGAAATCACTAAGGAAATTTTGACGTAGTCTTTAAGTATATAGGGCGAATATCCAACTGGGTTCGGATGGCCAAATCCCAAAGTATGAGAAATAGCGACACAACAGTAAAGGGATTTTCGAGGCCGTATTTGATGAAAACTAAAACTACATGGGACTGGCTGGCCTTATTATTAAACGATCGGTAGTGTCGTGTAAGTCGGGGTTTAACACTAGGGCCATGGGGTCCGAGTGAATAACTAATGTAGGCATATAAGCATTTAATAGCATAGTTATTTTTCCCATTTTTTTCTTCAACTTCACTGCTATTACACTAAACTAACATATACTAACTAACATAATAATGTAGGTATAAATAAAGATAAAAGCAATATGTTGGTTTGGCACTCTCAGAAGTTGCGTTCACTATTTAGTTTTTAATTAGATTTTACGAAACGTGTTTAAAAGTAAGTATCAGTTAGTAAATATCTACTTAAAAATGCCACCCTTCATGAGATCTCGAAAAAGTAAGTGCCTTGAAAAATGAACCAGTTGTCATATTCTAAACCAATAACTTGGCATATGGAGCGGAGGCGGGTGGCGCGCGGCGTTCGAGCGATGTTCTGGCGATTTGCGATTTTCTAAAGAGTGCTCACACGAAGTACCCTTCACGTAACCGTGCACCACCCGCCTCGCCCCCTCACCACCTTCGAAGACCCTCACGAGAGGATAGAGGGCACTTCTTTAATCGCACCTTGTGACGTGTCTCCTACGACAAAGACTTTATTGAGCCAGTTACAAACTGTTATTAAGTGGAAAACGATTTAGATTTAAAGTCTAGGTTTAGTTCGAGGATTTCTTTTTGTTAGAGAAGAAAATGCTTTGATTTAAGACATTTATTTCTTAAAAACGGAATACGATTGTTGCTTTAGAATGAAAAACACTGCTAATGCTTAAGTATAAAACGTTCTTTGGAACTATATTGGAAGGTGTGTTAATAGTTAGACAAAGGTATCTACAATAATCATAGCAGGTAATGCGGGGAAAGGTACATTAACTTCTACTAAAATAATTAGTAAAATGTTTCCGATCAAAGAATGTAACTAGTGTTACACTCAGGAGAAATGGTGTGGACATAATTATAGACGGTATAAATGTAATCAGTTATATTCCATGCTTAAACAAATTATGAAGAGCTAAATGCTAGGCCCAACTCGTATTTTATATTGCTGACAGTGATTGACAGGCAACCATAAAGTTACATGCTCTGTGGTAACAACTGTCACGTCCTGTAAATAAGACTAGGTGGCCATGAGGGATCAGCTGGCTAGCTGAAAGGCTTTGGCTTTGACTGATAGGCTTTGGTTAGTAGGCTTGCTTTCGATGGCTGGCTTAAGCTGGTTGGTTAAGGCTGGCTACGGCTGCAACTAGTGGCGACATTTCTGGTGTGCTGATATGCTGAAACTGGTCTAATTTAACGTTACGTTTTATGCGTAACGTTAAATTAGGCCAGTTATTTAAACAAAAAGGCCGAAAGTTACTTTCGGTTTTATTGTTTTGTATTCAATTTACTGTATATGAGTTTGATTATTTTTTGTTCTGCGTTTTGTAATTTACTAATTTTTGGCTGCAAAGAGAAAAAAACGTACTTATGTTTCTTAAATACCTTATACACCTACCTTCACCTTCAGATTTATTTTTCAGTTTACATAAAAAAGTAAGTCAAGGAAGTAGCTGTCCCACACAGCATACTTATTGACTCGCAAGCACATAAAAATCTGATGGAGCTTCAAGTCCTTAAAAAAAATCTATAACCGTTTCTTGCAACCCTTGCATAAGGGTTATAACACTCACATAATCCAATGTAGCTCAGTGAAGCGAGAAGTGCGCACCACGCACCGAGCTAGAGCCTCCGGTGATCCGCGTTGTTCACGCGTGGCTGCCCGCGCTCGGCACGCGGCCTGCTGACTGTGCTGACTTATCTGCTGATACATAGCTCCGTGGTAAAGATGTCAGGAGGCTGTATCATCAGCAGAACACTTAGGTATGCAGACACTACAGCAATTTTCAAAGGAGTTTCCTATATAGGTAGTATATGCATTTTTTTATCGTGATACAATTATCAAATGAGTCCCCCCACCCAAGGCAGAGCGGGAGGGACTGGCAGACTCGTACTGACTAAAATCCACGGTGTCCTTCAATAGCCCTTTACGTTCCGGGGTCACAGAAATTCTTGAGTCCCGCAACCCGGCAGGCTTTGGCCTCTAAAGGGTCATACGTCATAATGCTGACACTGTTTGAGGCTCGAGTGGAACACAGCGTGTCGTAGACCCGGGCATAGTCCATGGTCAGACAGCGGGTCGCCTATGTCTCGCCGCCAGCATGCTCGCGCCTACGCTGGCCGGAGCGCGTGGGCGTCTACGACATATAATATATGCATGCAATGTTTCCACGTTTTGGCTGTATGCTAAATTTTCAGTCAAAGAGTTTGGTTTGAAAGTTATAGCACAACGTTAAGAAATCGTTTGAAAATGACTGCTTGAATACCTAACTGCTTTGTTGCCTGTACATTATGTAATGTAGGGGTAGTAACAGGATTGCACTTTAATTTTTAGGAAATGATAGTGTGGGGTGTTCGTGCTGATACATACACTTATGTAGTGGAGGGAAAGTGAACGCGGATTGGATTGAGTCTGCATTTTTTTTTTCTGTGTAATCTTTTAAGACTTGGTTAGGGCTTTGTAAACAGGATGTTTGGATTTTGATAACCGATACTATTTTATTATATACTTGTTTTTAATGACAAATATATTTATAAAAATTCTTAACTCAACACAACGCGTATGGGGGCTATTTTAGTTTTTAAACCGGCCGAACTGGAGTATGTTCAATGAAATGCAAATATCTTTGTATCTAAATACATCATGCAAACAACTTTAAGTATTGCGAAGTTCAACATTGAAGCTAAACTTTTCTAGAATTCATTGAAGCTAAAATGTTCTAATTTTCCGTGGTCCGATTTTATGACATTCAATATGCGTTGCCTGACTTGTCCATGCAGATAAAAACTCGAGTAAAACTGGAAATTTATTAAGAATTTATCCATTTTGAGTATTATATATCCGGTTGTAATCCCATCACTAGTTAAAATCTGTGAACTTCTTGTGAGTGCTTAGATTATTAATATTCTCATGAAACTTCGTTCTGCGTAGAATTATCCATAAAACTTATTCATTTATCTATTAGACCTGTATTTCAATTTTCGAAATCACATTGATATTTCAAATTGTAATGAATTTGATGATATCAAATAAATCCATGAGATGCAGCCGAGGGACGCGTCTAATTTAATAGCGCAATGATTGGACACGTTTACTTCATTCTGATCAAATAAATAACTAAATTTCACAAATTGCGTGTCAGGGAGGAATGTTGTGATCGGCACTCCTCCAAGAGGGTCCCGAGAGGGTCGCACGAGGCTCGTGAGGGGCCGGCACAGCCTCGTAACGTAATCAGAGAGATTATTGGCAATCTGCGGCGATGTGCGCACCCTCCACTGTTACTATTATTGCGTGGCTGCTACCACTGACAAAACTAACTCTTCTAGAGTTAGTTTCATCATATTCAGAACTTATGAAACAAATAAACCTCTTTTACTAATTTGAGATGAAACTTGTGTGTTCATAAACAGTTCTTAAACTTGGCCCATCTTAAGTAAAACAGTTGTTACTTTGTTTTTGTCAACAGACTTGCCACCACTTATCATTTCGGAAATTCGATTACTTCGATCTAAATACCTTAGTCTAAACGTTCTCAAGTTTAGATACAATTTAATTGTAAGCTTCAGGTACATGAGCTCTACAACTTACTGGAGCAGACACAAAGTAGATTTGACTTGGGTTAGGACTTCCAATACCACTGGTAAGATCCCGCGTGATAACTTAATGCGGGCTTAGCTGCGGGTGCTAAGCTAAGCTCGTGGAAAATAAATTCATTGACTCACAGCGGTGACGTCATTTTCGATGCGGGAGTTGAACACAAGAAGCATTGCGTACTTGTAACAGTTGAGTGTATGAGATTCCAATCAGGCCGCATGATTGGCAATCTGTTGCCACTAACAACTCGATTACGCGTCACCGACTGCCGCCGGCGACTCAACAGTGCGTGTCCTTGAAAAAATATTCGACGAGTACACAATTTTTCATTTTAGAGACTTTTCATTATATTTGTTCCATCATTTAACTTACGTGTTGTATTGTATTGGAAACTTATTGACGTGGAGACTTTTTGGTTACCTGTCAAATGAATGCACTCCCAATCTCCCATATAACTATTTTTTTCATGACACTCGATAGGGATACGACTGGATAAAAAGTCTTTGCGACATAAAGTCACGAGTGTAGTGTGCGGCTGGCCTTCCTTACAAGGAACAATATTAAATTCAAAGTAAACATACGATGATAGATGAAGATATTGCAGCATTATAAAAAGCTGAGGCATTGAGTATGCATATGTATTTTGTGGATACAGTTTTAATAAATCAATTTATTTATTTATTTACTTAACTTACATCTATCTTTACAGGTGCAACACCCAATGCGCTTATTCTACCTTAAACTAACATCTATAACTTATTATAAATAACGCATTCCTTGTGAATTCACCCAGAGTACACCAAAATAGGTCCGTCTCATCAGCAATCAGGATACAAATAAAACAAAAAGATCCAGGTGTAGCAGTGAAAATATAATTGAGTTCACACAATTAATGAACACCTGCCTGCAGTGATGACAGATATCACAGAGCCGACATTAAATAACCGAAAACTCATTCATATTGGTGCACAAAATTGCTTTTTATTTATTTATAATGGACATTATCGCGGCATCTGACACGTCGTTAGCGTCGGGTTGCGGGGGTGGCGCCGACACATACATACACACGTTTGTTGTTCTGTCTCGGGTGACATGCTTTGTGTTGCCAACAATAGAGAAACAAACTATTATATTTTAGTTATTTACATAATGGCCGCGAGCGTGATAAGCATTTTAATAATAATCGCAGTCACCCCGTCACGTACCGCTTTGTTGTACCTTGAATATAATAAATAATTTGAGTAATAATATAATAATGTCGTGAATAATAATCGCGTGAAGCTTGAACATAAGTACGGAACTTATTGTGTTATGTTTTAAATAGTGTTGCCTGTTTGATGGCTGTTCAACTGATTTGAATGTCGGTATTGAATACGTTAATATATAAGCTTTGTTATTTTCATTGTTAATCTGCTAATAGTTTACCGCTGGTAAAACCTTTCCTTCATCCATTGAATTGATTTGTTGGATAAAACAGTTATATTTTTATATTCTATTGAGTTTGGATATTAACAGTAGAAGTGCATGTTCAGTTACTTGTCTGCCTAACCCTTTTCCAATACAATGTTAAGGGATTCAAAATAATATCAAATTATGATTTTATTTTATGCAATAGGTACAGATACAGAAAACAGATCAAGATAATACAAAATACCCTTAATCATATAAATTAAGTGGACCTGAAGTCTACTAAAAAACTTTATATGTAAGTACTCGGTAGAACATGGATCACCTGAAAGGGTTACGTATTTCGTAGCACAAGGTCTACGAAGGTGCTACGTGCTACGGCCTACGCTGCTACGAGCGTGAACTTTTAAACAATACAATGATGGGTAATGATTTTTTCAATAATACTCATTCACTAGCTTTCACTTGTTTTGTGAATGGAGTGCTATTTGTCTCTGTACACAACAATAAATACGGGATTTCTCAAATATCAGCAAAATAAAACAAACCGTTGTTTGTGTAGTAATACGCCGGATATTAGTATCCGGGAACACGTGATGAAAGACGTTCATTCAATAAGGAACGGATCACTCAATGAATCGATCGTCGATCAGTCAAAACAAAACACCGATCTGTTGGTGTCGTGTTACGAGATATCGATGTTAATTGAACGGGGTTTTTAAACACAAGAGTTTTTTTGTCGAATCAATGTTTTACTGATATCCTCCATTTGTTTGTAACTTGAAAACACTACGTTGTATTGTCGTTGTTTTACAAACGGGTTTTATTTGAACAAATCTCTGTTACAAACAGGTCTTGGCTATTTTTGAGGCAGACCAACATTTGAATGTAAGTTTTACTGGCTGCTACCCGTGTCTTTTTTGAAAATTACCCTACGGGAGTATAATATCAGGATAAAAGGTAAGGATAATTAGGATATATTAGTCCAAGCTAAAAAAGGCAGCACGATTGGCGCAATTGCTGAGTAATCGATTGTTGCGAAGCGTGTCGCTGTTTCGATCCTCGCACGGAGCAAAAATTTATATGAACTACGAGTGTAGTTGTTCCAGGGTCTGAATGTTTGTGTTTGTGTGTTTCTATGTTTGTAAAAAAACAGTCACCATAAAGGAGAAAAAAAACTGCGTGAAACAGTAATAAATTTCCTAGCGTGAAAAGGTTGTAATTGCAATAACGAATAATAAAAAGAGAAGTATGCAACTGAGTGTTGTCCGGTGACATGTCGGTTCAGAAGTTATGCACAAACACACAGACTTAAGCCATTTATATTATGTGAAGCCAAAAAACCGAATAAATTAGTATGAATGACCTCAATTAATTTCAGATACAACACAGTGTTACTACATTATTGTGTACTAATTAAACAATTATAAACGGAGAGATACCTTCTGCCTTGCTGAAAACTTGATCAATACTTCTTCAACTATCCTTAAACACAGAAATGCTGGGATTGAACCAGCCTAGACGTACCAAAATCAAGTTCTGAGGCATTTCCAAACCTTTCTATCTTGAAAATTGAATATGATTTTAAAAATTCAATTTCCTACATTTATTTTAATAGCAACCTGGTGTTAACCTGGTCTGCATTTCTAAGTTGTGGACGTTTGAAGTAGTGTTGGACAAGTTTCCAGCGTGCCACAAGCACTTTTCCAAATTGCAAATAGCTGATGCTCTTTTAATCTAATCGTCTCTCGGCACCTGTCAATTAGCGAGCTGTCACAACTAGTAGACACAGCGGGCCCGGACAATGACGGACACAATGAGGAGTGCTCAACACTCATTGTTAATGTCGGTCAGTATTGCAGCTGCAGGTACCTTGTGAGCGATGAAGAGCCGCGTATTGTGGGATGTTGTGCGATAGTGCAGACTCACGCCGCCCTGCGGTCTGAGCATTATATTTGTTGTGAAATTGGACACAATGAGCCTTTTTGTGCGACATTGTGAAGTGCGGACGTTAATATGACAATATCTGAACTTGAGATGTCCATTGTGTAGCTATAGTCCAGTGTGAACAAAAAATGTTGAGCTCTCCTTCTTAATGTTGTTCGACAGATCGATACAATTGACAGAATCTTGTGAATGAGATGTTTCAAATTATGTTATTTCGGCGACAACTAAGCACAATTTCATTTAGTTACTATTGTTGTGACAAATCTGTTGTCGATGAGTTGATGTCAAAACATTGTCATTGAATTTAAAGGTTTATTCAGTTTATCACAATATCAGTTTTCATATAGCACTCCGACTGACAGATGTATTTTTTTTATTCGTGTATAATGTAGAGCAGTGGCAGACAAAGGGTTTAGGGGTGTCCTATTAAGCGATAACGACTCTTTGAATGATTTTTAATATGTGTGTTAGTTTTATACATTAAAAAAAATCATTACAGATCATTTCTTTTTAAGGAACTAATCGTAGGTTATATAGGCTAGTGTTCAATGATTGTGCTATGTAGTTGTGTGTCACATAGGTATGTGAATGTCTGTGGATCTAATAAAAAGCTCTTCCGAGCCATTTTGTGATTTGATTAACCGTACGTGTCCCTCGCCACCGCCGCCATTTGCAATCGCAATCACAATTATTGCTGCCACCCTTCCTCAGTGCTGCGTGCTTGCGACCTTTGCGCGACCTGCGTCGACATAACAGTCTGTATTGCCAGGGAATAAGGTGTATATTACAACGTGTGGTGTACATTTTCTCTTGTAAAAAGAAACCGCGACCCAAAGCCCGAGGCTGAAGTGCGCACACGAGCGGTGAATTGAGCTGAGTATAATGTTGAGTTTCTTTGGCGCGTCGCGGCCGCTGATTGGTGGAGGGCGGCGGCGTCGCGCGCTCTGATTGGTGGGCGTTGGCGGGAATAAAGCGGGCTTTGTGCCGCGCGACGATTTATTCACGACTATTAGTTATGGTTGGGAGAGCGGCCGCTCCGGGGAATAGTGACGCGCCGCCATGTCGATACTACTCAACTACTGATGAGGCTATGTCAACTTCGTTGTTGTTTGTTTTACATATCAGGTAAAAAAGTATCGATAGAAAACTTCTGCTTTTTATATAAGATTTTTCAAGGTTCTATTCGGAATGTTAGTAGATATCATCCTTTACACACCCAATGTATGTAGTACTTATAACTTTTTATGTTTTAAGAAACGTTAACGCTGAAATAAAATAAATAATTTATTTCAGCGTTAACGATCTCGTGATCATTTTACTCTACTTAAACATAATTGTAGGTTATTAGTACTTAAATTTTATTTCTCAAGTTCAACTGTTGAAACCTTACAAGCATTCTATACTGAAACGTTATTTCAATGCATATGAGTACTGGAAGGCGACCCGTCCACACGTCCAGCCGTCATCGACAGCGCTCCGTGTCGACTGCTGGTCCGCCCTCGTGTTTACAGCGCGCGTGTAATGGGCCCAGTGCCAGTTGCCAGTTACCGTCTCAATCATCCCACCTTTTACTTACTGCCAGAACGAGACCACTATACTTTCCCTACTTGCTAGACAGGGACGGAGAATACGCATTCAAATACTTTGTGCATTCAATGTTATGAGTACTGTCCACAAAAGAAATTGATTTTGGACTTTATGAATGCAGAAGCAAGGTTGAGTTTAGAACGTGTAGTGTTAAGTTTATTTTTCGTTCGCAATATTTAGCATGTATGTATGTTTTCTTTAGATATGAATGCAAATAGTAATGGCGCATTTTTATTTCGATGTTTACATAGAGGGTCTGGAGTTGAAGCGCGAGGGGAGGCGCGCCGCCATCTTGTTGTAACGTCGGCAAAAGAAGCGGGATTACGCGGCACAAGTGGTGGTAAGTAAAAGCCACTGGGCCGAAGGGTACTCCTCGAGGTACTCCACGTCTATCGGAATTGATTGCTTTTGATGTGAAAGGTGCACACCTTTCATGATGCGGGTACAGCTGTTCACTGTACACACAGTCGGAGATTACGATCTCGAACAGATACACAAACTAACTTGTAGAGCATCTAACTGTCATTAATTTAATACGCTCTAACTTAGTGAGTGTCGATTTTCAAATGATTTTCTTGGAAAAGGTTAATTAGCGAAAGTTGTCCACGTATTAGAAAAACTTCCCAAAGCCATACAGATTCCTTGGAGATATTAATCACTGCTGCTGCAATTAAAATTAGAGAATTTAATTTATTTGCGACATCTATGCCTTTGTTACCTATCTCAACACAAAGAAAAGCCATAACCCCTGAGTCGTAAAAAATAGCACCGTATGTGTCAGAGGTAAAAAGATTGGAAATGACCTCTTTCAGGCCCCTGTTCAGTATGATCTACACTACCCGAGACTTCCTGTATTTTACGAATACAATTGGGCCGAGAACACTTCCTTGTGGCATAATTATTTTCTTTTTTACAAAAACTTTGTCCCACACAAGGAATTTCTCCTGAGTCTTGGGTGCGTTTACAAAATAAACTCAGATATAAAAACGCCTAGACCCGGAACAACTACTTGTAGATCATAAAATATTTGCTCCTTGTGGGAATCGAACCCGAGTCACGCAGCGCAGCAGTCTAATGGTTCAGTCAGTGCACCTACCGTGCCGTCATTTGAGTTCAGAAGAGAGTAGTGTCATGACGCTTTACTTAATCACTTTAGTCATATTTGTTTTTTTTTCATGTACACGTCTAATACGACGGATTATAATATGCTAATATAAGTCTTCACTTCATGTTTACATTGATCGTTTCACATCGGCTATATAATATCACTGGATCGACTGGATTGGTGATATTCGTTACGAAATATCTGTATCATTCATATTCTTAAGTGTGGCGGGTGATGCGAGATCAGCCGAATGAATTTACCCATTATGATCGTTTGCAGGGATCCGTTCTTTATTGCACAGACTTCGGAACTATTTTTAACTAGCTGCTGCCAGCGGTTTCACCCGCTACAACTCGAAAATTATCCCACGGGAACATAAAATCGGGATAAAAACTATCCTATGTGTTAATCCAGGTTATAAACTATCTGTGTACCAAATTTAATCCAAATCCATTCAGTAGTTTTTGTGTGAAAGAGTAACAAACATCCATTAACACATACAAACTTTCACGTTTATAATATTAGTAGGATTGAATAGATTATCTCACAGTGACCAACGGGATTCTACAAATGCTTACAACAAAGTCTAAAGCTGTGACGAGATAGAGCATCCCTTTTTTTTAATCATCAAATGAGTCCTCCCTCCCAGGGCAGGGCGGTAGGGATTGTCAGACTTGTACTAACTAAAATCCACGATGTTCTTCTATAGTCCTATGATTTGATAATTCCCGCGACCCCGACAGGCTTTGGCCCTTAAAAGGAGATAGAGCACACTTCAGACAATTTTCCACCCGGTTATTTGGTTAGTATTCAAGGCAGTTTAACAGCTGCCCTATTTAAATAAACTCTGAAGCCACGTTGCTTTATAGAAGAAAACTATGTAGCTCTAGTGGAGATTTACTGGTGATTCTGTCCTGGAGTGTTACTTCTCGATTTATGGGTCATAATGCCGCGACTTGCGTGTGCAGTCTCTTTTATATTAATTACGAAAACTGAAACACTTGGCTTGATAGCTTTCAAACTTGAAACGGGAGATTAACGTTATTTATTTTTGTATTGAATACTGTATACTGTTACTGATATACCGTCCTAGCTGTATAAACGTAGCAAATTACATGGTAAATATCCTGTTGCAAGTTCTAATGAGTCTGAGTGACGTATTGATATAGTAACGTGTGACGTAAGTGAAGGTGCCAAACTCATAGCCTAGTTCCAGAAAAAGGTAACACTGTTTAAAATCCTCAGCTCTTCTTGATTGCAGATGTTCTAAGAACACAAAAGACTTTAATAAAATAAAACATATTTCAATAACTAATTCCAATCATTAATACAAAATTGGCACCAACTAACTAATAAGTACTGTAAAATTTATGATACTGTCAGCAAATAATATGGTAACATGTAAACTATCGTAAGTGCCATGTTCGATAGTTCATGGACCAAAATGTAACCGTACGAAACTGCCACTATCGATAGCAACTTTTTTCATTTCTTGTCAACTTGCAACCACGTGAACTTCGTGGCCAAAAGGCAAATAAATAAAAACATACTAAAATTAAATGAAGACGATAAGAAGTAAAATGATTGGATCTTACTACTAAGGGTAAGGAAAATGATCGAATTGTCTCTGTTCAAATTCTAGTTAGTTTTTCCACTCAGCTTGTAAATCTTTTACAACTTCTTATCAAATCAAATCGTTGACTTCAACTAAGCCAATTAAAGGCGCTTTTGACTTGTCAAAAGACATAAAATAAAACAAGTACAAAATAGTTGAGGTGCTACAGTCACAAGACATAAAAATACCATCATCACAGTTCAAGCCTTGTTATAATGTATTTCAATAAGGCGCTACGGCTAGCGACTTCTACATGAGTACTACATTGTTTATCAATCTAACACACGGGCTGCAAGTTGCCGTTAAAATAATCACATAATTTTGGAGAGGTTAAAATCCCATCTACATGATCTGGCTTATAACTTTTCAACTCTGTAAATATTCAATTTTAAAATTATAAAGGTTTCGAAATGCCTCAAGGTCTTTCAAGTAGCTCTTAAGCCATTACTTCACTGAAAACACTGTTTTCACTGTACTCACACTACAAGCTTCCATACACAGTAATTTTTTTGATCTAACGATTTCATATTAAATATGTTTGGTAATTAAATTATCAATTTTATAAGGTTCGACACTAATTTTTTTTAGTAAAAACGTATTCTGGGCCCATAATCTGTAGGAAATTTAGGCTCTTACATTTTAATGAAACGATTTATTGGCTTTTTATAAAACGTAGATTATTATTGGCCAAATTAAAAGTTAGGTAGGTTAAACGTTTGTTTGATTCAAAGCACAAACTAGAAGTCGAGATAGAATTATGTTTGTTAGCAAAGAAAGCAGTGTTAAAAATAAGTACGGAAGTACCTATGATATCTGCCTATGATATCGGTTCTGTAATAAACGATTTGTACCAATCGTGTATGGCAGAATGGGTTATAGATTTTTTATACATAAATAAATAACAAAACCACCTGATTTGAGGACTTTGAAAAAAACTGTATGAATAAAGAGTTCATTAGGTACCTATATTTTTTTTCGCATTCAAAAATGATAACCTTTAACGTTAAATACGTTAAAGGTTATAATTTGTTCGCTATCCTTTTGTTCGTCCCACGCAATTTATAACAATAGACAGATAGAATTTCCGATCACCGCAGAACAAAATTAAATGATCATAACTTTTCATTTTACCGTTAACGTTCCATTTTCTGGCTTAAAATCAGTTCTAGTAACAATTAGTGGGGGCATGACAAAGTGCGGGCAGGTCGGGGGCGAAGGGGCGAGGGGGAGGGGGGGAGGGGGCAGGCAGGGCTCTCATTAGCAACTTGTCCAAACTCGTTATAAGTTGACACCGGCACCGCGCCCCGCCGCGATTGACTCGCTCGCCGCTAACTGCTGTAAAAACTAATTCCTCGCGTTCGATACAGGGCTGCTTGTGTCGCGGACAATGACATGCTATTTATTTATCGTTCTAGTGTCCAGTCAACTAAGACTCCACTTCGAGATGTTGTAACAGTATTCTTTAATAGGATAGTAAGATTTTAATCTAAAGTGTGTTTTTTAATTCCGTAGACTAAACTGACATTACGAGTGTTGTCAGTTTATTGCAATTCTTAAATAGTGATGAGGCACAACCGAAACTTAGCGTTAATAAAATCAAGTATCGTTTTTTTACAATAAGTTACCTGAAATAATGTGTTTGTCCTAAAATAATGTGTAGGTACTTATTTAAAACGTAATAATACAAAATTAATAATGTAAATTATTTATTTTAAATTACATAACTTAATTACAGGTATTCGCGTTAATCTGATTCAGATAATAACTCCATATCTGAAGAATATTCTAAATCATCTGAATCGCCACCTACTTCTATGATAAACCTATCAGTAATGTCGTCGGTTATATGGCCCAGATGACACATTTCATCTTCAATTTTAATTACATGGACTATACAGTCTTTCCACTGCTGCGGGATCACTTGACGAAGTCCTTCTTCTAAAAGGCTTCGTACTTCATTCATTTTGAATGTTTTATTATTTTTAGCGACATGCACCTTTACTTGAGCCCAGACCAACTTTAATCGGGTTTAGCTCGCAGTGGTAAGGGGGCAGTCGCAAAATAGTGACTCCGTTCAGCAGCCATCTCGTCGACGACATTTCTTTCATGGGCTTTTTTGTGCTTTCGGGCAATTTCATTTAATTGGGGCTTTAACATTGTCTCGTCATACGAAATATTTTTTGATTTTAGCCAACCTTGGATTTGCCCTTTTCGCCAACTAGAAGTAGGTAACGAATCCAGTTTCCTGGTGTGATATGTAGCATTATCTATTAAAAGTACTGCGTTTTCTTTTAATTTCGGAAAAATATTTTTAACCAGTTTTCGTATATAGGTATCAGAAGTCATCTCGTTGTGGTAATCATCTAGCCCTATAATTTTTATAATGATGACACCCACACGACGGTCTTCTGAAAACCATACTTTTTTTATCCTCTATAATGTTTTTTGTTTAATTTAAAGGCAACGAAACATGGTCGGATTACGCATGGCGTTGTGCAGCCGTGTGTACGTACGTGAATTTTAAATATAAAACTTTGAATGAAAATTAAATTCGTCTATTATAGATAAAAAGTTACGATTCAACAAACCGTTATCGTAGGTACAACACTGCACAAAACAGCTGGCAATATTATTTGTAAATTTGACATTTGCATGTGTCAATTTAGTCTACGAGATTATGAGACAGACTATAGAATATAAAATACAATTTAGGATAATATAAAACACAGTTCAGCACTTCACAGTTCACCGTAGTACACAGTTCAACGTTTAATACACACTGAAGGTTAGGCTTTAGAAGTAGCCTCAGCAGGTTAAACCTCAGGAAGTGGACCTCAGTAGTGTCCACAGTAGGAGAGGTCTCAGGAGTGACCTCAGTAGGAGAAGTCCCAGGAGTGACCGCAGTAGGAGAAATCTCAGGAGTGACCGCAGATGGAGAGGTCCCCGGAGTGACCGCAGCAGGAGAGGTTCCAAGAGTGACCTCAGTAGGAGAGGCACCAAGAGTGACCTCAGTAAGATAGATTCCAAGAGTGACCTCACAGGAGTGACTCAGAGGGTAAGAGGAAATCCCTCAGTTAAGTGACTTAGAGGGTCGTATAGAAATCTGCGTTCGAGTCCAAGCTGTTGACCATTCAACAGTCCAAGATAGAGAGAACCGAATGTTCTCAATTCAATAGTCCAAGATAGAGAAGCCAATTCCTCTGACGGCCTCCGCTTTTATATCCGTCAGATTGTTTTCATAATTTCTTCTTTTCTATTTTCAAATATTAGTTTCATCAAAGGTTTGGACATATCAGACCAAGGAGGTCTGCGTGCGTTTACATAATGTAAAATTTAGATTTAAGTTATTACAAACATAATAATTATAAAAATAGAAAATACAATGTTTCTGTGAAATCAATTAGATAAAATAATTTAATTATATAAAGCAAAAGCAACATCATAAACAAGAAACTATAACATAGGTCATAGACTAAGCCGGACAGAAAAATAAAAAGTAACTGACAGTTTCATATTTGACAAAAGTGTCACAACAAAATGATCAAGTAATAAAATACAAAAACGATTATAAAAGGGATGATAAATAAGATGAATAGTATGATGGATGCCGTAAGTATGCATAAATACTATAATGTAGGCTGTTAAATGATTAGAAGGTATCGGCAGAATTCAGACTAACTGTAAAACTGTCACGATTTGTTTGGGAAACATTCAAAAAGGCTCATAATTAGCCGCACAATTTCTAACCTCACATGTAACACGCGGTTAAATACAGATACCTACTGCCGCTGTACATACTTCCAAGTTAATCCAATTTATATGTATAACTCAACCTTCAATTTTGAGGGCATTTTTCACAAAAACGTTGTTAAGATTTTTTACTTACTTTAACTAAAGCAACGAAAGTTAAGAGTCAACCACCCGACCATGCTTCATCACTCCACGTTGTATTAATACCTACTTAAAGAGACTTTGTGTTGCGGAAGATGGTATGTTATCTGATATGATACCCCTAATTATGATTGTACTAGATGTTGTCAGCGGCATCACCCACTACAACTCATACATTCTCCACGGTAACATAAAAACGGGATAAAAACTATCCAATGTGTTAATCCAAATGATTACCTATCTGGGTACCTACCATATTTCATCCTAATCCGTTCAAAGGTTTTTGCGTGAAAGAGAAACATCCATCCAAGCAAACTTTCACATTTATAATATAAGTAGGATATGTTTTGACAGTTCAAAAGTGCCTGTAACTGGCCTACTCGAAATAATACTTTGATGTCGACATAATGCGAAACACTCTCCAAATCTAAAGTATCAAGTAAACTAATAATTAGCGCGTTGTCTCTGGTATATTTGTGCGCTCCGTGTCACAGGCGGGCGGGTGCCGGCGTCATTAGCGGCAGCCCTGCGGCGTCGCGGTGCCGGGCGGCGGAGTGCGTGACATCGTGACATTCGACCGCGACGCCGGCGACAAATTATTTTATATCATAATGTATTGTCGATAATTTTCATGCCGAATATTATACAGGGTGATAAATGATATTTATTTTGTAAGCTGGTTATAAAAAACACTTTTACACATCATAAACAAAATTTTTAAAGCTAGATGAGACCGGTGTTTCATACCTGTGAGAAGAAACAGCCGAAACAAACTCAGAGGTCACAGTCTCTTTTAAAGTCCAGACATTGTTCAAGTCATACGAGGGCCATGCGGGTGTCTGAGACGGTCTTTGGAGAAAGAACCACATAGATTTAAGTGGACCTGTCCAGTCAGTGCAAGCATTTGTCGGTGATCGTGTAGCTCGACTCAGACCTCAAGGTGCTCAACGACACGACGAACAAAATCAAAGAAAGGACATTTGAGTAGGCCGCTTAAAGTACTCAAATTGTCAGAAAATTATTATAATTCAAGGTGTGCGAGGTTATCCTGTTTTACATTGCAGTTTTTAAGTACCTTTCCATGACTTTGTTCTTATTTACCACAGCGATGATCGGCCATCATCACATCCGAGTCATCCAGGACTAGACATGATGGTGAGTCCATGGCTAATAAGGACCTCATGATCGTCGGAAGGGACGGACTGTTAGACGCGTACGGAATAAACCAAAGTGTCCTTCAATAGCCCTTTACGTTCCGGGGTTTTTTACAATTTTCTGTTCCCGGCAGGCTTTGGTCCTCTTTGGGGCCATGTTAGATTGCTGATATTGTTGGAACTCCTTTTAGTTATAGATAGAGGATGCTCTGTGGTTAGCTAGATATAGTTTCCATGGTAACGTTGTTCAATGAAAATCAATAAAACGCAATTAATTAATTTGTGTCTATTATTTTAATAAATAATAAAAGTGAAATATAACAGATATCTCTTTAAGACGGTGCTTTGCCCAAGCGGGGTGCACCTGCAACGTATTCTCCACAGTGTACTCCGAACGATCCTCGCAATGGTGTCGCGCAGACGTTTCTTCCCGCCCAATCAGACACAGGAACCTCTCGAAGCACCCGTGTCCGGTGAGGACCTGCGGCAGGTGGAAGGTAAGGACGCCATGGTGTCTTTCCAGCCATTCCTCAAAGACTCTGGGATAGAAAAAGAAATAATTTTATAATTTACTCCTAAGTTTTTTTAAAAGTTGGTGCATCTTCAAATATAATATAAACTCACATACACAAACGCCCAGACTCGGAGCCACTCTACTTTTAGATCTTACAAATATTGGCTCCGTGCGGGAATCGAACCCGCGACACGCAGCTCAGCAGTCCAATCGCTCAGTTACTGCGCTAAATATGCCATCAAGTTAGATTCCTCAAGAGGTAGAAAGTCTCGTTCTATGTTCCAGTGGGTACGTATCAAAATCCCGAAAGTTCATAATACCTATGTTTGAAATACCGACGTCCGAAACACCGAAAGTTCATAATACCTATGTTTGAAATACCGACGTCCAAAACACCGAAATTCAAAATACCGAAAGTTTTAAATGCCGATAGTCGTTATGTTTCAAACAACAGATGATGTTAAAATAACAACACGATTTTATCATTTCCCTAAACAAATCTAGTGTTTTGATCAGATCCCTTAACTGGTTCAGTGAAATGACAAAAATTTCAGAAAAAGTCGTCGGAGCCCCGCTCCGCGGGGCTCCTACTTCTGCGTGGTTAAAAAAAAATCTAACCTAAATTGTCCTAGTCGGGGTGCCAGCAAGTCCCGAGGTTAGACCTAGTTCTAACCGGCTAAACCTAGGTGTAACCGTCTAATGGGTGGGCGGGGTCTGAAAGACCCCACGCAGAAGTAGGAGCCCCGCGGAGCGGGGCTCCGTCGACTTGCTCCTGTGAAGGAAATTTACGGCATTAACTCCGGGTTTTTAAATTTTGAGTTTTTAAACTTCGGGTTTTTAAACTTCGGGATTTTAAACTTTCGGGCAAATGAACTTTCGAGATTTAAAACTTTCGACCAAACAACCATTCGGCGTTTCAATTTTCGGGATTCCGTCCATCGGTATTTTAAAATTCGGTCTTTTAAATTTCGGTATTTTAATACGTACCCGTTCCAGTAATTCGCCTGCATATTATTTCTTGGTAAGTATCTATGTGCTAATAAATATACTTAAATGATTTAAAGAAATCAGGCTGGCATAATATGAATAACCAGGAGGAGCTCTGAGAATAGTCTCAAAATTTTTATGAAGAATTCGAAATTTGCCTATCTGTCGAGTTATCAAGTAGATGTAAATAGATAGGAGTATTTCCAGCATCACCCTGTGGTTGTGATTGAGGGTATCGGCGCGCGGTCGCTCGTTAGTGACGCGGTAATGAGCATTACGTCGCCGCGCCGCACCGCTCCCGTGCCGCGCCCGCACCGCACCCGCCACGCACCCCGCGATCGTGCTTATTGAACACCTAGCCATGATCGCGTTACAGATAATTGCGATGTGGCCTCTTCACGACATTTTTGGGTTATTTCTGACAAAGTCATTTAACAATTCGAACAGAATTCTTTTTATCTTTTGGTAACAATTGATGTTCATCAGAAAATGTAAATCAATGCCGAAATAAAATCAGCGTTGAATTGAATCAACACTGACTATGTCTTTGACATTGATTATGTCGGTATATTAATAGCATAAAATCTAATTTATACAGGGTATGTTGAGAAGTTTGGATCAAGTTGAACAGATACACTGAAGAGCTAATTTTCAATCATTTAATTTGCGTAATTATGTCTAATTGTCTATACGGTGCTATTTTTCATGGTTTAAGTGTGATGACCATTTTTTAGTGTTCAGGTGGGCAACAAATGCGTAGAAAATGCAATTAAGTTAAATTCAAAAACTTTAAAATATATTATCTGAATGATTATATTATATCTAAATAATAATGGAGATAATTTTTTTTTGGGCCTTTTCTAAAAGTGCCAGCAAAAAAAAATTTTGGTAAAACTTTCAGAAAAGGCCCAAAAACGTATAAATAATAATTAAAATAAAAATTTAAAATAATAGTAATTTATTTTTCAGTTCTCCAAAAAGACCATGTCAAGTTGTACTGGGATCTGCTAATCATTACTGTCAGGACTATTGTCGCTAATAAGCCTGACATAGTAGTAATAGACAGATCAGCGCGCCGGGCAATGATAGTCTATGTTACCATCCCGCATGACGAGAACTTCGTGAAAGCCGACAAAGATAAACAAATAAAACATCTTGACTTGGCGCGCGACGTTTTCGACAGTGGAATGTGTCCTCGGCTATCATTGGATCAAAAGCCGGATTCAGAACTCACTATCGGCGTCGCCCTACTCACTATCGGCGTCTCCCTACTCACTATCGGCGTCGCCTATCTCTTTAGCGTCGTCGCCCTACTCACTATCGGCGTCACCCTGCTCACTATCGGCGTCGCCCTACTCACTATTGGCGTCGCCCTACTCACTATCGGCGTCGCCCGTCTCGTTAGCGTGGTCGCCCTACTCACTATCGGCGTCGCCCTGCTCTCTATCGGCGACGCCCTATTCACTATCGGCGTCGCCCTACTCACTATCGGCGTCTCCCTACTCACTATCGGCGTCCCCCATCTCGTTAGCGTCGTCGCCGTTCTCACTATCGGCGTCGCCCTGCTCACTATCGGCGTCGGCCTACTCATTATCAGCGTCGCCCTACTCACTATCAGCGTCGCCCTACTCACTATCGGCGTCGCCCATCTCGTTAGTGTCGTCGCCCTTCTCACTATCGGCGTCGCCCTGCTCACTATCGGCGTCGGCCTACTCATTATCAGCGTCGCCCTACTCACTATCAGCGTCGCCCTACTCACTATCGGCGTCACCCTTTCACTATCGGCGTCGCCCTACTCACTATCGGCGTCGCCCTACTCGCTATCGGAGTCGCCCTACTCACTATCGGCGTCGCCCTACTCACTATCGGCGTCGCCCTACTCACTATCGGCGTCGCCCTACTCACTATCGGCGTCGCCCTACTCACTATCGGCGTCGGACTACTCACTATCTACGTCGCCCTGCTCACTATCGGCGTCGGCCTACTCACTATCAGCGTCGCCCTACTCACTATCGGCGTCGCCCTACTCACTATCGACGTCGCCCTACTCACTATCGGCGTCTCCCTACTCACTATCGGCGTCGCCCATCTCGTTAGCGTCGTCGCCCTTCTCACTATCGGCGTCCCCCTGCTCACTATCAGCGTCGCCCATCTCATTAGCGCCGTCGCCCTACTCACTATCGGCGTCGCCCTGCTCACTATCGGCGTCGACCTACTCATTATCAGCGTCGCCCTACTCACTATCAGCGTCGCCCTACTCACTATCGGCGTCGCCCTACTCACTATCGGCGTCGCCCTACTCACTATCGGCGTCGGACTACTCACTATCTACGTCGCCCTGCTCACTATCGGCGTCGGCCTACTCACTATCAGCGTCGCCCTACTCACTATCGGCGTCGCCCTACTCACTATCGACGTCGCCCTACTCACTATCGGCGTCTCCCTACTCACTATCGGCGTCGCCCATCTCGTTAGCGTCGTCGCCCTTCTCACTATCGGCGTCCCCCTGCTCACTATCAGCGTCGCCCATCTCATTAGCGCCGTCGCCCTACTCACTATCGGCGTCGCCCTGCTCACTATCGGCGTCGACCTACTCATTATCAGCGTCGCCCTACTCACTATCAGCGTCGCCCTACTCACTATCGGCGTCGCCCTACTCACTATCGACGTCGCCCTACTCACTATCGGCGTCGCCCTACTCACTATCGGCGTCGCCCATCTCGTTAGTGTCGTACCCTTCTCACTATCGGCGTCGCCCTGCTCACTATCCGCGTCGGCCTACTCACTATCGGCGTCGCCCATTTCGTTAGCGTCGTCGCCCTACTCTCTATCGGCGTCGGCCTACTCATTATAGGCGTCGCCCTTTTCACTGTCGGCGTCGCCCCACCACTATCGGCGTCGCCCTACTACTTATCGGCGTCGGACTACTCATTATCAGCGTCGCCCTACTCACTATCAGCGTCGCCCTATTCACTATCGGCGTCGTCCTACTCACTATCGGCATCGCCCAACCCTTCATCGGTGTCGCCAGTGGTAGATAGCGGCTATAATAGTCATACTCAGCGTCGAACTCATTGCTGGTGTCGTCCTGTTCATAATCGGTCCTCGTTGAAAAGTTTGTATGGTCTATTAATTTTTGTTCATCGGCGATCAAAACAGAGTACAGTAACTTATATATCTCGGCCGTTCGAAAAGTTCTGGCCTAAAGATTTAAGGGTAGTATGTAAATCAATTTTGTATTCATTGGATAACTTGATTATTCATTGTACAGCTTGGCAGAAATGTCCTGGAACGGAACTAAAAAATTTCATCTTTGGCAACTTCACCCACTGTCAAGTCTAATCAGTACATGTAATGTCATTTCATGTTATCGTTGGCTGTTTTTTGTGTATTTTTTATTATTGCGTTGATTTTGGTGACTCAAAGGGCTCAAAATGGACAAAAAAACCGTTCGCAACCCCGCTAGACCGATAATTTATAAGGTATATACCAGATGTTTGGCGGAATTTGAAGCCGGACAAATTTTATCAAATATAAACAATGTTTTTAAAAGAACTGCTGAAATGACAGGTAATATGTTATTTTATTCAAGTAATTAAATATAATATGTTTGTTGAAACTTGCAAAAGTTAGTATAAACCATTATTCTAACTGTTATTTACATTGAAAAACATTGATGAATTAGAGGTTATGTTTATTTACAAAAGAAAAAAGTAAAACAAAAAGTATCAAAATTATATGAGCGTGCCAACGCTCATATAATTTTGATACTTTTTGTTTTACTTCCAGAATAAAAATAACTTAGTTTTTTTTTCTAGGTAAATCCGTAAGTACCATACGGCGAATTGCCAAGGAAGGCAAATAAACTAAGGCGTTTTCTCCACTCCAGGGAAACATAAAGCAGGGCTACCCACAAAACATTTGGATGATTTTGACTTGTGCGCAATCAGACAAAAAGTTCAATTCTGTTACACTGTCAAAAGGTTTGTTAGTCGAATTTTTAACCATTTAATATGATATATACCTAAAAAGATGCAATTCATTTTCTATTGTAGCTGGTTTTTATGAGATTATAGCGTTTTTATGTTTTTCTATCGTGTATATGCTGAAAGCTAACGTTAATTATAACTTTTAGGCACCAACTCTACGAAACCTTCTACCAGTGGTCAGAGAAGACATAGGATTTGACGATAGCCGTGAACACTTACGGAAGGTACTAAAAGCCCTGGGCTTTAGATACAAAAAGTGTCAATCAGACAGGCAAGCCTTGATGGAAAGGCAAAATATTGCTGCAAAGCGCGAAGCTTACTTGGACGTTATTATTAAAAACAGAAACTTATCTGATGATTTGAGGAAGGATATTATTCGTTCCCTACCACTCAACAATTCGCAATAAGGCACCTTCCTCTTCATCAAAAGTTGATGAAATAAAGCGATGGTTGTTCGAGAACGATGTACCATTTGATGACTCGTTAAGAAAGCCAAACCTGCTCATGCTTGTTAAGCAACACAAACCTATGCCAATTTATGAAATAGATGAAGTACTAAGTGAGCATGGTCACACAGTGGTAAGGCTCCCGCCTTATTACTGTGACCTAAACCCCATCGAACTGATCTGGGGCATCGCAAAACATAAAATTGCTTCACATAATGTTGGATCAGTTGACATCAAGGTATTTTAAAATAGCTACTTTCATTTTGAATGATAAATATTTGCAAAAGTTTAATTGTTTTATTTTTTATGGTTGTAGGCCGTAGTAGATAGTCATCAATCTTCAAGATGACAGCAGCAGTACAGAGGCAGACACGGATGAAGAGCTTTCGGGTGTGGAATATTTAGACGAAAGTAGTTAGAGTCTGATTAAAACAACATATAAAACTCTTTTAACATGTGCTGTCTTATTAATAAAATAAGAAGTAAAGTTACGCCAATCATGGCTTAACCTTGAAGATTGTCATGAGCGTTTGTTATTATTTAGCCCCAAGTCCTCTAACCCGTCAAAACACATTTAATTAAAAAAAACATTTGAAAAAATAATCAAAGTATCAAGATCGTTATTGCCGTACTATATAGGGTTACAATATGTACGATAGAGGCGCCACCATTAATTTCACGATTTTTTTGCCAAGCTGTAGTACAAGGTTCATTGTATTACTACCAGGAAATGGAAAAAAACTTGGGTCGAGATAAATAGCCGTAGCTAAACAACAGTCCAGCCAAAGTCAGTGCTTGGCGACGTTCTAAGCATCCATTTCATATAAATAGACAGTATATACTTATTATTTACTTTCTATGAAAGCTTACCGTATACTAAGACTGTACTTCGCTTAGCCATAGTATCAATTTTCGTGAACTTAGCACTTCTTTATGGGGTGCTAAGGCAGGAAACCTCCACGTGCGCCCGTGGACTGGAGTTCACTCTCGGATACGTCCGGGGGGAAGACCAGTTTTTCGGGCCGGTGCACCCTGGGATGCGGGCAAAAACTCTTCTTTAAGGAGTCTCTTTGCCCGTATGCGAATAGCCTGTCGTGTGGACGCTCCAACGCGTGTCCCTCTGATCAGCAGAGGGCACAGCGGCGGAGCGGGCTTGCGGACGGTGAGTAATGGGTGGCTCGCCGTCCGACCGAGGACCAAGCCCGGGTTGGTGGCGCGTCGTGTTTCGCGCCAAATGCCTGCTGGGGTCGCGGGTTTTTTCTTAACCCAGGTTACCGCGGCCCCGGAACGTACAGGGCATCCGAAGGAATAGTAACACAAAGTCGCTTCCCTCTGTATTTTCCCATGTATGCTTATATTTATATGTTTGGATTTTAATGCGGTTTTTTTTTAAGATAGAATGATTCAAGAGGGTGTTTTTTATGTATATAACATACATAATATAGTAGAGATTGCACCCGTGCGGAGCCAATGCGTGCGGAGCCGTGCGGGTGCAATCTTGCACACACGGGTTGCTAGTACATTATACAGGGTTATTTGTAATTCGACGTATATCCGGCAGGGGCTGATAAGGGGGCCAAAATGCAACAAATTGAACCCCCCATATGTATGGCCGAAATTCAATAGTTTTCGAGATATTAGAGTTTTAAGGGTTTTTCGATATTTACCCAAAATTTGACATTTAATTCCAAATAAAATAAAAACTACATATTTGAATGGGTACCATTAAAAATGATGTAGCTGGCACTTCAATTAAGCTATGGACATAATTAAAACTACTTAATTTAACAAAATAATGAAAATAATGAGCGATATAAGAATAATATCTTACCAATATTTTCATTTTACGCTTCAAAAATGTTGTCTCGTCACAAAAATTTCTATGACATTAATCGTACAAATAACTAAAATAACTTGCTTATCCTGTAAGCTTTCCAGAAAGGTATAAAAGTCAATTTTAAAATACATAATTCGTGGCATGGCATGTGTTTGAACCGGCGCGGGGAGAGAAATTATCTTATGATCCTCGCTAAAACAACCGATTTTCCTGGCGAAATTTTTCGCGATGGGGCGGGG
Source organism: Agrotis ipsilon (assembly GCA_028554685.1). Taxonomy (NCBI): domain Eukaryota; kingdom Metazoa; phylum Arthropoda; class Insecta; order Lepidoptera; family Noctuidae; genus Agrotis; species Agrotis ipsilon. The sequence goes on from CM052956.1 coordinate 240,384, forward strand.
TGTGCGGGCGGGGGAGTACACGGCTTCTGCTGCGCTCGCGTCGCCTTCCTTAGTAAGTTTTGACGCAAGCACGTGTATTGTTGCGGCGAGTAAAGGGCAACTCGCCGCCCGACCATGGACCATGCCCGGGTCGACGGCGCGTCGTGTTCCACGCGCGCCTCAAAGAGCGTCGGCATAATGACGAGGCCCCCACAACGTAAAAAAAAAAAGAATTACGAGGAGTTTTTGAGAAACAACCTAGACGATTTGTTGGCGAATGTTCCCGAAGAAATAAAAAACAACCTCATGTTTCAACATGATGGTTGCCCAGCACATTACCGGATTACTGTCCGACAGTGGCTAGACGAGAGATATCCAAACCGATGGATTGGGAGGGGAGGGCCAATTCCGTGGCCAGCACGAAGCCCTGATATCACACCACTTGATTTTTACGTTTGGGGTCATATGAAGGCATTAGTTTATGTGACCCCAATAAATTCAATCGAAGAACTTCGACAGCGAATAATAAACGCGGCGCGACAGATGAGAACAACGTTCACATCAAGAGTGACGAAATCCGAAGTTAGGATGAGAATTCGAACCTGCATTCGTAATCGAGGGGCTCATTTTGAACAAGATGTATAAAATTTGTAATAAAATTTGATGTACATTTTTTTATGCATTTTATTTCATACAAATACAAATGACTCTTTCTCTCCCCGCGCCGATTCAAACACATGCCTTGGCACGAATTATGTATTTTAAAATTGACCTTTATACCTTTCAGGAAAGCTTACAGGATAAGCAAGTTATTTTAGTTATTTGTACGATTAATTTCATAGAAATTTTTGTGACGAGACAACATTTTTGAAGCGTAAAATGAAAATATTGGTAAGATATTATTCTTATATCGCTCATTATTTTCATTATTTTGTTAAATTAAGTAGTTTTAATTATGTCCATAGCTTAATTGAAGTGCCAGCTACAACATCATTTTTAATGGTACCCATTCAAATATGTAGTTTTTATTTTATTTGGAATTAAATGTCAAATTTTGGGTAAATATCGAAAAACCCTTAAAACTCTAATATCTCGAAAACTATTGAATTTCGGCCATACATATAGGGGGTTCAATTTGTTGCATTTTGGCCCCCTTATCAGCCCCTGCCGGATATACGTCGAATTACAAATAACCCTGTATAGCAATGAAAACTTAGCAAGACTTGATCAGCCTGATGAGCACTCTCTGTTAACGTATAACAATTGAAGATCTGCAACACCTCATATGAAACTCCAAGAACCTAGCTAGACAATAAATATAAAAAATAACTCCTTACCAACAGTTGTTCAGCCTGATGAGCACTAATTAATTATTTTGAAACGCATTAACGCATGCGATGCGCATCATAACGTGGAGTACCTATCCAGAAGACGCGGGTTCGAATCCTACTTGCAATCTGAAATTTTTCATTCCTCAAAAATCATCTTTTCTGATGAGCACTCTCTGTTGACGTATAAAAACTGAAGGCTACACTATAACATAAATAGGGATGGCGTTTTAGCAAAAGTTGTTTGGTCTTTCAAAAATGAAAGATCTGGAACGTCTCGAATCGTCTCGCACATTTCGTTGTTTTCCCGTCCCGGGACTCTTAGAATTCGACATCAGACGTTGCATATCTTCGACTTGACGACCCCGCTGTCGCTGACATAAAATAACGCAAATTCGGTTGTTTATAATCCAGCTGTATATTGAGAACGCTTCTGAAAAAAAACAGTTAAGTATTACTTTCGCTTGAACTATCACTTAGCCGGTACTATGCGAAGCAATGCCCAAACGAACTTTTATTTATCCCGAATCCAGATACTTGGTTTAGCGAAGCCGAAGTAGTACTTACTTCCAGGAGTTATACTTTTGACAGATGCTTATAAGCAACTACTATTTATATTGGCCTTAAAGTAGACCCGTGAAAACTAAAATAATGCTATATCAAATCAAGTAAGGGATAAATAACGATTCACAAAGATCTGCTCCTTCGTATTCCTTGGTAAAAGAATTGGGCAGTTTTATTCAGATAAGGTAGAGACAGCGGCTAAGATGACTCGAGGACCATGGACGTACTTCACACTAGAAATCATCGAAAAAAAATAGAAAATTGTTTTAGGCGTCCTAATATTGGAAGCGCATAAACTAAGTAAAGCTATAGGGATGTAAACTGAGTGAATAATTCATATCTTTACCAAAGCACAAGGAATGAAAACCGTGTTGGCAAAATGACTGCCGCCATTGTAAAAACTTAATCATGTTGAAATCTCAAGATGGAATCTGCTGATGGTGTTTCGATCAGAAATCAGAAAAAAATAACATTTTTAACCATTTATGTTAATCGAATTTCCTACTACATTTAAGAGCTAAAATAATGGTCAAGACACAGGAAACAAGGCGAGTTTTTTACCTTGAAAGAAACTAGGAAAAGTTATTGGCAATCACTAAACTGTAACAGGGTAATAGTAAGCTATCAATCTGTTAGATGAATTAACTGAAAAAAAGTGTTGAAAACCGGCCGTGATTTGGTAAAAAGCGTTACTTTTTACTCACCATTATTTTTTTACGTCATCTTTTCTCTATGAATTCCGATTTTTAACCGACGAAAAAAAAGGAGGAGGTTCTCAATTGGACATCTATTTTTTTAAGTATATAAGTATCAATAACCTTCGCCTGAATTAGTGCCACTGGACTATCAGCTGTTCCATAATTAAAAAATAAAAAATGACTTGAAGAATTTTTTTCCGAACGAAGAGGTTTTAGCTGAAACGGACTAACTTATAAAAGAGTATGAGGAATCGGACTAGTCGAGGCATAAATTAGTGGAACTAAGGTTTAATAAGTGCATTGAGCTAGAGAATAATCGTGTAAAAATAGAAAAAAATATTTAATTTTCATTGTTTTCTTGGTCGGGCTGACAGAACTTTTCAAACCATACACCTGTGCTATCTATGTGCAGAGACGTGAGAAAATAGTATTTTCATCAATCCATATGAAAGTGTCGGGTTTAAAGGTAAACAATGAGAAAATTATATATGACACGGTATCACACAACTGAAATGAAGATGAAATGGGGCGGGCAGGATGGCTGGTTGTTTTTCAGGTCGTTTAGCTCATGTCGAGATCCTTAGTAGTGATCTGCAAAGTCAAAGTCAAATCATTTTTCAATTAGGCCATCAAAGAGGCAATTTTTAACGACGCTTATGGGATTGATTCTACACACATTTGCAAAGGTAGATTGTATGAAGAATAATGGGCAAGAAACTCCATACTTACTCTTTATAAAAATGTTTTACAATATTTTAATATCATTTGAAATAAATAGTGTGAAAGCAATGTACGTTGAAAATCTAGACTAAATGTTATTAATAAACATAAAATAATAAGAAATAATAAAAAAATTGCAATAAGGTACACATGGTGTTCACATTTTAACAAAATATTGCAATCTCAACGAGTGCCCTTCACGTTGGTGATGCTGATGATGTACCCGAGACTATTTATATATATATCATTTATTAAAACAAGTAACTAGGACTCATGTTTGTTAGTAAACAGAAAAACTTAAACTATGTTAGGGACTATCACAAATAAAAATTAAATTATAAACCATACAATTAAAATACAATTAAATTTTACAATAAAATACAATTCAATTATACAATGGGATATAATAAAATAATGAAATCAAATTATAAAATAATAATAACAAATAATAATAGACTAGGCACATAAATCACCGCTGCGCCATCCCATGTGAAACTGCACAGCAGCGATTCACGTACCGACAATCCAACCTATCTGCAATCATCTTCAGTATGCTGTTCGAGCTCGGCAAATAACGTTCACAATATTAGGATAGATATAAGCATGACTAAACGAAAAAAACGCATTATTGTTTCGCGGTCTGACTAGAGGCAAGCTCAGGTAGGTAGCGGCCGCCTGCCCCGTCGGAATGTTGACGTTGAAACGTCACAGGCCTATCATGAATTTCCAGTTAATGTGACGTAAAGTAAACTGGAACTTTGACATTAATTTTAAGGAAAAAAATAGTTCCTTCTTCGCACAATAGAGGCGCTGTTCAATTTTTCCATACAATAAACGCAGTATATACTTCAAGCACTGAAATCTTGTGATGAGGTAACTGAGATCAACGTGACAGCGTGTCCTGTGAAGCCTGCCGGAGGCTGTATGCACAGCTAGGCGGTAGTAAATCTGTTACTTGTATCACTCATACAGAACCAAAGCACGAGTTTTCACTATTTTACTTTAGACAGTCTTTCCAGTATTTACAGCGTTCTTGTATGAAAAAATGGAATAGAAATTAGTTCCTTCTTTGCACACCAGAGATGGTGTGCGAAGAAGGAACTCATTTTTTCTTTGAAAATTGTCAATTTGAAATTGTCAAAGTTCCAGTTTACTTTACGTTTCAAATACTTACTGAAAACTCGTGCTAAGGGTAGGTACAGATATTTTGTAACTAAAGAATCATCACCCGCTTTAAAAGATATTGTGAACTGTAGGTACTTATATAATTATCTGTAATTTGGATGATGTGCATAAAGAGTATTCAGCTCTATTAATTATTATATCGCCTATCAATTGGCAAATAGCTATCAAATATTCACAAGTTTCAATTATCTTGGAATAATTTACTGTATGAAGTGAAGATAAAAATATGGCTGTGTAGTGCAGTAAAAACTTGATTATAAATTGATTCAATATAAAATATTGTGATTGAAACCGTGTAAGCTTACATTATTCAATTAAATACTTATGTTGACTTACGAATTGTAGGTACTCCATGGATTGTATGTCAATAGAAATAACTGTAAAACCTTTTAAACTGTCTATTCTAAATGAGTCAGCACTTTTTTGTCGACGTACTAGTGGCTATTTTCTTTTGTGTCATGATTCCCAAAGACCCTGACAAGCGCAGATATCTTCTAAACCATGTCGTATTACTTTAATAACTTAACAAGTAACATTTTGGTAACCGTTGACCAGAAAAATGTTACGCCTACATAACATACTCTTTGATAATGGGGCCAACTTATTGTGATGATTGTAATGTTCATAATGAATACCTTTCGAAAATATTGTAACGATCAATGAATGGCTTTGTAATAATTTATACAAACGATTCTAAATGATTTCGAATGCGTAATTTTAACATTATGTAACAATATAATAACCTCCCTCGACGCTCAGCTAAAAAATGTGCACCCCCTTCCGCGTGAAAGGCTTCTAATTACAAATTAGAGAGCATTGTATCGTAACGAAGTGACAGCGGCCGTCGGGAGCGCTCGGGTCACGTCGTGCGCGCTCGTCTGTCCTCGGCCACGCTCGCCGCTCGATGCCCAATCAATGTAATTAGCGTGAACTCTTGACCGTTTAATGTTCAATTTGGCGCGTTGTCCGAGCCAATGGGTGGCGCGCGGTGGGCTGCGCGCCGCTGATTGGCCGCGCGCTCGGCAGCTCCTAATTATTGGCCGCGGCGAGACAATAGCGTGGTTTGATGTTCGACCGCGCTAATATGGCCGCCGGGACGTGTGCATTGTTTTACAATTTATTTGCGCACAGTTGTAATGGCGGTGCGTGATTTATCGGTTGTTTACTAGTGTAATATGTATTGTAATGTGAGATATAAATAAAAAAAACCCTGCTAAATTAAGATGCTAAGAGAAAATAATTGGCGTTATCAGGTAAGTATAACATGCCTAATTATCTTAATATAATTATATAAATCTCGTGTCACAATGTTTGTCCTCAATGGACTCCTAAACCACTTAACCGATTATAATAAAATTCGCACACCATGTGCAGTTCGATCCAACTTGAGAGATAGGATAGTTTAAACCTCAAATTTTAGACCGGGTCCTCCACCCGTGCGAAGCCGGGACGGGCCGCTAGTTCTTTAATAAGAATCATATTTTCGCAACAAAACTCTCAACTTTAATTTACATACATGAATAAATATTCATACTTAAAATTATCCAAATTGAACTAGGTATTATATTATTATATATTCATAATTTAGAAGCTCACAAAATTCACTACATAACATCAGTATGCACATCTCAGCTGAAAGTTGTAGTTTTTCATTAATGTATTTTTTAATTAAAAGTTTAACTGGAACATCTTCAAAATAAAGTTGGTTATGTTATCTAGTATTGATTAGCCGACATTAATATTGTAGGATTACCTGTTTTTGTATTAGAAACACACAGTTTTACTCACGTAGAGGGAAACATACCTGAGGATACATGAGGAGAGCAATGCTTCTCTTATTAATTTATTTAACCCTTCTTGCATTTTCTTCCAGCCTACTTTACCTTTCTTATATTCTTTATGTTCACGATTTATTACGATACGTGTCTACATTTAGAAAACATGGCTGTTAAATAGCAAAAGGTGTGTCAAAGTTGGAAATTGTAATTTCGTTGAGTGATCTAGATTGGACTCTTCATACTTTAAAGTTTTAGTATATAAACATTTCATTTATTGGTGAAACACACTTAGTTCTACTTATTGAGTGTGTGATTCTATGTATTTAGAGAGCTTTGTGCAAATGCAAACCCTTAACAGAGATTCTGCTAAATGTGGTTTACAGGCATTTTAAGAAAAAAATAAGAATGAGCAATATTACTTATTAGTATTTATTATTAATTAATAATTTGCTACGAGCATCTTTATCTCCTTGATCATTGGGTTTGTCACAATATGCTGATAATACTTATATATTGAATTCAAGCGTATTTTTTGCAGACAACTCTCACTGAATTTAGCAACCTTCTTAAATTAACTAAATGGCTTTTCTCAAAACTGTTGTTTTACTATAAATAGTGCTGGTCGTTTCAGGATCAAACTTGATCCTGAAACGACCTATAATTTAAAAGAAAGTTTTCTTTAGTGCACAATAATTCAAAAGGGACCGAGCAACCTTAAGAAGATGTAGAGTCACAATTAAGAGCCATCTGTTAACTTAACAAATAGGTACATATTTATTTATACCTGGATATCTGAGACACTGGGTAAGAAAGAAAATTGTGTTTATTGGCACAACTTTAAACTAAACAATACAGATAAATTTAAAAAGACAGAATAGGTAGTATAATAGAGGAAATAAAAAACATAACAATTTAATGACAAAGGGCCTCAGCTCAGCATATGCCAGATGGCAACACAAAGTTTGGGTAAGTGGGATTCCTTTATAAGTGAGGCAAATTTGCAGTTCCCTTGATGTCTCACTTAACCAGATTCCACTGTACTATGAATCCGGAAGTTATAATGTTTGTTACGATTGAGTAACACAAATTATAACTTTACCATATATGTCAGAACAGCTGACAAAACAGCTGAGCTAAGAACTTTAATTTGAAATCTAGTTACTTATGTGCGAGTAATGTACTGACCAGAGATATTGAAATATTGTATAAGTAATGAAATAATAATTTAAAGAAAAATAACCGAATTACATTTACCATTAAAGAAAGACACAATGCGAAATATTTTAAATACTAACTTACTATGCAACTAATCACAAACGAAACATGCCTTTTGAATTCACTCAGAGAACAGTAGAATAAGTCACATATTTTATTTGTTTCCTTTTTTTATAATAGCAAGCAATTCATCCATGGTTTCTTTCTCTGTTTTCGTTTTATGTTTCATACTCAATATTTTCATCACTTGGCCATTTAAAATCGAGTGAAACTTATTTCTACACGTTTCGTTTACAATTTTCAGGCTTCCTTCTTCATGATATTTATTTACCTACAACGGAGTTTTCATGTCAACCGCCAGAAGTGGAAAGATTTGGAAGAGACCTACACCACACCCTACAGCATTGGGTGACTAAAGGTTGAAGAAGAATTTTCATGTGTTTATCATGAAAACTCAGCAATCTTTGCTTTTTTCTATATTTGATAACTATAAAGCTCCTCACATAATAAAATAAATAAATAATTTGCTTGATACTTGGAATATCAGAAAAGAACTGTATTTTTTTATTTACGTGTAGGTCTTAATTTTTTTAACTCTCGCAAAATCTTTCAATTTTTTTTATTAGATCATCATGAGATTATCAGATTTTCTCGAAATTCTCTTAATGGTGTTAGTCAAATCTGTTCTCTTTTGGTTTCCTTGTAACTTAATTAGGTAATTATGAACAAAACATTTACTTATAGTCATTCACTTTACAGTTTCTTCCATATAATTAATAATATATGTGGAAGAAATCAATACCTCAGAAAAACCAAATTAGATCGCGATTTCTAAGTTAGGCTGAGATCACAAAAAGAAACAGATTTCGTAAGAGTGGTCCTAAACAAAATGATTAGTTAGAACTTACTCAATCCCAAACCCAAATATAGTCCTAATTAAATGATCGTGTGGTGACAGCCCTGTGCGTGGGGCGGCGGGTGGTGGCAGGGCTGCCACGCCCCGCAACTTAGGTTTTTTAATCAACCGCCCTCTGTCATTAGTATGCCGTATAATGGAGAGCACATAGCCCGACATAGCCCGCCGTAGCTCGCCATAGCCAGACATAGCCCGTAACGCGTTTACACAACACTTGTATATACTAATATATCGTTATATTATATAGTCACTGTCACTGCTCAATGATGGCTGGAATTTTAATATTTTATTCAGTACTGTCATCGATGGTTGTTGAGTCCCTTGTCTAAAAGTAAACACAGGTTTGTTAATAGTTTGAAGCGATTTTTTTTTACAGTTTCAAAAGTCAGCTCAGGTTTATAGAGGATATAAAGTATCATTGATTAATAAAGAAAAATATTTTGTAAAATAAATGAACTTTTATCAAGGTTAGCTTAATTAAGCTTCTTTCCCTAAAAGCCAAGTAAGCTTAGATTTACTAAAATGAACGAAAACAACGTATACTCAGATAAAGCCTCCTAATAAGTCCTCGTAGTACCAGGAGCCGGGCGCGTGGTGTGCAGCAAAAAGCCAACTCGTTCACAGTTTCAAATATCTGTCGAAAATAAAACGTCGCCGGCGACACAAAACGATCCGCGACGCAAAATGCCTATAACTGAGTTTGTGGCTCATAGGTTGCATAGAGGTGCAGCCAGTGCGCAATTATGCACCCTCGGGCGGGTGGCGCCCCCCTCGCCCCCACCCTGCCACCCGGCACCCGCGACACTCAATAAAAAGTAGTGTTGCGCGAATTTGTGGTGGCCCTACGACGTGCACGTCACAAGATAGGGTTGCTAGAGAAAGAATTTTCTTTTCTACTAATTATTTTGACATCCCGGATCACATGGGTCTTAAGAGTAACTGTTAGGTTGGTGATAATTAAGCCTGCAAAAACATATGCATAACAATATAAATATAAGAACAAAATGTGTGAAGTCTGTTAGTTGTATTTACATAAATAAATACATAATATCTCATAATAGAGGCATTGTGCAGTAAACGACACACGATTATGTGGTTGAAAAAGAATTGTATCTATACTCGATAATAAGAAGATTACAGAAAAGTCAGACTGTTTCGTAGCCTACCGTTCAGTATTACGGTAATAATTAATTATCGTAATTACCATATCTGCATTCACTTACTGACTGTTAGCTGATATTGATAGGTAGGTGAAGTTGATGAATAATAATAGGCAGATTATGTTTCCTGTTGTCTAACTTCTCTTGTTCATTTATCTATTTAGTTCAAATATGAATTATTTTTTTCCGAAAACGAATAATTCATTTTTTTTTTATTTTTTCTTTACTCAAATAAAAGAAAATACTGATCAAATTATTAAAATGATAGACACCTATTTTATGCAAAGAGATGCCAGCTAATTGCTATCTGGTCATACCTTTAGTTCACCTTGCCGTCTTCATACAGGTGCAGTAAGAACATAACGAAATAAGATTAGTCTCCTTGAGACTAGACTCTTTCTACATAACCTAGACTTTAAAAAATATCTTCAGTACTGCCGTACACAATATTGACTCTATTATCGTAAATCAATTGCTTCCCAAGGTGAGCCAAGTTTCCAAACATTAAAAAATATCGATTTGAAGCCATACTCAGAATCAATTAATTAATTTGCTGCTTCAAAGTAATAATGAATGTCTCTTTAGATTGTCTGGCTAAGATATAATTTCAACTGCGCTTCAACTTTCTTCGCTTCGTCGACGATTCCCCTTACCATCAGGGCCAATGTTCCGATCAGACACCGCATGAACCCAAGGCCCCACATTCTTTGAGGATTTCTATAACCAACATAAAGACGTCCAAAGAAAAGCCAATCTATCCCGTGAGTTTTTGAGTTCACTACACTCGTTTTTAATTACTATGATACACTTAATTTTTAGCCCAAACGGATTTTTTTTTTGACGTGGTAAAATCATCAAGTGAGTCCTCCCAACCCGGGCAGGGCGAGAGGGACTGTCAGACTTGTACAGAGTAAAATCCACGGTGTCTTTCAATAAATACCCTTTTATGTTCCGGGGTCACGGTAATGAAATAAGTCCCGCCACCATAAGCGTATAGTTACGTATCTTTTTGTATGAGTGATCTAAAGATAACCTAAGGTAGCTTCGAATTGATTTCCAGAGAGTGCTCATCCAAATATAGATTGGAAACTGTGCTGCCACTGAGGCGGTCTGCATCTCAGGATTGATCTGTCCAGTAGAGTGGTTTTTGTACCACACACCCGGCGCCGTGCGGAAGGGACTGCCTGCTTTATACTGGCTAAAATTCACGGTGATCCTTCAATAGCCCTTTACGTTCCAGGGTCATAGTTACCTGATGAAACAGTCCTGTGCCCGTTAAGTTGCTGCCGGCTCTTTGAGGCGCACGTGGACCACAACGCGCCGTCGATCCGGGTCCCCGTCGTGGTCCATGACCGGACGGCGAGTCACCCACTGCTCACGGTCCGCATGCTCGCACCTATAGTGGCGCCTCGTGGCGTCCGATGCCGTGGGCGTCATCCAAATTCTTACTGCTGAAGTTGTGGGTGCTACGGTTTTCACAGTTTGCACAGATAAATGACAACCGAAAAGCATACGTTGAGGGAACTTTTAGGGTCAGCTCATTATGGGATCTTAATTTTGGCCATGCTATGCTATGCTGGCTGATACCCGGGGTCGCGGGACTCACGAATTACCGTGAGCACGGTACGTAAATGGCTATTAAAGGACACCGTGGATTTTAGTATAAGTCCCTCCCGCCCTGCCCTGAGTGGGAGGACTCGTTTGATCATTTTACAACGATAAAAGTATGCTGGCTGAGTCAAAATTAAAGGTGGTAACGTTGAAACTCACCAGCATCAACTCAACATTGACGATGAAAGGTCGACGACACGTCGTGTGCCGAGCGAGCCTTAAAGAACAGCTCTTCAGGAATCTGACAGAGTCCTTCTTAGAGGGCCAACGGGAGACTGTCTCATCGGACCCTGACCCTGGAACAAAAAGACCTATTGAATGATCACCGTGGATTTTAGTCAGTACCTACAATTCTTGTACACTCACTATCCCGCCCCAGATGGGAGGAATAACTCGATGATTTTACTATGATAAACCAAAAGAACTAAAGATGCAGATGAGCCTTTTGCAGTCACGATAGTTCTGAGTTGGAGTCAGCTCGCCTACTGACTGACACCAGGGAAGATGGTAGCTTAGTCAGTGGTCGTGCTGCCGTGCATAGTGAGGTTCAGGAGAGACTGCTGCACGGTCTCCCACGGATGTTCCTTAGCAAGCATTGGAGCTGGTCTCTTCGGTATCCAGAGCTCGTCTTCGTGTGCTGATGGTGACCCTCGAAGAATGTTTACCTCGTCAAAATAATCAAGTTGATAGCATTAACAAATTACAAATCTAAGTAAAAAGATAATGAACATGTATTTTGATATTATAGTCATCAAATCAAATCAAATCAAATCAAAAGCATTTATTTCAAATAGACCAATAGGGCACTTTTGAAATGTCAGACATACAAAATATAATTTAATACTACAAAGTTATGGTGCTACAGTCCCAGTCACAGACATAAAAACTGTGAAAGTACCGTAGATGCCCGTTCCAAGAAGGAACATCATCTTATTGAACGCAAAAGAAGTTGTCAGCGGCTGCATCTGCGTGTAACTTGAAAATAGTCCCAGGGGAATTAAATACAAGGATACATGGTCTCACGATGGGATAATCCAGACTATAACCTCTCTATGAGGCAAATTTCATTAAGATCTGTTTAGCCATTTTGACATATGTAACTGATTCAGTAACAAACTTAAAAACTTTCACATTAATAGTATTTCTTAGGTTGACAGTAGCTCTTAATTGTGACTATATATTTCAATGTCGCTCGGTTCTTTTGCACGAGTGTGCTAAAGTTAATTAAGTAAAGTAACGTAAAGACAAATTGATTAAAGATAATTACAACATCAAATTATACAACATAAATTTGATAGCAATAAGCTCCAGACATAAATAAACCTAATAATAAGAAGCACTGTTAATAGCAAAAATAAAAATTAAAAATTTTAAAAACCCCCGACACAAAAACCAAGTTCCCTTTAAAAAGTAAAAAATAATAAAAATACGTCGCGTTGGGGGACTGCTCCAAATTATTCATCATCTCCTGTTTTTTTGCAGTCCCCCAACGCGACGTATTTTTATTATTTTTTACTTTTTAAAGGGAACTTGGTTTTTGTGTCGGGGGTTTTTAAAATTTTTAATTTTTATTTTATTTTATACTTTTTATAGGTACATACTTATATTTTTTTTTTGTTGCTGAGAGTACTCCCGATCAAGTTATCAATATTCCCTTTCAGTACGCTTTCATTTGATACCCAACTCGAGTATATTTGCAGACCCTCGGTTACCTTTCCCCACTTTCACCCCCATAACTTCTAAACGGCTCAACCGATTTTCATCAAACATGTCTAAGAACACTCGCAGGTAAGTCACCTTTCATACAAAAAAAACTAAATTGAAATCGCTTCATCCGTTCGGGCTCTATGATGCCACAGACAGACAGACAGACAGACAGACAGACACACAGACAGACAGACAGACAGACAGACAGACACGTCAAACTTATAACACCCCTCTTTTTCCGTCGGGGGTTAAAAACAACAAGTTTGAGCCTCGCCATTTAGTTAATTAAACAAGATTGCTACATTCAGAGAGAGTTTTTTTATCGTTGTAAAATCATCTAATGAGTCCTCCCACTCAGGGCAACCAGGAAGGACTGTCAGACTTGTACTGACTAAAATTCACGGTGCCTTCAATAGCCCTTTACGTGCTGGGGTCACGGTAATTCGTTAGTCCGCGACTCCGGGCAAAGAGAATGTTCTATAAAATACACTTGAATTGAATATAATATTAAAATACCTGTACCAGACATCTATAATGCTATGTATGTGTGTGTATAACATATAATAAATACTTGAATTATGGATAGTATCTATTCGTTATGTAAAGAAATTCATGTAACTAGTAGAATCAAATAATATAAGTAAAATCTTCTGATAAAGTAATACTGATTATTGCTCTCACGTCCGAAGTAATTATTTACTATTTCACGGGGAATTATGAAATGATCAAATAAAAATAAATTATCGACTGACGATCATAGATACTGTTTTAATAATTTAAGCGGTATGCATTAGAGTAAGCAAAAGATTAACTAAACCATAACCTAAGAATATTGATTAACTAGCTGTTCACCGTAGTTTCATGCCCGCTACTCGACTCTTATAGGCCGTAGTAAAGGCTCGCTAAATAACCTATCGACATTTTATTTTTATTCGAATAGTAGTTCCTGAGACAAGCGCGTTCAAACAAAAAAAACTCTTCAGGTTTATAATATTTGTATAGATAATGAAATCCAGAACGAGATTATAAAAAGTGTGTTGTGATTAATCTATTTCAGATATTGTTAAAATTCTAGCCTTTTGACTAAATTTATAAGAGAGCGACAAGAAATATACCGTCCAACTTTAATATTAAGATAGAGATGATTTCTTCAATTAAGGTTTTACAAGATGATCCACTAAAAAGTTCACAGGTGCATCCCGAGGTTCAGTTTGGTTAAGTTTGCGTTACTTTACACGCGGAATAAAATGCCACTCAGTATAAACACAGATAATATAATATTTTAAGCGTAGTATAAATAAATCATTTGCCAAATATTGAAAACAATGTTAGACGTAATGTTGACGCTCAAAGAATTATATTAGGTCGTTCAAATATTATGAAGCTTCTCATTTCTAACCGATTTAAAAAAAAGGAGGTTGTCAGTTCGACCTGTACCTATGTTTGTCTGTGTGTATGTTTGTCCGTGATTATCTCGCGTTTAGCTGCACAGATTTTGATGCGGTTTTCAGAAAAGTGTTCGTTAAATTAGTTGACGGCGGATTTTCAAAGAGACCGATTATACGAACTTTTTGTTGAATACCTGTACTAAATAATAAAAAACCGACTTCAAAAACAAACACAAAAATGTGTAAAATAACTTTTCTTTCGAAAGTCGGTAACGTGGTTTATTGTTCAATTGACTTTTTTTTTAGTTTTATGTTTTAAATAAGTAACTCATATTGGTGTTTGTTATAACATTTTGTCAGTGCCTGTTCTATTAATTGTTCATCACTCGCAGTCAGTCGCTCAGTACCTAATATTAACGTTTATTTTATTAATTATTTTTGTCCCTTAAAACTTTAAATAACAGTCACTCTTTTAAATACTAACCATCTATTGTATTAAGTTATCAGTTGCCAAGAAGTCAGGGAGTCTGCTGTTATAGCCCACTGCATAGTATTGATAGGTATTGTAGAATCAGATACGGTCAACAAAACAGTTACCAAGCTTTAAAATATTTTCCTGTATTCTATATTATATTATGTTGTTTGTGTGTGTTTACTTGTATGCTACATACACACATCAAGAAAAGTTTACGATCACTTTGAAAAATCGAAACCTGTTTTGTTACGTTACATTACAATTTTGATTTCTTCTTCTTTTTATATTCTTTATTTAAATATAGAAAATAGAACTATAGAAAATAATGAAATAGTTTTCTCATTATTTTCATTTTATGTTAGTAGGTTCCAATTATGAATAATGATGTGTCAGTTTTAAAATTAACATGTCCATAGATTTTTATTTGTTTTTAATTTGTTATCAATTGTTATTTAAATTTTCTACAGCACTAAAAATATATAAAACTTTAAATAAAAATAGTTCAATTTTTTTGACAAAAAATAAATAAAAATTATCAGCTTATTCTATAAGTGATCATTATTATATAATACTTTTTTGATGTGTGTACAGCCAAAGAGGTAGATACGATTGAAATTTTTAACCCAACATTGGAAAAATCGTTACTCTCTGCTTGCTTTTGTTTACTGACTGTACACTTTTTCTTTTTATAAAATAATCTTTTCATGTTGAATTTAAGCTTACAGATTTGGCAATCTCAAGTTATAACTACTGCACGCTTGCTGGTTTCATGATAAATGCACAGCATGAAAGTAGGAATTATAATCTTCCTTTTTTTATCATGGTAAAATCATCAGTCAACAGTCCTCCCACCCCGGGCAGGGCAGGAGGACTGTTGAAACCCCGTAAATTTTTACTGACATTCTTTGAGGCGCGCGTGGAACACGTCACGCCGTGCGCATGACGCATGGTCCATGGTCGGACAGCGAGTTGCCCTTTACTCGCTGTCCGCATGTCCGCGGATATAATCTTACTTAGAATAAATTATGCAACTAGCTATTGGTTTTACCAACGCTGGCCGGCTCCTATTAGCCGTAGCGTGATGTTACATAGCCTTCCTCGATAAAGGGACTATCCAAAATAAAAGTACCGAAAAAGTATTCGAACCAGTAGGTTTCGAGATTTTCGCTTTCAACCAAACAAACTCTTCAGATTTATAATATTAGTATGGATTAGATAGTGGGTGTCAGAGAGTGGGGCGCTCATCGTTGAAATACCATGGTTGGTTGAATGTTGATGTTAGGATATTCAGGTGAAACCGATGAGCCTGAAAAGATTATCTAAAATGGCTAGGTTCCGTTTATATGACCGAATATTTTTTGATTTTTAAGTTGCTTATATAGAAAAAACTTCTATACCGATTTCGAAATGTTTTGGTATTATTTTATAAGACAGTGTGTCGCGGTTGGCGGAAAAGTAGTTGTTTTAGGTCTAAGTGCATGTGAGTTTCTTTGTATGTAACCCCAGTACCCAAGACACAGGAGTAATTCCGAGTGAGGGGTAATGTTTAAAAGAAAAAGAAAGAAATGGGAATATCACGCAGAATTACTAAATTGATTCGTTTTTAAAACCAAACCAAATCGAATCGAACCGAAACTTACTAAGTTGTTAGACGGAATTTGAGTAGGTCATCCCGGTAGCCTGTTAGGTCAAACGGCCGTCGATTCTAACGTAACATTTTGAATTATATTTATTCATTGAAGTAGACAACTGTTAAATTGATGGCGTGTCAAATTGTAAAGGTTATGTTATCGATATCTAATAGATATTAGGTAATGACTTGCAGTACTAAATTACAACTCACTGTCCACGATTTTTTTTTTCAATAAATTAGTGTCACTTAGTCATGATAAGGGACCTTTTTTACGGTTTTACGTCTGATGTAGAAACACAAGCATTCAAACTACTTGCAGGATATTACTACTAGGTTTATTACAGAATAGTTATTCAATTGGCCGCGATCCTATCTTAGGGTGAGCAAGTAAGTAAGCATTCTTTATTTGCATAAAATGTGGTATACAAAAAGTGTTATAATATCTTATTTTAGGGCAGGACACATTCTGGCCTAGCAATGGCATGCAAAATAACGAGGATTATGACCTACATAAGTCGTTTAAAACTAAAACAAATGTGAAATAACAAGTTATAGAAAAATTAAGAAAACATTTAAAAAACTCATACTAATAGAAACAAAGACACGTACTCGTATATCTAAACCACAAGGACTCTGACGGCGTCAGCGTAGTCTTCTATGCTGACGAAATGCTTGTCTTTGCACCAGGCGGCGACCGACTATAGCGGCAGTCGTAGGGAGGATCCGGCAGTTAGGACTCGAAGTGCACAAAACAAAAGTCATGTGTTTTCATGACCATGTTAACGTGCCATGGTCAGAGCCCCAATAACGATGGGAGCGGTTTCGCATCGGCGTCGAGTCGATGACCTGGGACTTGGACAACAGCCTGTGGAACTTTAAGGAACATTTCCTTCGTTTGGCCCTAAAGCTGAATCGGGTGGCGGTTGCCTTCAAGCAGCTGCTGCCTAATCCCAGCGGGCCAAACGTTTCCTGCCGGAGGTTATATGCCAGTGTCGTGTGATCCATGGCCCTCTATGGATCTCCAGTGCGGGCCATGTGCGTGAAGAGGCGACCCGCAAGGTGGTCGAGTGCCAGAGGGTCATGGCCATCCGGATGATCCGGGGATACAACACGACCGCTCAACTTTTGAGGCGCGGCTCTTTGAGGTGGTCCTTAGAGGGCTAGAGTCTACCGAGGTAGCGGGATTGTCTTATCAGGTTACCGTGACTCTGGAACGTAAATAGCTAGATCTTGCCATTTCGCCCTGGGCGGGAAGACTCATTTGATGATTTTACCATGATAAAAAAGGGTTAATAAGGATTTTTTTATTTAAAAAGATACACTTTTATCTATTTATCCCATAATTTTTGAAGACTGTTGAGAGGCAACTTTTTCGTTGGCACTCCTTCTTTACTTTTTTGCTGGTTCCAAACCAGCTCTTGATCAGATGAGTTGCCATGTCATTTTATTGCGACGTTGAATTAAACATAACTTAATAATATATGGTCCGTGACGCAGATAACTGCCCAGCGGCTTGATCGGCAGAAGATATATTTGCCATCGTAGGCCCGGGTTGAGGATGGCACAGGAAAGTGAAGCAAAGAAATACACATGCCCAGCAGTGGGTGAAGACAGGCTGCGGCTGATTTATATTGATTAGGACGAAGTCGATTATTATCAAAACGATACAATATTATATGTGCAATGAAGATGATCTTCTTATATTTATCACGAATCATTGAATTTGTGATAGTCTTTTAAGGAAATAGAACCCTCCTGATCTTTAAGCTTAAAAGGTGACGCCACCAACTGTATAACATGAATAGTGTTGGTAATAAAGTTTTTGATTTACAACTACGCCAAGCCGTTTCATCGACAGTTTGTTAGTATCAACACGCTGCTTGTACGGTGAACCCGCACGTTTCATAATTATTAAGTAGGTTAAACTTACTCAGCGTTTGCATACGCGCGATCATTTAGTGAATTGACTAAGTAATAAAGTATATCAGTGATTTTACCACACTCAACACGGGCGGTTTTATTCTTAATCACAAGTGTATAGAACAATCATCATACGCTTGAACAAAGTGTATAGACTAACGTCATACACTGCTTACTTCAATCTTACACATTTAACAATAAATTCACGTAAGAACACGTTATTCCTGAAGGGTTTTAGGCAGAGGTGTAGGTATTTACCTAGAAGTAGCCGTTACGTTTACGTTTTGAAATTTATATAATGTTTCAGTCACATATAGGAATAAGGGGCAAGCCTATTGCCGTCAAACGGGCACGATTTCAGACTTTATGACTACTATGTACTTTGAAATTGATGAAGGAAAAGCCAATAACTTTGTGTTCGACCTGGGGATTAAACCAGAACTTGCTCAGCAATTGCGCTTGGATCAATTCGAAATTTTATGTAGTGATCATCTACATTTTACAGTCTTCATTAAATAAAAATTTAACACTGTTTGCTAACTTTATTTTTATCGTTATTTTAACACCGTGATAAAGACAAAAATGAAAGATTGCTGGTATTAAATCGACAGAAGGAGTGTTATTTTAACAGCATAAATCGGACACGTTTCGTTATAATTTAGGTAGTAGGTAGTGTAATTAGTGTTCTACTTTACTCACGAGCCACAATCTATACGGATACGACCGGTAGATATAGCAGACATCGACGCTACCGCCGCCAGTAATAGACACCATCACATCAACAATGTTTGCCAACAAAGCCAGAGATCGCACAAAAGTGTTCAACTTAGAAACTTGGCAAAAGGAACAAGTGGTCGTGTGAACGTCGCGTGATCCGTCTGTCACAACACAAAGGCGGGGCCTGGCGGGCCTTTGTGGCCTGTAAGCCGAGCCGCTCCGCCGCGCACCGCCGCCCGCGCACCGCGTACCACTGCGCGTGAGAAACACCTTCTTACTTGGTCTGTAGTATTGTGTTCCGGAAATAAACCCTGAAATATATTATGGTTTTGAGTTTAACTAATTGTCAATATGAATTGACGACTGCTTTCAGATATTGATGACACGGGTTTCCATTGTTTGCTGGCTTGTTATTCATAATACATACAGATCTAATGAGTTGTGCAGTTCTATCCAGTTATCCTTATAATTAAGTAATTGCAACTATCGATGCAAGTGGTGAATTGTCCTTCAACTTAGCGGTCTAAGTGGGAAGCCAATGTTCAGCAGTGGACGTCTTCTGGCTAAAGATGATGATGATGATTCATCAAGTGCTCTGATAGATAATTAATTTTACTTAATTAAATATTTGGGTACTGCACTATTAAATATACCTATTTAATATGAATACATATTTGATCGTTGGAGTATTTAGCATGTTTATGTAGAAGTGGAAGGTCAGCTTTTATTTCCATAACAATTACCAACACGATAATTGAATAACGTTCATAATTATGTTGTTGTTGCATTCATCTCTAAGATAAGTTTTTTTATTTCTTATGATTGTTTCATAATAGTTTAAACTTTAACAGATATATCAAAATCTATTTATTGAGTGTGATTTGATTAGTTTTTATTTGAACTAACGGTTTTAAATTCTGTAGGTTAATATTGTTGAGAAGTAGATTGGGATAATAAATAATGATCCTATGAATAAATGATTCTCAGCGTTAGCTATATTTCTAACTAGCTGTGCCCGCAACTTCGTTCGCGTGGATGTCGAAATTTAACAATGTATTTTTTAGTTGCAAGCGCTTAATTCATGCCACGTTTTTCATATAAACCGTGTATTTAGAATTTTCTTAGATTAATCAAAAACATTTGACACTTGTATTCCAGGTTTATGTAGGACTATTTTCCTAATGCCCGCTCTCACCACACCACCTCACCCCACACCACACCACACCACACCACCTCACCCCACACCTCACCACACCACACCACTCCACTCCACTCCACTCCACACCACACCACACCACACCACACCACACCACACCACACCACACCACACCACACCACACCACACCACACCACACCACACCACACCACACCACTCCACACCATTCTGTTCTACTCTATGATTCCTTTAAATATTGCTTTAATTAATTTATATTTTTTATATTATGTGAACCGATTACGATGAAACAAAATACATAATGTTACTTCACTTTAAACAAGTCTATTCCAGGTTTTCTTTAAACGCCATCTGTATTTCATTTCATTCATTGTAGTTTTGCTATTCGAATTCGAAGTTAGATCGCGGGACTGACGTACGAAATCAAATTGTGAGACCAAAGTGCACCCGTAATTTTACTTCTAAAACACTTTAAATTCAAATAGACTGATAGACTGAACCGATTCCAATGAAACAAAAACTAAATTCCTCTCCAAGTTACGCTTAATCGTTGTGTATAAAAATTATCTACATTAATTTCGTACATTTTACGTGATACCTGGACAAATAAACATACAAACAGACAAACAGATAAACAGACAAAAATTCTAAAAATGATAGAAATGGGTTCTATTGGTTGTCCTTTAATACCCTGGCTATATTTTTTGAGTTTTTTTTTAATGTACAAAAATAACTTTTCTACAGTTTTATTATATGTATAGATTATGGCAGGTAACTAAAAAACCTGCCATAATTAGAAATGTCGCTAACAGATATGACTAAGGCCAGGAAACATTATAGCTAAATTATTTGACTGTTAATTTAACTTGTCGGAAAACCTTGTTTGAAAAACCATATACAAAATATTTTTTTAAATAATTAAGAAGCCCTGAAGTAGTTTCAGATTCAGTAATTCCTTGTAGTGGTCTGTTTCCTACTCGCCGTCACCTTGGGGTTTTCAATTCAAGAGTGACTAGGCTACAGAATAATGCGGCTTGTTTGTATTATGTACAAAAATAATTGAAGCTTAAATTATTTTTTTAACATAAGTATTATGATGAAATGATGATATGATGATGTTTATTTATGCAAGTAGGTTATATAAACACTTTTACACGTCTTTTTATAAAACTAGAAGGGGCCGGTGTTTCGTACCTGACTACTCTGAGAAGAAACAGCCGAAACAAACTCAGAGGTCACAGTCTCTTTTAAAGTCCAGACAATAAAAATGTAGAAAAGATTATACGAGGACCATGAAGGTCGATGTCTGAAATGGTCTTTTGAAGAAAGAACCACACAAATTTGAGTGGACCTGTCCAGTCAGTGCAAGCATTTGTCAATTACCGTGGAGCTCAACTCATAACTCAAGGAGCTCAACGACACGACGAACAGTACCAAAGAAGGGACTTGTGTAGGCCGTTAATGTTACTCAAATTGTCAGACAACACTAAAGTTATAAAAAAAAAAAAAACACAGGTTGACCCACATGGATCCTCGTATTCACAAAAAATAAATAAAAAATTGTGTATAAAATAAAAATATCAGTAGTTTGTATAAAAAAATAAAATAATCATACATGTCAGATTGTATATAAAAAAAAGCAGAAAATAATAAATAAAATGCATGTCAGATTGTATAAAAAATCGAAAATGTCAGATGGTATAAAAAAAAAATAAAATAAAAAAAAAACATATAATTGTCAGATTGTATAAATAAAAGAATAAAAATGAGTTAACAATCGGAAATTGCTTCGTCAATAAATAAATGCGAGGATCATGTAGGTTCTCTTCTGAGATGGTCTCTTTAAGAAAGGACTACAAAGAAAAGACTTTAAGTTCAGACAGTGTAAGATATGACAGAGCATGGAAGCTCAACTCACTATGTAAGAAGCTTAACCACCTCTGAAACTACATATTCCTCACATTATAAAAGAATTTAAAAAAGACATACATCACAAAATATTGGATGCTTGAGGGTGCATCGGAGCAGCTAACTCCCAGGCCATCTTGTCATCAAGGTATTCTTTGACTTTATAGTAACTTTTTTTACAAAGTTGTTGTTTAATAATTGATTTAAATTTGTTTAGACTTAGTTCTTTGACGTGGTTTGGGAGTTTGTTGTAGAAACGTACACTTTGGCAAATTAGTTATACCTTCCTTTTTTTTACATATTTCAAAACCTTTGAATTTTAGTAGGTATAGAAAAAGACATTTTTTTAAAGAAATTGCTAGTAATTAAGTAAAATAAAAATGTCGGTTTAAATATTAAAGAAGATGAACGTATTGTCCAGATAATTAATCAATTTAGAATATAATGCATTAAGCGAACTACAATGAATGTATTTTATTTAAAACTTTGAATGTTGTGCTTTTAAATTTAATCAATGGCTGAAAGGAATTGCCTGGGGTGTTACATTTTATTTAACGATATGCACTGAAAGTTCATACATTAATATTGACGATTTACTTAATAATTGAAATATTAACATAATAAGAAAAGCATAACTAAGAATAGATTACGAGATCACATTCTCATTTCATACGTTTGTAGCGCCATCTACCGTCATGAATTGTCCGTCATATTTTATATGAAGTAAAACTTATCTTAATAAATTCTTAAAATAAGGCGCCTGAAAAATCTAAGTCTGTTTTTCTGAAATCCTAGATTTCTTTCGAAATAGTAATTAAATTATTTGTAATGACTGCCTTTTAGATCTGTATACACAAGTGTGCCGGCAGGTGAGTGAGTATAATACGTCATTATGTAGAGCTCCTGCAGGTAGAGTTTCAGAGGAAACAACCAATGATTGATAATGCAGCATTATGAGCAGACGCAGCCTTTCACGCGCCGCCATCGAGCCTCCAACCCCCCCCCCCCGCCGCCCCGCGCCCCGCACCCCACACCGCAGCCCGCGAGCCTATTCATTTCTTACAATTAATCAAAATTAAATCAACCACCACAATACAACACACTTTAGTTTTTAAGAGCCAGCGGTAAAGTTCCATTTCAGGTGGCAAGCCGTTGAGTAGGCGTGTCCCCGCGAAGAAATCTGGCCAATACAGTGCGGTAACAAAATATCCGTATTGGCTATTAGTAGGCTCCGCCCGCGCGGGCTGGGGGTTGTAGCGCCAGGACCAGAAGGTCGCAAGAGAGCGCAGAGCGGCGGCACTTGCGACGTTATGTCGTCGTGCGCTGCGGCCGCGGCCCAAGAGCGGAAGGTCGCAGGCGGCGTGAGCCGGCGGGCGCTTACGACGTGTGGCGGCGCGTCGCTCGGGGCTGCCGGGGGTCGTGTGTCCGCGGCCGGGCGGCGCCGTACAGAAGCGCTGCACACGCCGCGGCGAGCGCTCGTGTCGCGACTTACTTCACTAAAAGCGATATTTTTCGCGAATTTTCCACCGTCTTGGAAAACTCATAATATATTTTTCTCGAATTTTCAAATAGCTGCCTAAAACTTAGGCCTAATTTTTATGTAGTTAATAGTAATTAGAGTAAGGAAGTGTTAAATAAAAACTTTTAGAAAGTGCGTTTTTGAATAATAAAGCATTAGCAATAAGAATTGAATAAATTGAAAACACGACCTAAGTAACTTGTGATAAATTAAATTAAATCAAATGTATATTAAAACAAATGCAGTAATGTAAAGTTAAGCTGAGAGTACACAAGCGAGAGAGCGCTTAACGCAAGATGCAAGCGATGAGCGCGAACGCAAGTGCGCCGCGTGCTCCGCAGAGGTCGCCGTTTGCGATCCAGGAGCTGCTGGGTCTATCAGACAACAGAGAGAGTCGGGAGAGGTACTTTGAGAACAGAGATGGAGACAGAGTGTTGAACCTGTCGGAGAGCCGCGAGCCGCGGTCTGCGTACACGCCGCAGTTCCCGCTGCCAGCGTCGATGGCGAGCCGCGTGGCGTACGCAGCGGCCTTCAACGCGCAAGCGGCGGTAGCAGCCGCCTTCCTTCCCGGACCACCGCTATTACACCCTCCACCAGGTCAGTTTCACCTCATAGCTACAATATAGCTTAATATACCTAGCCGTATTGTCCATTTTGACATTTAAATACCGATCCTAGGCTGATACTGATTCTGATCCTAGCTTTGAATTAGTTAAAGGCTTGAAATATACTAGATAGACTTCGTACCTTTAAAAAGTTGATAGGAGCAGTCAAATTGTGATGATCTTAGAGTCTTAAATAGTTATTTTGGATTTAATGCACCTTTGAGCATTCTTGATTAAAAATGCTTAGGTACTGTTAGCAGCATCTACTTTATTAACAACGTGATAAATTAGTAGAGTATAGTATAATCGTATTAGACTCTCTCAATGACTCTGATTCATTTGTTGATGAAGAATAGGTCTTTGATAAAAAGATAGGGGAAGTTTGAGACAGTTATAATGGAAATAAAATGTCATAAATTGTTTTCAATTATATAAACGATAGCTTTAAAATAATTGTTATACGCAGATACCTAAAGTTATTTGAAAATGTATAGTTAAAGAGAAGTTTTGGTCAGCAACAGACAGATTTTATAAAATAATTAAACGTTCACTAATTAATTTTAAACGGTAATAAGATCTTTACGATTCGGATTCGGATAACCTTAGCTAGTAGGCCAGCCAGGTAGCTTAAAGCCAGCCGTCGGTTCACAAGCGCCTCGCTCCGCCGATGTGTCCTGTGCACTAGTCGCGCCTGTACCGCGCGCTTTAACTGCGGCGGTATTGTGCCTCCGTTTAATTAGGGTTTTGTCTTATTTGTTAATTAGCGTACAATGCCGCCGCTTTGACGCGCCGCCGGCTCCGGTTACCGGTCGTCAATGTGCGCCAACCAGCCAATTGTTGGGAATACGAAGCTGACAGAACCCATTCTACTTATTTGCAAATTATTCGCATTGATTTCGACTGCCTACAGTATTTTACGTTATACTTAGTACCTACTCTAATATTAAAAAAAAAAAAATAGTTATTGAAGAGGCCTTTTTGGCCTTTGATTGACTTCTTCTCAATTTGGACCAATGTTTCGGTCCACAGTCTAAAAAAAATATAGTTTGGGCCCATAAAATATTTGCTGGCATAATTAAATCATAATTTATAGGTATCTAATAGTAAGCACTTGAAAAATCATGTCATAATATTTTAGATAGTTGCAGTGTTTAAGTGTGTAATGTAAAATATCAAACTTTAAAAGAAGCAGGCGATGAAGAAAGAATGCAAGTGTCTTGAGTTCTTGAGCGCTAATAATGAAAATAATTTCTTAGCCGATTGCCAAAGAGTTTATCGAATAGTTACTCTTATTACAGTAGGTATATATTTGTAGATAACAACAGCAATGAGTACTGATTGAAATATTTTATTAAAACACTGATTATTAAATGAGATCAGAACCGTATAGAGACACGCATGGTTCACGCTTGCCGTCGGCACATCGCGTCGCTTACACCTCGCCGTGTCATATGACACCGGTTATCTTAGTATAATGAAAGCATAGAGTTTAATTATAATATTATTTATTAAAATACGTTCCTGTATTACATACAGAACAATATAAAGTTTTCTATGATTGGCTTCACTGATAATAAGTATGTTA
Source organism: Agrotis ipsilon (assembly GCA_028554685.1). Lineage (NCBI taxonomy): Eukaryota > Metazoa > Arthropoda > Insecta > Lepidoptera > Noctuidae > Agrotis > Agrotis ipsilon. Next base: position 266,169 of record CM052956.1, read on the forward strand.
GATAGAATAAAAAGTGCGGAGTTCTTTTTGGCACATACATAATTCTTATTAGGCACACATTAAAACTGGCATGAATTAGGAGAGACGTATTTATGATATGCTTAATTTTTCAGTTGCAAACTTTTTATTATTAGAGATACTCTTTAATTTTGCGTCACAGCGAAAATGATAACTACTTTTAAGAACTCAAAGTTTATTTTTGAATCATTATAATAAGTATTTTAGGTAATTTTAATGTAGGTAACTGTATTTTTATAGCTCTATCTATCTATCTATAATATAAAAATGGATCGCAAAATGTGTTGCTAAGCTCATAACTTTGATGACGGGGCCTACAGAGGGCCAACGCCTGCCGGGGTCGCGGGATTTATTTCTTTACCGTGACCCCGGAACATAAAGGGCTATTGAAGGACACCGTGGATTTTAGCCAGTACAAGTCTGACAGTCCCTCCCGCCCTGCCCGGGGTGGGAGGACTCATTTGATGATTTTACCACGAAAAAAATAACAGCTCATAACTTTAAAACGGCTGGACCGATTCGGATAATTCTTTTTTTGTTGTGTTTGTAACCATCGGGACCGGGTTTTAGAGGACTTCCACCCGTGCGAAGCCGGGACGGGCCGCTAGTGTATAATAAGATAGTTTTATGATATCTACTCAATGTTAGTAAGCAGTAGCTTAGCTAGTATAAAATAAAAATATTCATTTATTATTACTAGTTATATAAAATTGACCGTAAATTAAAGAATATTTTTTATGTTAATTACGTCTTCCTTGTTAACATTATAGCAAGAGAATGGTTTTTGTATATCATTGCGAATAACATCTATCATTATACTAATTTACATTACGCAGGTACCTAATAAGCTTGTTAGCAATCTAATTTAAAGTAAATTGGGCAACTTTTAAAGAAAAAGCCTTGGTGTTAACTAAGAGCAAAATTACTAACATTATTATCTTTAATATTCAAATTATTGTCATGGCAATTATTGTAGTTGTAATGCCAAATACCGTACTTCCTTATATTCTTTTCTATCATAATTATGCATATTGGTTGATAGCAATAACGATTACAAACGATATAATTAACTTAATTGAGTAGGAAAACCAAAAATAAGTGGAATCAGTTTGATACTGTATGTAGTTGACATAAAACTAAGTAATCATGTCTATTTTAAAAGTAAAATCTCAGTGTTTGGTAGCCCGTTATATGTTTAAGGTATTCGTATTTTGACCAGTCGCCTTTATATAGCCGGTTTTGACAACGCAAGAGACACAGGCACGCATTGTCCCTTTATACCAGCTCGTTATATTTTTATACCAGTCCGTTATAATTGTTTACCAACTCGTTATACTTTTATACCAGCGCGTTATAATTTTATAGTTATAATTATTATATACCAGCTAGTTATAATTTTATACCAGCTCGTTATATATTTTATAAATTCTCCAACAACCAGATAGGGTAATAGGTTATTCTTATTCCTTTTACAAAGATTCCTGAATTGTTGTATGACATTATTTTGTGAGTTCGGAAAAGGACGGGGATGTTCTAAAAATATACATTAACTGGCAGGTTAAGTGTTATAATTATGAACAGTGTTAATTTAATTCGAGTATCTGGACTTATTATTTTGCTTATAAGTGCCAGCTCTACATATACCCACGTGATATAAAGTCCCAATCGGGCCTCATCTATAATTAGGCCTTAATTCTAACCCTTTTTATTTTCAACTAGCTGTTACCAACGGCTTCGGTCCTTACTACTCGAAAATTATTCCACGGTAACTGAAAATCGGGATAATAACTATCCTATGTGTTAATCTGAGTTATACCTACACTATCTGTGTTTCTTTCATTCAAATCCGTTCTGTATTTTTTTGAGTGGAAGGATAACAAACACCAAATCTTTTGCAATTATAATAGTAGTAATATAAAACAAGATTGTGTAAAGTACCCTTCAATACATTAATTAACATCATCTGGAAAGCAAGAGTAGTATTAGCATGAGAGTCCCGCGTGTGACTACAAGCGCGCTGAGACAATGCGCCGGCGCACAATGGCGGCCGGAGATGCCCGCGCGTCGAACTCTTCACTATGCGCGCACCGTTACACGACGCAAGGGATTATCTTGAGTGGTACTAAGCGCAGGGCTTTATAAGTTAAGTAGTTAATTCACCAGAGTTAAGATTTGATATCCTGTTAATTGTTAAGGGAGGATTTATGTAGAACTTAAGCTGCCGAGTTTCGGTAGATGATGGGTGGTGTAGTTTACTGAGTATTTATCAATTTCTGTTAAATATACTGCGCGTTAACGCACGCGACGCGAATTTCTTAGATTTTCTCTGGATGGTTGTCAACACAGGCATGTTATAATGTCTGTGTGTGGCAGTAATCTATATAATATAAAAGAATACTATTATAAAGAGCAAAGATTTGATTGTTTGCTTGTATTGAATAGGCTCCAAAACTACTGAACTGATTTCCATCCAATTTTCCAAATTCTTTCACCAGTTGTAAGCTGTTGACTAGAACATAGGGGGAGGGGGGTGGGGGGTGAGCCGGCGTATCCGCTGACAAGTAAAGTACCCTAAATTACACATTTAAATAAGATACTAGCTGTTGCTAGAATTTATTATAAAAGCAGAGACTAAACACTCAAAAATTAAAGATTATACATAAACTATGAAACTTCCTGTAGTGAATTCAAACATGTTGTACTCATTCGACTTTTAGTTATTTTAATACAGACACATTACATACATTGCGGCTACTGTTTATTTTTATACATACCTTTTCTAGAAATTGTAACAAGCTGAACTAATTAACTAATAAGTTACAGCAAAACAATAGTTTTATAATTAACAGGTATAATGAGTTGGTTTAATGATTAATTATGTTTCTTAAACAGCTGTTTTTCAAGTCCACAAGTCTGCGCTCGCGCCGGCGTCATTTATCGATAATTGATGAACTGAAACCTGTTATAAACCTTCATATTTATATATTATTGAAAAGGTAAATTATGTCTGATTTATAGACGGTATACGTATAGTATTATGTATGTCAGTACGGTTGGCCTTGATAATTAACTGGTGTGCAATATGTATATTATAAACAGTTCAGCTAATGCTATATAAACAATATTGAGTATCTCTGGAAAGAAGAAAGTCTCTTGAAAACTCCACATTAATTTTCACAGTTGTTATTGTATACCAGAAATAACGTTGGTCCAAGTAGGCTCCCCTGTGGCACGCCTAAAATTACATGTTCCTCTTCACTAAGTAGGCTTTCTATTTCAACCAGTTGAGTCCTATCACGTAGATAACTGTCAAAATGACATAGCACAAGGATGGGGACCAAAACAGTCTCAAAAGCTTTCTTTAAATCGAAGAATATTGTAATGAATATTCATCCTTTTTCCTTACTTACTTTACAGTCGTCATTGCTGTAATAGTACTGCGACTGCCGTGTCGGAAACCATACTGTAATTAAAGAAAGTATGTTGTATTTATTCAAGAAGTTAATGAGTCTCTTGTTCAATCTTTGTTCTACAAGTTTTATAATTGCAGGTAGAACAGATATGGGTCGATAAAAGTTCAAATCGCTCGTATCTCTGCATAGGCGTACTTATGAAACACATCGATTTATGGTTACCTCGATTATAGCCTACTAATCGGGTAATTTTGAGTTAAACTTCATATTATGGCACTGTAGCATCCGTAAGGAATTTGAAAAAGATCTATTCAAATATTTTTTGGGTAAAATGTTTCACCTTGATCTTGTGATATTCCAGTGTGAATAAATAATCAGTAGCGGATGTAGCATCTTTAATTATGCGGTTTGATTATTTAAATAGCAATCAGTTTGCTTGATAACCAGTCGAGCGGATATAATCAATTCATAGGTACAATATTACAAATTAACTTTGTGAAGCTGAAGAGTTTGTTCGCTTTTTTTGTTTGATCACGCTAATATTAGCTACCGAACAGATCAATTTTTTTTTTTTTTATGTCTGATAGTCCATTTGTCAAGCAAAGCTGTAGGTTATATAGCATTACTCTACAACTAATAGTAGACTAGCAGAAATCACGGGGATCAGTTAATTTAACATAAAAGGCAAAGTAAAGTATTATTAGTATGCGGAAGCATAAATATGCTGGCTATCATTTGATCTCAACTATTTTAACTCCTGGACGTTTGTGTATTCAACGGATAGTAGGTGATTTCAAGCTAACTTAGATAAACTACTGATAGTTAAATCTGATGATCTTAATAAAGGTGTAACAAAGACGATAAATCATCTTAGAATCTTTTTCAATTATCGAACACAACCACATAAATAATCAAAACACTTAAAACCTAAACCAAATCTGCTGTGAACAGACAAAACATCTCACTACATCCACTTAGGACACAAAGGATATTCACACACCTACTTACTGCAGACAAAGCGGTTACCTCGCGAGCTGATCGCGCAGCACAATCCAACACCTCGTAAAAAAAACAAGCGCCTTACAAATACTGCTTGAAAGAGGCTCACACCTCCCAGAATGGGCCATTGTGGCCCACAAAGAGGGCCAGATAATGCCTCTTTGTGGCGTGGTGTGTGATAAAGGGGCAGCGGATCAGAATGAGGGTATTCAGCGCGTTAGTGGTCATCGCCACCTTGTCTGGTGATTGATTGAAGGTCTCGTGTGACGACTGTTGTTTTGGATCCAGTTGAATGGTTCACAGTGAGCAGTGCTGGAAGTAGGTTGTCCTTGTAAACTTGTCACTCTGATGATTTTTTTGGTCTGACAAATTACCTTACTGTCAGTAAGAGTTAGTTTTCCACAGAATCCTTCCTTAAAAAATGCAAAATATGTGATGTTATAGTAACTAAAACCCAATTCCAATTTTTTAAATTGTGTCGATATTTATTATTTTATAGATTAAAATAGCGACACTAAGAGTGTCCCTGAAATTAAAGAATGGATGGTATGTGGACTTTAGATCGGTTAAGAGGAATATATCGAGAAATGTCTTAAAAGAGCCTCTCAAATCACTGAAAAAGTTAAGTTTACTTATTGTTGTCTCTAAACAAATAAACTAATTAATTGTGTAATAACCTAAGTGCCTATTTAAATAATTAAATTCCACAATAAGAGTAACTTTAATTCCCACTTATGTATCAATAGGGAACTACAACAGTTTCAGTAGCAGACAAGTTCGATGAAACGCGATGTGGGTCATACGTAGCTGGGTTCCGTATCGATCGCGGGCTACAAATGAGACGGGCACATTAGCGGGGTTATTAGCGAGCCCGCAGACCCCCACTCCGGCGGGGGCACACTGACTGATGTGCTATCGTTAGTGGACGCTTTAGCATAGCTTTGAATAGTCAAGTACATTATGCAGATGTAGAGTGTCGATAAGCAGTCGATGCTAATCTATATTTTTTTTAATTTATTATTACAAGTCTAAGATGTTTAGCTAACTTTCAACTGAGACTTCTGAAATAACTTAGTGTCTCAGTTGCTCCATAGCTGTAATGTAGCACAAATCAACAGGAAATTATACCTCATCACTAGCCTTGTTCCCACTGGGACACAGGCCAAGGGGCCATAATCCAACACGTTGGCCCAGTGCGGCTTGGTGGAAGTCATAAGTCTTCGATTTTTTGACTAAGTTATGCCGGTTTCCTCACTAGATATGTTTTCTTTCACCGTTTTGAGAGCAGTGGTGATGAAATAAGTTACAAAGAGTAATGCGCCTGGCTGGATTTGAACCCAGGAACTACAACTCGAAAGTCGGGGCTCATACCACAGGGCCAGCATGGCTCAGCACTGTAGCTACCTATATTTCGTATTGTATATTATTAACACTGTTATTATTGGTATGGTATATCCACGAGTGGTGGCGACTCCTAACCCGAAAGGGTTGTCGGTTATTGGTTCGCATAACCGCTGCTACACACACACACACATGCGCGGCACACATAATGAGTTCTGTTGCTGTGTGTGTGTGTGTGCGGCAACCCTTCCCGACAACCAGTTTGTTGGGGTGTGGTGTTGGTTATAGCAGGTAGCGGGGAGCGGTTAAAGTTGATAAGAGCGATTAGCTCCATACTAGATTTTTAGTTTTTTTGGACAAAAGTAATCTTTTGAGTTGATCCCGAAATTACCATATTCGATTTGATTGATAATTGTTTTAAAATAGGTGGTCAAAATTGTAACAATAAACATTGAGGTAGTTTTGAATTCGTAGATAATGAAGACAAGCTTTGAAGAACGGTGAACGACAATTTAAAACAGTAAACACGACTCTATTCTCTCCTCTCATTAATTATATAAAAATCATTTCTGACTTCAATCATGTTACCCGGTTACTTTGATGTACTTACATGGCAAATGCTGTGGTTTCATGTGAAGTAGGTAGCGATGCTAACATACTGACAGATGTCCCCAAATCATGAAAGGCTGAGCAGATTCTGATGACATTAATCAAATTATTAAGCGACAGCAACGTTGAAGTCAAAATATTAAATAGTTTATAGGTCGTTCGAATATATCCACCGTATTTAGAGTGGAAGGAACTGTCAGACTCGTATTAATAAAAAACCAATCCAGTTGATCCCCTTGATTGCCCTTTGAATTCTAGGGCTCGGTACTCTGTTTAGGTTATCCCGGGAAGAGATATTTGTCTGACGTTGAGCGGCTACGCACTGTCAAGGTAATCGCTACATCTTCTTACTTGTGCCGTATCGTAATTTGTCTCGGTGCGCCGGTACAAGCTACATCACCGCACCGCATCGTACCTCGACGCACAGACCTGGTGACGTGTCTCACCGGACAGTCTGGGTTATTATTGGTCTATCACGACCATTATAACAACGTTTGGCTGGCTGTAGTTAATCTTATTATATTATTCAATTAATTCAAACTTTAAATAACGGGCGATATTGGAAATTACCTGCTTCTTCTCCATATCGTTAGCACGACGCGACAGTTCTTATATTGTAGTCCAAAACTTTGCCGCTGTAATGTGTAATGTGTGTAATTACCACTTGCAGCCAATCAACGTGTTCAATGAATCTGATACGCCTTCCATGCATCCACAACGAAACGCAGCATGTTGTTATATCTATAGTGAAAAAAAACATATCTGATTTTGTAAAAAATAAAAACTAATCAGGTCCACAGCAACATCAACTCGAGGCTATAAACACCAAAACAATCATATTCTTGAAGTAAGATTAACTAAATCATTTAAGAAATTGAAGCATTTTCTACAAAATATTTTTAGACGTTTTTCATACATACATAGGTGCATTATCTGTTCCGAGATATAGTAGAACGTAGTCAAAAAGATTACCTATTAATAACGTACTATACGCAAACCATCAACAAATCAAAGATAAAAAAAACAATTAGTATTTGCTGAACAAAGCCGCTTCACACACGCATGCAGTGTGTCGTACACACCGACACGCGAGCTCTGTCTGTGTGTGTGTGAGGCGAGGGTGTGGAGAGTGTTCGGGTCGACACCTCGGCACAAAGCACGGCGCCGCGCGACTCTAATAGCTAGTTTCACACAACTAGCTAAAACACCCAGCTGCGCCTGTTTATTTCATTTTAAAACTAGGAACCCTAGAATTGGTGGCGGGATTAACGATCGGGCTATTAAAGAACACCCTGGATTTTAGTCAGTACAAGTCTGACATTCCCTCCCGCCCTGCCCGGGGTGGGAGGACTCATTTGATGATTTTACCAGGTTAAAAAAAAGGAACTCTACTCTAAAATGAAAAACGCTATGGATATGCTCATTCTTTTGAAGAAATAGATAGATGGAATAAAATGAAAGTGTTCCAAATATTCGTAGCGTTTTTCGTAGCATAGGCGTAGAAGTCGTAGCACTGGCGTAGCAACGTAGCAATATTAGAATAGCGTTTGCATTTACAACAAAAGTAGCACTAGGATTTTCCAACTCTGGCTCTATCAATTTCTGTACTATCTAAACATATGTTTGTTTTATTAAGCTAAAATAAGACATCCAGTATTTGTCTTATTTTAGCTAAATGTCACTTTATGTGATATATAATATATCTCAGAGCGTAGCTTGATCGACGAGGCATGGCCAAATATCGCAGGCCAGAGTTTAGATGTTGTGTTATAATGTTACTAATTAGACATAACTAAAATATGATAAAATAAGTAAAAAAACTACGTTAAACCACAAAATAACCAACAGTCATATTAAAGTTTCGCTAGCAGTTAGCAAACAAACAATAAGTCAGGCGTGAACACCAATTTATATTCTAGTGGTGGGCGTCAGGGTTCAAATTTATTTAGCCGCCACGCTGCCTCCCTTGCCTCTAATTAGCCTGAAAACGAAACTATCAACTCGGTGACTTGATTTAAACCTTACAAGGGAAGCAATAAGGGTTATTTCAGTGTATGGTGTGAGTAACAATAATAGAGGACACTCGACCTCTCAGAGGTGCGAGATTTCGCGCGCTTTACTTTTTAGAGCAAAGTGCTGAACACTTTGTGCGCAGAATTAAGAATATACTTTTCATCCCCCCATCTCGGAAAGGGTACTTTTGCTCTTCGATATCTGACCGTAAAAGCCGTTTTTATCCTCAAGTGAGTAAAAGCCGTTTTTATCCTCTAGTGAATAAAGTAAATTTGAATTTAGAACATCGTATGAACAAAAGAGTAGCAGCAGTAATGGCGGCCGGTGACCGCAACAGCTGATCGCTTGCTGTGGTGCCCACTTGACGTTCGAAGGTTGTCGAGGAAACAAATTCTATTTTTAAAATTTGATGTGGTAACATCAAATCTCGCCTTAGGTGGAAAAGCAGAGTACGCTCCTCGGGTGTAAGGCTGCGTTGCCTTGGGCTAACTTGAATCCCTCGCTTCACTAAGGATTTTTAACTTTATTCCCTCGTTTCTTTCGGGTATTAACACTTGAACCTCCTCGCTGCGCTACGGACGGAGGTTCACCCCCAGAATCCTTAGTATCGCTTCGGAATTCAATACAGGTCCCTTGGAGCGTAATCTACAATTATTTTGTTAAAATCTCAGACCCGGAACATTCTTGGCTCAGTACTTTGTTTTACCTTTTTTATTTGCTTTGTGCGGTTTTCCTTTCACGTCTTATTATTATGTTATGACAAACCAAGATAAAAATAAGTAACTAAATATTATTTGTTTTAATTTAAAAATTATTCTGTTCTATAATAATGTCTTAGTTAATACCTAAACTGAAATAAAAGCCTATCTTGTGTTTGTACAATGTACATCTGTTTTTGCATTTAGTCATTTCCTCGCTGAGGTGGGATGAAAAGTTACGTGTTGCACTCGAGTGCAAAGATTTTTCACCTTGTGCTCTTTTGATTCCCTCGGTATCGCTCATGATTCTAATTTTGAATCACTCGTTGCACTCGTGATTCAATTTTAGAATCATTCGCTTGCTCGGTCATCAAAATTGAGCACGCGGTTAAAAATCAACTTTGCACTCTTGTATAACAAATAACTATTAATACTAACTGTGTGAGTGTTGCCACATGGTTGTATGACACGGGAGACATTTAACAGCTGTTTCTTATTACTGCTTTTTTTGTGAAAATGACTAATTATCGTCGGTGTGTATGGCTTGACTCGATAATTACTTCTAGTTACAAACCTTGATTTGAAATAGGATTCCCTTACGTTCCGTGACACACTACAATGTACTACACCATATGTCTTTGAGGATTACAAGCGTTACATTATGATTTGCTTTGGGTTAAATATAATACAAAGAGCTCCTTGCAAGATTATGTCGTGTTGGTACTTGTAATCATTCTTTATCAGAGTATGTACCTTCTGTTATCAGATTTAAAAAGGCTTTAAGCCTATAAAGCCTTCCTAGAGGTATAATATTACGAGTTTTCCACGAATTGAAGAATGATTCTGAAACATAAAATTCAATTTAAAACCATGTAATACAAACCCAGTTAACTATGTATATTGTGGAAGTAAAGTAAGTTAAACTATGTGAAACATAAGTTAACGCCAGTTAGTACTAAAATTAACATAAAATTAACATAAACCGTTTTATTCGCTGAACAGAAAGGCTTAACTGCGCGCCATTTAAAATTGTAATGTTGCGAAAAGACAACAGAATTATTTAATAAATATAACTTGGGTACGTATAGCTTTTTAGGAGAATACTTAATGTAGTGCAAATATTTGGCGGCACGGTTAGCGCAGTGGCTGAGTGATTGGGCTGCTGCGCTGTGTGTCGCGGGTTCGACTCCCGCACGGAGCAAATATTTGTATGATCTACAAGTAGTTGCTTCGGGTCTGGGCGCTTTTGTATGTGATTTTCTATGTTTGTAAACGCACCCACGACACAGGAGAAATTACTAGTGTGGGGCAACGTTTCTTTAAAAAAACAGAATAAATCAGGTAGGTAGGTACTATACATCTATGATAAGAGTAGCAATTTCGACAAATATAATTTCACATTGACTTTTTATTTTAGATGTAAGTAATGATGATATACATATATGACATAAGTAATGATTTTTTTTCTCATTTAAATTGTGACATCATAACTGTTCGATGGAAGGCCATTCCTTTATAATCATGGGATATATAATTATAAATGTTCTACAATCTAAATAGATAATTTCCCCATAATCTACCTAATTCCTACTTTAATTTTATTATAACGTTTGTTTGGATGGTATGTGTATTTTCACTTAAAAACCACTGAAGGGATTTGGATAAAATTTGGTACATAGATAGTATTTAGCCTGTTTTTTTTTATTGGTAAGCTCGCGTTTGGCCGCTATCTCTCCTGAAAGTAAGCAATAATGTAGTCGGCGGTGAAGCACGCTAGCTTAGAAGTAACATGTTTACTCTTGACTAGAAGACCCCAAGGTAGTATAGCTATCAGAAAATACAGACTCTAGCAAGGAACTCCACTCCTTAGCTGTGCGCACAGTAAAAATATTAGTATGTAGTACACAAGGGTAGGTTGTACGTCTTGTAGTCCGATGATGGAAAGGGGTATGCAGAATCAAACTGTGCAGTTTGAATTACACACTTTCTCCTATTTTTTTGTATATTTCGGTTTCTGCAAACATCGTTTCCTGTGGGTCATGAGTCAGCTAGCAGCCATCTAATATGCCCTTAATACAATGCCCCCATTACACACTGAAAACTCCAATAAAAACCTAACATCGCGCTCATATTTCAGCTGAAACCAAATAGCCTCACTCCATCTCTCTCGAGCCTACAGTCGTGTGTATCTTGCGTCTCGTTTGGAGTGGTGAGGTTGGCAAAGGGCCGATTATGATAATCCCCGGCTGAATATAAATTGGGCTGTTATTTACAATGAGTTATTTAGTGCTGGATGATGTTATTATGTTAATGTTATGAACGTGGAATGCATTTCTTATAGTCGTACTTTATTTATTAATGGGGGGTATTAATTCGATCTCGGGAGTAGAGGGGGGTCGGACGTTGTTGACGGTCATTAGATGATCTTTTTACGCTATTTACATAATTTATTTTTGTGTTATGTTTAATATTTTCTTTTCGTCTAATTATGTTATTTGTACAATAATGTTGTGACAGTTGACAGGATACCTAATTAACTAGTTCCTTTTAAGTTTTTTTTTTAGCTTGAAGGCCTTATTATGTAGTGCACTTAAATAAGAAACAATATAGTCAACAATATACCTAGAAGTATAAAGTTAGAATTCCTCATGTCTTGGGAATCATGATTTAATTAATTTATTAATTGAATTAAGCAGAGTACAACTGCAATTGATTTTCAAATCCTAAATAAACGCGAACAAGCCACAGGCAAAAACTAATTCCTTTTAATCATCGTGGTAAAATTATAAAATGAGTCCTCCCTGAAATGCACGGTGATCCTTCGAAAGCCATCTGCGTTCCAGGGTTAAGGTTAATTAAAAACCTGAAACTAGTTTCAAAACCTTGATAAAATATATGGATTTTCGTGAAAGCGTATGACTAAGGCAGTCACGACTAACCTAACCAAATCATGTAAGGCTTTCTGTTAAAAAGAATAAGAGTTGAAAATCTCTCATAAAAGTAACATCTTCCTGCGACCGCAATGTTTCAGAGACGTCTTGCGATATTTCATAGCTCGCCGTGTCGTGTCGGATCGCATTACCCAGTAATTGTAGCAACAGTATCGTCTAAACGGTTGTTTTCACGCGACGACAAAACTCACCCCGAAAAATCTATAGCTCCCCCTGCTGCCCCCCAGAGCGCGTCACCCGGCCCCCCCCCGCCGGCGCCCTCCCGACACACTCCACTTTTGGACTTTTTAACCCAAGATGGCTTAATTTTCTTCTCGCAACGATTATTCTGCGTTTCTTAAAAAACTCCATTAGAATTGAGTCCAGCGGGGCGTTACGACGACATCGGGGTGACGGCTGAAGTGGGGGGTCGAATGTTCCCGGATAAGCATTTAGCAGGTTTTTGCGGACAATACGTGGAGCGGGCGTGGAGCGGAGCGGAGCTGAGTTGAGCTGAGCTGAGGAATGCGCTTTTGTTTAGGAGCGCGGGCGAGGGTTAAATTGCTTCATTGAAATGTTCTAAATATCTCGCACCTCCGCGTGTTTTATTAACTGTACAGTTATTTGGTTTATTAAGTCGTTCTCCTGTTTGTTCTAGTGGCCTGCTTCTGTTCAGATGTTTATTAAGTTCATTCACTTATTTTGAGACATCTTTTAGAGCAGTTTTTGATTGTTCATTCTACACTGCTGTACTACACTTCGTATGATTTGTCTATGTCTCATACACAAACGATAGAAACCCTTTATTGTTCACCTTGTTTCTATAGTTTAGATTGTCTTCTAAGAAAGTCTGCAATAGAAGTAAGTACGTAAAACTTTTTGTAATCCACTGTGAATATTTGTTAATAATGCAGTAGTATTGGTTTAGTTGAAAATGTGACACCTGCATCCACAATGATGAGTCTTACAATTCTTAACTTTCACAAACAAGAAATCGGGTCATCTTAGTTTCCTCTATTTTTCAGACGAGCCTAATTTTCATCTTGCTGAATATAACGGTCTATTTTGCACTTTTTTTTGTCTCAGCTACTGAAAGTGTCCCATTTGGGCCACATCCTTGTGGATCATAGTAGAAGCGAAAGGCGGTAAGAGATTGAGGTAAGGTAAAATTAACTAAGGTTTAGATATAATTCTATCTATTGCCCAGGTGATTAGGAGATATTATTGGATATTGTTTAACATTACAAATTAATGTCGAGCCAAAATGAGCTTCATGCAGGCATTGCTGCATGCTGATTATAATACGCTAAAGGGCTGCTTGTTCTACTTTGGTCGCGAGACCGTCTCATCACCGTGACCCCGGAACGAAAAGGGGTATTGAAGGATCAGCGAGGTTTTTAGTCATTAAGTGTCTGACAGTTCAGGCCTAATTAGATGATTTGAAAGAGGGCTGCTTGTTAAGGGAATCTGTTCACGTCATCTAAGAGGGAAAACGAGAGACACCATCGAAATCCTTGTAATCAACAGATATGTTATTTTTTATACTAACTTACCAAATCGTGAACGGACATATGGCCATTTTGTTTCATTTATATTTTATTTCATTACCCACACCAGGAATTTCTGTCGTGTCGTACGTGTCTTTACAAACATAGAAACAAATAATACTTCGTGCTACTTAGGAATTATATACAAAATCAGTCACTATAGTGACCGAGGAACCACTGACCAGATCAGTTTATGAAATGTGGTCTACAATCCGCGAGCTTCAGTGGCACCCGCCTCTATTAGCGTTAGTTCGCGGCCGTCACCGGTGCGGCACCGGTGCGGCAGCGGCGCGGCACCGCGTCCGGCTCGGAAGCGCCCGCGGCGGCGGCGCGGCGGCGCTTATTGTTAATTAATTACAAACGATTCTGCCGAGAGAGAGCTCAGCCCAGAAGTCTACAGATATAGCCAGGCCCTAGGTACACTGGGCACGACGACGTTTAACCAAAAAGAATTTCTAAAGACAATAACCTCAATAATTTATTGAAAATCAATTATGTAATTAAATGAGATGATGATACATTAGGTAAGAAATTTAAATGTACACAAATTTTTCTGCTGAAGTAACTATATCTTGTCTATTACTGTTCATAACTCCATGACATTGTTGACTTGTAAGACTTCTTTTTTTTACGTGGTAAAATCATCAAATGAGCCCTCGCACCCAGGGCAGGAGGGACTGTCAGACTCGTACTGATCAAAATCCCCGGAGTCCTCCAATAGCCCTTTACCGCCCGGTTATCTGATGAGATAGTCCTGTCATGTAGGTAACACTTAATTCATATTTTATCGGTCTTTCTCCATTAGCATATTTATACTCGAAACTAAACTGTGAGATGTGTATTTAATCTTACACACTACTCGTATCATTACAACTTAAAACGGGGACTTTCCATTTTTATAATAAACTGGGAGAGTTTCATACAATTTTTCCTCCAGTGTACCTCAGTTCTTACGGTCGTGGGATCGCTTCTCTCCGTCTTTGAATGGGCTGGCATTTCTTCAGCGGAGGCAATGAGGCAGTTTAATGAGGCCTTCGGAGACAACCGCTTATTGATTAACTGGCACACAATCTCGCCACACAAAGCACTGGGAACGATGTCATTAAGCCACGGAAAATTATAAGTGGGGGGACTTTTCATGATGTTATTGTAATTGGAGGCTAATTTGAATAGGAACTGGAGATATTTGTTGTCATATCTGTGTTTTGGGGGCATTATTGTAAACCCTATAACAAGACTGGGCTTCAGTTTGGATAGGTAACCGTGACACTGGAACGTAGAGGGCAACTGAAGTAACGAGGTGGATTTTTAGATAGAGAGAGTAGGACTTCTTTTATAAAATTCTCAGACTACAAATTTACCTCGGATGACTAATTTCATGATTTTGGGAATCTTCTAAGATCCTGTCCTGATAATCATGGCTCCATCTTGGCACCACACCATGGCAAACAAAAAAAAAATCGCCAAATCGATCCAGTCGCCATAGAAAAATTTTGGAAATTACATAAAAAAAATTAAAAATAACTTTTGACTAATTGAAAACCTCCTCTTTCTATCTAAGTCGGTTTTAAATATGTTGGTATTAGTTGCTTCTGCAAATCGAGAAAGTTTTTTCGAGAGTAACTTTTTGTTTATAAAAACAAACTTATTAGTACGATAAATTAGTAATTACTACAGCTTGCTTCATAAATTGGGTCAGTAATTAGCGGGTGGACATTGGCTGTCAATTGGTAGTTAATAGTGGAGCCCTGGCGACTCGCAGGAATGCGGTCACGGAGGCCGGGGGCTGCCGGCATCTGGCTAATATCGCCGCCTTCATTACACAGCCTGCTCCAAGATAATGCTCATGATTGGCAGCTGGATTTTTGGGTCTGATTAAGGAATTAAAGTAATATTAACAGTAAATGTGTAGAGTAATATTATAAAGCTGAAGAGTTTGTTTATTTCTTTGTTTCGTGGAACGCGCTAATCTCAGGAACTAGCGGTTTGAATTGAAAAAAAAAAAATGATTAAATAATTTCAATGTTGGAGAGTCCATTTATCGAGGAAGGATATAGGCTATATAACATCACACTATCACATATAGGAGACGACTAGAAAGGTCACAATACAGGGGGAAAAGCTAGATTTGCGATTTGTCAACCAAGAACATATAAGTAAGGCAATAAAGAGTAGTTCGAGTTTACAGATGTTTCCTTGAAGCCTGTATAGCCATATAACGGTTAAAGAGCTATATGCTTTTTCACAACCTATGGTTTTAAATGTTTAATACAATATCTAATGTAAAACGAAGGTATCGGAATGCGAAAATTATGACGTCATTATCTACATAGTTATTATTAATCGTTTCAAAGCTCTACCTACATGTGAGGATCGAGGTCAATTCTGTCATATTTTTGACAGAATTACTTTTTTGTTCGGAGATTTCTTTTCAGTTCTCTCACTGAAATTGTTGTTCTATCGAAGTGGTCCCCACATAAAGAAGTTTCACGAGAATTTATCTCCCCAGTGAAGCATCTAACTGTTCTGTGTGAGTCTCTACAACAAATATATTGTGCGTGTCTGTGTGTTTGTGTGTTTACGAGGACATCAAAGCTCGCCGGCGGCGTGAATGCCAATTGGTTTTTTTATCGTTTTCCCTAGGCTCGTGATAACACCCTCCCCCCTCACTCCCCCTACTCCCATACCCCGGTTTCCCATCCCCCCCTGCGACGTCTTACCGCCTCGTCTGCATAGTTGGCAAGTTTGATCGTACATCTAGTTTGTCTAATGCTGAGTTGTGGTCGGATCATACGGGTGATGATGTCTAGACATAGCACTGCCGGCAGATAGCCGCGGTAGGAATTATGTGGACTTGAATAGGAAGAATTTTGATTGGTCACGATGGTAGATATTGTTTTTTTAACTTAGTTCTTGGACTACCTACTAAGATCTTGCATCAAAGGCAGTCGTAACAATTTTTACGGAATTTATTATTCATCAAAGTTATCACCGCCCAATAATTTTTCCCACTGCTGGGACAAGGCCTCCTCTTTGTGAGAGGGAGTGGGCCATAATTCACCACGAGGGCCCAGTGCGTGTTTGGTAAATGTCACAATGTCTTCGAATTTGTGGTTCTAGAACATGCCGGTTTCGTCACGATATTTTCCTTCACACTTTTGAGAGCAGTGGTGCGCCTGGCTGGATTCGAACCCACGTCCCATAACTGGTAAGTCAGTGCCAAAACCACCGCGCAAACACACAAACCACATGATATTTCTGTCTAATTAAAACCTCTCGCTCTTCAATCTCACCAAAAACCCAACAATACAAAATCTCGAAACCAAACAAAATTAGTTGATCATGTAAAAAAAAAACAAGCGAACAAGCTTCTGCGATATTCGCCTGGGGCTGTGACTATACGTGCTGCGACCACTACACGAAGACCCCCGAACCTTTTCCTATCAACTTATTCTTTCTTACATTTAGAACAGGAACGGGGGTCAGGGAGGGTTGGGCTTTTGATAGAATTGACTTGTGGCCAGAGAAGTTTGAGCCGCGTGTTTCCTTGGGTTTGCTCCTCTGTGGTCGTGGTACGGATGTGTTCCGGGGGGCTGGGGAGATCCGTGGTGGCTGGTGCTGGTTGGTGGCGTGTACTGCTCACTTCACACGTCGTACAAAGCGCGCTAACTGCCTGCTATTAACTGCTCGACCCCCCTACTGGCTAGGGATGTACTCAGTGCTGATGATGTTCGCGAATTTATTAATGATCGAAGTTTGACAGATGCGAGAGCGATTACTACGTTTTGAAAAAAGAAAAAAAGTTTCCGTATGAGAGGTATGCAGACAAGAAGCAAGAATTATTTATGAATTTTTGATTTGACAAAAAAAAGGAGAGAAAAATAGAGTTTTCTCGCCTTTAATATATAATTTAAAAAGTGTGTTTTGGTCTCTTTTCTTTTAAAAGATAAATCTTTTAGCAGCAGCTATTTAGGCAAAAAAAGAGAATTAGCTTACCATTTAATGATTTAGTGAAAATCAATAAATTAAAGCTTTTCACTCCAATAATAATATCATATCTAATCACACAAATTCTATCATTTCTAGATATTAATCAATCAAAACAAATAATCGACGATAACAAATGAAAATCTGCAACTGGTACGGTTTGCGCCATCACTAGCGCTCGCACCGCCCGCGGCTTCTTTCCCGGCGTCTAATCAAGCGAAACAAAACCATACCATCTACATATTAAGATCTTAATTCCATTGTGTACTTGTTTTATTATTTTTTCTGTGGCCCTCGGAACCAATTTGAGCTCTATATGTACTAGTAGGAGAGTTGAATTGGTATTGTTTGTGGGCTGTGTATTGTATTGAGTCAGTGATTTTGGTAGAAACAAGGGCTGCTGCCCCAGTGGTTCCGATAAATTATCCGCTTTCGCTTGTTTTATAATAACTGAACAGATACAATCAGCGCCACTAATTACTTATCAATTAATTGATTAATTTCGTTCACTTTCACTATATTATGTAGTACGCGTACATAATATTATTGTGATGGAATTATTTAATTGAATGCTTTTTTTTTTTTTTTTTTATCGTGGTAAAATCATCAAATGAGACCTCCAACCCCGGGCAGGGCGGGAGGTACTGTCAGACTTGTACTGACTAAAATCCACGGTGTCCTTCAGTAGCCCTTTATGTTCCGGGGTCACGGTAATAGAAATAAATCCCGCGACCCCGGCAGGCTTTGGCCCTCTGAGAGGGGGCCCCGTCATTTTGCTGACAGCTCTTTGAGGCGCGCGTGGAACACGACGCGCCGTCGACCCGGGCATGGTCCATGGTCGGACAGCGAGTTGCCCTTTACTCGCTGTCCGCATGCCCGCGCCTACGGTGGCCGGAGATCGTCTTGCGACGTACGGCGCCGAGGGCGTACACCACTGCGGTTGGGGCGGAGGGAGGACGCTGTCCTCTCTCTCTCGCGGCCCGCCGCCTCCTTCACGAGCATTACTGCCTCGCAGAAGGCGGCGACCGCTTCCCACTCCGTCTCGCTCCGCAGCATGGCCGAAACCAATGCCGGGCGCGAGAGGTCTCCGCCTATCGCCGCCGTGAGGACACGTCGGTGCTCTGCCCAAGCTGGGCAGTCTTGCACCGTATGCTCTACTGTGTCCTCCGGGCGATCTTCGCAGTGGTGACACCCCGGCGTTTCCTCCTTTCCCATCAGCCACAGGTACCTCCCGAAACTTCCGTGTCCGGTGAGGACCTGCGTCATGCGATAGGTCAGGACGCCGTGACGTCTCTCCAGCCACTCCTCAAAGAGGGGTCTTACCGCCGCGATTGCGGCGTGCCCGGCCGTCGGTTGCGACAGTCGTCCAATCCATACCACCCTGAGCTCGCGCCGGAGCTCTTCCCGCCACGCCTCGACTTCTCGAGGCAGCGGGGTCTCGCCCCGGCGCTGCGCCTCCACACGCCACTTATAGACGTGCTGGAGGGCAGTCGCCTCCAGATCCCAGGGTAGTAATCCGGCAAGCAGGTTGGCCGCTTCGCCGGCGATCGTGCGGTATCCCCGGATCATCCGGATAGCCATGACCCTCTGGCATGCGACCAACTTCAGTGGTCGCGTCCGGATGCTCAGGGCCCACACGGGGGCCCCGTAGAGGGCCATGGACCGCACGATACCGGCGTACAGCCTACGGCAGGAGGCGTTTGGCCCGCTGAGATTAGGCAGCAGTCGCTTGAGGGCGGCCGCTGTCCGGTTCAGCCTTGGGGCCAAACTCAGGAAATGCTCCCTGAAGTTCCACCGGCTGTCGAGGACGAGTCCTAGGTACTTCATCGTCCTCCCAACGCCGATGCGAACCCCCTCCACCGTTATGTGGGACTCGGTCCGCGGCGCGTTCAGGCGGCCATGAAAGCACATGGCCACCGTTTTGTGAAGCGCCACCTCGAGTCCCAGCTGCCGGATCCTTTGGACTGCTGTCGCAACCGCTTGTGTCGCCTTGTCGGCCGCCGCCTGGTGCGACACTCCCTGTGCCAGGACGAGCGTGTCGTCAGCGTAACAAATTACGCTGACGCCGTCCGGGAGGTCGCCTCGCAGCACGTAGTCGTAGCCGATGTTCCACAGGGACGGCCCCAAGACCGAGCCCTGTGGGACACCGCACGACATCTCTCGCCGGTTCCACTCTCCCCGGTGACCGGGGTAGATGACGGCTCTGTCCGTCAGGTAATCCTCGACCACACGACGGAGGTAGGTCGGCACCCGGTGATACCGGAGTGCCTCCCTGATGCAACTCCAGGGCAGGGTGTTGAAGGCATTGGAGATGTCCAAAGACACCGCCAAGACGACCCTGCCCCGGGCAACAGCATCCCCCGTCGTGAGGGCTCTAACGCGCATGATGGCGTCCACCGTCGAGCGCCCCCTGCGGAAGCCGAACTGGCTCTCCGACAGGTCCGGGCCCATCCGATTCAGGTGCCCGACGAGGCGGTCTGCAATAACTCTCTCAAAGAGCTTGCCCACCTCGTCGAGCAGCACGATGGGCCGGAATGCGGACGGAGAGTCCGCAGGGCGCCCGGGCTTCTGGATCAGGACCAGTTTCCCCGTCTTCCAAGGAAGCGGGAACCGGCCCCTCTCCAGGCATGCGCTAAAGAGCCCCCCCAGTCGAGGCCCGAGAGTCCCGAAGGCCAGGACCCAGGCTTTCCCTGGCAGGCCGTCGGGTCCTGGGGCGGTATTTTTGGCTTTGAGCCGCTGTACCGCCACTCTCAGGTCTACCTCGGTCACCTCTGGAGCGTCGTAGACGTCGTCGTCGCTGCTGTGGTCCGCGTTTGCGCCAGCTTCACCGTCAGATTCCGTCGGAGACGGAGCCATGGGCGGGGGAGTATGCTCCCCTCGCGATGGGAACAGGGCGCTCACCACTTCCTCCACGAACTGAGGCCGGAGCCTCTGCGTCAACGGGGGAGCCCAGGGGCGGAGCTTCGCTCTCACCGCCTTGTAAGGCCGGCCCCATGGGTCCCCGTTCAGAGACTCCAGCATCTCCTCGCGGGCCAATTCCTTGGCCCGAAAGATCGCGTCGCGGAGGACGGTCTTCGCTGCCCTGTAGCCCTCGTATAGCTCCGCCTCTACAGCCACCGCATCCGGAGGTCGGGTGCGGCGCCTGCGGAACCTGGTGTACTGGCGTCGCGCGGCAACGCACGCCTCGCGCAGCGCTGCCAGCTCACTCGACCACCAGTACAACTGACGCCGGGCGCGTCCTTGCCGGACCCGGGGCATGGCCACGTCGCAGATTTCCGACATGGCCTCCCGGAACCACTCCGCCTCGTCGTTGACGTCGGCAGGCCTGTCCGGTGGTGACACCCAGGCCTGCACGATCGAGGCTTCCAGGAATAGCTCCCGGTCCAGCTGCTTCAGCGCCCATCGCGGACCACACGGGTTCCGTCCACTTGGGACCGGCGCGTCTGAGGTCTGGGTGGAGACGTCGAACCGGATATACCGGTGATCGGAGTAGGTCTCCACCTCCTCTACAACGCGCCAGTCAGTGACGCGCGGCGACAGGTCGGGGGTGGTGAACGTAATGTCCACCACCGACTCGCCCATAAACCGCACGCACGTGGGGACAGAACCCCGGTTCTCGATCACTAGGCCATGACCACGGGCCCAGCGCTCGAGCGTCCTACCCCGCGAACGGTCCATGGACCGGGAACCCCAAGCCGGATTTTTGGCATTGAAGTCCCCGAGGACAAGCGCGGGGAGGGAACCGAGGGCGACGACGACGTCTCCCAGCTCCGCTAGGGAGTCTTGGAACTCGGCGAGAGTTCGGTTCGGGGAGAAATACACGCCGACAACGGCGATCTCCCCTAACCGCGCTGCGACGATCCCGCGCCCTCTCTGAACACGATCGAGGGGCGGGGTACCGGCGGCGGTCGACAAAATTAGGGTCACCGAGCCGTTCAGGTCCGCTACCCAGTCATCACTGGGCACGACAAAGTACGGCTCGGCGACCACGGCGACATTGATCAACCACTGCGCCATGCTCTGGAGCAAGAGATCCTGAGCAGCGGCGCAGTGGTTGATGTTCGCCTGGAGGAAGCGCAATGGAGACATTAATCTGAATCCATTGCGGCCTCCTCCAGGACCCCCCGCGGGGGTACGGCCACGGCGGCGGCCGCAGCGGTGGCGGCGGCGGCGGCGGTGGCGGCGACGGCGGCGGCGGCGGCAGCGGGAGCTGCGGCGGCGGCAGTAGCGGGGACGGCGGTGGCAGAGGGCCTACCTCTGCTCTTGGTCTTGGCGGGCGGGGCGCAGGCTTTGCCCCCTGCCCGGTGATCGGCCGGCTTACCAGCCGCCGCACATAGGAAACAGTGCGGCGGGGCATTGCAAGAGCCGGCCTTGTGACCGGGCCGGCCGCAGCGGAAGCAATCGCCGCTGCGGTCAACCTCCGAGGTGCACTTGCACGCCGTGTGGTTACCCACTTGGCAGCGGAAGCACCTCAGGGGCCTGGGCTCCAGCAGTTTCACCTGCGCGGACACCCAGCCGACCAAGAGCCTTCGGATGCCTGCCCTGACCTGATCGGCGGGGCATTCCCCAGCCCTGGCCACGGCGGCCACCACGTCCCCCTCCGAGATGGAGTCGTCCAGGCCCATAATGCGCAGGTCAGCGCGCTTTACGGGCCTGGAGACTCGGGCCTCCTCCGCGTCTAAGGACGCCCTGAGCCTTTCGGCCAGAGCGTCAGCGGTAGGGCCGCTGGCCGTGCCGGGGATCGACAGTAGTCTGGCCCCCGTTGCGGTGACTTGCACCCGGAGGCCCCCGTCGATACCCAGCTCTCGGAGGTCCACTGCCTCCTTCGCCTTCGCGAACACGTCGCGGTACGTCACGCCCTTAATTGAATGCTAACGTTCAATTTCAATTCTGTTTTGATCAGCTAACTTTCTATTAGTATATTCAAAAAAGTGTAGTTGTTTCTTGTTAGGTACCTAATACATTAGTGACTCGTGAAGCGCACTTTTGTTATCTATGTAATATTTTATTAAATAACGAAAACTGTATGCAAGTATACAGGTATGACTAGAATTTCCTAAGGCTTTTTCTCATCGGGATCATCCACCAACAGTTCAGATGCCATAGCCCATCATGTGATGACCATGACTTTTCCAGTTTTTGTGACGTAAATTGGAACTTTGACGTTAATTTGAACTAAAAAAAAGTTCCTCGTTCGTACAATAGAGGCGCTTTGCCATTTTTCCGTATAATAATCGCAGTAAATACTTCAAGTACGCTGTAAATAAAATACTCAAATCTTGTGATAAAGTCTCAGATTCGAACAGTACTAATCACTTATATACAAAATCAAATCTTAGGTAAATTATTTTAGATTATTGTTGCTACGGTGAATGCTTAAGCGAGCGTCTTTACTATTAATTAAACGTTTTGGTTATATCTACTATTAATTAAACGTTCTGGTTATATCTACTTATGTCTATATAACTTATGTTTTTATTATTAGTTGTGATAATAAAAACATAAGTTATTGTCATTGGTACTCCTAATTTTTACATAAGTACCTACTTTTAAATTTTGTACACAGCACGACGACATTAAAACGCCTTTATTTAAAATACTTGCATATAATCACACTCACACACTTACCTACAATATAATCGTAACAGCAATAATTACAAAATTACACATTCGAATGTTAAAGGCGGGGTTACCCGTTACCCGCTACTTACAACGGGTTAAGGTACATTCACACTAAGCCCCATTGTATCGACACGCTACTACACCCAATCCTGTCGACCCACAATATTATGACAAGCGACACGTCTGCGACAAAGGCAAGATTGTCGCAGCGACAAAAAACGCGACATTATTGAGGTGAGACTATTGTGTCAGCTTTAAATGTCTTTTTGTTATTTAAATAGGATTTGGTTTTTATTCGTTTTTTTTTTGTATTGTATGTATTGTATTGATAGCGCCATCTAGAGATGGGAAGAGAAGTTTAGAAATCTTTTGTAGCTCTTGAGGAAGTCTACGATTTAATTTAGTCACTTATCTAAATCAGTCAGAATATATGTTGGTGATCATTTCGTAGTTATATTCAATCTCTGCTTCGCAATTAGTTCATAATGGGCTGAAGATCAAATAGAGTAAAAAGGGCAGTTCTTTCTAGTGGAACTACAAAGGCCAACTAAATTATTTTCTCAATAATGCCCCACCCAACACACTGCACCTTTATTATAAGTCAAAATCTACAAGTCACTATTCCAAAAATCACCCTAAAATTACTGATTATTTTCGTACAATCCCCAAAATAACAAAATCATCAACATTTGAAGTACATAATGACGTCCACTTGACAGTTGCGCGTGAGTTTCGCGGAAGCGCATGTTTGTGTAGGCACCGGCGCCCGCGCAGCTACCGGGCAACTGTTGTTGTTACATAGGGTGTTGTTGTAACGTTGCCGCCATTCTATTTGTGTTAAATTTTAATTTTTTTGGCACCTGTTTGAGGACATAATTGGTTGGGAAAGAAATTTATAGAAGCCGGTTGTTGACCGTTATTTTTGAAGTATGAAACGTGCTTCTGATGCAGTCTGGTAAAAAGAAAATCAATTTTGTTACTATTCATTTGCTTTGGATATACCTTTATGGTTATTCAGTCGAACTATTGGCACCCTCATTATTATAATGATCATACTGATATCAGAGAGTCGCTTTTTCTATGAACTTATAAAGCATCAACAGATGACCCCCACATCTGTACCGTTCCACTCGCTATTGCCAACATTTGGTCATCATTATCTCAACAAACAGCCGCTTCATCAAACCTCTTGCAATAAAATTTCAATTACCTTAAACCACGGACTTAGCTTGCATCTCAAATTATAAGAGTTCTTTTGTTAGCGGATTAGCCGACGAAATGCGGAGGGCACGCGGCCCGCAGGCCGGCGCGGTAATTGAAATAGCGCAGAGCATTAGATGGTGTTATAACCACCAGTGTATCGTGGCCCACGGAGCCTCCCTCTCGAGGACCAACCACGGCCACTGCGGGGGTGTCTCGTAGCTCGCTGAAGGTCTTGCTCAACCGGTTGCTTCGTCCTCAGTGGTGTGCTGAACATTCTTGCAGGATTACAAGTTTAGTGTGACAGCCAGCTCAATTAAGTAACCCTCTAGTCGATTGGATATTAATTTATTGGCGTCATATAGTTCAGTAATGCTGCCGGAATGCGAATCGCTTACAACTTCTATTCCGCACACAAGTTTATTGCTCGTTTGAAAGCCATTGTTAGAGCTTTGTGAAGATTATGGGCGAGTATATTTTCCAATTAGATTTTAATGGTGATAATTTCACGTTTGGTGAATTTGTGAAACTTACAAGATAAAGTGTGTTTCCAACTGCACTAAAATTGAGTAATGGGAATGTTTAGTGTGAACTGCCTAAATTAATATAAGAAAACAACGCTTTCCATAATTTCAAATGTAGAACATCACTCACCAGTCTTGCTACAAAACACAGCGGAACACTCCCACAAGCAACATGTAATAAATCAGCAAGTTATCCCGTTAGCATGTCATAGTAAACCCTAGCGCACACACTCGGTACAACAACTGCACGCAACAGCGAACGTGTCCGGAATCCTAATGTGACGTTTAATCCAAGATGGCGCCGCCCACGCTAATGAATTGTGACACGGGTTAACGGCAAATTAATATACATTATAAGCAGTTTACACGAACAATCTGCGGGATGCTACGGCTAATTTTATTATAAGTTGGTCTCTCTTTAGGAACTTTATTTTACCATTACACTTTTGTTTAAAAACGTAATTCAAAGTGAGTCATAATGAAGTCATGATGACTTCTTTTATAGGATAAGAAGAGCAAGAAACTAATAGTAGAATGCCAGACTAAGATCATCTTTCACCTAATTACAGTCAACTTTCAGCATACTTAAAAGTTCAACAATTACATCTGCTAACCTGATTTTCCTTTTCGAAGCGACTACAATAAGACACAACAATTAACTCGACCAATAATACAGCTGTCAGGCGAGTGTCGATAGAAATAAAATAATGATGATGAGTCAGTTCGGGCCGTTCGTGTAGTCGCGGCTCAGTTCATCAGTTGACGCGCTGTCACGGCGCCTGATTGACTCGAGTGGGGAGCAGTCTTCATTAAATCCCTAACATTTGTATTAATTAAAGGAGAGGAATTTGATACGAATCGACAATGGCGCTCGATTGACGGTGAGGCGTACTTATTGAGCTATTAGTTGAGCCTCAGCCTACTGTCAGTAAACATTTTTATGTTTAATTTATGTTTGATATGTAATTGGTGGTTCGATGTGGAGATCTTCTTGTTAATATTAAACGTTACCGATTGAAAAGGTTTAGTAATTTGTACGCTTCGGTATAATAATTTGATTATTAAATGTTGTGTCAGGATTGTAAAAAAGCGTTGTAATCAATTCAATTCTAGTTATTATATTTTTTTTTAAATCAACACTTATCAAACCTAAACCATATGAGCGTATCGTGATCTATAGGTACAATCATGTTTATTGTATGATCGGTAATCGGATCTCTCTTTTTATCTTATCTTCAGTTGAGACAAAGGGAACTGCGCAAGAGCATTGAGTTGGTGTCAGAAGTGTGTCGGGAAGTGGGCCACTGAAGTGTTTGTCACGTTCAACACTCTATTGACTTACAGTCAATAGTGTCATCCTCTGTACACAGTTTTTGTCATTTGTGCACTAGAGTTAAGATAAAAGGGCCTGTATGCACTACAGGATGCGAAGTCAATGATCTGTTGAACGGTGAAGTGAACTAATAAAACACTTTATCCGTGTTAATAGACCAAATTGTTGAAACCCAGCGTTTTTCTCAATATATAAAGGCTATATATAGGTTTAGAGTGTTTGAAGACATTGGTAAAAAAAAAAAAATTGCCACTGATTAATTTATGAAGACTGGTGCATTTCTTTTTATCTCGCTCGTACTGATTTTTTATTAGAGACACCATAAAACAATTCGTTCAGAATATAACAGCATCGTTTGATCTACAATAGACCGATGGCAGCTTAAAAAAGGCACCAATTTTACTCAATGGCTGTCATGTTTCCAAACGTAAGACAATACTAATCTCATTTAACTGTTACAAGTAGGTACTCTAGAATTCTGAACTGTGAAACGACTCACTTGATTTGACCAACAAAACAAAAGCAGCATATCATTACATAATCTCTTCGGTACTCTTCACGAGTCAAGCTTTTCAGGTCGGACCTGACTTTCACAATCAGATCGCTGATTTTAGCCACTGGTACAAAGCTGGGAGCTCACTGGCCACACAACCTCACAACTCTCACCATTGTTAACTCGACGCGGTCACCGTACAATGTGCACCCGCCTTTATTTATCTTACATCTAATATAATTGAGGAAGTATTTAACTCGCCTTTTGTTGCGTTTTTTCTCTTAATATTGTTAAAATTGTACGACAATCAGGTAACTGACAGCCGCTTGAACGTGGCTAGGGTTGTGGGCAAATATTATTTTTAAATTAAAATAGTGAGTATAAAAAAGAAAAGAAAAAAAATTGTGTGTAAGTTAACGGGATTTATCATTAAAGTTATATTATGAACCAAATAAGTGCAAATAAATTATTAGAAAGCGTCTTGTGTTCCTGACATTTTTAACGCGGTAAAATCATCCAATGATGTGTAACTAAGGACACGCTGGTTGAAGGAAATTCAAGATGAACCTTTGATGGTCCTTTACGTTTCAGGGTCACGGTAACCTGAAAAGACAATCCCGCGACTTTATATTTCAGTGTAAGGGCATTATTCAGAAAAACTCCTCGAAACATAATAGCGTTTTAATGCTAGATCAGGCTAGTTTTTAATAATAAAGAGGTAAATATTATTAGGCGTCAAATACGAGTATTTCATAAACAAGTAAATAACTTATTAATGTCTTAACTTAAAAAATGCAGATTTTCAGCCTTAATTGAAAATATTAACAGTTTTATTACCTTAATTTCGGAGTGGCATCCCTGGCTGCGCGTGCGCCACTCCTCGAGTCCTCATTGAATAGCGCTGTCTTCAAGTTACGCGCACATTGTCTATGTGTGCGCGTTTCAAACGATTGTCCCTTAGAGGAGGCACACACAAGGCACAAGGCGAAACTTTTTGCGCGCACTTGGTAACTCAATCGTCTGCCAACTATGTGCGCATTGTTCAACTGTAAATATTGAAACGTAAGACGAGTTCACAACCGTGGCTTCAACGTCAATACCTTGTGAATGATTTTGGTTTTATTACATTCAAATTATTATAGGTTTAGGAAAGGTATTCAATATCAATTATAAAAAAATGTCATTTGTCAGATCTAGGTACATCAATCTAACTATCTGTAAAATTTCTTTAATATATTTTAATAGTTGATCACAATACTGGAAAGGTTCTGTTAATGTATGATTGGTAAATTTTGACAGATTCGGGTAGGGTGAACTGCTGATGTCTGAACCTATCTATTTTATGACCAAGTTAACAACTAGAGATATGTAATAACTTGTTTATTCATTGTAGTTAGCTAAATTGTGCAATGATCTATTGCCACTTCTGAAAGCGTCGTATCTCTTTCAACTTGGTTTACCATACCAAAAGAAAAAATACGGGTCGAACATTTTATTATAGATAATCCAACTGACGATCTAATTAGAATTTTTAGTCAAATATGTTTGATAAAATTTTGTGGTCGCTAATCATGTCGTCTTAAATCACTAGAGCTACCTCTAGTACTCTACTCCTAGAGATAATAATGACAAAAAAAAAACATTATAATTGCTAATCCTCATCCCACAACATAATAGCTAGTAAAAGAGTTTCATTCCATACCCCATCTTACCCGGACCAGGTGAATCCTCACTTTTAAATTGGAATTCCTGGCGGGCGCTGTTTGTGCTTGTTGTTAATGAATGGATGTAATTGTTGCAGGGTTCCCGCAAATCAAGTCGCCGTACAGCCCCGGCTCGCAGCCCCATCTCACCGGTGAGTCATCTGTCTCTATGCCATTAATTACTAAAGTTACTTGAACCACGCACAACTAATTATTAACCTAACCTAGTCATCGGTTGTTAATAACAGTACTCTTATAAACAATCGCCGGCGATGACTAGGTTAGGTTAATTCTACGGTTGTTCATGGGAGAAATGCGTTCATCTGCATAGAGATATAAGCAATGCCCAAAATAGGGTTGTAGAAATGACCAGTACCCTTAGCACGAGTTTTCAGTATTTGAGAGGTAAAGTAAACTGTAACTTTGACAATTTCAAATTGACAATTTTCAAGGAAAAAATAAGTTGCTTCTTCACACACCAGAGGCACTGTTCCATTTTTTCATACAAGAAACGCTGTAAATACTGAAAAGACTCTGTGAAGTAAAATAGTGAAAACTCGTGCTAGGGGTACAGATCAGGACCATAATTGGCCAGATCACGGCGCAGTTCAAGAAGCTCACACTGGGTAAGTACAATAAAGTAAAGTGGCATAAATCCAGTAATAAACCAGTAATAAATCCATAAATCTTAAAGTAAAAAAAAAACATTAACATAATTCCTAATAGGTCAGCTTCAGAGAAATCTAAGCATACCATACAACTCCAGGCTCATAGGTACAAGTGGCTCTTGCGAATAGATAACTGTTTTATTTTCACCCCGTAAATAGTAAATTCTTAGATTAAAATGTCCTTTTTTAAAGATGTCTAAAAAGCTTTAGTGAAATGTCCCATAAAGGAACCTTTTGGAAAGATGCATTTAGTTAAGTGAAGATTTAGCTGTGATGTAAAGCTACATAAGGATGCAGAGTATCATCGTTCTACACAGCAGTTAATCAGAACTGATTTGATATGAAACAATGAGTCAGAAGAAGGAGAGAAAAGTCTACCACCTTATTTAAAAAAAGATAAAAGAAACCATTATATGAGTACAAGCGTTTGTTCAGTAACTATAACAGTGACAGTATTTTGATGTCGTTGATAATGTTAGAATCAAAAATATTTGTAACAATAACACCGAACATCGAGCCAACCTCTCTATAATAACAAGGTGTTAGAACTGCTATTTACACTAACTGCAATATTCTTTGTAGCCGTAATTAAAAGCCATGCTTACAATTTACAAGCTTCCCGCAGCGCTTCGATCATCAACAGTCAACGTAGATAGGTAATCCCAGGCAGGCTTATTGAAATGCCGAGACAAAGGACCTCGTAATGAACAGCCCTGAAAAATGATCGCCAAGTATTTTGATTAACAGAGTGGCTCGACGATTAGTTGCCATAAATTAGAAGCGACGCTGAAACTATGGAGAACAATACATTTGCCGGTGATTTAGGAAAGTGGCTGTGTGCCGGGGGTGCGGGGGGCACGCAGGGATCGCGGGGGGCTGGGTGAGGGCATCCCTCGTGTGAGCCCCCCCCTCCCCCGCGTCTAACACACCCGTGCACCTCACCCCCGTCTTTGTCTCAATAATGAATCCGGCAAACGCCAAACGTCACCGCGCAGCCGCTCGACCCAGCCAATACCACAAATCATACTCCTATCTATTAGCAACCGGAAACTCAACTCTATGTATACCCTCCTAGAGCCCAACCTTCATTAGCCCTTATTGGACTTATTACCCTCTCAAAACAGAAGGACAAATTCGCTTAGAACGTGAGGTTTTAGAAAATTTTCTGTTAAATGCAAATTAGTTTTCGTGATAAAGATATAAGTCGGGGCTCGAATTACTTAATATAACGAAGGTCACGGAGGTTCCCGGAGATTAATTGACGTGAAGGGGTGCAACTAATGAAAATGGATATTATCTGGTGCGACTCATCAGAACATGTGTTTATCAAGTAGATTAGAGTACAACGTTGTTTACAAGTGTGTACACGTAACAGATAACGACGTGTGACGAGCTCGTTTGTTTTTTGTGTCGGTAACCGCAGTGTTGCGGTGAGTGTGTACGACACAGTACTCGTGAGTGCGGTGTGTGCCGTGTGTTCAACCCCAGCGCATGAAAAGCGTCACAGAAAACAAACCTGGCTCCCGCCGGCAGCCATTTGTAAAAATTGCCTCCGCCGCCATTTCTGTGCGGGAATTTCATATTTGGAACGCCACGGGGCGGAATCCGCGAGTGGATTTTGACATTTCCATCATGGCGGCAAGTTTTATTGTTTTCTAAAACAATTGCTGCGCTGCTTGTGCTGCGATGCCCGCTTTGGAGGCATTGTTTAGCGGCAGACATTTTTAATTTAAAATTAGGGGTCTATTGTTGTGTGTGCCGAGTAAAGTTAGGAGTGTAATGAGGCTGTGACCTCATTGGTTCGGACGAGGCTGGACGGCGCTTCATTCACTCATTAAGTGGTTTTCATGTGATATTAGGGTACGCTTTCAGTTGTTTCTGTAAATGTATCGATATTAAACCACCAGCTTTGATTTTTTAGTTTCCGTACCCAAAGGGTAAATCGGGAGACGACAGGCGGACAGCGCGAAGTCTTAGTGATAGACTTCGTGCTGTCTGCCTGTCGTCTGTCTAGCTGTCCGTCTGTTCGTCTGTCCTTCTGACAATATTTTAGGGGAGGCCCCTTACAAAAAAAATGTTTTTGCTGTTTCTATTTAATCATAATAGTACGGAACCCTTAGTGCGCGTGTTTCTTAAGATGGTAAAGCATCAGTTTTGTTGGATAGGTATAAATTTTATTTGTTATAGTGTTTCAAATTGTACTTTTCAGTGTTTTTTAATTTAAACAGGATCACCAATTCTACACACATACTGATCTACATTACTGATGTGTTTATTTTAATGCTCATTTCTTTGCATAGCATGACCTCTACAATATGTTTGAAAGTAGTAGTTTGAAATATATTGGAAAAAAGCTGTCCTTTAATTATTTTAAAGTATGTAACATACACACAGGCACGATCAATTACCTTAACAAATCTTTTCCAAAAGTCTCCTCAAATTAATTTCCATATTGTAAATCTGTTGACAGCTGTCACTTCGTCTGAGTGTTAACACCTCACCCGCGTCTACATTACACCAAACATTTGCCGCAAACGTTGGCGCCCAACACCAACGAACGTTGAGGAAATTATTTTTTTGTTTCTGTCAAACTGAGACGAGTAGCGCCTGTGGATACAACACTTCATCACCAACTTAAAATCTGTAGGCGGTTAAAGCTCTATCTCCTTATAGTAAAGGTCAATGTTGAATGGCAGGGTGTGGCAGTGTTGTGGTGGTGGTGGTGTATCAAGTGTCAGAGGAGCCGCAGTGTTTAGTCACATTAAGTGGCGACAAGTTGTAATAACAAGCAGTATATGAAGTGCGCGGCCACTTGCCACTTTCTTCTGGTAACCAAGTGTGTCGGGTTTCTGCGGTGTGTTCACAATGTTTGGATACAACGTGGTCCATGTTGCAACTTGTTTGGAAATAACTGAGTTGTCGGCACGTTTTTGTACCTGTTTTTTTTCGTAGTGGATGAGCAAGAGGAATTTCAAAATAACCTGATACAGTTGTACTGCGTTGCGAACATTCTTTTTATACCTATGGAAAAGCTTGAACTTTACCCCATATTTGTCTGTATGGTCGAGAGACTATCAAGTAACCGTGGCCCCGAAACATAAAGGACTATTGAATGAAGGACACCGTGGATTTTAGTCAGAACAAGGCTGACAGTCCCTCCCGTTCTGTCCTGGGAGCAATCATTTTATGATATAACCAAGGAGATAAAGATTTCTAGGTGAACCATATTGAATAGTAAGTAATCATAGAATCAAAGCCACTATCTATAACTGCATAATTATTAATTGTTTATTTTTGTCTCCGGACCACCGTGCACGAACTCAACAAGGATTACACTAATGAATCAATTCGGCAACAAATGTCAGCGGTGTCTGTAGAGCATGTAGAGCGACACAAGACACAAGTGTAACATAAACAAGCGAGAGTGGCGCTAATAGCGCGGTGTCCGGTGACACTGCGGCGACTGTCCGGTGTCTGTGGGACACCACATGTGGGATACGACAAGAGTATTTGTGTTTACTTTTTTCTTTAGATATTATCAATATACACATAATTATAACTTTAGTACAAATTCATTAGACTGGCCTTTTGGTCTAGTGGTTAGTGACCCTGACTGCTATGCCGGAGGTCGTGGGTTCGATTCCCACCGAGGCTAAATGTTTGTGTGATGAGCACGATCATTTGTTCTGTGTCTGGGTGTAAATTATCTATAATATTTATGTATTTAGAAATATATAAGTATGTTTATCAGTTGTCTAGTACCCATAACACAGTTGAGCTCCTTGAGGTCTGAGTCGAGCTACACGGTCACCGACAAATGCTTGCACTGACTGGACAGGTCCACTCAAATCTGTGTGGTTCTTTCTTCAAAAGACCGTCTCAGACACCCACATGGTCCTCGTATGACCTGAACAATGTCTGGACTTTAAAAGAGACTGTGACCTCTGAGTTTGTTTCGGCTGTTTCTTCTCAGAGTAGTCAGTTACGAAACACCGGCCTCATCTAGCTTTATAAATATTGATTATGACGTGTAAAAGTGTTTTTTATAACCAATTTACAAAATAAATATCATTTATCATTTATCACAAGCTCTGCTTAGCTTGGGACTAGATGGCGTTGTGTGATAATTGTGGGATATTATTAAAAAATACCGTTCTAATTTATGTAGAGGTACTAACTTGATACGAAAATAGATGATATAATGACGTGTTTCAAAGCTACTACCAACTTACAATTATCTTTGTGTTGACAACTCACACTAGAGTTATGTAGGTACTGCCTACCTACTGCACTAGACCCTGATCATAGTAGCAATGTAAATAATGTGTTTTGATTTAAACTTCTGTTTTTTTTTTTTCGTGAGAGGACGTGGCTATCCTTTATGGTGTCAAGGCCATCTCAGGGATCACCACAGGTCTCTGACATGGCTTTGGGTTTTTACATTATTGTATTTATTACACAAATCCAGATTTACTCACGATGTTTACCTTTTCGATGTCAATGACGTTCAAGATACTTATACTTAGAAAGTACATACATATAAATTGTAAAGGACAAATTTATACCTGCCTGGTTTGGAACTTACTCCTCATGCATGAGATATGACAAGGTGCTAAACCTTTGAGCCATCACCACTTCTGCTCTGTAATGCTCATAGCTCTGTAACTCAATATCACGCCTTGTGATTGACAAAATCCGTTCCAAAAACTCAAAAAATCACGTTATTTCATTTTCTTTGACCCCGCTAGAAGTAATAACCCAATCTAAAAAGCAAAAATAAACATCCAAGTTCTCCTCCTAACCTAAAAATTATCACATAAATACATTAGGCGTTAATACAAATAATTTGTCGCTTAACAAGTGAAATGTAACGCGTTGTGAGGGGATGGCGGACGAGATGATTTGGGCAGCTTCCATCCCCCGAGGCTCGTTACGCGGCACTTTCCGCAATTTTTTGAAAACAATATTGTTGAGCACCCCTGGTAATGATGTAAGGATATCTTAGTGCAGTCGGTACATCGTCCAATTTGTTAAGTAAATAGTTGGTGATGAGGTTAGGGATCGTAGAATGTTATTGCTTTGATTTCAGCTGAACAAAATAATCAAAAAAGTCAAAAATTTGATCAATGAAAACTTTGTTTTACTATTTTTTTTAGTTTGCAGATGTTTGTGTAGCTAATATTAAAATAATAATGTCTGTTGTTTGTTTTGTTGCTTGAAAATCATTTAAGTTAAAGGACCAATGCAAAAGATCCTGTGAGTAAAAAGGGATAGCGAATCTAGGTGCCTGTAAATGCACTTTCTCAGCATTTTTCAGATACTTAAGTCAGATAAGACCAATCTTCTAATTTCATAATGAATGAAATTCTGAGTCAAATTTTTTGACTCACACGAACTCATTCCAGTACGAACTCAGTCCCCTAGCACGAGTTTTCACTCTTTTACTTTACAGCATCTTTCCAGTATCCTAGCGTTTCTTGTATGAAAAAATGGAACAGCGCCTCTGGTCTGCGAAGAATGAACTAATTTTTCCCTTGAAAATTGACACTTTGAAATTGTCAAAGTTCCAGTTTACTTTACGTCGCAAATACTGAAAACTCGTGCTGACGGTACTGGTTTTTAGATATATGTTAGTTAATACATAAAGCAGTATATACCTATAGAGTGGTGGTTGTCAACAAGCCGATACAATTACACAGTGGGCACCCGAGAGGAATAATTTAAAAAGCCGCGGCCGATCCGTCGCACACACCCGCTCAATTACACCATTTTAATGCCCACTCTCTCCGCGCCTCTAAGAAGGTTCTCGTTAAGTGTTACATGTTTATTGTTCGGGGGTGAGTACTGTGGAGGTTGTTCTTGTGGTAAAAAAACCTGAAGGTACCTACTTATTTATGGACGATACGTCTGTGTACTTATTAGAGCTTGCATGTCTCTGCAGTGCCTAGATTGATTGATATCGATGGAGTAGTACAGCTGGCTCTCCTGTGTTGAATCTAGAGTAAGTCGTTTCGAAATATGTTTTTGTTGCACTAGCTGTTCCACGTGGTTTCACCCGCAGTTTTCGTCTACGTTAGGTCGTAACGTGATGATATATAAGACTTCTTCATGAAAGACTATCCTCCACAAACATATTTTTTGAATTCGAAAATTCCTGAGATTAGCGCCTTCAACCAAACAAACTCTTCAGATTTATGATTTTAGTTTATACGAGTAAATTCTATGTAAGTAAAGAATTAAATGACGTTTAAGTTTTTTTTTTATCAGCCTAACTTTTCACAAATATGTTGTTTACAACCCGAATCAGTTAACACATGTATTTAAATACCAAATAATAATTAGAATCCACCTACCATTAGACAGGCCCATACAATACCCACCGCATTGAAAATGTTACTTTTAAGCTAATATGATCAGGGCCCCAAGTCTGCTATTTTTCACAATGTCGTCATTCCAACACGATCCCATTGTCATTTTGATAAAAGTTTGTAATCTGCTAAATTCATAATGGTCGTCAATGGTCGGTCAGTGGTCTCGTAATGGAATCGTGGCAGAATGACATTATCGTATTGCCATTATGATAAAACCCGGTAGTAGAAATGATTTTTTTTACTAAATTTGAACATTTACTCATGCCAGATTTCATTTATAGACATTTTTACATATTATTTAATAATGTCATAAGCAATCTGAAGGAGTAAGAAGTTCGTAAATAGCAAAAACATTAAAATGTGGTGTTATCTGTAGCTGTCAAAGTCAAATGTAATATTACTGCTTGCTGTTTACAATTCTAGCGGCCGGTGTTTGCTATTTATTTTCATTTAATTGTTTTATTTTTACATATAATATAAATTTCTCCACTCAATATTTCACAAAGTACAATACAAACACGATAGATAACAAACTCTTCGACAACCGAGCTATTAAAAGCAATGACTGCACAATGACGATCCAGTGATAGGTCAATGATCAAAGGAACTGTCAAAATTTTAGCAGATTACCACTTACGTCAGTCATTCATTTGTCATTATGTACGAGATTACCATTCTAAGCCATTTCTTTCAATGGAATGTCAGTGGTTGACCATTGGAAAGTCACAATGACGCCATTATACTAGTAGATTACCAAACTTGTCAAAATCAACAATTATGAAATCAATGACAGACCATTCTGACACTATTGTAATAGCAGACTTGGGGCCCAGGTCTTACAACCGCTCTCCCCCCTCTCCCTCGTCGGTATAGAGGGGGGCGTGGGCGTGGCCTGGCCGGACACTGTAACTGCCACTTGGTTATTGGCCTCTTTTCATACCCGCTGGTCGTTTGGCCGCTTGGCCGCTCGGCTGTGCGTGCTCTGCGGTCGCCGATGCGGCTAATTACATCGTCCATTTCATATGAGTTATTGGTACATTTTTCCACAGTATTTTTGTCTGATTTCCCGTAAATGTTATAACTTCATTGTAACAAGCAGTGAAAGGAACAGCGTGTCAATCAAAAATAACCAAGATATAACAAAGTCATGGGTCACCATCGAAGAAAAATCGTTAACTACAAAAAAGACAACGGTTTATCCTCACGTCAAATACTGAAAGTACAGAAACTTTCACAGCACCTCATTCACTGAATTATTCCGAGCCTGTGCCAAAACGACGTCCACTAAAAAAGCAAATACATAAAAGCTAACGCGACAACTTTGTATACAATTTCAATTATCATAAAAGCAACAATAATATTTTACGACTAGCTTTTGCTCGCGGTTTCACCCGCGGCATTTGGTCCATCTATTCTCTTTGGGGAGCGCGTGGAATATGACGCGCTGTCGATTCAGGCTTTGTCCTTGGTCGGACAGCAAGCGACCCATTAATCTATTAAGATTAGCGAGATCAACCAAACAAACAAAATCTTCAGCTTAATAATATTGTAAGTATAGATTAGAACCTATCTCTTCCCCTCAGCCCCCTCTAAAGGCCACTGATCGCATAATGACTTACTTTGCCAAACATATACGTGCCACGGGACAATCGACCTTACGACGTTGTGATAGGGAATGTTAAGGTGGGTAGGACGTTTTGTGGACGTCCTCCGAAATATCAAAGTGAAGAGAGGCCCATTAGCAATTATAATGGCTACTGTCCTGGCTGAGTGCCTGCTCATTACCGCTTGCCGCTCGCTCGCCGCCGCTTGCCGCTCGCTCGTCGTCCGCTTGCCGTCAGCTTGAGCCACTGTCAGTAGCTGCTCCGCTAGTTCGGCCTGCAAGTCCGTCCTGCCAACTTTGTAAGTTAATTATTCGGCACTTCTACAACCTATTTCAATGCTATCTCAATCTTTAGGTCCAGTTTTGATGTTTTTGTAAAATCGGCTGATTCTTTCTGTAGCTTTGTTTAAATTGACAATTTTGATTTTAGTAAAAATTGACAGTTTTTTTTTAAATTCTATTATTTTTTTTGACATTCCAATATGTAGATCACACCTTACACGTCAGGCACTCATTTGCTACGCGGCTCCCAGACGGATATAAGGCAATTTATAACGCTACTGCTTGCACACTACTTGCTGCTCCGAAAATCTAAAAATATACTCAGTTTAAACACTGTTTTAGACTATCACGGTTTATTTCACAATTTAAATAATCAGTTTATACCAACAACCAACATATCAGACGGCCTTAAGACTTTAAAACAAGCAAAAACAGAACTGGTTGACCAAAAACGGCAGGAATAAGAAAAAGAATCGTGTCAAGATCATAATATCTGTATTGTCCCGAGTCCTGCTCGCATTGTGTGGACCAAGCTTTGTGGACTTGCTCTATTTTTGTTAACACCTGCGCGCGAACAAGGACGTTGTAATGCGATAGCTGTGCACGCACTCATTGAACATTCGCGCGGTTTGGTGCCGCGCATTGTGTGGGAAGTATGTTAGATACGGCGAGTAGGACGTAACGGAATATCTTGATCAAAACGCGATTTTGATGAGATCTGTTTTTGGTCTGAAGTTTGCCTTAATCTCACGCTTTTAGGAAGGATATTAGGTACCTACTTATGTATTCATTAAATTTTTGTTCTAACTCTAAAGTCTTTCTATTGTCTGTTCTAACTAGTACTATACATATCTCTAGAATATTTCTTATGTTATTTTACCTATACCATACACATATTATTTTTCTTATTCTTCTATTTTTAATTATTATTTTTATTTGTTTCATGTAATTCGTAGCGGTCCGACAGTTTTATTCAGGTAATTTATGAATTATTTGCTTTTGACTTTCTAATCCTAATTGCTAAAACTAACAAAATACATCTTACTTTGTGTATTTGGGGTATTTTTTCACGATAGATGCAGCTGGACAATCTTAGTATTTCTGAAAAATAATCTATTTAATTTCATCCTAGATTATTCATACACATTTCTGGCCAAATAAAACTGTAATGAGCCAGGAACACACTCGCTACACATGTGTCGGTGTGCGGCGCGACACGCGACACTCGTGGAATCAAATAAGCGTTGGAACGCGCGTCAATTGGCTTGTCGCGACAAATTGGCAATTCGTACGCGCCCTAATTGCATCACGTCTTATCGCGTTACGCTAAGCGTTTTACCTGCAAGCATTCTTGTTAAGCTTTTTATTTGAATGAGATAGCGACTCGAGGATCCGTATCTGGCTTAAATTAGATCCTCAGGGATTTTATTTTATGTTTGGTTCTTCCTTTTTCTTGTTGAGAACGGCGGGTAAATATTTTATCTTATTTTCCGTGTAATAAAGAATCGTTTTCTGGAGAGATAGGTGTATATAACAAGTTATTGAGCATACATTTTGAGTTAGTTATTTCTGTAAACCTGTTGTGTCGTGCTTCTAAGTTGCGTCAGATTTAGAAAGTCAATATAAGGTAACAGAAGTAATGTTTACTTTCTTTCTATAATCTCAGAGAATAGTTTTTAAGAACTACCCAGATGCATACCTAAAATGTTTTACATAAATGTAGCGATACGATCATTACGATTGAGACCAGAGAAAAAAGACAGCTAGGATATGCTTTGAAGCTATTAAAATAGGGCCAGGTGGAGGATGGTACGATTGGGACTGCAATGCGCAAGCTCTACAACACTTAGACAAACCAATACATAATTTACAAAAAAGAAAATACATTGCTCCTCTAGTAAAGAAGACGTAGATATGAGAGACCCAAAATAACAAAACGAGGGGCATGCGTAAGATCGCGCTCCTTCACAAAACAACGTAGGCAAATACAGGCAATAAACGATTTCGTTTGCAAATCTCCACGACTGCTGACGTCACGTCTTTGCGGCACGTTCACGCACGCGTGTCATACCAACACATTAGACTTTCAGAAGGCTTACTTTATACACATTGAGATGCCTACTAGGTACTGTGAAGCATAAAACGATCCTTTACAGTACCTACTAGTGATGTAGCGAATGTTTTTGACTTTTCACATTCGCGAATGCGAATTCAGATGCGAATTTTTATCTTAACTTTTCCGAATTGACTCCATGAAGGCTCAAGGAGATCGGTAGCTATAGTCAACGTCTGGTACAAATCATTAAATAATTAGCAAAGGAGAAAATTTATTATTGTTTTGATTGGGCTGCTGTAGTTCTTATGGATGAGTGCTGAGTTAAATTTCTGGAACAGCCCAAAGGCAAACAGTACATGCCTGGGTTTATCTTGAAACAGAATAATGTTTTACCGAAAATGACGCGACTTACAATGCATACGTTCGCTGACGCTAATTACAATATTACTATTGTCAGTTGGGATTTTTTACCTGAACTCTGTTGAGCATTTATGGGATGTGTTAAAGACGAGTGAAAAGAGAAGTGAAATTGTCATCAACACTCTTCCTGATCTCATAAATTTATTTTCCTTTTTTCTTTTAAAATTGTCTGAAATCTTGCTGGTTGCGAATTGCATCCCCCTGCCGGACCATTTCATCTCATCGTACAGGGTTATTGAACGACAGCGTGCAACTCCTGTTCTGCTCTGGGAAGGAGCATTCCACCTCCAATAAAAATGGGAAATGCGAATGGGTGTAGATTGTAGAATAAATCCCATCCCATTTTCTTTGATTTAATATTCGACATTCACAAGTGCCTCTTCGATGATCTAATGTAACCTGAACTAATTTGAAATTGACATTTTCGTCAGTCCTCGAGATGTGACATATTCACGCATATGAGGAAATCAGCAACTCAATGAAATGTGCCTTCTTTCGTTGCTATTTTAGTGGTAACCTGGTAGTCAGACCGCAGAATAAATCTAATCGTCAGCTGATCTCAACAAATTGGCCGCGCGACGATTGGCAATTTGTGTGACTCGCGACTGTGCGATTGTCGCAATTGGCCCAATACGACGAATAAGTGTGCGCACTGTTGACGCGATGCGATATATTATATTTGAAATATATACACATACAGCAATACTTTGTGCTTCGATTTTACAGTATTGTATATAGGGGTCCTTGCAGACGAATATTGAAATATTGTACACCATCCGCAAGTACCCACATACATCTAAATTGTACATTGATGCTAAGAGAACTGAAGTCACTAACTATTAAAATCAACACGAAATATACTTAAATTCGAACTCAAAACATTTAATTCAATTTAACCTTTGCAGACATAGTTGAATACTGAAAAAGTAAGAGTATGAGATACATTACTACAATAGTGACAGCACGGTCTTCAGTAAATATGCTCTAAGCTAAGAGTAAACACCTGCCAGTGTTTTAAATATCAACATTATAGAAATTCTTTTTGATTAATTTATTTCAATTCGTTCCTTATACTAATATAATAAAGCTTAAGAGTTTGTTTGGTTGAACGCGCTAATCTCAAGAACTACCGGTTCAAATTAAAAATATTGTGTTTGATAGTCCATTTATCGAGGAAGTCTATAGACTATATAACTTCATGCTAACCACGCAAGGGTAACAGATAAAGTTTTTATAAACCAGAAGTTAATTTTATTGATAATTAAATAACAGTCTCTTCTTTTTGAGACAAACCAGGTGTATGATAAGTTCATAAATATGTTGTTAGTGTAAACAGTCTTTGGTGAACCAAATAAGTAAATAAATAATAATTAGTGTAGTTATTTCTGGCAGTACGGTTATCGCCAAAGATTCGTGTAAAATTAATCTCGTTAAATACAAAATGCGTTAATTGAAAATAAATAGGGAAATAATAAACTTCACAAAAACATAATTCATCTGTATGCATCCAAACTAAATACATACTATTTAGTTTGGATGCACATAGGTTTTCAAATAGATTAATAATAATTTTAAAATATGAATGTAAATAAAATAAAGTGCCAAATAGTAATATTTAAGGATAATATAGACTCTCAATAATACCTAAGAATAGCCTGATCAAAAGCCTATTATTACTTAAAGAATAAAACAAACAAACAATCAAGTTATAAGTTTGATCTCCTTTGCTACGCCGTAGCAGTAGCCGTAGAGGGTCTACGAAAAGCGTAGCCATCCTTATCAGTCATCATTAACTAAGAAAATGTACGCTTACTACCATTAATATTTAAAAACATGATATCCCATAGTAAAAATAAATATCCTACGTACCATTTTTACACCACTGCCATAAAAACAATCATAGCTAAGTATTTACATACAACATAATTTTTTTCATAACACATTTTCATTTGGAGCACAATGCCGCCGGCAAAAGTGGCAGTGTTCTTCACAACAAGTAGCTTTCCTTCAGCTACACTCGTGTCCCCTCTCCCCTGCCGAGGGGACGGTGCCCCGCTGTAAATTATACTCGTTGACGACTCAAAATGAACTTTATGTTTTAAAAGTGTGAGTTTGTTTTAAGTTGTGGGCAGGAATCGTGTTAATGCATACATTATTGGTTCGTTGGCGTCGTGTCGTAATGATCGTATTTTATAATGATACAATTTTGTTCTGATGGTGGTGTCCTGTAGGCTACTAGTGCTCGTGCTCGTCATCAGAGGTGGTGCTTTTCTTTTCGTAAAATCATCAAATGAGTCCTCCCACTCAGGGCGGGACGGGAGCGACTGTCAGACGAGTACTGACTAAAATCCACGGTGATCCTTCAATAGCCCTTTACGTTCCAGGGTCACGGTTACCTCATAAGATAGTCCCGCGACGCCGACAGGCTTTAGCCATCTAAGGCCCGCCGCGTATTCTTGTTAACAGCTTTTTGAGGTACGCGTGGAACACGACCTGCTACCATCGGACCCGGTCATAGTCCATGATCGGACGGCGAGTCACCCATATCTCGCCATCCGCATGACCATCAGTGGTGATGATGGATGGTGGTCAAGGTTGGAGGTCGGACATAGTGTCGGTATCCTATCAAGCATTTGACGACACATGAATCATTCGATAAAACAATATCGCATATTGATCTATCATCTCTGTTGATGTTTTGTTTTGGGGACAATCCATACAAACTCTGTTTAATATTAAATTCTAGCAGTTTTACCTTCGTCTGTATTTTTTGTCTGTCTCAACTACTTATATGTATTTGAGTTTAATTTTGTGATTTCGAAAGTGAGCTAATTAATAAT
The DNA here is from genome assembly GCA_028554685.1 of Agrotis ipsilon. Lineage (NCBI taxonomy): Eukaryota > Metazoa > Arthropoda > Insecta > Lepidoptera > Noctuidae > Agrotis > Agrotis ipsilon. Next base: position 308,839 of record CM052956.1, read on the forward strand.
CTTGAAATGTGGTATCAATTTTTCAATAGTTACCCCGTTTAGCTCTATCTCTCCGGTTGCTTGTGGGTTTTTGTTTCCTCAACAGATTTTATCAAATGATAATAAAATGTGTAGGATTTAACAAATCAAACAGTTCGCCCTTTATGAACTGCAAAGTTTATCTTGCCATTTTTTTTTGACAATTCAAAAGAACCTGTAAAGGTCTAATTGAAATAAACGCTTTAAGTATAAAATAATAGTCCGTACAAGTCTGATGCCAAGTCGCTCCCGCTCTGCCCTGGGTGGGAGGACTCATTTGATGATTTACCACAACAAAAAAAGTTTGTGTTTAAAAACACACACTATACAAACGACACCTTAACGGGAGGGAAAATAAGTGCAGTATCATAAAACGCACATTTGAGAGGTCCGTCCCTATCGACGACCTGCCGAAGACCCCCGAGCGCGGCCGACCTCCGCCGAGTCCTCCCGAGGGACAGCCGAGTGTATTGCACAGTTTAAGTGATTACCTCCTCACGATACAACTTCACTTACTCTGACACCACTGAGGAGCTCATGTTGTTCTGTCATTGCCACATTTTTCGTTATATTTACTTTAAAAAAAAAAAAAAAAACTTTACTGGTAACGTAAAAAGAGAGATCTTATTTTTATAGATTCTACAATGTTGATATGCACTAAAACATGATGTTTAACTTATTTTTACAAACCTGGGTACGAGCGGTCGTTTTATTCAGTGTTCAATTTGGTTCGTATTGCGAAGAAATTAAAGTTAGTTTTACTGAAACGGTTACTTTTTTTTTTAAGATTCAATATTCTACGAAACATTTATTGATTTGTTAAACACATTAATAATATAAACGCTATTAAGCTAATTATTATTATATGTCTCACCAGATGTTCCCCATGCTTTCACTCCGCTGCTCCTCTTCTATTGGTCATAGAGTGGTGTTATATAGCCTATAGCCTTCCTCGATAAATTTCCTATCCAAAACATTTTTTTTTTAATTTGAACCACTACTCCCTTTTTGAGATAAGCGATTTCAACCAAAACAACTCTTTAGCTTTATAATATTAACATAGATTTTAGACTACACATATTTGTGGCCGCTTCTCGTCATTTAGAAATAACAGTATTTTGCATGGAGAGACTGCCTATCAAACCTAGTACTAGATAATACGACGCCCCTTGGTAAGATTGGTTGTCACTCTTTCGAGCTATCATCTTTCTCCCTGTACAGACTGTCAAAGATGTACAAATAACAGTTTTCGCATTCTGCTTTGATATAAATTAGTCATGATCAAGAAAGACATAGCACTGTAGCTGAACGATCGACTGTTGCGTGTTTCGCGGGTTCGATTCTCGCACGGAACAAATATTTGCATGATTTACAAGTAAATGCTTCAGTCTAGGTGTTTGTTTATGTGAGACTTCATACTTATTACGCTCCCACGATACAGGAAAAATTCCTAGTCATGGAAAAGTAAAAAAAAAAAAAAACCAAATGAGAACCTTCTCATTTTTCGAAGTCAGTCAAAAACGATGTCAACGTAAACTACTTTTAAAGAGGTTTTAAACTTAATTATGCTGTCTACGTGTATCAGGAATAAATTCTTAGATTGGGCAAAGGTTGTTAATCAAGATGAGACCCCAATCTCCTATGTAGAATCAGTCTCAAGTGTACTCGGGGTCGCGGGACTGTCTCATCAGGAAAGCGTGACCTTGGAACGTAAAGGGCTGTTGAAGAACAAACGAACAAAAATGGATTTTAGTCAGTACTAGTCTGGCAGTCCCTCCCGCCCCGCCCTGGTCCCACCCAAGACTTATTAGATGTTTTTACCACAGTAAAAAAAATGTGTAGATACCCAATTATTGTCAATGTTTTCGTTCCCTATTACATAGAACTACCATAAGTTCTGAAATGTTGATTTTTTTTACACCTCTGCCTAAACCTTTGGGGAATACAGTTGTGATACACTTATGTTAGTTTAGTGCTTGCCTTTTTATAACACGCGGAGCGCACGTAGTGTCGGGTGCACCAGTAGTGCGCTAGTGTGACCAATTGATTGCGAGGACACATCCGACACGCCGGACACCTGACCAGGGTAATTGGACACATGCCACTGTTGTCAGCTTTATAAAATAGTGTTTGTTAAGACTTTTATTTTGTAGGTTTATTTGCAATAGGGATTTAGGTAACTCGGTGTTTCCTTGACAATTATTTAATTAAAATATACGTTCATGATAATAAATAATTTACTTCTCGCCTGGCTAGGACATAATTATGATGTTGGTACAATTTTATATCGATTTATCTCGTTGTCCAGCTGTAATAAAAAACGATTACTTTCGAAGCATTAATAAAATGAACACATCTATTGACCTCATAATGTGTCTGACAAACTCGCACCCTTTACAAAACATACCATTCGCGATCCGTCACGCACCCGGCACCCGCGCAAACAAACAACATGTGGAGACACCAAACTGCCCCTCACTGTACATTACCGCTCGTTCATGAAACATGCACGGAGTTGTAGCTGTAAGGCAGTAATGTATAGCGTGCAACAGGGTTGCAACGTTCAGCAGTTTCTCGGCAGCTCCGTGAGGGAACCGCTCTAAATTTAATAATTCATTGTCGTATTCATTGGCGCCAAATTCAATTACCCGTGGTCCCGAGGGCTCGCCTCCCCTCCCCCCCCGGCCGCCGGCCCTACCCCCGCTCGCCTCTGCCCGCTCGTCCCGGGGGATGCGCTCGATCTATTCTATTAACCCGCCACCGCTCGCCTGTTTACTAATTCATTTGGTAATCACATTCGGTAATTATGTGACAAATCCCCGGGCGAGTGTTGTGTCGTGTTGTCACACTACTTGTTAAGTGGATTTGGGAGCGGGCGGCGATTTGTGTCGATTACAAGCCAGTGAGCGGGCGCGGGTGCGGGTGCGGGTGCGGGTGCAATGGACTGGTGTTAACGAGAGGTTTCGTTTCGCAGGAGTGTCTTCGTTGGAGGCGGCGAAAGATTTCACAGTCGACGGCCTCACCGGGTACAACGGGAAGAAAAAGAAGAAAAAACGTAGACATAGGTAACTAACACTTTTTTCACACACTTATATTTTAGTTTATAAAAAAGGACATTGACATTGCAACCGATTTCCGAAAGAAACGTTATATTGCACTGTCTGGTGTTCGTTATTAAAGTCGGTTCCTTTAAAAAAAACCGCTTTCCAAGTAATAATCCCATAACATATTCATGCAGACAACGTCACGTATCCATTAATGTTGCAAATGTAAACCTTAAGAATATAAAGAACACTTTTCTGAAAACCGCATCAAAATATGTTCAGCCAAATTCGAGATAATCGCGGACAAACATGCAAACATACAGTCATTACTGAGAAAAGAACATTTTTTTTTTCGGTGTCTTACAAATAAACGAACCACTAATTACCCGACCTAAATGAAATCACTGTGAAACACTAATGTATGTTATCTTATTCTGACTATGCAGTATAGTATAGCATATTTGCAGTGGCGTAGCTAGGCGGGGGCGAAGTGGACCGTGTACTCACACCTCGCAACTGGCGCTCAGACAAAAATAAAGAAAATATGACAGGGGTGATCTTCAACTTCTACTAAGAAATTAACATGACCTACAAATTGTATGTATGTCTAGTGGTGTCTGATGAGTAGGAAATGAAGCAACCTTAGCAGCCTCGCAATGCTGATGTCACTGATGATCACGTTAAGGTCAAACGTCTCCACTGCTCGCGCGAGGCTCTATGTTGCAAAAAAACTTTGTAAAGTTTTATTTGTTACTGGGAACTGGAAGAGTCCAAGAGTCCTCGCAAAGTTTATGTCGCTGTCACATCACAGGCACATTTGGTATAGGTGAGTTGGGGGAACCGAGTTACCTTACTATAAGGGGGCCTCGCGCGAGCAGCAGAGGCAAGTTATGTTTTTCATCCTGAAAAAATAAGATCTCGCAAATGCGTCTTGCGCCCTCCGAGAAATGTCTCGCTACGCCACTGCAAATTTGTGCTTTATATATATTTGTACTAGTTTTAGAATTAATTGTCATTTTATTTTTGTGCTTGGTGACAGCCGCACGATCTTCACCTCGTACCAGCTGGACGAGCTGGAGAAGGCGTTCAAGGACGCGCACTACCCCGACGTGTACGCGCGCGAGATGCTCTCCCTCAAGACTGACCTGCCCGAGGACAGGATCCAGGTGAGTCTCACCAAGCCACTGAGATCTGTTCTTTATTGCAAAATTATGTTATATAGATGGTAAGAAATAAAAATGGTATAAGATATGGACCCTGTCAGGCTCGCAAAAATTAGGAGAGAGGAAGAGGGCTGTGTTACAAAATATTTAGTAATGTCATGCACATGTCTCATTTAATTTGGACCTTTAAACCTGGAACGACTTTGTTATTAGGCATGTTGACAACGGGATTTCTACGTGCTTTCGAAAGTTGTTGGTTCGATTTTGATTACATCTCGCCTTTGTGAATATTTAGTTTATATGTTTATTTTTAGAAATGGTACACAATAAAGGATATATACATCGAACTCGTTGTGGCGATAGTTCGGTTGTACTCGTACGATGTTTTATTAGTGCAGCGTAACAATAAATTGGAAGTCTAATTAGTCATCTAATCAAGTCATCGGCAGTTAGAGTTTTGAAAAATAATGAATAGGTACAGTCAGCATCAAAAGTTGCTGATCACATTCAGATTTTCAAAATCGCCGTACACCGTATTATTATGTTTTATTACGGTGTACGGCGATTTTGAAAATTTGAATGTGGTCAGCAACTTTTGATCTACTCGTGTAAGTACGAGTAGATCAAAAGTTGCTGACCAAGTTACGTGTTTTTGTCTTATGTTAAATCATAGAATATTTACAAAGATAAAATTCTTCAAAACTCTAGATAAAATTTGTACTTGCTTGTGATGTATTGCCAGTTTTAAAACTGCGTCGTATCTTAGTCAATTTCGGTTTAAGTAACAATGGATAAAATACGTGGCAAATATTTTTGATAATCTAGTAGACAGACTAATTAGTTTTTTTCAGTACTCTATTGTAAAAAATACATCAGAAAATAAATTATTTACTAACTCTCAAAGGGAATCTTTTAACTAATCCAGAACTAGCGATTTATTTAAAATCATTGTGTGCCCGACTTTAAAGCAGATCGCTAGTCATGTGAGGACAACGGAGGTGACATGAGGTCGTCTCTCTCGAGAAATAATTATGCGACTGATCCACGGTTAGTAGTCAGATTTTATAATAACTACAATGTTAAGAAACAAAGTCACCACCCCACGTTTTTCTGACCTCGAAAAACTATCGAAATTCACGCACTTTTTATTACAATTCACGAGAAAGATTTAAAGCTTACTAAATTAACCGTAGATTAATTACTTATAGGTGCGCATTGTGCACTATGATGGTTTGTAGAAATAATCCGATCAGCTGGTCTAAAACGGTCACTTTAAGCAATATTCTTCATGATTCATTTCGTCAATGGTTCGCAACGTCATTCATTTCAATTGAACATTATAATTTAAAAAGGAACGTGAAATGTTTGTTTTTGAAATTTTAGAACAATTTTTTGATCGCTGCGTAACCGTAGTGATTAGTAATAAAAAATGGGTTTATTTATCTCCACAAAATACATTCGTATTACTAAGTTGACAGGCATTTTGAGAAAATTGTAATTTTTGGCTAGGCTGTATCCGGGGCAGGATTAACGAATACCGTGACCCCGCAACGTAAACGGCTATTGAAGGACACCGTGGATATTAGTCAGTGCAAGTCTGACAGTCCCTCCCGCCCTGCCCGGGGTGAGAGGACTCATTTGATGATTTTACACCGCTAAAAAAAAGCCTAGGCTGTATTATATAGAACTCCAGGCCCCAGAATAAACTCATAGTAAAAGTCATCAACGTGGTAGTATTACGAGACACTGTTAGAAGGTTGACTACGCTCTACAAATTCCAACAAGTTTCATTATTAGGACAAAAAAAAGTAGAATAGAATAAAATAATTGTTTATTTGCACAGAAAGTAGGTACAATATTGAGATGTTGACTAACAATTTAATAATCCTTATAGTTTCTGCCTTAACTAAGGCATGCAAAACAGTTTAACACTAAAAAAACAGACACACAATATGTCAAAATAAAATGTTAGTCAATTATTAAAATTAAAGCCGTATTAATAAGTATGTCATGATTTAATTATTTGTATCAGGCATTGATACAGTATTGTCAGAATTGTTATAAGTTTTTATCATTTAAAAATTCACAAATCTATGCATAGCTTTGCATTTCTTTGCCGATAACATTCGCACAGTTTGATCGTATTTAACAGCCAATACCGATCGAATTTATTAATGCTGCTTCAATAACTCCCTTTTAACGTTTCAACAATTAAAGTAGGATCAAAACAGTCGTCCCACCACCAACAATGGTGAACCAAAATAATAATTTTACGACAAAGGCCCACGGAGGCTGACGGACGGAAAAAAACGGCCATTATTGAGTGATCACGTCAATTGCCATCGATTGATGTCGACAAGTAACGTGACACCTCTGCAGCTAAATATCCAACAACGAAGCAAGCGCGGTTAAATACTGGAACGGTTTTGGAACCCGGGGTAATTTGATTTTTTTCAAACGTATTTTGGTTCACTTAGCTTATTTTACGTCCTGACAAAGACGTTTAGTAAGTTTACACGTTTTTGAGACGTGAATAAACTAAACTGGGACCTAGACATTTCGATATGCTGTACGGAAACATGTCAATTCATCAAAGAAGTCCACCCGACACATTTGATGATTTTACCACGCTCTATATATCTATTACGTATACGTAATTATCACGTTAAAAAATGTGAAAGTACCTACTCGAATGTAGATAGGTACCTATTTAAAAATTGATCAAAACATTATTATTTAAGTATGCGCTATTAGATACGTTTTTGTACCTATTTCTCTTGTAATATTTTGGTTGATACCTATTAAGGTTGATTCACATTGATCCATTAGCTGGATACAGTGTCATCGGTAAAACGGTATCACTAAGGCAAGCCCATATTTTAAGCATTAAGAGTAATACCTAGTAGTTACGACTGATTATTAAACATACCTATATAACAAATTAGTCAATTCAATGGTGTCAAAAAAAACTGAACTAGGTATAGACATCAATAACATAAGACGTACACCTAATTCATCGCTAAATCTCTTAATCCCACATTTACTACGTCATTTTTTGCGTAATAGTGCAATACCCGTCAACTCACATCAATCGCCGTTGACGTGAGTTCGACACCCGATCCCGGCAACACGATATTTTGTGCAAACAATTGCTTCAAGATTTTGCGGAAGGAAGTTTTTTTTACACAACAATTAAAGATTGCACAAACGATTTAGTTTCACAGTTTTTGTGAACGATAAATTAAAAAAGATTTAGTAATGCGAAAGCATTAAGCCATATTTATTTTTTATTTTTCGTACTTGCTATAATATTGATAGCAGATTTTTAAACCCTAACTAAACCTTTAGTGGCTATAGGCGTGATGTTCTAAAATTATGTACAAATTCGGTAATGTCCTGATAATCTTCGTAATTTAAGTACGTAACATAATGAATATTCAATCGGTCAGGATAAACGCCTCTTAAAAGTAGAGTCAAGATTAAAAAGTATAACAAATTTAACTACTGAAATAAAATAACTACTGTTGCTTACATCCATGTAGGTAAAGTAAGTAATCGTAATTATTTGTGTCGTTTAGGGCCACATAGAATCGCTGGTTTATTTTTAAATCAGGGTACCAGGAATCCCACAGTGTTGCCACAAGATTTTCATCGACCTATTTGTACGACTCCTCCACATGTCGGTGAAAATTCTAGATAAATACTGAGTTCACACATAACATACAAGGTAACGTTAGGTAGTTGTTGTCAGTAATTGCTAGTCATAATTATTATTAATAGTTTTTCCGTTCGTCGGTAACACACAACAAGGACTCAAGTGTCGCGCCTTCCCTACTCGGAAGCTGCGGGGAAAACACAAATATGGCCACCCCCTGAGCTACCCCAAGCACCCCCCCCCCCTCACCCACCCGCAACACCCCCGCACGCACCCCGCGACCACCGCACATTTATGAAAATTTCATTTCCAAACTCACAGTCCTCATAGCAAACTAAAATAAACCCTAATCTGACCGCGTAGAGTTTATAGCCACTTAATTGCCTCAAGCAGGAAAATTTTACGACTTACACCAAAATGAAATCTATTTCATACGTTTCAAAGTATGTTTTCCAGTTGGAATGTAGAATTATGAGTGATGGTAGTTGAATTTTCGGTATAATAGCTTACTGGGGATTAGGTTTCCCCAATTTTGGGGCGCGTAGTTTGTGAGACGTTGCAATAAATGGATTATTATGCAATCAAACGTCTCGTAGGTACGGATACTTTAATATTCTTATAATGTACACTTTGCAAATCTTTTGTGTTTCTTGTTAGATAATTACGATTAGGAATTCCATTTCAAAATCGAATTGAAAGATCTTATCTGCTGTAGAATTATGATGTCAATTTCATTTCTGTCTTTTCAGCTGTTTGTCTACCGTAAAGTGTTAAAGAATAAAGTCAAAAATATGAACATGTCAGGTGTCTTAAGTACTCTGATCAAATATTTATTGACATAACGTAAAAATACAGTTCTTCTCTTAACTAATTAGGAAAATTGTGTGCCGTACACTAATGAAGTTGAAGTGAACTCAAACTGATTACCAATTAATTTTACAAAATTCACGTTGACGACACAGTGGAGAGGCATCTCGAAACTATTTCCAACCCATTAATAGTAAGGTAAGAGCGAGCAGTAGCCAGCGCCATCTACCAGCCACTCGCAACTACTACGCGTCGCTATGGCAACCGCGCGCTGATTGGCCACTTCTGTGCAAGTAAAACGAACCAAAACGGTGTAACCACCACCTGAAGCTACTCAAATCTCAATCCTAAATATTAACCGTTAAGGTTTATTTTAATTAGTTAGTTATTTGGAGTTGTTGTATTCGGTTTTGGTGCATTTGTATTATTAGCTCCGCCCTTATTAGTGGCATGGCGGACTGGGTTTTGTCTTGGCACGGTTTGTCTTTTTGCGTTCGTTTTGTTTGTGTAATGTAGTGCTCGTATACGTATGCATAGGTAACTGAACCGAGGAAACTGAAACCACTGAAACTACAAATTATGTCGCTACGACAGACGAACAATCTTATTTAGGTGGTTTCCGTATACATACTTAAAAAGATGTTGATCACTAACATAAGATTTTTTTTATTGACTTTATCAAGAAAAAATCTATGTTGTAAGATAGAAATACCCTGTAATAATATTCAAAATAAAAGAAAAAATCATAATACTACAAGTTTATAACACAGTAATTTAAGAAAAAACGGTTTTTCAAAGTGATCGAAAATGTATGCATTATTTTACGTTATTGGTATGTTAATTAATCCCTATTTTTTATATTTATGCATTGGCTGCACGAATCATTTATTTTTCTAAAAAAAAAGGTTTTTTCTATTATACACTACTTTCAATTTATAAAACAAATTGATTTGAACCCGTCAATATAATTATCAGCTCATAATGAGAAGGATGACCACGCGTTGCGTGCTCACCGTTTATCCGTCCTGCTGTCGGACTCGCGAGAGATTCACAAGCCGACGGGTGACAATGCGGTGCACACCCTTAATACCTTAATAAGCTAGATAGCTCAGATCAGACATTTTTGTTACTTTTAACAGATATTATTATAAATCATCATTGAATAACAAACATAATAGTATTTCAGAGATACAAAACTAACCAAATATAAACCAGCCACGCAACCAAATAGCAGAAAATGACACGGCTGAAAACAACGAAATTTAGATCAATGATATCGAAATCTAAAAATGTCTGTCTTTAGAACATCACAGTATTTGTTAATATCGAGCGACTACAATGTCCGGTTCCCCGATTAATAAAATTACACCATTAAGAAAAACTTATTGATTCTATTTTAGCCTTGAAAACATGGAAGTTATAGGTAAAAAATCAACATACCTTGTCGGCAGACCATTCACCATAATACTCGTAATTCAAGATTAAAATCCCTTTCAAAGTTTGGTGCCGATTCACCGCGTTCTCTATTCACCCCGTTTTACGGTATAGTTAACATAAATGTATCCAATGTACTAGACGTCGAATAGCATTATTATGATCTAGTATAGCATAGCAATAGGTAGCTATGTAAAATTACAGTACGCCGGTAACTCGGGCACAGCGCGGCCGGCGGCGGCGGCGATCACATTTCTCGCCAATTACGCGCCGATAGCGGATATATCCGCATCTCCGCCACACAGTGCACCTCTCTAATTTGTGCCGTGTTCGATCCGCTGCGGATGTTACAGCAACACTCACTACGTAACATGTATCATATCACATTAGTTAACTGGGTTGTAGCTTGTTGTAGTGGTCGGTAAATTGCTTACTATGCGTTAGAAGAAGGGATTTAAATCAAATTGTTATTTTACAGATCAGATAAAGCTTATATTATATCATCAACTGCCTAAACTTTTCCTAACTATGTTGGGGTGGGTCCCAGTCGAACCGGATTAAGGTGAATATCAGTGTTTACATAAAGTAGCTACATCCTTATGTGACCTGCAGAACCCAGTTACTGGGTAACACGATTACCCTTGACTAGTTGTCAGACTTTTTTGAGCTTCTCACGAACTTTAAATGTCAGCCGGGATAAACTCACTATGATAGATAAGCAACCTCCACAGAGCAACATTGGCAAGCATGGCATATCCTTGAAGATGATCCTGCTCGCCTGTTATTATTTAGCCACGACCTCTTCCTCTATTTAAAGTTCTTTATAGTTACCTAAAATGCAGTCATATCAATAATTATTAAAAACATACATCATCATCCGGAAGACGTTCACTGCTGAATATAGCCCCTTCGTACACGAGGCGACGCAAGTCTCCGATACCTTACGACTTTGACATCCATTGACGCGTGCCTGTGTACGAACCTCTATGGTTTTATATTGCTATAGTAGCCTGGATACTGTAATCGTAAGGTATCGGAGGCTTGCGTCGCCTAGTGTACGAAGGGGCTTAGACCGCCACGCCGAACGACAATTCGTCACTTGCATCCATCGGTTGCCCTCGACTCTCATGATGTCGTCGGTCCACCTAGTAGGAGGCCTACCTACGCAACGTCTTTCGGTCCGTGGTCGCCACTCGAGAACTTTTCTTCCCCATGGTTGTCAGTTCTACGAGAGATGTGGCCTGCCCATTACCACTTCCAAAACCAATGAATTAATATTTTGTGTGTACTGTGTAATGACTATATCTATAATCATAAGAAAAAATAATATTTATAACTAGATATTTATTTTATATATCACAATATAATTAAGTCCACACGAAAGGTGGGCAGACGATTTGATGAAGACCACAGGATCGTGCTGGATGCAGGTCGCTTCCAAACCGACCTATTGGAAATCTATGGGCCTCCAATTGGAAATGAACAAAATATGTCACTCCTAATTGTGATTTTAATGTCGAAATGAAATCCGAAATAAAATGAAAATCATGAAACATAAAAAACCCGTTTAGTACATGATAGTATCCCGACCGCAAAAATATTAATAATGTTTTAAAAGGCAAATGATTTTTTTTTTGTTGTTCCAATGTTTCCTTGTTTGCATTTATTTTAAAATGAGTTAATATTAGTATTCCTTGTTTCCTTATAGCTCATTGTTTGTGAAAAATATAATACAAAAATACCCAATATAAATGATAAGAGCGATAACAGCTCCACTTACCACATACTTCTAATCAGATTAATTTGGTTTCAAATGTTTGAATGTATTAGATATTATATTAACTCATAAATTCCGTTGCTTATCATGTTGTAGAGTACTGGTCATTTCTTAATACATTAAGACCAAACAAAGGCTTGTAAAATTGTCTCTTAAGTTATACCCTGTACAAGTGTACCTACATATATTACATAATTCATTAAGACACTTGCTTGATTAACTTGCAGTCACGAAAATTCAAAAAAGATAGAGAACTTTTGACATTTCAAAAAAATTTGAATAACTCAAAATCCGTAAAATTTTGCTAAACATAATTACTAATATTGTGTTGTTTTGGTAGGTTTTGAGCCAAGCCCATGCAGTATGATGTAAGTAGTGTTCACTGGACATCCTGTATGATATTTATAGAAATATATAGCTAATGTAACAATGCAAATATCAACGATTTAAAATATAATTTATTTATTCATTTATTTGTACTATACAAGGTAAAGAGATGTTAACAAAGGTTTTGAGCTAAGAACCGATGTCAAGTGTCCGGGCACAGCCCATTTCTATTACAGTATTATTTATAGTTAAAGATGTCATAGAGTCTTTAACCCCTTCGGACCTGAATTAATGTGAAGCATCAAAAAAAATATTTTTAAGGTTTTTCTGTCAGTTAGAAGTGCAATTAAGGGATTTTTGTAAAAAAATAAGTTTTATAGTTTTAAGATTTTTGGAAATTTTGATGTCCACTCAAGTGGACATCAGGTTTAGAGTGTTGTATTAATACATGTTTTAATGAATAATTATTTTGTAGTTATATTTTGAAGTTAGTAAGTAAATCTATAAAATATTATTATAATAGTTTATTTTTTATTTAACATTTTACACTGTTATGATTATTCTTGTTTTTGATGAAATATATTATGGCAAATCATCGACAATCATACTGGATTTCGCTTACTTGTCTTAGTTCTGAAACGGTGTTGTTTTGGTGTAAATTACTGGACTGCTACCACCAGATGCGGGCCGTCATCTTTTTTTGCTAGGAATTGGATGCCCCATGTTCGTTAGAGCTTTTGCAACGCGTTGCCCAAAGTGCAACAAATCCAAAACGTCTGTGCTTGGCAGATTACAGGTTTTGTAATCTACTTGGTATTCCAGCCAGCTATTGGTTAGTGCTAGGTCATACAACTTCATCTTGATATCCTATTCCAACAAAAGAAGCAATTACTACACTTTCTGCGAAGCATTCAGGCTCGTGAAGGAGGAGGCGGGCCACGTAAGGGAGAGGACAGCGTCCTCCTTTCACCCTAGCCGCAGTGGTAGTCACCCCCGGCGACGGATATCGCTAGACGATCTCCTGCCAACACAAGCGCGGGCGTGCAGGTGGCGAGTAATAGGCGACTCGCTGTCCGATCATGGATCATGCCCAGGTTGACGGCGCGTTGTGATCCACGCGTGCCCCAAAGAGTGTCAAATTATTTCATTTGTAGGCCCACTACTTGATCCGGGTCTAAAAGAAATAACTACACCTTCCTTCTGCAAAGCAATCAGGCTCGTGAAGGAGGAGGCGGGCCACGTGAGGGAGAGGACATTGTCCTACATTCACCCCAGCCGCAGTAGTGGACGTCCACTGCGTCGGACAAGACGATCTTCTCCGGCCACTACTTCTTCGGCCACCATATGTGCGGATATGCGGGCGGCGAGTAAAGGGCAACTCGCTGTCCGACCATGGGCCATGCCCGGATCGACGGCGCGTTGTGTTCCACGCGCGCCTCGCCCCAAAGAGCGTCAGCATGATGATGGGGGGGGGGCATACCCCCATCCCCCTCTACAGGGCCAAAGCCTGCGGGGTCGCGGGACTTATTTCATTACCGTGATGACTCAGGAACATAAAGGGCTATTGATGGACACCGTGGATTTTAGTCAGTCCAAATCTGACAGTCCCTTCCGCCCTGCCCGGGGTGGGAGGACTCATTTGAAGATATAACGAAGTAAAAAAAAAAAAAAAAGAGTTACTGAAAATACGTTTGGTGTACAACGATTGTGACCCCATGTCCACTGAAATGGACATCCACTTTATCTTCAAAATTATGAAAACAACCGCATATTTAGTATTTTTTATAAATATATATCATAGCAAATATGATCACTATGCAAAATAAAAAATATCTAAACAATCGATCAAGTCGTTTTGGAGTAAATAAAATAAAACTAAAGGCGTACTCGCATTGCGCGTATCCATGGCGAACGTCAACACTTGACTAATTATTTCATCGTAACTACAATTAATCCTTTGGTGTTTTGTTTATCGTAACGTTTCTAGGCAAATGGTCGGTACAATCAAATGTTTACACTAACGATTTTATTACCACACCTCATATTTCACGCAATAATAAATCGTGTCCATTGAAATGGACGCCGGGTCTGAAGGGGTTAATTAAATTTTAATTATACATGAATATTGAGTGACTACATTCGTATAAAAAATAATAAGAGTAACATAAATAAAATCCAATTAATAATAAGTAGCTATTTTCTTAAAGGCTAATTATTAGTACGTTGAATAAATCGTATAAATAATTTAAACAACTAAAATAACTTAGTCACATTTACAAAAGCGTGTCAGTGTGTCCCATGACTCACGTCGCATTTGAGGTCCGAACGGGCAGCACAAACAAGATTGTCATCGCTAACACTTGAAATGAATTCAATACAAAGAAAACATGCAGAGCTGTATCATTACTCGTAAAGTATTTTATAGTAACAGAACCATTCGTAAGACAAACCAACACAAAGGAAATCACAATTTTTACAATGATATTACTGAAATTGACATGAGATTCCTTGAACAATCGTATAATGATTCCAAAATAAAACAAAATGTTACACGTCATAACAAGAACTAATAACCCAACGTAAACCTTTAAATACGTACTCACATATTCAGTTATTTCAAAACAGAAATAGATGAAGTACAACATTGCTACAGGAGACATTGACAACCAAATTAATAGAAACATAGTGGAGTATGTCCACCGTCGCGACGCAGGCGTGGACTGCACTTGCTCACGTAAATTGTTCGCGTACAAAAACATGAGGCACACGAGCACTGTCACCATGTACAAGTACACACCCCCGAAAGCATCCTTCATGT
The DNA here is from genome assembly GCA_028554685.1 of Agrotis ipsilon. Classification (NCBI taxonomy): domain Eukaryota; kingdom Metazoa; phylum Arthropoda; class Insecta; order Lepidoptera; family Noctuidae; genus Agrotis; species Agrotis ipsilon. Next base: position 323,882 of record CM052956.1, read on the forward strand.
ACTTTTCATTCTCCTTGTACGTTCTGCTCAATGTGACGAATAGTTCTATAAAGGTGGCCACCAACCTCGCCACTGATAGCTGTATGAGGATCGTCTGATCCACATGTCCCAGCGTCGTCCGCTTGTATGAGGAGAGTACGCCTTGCAGTATCAAGCATAGCGTCGAGATGATGGTGCCAGTGATCCACAAGTACTCCAGTGCGCCGTAACTGCTGGCAGACATGTCTAGTTGTGCTGCTGTGTCAACGATCGCGGTACGACTACCTATACCTAACATTGCAGTTAGAGTAATAACTAGTTCATTTTTCCTCAACTCATTCTAAGCGGAAAATATTGTAATAGGTTGGTATACATGCTTATGCTAACATAATCTGTATTGAAATATAAAAAGGATCGAAAGAAGAAACTGATATTCTAGTTATTATTCAGGATATTTACGATGAATATTTTCCGAAACTCACAATAATACCTACGTATGTTTAGTTCGACATTAATTAACGATTACAGCGCGCTTTCTTGCGACGGCGACGACGTTTACTGGTCCCGGCAGGGATCACAAACATAACAGTTATCGGTAACACTTGAAATACATTGAACACAAAGAATACAAATACTACCATTTTACTGACTGTGAAATATGACGTCATTATAACACTAATAGCCGCTACATAATCTAATAAGAATGATATGATGAATTTAATTATGACATTGGCGAAATTAAATTGTTCACTTACCATTTGGTAAATGATTTCACAGTTAAACAAAACATTGAATGACAGAAGGGCGACTTTTAAGGCTAAGAATATTTTCCAATATACTTTTAAAAAATCATTATAATTAGTCTCCTCAGTTAATCTTAACGGAATGACCGCTCCTGCTAGTATCATGGATGACCAGATCAGTACAGACACAAGATTCACATTCCACTGTTGAGACACAGATTTGAACAGCACTTGGTCGCGTAAATTCTTCGAGTACACAAACGTCCAGCATATGATCACGACACCCATGTGCTCGAACAGGTCCTTTAGCACTAGCCACGTGATCGAATCAGGAAATAAGTCCTTGTAGTATTTTTGGGAGTTTTCAACGCAGGTGGCTATCAACCTCGCCGCTGATAGATGTATGAGGATGGTCTGGTCCACGTGTCTCAGCGTTGGCATGATCGCGTAGAACACACCTTGCACTATCAAACATAGTGAGGATAACAGAATGGCAATGATTAAGATAAAATCTTGTGCAGCCTCTAGACTCTCGTCGTCGATAAACATGGTTTCCAAGTTCTAATTTAACTGACCCGATGTGTTGTTCCAGCGTTCAATTTGAAACTAATAAGTTATTATAATATTTTTCCTTAACTGAAAAATAACAATAATTCACTAATTTATCGCGTCACTACAACGTATATAGTCATTCGTTGTTACAAATAAATGTGACTTTTTATTAGGTTATGGAAAAATGAAGAAATGTCCATAAAACTTAAGGACATAAGTTTAAGTTTGACATACAAAACACACAACAAAATTACCTCTTCTATAGTTGTTATTATAGATTGGAGCACTAAAACAAGATTGTTCATATTCTAAAGAGATCCAATACTGTATGATAATTCGTCATTTTGCTAAGACTTGTATAAATAGGTTCTACAAGTATTATACAAATCATGAATACATTAATTAAGCAACAGACACAACGCATATTCGTAAATAAACCGCCAGGCATAACAAGCTTGCACAACAGCGATGCCTTTAGCTATGGGGGAATTAAAAACGGTTTATCTCTATTATATTCTATGAAGGGGTCACATTGGTTCGCATCTATTTGGTGCATGGCATAAATGACATATTTGGGTTCATAGTCTTCGAAACAAGTCAAATAACAGCTTCGAATTGGACAAAATTATACCTCAAATATTTATCTAGGAGAGCTCAAGCCTATATTTGAGTGCAATAGAATGAGTATCAATAGTCCGTGAAGACATAATATGGCTGCGGAGTCCCGGACTACCGGTTACGGCGCGTCTCCATACCGGATCGGTCTCGAGCCGGCGCCAGATCGCGTTTCGCGCCAATTACGCCCCTTCAACCGGTAACGAAAAGCCGATACGACGGTATTACGTACCGTAGAGTACCCTTCTAATAATATCATAGTGGTTCAATATTTATATTGAATTGATGATGCAGTTCGATAGCTGTGTTGATGTGTAGGCTAGGTAAATGGTAGGTAAAAACAGAAATTAACATGTAAATATATAAAACTCAAAGGACTGACTGACATAGTGATCTTTTAACGCACAGCCCAAACCACTGGACGGATCGGGCTGAAGTTCGGCATGCAGGTAGATGTTATGACGTAGGCATCCGCTAAGAAAGGATCTTGATCAAATTTACCCCCAAGGGAATAAAATAGAGGATGAAAGATTGTATGACAATTTGTCAATTTGATAAAAAATACATTGTTAAGTTCCGACATCCACACGAACGAAGTCGCGGGCACAGCTAGTGCTTAATATGCCTCATAAACTTTATAACTTAGGATTAAAATTTTATCTAAGTTTCTACACGTGATCGAGAACAAAATTGAAATGCTCTCCAAGTTTATCGTCTATAATCGTATTAGTATACCTACTTCAGAGAAATCTCACCCCTTTTTGACAGTGATGTCACTACCAAAAGGGGTGAGTATTCTCTGAAGCTTACCACACCTACGGCACAAGATTATTTTTTTCTGCAATAATCTGTTACTTTAGTCATATTTTTTTATATGCAACGCCTGCGTTGCGTCTTCGTGAAGATATTTTGAGGAACGAAAAATTCATAATTGGTTCCGTACCTATCCAGAAGACGCAGGTTCGAACCCTGCTCGCAGCTGAATTTTTCGTTCCTCAAAATATCTGTTATTATATTTATTTCTGATAAAAAAACTGTTATAAATGTTCCACAAAAATCCGTAGTACCATCCACACGTTGTCACCCTACTCAAAACATAAAACACCTCATTACGAAAATCCCGTAACTTTAATAACCGAAACAGTCAAGTATTCCGGGAACCGAATAACCGATAAACACGTCTCTAAGCAGGAGGGCAGCTCGCAATAAGCCAGGACCGGGGGAGGGAGCTGGAGGGGGAGGAGGGCCGTGGTGGCACCCACCTCCTTCCGGGGCAAATTTAGCAATTAGCGTGCCGGACACAGGGGCCGGCCCGCGTCCGGTAATAGCCACCTAGCCGGCCGGCCGCGTTCCGCCGACTGATCACACACAGCGCCACGCACCTGCAGAAGGCACACTTTCTCACAGGATCGCAAATTTAAGCTAAAATGTAAAAAAAAAACTTTGTCTTCCAACAACTGTTTCTTAAAAATTGTTGTAAAGTATTTTTTTTTTTATTTCTCGGTCGGCTTCCTTAGTTCCTCCGAGAGATTAGCGTATAATTTATTATTACTTAATATATATAATATTCTATAACAGCTAATGTAATAATGAATAATTTGGAATATTTGATAGATACCTAACACACACAATTCTTATCACTGTATGTGGTAAAAACCTTTTCCTCTTTATTTCGTTATTAGACTAATTAACAAACTTCGATAATCATTTATATTTTCCCGGTATTTTATCGTTTGTATCGTAGTCGCTGTAGTGTTTATGGCGCCTCTAGAGGGCCAAAGCCTGCCGAGGTCGTGGGACTTATCGAATTACCGTCACCCCGGAACGTAAAGGGCTAGTAAAGGACACCGTCCCTTCTGCCCTTCCTGACCTGCCCTGGGTGGGATGATGATTTTACCAAGTAAAAAAAAAGTAAATGTAGTATTATCCTTCTGAGTTTCCTGGTCGGTGTGTGTGAGCTCGTATTTGTGCGTTTATTTGCGTGCGGCGTGTTGTGTGCGGTTATTACATCCAGATGTAATTGATTGGAACGTCTCGTTTGTGACTGTGCCTGAAACCTCCTATGTTCCTGTATTTGTGCTGAATGTATCCGTTTCAGGAAGAGGTGTGGATTATAGTAGGAGATCTAGGTGAATTCATGCGAAAGTGCTTGAGGTTGAGAAATTGCTGAATACTTCTTCAATTATCCCTAAACATAGATATGCAGACCTGTTTTCACGTGCGTCAGGCACTTATCTAACATTTTAAACAGCTCCTAGACCTGTATATAATAATATATATGTTTAAAATTAAAGTAACTCTAGGAGAAGATATAGCTACAGTTCTGGTAGATTTAAGTTTTTTTAAAAGAAAGATTTAACTTACTTTAGGCTACAGTTTCACGTATCCAAATGCGAAATATATCATACCCGGACTGCCGGCGCAGTGGCTGAGCGATTGATCTGCGCTGCGTGCCGCGGATACGATTCCCGCAAGTTGCAAATATTTGTATGGTCTTCAAGGAGTTTTTCCGGTTCACTTGTATGTGATTTTATATGTTTGTAAACAAACCTACAATACAGGAGAAAGTCCTAGTACCTATAGGATAAAGTTATCTAGAGTATTTAGTGTGGGTTGTAATTCTGTATCAAGTGTGTAATCCGGTGTAATGTCCCCTCCGGTCCTTTACTAACTCGAGTGCCTGCTGATTGAAACGCCTTATGTTACAATTTGATACAAGAGTACAGGGTTTTACTATATCTTAATTTTTTGGAGAATAAAATCTAGTGGATGAATTCGAAAGCTTTTTTTTAAGCTTTAAGTTCGTAAGTTATTTTAGTAGCTGTGATATTAATTTTTCGAACTTATCAACGATGTAATTGTTCAAAAAGGTAATTTACAAAGTACCAAATTAACAAGAATTAGATCTCCAGCTTCAGAGAAATTCTTACCTCCTTTGGTAGTGATGTAAGTAACAACATCACTACAAGGGTTGAGTTTTCTCTGAAGCTTACCTATCATAACTAAGTACTGCAGTTTTTCTTTTCCGTCGTCTGTCTATTTTCAAAACTAATGTTACAAATTATTATTTATCAATTGTGTCCACTCTATTGCTGGAATTGTATAGTAGAATACCGAAATAGCTAGCTGTTGCCAGCGGCTTTGCCTGCTACTACTCGAAAATTATTGTGTTTATTCAGGGTATGATCTATCTGCAGACCACCAAATTTCATCCACCAAACTGCTTTATAAGATGTCACAAGTGTGTAACATCGGTTATTACAGTACACTCTATCTGCAATAGGTGAAAAGTGAGTCTCACCTGAATAAGAACGTTACTATGCGTCTCGGAGACCACACTGTAACGCTTGCAGCGTTAATATAGGTAACAAGTTCAGTATTGTATAGCTTTTTCATCCCATATATACATAAATATTTTCATCCCCACAAAACTTCAAAAAGTCATAGCTGCTATTAATATCAATTACACTAACCTAACAAACAAAATGCTAAACGTTAATTTGGTTACGCAAAATAAATGGCGTCTCATGTCCCGACGAGCGCCGCCATGTGATCCCATAGAAACAATTAAATAACCGCAAAACATCACAAACAAGGACTCGATACAATCGCATTACAGCTGATTTATATCACCACTTGGACTGTAATAATCTATTTATAAGATAAACTATAAATTATCTTATTACATAGATAACTAGACACTTGAGCACATCCTTCTTACTTGGTAATACGGTTCAAAATGGAATGTCCCAGCTTTATGTTTAACGTGGTATAAGCACGCCCCCAAGCATTTTGGCTAGGGTTCGGCGCCCGGCGCTGCCTGCTCCCTCTTCCCTAATAATGAACTGGTACAACTTAAACGCCGTAATGTGTATTAATGGATGTTGTCAATGACTGCACGAGTTTCTTTTTTATAATTCATATTTATTGGCGAGTTAGTAGTGGAATGATTCTGTTGGAATTAACATTATTTAAAATGTAAAGGATGAGGAAAAGCTTTGAGAAATATATGTAATTACCGAATGTCAAAACCTAAAACAGTTCATTATTAGGTATTTTTGTTAGTTTGTATCTTACCTTTTATGGTGAGCAAATAGGTATTGTTAAACGAGAAACGGTAACTGGAATCCCAACCCTACGCATCGTGGTACATCCTTAGTGGAGCAAGCAGAGACAAGTCAGGGGGACGGTGTGCGGTGTGATTTGACATGACCGGCAAATTCAAGTTCCAAGATGATAATTATATTATGTTGAATAAATGGTGGATTCGGTAATGGTGCAGGTTTCCATTCATCAGTACCTACAAAAATAAAGTTCTCTGCTTTCATCAAAAGCTTTAAAAATCCCTCTATCCTGATGAGTATACATCAGAATATATATTCTTATTTGTAATAATTTGTTACTACGTTCTAGAAATCAAAAACGTCAATTGGTATACCTATCTACCAATAGCAATGCATTTTAATTTTGCAGTGTTCTTATTTATTTTATTGTTAGTAACTGTCTATTTTTTCTTATATTATTACTATATTTGCTTACAAAATACTGAATAAGATAAAGCAAAATCTAATTTTATTAAAGAATAAAAAATCACAAACGGTTTTCACTTTTAAAAATCACTACGAACACTCAACTTTAACTACAGACCATTAAACCTTAAAGTTACAAATAACTTAATAGTATTAAACCGAAAAGCACTTTATTAAAAATTAAACGAAGTTAATATGACAAGACAAATGACCTTGCTCCCGCGCATAGTGTACGACACAGCCCATGAATATGATGACCCTCTTTCACCCCTTACAACTAGCTGTTGCCAGTCGTACGGATAAAGCGGGACACAGTCGGGCTTTTTGATTTCGTTTCCGGCCTGTCCGGCTTTTTTAAGGCTTTTTATTTTCATTTTTTTTTATTAGTCCATATTTGGTTTCCTCTCCGCCCACCTTACCTTAAATGGTTAGTGCAAGCGAGTGACTAGCACTAGCCGCGCTTGCTTTCGTCTTTAGAACCGTTTAGTTGCACCGAAACTTCCTTTATTTAAAAAAATTGGTTGTGTTATATTAGAACAAAAACTTAAGCTGTCCGGTCTTTTCACCTAAATGTCCCGCTAATTGACAGGTCTAACCGGCTTTTCGGTTTTAAGATCTGGTAACCCTACTTACAACAGACTGGTATAACTTGAGACTTCAGGGTAGAATTTATTTCATCAAATACAATATACATTTCAATCCCACACTCTCTCAAAAAGATGACGATGTATCCCAGTAGTGGGAACATTATGTGCAGATTATGGTAAATAACAGGTTATTAGTAAAATTACCTACTGACGATTAGTTAAGGCGAAAAAACTGTTGTTACTTGAAAACACATAACATAATTCAAAAACATCCCCACTCTATAAACAGATAAAAAACCACGAACTCAACCACATATAGAACAATTACCACAAATAGCTAGCCCCTAATCCGCCATTAATACAAAAACACGACAATAACGTGCCCACGCGCATGTCTCTCCGATCGGGGAGCTTCGGCTCTCGTCGGGGTGCTTCGGACAATAGCCACGTGCGCAACACAGATAATGATGATCTAGTACAATAGCCTGAGGGGGCTTTGTGGACAATTTTATTGTAATTATAGTGTATTTAGATAATTTGGTGTTTTATTTATAAAACGTTAAAGATAGCTTTAATATTGCTAGAAGCTTCTGGGAGGCCTAGCTTATTCATTTAAACTTACAATCTTTTATTTACTTTCACTTGTCCGGTTGGTTACCTGTAATCAAATCTTGAAAGTTTTTGACACAGTTCCTAGTTTTCAGTTGAGCTGAATTTTTAGTCAATTTCAAGTTTACCTGAAATTTTAGGCAATTTCAAGTTTACCTGAAATTTTAGGCAATTTCAAGTTTACCTGAAATTGTGTAAAATATATATCGGAAGACAAAGTACTCGTGAAAACGAGTTAAACGAATTCAAACTAGATGAGTTTGCGTCGTTTAATAACAGAGTTGTTCTGGCCACCTTCTAGCTCTATCAGCAGATCAGCTCCATGCCATCACATTGTGATGACAGAACTAGAAGGTAGGCAATGTCGCAATTCGGTGGCAAAAAAGTCAATGAAACAAAATCAAAGTCACCGAATTTCGAAAGAAAAGTTATTTTGTAAGTCATTTTAAACTTTTTGTGGTTGTTTTTGAAGTCGGTTTTAAATTAAATAAGAATTTAAACATTAAAAATTCCTTTTTTGGTCACAATTTAAAAGTAATCAATTCTATTTTTTCAGATAGTTGTTTGCAAAAGAAAATGTTTACCCACCCTTTCAATGTATTCTTTTTCCCTACATTTGTCACAGAAAAATCTCATAACTAACACTGAGTAGTTACCAATCGGTGCAGGCCTGAGGCGCTAACACGATTACAACAGACACTATCATTAAAAAGTGCTCATTTGTAGTAATTGCCGCGGCACGTGCCGGCCGGGTGCCGCCCGGGTGCCGTGCGCGGGTCGGACGCGGCCGGACTAACGACGGAGATTCCCGGACACCCGCTGAGCTCTTGTTGAATGTTTTGTTGCTTGTCTACATGTTATTGTTGCGGATTTGTTTTTGTAACTGATCACTTGGAATGTTATATTTTTTACTGTTATGAAAACCTATGAGAAAATTTTTGAAGAGATGCGAAAAGGACAATATAAGATAGATGTCATAGAACACAATACCAATCAATGATAGAAAGTAATTCACGACTAAACACTGAAATAGTTATCAAGTAACAACATACGATGTAGTATGAAACATTCTCTGATTAATTTTTCCCGCAAGAGAATTTTCTCCTGTTTCTTTATCTGAAACTGTTAACATTCACATACACAAACGGCCAGAAACAACTACATATGGATCGTAAAAATATTTGTTCCATCAGAGAATCGAGCTTGTGACACACATCAGCCAATCACTCGGCTATTCCGCCAACCGAAAATCCTAATTTTTTTATCATCTTTGCGTAGAAGATTTTGTTAAAATGTAATAAAGCCATCAGTAACAATTTACTAAAGTAATAAAATTGATCAATCTGTCCATATGACTGGTCCAGCGATATAGAGTAGTGCCCCGTATTAGTTGACCCCCGTATAACTTGACCCCCGACCACATCAGCCCTCCACACTCATTGAATCACGTAATGGAGACGACTCACATTGTCAGCGCCACAGTACAACGCCAATGTTACTGTTAACATGCAGTATTTTAACTGGAAACAAATAATGAAAGCAGCGATATAAATTCAAGGATTTTTTTTTTAACTATTCCCCAAACTAGGAATTTCTTCTGTATAGTGGGTGCGTATGATATTATTTATTCTATGCGTATGCACAAACATAGAAACTCACATACACAAACACCCAGAACCGGAAGAACTACTTGCAGATCATACAAATATTTGTTCCGTGCGGAGATCGAACCCGCAACACGCTGCTCAGCAGTCGATCGCTGAGCCACTGCGCCAACCGTGCCAATCTGAACTCTAAAACATGCTCCAAGAAATAGGTTTCACTTTTGGTTTAGCAAAATTGTTGATAATATGACCGAAGGGGCTATTTAGCTTATTGGTCATATTTTATAAAGTGACACTGCATGCAGTATGTAACTCAATAGAAAGATAGGAAAAAGATATACGACTGTTTTGCACTAAGAATTGTGAATAAAGTCGAGGACAATAAAATTGTGACAAGATGTATTATCAAGGAATTCAGTTACTGGATTGTGCAAGCTTCAAGTAAATAACCATATCATAGTATCATGGTTGATTGATTAGGTAGCAGCACTATCAGGTATAGCTAGGTACTTATATGTTTCTGTACAACCTTACAGCCAGAACAACCACGCATCTGGGGGCACGGCAGTGCCCCCACCAAGTCGAGCAAAAAAGCGGCACGGCCGTACCATCCTTTTCTCGAAGCAATTCAGGCCATTTTCGACCCCCTGTAACTTCGTTGTGGATAAAACTAGAAGACTGAATTTTCAGTAACCATGCAGGCATTGTAAAGACACGGTATATTTCAAATTTCATTCAATTTGAATCAGTAGTTTAAGAATTATAACGGGTCAAAGTTTCTTAATTTTGTCACTCACTCACTCACCGATCATCAAAATTCTTAGGCACTTCTAGCAGACCTAGAAGCTTCAAATTTGGAACATAAGTAGTGTTTGGTGTATGAATCAAGGAAAAACTAAAATATTTGGGGGCACGGTAGTGCCCCCGCCAAGTCGAGTAAATTTTTTCAATTTTGGTCCACATTTCTAGATGGGTACATAACTGCTTAAATTACTTCATAATCACATATAAATATAGGCGCACGGTAGTGCCCCTGCCAAATCGAGCAAAAAATTCCCGTCATGCAAATTAATTCCGCAAAGGATGGATTACCTACCTACGGACAAAGCACATCAGGCTGTGTCTACAAAATACAAAAAGAAATGAGATCCCATCAAAAACAATACTTGTCAAAAAAACCAAGTCTCGCAACTCAGTTGTTCTACGGTAAAAAGTTGTAAGATCCATGTAATACCAAGTCTTATCCAATGTCTTAATGTTTTATATAAATATCTTGACTTGGCCATCGCACTAAATAATTTAATTAACACGTGTTTTCATGCGATGGCCGAGTCAATATCTATACATATAATAAAATAGTAGGAAAGTCAAAACTGTACATTGAATATTTTTTTAAAAGAATACTTGGGGTGTGATCTACAATCGATACCGAAGCCAAAAATATAGTTTTTAGAATTTTTGTCTGTTTGTCTGTTTATCTGTTTGTCTGTTTGTCTGTATGTATGTCCGGGATAAACTTAAAAAGTACTCGACGGATTTGAATTATTCTTTTTTTGTTGTATAGGTATTAAATCTGGTCAAAACATAGGCTATAAATTATTCTGGAAACTTGAACACCTGGCGCAGAACCGCAACAGACCAGCTAAACTATAAGAGATACAAAAATGGTGCGGTAGCAAAAAGTGTTCCACGTGATGAGCATTTTCTGCTGAGAGAATTATTTTGAAGATCTGGAACACCTGATGTGGAACTCCCAGAGCCCAGCTACACTATAACATGTACAGGAATGACGTCTAAGCAAAGTTGTTCAGCCTGATGAGCACTCTCTGTTGACGTATAAAAATTGAGATCTGGAACACCTAATGTGGAACTCCAAGAGCCCAGCTACACTATAACATGTACAGGAATGACGTCTTAGCAAAGTTGTTCAGCCTGATGAGCACTCTCTGTTGACGTATAAAAATTGAAGGTCTGGAACACCTAATGTGGAACTCCAAGAGCCCAGCTACACTATAACATATAGGAATGACGTCTTTTTTTTTGCGTGGTAAAATCATCAAATGAGGCCTCCCACCCCCACTGTCAGACTTGTACTGACTAAAATCCACGGTGTCCTTTCAGATCTTAGATTTTGACGATCCCGTTGTCGCTGGCATAAGCAACAGGATACGCGTACGAAGTCGCGGGCAGAAGCTAGTATTTATATAAAACATTAAGACATTGGATAAGACTTGGTATTACATGGATCTTACAACTTTTTACCGTAGAACAACTGAGTTGCGAGACTTGGTTTTTTTGACAAGTATTGTTTTTGATGGGATACACTTATCTACGAAGCATTAACAATTGAGCACATTTATCCTGACTACAGTAACCTACATAAATTCAAACAAGGATAACAATATTAAGGTACTTACTAAACCATGATTAAGGAGGTTTTGATTTCCTTTTTTCTACCGTACCGTTGAATGTGTCATCAACCAAGATTAAAGCATTTGTAAGTTACTCCCGTCTTCTGTACCCTCTGTTTGTGTTTTTATGTTGTCTGTATGTTTTCTGCCTCTGTCTGTATTTTTTCAGTATTTGAGACGTAAACTAGAACTTTGACAATTGGAAATTGTCAATTTTCAAGGAAAAAGTTAGTTCTTTCTTCGCACACTAGAGGCGCTGTTCCATTTTTTCATAACAAGAAACGCTGTAAATACTGGAAAGACACTGTAAAGTAAAAGAGTGAAAACTCGTGCTACTGTTTGTCACTTCAAGACAAGCTGACCAATCAAACAGTCGCGTGTCTACCACAGCACACGATGGTTGTCCACCACAACACACGCCGGCTGTCATCAACCGCTCCACTTGATTGCTGACCACACCACCCACTACTCCTCAGCTCACTTAGTTATTTAACCGATGAGTCGCCAAAACGCAATGTATTGTGCGACGCGCTCAATTGTCGTCGCTCCATTTGATTACGTCCGATATCTTAAGTGGAATTTCTGATTTAATGATATTAGACGGCAGTGGTTTTATTTGTCAATGAAATCAGGGATACGCTGGTGTATGGATTGGATTTTATTACGACTTGTATCAATAGTTTCTTTCAACTGAAATGTATTACGTTATTACTTTGTCAATACTTTCTTATTTATTATTTTCTGACATCGTTACAAATATGAGCTGAAATTAAAATAATGCATCTTCCAAATTATATTAGTAGAACTATTTTCACCCGTGGTGCGTTACAACTGGACTTCTTCCAGTTGTAGTGTCCCTTTGTGCCTATTGGCCTTGTTTTATTCTGTCTCCTGCTTGCATGGAGGGAAGTGGAAACATATTTATCCTACTCCTCCACTATTTTTTTCTAATTAATTTCGTTGCAGGATCCAAGACAGATAAATTCATTCTCCGGGACAAGTCGAGCTTCATTGTCTTGGCGCTTTTCTGGCTTTCAGGAGTTGCAATGGTTTGGGAATAGTGTCGAGGGTTTGTCCCAAAAAAAAGTCCCCTCCCGCATGATAAAAAAGCTAGTCCAACAATTACTTACTTATTACTGTACTATTCAAATCCTAATGTTATATAAGCCAGTCATCTGGGTTTCACCTCAAACCAAATAAATCGTAGTCGATCAATAAATAGGTCAAGCTCGACCAGGTGCCTCCTCTGATGGCTGGCAGTAAATACTCCACTCACAAAGGACACGAGTTCAGCTCAGCTCGCTCCGCTCAATTATAAAGTTGAGCGTAGACGTAGAATTGAGCGCTGGGGTAGTCGTGTAGTGCTGTCTACGGGTCACTGATACTGGGATATATTGGGGAGTCTCCTCATTTTTAGAAGGTACGGTTTAAATGAACTGATAGGTATTTCTTGTTAATGTTTTAAATGCGAAAGTTTGTCAGTATGTTTATGTGTATGATTATTACTCCTTCATGCCAAAATTACATAGCGGATTAAGATCAAATCTGGTACACAGATAGTTCATAAAAGAGATTAACAAAAAGATAGTTTTTATCCCGATTTTATGTTCCCGTGGGATAATAACAGGGGATAATAATAATATAATCCTCGTGATCGTATTTCTAGCACTATGTTAAAATAATTCATATGACTTGATAGTCAAGTGTTGCAATCAACGCAGTATATTTTGCAGTAATGATACGTACCTACTTTTATGTTATGGACTTCATTCGCTTGAATCATAATAGAGGTTACACATAATACAAGCACAGATTACAGAAGTTCATCGAACTCAAAAGTTAACATAAAATTAAAAAACTTTCTAGTTGAGACGTGAATTGACTGCCTAATGCGTTTTTAATGTCACAAGACGAACGTTTGATTTAAAATCAAACAAAGACTTAAACTTTTAACTTTAAAAATTCAATAAAAATCCTATTACCTTAGCTACGTAGTATATAGTTGTTTGAGTTTAGAGCGCGCCTCGTCTCAGGACAAGTTTTAACAGGCGCGCTAAGTTCGCAGACTGTTTACTGCCTTCTTATTCAGAGCTGTTCAAACCCGTTCAGAGCTGTTCAGAGCCGTTCAGTCGTTCACTGGCTCCTACAGTCCCACTACACGAACACTACCTACTTACAAAGAGTGCGGTCTATTAGCGGATTTGTAGGATTGGATGTTACGAGGAGGGAATTTTGTTGCAGGGTGTCATTTTATTTTCTCTTTCTATTCGTTTATAAATAATTTAGCCTGCAGAGTTAGCAAATTGAGGTGATAGTGGGCTAGCCACGTTTATCGAAGGAACGACCGACCGAGATCGGGATTGGAAACTGTACCGGCAAGTGTAGTGTGTCGGCGGGGAAGTGTAGTGTGGGGTACCCTCAAACTAAATGGACCGACGACTATACCGGTGGCGGTGGCTGTGACATACTGGATGCTGAATCCAGAGGACAGGGTGATATGGCGCAGCCTGAGAGAAGTCTATATCCAGCAAAGACTGCTAATGGCAAAATTGTTATTAGAGCCATAGCACACGACGTATTGTCATTGTAAACGCGCAGTCGACGCACATCAGGAGTACGTACACGCGCTTCAATCGAGATTTCTACGCAACCTTGTAAGCTAGGCACGCGGGGCGATCGTTAAACGCCCGCCTAATGCACGTTTACACGCAGATACAGCGATACAAACGTGGTGTAGGACCTTGCAACTAGCAACTGAATTACAAGTCACCAAAACGCATTTCAAACGAGTTTTAAACTCGCGTTTGTATCGCGTTTTACTCTTTAAGAGGACAAAATTTTGTGCGTTAAGAAACTTAGTGTAAATACTTAGGTGCCTACCAGAAGTAGACTACAATGTTCCCAAGCCGAGGCGAATATAACAAACATGATGCCAATAACAAAACCATAAACATCCGACGTATTCGGCAACAACAAGTCACATTATGATCCAGCTTGAACAGAGACACACAAGTGAGCATCGAGTGTATCTCTTTATTGAATCATTTATGTAAAGCAGCCGGTAAATGATGCGACACTAACCTGATAATAACCCCCTGGCCCCGCGCCACCCCGGGGGTGTGGGGGTGAGGGGTGTAGACAAATGATGGGGCTAAGCAGAGCTGATGGCGCGGCCAAGATGTAGCGGACGAGCCATTGTGATGTGGTACGGAAATGTTATGGGGCTTCTGCTGGCACTTTGTTGTTGGGGAAACTTGGGAATTATGAATAACATGCACATGGATATCAGAAGCAAACATCGCAAGATAATTTGATTGCTGTCACACACGGTTTAGTTTTTTAAATAACTTTGCCAAATCTAGCTATATCATAATATTCTAGGGGTATTTAAACTCACATTTAAACAAACCGGAACATTCTGCTTGAAGACCATACAAATGTTTGTGCGAGAATCGAACCTGCGGCACACAGCTCAGTAGTCTAATCACTCAGCCACTGTACTGCAGATGGTGTTTTGTAGTTTTGAACTTTAAAGAAAATACCTGAGTACCTCGCTTAATCTTAATCTCAGGAAAGAGATCAGTACCCTTAGCACGAGTTTTCAGTATTTGAGATGTAAGGTAAACTGGAACTTTGACAATTTCAAAATGACAATTTTCAAGGAAAAAATTAGTTCCTTCTTCGTACACCAGAGGCGATGTTCCATTTTTTCATATAAGAAATGCTGTAAATACTGTAAAGTAAAAATAGTGAAAACTCGTGCTAGGTACAGGTATCTACGTGTACTTTACGGGTTTTTGTACAGATTGTCCTCTGCGGCCGGACCACATTCTTCTCATCAAATAAAAACTATCACTCATGAGTCATGATTAAGAAAATCAAATCGCTTTTAGCCGCTAAGTCTGGTGCACAGGGGTGCTTGTGGCCATAAATTAGGAAACTCCACCCTCCGCCATTTAAGTCACCAAATGAAATCAAACCTCCAACAAATGGATCACATTTAACCCTTAATTTGGCAGCGTAAAGTATACTTAACATAACATTTGAAAAAATCTAGATGTCAAATTTTCTTCCGTGATTTCAAATTTTATGGGCTAGGAATATTTCAATGATAGTTAATTTTAGTAGGAAAAAGTTTCTACCGGCCAGTCAATATTTTCCTTGACAGTAGCGAACCAGAAAGGACAATGAGACAATGTCATCTGTGAGCCATAAATGTAAATATTTATTTTTGTTAGGTTTTGGTCTAGTTTTGATACATATTTTGCTTATTTCTATTTATTTATTGTGTAATCAATACGTTAAAAATATTAGAAATCCATTCTTCGCCTCGATATGAACACGAGGAGTCAGTGAATTTGATTGTTAAGTATACTCAACAAAATTCGATGGTGAGTAATCTTGTTTAGTAAAGTATACTCAACAAATCTGCATGGTGAGACTTATTGAAATAGCAGTTTTAGCACTTTTTCAAATGAAATGATGCATTCTTAGTCAGGTAATTGATTCTCCTCTACAATTTACACAAATCTTGGCTTTTGCGCCACTAGTGCCACTAGCAACATGTACTACAGCTACTAGCAAATCGTCGGAGACAGAAAGGCTGTGTTCTGTCTCCACTTCACTTCACTCAACCTGATCCAGATAACCCCTGTACCCAAAACGACAATGTAATCAAGTTTAAATGGTCTCATAGAAGTTTCCTTCATTGTGCGGAAGTAGATCCAGAAAAGTGCGAAAGCTCTAGGGTCCCGACAGAAAGAAATAATTCAATTATTTCATCGATTTCAGTTCTGACAATCTGTTTGATGAAATTTGTGCGAAAACTAATGGTTACTTATGGTGTTAACCAAGTGAAAATTGTTTACTACATAAAAATACTGCTTGTAAACTTTTTGTTATATACATATTATATAATATTATATACATTTTAATTCTTTAGCCATAGGATTTTGTTAAGTATACTTTACGTTCTGTTTTCAGGAAACCCTTCATGTAATATTTTTTTTATTATTTTTCCCGTAAAGTTTGAATGCATATTAACGCAATATATTAACGCCAACTTTCTACTTCAACTTTTTTGGTCTTGCCAAATTAAGGGTTAAGTTACGACTCATAAAACTGCTTTCGTAACTCGATTAACAGAGTGAACAATAACACGATTGCCGCATCGATTATAATCGATTAGCGGGACGGCGGGACAATGGCGGGACAGCGGCGGGACAATGGTGGCGACTGTGACGTCTGGCACGCTGTCACGCAGGTTCATTACGTAATGTATGATGATGAATAATGGCACGTGACGGGAACGGGTTTGATTTGCTTCATTTAGGATGTGTCTATTAATGTGTTATTCATTTCCTTGTTTGTTTAAGAGCAGCGCATGGGAGTTCGCCAAATGAAGTAAGGTCGTAGGTTCGAACCGAGGCAACGTATCAATCCACGTTTAATATAGTAGTTGGTTTAGGGGGCAAATCGTCCCAGTTTCAAGTAGGACGAGTTGCCAGTTACTAGTTTTACCTATCCCAGTATGGATTAGGGCATATTCTGTGATTAAGATAAAGTAGCTGGCCATATGAGCCTGGTCCTCGCCTGACGAATAAAAAGGACATCATAATCAATGTATATTGGTTAAAATTACTCCACAATTTTTTGTTTCATTGCAACATCTAAGACAGATTTATATTCAAAGATCGAGCTTCATTTATCGGTGTTTTTCTAGTTGTCGTCACTTTTGATACCGGCGTTAAATTGTAGTAGTAGGTATCCAAATATTATAGGTACTCGTAGTAAAACACCATTTAAATCGACTAGACTCGCCTCCTGGTACAAACGGACACCATCATACACATTTAGTAAATGAATTAATCAAAACGAAGTGACATGCCGTTGTTAATTACAAATTATGAACAACAACAAAAGCAACGCGATTTTGGTAATGAATGCTACTAATTACATCTGTGTAAATAAAACGGTGATATAATAACGTATTTTTATATCCATGTTGATGTAATAATTTAGATTGAAACAAACAAAATATTAGCAAAAGAAAACAAAAAAACTTTTTTCAAAAAAAATTTAACCGCCTTCAAAAACAACCACAAAAAAGGGTAAAATAACCTACAAAATAACTTTTCTTTCGGAAGTCGGTGGCTTTGTTTTATTATTTCGATGTCTTTTTGCCACCGACTTCCGAAAGAAAAGTTATTTTGTAGGTTATTTTACCCTTTTTTGTGGTTGTTTTTGAAGGCGGTTAAATTTTTTTTGAAAAAAGTTTTTTATTTTACTCTTTTTAGTTTTAATATTCAACCCAAATTCTTGGCAAATACAACATTTTCTTACATGTACACTAGAATTTTGTAATCCGTAGCACCGGTATTAACATCGCCCATGTTTTGTGCATAAAAGAAAGTTCCAATAAAATTCTCTATCTCAAAAAATGCTGAACAGAGTTCGATGAAACTTGCAGTATTCCCTAAAGTGAACGATCCCTAGTACAACAAAAAAACAATTTTAAAAATCGCTCAACAATTGGCGAAGTTAAGGGTGTAACAAACACGCAAAAAGTAAAGATCATCATGTCGTCCAAGTAGGCGAAATTAATAAAAATGCTCACAAAATAAAAAGTACTGAACCAAATTTGATGAAATTTTTATGGGACCACACTGCAAGTATCCTGCATCGAACAAAAAAATAATCGGACGAATCGAATCACACTAATCGGACTAGAAACCTCGGAGTAATCGATGTACATACATAAAAAAAAAATAAAAAAAAACATACCGACCGAATTGAGAACCTCCTCCTTTTTTTGAAGTCGGTTAAAAAGTAAAGATCTTGTGGAGTACAGTTAATTCTGTTCTTATTTGCACAGATTCAATACTGTGTGTATTCAGGATTCTCGAATAAAAAAACTGAAGGATAAAACTTGACCGATCAATATGACACTGCTCTACACACAGACTTCCAATTCATTTCAATGCTACCATGGTCGGGATTTAATTAAACATCTGCCAACAATTTCTGGTAAGTACACTTTCAACTGTGGCACGGATAATCTTGGCCTTACTCGACCCACAGCCCCTTACCAAGGGCATGCGGACAGCGAGTAAAGGGCAACTCGCTGTCCGACCATGGACCATGCCCGGGTCGACGGCGCGTCGTGTTCCACGCGCGCCTCAAAGAGCTGTCAACCAAAAGACGGGGCCCCCTCACAGAGGGCCAAAGCCTGCCGGGTTCGCGGGACTTATTTCTATCACCGTGACCCCGGAACATAAAGGGCTATTGAAGGACACCGTGGATTTTAGTCAGTACAAGTCTGACAGTCCCTCCAGCCCTGCCCGGGGTTGGAGGAATCATTTGATGATTTTACCACGCTAAAAAAAAAAGTCCCTTACCAAGTCACAAATACATAAAACAATCGAATAAATAATAAACAACGATCATTCCCAATCCAATAAGGAGCTAACTGTCCGTGAGGGCAGTAAATAACTGTTTGATATAAGAGTAAATACTCGTATACCCGTATCTCTTAAACTCATGGTCTCGCAAGATCTCTGCAGTCCGGTAATCAGGTTATGGTAGGGAAGCTCCCGCCGCGAGATTTGTGACCACGCTGACATTGTTTATTTCTACACCATCTAATGTTCCTTACTATGTCGTGTTGTGAATTTTATTATGTTATAATAGTCTGGAGATGCTCGCAGCAAGACGTTGTATATGAGCGGGGTTTTGTTTTGAAAAAAGTATTAGAAAGATATCTATGTTGCTTACTGGCCGTTGGATGTTGTGAAATTATGAGGAAAATTGTAGCTTTGTTATTAAAAGACTTTTTTTGTGATGCCGGAACTATAGTACTCATAGGTATGATAAATAAATAAAACTGAATGTATTGCATAAGTACTTAAGTACCCTTTGGTACATTTAGGTACATTGAATCTTAAAGTGCATTCCATTTAGATATAGCCGACTACGCGAAAACAAAGATTATGTTTTTAAAACCTTTAATTTCTTACTGAATTCATTTTATAAACAATTTAGAATGGGCAATAGGGATGTGGTTTTTTTCCCTTTTTATGTCATGTTAGTTACACTTTGATCTTTATACAATTTTAATGTATAAAAATTCCGTGTTTATAATTATGTA
This sequence comes from Agrotis ipsilon, assembly GCA_028554685.1. Classification (NCBI taxonomy): domain Eukaryota; kingdom Metazoa; phylum Arthropoda; class Insecta; order Lepidoptera; family Noctuidae; genus Agrotis; species Agrotis ipsilon. The sequence continues at coordinate 343,657 of CM052956.1, forward strand.
CTTTAACAAAGTATTTATTGTTATTTCTTTAGTACCACCTACTTAAAATAACATGAAACTAAACTAATATATATTACAAACATAAATAAATTACACCTAAATATTAAAAAACAAGAAAAAAAAATACACTGTACATAAATTAAAATTAAATTAAAATATTACACAGCATCGAAAAATTCCTCCTCAACGCTGTCAGCCGGTAAAGTGCCCAAGAGACTGGCGGCGTTGCCTCTTTGAATGGCTAAGCTTAGCCTCTGACCAAGGTAAAAGCCAGCTCTTGGGTCACGGGAAGCGTCAACTAGCCTTTTGGAAAGGTCTCTGAAGAGGCTGTGAGCACTCGGACCCCATGGTCCTATATGTCCCCTAGTTTCAACCCCAAACGGCGCAAAAATATAGTTACTACTCAAGTTAAAATACAATACAAGTAGTTAGTTTGTATACAGTTAAGTACTTTAACTGTATACAAACTCATATTAAAAAAAAGTATCAATTGTTAAAACTGCCCATTAACTACTAGAAATGCAATAGAGTCAGGTACAAGATAATAATAATTACAACCAAGGCAACCGTTAATTGATTACAATCGATTAATAGACTAGCACCCTGCACAATACAAACATGATACACCGTTAAAAGCACGCCTTATTATTGAATTGTTCTTTAAGAACTTGCCTCATTACTAAAATGAATGATGATTGCTTTCTTATCAATAGCAAAAGTACTTATTGTAATGAAAAAGACAAAGAGTATTGGTCATTTAATCTTGAAGATAATTATTTCATTATAAAAGATGTTAACAGAAAGTTTCGCAGCACATCAGTAGGTAATCTTTTTTAGTCGGCAAATCAGCAAATGAGTCCTCCTCGTAATACGGTATGGACTGTCAGTTTTTAACGCCTCAAATCGACCGTGTTCCTTCAATTGCCCTTTACGTTCCAGGGTAAGTAATTTCCCCATCAGATAGCACAGAGTTAACAACTCTTTACCATTATAATTTTACTCTTGCTTGCTTTTATTCATCTGCATCGCTTTAGTTTCTACCATAATTATTATCTTCCTATTTATTCGTGTAATATTCCGACATTATCGTTGCCTTATGAATTGTATATATTTATCTGCGAAAAACCATTATAATACGTTGTTTGAATCGTCAGTATAGCCAGTCTATTCTATATAAATTGTGTCATTTCACTGCGCTCTTTATAAGGTTGACATTTCACTGCATTCTTTATAAGGTTGACAATGATCTACGATTTATGCGTGAAGTTCGACTAATATAATATCGCAAATCCTCAGACATGCATAACTGCATATCCATGCGGATATTTATAACTCATAACATGCTCAAACTGACCTCGTTATGACCATTGTATATTGCATATAAATAAAAAATGCAAGACGTGCAGTATCGTCAATACAATTGAAAACGAAGTGGTTCCGAGGTGTTCGGGCAGGCCCCGGGGCCTAGCGCTGAAGGCCCGGGCCCCAGGCACCTCGAGGGTACTCGCTCGAGAGATGTTTGTCCAGCAACCAGGGCCTTTTACGCAGATGTCAGGTCCCGGTAAACTGTTTGCTCGGGTTAGAGTTCAATATTTGAGCGTTAACGTTTGATACTGTTTGTGGTTTGAAACGGAAAATGTACATAAAGTTTTTTGGCGTATTTTGTGTTAAGTTGAGCGTTATGCGTACGCCAATAAATCTAAGTTGTTGTATACTATACTCTTCTTTAACTTACGAAAGTATTCTTTGAAAGGTTTATTTTGGTTTCACCTGTGATACTTTTACTTTCGTTAAGTTTTGATTTAGTGACGCTACTACTAGTGTTAGACAATTCCACCAAAATAATTTAGAACTCACTTATTCCTTAGTTTATGATTTACACGATATCAGCAGTCATGTCGTTTGACACTTTGATCCGACCCAAACAGTACCCTTCCACTCACAAACTGCTATGATAGTAGCCCCACACGACAAGTACCTGAGGTCCTGAGCTTGTACATTTCACATTCACGTGAGACTGTACAACTTTACAAAAAAGGTCGTGTCCAATTTGTGGCAGCTCTTCAAATTGGACGGTAGCTGAAGGGTTGTTTGCTCCAAAACTATTCAGCAATTGGAGCCCTTTGGGGCCCGCGGGAGGGGCCCGGTCATTATTCTATTTTCTCATCTCTTGACGGCACGCACTCGGACCTGAGACGGGTCGTGGAGCCTTCCAAGTGTTCTCTACACTTTTCTTGAGGATAAACAACGTAATAGGGATAGGTGTGTCCTGTAATATGAGCACTGTGTCCTGGGAGCGACTGAGGTTGTGAGGAACTTCATGTTGGTGGGGGATATTAAAGTTTTTAGGGAATATAGGAGTTATTTTGAGTGCTAGAATAATGAGGCTGTTCATTAACTAGGGCGTATCGGACGACGATCGATTCGAATTGAGCCAGAGAAACGTCCATTTTCTTCAATTTTAGAGGTTACGAGTTGATTTATATTTTTCGGTATTCAGAATTTAATACCTTGTCTACTAAATGCAACCTCCTCTATATTTACGTTACCGTTTAACTGACTGTTGTGTCTTCACCGCGTTACAAAAGAAAACCGAACACAATACTGTCTTCACACAATTTAACGCCCAACTACCCGCCATAGTTATTTTTCTATTGTGCGCTGAAACTACAGGGACAGCAGTCGTTACGTTTTTACTTGCGCACTTGCGCAGGCGTCGTTATCTTGTGCACTGCGCATGACCGCCGCCATTACTGGTTGTTGTTGCAGCCTGCAGCGTTGCATGGCTGCACATTCAATAATAACATGCGTTTCCCACAATGGTGGATGCTATTAGGAGTATGTACCTACTATTATTATCTGCATTAGATTCTGGAAGAATCGTTGTTATGTAAACCCTACTCATTGAGATATTATTACTACGTATAGAGACGACACCACGAATCACCACTGTGTCCCATCCAGGATGAGTGCGCGCGCACAAGTTCATTCATTTGTTTGATAGTTCTGTTGCATGCTCTAGACGCACGCACTCATCCTGGATGGGACACGGTAGTGATGCGTGGTGTCGTCTCTATACGTAGTAATAACAGCTCAATGACCTTACATAATAAGACAAATTCAAATGAATAATGTAAATTGTCACTTATTTTTTATTTCTCTACATTATTGTTTAGATTTAAAAACGGGATATTTACCATGTTTATTATTTGTTTTGAGTTTCTGATATTTCGGTACTGTTGCAAGCGCCATGATCTCTACATTATTATCACTTCAGTTTTGTGTTATTGAATCAAAACAGAACCGATGTACAACACAGTGCGAGTACCAAGGACAAACTTAGCTAGAATCTTACAAAAAAAATGCCTAAATTTTGTGATCGGCGTTTCATATCCGAAGTAGTTTGTAAACAATGTATGTTTCCAGGCAGTTGCCTCATTTTCGATCGATCAGCTTTACTCAACACACACTTATCCAAAAATAGCCGCTCTCAAGCAATAGATAACATTACGTGTACTTCAGCTTTACATAATCTCCGGGCCTAATAACACAACACTCGACGTATCGCCCGGGTCCGCCCGGCCAGCGGGCCACACACGACATTCCTCGAACACTCGACAATATTCCACTAATAATAATTACACATTTTATTTTCATTCAAAACTTCGTCTGACACCAAGAGATGCACCCCGTGTCACTCCTTTGTCCGATCAAACCCACATCGCGATACCACTCTCGAACAATCATACAGCTTTAACAATACGGTGTAAGGTTGAAAATCAAATGGTTCCGAATTTATCGGCTGTTGCAATATGTTTGTTGAGTAAGGTGCCTACACGCTCATTAGTGTGTAGGATAAATAATGCGCGTCAGTTATTGTAGTATTGCAACAATATTAAAATAATATGGAGATAATAAGGTGCTTTGTGCGGACAGTGACGGGGCGCACAATGTAGTGGAGTGGGGCCCGGCTCTGGCCTGTTGAGTGTTACAAAAACTGACAAAGGGGATAGATAAGTAATTTGAGTTTGAGATCGTAGACTAATTATTATCATTTAATTTATAATGTTAACGTCAACAGGCGTGCTAGTTTTTTTTGTGGATACTTTTGCAGACTCGAAGAAAAGATGTAGGTCTCTCGGATTCAAAAATATTTCTATTGTAATACCCCATTCGCGAGGTGTTCGGTTAGGAAGTTTTTCATAAGCAGTTTCGTCGATAAAAATGAGTGTATAGTATCCCCTTAAAGTATCAGTAATCGAAGATCAAACATCCTGTACAATGCTAGGATCAAATTAAAGTATCAAAATTTCCTCAACAATTAAACCCGCGTGTCGTCCACACTTAAGCCAATATGCCAATGTAACTTGCCACATAAAAGCTTAACTAAAAAATTTGTGTTTGTCTACAAAAGGCAGATAGGCTAATATTGTAACAATGTTGGTGATTATGTTGGCACAAGTGTTGGGCGTGACAATCGCGTGCGCCCAACATTCCGGGCATGTTTGCCCGCTTGTTTGCCCGCGTGTTTGCCCAATCATATGGTAGGTGTTTGGATATCGTTACTGCGGCCGTCACGCTTTCTCTGAATCAGGTCTAGTTTTATATGGATGACGTTACACGTGTCCTGAGCTATAACTGTGGGAATAGATAGTTTCGTTTTGAGTCTAAATGTGTCAAAACTCGTGGAAATGTTGGCAATATACCGGACCTACTCACTGTTTGGGCCTGCCGCCGGAGATATACGTACCTATTTTTTTATAAGCTAGATTGAAACGAAAAACAGACCCATTTTAAATAATCAATAAAATTATCAAAAGGTCAAATTAAAATAACAAAATGTCTGGAAGTATGTATGTTTACATCTATTCAATTAATCATTTTTAATAGATTCATGAATATTAACAATATGCCCTTCATATACAGTCTGACAATATGAAAACCATAACACCATCACTTGACAACCGGCCAATATTTCCAGCGGCTGCAATAATAATCCAATTGGTACATTTGTAACAATTTCAATCCTCAAAACGAGCCATCACAGTAATCTGCATTAATTAATTCCTGTATCAATTCCCGTAATCTCTCTGGAACTATTCAATCGTTCCGTTTCAAGCAGATCCCACTGAATATCATAATCGCATATGATATTCAATGCGAATGCTCACGGATGCCAGTAATTAAAAAACATATTAGACATCGTGTGGGGGTCCTGCAGACCCCGGCGGGGTCCGTGGGGAACTCAATCTGCTTGGACTTAAGTAATCCGATTGCATCGCTTTCAAGTACCTTTTTAAAATAAGATTATGGAAAATGCTGAGTAGTCCACCGATTGATAAAAACTTTGTATGTGACTGTACTTGTATTTGGTTTGCATTTTTTCGCGTTTCGTTAAGAAGCGATAAATCTTTCAATTTTATTTAATCAAAAGGAAGTGATTGTAGAAGATGCCGTTCTGAAGGTCCTGTCTACTTTTCTTCATTAGAAGTTGATATAAATTTCTTTATGGTTGTTTCCCTCGCTTATTACCAACCAACTTGCCAAATGGTTACCAATAGATAATTATCTAGAACAAAGACCAGGGGCCTTACCACAAGCTCTTAACGCGATCTATTTTATGACCTAAACTGAACTTTTCTTCTAATTCGCACCATGACAACAGCTTAACGTTCAATCTAGTAGGCCATGCCATCTGACAGCGAGTGTGCCAAACTGAGTTGCAAGTTTTGGTTTCATTCATTCAATTTTGTACTGGTTTGGTACCATGACGTCTTCTATCAGCTCAACTGAAACGCTCAAACTGTCAAAATAAGCAATCCAATAAAAGTTACTATTTCTTTAACATAAACTGAAACGTTTGATAAATTATTGATGAATATCAAGTTTTATAGAGGATTTTTTACAAAAACCAACGTAATTTTACTTTAATCTTTCTTTTATAGTTATAATACCTATCCTACATACATTTTTTCAACCGCATTTGGTTTTTCTAATAGTCTAATGATTTATTTTTATTGAGTTTCTGAACGTAAGAGGCTCCAGTTTCGCGGTCAGTTGTACCCCTTCAATAACGATGATGCCGAATTCATTAGACGTTACCAGTCTATCCAAAAAAAACAAGTCTGTCAAAGTATTTTGAAACGTTTTTGGTGAAAAAGAGACAACGCTATTTAATATTAGCGTTGTCTCTTTCTCACTAAAAACGTTTCAGCTACAAATTGCGATCTTTCATTCACTTATAACAATCCAAATATCGCTGAGCGTATTGGACGTCAGGGTACGACTTTTAGCGTTGCAGTTTATGAACTCAAAGTGAAATGTCTTGCTTTTTAATCGTTTTGAATTAGTTGGTGGTAGGCTTGCAGTTTTTGCATGGGCCAGATGTCCCTTACCCCATTTATACAAAGGAATAAGACAGCTACTAATTTTACGAAGACTTGTCCAGTATAGTCCAATGAGTTCGATGTTACTAATAGGCCTTCTGCGTGTTACTCTTGATCTGACAGTCAAATTGAGTACGTAATCATGTCGCTGAGCAAATTGCCGGTCCGGTCGCCGCCGCGCCGGACACGGGCCGGTCGTCGGCGGCGGCCGGGCGTGCGCCAATTGCCCGAAATCGCTTATTCACGCCCGTTAGTTGCCCAGTTAGCGCAGCTGTCGGCTTGCGGAGTAGACTGACTCGATGGTTACTGGTCCTTTACTATAATGTGAGTGTTCCATTTAACTGACATCAGTTCTGTTGCTTTTTTAGTGCAGAAACCGATTAATATTTTGTCTGGATCAGGTCTACCAAAAATGGCATGATATTAATTTATGAATTGTTGCGGAAAAACTTATTGACTACCAACAATTGAATTAAGGATCGAATCACATTCCCTTACCGTACTTCGTTAAGTTAAGTACGCGTGTATCGCGAGTTAGCGAGTTACCAGATATGACTTTGGGCCACAGACATATAGGTAACACGCTCCCACATCCGCTCGCGTAGCCGTATAGCGGCCCGAGGGATGAAAGACTGGACGACAAAACATTACCTTTATCCGCGTCTGCTCATCACTTAACCCGCAGCTCAATATATAGAATGTGTTTTTAGCTTTATTTGCTTCACATGTTTAACTTTTATAAAGCTCGCGCCCGCGCTCGCACTCGCGGTCGCTCGTCACTGAGCCCGCAGCTCACAGGCGTGTAACACGGCGACATGTCTTGTTTACTTTGCCCGCCGCCTCATTTCTCCTGCACTATATTTTCATATAGTTATTACGTGATTATCGGCCACCATTGTCGGACGTGACTCGACGTATTTACGCACGTATTACTGCCTTTTTATCATGTTTCAGTGGCTTCCGTTTCCTCACAATCATGCTTAATTAACGTTTCGTGTTTTATAACGTTTATTTATTTTGTTGTTGGCTGCTAACGGGAATGTTGGGTAATTGACATCATAAGTATGGGTTTGAACCTATCGTCATGTATAAGGCCAATTGCTATTAGTGATAACTAGGATATTTCATTGCAAAAAAAGCATGGTTAGTGGTTACACTAATGAAATTGAAAGGCACTAAGACAGGTTTTTTTTCGGGCTTGACTCCGTAACTCCCTACACAGTTTTCGATCGCTCGGCCACTTAGGCCGAAAAATCAAAATGATGTTGGTCGAAACTCTTGGCAAATAAGCCGTGAACTGACACGACTATCGGCACAATGATCCCTGAATCCACATCCCACATATCGATAACCTCGCGAGTCAAATTTAAAATACTTAAGTTGTTTATCTTTTCAGCTTTCACGAGATTCTCGTCAAGTCGTCATGCGGGATGGTTATGTTAACAATAATTGCGGAAAGCTCTGATCAATCCACCACCACTATATCAGGCCTATTGCCTACAATATTCCTGTCAGTGATGATGGATTGATCCCAGTATAGTGTAATACTAGCGACCCGCCCCGGCTCCGCACGGGTGCAACCTCTATTATATTATGCATGTTATATACATAAAAACTTTCCTCTTGAATCACTCTATCTATTAAAAAAACCGCATCAAAATCCGTTGCGTAGTTTCAAAGATTTAAGCATACAAAGGGATTTAGGGACAGAGAAAGCGACTTTGTTTTATACTATGTAGTGATTACCACTTTCAAGAAATGGGTCGGACACATACCTGTGATGCGGCACTTTCGACTCCACAAGGCTACATAGGTACTTTAGAGCAAGTTGCTGATGGATAATCCTGGCTAAAAGGTTGTGTCTATGCATATGCAAGTATTCCCCGTTAGCCAGACGAGACCACCTGGGCCTAATGATAGATTGATTTGCCCAGACTGTGGCATGTCCGACATTTTGTCTACCTGGAACGGTCCTTCCAAATGTCAAGTATTTTTATGGTGAACAGACAATATTATGAAGATCTTGGGATCGCAATCCGTTTTCAACAATTCAACCGATCGTATTGGAAATCTATGGGGGAGCCTTGTTCAGTAGTGGACGTCCTACGGCCGATATGATGATGATATAATTATCAAAATACCTTAATTGTAAACCGTGATATAATTTGTTTTTTTTTATGTGCATTGTAACTAACGTTCGCTCCTTATTTATTTCTAGCAATAAATATTTGATGTTAATATTAAATCAAACATAGTACGTAGGTTTATCTTTAACAAAAGTAGTTTCCAATGTTATAATATTTGTTTCATAAATAGAATGTTATGAAAGGCCAGTTCCCCGCATCTTTCAAACCAAGAACCTAATAATATAATATGAAAAGATTTAAAGCTATCACTCGTTTAGAAAGAGGCTGAGGTCGAGGGGACGCTGAAATTCAACTCAGTTATGAACGTATAAACGAGTATTGATTTTAAACGGGAGAACGGAAGAGGATGTGATATTTGTGGAAAAGTTATGAATTGGTCCTTTTGGGTCGCCCGGAGTTTATAAGGTTCAAGTTGACGCTAACGGCCTTTTACACTACTCACAATTACTTACTAGCATTAATAACTGTTGTGTACCTATTAATAAATCCAATTCCCAAATATAACATTTTGCTCGTCGTAAGGCAAAACGGTCTCTTTTTTTGACCTTATGCTATAAAGTCTCTACTTAGTAGCGAGGAGCAATTTCGCAAGTTCAAGAACTTACAAAAACCAATTTTAATTTGTACAACAATAAAACTCGTCAGTCTCCGAACAGCTGTCGGTGCTCCTTAATCAATGTAACAAATGAACGGTTAACACAGACGGAAATCACCCAATAAGTAGTAGGCGTGACTCCAGATACAACCCAATTACTAGTGAAAGCCGTGAGTTAACCTGCCGCAGCTAACCACGTATTAACTTATTGCCTAATCAAAATGTGTCGGACGCACCCCAAATTGAATAATAACCTGTTAAGGCGAGTCGGCGACAACAGAATGACGGCATTGTGGCGCAAATTGCCGCCAAATTGGGAACAGACTCGGCTCTCGCAACTCCATTTAGCCCGCGCCTGCACGTGATTGGTCGGGACGCCTCCCCCCCTCCTACCTCGCCCGAACTCCATTGAAACACGACCAAAGAAATGAAATTATGCACTACGTAAATAAGAAGCCCTTTGTGGAGCTCACTTGCTTTATTTAAACTGTCAGTGGTTCGCGAGCCGGTATTTGCGCTTAATGACATCGACCGCCTCGTCATGACTCGTCATCACTCGTCACGACTCGTCATGACTCGGCCTCTGCGTGACTACCCACCTCTGAGTCCGATACGTTGTTTAGATGATTGGTGCTCGTATGTATTGGCGTGATAACAAGTTCGTCGGACGCTAAGTGAGCGAGGAATGTTACCAACACTATGTGATTCAAATCGGTTCATTAATGTTAATGATTTTCATGTTTATGTAGAGAGTATGACGGCAATTTAGTAATAGTTTTATTGACATTTTGTTATTCATTACATGAATAATGACTTTATTTATTTTGAGTGTTGAGATAGGTACTATTCAACGTAGAATTTTCACAACACACAGTCTAGTGAACTGTACCTATTCAGGAATATTTTGAGCTGTATTTTGTTGTTTACGACTTCATTTGTGATAAAAATAAAATAAAAAGGAGATATTGATTTAAACTTTCTCACTAGAACTTCTAAACCAGTTAGTCCAGCATCACCATTTTAATAATACAAACAACTGGTAATCACTAGCTTACAATAAAACGCGTTAATAGTCGCAAATATTCGTCACCCCTCACCCGTCCCTAAGGGCCGGCGCTCACTGCGACTTACGTCACGTTATCCCCTTTATTCACTTGTTGTAAGGATTAGCGAACACTGCGGCGTGTTGTGGGGATCTGTGAGGTTGTAACAGCTTGCCGATAATTATCTCAAGTGTTACCAGTCCGGTGGGATTTGTCTGTAATGTCGTATTGTTTTTGGGGTGTGTAATCGGTTTTATTGAAGTGTTAATGTTAGTTTATGTTGTTGACAGATTCATTGAATCTGGTCAAATCAGATGGATATAGAATCTAGACTAAATCATCTAACTAAGGTGTCGAATTAAACTTACGTTTTATTTCCTGAATATGGTCGTGGTGTTATCCCGCAAAATCTCAAGGATGACCTGTGAATGCTAAGTATTCTGAATTGTCTAACTTTGAAACATAATCAAATAAAGAAAGCTTTGGAATGTAAAACAACATTCATTACAAATATAAACACACAACTGTGATAATTATAATTAGCGAACATTTCAAGCACCCAACACTGAAACCTTGCACATACTTCGTGAAGGTAACTTTGACGTTAATTTCACAAAAACACACCTTAAACGAAATTACCAGCTCATGTTGGAAACAAAACTGTAATTTTAAAATTAGTTTCCAAACGAAAGTAGCACTCAAAACATACGAGCCTACGCAATCACACAGGCGGCCGACAAATTGTTTCACAAGCAACATTACAAATACTACCCTAAATGCGACCAGCTGGGTTAGAGCCTTCTCGGGGTCAGACCTACCGTCTGTTTCATCCGTCTCGGGTACATTCGCAGGGAGGTGTGCAGATCAAGGTACGCTGGTAGCTGCCACATACGAGTAATAAATTGTTGGAGCGCGCAATTCCCCGCACCGACGTTACGCATCATTAAAGGGCGCGAATGTGCTGCCAAATTAACAATTACGCCGAACCTTTGTGAGTGTATGTTAATTAGGAAATTCGGAGATCCGTCGGAATGCGGGCGTCGTTGGGCGCCGAATTAATTAAATAGTGCTGAGTGTTGTGTGTTGTCTCTACCTGCGACCTGCGAGCAGTGTGTGAGATTTTAATTTACTGCCGATCGATAGACAGGGTTCTCGTGATAGTTGTAAACGATTACGAGAATTAGTTCATTGGCCCAACAGAAGCAGAAGCATCATGTGTTTCGGGGTTTGCATCAATTTTACTTCGATTTCCATCATCATCAATGACAGGTCCCATGCTTCAGACAACTACTGATTTTTTTTTGACTATCCAGGTAGATGCGAAGTTAGTTTGTTTGATTGGTTGAACTCGCTAATCTCAGGATCACTGGTTGAAAAAATATATTTGTGTTAATACATTTATCGAGGAAGGCTACATAGCATCACAATAACCAATAAGAGAGAAACAACATAGGTGAAACTGCGAGGAATAGCTAGTCTCCACTAATGTTATTAAGAGGAAAGACTTGATTGTTTTTTTTGTATTAAATAGGCTCTGAAACTACTGGACATAAGGAGCGAGCAAAAAAGTAAAATAATATTGACTATTAGTATAATTATTGTCCCTGGTACATACGACTACACATCAAGCTATACTAAACCGGTTTGTCTTGGTCTCGCTTCGTACGATTTTTACACACAATGAACGGTCAGCTAATACTGGTTTTGCATAGCTTCATGTAGCCGTATGTACACGATTACTCGTGGAAGTCGTGGATGAATTATGTCCAACATATCCATGATGCTAACTGTTGCCAAGCATGTTCAATCCAAAACTTATCAACAATTAGATGAACCCTAACCTTCAACAAATCCACGCGGTAATCCAGCGATTACCAGCCTCAGTGCTGATTGCTTGTAGACAATTACTAGCCTTGCCCGCGGCGTCAACCGGGTTAGACCGGGATTGTTTTATTGGCACGGAATTAGAGAACTTATCGGGATTACTAGCGGCGATGCTAGGATTTAAGTGAAGTGAGGGTGACTTGCCAAGTTCGGACGAAGGGGTAAATTTATTGGACTAGTTGCGTACTACGACGTCACTGCTATTTGATTGGAATACCTATACGGTTTGGAAGTAATTGTTACTTCACTATTGCTTTATTTTAGCTTTATTTTTTTGTAAATCTAATGCCGACAATGAGTTAAAACCTCGTGCTTTATCGGGTCCCATTTCGTCGAACTGCTAAGGCTGGGTGTTTGTCTTTGCAGAGAAATTCCTAGTTTGCGGCAACTTTCTTTTTAAAATTTAACTGAGTGATTCGACTGCAGCGCTGCGTGTCACTTGTTCGATTCCCGAACGGAGCAAATATTTGTATGACCAGTAGGTCAGGAGAAATCTTGTCTAGTTTGTAGGAGAAGTAGTTGTTTCGGGTCTGGGCGTTTGTGTATGTGAGTTTATATGTTTGTAAACGCACCCACAGCATAGGAGAAATTCCTAGTGCGGGACAAAATTTTGTTTTGAAAGAGGAATAGAATAAAAAATAAAAGTTATTCTGAAACGGGAATATTTCTACTGATAATGCTAATAACTATTTCAAACTATAACTCTAAACTCTCTCATCTTATACGATTTGTATGTCCGTTATTCCCCATTCTCCTCTCAGTGGGCTCGCATCTCGCATATCCACATCGTTAATCTGCGGAGAACAATTAGTAGTAGTCTGTTGGCGCAATCAATACTAGAAACTATACGCGACTGGCAGTGGGTATGACCCCAAGGATTGTAGATTAGAAGAGGCTAGTTTGAGTTAAACCGTTACAAGTGCAATAAAATCAATACTTAGATATAATTGAATTTGAATTATAATTGAATTGAGTATTGAGTATTAATTGAATTTTTTTATCGTTGTTTTTGAATACAATATTGCAAATATTTTTAATGATTTATGTATTGTATTGTATAATGGGCTGATATCCGCAACTCCACGTCAAATGCGCATGTTTTGAGTGCGGGTGGGAAAGAAGTTATTCGATCCAATAATTTATGTAAAAATTGCAAGCTATGTCCAGAGAGAAATTGTATATAAATCTTCCTTTTGTCCACCCCGGGGTAGAAAAACCGTAAGTTTTATTTTAAAAGTTTCAATGTCCACCAGTGATGGCCAAATTGGGGGTGGCCATTGGGAATTTATTTATTTATAAAATCATCATCAAGCAACCGCTCGTAATGCAACCGTTACGCGATTAAATCAGTGGGAGAAGAAAATCGAGGATTGCAATGCGCAACATTTAATGATACAATGTGTAATACCTTGATAGGTACAACTTGTAACATCTATGCACTCCAATCGTAATCAAATGCGTCCGGCCAGCCGCAAACGTTACATTACAGGAAAATGCTCGTTAGTATGGGAGGTAGTATTTGTAATGTAATACTCACTAGTAGAATCTATAATGTTACATTACGCTGATGAGGAAGCACCTTAGTCCTAGTAGATTACTAGAGATGTGCAGTGGCCATTGGTTCCGGTGATCTGTGCAAGCTGATCTCTCACAATTAGTGTGTGGTGAGACCGCGCCGGCCAATCAATATAGCACTACCATCGGCCATTACCATTCGTAATATGTACATTGTGAATTCTTACTGTTTATAGTCACAACTTAGTAGTTTTGACTGTGGTTGTGTATTGATATAGAAATAAGATAAAAAAAAACAGGTTGAACAGATTGACTTCTAAAAGAGATGTGATTGTAAATGCGTCGATATTTCTCCATTTAAATTGGAATAAGAGCTGGTAAGCTATAAGGTGATGGGGACTATAAATCTGCTGGGGTCGCGGGACTAAGGAACTAACGTGACACCGGAATCCAAAAGGCTTTTGAAGGACACCGTTGATTTTAGTCAGTACAGGTCTGACAGTCCCTCCTGCCCTGCCCTGGGTGGGAGGACAAATTTGATGATTTTACTTTGTAAAAAAAAGGATACAAAGTACAGGGAACTTACAAAACAGTGATACGGTGTAACTGACAAACAAAGTATTCCATATTCAGGGCTCTCCAGACGTCACGGGGAGCTCTCATCTCCCCCACACGTCCTGAATGCTACACCAATTCGGGTGCATCACATTATCATAGTCAACATGCTTGCTAAGTTGCCGGGACCGACCACTTATGACACTACGACTGCTATTGTGGATCATGGAGAATGATGCAGTAGTACTTGTGATGCAATACAGATTGGTTATCAATTGACGCTTGCTCTTTCTCTATGCTAAGTACGCGTTAGTACTATAACCCTTAATTTGGCACCGTAAAGTATACTTAACATAACTTTTGAAAAAATCTAGATGTCAAATTTTCTTCCGTGATTTCAAATTTTATGGGCTAGGAATATTTCAATGATAGTTAATTTTAGTAGGAAAAAGTTTCTACCGGCCTGTCAATATTTTCCTTGACAGTAGCGAACCAGAAAGGACAATGAGACAATGTCATCTGTGAGCCATAAATGTAAATATTTATTTTTGTTGGGTTTTGGTCTAGTTTTGATACATATTTTGCTTATTTCCATTTATTTATTGTGTAATCAATAGGTTAAAAATATAATAAATCCATTCTTCACCTGGATATGAAAACGAGGAGTCAGTGAATTTGATTGTTAAGTATACTCAACAAAATTCGATGGTGAGTAATCTTGTTCTGTAAAGTATACTCAACAAATCTGCATGGTGAGACTTATTGAAATAGCAGTTTTAGCACTTTTTCCAATGAAATGATGCATTCTCAGCCAGGTAATTGATTTCCCTCTACAATTTACACAAATTTTGGCTTTTGCGCTACTAGTGCCACTACCAACATGTACTACAGCTACTAGCAAATCGTCGGAGACAGAAAGGCTGTGTTCTGTCTCCACTTCACTTCACTTAACCTGATCCAGATAGCCCCTGTACCCAAAACGAGAATGTAATCAAGTTTAAATGGTCTCATAGAAGTTTCCTTCATTGTGCGGAAGTAGATCCAGAAAAGTGCGACAGCTCTAGGGTCCCGATAGAAAGAAAGAATTCAATTATTTCATCGATTTCAGTTCTGACAATCTGTTTGATGAAATTTGTGCCAAAACTAATGGTTACTTATGGTGTTAACTAAGTGAAAATTGTTTACTACATAGAAATACTGCATGTAAACATTATTTTATATACATATTATATAATATTATATACATTTTAATTCTTTAGCCATAGGATTTTGTTAAGTATACTTTACGTTCTGTTTTCAGGAAACCCTTCATGAAATATTTTTTTTATTATTTTTCCCGTAAAGTTTGAATGCATATTAACCCAATATATTAACGCCAACTTTCTACTTCAACTTTTTTGGTCTTGCCAAATTAAGGGATAATGATAATGAGAAATTTATGATTTTGCGACGTAAATCTTTAAGGCAATTTGTGGGTGTTTGTGTATATTTGTAAACACATCTACGATACAGGAGAACTTCCACATTTTTTGGTTTTCTTTGTTTCAGAGAAATACACGTTTTATGTTATTCAAATCAATACATTGATTTCAATTAGATCAGTAACAGGTACTTTTAAATTAGTTAAAGACAAGGAAAAAATGAAAGTTAAAGACATAAAAAAATTAATTAAAAACTACAAAATTGCCATTGCTGCAAAATGCCCGCGGCTTCTCTCGCATTAATTTATAATGTGAAAGGCAATTAGAATCATACATGTGGCGCCATCTATTATCATATTATTAACATTATTATTGTTATCATTGGGAACATAAGTTTTTTGGAAAAGTACTTTATGTTTCTGTACACCTGAAAACATTTAAACTTAACTTAATTTTAACTTTACACAAAATATCTGGATGATCTTTTTAGTCGTTTGGGTTTCAAAAGTTAACAAACAAACTTACTATCGCATTGATAATAAAAGTTACGAAGTTAGGATTATATCAGTGTATATGTAAGATAATCGCAGTAAACATTCGTTGATCGTTTTCCTGTTATCATATCATTAGGTACAGTTACAGATGTGTGTGAGCCAATAAGATGTAGTCACCCGATATTTAGGTATACTCGTGCGCGAGCTGTAATCATGAAAACAAAGGATTTATTAGTATCATTGGATAACTACTATAGAAGATAGGAATAGATACAGTTAGATCTTCCTCTAATTTAACAAGGGTTCGATTGTTGCAAGGAACAAATTTAATATTGTAGGTAGTAACTATTTGTTTAAGTGAGTCAAAATGTTTGTAAGGGATATAGGAGATTTTTTTAGTGTGGGACAATTTTTGTTTAATGTTTACTTACTGCTTACGTATATAATAATATACCTAACGTGAAAATTTGTTTGGATGGATGGATGGATGTTTGTTTCTCTTTCATACAATAACTGCTGAACAGATCTGCATGTTTACACAGTCATTTTATAATCTGTATTAACACATAAGACGATTTTTGTCCCGATTTTAAGTTCCCATCGCATAATTTTCTCATATTTTCATAAAATAAAAAATAATATGGCACATCAGTGAACACACAGTTTTATGTATTATACGAAATGCTTACACACAAACAGTACAGCCGTAATGAAATCCACGGAAGCCTTCCTCCGCACATAACGCAAGACATACATACATAACATACATAAGACACACATAGGAAGACAGTGCTCATAGTAATATAATAGGGGCGGTATTAATTTACGCGGAGTGCGCCGTTATCGGGCTTAATTAACAAATTTAATTAGAAATTAACTGTTTTGCGCGGCGTGCGGTGCGCTCGGGCCCACAGACGTAGGGCTGCCATGTTGATAAATATATCGGGATTTTATTTTGCCAAGATAGTATAGTCGCCGGGTCTGGACTAACGAATACCGTGACCCAGGAACGTAAAGGGCTATTGCAGGACACCGTGGATTTTAGTCAGTACAAGTCTGAAAGTCCCTCCATGTCCGTCCCTTCCCTGCTCTGGGTGTAACGACTCATTTGACGATTTTACCAAGCTAAAGAAAAAATGTAGAATAGTCAGTCTATAAGGTTCGCAATTCTGGGACACAGGCCTCCTTTTGCGAAAGAGAGAGTGCGTGATTGGTTGTCCGCATGTTTCCGATTTGTATTGCGTTTTCTCAGGAAGATATTTTTACAGATAGTTTGTTCTTCATAAAGTTGTGACTGAAATACAGAAATAAACTTTTCTTAAAACCTATTCCAGGAGCACTGATACATCATTTCTTAGTTTTCTAGATACTGACTTTTACATCTATTGAAAAAAGCGATCACCCTAAATGACAAGTTTACTTTTTCGTTAATAACGATCATAACAGTTATTGGTTCACATATTTTAAGCGACAATAATTTTTAGGTAGATGATATTGCACACAACTAAATAAATAACCATATCTCGTTCTGTTGGGTGTCAGCCCTAGAGCGCTGTGTGTACAAACAGCGGCCGCTCGGCGGTGAATTTGAAAATTTAATTTAGTTGCGTTTTGTTCCCGATAATTGGTTTGTTTTCTATGCTTAGTTATCTCGGCAGAGGGAGCTAGCTCGCTGCGCTCTAATGGTTACAACCGATCGCTCATTCTAATTAGAATCAAGGCTTTGTGCTGGATAATAGCAATTGCAGCGAGCTGATTTATAACATGAAGTCTTGTTGAGAAAGGTTTTACTTTATCAAACCATGGAGCCTCTATTGTATAACAACTGGTTTTCTTATTTATATCATCTCATATCGTAAAAAGATGAACATCTTTAGAGCAAGGAGACTATTCGAAGGCTTCTTGCGGAAAAACAGCAATCACACATTCTTCTACATTTTAAGGATTATATAGATGTCGCAATAGACGTTCAACAAAGGACTGTCTAAACAGGTAACTGTGATTCTGGAACATAAGGGGGTATTGGATTAACACCCACCGTGGATTTTAGCCAGTATGAGTCTGTCATTCCCTTCCACTACACCCAGAGTGGGAAGACCTATTTTTTTTTCTAGCCCGCTCTGTCACTCCTGGGCAAAGACCTCCCTCCACTCTCATCCACCTTTCACAACACTGAGCGTCCTCCTTCCAGTTCGGACGGAACCTGTCCAGTTCGTCCCGACATATCCTACGTAGTCTGCCGCGACCTCGCCTCACTGTCTCAGGGCACCAATATTGTGTTATTTTGGCAGACAGTACGTTTGGCATGATTTCATATTAAAAATCAAGAACACTCTTTTAGAAATAAAACATTTTGTTTATCAAATATTTAAAGGACATTTCTAACAAGGCATTTCTCCCACAGGTCTGGTTTCAAAACCGGCGCGCGAAATGGCGTAAGACGGAGAAGTGCTGGGGGCGGTCCACCATCATGGCGGAGTATGGACTGTACGGCGCCATGGTGCGCCACTCACTACCACTGCCGGAGACCATCCTCAACAGCGCGAAGGAGAACGACGCCGTCGCGCCCTGGCTACTTGGTGAGTTCGGTGAGACTGATTCATGTCACTTACACGCTTATACACACCCAGCTCGTATTAGGAAACCATTCGATAAATAATTTAAGTAGGCTTTTGTCAATTATCTTTTAGTATTTGCTACAAAAAAAATGACGCTACAGTCCCAGTCACAAGATAAAATAACAGTGAAGTGAAAGTGTCGTAGTTGCCCCTTCCAAAAGCGTAGATATCTATGGAGAAGAATGGGCAAGAAACTACATGAACACGCTCTTTCAACCGGAATACACCAGATCTTTAAATGACATGTAAAATGGTCAAATATTAATGTCGAGTTCTGATCGACGCATAGAACATTTGCAAGAGATCTATGCGGGGAACTAAACTAATACCTACGTTGCTGATTAATTAATTATAGCCTCAATAAAATACTTATACCAATGCTCCCCACTAACATCTTTGATAGCAGTTGTTTCAGTCAGCTGCCAATCAAATGACTCGCTTATTTATGTAAATGATAACAAAAAGCTCTTTTATTGAGTGAATTGTTCTTCTTTCAATACTGTTGAATACTGAAGGCTGATTATTTTATCGAAAGAATGGTTTCTTGATACAGGTTTAACTATTACTTAGAAGTTCATTAACAGTTTACTGTTCGGCCCAAACCTATCGAAGGTGATCTCTGATCTCACCATTCATTAGATATTTTTTAAAAAACTGGCTCAATCTCTTCTTAAATGTCCTTGAAACAGACAACACTGAAACAGGCATTTTAGTTAAAATTAATTTACACCTATTTTAAGTATCTGCCAGTCTTGTTTTCTAATATCAGGACCGAGTGAGGCCAACACTGATTCTCATGATATATTTTTATAAAAGGAGCTGGCTTGATTTCGGGAACAAAAATATCGGGTTCGATTCCCGTACACAATTACTAATAATCCTTATTTATCATTCCAAAATTAAAGTAGATCTACTTGGGGCACAAAACAAATATTATTTTCAATTTGAACTTACAATATAACTAGATTCCTATTAAATGTTTGTGTAGCATATTAGTTTGTTGTGCATTTTATTGAATAATGTAGTTGTAGCTCGCTTTATTGTGTGTAAATTTTATTATATCGACGTGGTGACGTGAAAAGGTAAGTTGATAGTATATCTTAGACAGGATACCTTTGGGATCATTCCTAAATACTAACCGTACAAGTAAGCGCGCCATAAAAGTAGAATCCTTCCATGAAAGAATCTTCTGACAATATAGAAAACCTAAATATATAGCTGTATTTAAGTGCAGTCTCAAAGCCTTTACAGCGATGTTTATACACAGTCCATCGCAGCTAGAATAAGGCCTCTCTCTCAAGCCCACCATACATACTGTAGGCCATATGAAAGCCTCACCGGAACCGGTGTAGCATAAACTATGAACAATGTCTTACCGTGATGATTTTGTTCAAGAGACGAGAGCGGTAGCCGACGGGGGGCGGCCGTAGCGGCGAGCCGGCCCCCCTCCCCCCCGACCACCACGCCCACGTGAGTCATACAAACATACAAGCTATCATACAAACATACAAGCTTTCATACAAACGTACACTAAGACAGTAATTAGCCTCGCGTCTTGAACAAAATTGTCACGGAATTTCAATGAGGTCGACTGCCGCTCTCGGTTGAAGCTAATTTAGCTGCTTGTTTATTTATGTTTTAGGATATTTATAAAAGGAATATTTAAATATTTATTAGGTCTTTTGAATATTTATATTGTCGTGGGCTTTAATTATAAGCTGTGTAACTAACTTTGCTTAGTAACAGAACAGAAGCGGATCAACATTCAATTTACCATTTGGTGTTATTTCAGACTTTTATGTTCAGGTTTTGGTTTTAAAGGATCATGAATAATGACAGTTAGGATTAAAGTTATTTTTTTAAATATAAACTTTGTCCTTCACTAGGATTTTTATGTACTGAGTTTTATATGTGAAATTATTGCACACTGTAAAAACTGAACTGACTGTTTCTAAGTGAAATATCAGATTATAATATAAATAAATAATATGTTTCTAAGTCAAATATTTCTCTGTCAGTGAAAAGGTAAGAACAATTTATTAAACTTTTCTTATTGTGTCTTTTCATAATTAGTAATTTATGAAATCCCAGCTTTTTCCACTTTTAAATATGTAATATAACACTAGATATATCATCATTATAACTAAACATTTAGGTTGAATGAAAATGATAAATCTTTTTAATGTTATGTAAATTTCATACCGTAGTCAATATTAACAAAGAAACATAACGATTCAGTACCGACATCGTTTTTATTATTTCACCTGAAGCACACTTACCCGAGCGACGATACAATTTGGGTCAAAACGAAGCACTTTTATTCCCAAACTAATCCAAACTGTCAAAGGTAGAACAAGAACAAAATGTCTTCACTAGCCGACGTCGACGTCGACGTCGGGACGTCGGGACGAAAACAAAGCGACGTATAATTTTTAATCCCAACAACAAGAGATGTTCATTTTTCACTGCGGAAAGGCTTCTCGGAAAAACAAAAATAACTTTACTATCTCACCACAGGATTTTAAACCTTCTGTCGCAGTGATAGCGGTGTAGTTGGTAGCGTAGATAAAATTGTGTTGGGCATGAAAACAAGAATCCGTTGACAGCTTATGAGGAGGTTTTATTTGTTTCAGTGGAGACGTAAAGGACGGTTGTCTGTGTGGAACTGTTTGTTTGTTATTTGGAAAGTATATATTCACTAATTTTATGTGGGTGAATTATATTACAGAAATAGGGTTGTGAGTGTATTAGAATATCAGTCAACTTTATTCAGTAAACTTATTTTAGGTTATGGTTGTTTCTCGATAAAAAGATTCTATAAAAACATTTAACTGACAACATAATTAAACAAAAAAATATAAGTCTTAGTACTTTAAAGTTCACCCTTACCTTAAAATAACATTAATAATGTAATACAAACATGATTTACTACTTATATCAGTTTCGTAGCATCTTCGTAGACATCTCGTAGCCGTCGTAGCAGGTTGCTACGAAACGTCTACGGCTTATTAAAATCCAAACAAGCCAACAATCCCACTCGCTCACTATTCGTCACTCAAGAACCAACAACTCGTTCACAAAACGCGTGATTGTACAACATAAATACACCATAATTTGAATAATAAAGACGCCATACAAAAACTGAAACGAGATCTACAGATATGAATTAATAAAGCCTAAGTTCTCCCCTAAAGCCTGCGTCGCGAGTGGGGGGGCGCTGGGGGCGAGGGGGCGAGCGCGGAGGGCTGGGCGGTCCGTGGGAGGCAGGGGGGGAAGCAAGATGGCGGCCGTATTGTCTAAGCCTTGATTAACGTTGATTTAAGGGTTGCCATGTGGCTTACATATTAATTATGTACTTAACTGTAGTCGCGCGCTGTTTTTCTACCTGACTGTATTTACGTGGCCGCCTAGCTGGCTGGTGGTTGTAATGAGGGCGTTTTGTGGCCACTGCCACTTCGAGTATTGTTGTCATTAACGATCTCCCTGTATAGCTACGTAATGAATTATACAAATAAGAAAGTTTAAGTTTTAACTGACTTCTAAAAAAAGGAGGTTCTTAAAATCATAATTTAGTAAACACTTTACTAACATACATGATTTAGCATAAATAATTATTTCACTTGTTTACTATTTTTTTTTTTTGCTAGATAAAGTATTGTCTTAAAATTCCAAAAACATTTCATATTTCTTTTTATTTAAAATGCTCTACAAACAGCAAACATTAGATCTAAATAATTTTAGTTTTACTTGTAACAATATTATGTTCACAAAAAATCTAGAAGATGCTGCAAAAATAAAAAATATAGTTTCTCTTGGACTAAATTCATCTAAGTACAAGTTTTTAGACAAAAGTTATGTAAAAATATCTACACTAATATTATAAAGAGAAAAAAAATGTAATATGTAAAATACTTGCAATAACGAGTGTCAGTAAACAAATCCCACGACTTAAGCACGGTACTGGCTAGTTTTTTTCTCTCATTAAAAATTAAAGCTTTAAAATAAGATATATTTATAATTTAGAATAAGTCATGAAGGTATATAATATCGCCTTTCATCAAATCCTGGTGGAGTGCCCTACCTGGATGAAGGTAACAAGATCAAACCAATAGAATGAAACAGATCAATTATAGAATTGGAAATAGATCCAGGGGGATCTAAATACACTACACTAGCAATATTGGTAGTAGAATTGTGTTAAAATTGTTATTGATCAATTTTCTACTCTATTGGTTGAGCAATAGAGTAGAATGATTCCTTTACGAATTTGAGAACGAATTTTGTGATGTTGTAATCTGTAGTTATAACTAATTATTATTTTTTAGTTAATGGTAATTAACTAACAACGAATTAGTATGAAAAAAATAATAAACGAAAAATAACTACACTCAGCTCACACTATCGTGCAAATAGTAATTATTAGTTTACAACTTGTCTAAATTAACTACTATGCTTTAGGTTACCACTTTATTTTTCAACATATTAAAACAACACACATTCTAAACTAAAACAAAACATAATCGTAATTAAAATACCAATCAGAATAATAGCCTTAGAAGCGGATGAAATATGAAAATGTACATTTGCGTGAGTTGTGCTTGAAGCACGCGACACATTGACAAATGGATAGTAATGCACGCCGAGTACGTTACTGAATTATCTGCCTATTACCCACTCGCTTTGTGCAGCTTCCTTTCATCTCGGGACGACACTAAACCATTATCTAAAGTGAAAAGTATGGCTGCGGCGACGCGAGAGGACACCCGCCTTCTGCCATTGAATTTTATACTTTATACCTCGCAAACACTAGAGTAAATCACATGAGTGTGTTGCAATGTGTCTGACGTCAATCTGGAGACATGAAGTGACGATCCTGAGTGGCTTGCCTTTGATTTGGACGCTCTTGACTTCTTGATGATAAGTCATATTTAGTTGTGAAGGAAAATCATACAGTTTGCGCGCGAGAGAGGCCTTTATAGGGCACTTCAAAGGTCTAAGCTACAGTTTCTAAAAGGCAATTTGTGACTCCATTACAAAGGTATGAAAAAGACTAAAATTGCATGCAAATGGATAAGTAGTAGTACTCAAAATATCCATTATATCTGGCATGAAAATAATCCCGGTAAAGCCATCAAACATTTAGATTGCCACACCAAGTGGACTTGTGAATGTAAAGTAAAGTACCTAATTGACCAGATATTAACTAAGCATTCCTATAGGAAAAAGGACACACACAGAGTAATTTTTCTAAAATGAATCTTTAGGATTAATTAGTGACCTTGTTAACAGGACCTCAAGTCTTCTATTACAACAGTGCCAAAATAATCTAACATTGATTTCGTAATTAATTTAGACAAGTTTGGTAAACTACTAATGTAATAGCGTCATTATGACTTTTCAATGGTCAACCACTGAAACTCCATTTAAAGAAATAAGTAATCGAACTTCTTACATATTCTAATTGCTTGAATAGTATATAAAAATATAAATCAATGAAATAAGGTATGAATAAATGTTCAAATGTCATTATAACACCATTGCGAAACCATTGACCAATTAGTGATTGACTAATGAATGCAGCAGATTACGAAACTTTATCAAATTGACTATGGGAATACTATGCGTGTTCGAGTGACCAATTTATAAAAGGAGCAAACTAGGGCCTCTGGATAATGGACATGCCAATCAAACCTCTATCTATAAGACTTCTTCATGAGACCTCCTCATACATTGCGACTAGAAATAGACTTTATAGCTGTTTTTTTCAGTGGTTCTTGTAAAAGTAACCGGCTTGGTAAGACCTATCTTATCTACATAGTTCCAATCGACACATTCTGCGTTTTTAGCTTGTAATATTGTTTCATTGGATCCTCGATAGCTAAAATAAGATTATGCTCAAGGTTTCTACAACAAATACATAAATTGACAAGAACATATTATTTTATTCTAGGAATGTAAATATCCAAAGTTAAGAGGTTTCGAACAACTAGCATTCATGATAATCAAAAGAGATATATAGAGTCTCACATGATTTAGCCTGCCGATTAGGTAGCTACCCGTAACATCAAGTGATTTTGGCTCAGTGATCGCAGCCCCGACTTACAAGTTGTTCGAGCCCAGACAGGCGCGTTTCTTTCTGAAATTTATTTCATCACCGCTGATTTTAAAAACAATGAACGAAAATATCGTGAGGACCCTAAAAATCTAGAAATGTGGTATATTGCTTTGAATTGTGGACAGTGTCATCAATGGGAAGACTAAAGGCTGATTAAATTGTACTTTTAATATCATCACATTTATTTATTTAGCCATTGACAGAGAAGAATAAAGAACTCGATAGGATATCAGACATGAAATGGTAGTTTGAATTCGAGTCTGAATTTACTTATGTATATCTATATAATCCACACTTAAAAAACTTTCAAATAAAACATTTATTGCATTCATGTGGTGTTACAAGATGTTAAACAATTTTGCCAGAACCTGATATAAACCCTACGAGGGCACAGCACAATTTCAAACTTAACATAAAACTTATAACAACAAACATCATTTTTGTACTTCCACCAAACGAGAAAAGCTCTGTAAAATCGATTCATTTCCCAGTTGTTTACAAAACTGATCCAAAAAAGCGCACGATATCTCCATGTATTCTTAATTAATCTTCATTGTATGTGCTCACATATATACGTGCAGTATATGTAACTAACTCAGTTCTAAATCAAGTGGATTTACAGCGCGGTGGGGCGCTAATGGACAAAGTTCTGCTAATGGCACACAAATCACACAGTATTGGAGCCCCGCGCCCGGTGCCGCGCTGCTGATTCCGGAGCGCTAATGCCCAGTTAACTTTGTTACCTACAAGATTGATTAGGGTTGAATAAGCTTTATGTTGACAGGTTAGAATTAAGAATCGAGAACTTAGTTTCAGTGGACGAGATCAACGACGGGCTAGTGGAAACTGTCCGCACGGTAGGGTCTAAGTTTTTTAGACCCGGCCGTAAAGATAGACCTCAGAAATTGACCGATCAAACCTTAAACCTCATGGCTGAACGACGTTTGCTACAGTTGCAGTCTTCCGATGACGCGAAGTCATATAGGCAGCTCAATAGACGTATATCTAAGTCCTTGCGGCACGACCTGCGACTCTTTAATACGAATCGTGTTAAAGAGACCATACAGCGAAACCAAGGCTCCAAAGTGTTTGCGAAGGGCAAGTCTATTGGGCAAAGCCAGATGACAAAGCTGAAACGGGAGGATGGCAGCATAGCGTCGACCAAAGCAGAGGTTTTAGGCGAGATCGAGAGGTTCTATGGACAGTTATACACTTCGGTCGCAAAGCCCGTTGACAGCTTGGTAGGAGATCCAAGAGCCAAGCTGTCCCGACATTATACCGAAGATATCCCGGACATCAGTCTGTACGAGATTAGGATGGCCCTGAAACAGCTTAAGAACAACAAGGCGCCGGGCGAGGACGGAATCACCTCAGAGCTTCTGAGAGCGGGTGGAACACCGGTACTTAAAGTCCTCCAGAAGCTCTTTAATACCGTCCTGTTCGAGGGCAAAACGCCCGAAGCATGGAGCAGAGGTGAGGTGGTGCTGTTCTTCAAAAAAGGTGATAACAGCCTATTGAAGAACTACAGACCCATCACGCTTCTGAGTCATGTTTATAAGCTGTTTTCAAGGGTTATCACGAACCGTCTCGAACACAGACTTGATGACTTCCAGCCTCCCGAACAAGCCGGTTTCCGAAGAGGCTATAGTACCATAGACCACATCCATACGCTGCGGCAAGTTATACAGAAGACCGAGGAGTATAACTTGCCATTATGCTTAGCGTTTGTGGACTATGAGAAAGCCTTCGATTCGGTGGAAACATGGGCGGTGCTTGAGTCACTCCAGCGATGCCGTATTGATTGTCGGTACATCGAGGTGTTGAAGTGTTTGTATAATAACGCCACCATGTCGGTCCGAGTACAGGAGCAGAGTACGAAGGCGATTCCATTGAGAAGAGGCGTCAGACAGGGGGATGTTATCTCCCCTAAACTGTTTACTGCCGCAATGGAAGACGCCTTCAAGCTCCTGGAATGGCAAGGACTTGGCATCAACATCAATGGCGAGTACATCACTCACCTTCGGTTTGCCGACGACATCGTAGTCATGGCAAAGTCGATGGAGGAACTCAGCATGATGCTCGATGGCCTCGACCGAGTTTCGCAACGGGTGGGCTTGAAAATGAACATGGACAAGACGAAAATTATGTCAAATGCCAATGTTGTGCCCACCCCAGTCTCTGTTGGAAACTCGGTACTCGAAGTTGTTGACTCATATATCTACTTAGGACAAGTAGTCCAATTAGGTAGATCCAACTTCGAGAAAGAGGTCAGCCGCCGAATCCAACTCGGTTGGGCAGCGTTCGGGAAACTACGCAGTGTCTTTTCGTCCGATATACCTCAGTGCCTCAAGACGAAAGTCTTCAACCAATGTGTGTTACCAGTGATGAGTTACGGCACCGAAACGTGGTCTTTCACTATCGGCCTCATCTCAAAGCTCAAAGTCGCTCAGCGAGCTATGGAGAGGGCTATGCTCGGTGTTTCTCTGCGTGATCGAATCCGAAATGAGGAGATCCGTAGACGAACTAAAGTCACCGATATAGCCCACCGGATTAGCAAGCTGAAGTGGCAATGGGCAGGCCATATTGCTCGCAGAGCGGATGGCAGATGGGGTCGAAAAGTGCTAGAGTGGAGACCACGGACTAGCAAGCGCAGCGTAGGACGTCCACCAACAAGGTGGACAGACGACCTTATGAAGGTCGCCGGAAGACGCTGGATGCAGGTCGCTTCCAACCGGTACTTGTGGCGATCAAAAGGGGAGGCCTATGTTCAGCAGTGGACGTCCTATGGCTGAGATGATGATGATGATGATGAGCGTAACTTCAAATCTACTGGGTAGTATTTTTACGAGCTACATAATTTAATCTCTATATAGAGTGTAAAAAATCAGAACTCAGACAACTATATTTGTGACTATGAGTCACAAATACAAGAGGTATACAATGAATATAAATCACTAAGTACAATTCGCTACAACCAGCCATTATTGGCATACAAATAATTTTTAGCAACAATTTAAACGTGGAAAATTGATACAAAAATTTACATTTATGTAACTTGTGTTATAGTTATAAACCGATTGAATATGTATACGATTACCATTGCCAACAACAGATCATAATTCAAACCAAAGGAGAACAAAGCCAAGTGGTTATCAACTAATTCTGTTCATGACAAGATCTACTGAAACACGAACGGGAAATTGAATTTTCTCCGTCGTCGTCGTGATACAGGCAGCGCATGAAAATAAACATTTTGTTCTCGAGAAAAAAATTTATACAGTAAATCGGTCCAGAAACATATTGTAAAAAATCTAGCAAAGGCGGCGTGTGTGTAGAGACTACATAGTTTTTGTAAATGGTCAAGGATTGAATTGATTTTCTACAAATTTGTGGATTTTATCAGAATCAGAATCAGAAATTTTATTTGTGAGTCATAGGTACAGTGGATGTAAAGTGATATACAGTTAAGTGTCGTTTGCTACAACCAGCCATTATTGGCATACAAAATTTAACATTATGTCAATGAGCCTGAATTTAAATTACATTTATAAGGCTACAATGTCAGCTTTTATGACTACGCAGTATCCATTCGTACCCAATGTCACAGTAGCGGCCACAGAGTCGATCCCTGTGGGACACCACACGACATCTCTCGCAGGTTCCACTCTCTCCGGTGACCGGTGTAGAACCCAATACAACACTTTTGGATGGCCCTGGTTTCTTTGGTCAAACCTTGGAACCTTACTTCATCTTCCATCTTCGCGTCCAGCTAGATGTTGTAGGACAAAATACAATTTAGGACCCACTAGTATCAGTAGCCAATTTATACCCGTGGTGCTATGCAACTGGGCTTCTCCCAATTGTAATCTCCCTTTGTGCCTATTGGCCTTATGTTGTTCTGTCTCCTGCTTACAAGGAGGCAATTGGAAATATATTTTTCCTACTCCTCCACTCCTCTTTTCTGATAATTTCGTAACAAAATCTAAGACTAGTAAATTTATTCTCTGGAACACGTCGAGCTTCATTAACGCGGCGCTTTTCTGGTGGTTGCCACTGTTGATTCTGTCTTTCAAGAGTTGCAGTTGTTTGGAAATAGTGTGGTGGGTTTGTCCCAAAAAAAAAATGATATGGCCAAAAACACTTGGAAACAAATTTGGAATTTTGAGAAGCTCTCTATCTCGGAAATTATAAACGTGCCAGCAATAGTTCATAATCTTCATAACTCTTTTTTCCTTTATTATATTTCATCCGCATCCCTGAAGTATTTCAAACAACAAGACATTGCGTGTTAGCTTCAGAATGTGGTACTTACATTCTCCTAAACATCAGTAGCTGGAATTCAGTTCCTATTACGTAGCAGTAAGGAGGTGGTTTTTAAGTGACCGAGATGCAGTTGCCTGTACATCAGAGTTCAGCTCTTGGAGACGATCTGACCATAAATAATGTCTACGTGATTAAATATGCAACACGAACGTTGGGAGTTCTCGTAAAAATACTACCCGCACTGATATTAAACCAGGGCTGTGCTGAACATCGTGGGACCATGTCGGGATTTTCTATACTTACTTGTTAGATGTTCTAAGGGCTGATTTTTCAACAGTGAAATAACTTTTATCTGAGGAATAAAAATGTCGGTTTGACAGCTTATCTATAGAAAATGTGTCAAACCGCTACTTTTATTCCTCAGATAAAAGTTATCCGACTCTTAAAAAATTGGCCCTAGAAATTACGAAAGTAAGGGCTAGCTAAGCGGTAGCGGTGATCGTCAATATCAATGAATTTCATTTTTTTACAACAATTTCCAACAGCATTGAAATAAGGTTTTCCGTACTTGAATTTAAAACCAATTAAACGCATTTTCGAATCCTCCGTCAGATTTTGCTGGTTTTGCAATACAATAAGAAAACTTATATAATTGGTATTCGAAACAACTTTAATATCAATGCCTTTTTTCAAGACTTTTCAGCCATATTGATTAATGATATACTCATTTGACATGTTGTTTAAAAATAATCCATATAAAATGTCATCTAAAGTTATTCTGAGTTGCCCTCACTTATGTTTATAGAAGCTTTTGCCCATATTCATATCCTAATTTATTGCTCAACGCTTTCAAAATATTCAAATGTAGAAAAAAAAATAGTTTTCAATAAAAATCACCTTCCAATTAACTATGGCACAAGCGTCCTCTCTGTGAGATTTATCTATGAGGAAGTTAATGAATAAATTAATCCGAACAATACATTTTATTTTAATCAAGATTTATTCAGTATTTCTAGTTCTGCATTCCCTCAATAAATCATATAAGTAATTCGTCAAGCCCTCACGCTCGTCACATTCATATCCCGGCTGCCGCTGGGCGCCATGTTAGCACGTCGTGATGTCCCGCGGCCGCCATCCATCTCCCGTCGCATGTCATTCATTAACATTTTAAGTCCGACAGTCGTACGCGTTATGGACGCAACACGTTTCTGCGGCGCATTGAGGGTTGACTCCAACAATGTTGCGCGTTAGCTTGCAGTCGTAAAAGATGGGTTTGATGTGAGTTACAGTCTGGGTTATAAGTGGATTTTAACTTGGTTAAAATAAGGTTTTATCAGCATTGCGTTGTGTCTGTTAGATTAACTTTAACAGAGGCAAAATAATACATGGTATTTACGATTTATCTGCCCTATCCAGAATATTATGTAGACAAAAGTATTATACTTTTTTAGTGAATAAATAATGTACTTCCAAAGATGGGTGACAGATAAATTACGAACTCTACATAACTTATCGTGACGAGCAACACCTTAAATAGTGCGGTCAAAGTTATTGGAAGTTATGGTACCTATGAGGAAACGAGACTCAGAACCTACGGTTCGTACCAACTGGTTTCTGTGGTAGGATAATCAAAGTAATTTTAGCTAGATGATTAGGTACATAGACTAAACTAGGCACTGTAGTTAACTAGTTAGTTACCGATGCTTCACAAGCTTGTCCAAGTAAAATAAGACAGTACCTAACTATTAATTTACACGGCGTAGTTATGAGATTCGTTAATATTAGGGTAAAATTCCATTTAATTATTGTTACGAAAGACAGCTGAATAGTTTTTTTTTTTTATGTTGCGCTAGTATTACGCGTTTGATACACAACCATGACTGACTGATGAATTGCTTAGGTATATTTTGATAGAGCCATGTAAGTAGAAACGCACGGATTCTCTCATATAACAGATATTCAAGCATGAGATCACTAGATATCAGCCGAACAGTTTCTACTCTAAAATTAGAACAACTAGGTACATAATTCTATACACAATTACCATCCATGGCGAAATTTTCATGATTCTTAATTTCTGTTTATTTGTGTCACAGGCATGCACCGCAAGTCGATCGAGGCAGCGCGGCACCTCAAAGAGTCGGGGTCGGAGCGCGAGGGCTCGGAGGCTGAACCGGAGCGCCCCACCTCCGCGTCCTCGCACCATCACGACAACCATGACACGCAGGTGAGGACACTATAACTCCCATACCCTTTTTTTATCGTGGTAAAATCATCAAATGAGTCCTCGGATCCCATTACTGTCCTGGCCAAAATCCACGGTGTCCTTCAAAGCCCTTCATGTTCCGGGGTCACGGTAATTCGATAAGTCCCGCGACCCGGCAGGCTTTGTGCCTCTAAAGAAGAGTCCAGTCATTATTCTGACACCCTTGCTCTTTGAAATGCTCTAGCTAATTGTCAAATAAAATTGGCTCTCTGGAAAGAAAGATAATAGTAGATTACGCACCAAGGGAGTAAAGCATTGCCTTACGTCACGGGCGTATTGAATCCCGAAACTACACTAAGGATTCTGGGGTGAACCTCCGTAGCGCAGCGAGGAGGTTCAAGTGTTAATTCCCGAGTGAAACGAGGGAATTAAGTTAAGAATCCTTAGTGTAGCGAGGGATTCAAGTCAGCCCAAGACAAGGCAGCTTTACTCCCGAGGAGCGTACTCTGGTTTTCACACCTACTGCGAGGAAATAAATTCGAATTTTGAAATTTGATGTGGTACGACAACCTTCGAACGTGAAGTTGGCACCACTGTAAGCGATCAGCTGTTCCTGCCAGCGGCCGCCATTACTGATACGACTCCTTAGTGAAAGTTTTCATACGGTTTTCTTTGTGGTTCCAAATTCAAATCACATTATTCCCACGGGAATAATGAAATTCAGTACATATATTATTCCCGGCTCGAGCTAGGGGGAATAATGTCATGCTTTACAGTAGGTTTGCCTGACGTATAATATGACATTTACGAGCAAGTAGT
This sequence comes from Agrotis ipsilon, assembly GCA_028554685.1. Taxonomy (NCBI): domain Eukaryota; kingdom Metazoa; phylum Arthropoda; class Insecta; order Lepidoptera; family Noctuidae; genus Agrotis; species Agrotis ipsilon. The sequence goes on from CM052956.1 coordinate 375,718, forward strand.
GTGAAAAATAATTTAATAACTATCTATTTCTTTTCCTTTACATTATGTACCATATCATTATCGATGCCATACAATGTGTTTCCTCTCTTTCTAGTGAGTAAGGTCAACTTTTTTTCCCAAATCCCGAGTACCTGAAGTCAAACAATTAGGTACCTAATGGATAGATTATACAGCTGCAGTCCATTAACTTCGAAGAATGATAGGACATTCAAATAGTATCCTAGAATAAAATCCCATGTCAGTTAGGTTCTTAATTTGTCTGTTCTCATAGAAATGGAAAGTTAAAGTGAAATAGATTTGTCTTTTTCTTTGAGGTGGTATTTATCATCAAGTGAATCCCACCCTGGGTCGAGCGAAAAGTCTATTCCGCGATACCCAGTGCAAGAGAGAGAGACTAACAGGTTGAAGATCAGGCCCCCAGCCTGATCCTTCACAAGCCAGAAGCAAGAAATTTAATTGTCTGATGTTATAATTCCAAAAAGTTTGTAACTAAACAATTACACACTATTCTTTATAGTACTCATAATGGCCGGAAACTCTTGCTGGTCCCTAAACTATTATCGAAGAACCAACCTCGACTTAATTCAATTATCATTTTCAGGCGCAGAGTTCCCCGGCGAGCTCAACCACGGCGTCCTCGTCAGCGAAGGGTCGCGCGTCCCCCGAGGCCGGCCGTGAGCTGTACGAGGACGCGGAGGCCTTCCGCAACAACAGCATCGCCTGCTTGCGGGCCAAGGCGCAGGAGCACCAGCAGCGACTGCTCAGCCACAACATGTTGCTGCAGGTAACGTCCAAACATTTGTATTGGCCGCCGTTGCACGAGGTAATTCTATTTTAATTTTGCAAAGTATTTAAAAAAAAATTAAATAAGAAGTAGGTCCTTTTGATAGGCGAAGGTGATAGCTGTTATTCTAGTTACTCTTTTCTGCAACACCACGATGTTTTTACAACATTGCTTACTGAAGTAAAGAAAGTCGAGTTTTCATACTCAATTTTTTTTTTTAACGTTGCCCCTCAATAAATGAAATAATAATCAAATATCATAAAAAATCCTATTTCTCCTGTGTCGTGGGTACGTTTTCAAACATAGAAAGTCACATACACAAACACCCAGACCCGGAATAACTACTTGTAGGTCACACAATAATTTGTTCCGTGCGGAGATCGAACCCGCGACACGCTGCGAAGCAGTCGATCGCTCAACCACTGCGTCAACCGCACCGTCACAAATTGGCACTTAGAAACTCAGCTAAAATAATTCAGTATCCATACCGTCAATACCATTTAATTTCTTTACAAGTATATCTTACTGTCCATCATATATCACCCGACATTTTTTTAGCCTGTCCTAAAACAATGAATTCGTTGTCCCGTCAGGTAAGAGGCATGCCCCGCGCCGGCAGCGCCGAGGAGGAGGCGCCGGCGGACATCGACGTGGGCACGGAGGCGCCGCCGCCCGCGCACCACCACCTCGCGCACCTCTACTGAGGCACCAGCACTCACCGGCTGCCGGGGAACATCCGACGTACTAGATCATAGGCAATCAACTGACCACAGGAAACTCGGAATTAGAACAGCTTAGATACAAGAGCAAGCAGCAAGAATATGAAACACTGACGTTTTAGTTATCACGAATTAAATATTATGAATTCAGGAAACGTAATTGTTTAGCAGATTGGCACATGCAATTTTCGTTTTTTATTTTGCCTCTCGGTATGAATTTCTCCTGTGTCGTAGGTGCGTTTACAAACATAGCAACTCACATAATACAAACACCCAGTCCCGGAACTACAACTACCTAGTAGGTGATAGAAATATTTTTTCCGTTCGGGGATCGAACCCACGACAGTCTGTGCAGCAGTCGAACGCTCAGGCACTGCGACAATCGTGTTATCAATTATGTCTGCCATGTTCCCACTAGTGGGGTAGTGGCCACCTATAGATAAATGAGTAAGTAAGCTGTATCCTGCAGGCTCAGGGCAGATTGTTAGATGACACGCGTCTTCTACACCAACTGATACAGTTATCTTTGGTCTCATCACAAAGCTTTGAAAAATGGCAGCTGTGATCTGAATGCAGGATCCATTTAAGTTGAAAATCAATTTACTAAACAATTACTTTCCTGGATAACTTCAATTCTCTATATTGTAAAACAAGAAAATGTAAACTTTCTGTTGCTTTTTACCATGTAGTACCTAGTACCTGTATGATTCTGAAGATCTAAAGTTGTCTGGTGTTCCCGGGCATGCGCGTGCGTCACTCGTGTCTCGTGTAATTATGTACATTACTAGCCCCGTCTCGTGCAATACCTTAGTTAAGTATTTATCTGTGTAGCCCGACTTGCAATGTATAAAGTTCCCCCAGCTTAGATTTAATGTGCGATGCGAGCTGGTGAACTGAATGATAACTAAACCTTTTTTTTTTTTAAATCTTGATAAAATCATCAAATGAGGCCTCCCACCCCGGGCAGGGCGGGACGGACTGCCAGACTTGTACTGACTAAAATCCACGGTGTCCTTCAATAGCCCTTTATGTTCCGGGGTCACGGTGATGGTATAAGACCCGCGACCGATGATAACTAAACTTACGATCAGTCTCGGCAACCTATTTGTTTAAAGAGCGTTTAGAAAGTAATCGAATTGGAAGTTAAAAAATGAGAGACTTCTTCAATTGAATTCCACATATCCGTCAATGCTAACGAGAAAATGCCTACTGTGCAGCAATATTTAGGTATCGCTTATTGTTGGTGAAAACGGAAATCAATGAATCGAGTGTACAGAGTTACAGACCTACACTTCACTCCAAGCTACGCTCTAAGCTTAGTTATTTCTAATGAAAGAAAAACTCACACTATCTATTTTCGAAGTTTTTCCTAATGTGACTTTCAGAAAAAAAACGGATATATTTTTGAACTTATTGAATACGTACTTAACGTAATATGTGACTTAACTGCCTATGTCGTTGAGTTCACCGACTCGCACTTCCCTAATATTGTATAATGACTCCTTATTCTTAGATATATTTGTGCCCAGTGTAGTGTAAGTCAACAAGCCTATGTAAATCGAACTAGCTCTATGAAGGTACTAACTATCTTACTTTTCTTCGGCTATGACATATGTTAGTACAATTGGAAATAAAGAAATTGTTTATTTATTATATTTTGTGAATACAGAGCTGTGTTTACTAAGAGTTTTTCTTTTTAACAAAAATTCTTGTAAATAATTATAAAAAATTAAGATTGTTGCCTTTTTCATTTAGGAGCCTGTTTCAATATATTTTTTGTTTAGTTGTGGCAGCTATTGTATGTGGTTTAATTATTTATATATCTCAAAAAAATGGCAGCTAAATATTAAATGTGCAGCTCTGTATCTTGGAATGTCTACAACGAATGTGAAACCCCTATGTCATCACTTTTAAACTCATTTACATACTGCAAGCAATTGCATGCGATTTACGTCCAATGTAAGTTTGACTATATTGGGATATTCATTTGTTTAATTTAATTTATTGTCCATTTTAAAGTCTGTAATGTAGTCAAACTTGTATGCCACAGGCAGCGTGTAAATGGGCCGTCTTTTGTTTTTTTTTTCGTTTTGATGGCACTAACTGTATCTTAATGTACTTATTTCAATATTGGCTGTAATACAAGGGTGAGTCCATAGAAAGGTAGATAGAAAAAGTATCTCCCTGGCTACTTCTTTCAAAAGATATTAAAAAATAAAAGGTTTTTTGGACTCTCCTTACTAAAAACTGAATCGAATGAACATCGAATACATTCCAGTGAAGACTATTTTCTTATTACTTACTAAAAATATATTAGTAAATTCGTCTATCAGTAACTACATGATCTTTGTAAAGGCGTGTTCTTGTTAAACGTTAAAGAAACAACCCAAGAAAACATACCAAAATGGTGGCCAATCGTGACGTCTTAAAGCGAGCATAATTCCACTGTAGGAAGAGACAGAGCTATGTATGCAAGTCGTCTAGCACCATCTCGTTCGCACACTGGAATAATTTCTCTCAACATGGTGATCTTATCTCTTAGGCACGCCTGCACATCGACCGACCTCAATCTGACTTGAACTTTCTACTTTTGTTATAAAGTTGAATATTGTTAAACAAATTTGGCATATTAGAGTAGGTTGATGTGCTGGCGTCTATATCTAGCTATCGCACAACCACAGAGTTTTCATAACCAATGAAATCTTTAAGCACCTGATAAAAATCACAAAGCAAAGAACACGCCTGCTAAATGTAACTATTTTGAAACAAATCTGACTTAAAAAATCTTTTAAAATTAAACCATCGATTGGATCTATTATTGGAAAGTCACAGTTTCTAAAGAAACATTTTTCAAAGATGTAGATGTGACTTATTTGACTCAAAACATTTGGAATTTTTATCTGGGGTTATACTAACGTGAAATGCCGTTAATTTTCGCGGTAGGTAAGTTTAAATGTCATTGCGATAATTATTATCGGCTTTTCTCGTTAGTGTGGTCCCAGCATAATTACTTTTTTCAAAAATGTATCTTCTTTTCTAATAAGTCAAACTTGATGGCTTTTTAAAATTAATTTTCTATGCTCTTCAGCCTGCCATTAAAAACAGTAAAAAACAATCTTGGCTGCAGCAAAAATCAGCTAAAAAATTTAATGTACAAGTTGGGTGGCAACTAGCATAGCACAATATTGACATGAAGTTACGACTTGTAAAGTTTCAAGCTAGAAGGCATGATCACAATGTCATATATAAGATATAAATATAAAATTAGAAGCAACTGTTCTGTTGTTGGTACCGTACTTATGCATAGAGTTGTAATATATTTGAAATTAAACAAATCTAAAGCAACTAAGTATTGTGAATCATCGTAATTAAAGTTATTCCGATGAATAAACAACATGTATAAATTATTTCATGACGTTTTATTTGCATCCACCTTAGCCATCAGAATACCAGGGTAAAAAAAATATATCTTCCCAGTTGCCTGAGGATGGACGATGTCAACCCGAAGTCGACATTGAAGAATAGAAAAAAAAGAAACATGGTTTTTCCGCCGTGGCAAAATCATGAAATAAGTTCTTCCACCCAGGGCAAGACGGGAGAGACTGTCTAGATCTGTACTAACTAAAATCCACGGTGACCCTTCAATAGCCCTTCACGGTCTAGGGTCACGGTTACTGGACAAGACAGTACCTACCGCGACCCGATCTGGCATTTTAAACAGGCTGAGAACAATGATCGACTTAAAAATGTTTTTTCCACACGAAGCTGCAGTTCTTGACATTAGCGCGTTCAACCACTCTTCAGCTTTATAATTTTAGTATAGGTAGGTAAAAAAATAGGTAAGCTTACTTTTTCTCGTATGTCTGTTAGGAAATAATTAGTTGATCGATCATGTTGTAAAATACTGATGGTCTTAAGAGTTATAAGATCGATTACTACACTAAAATAAAACAATACTTTGGGCAAAACAAAGCCATAAAACAGCAAATTTAATAAATATAGCTGGCGGTAAATGATACAAAATGTTCTTAACATTAACTTATAAGTACATTAAAGTTATAGTTCATAGGCGTCTCTGGTTGTGTCAGGGTACAATCGAGACACGGTGATACTTTTATATTGTAAGAACCTTATTAGAACGATACAACGTTCGAATTTCGAATGTAGTGTTTAGAACATAGATTCTACGATGACCGTATTTTATGGCTGCCACTCTGTCGTTTCAACGTAGCTTCCTCCCCTCGTCTCCCGCCCACCCTGGAGCGTTGCATCACCGTCCGTCGTTAAAATGTCGTTCAGATTTATATGTAGGTAGAACGACAGAGCGTTACCGGTCACCGCTCAGTCGACGCAGCGCTAACGCAACGTACAGACGATGTCCATGCGACACCGGTCTAATCTATGTCCTTCTGGGTAAATACTCTAGATCCCGCAGTCCTAATCCTAGTCCAGCAAGCCCGAATCATTTATTCCAATCTTAAACGTCATTCTGTCGTGTTTCATAAGAACTTACTCGGAATAGCTTAGGTAAAGATGTTATAACTACTGCTAGTCACCAATTTGTCAAATCATTACTCTCCATTCGAGCTCCACAGCAGTCGGGTAAGTCACTTCAAAATAATTTTCATTACTCAAGTTTATTCAGTTATCACCGTATTTTTAAGTAAATATTACATAAAAATCTATTGTATGTCGATTTGTCACCCTTAAAGCGACAACTATTGGCACATTTAAGAAACTGTGTTACAATACAATATAAATGCAACTCTTCGTAATCTCTTTACTGACATTGTAAGACACTTTTTGGACGATTCTAGTTGAAATTTACAGTAAATATTATCATTTGGTTTAGATATTTAAAAATATACTAAGATTTAATTTCGAACACCTCTTCTTGTTCACAATTAATATTTCTTATAATATTCATAATTGAATTTACTGTAATATTACTAAGTTACCTCGAATATGTAAAAGCGTCCAAAATCATTGAGGCAAGTTTTAAGGAGCACTTAAAGTATGGATCGACCTCAGTGCGAGGTACTGGCGACTTTATGAGGTTACACCTCTAAAACTATGTAAAATAATAAAATAAAAGAAACGCCCCAATAGTGCAAACGATCACAGTTAAACTGTTGAGAATCCTGAGCTAATTACATTGAACAATATTTTAACATTATTTTGGCAAAATTTTTGTTTACTGTCAATAGATCACCTCTGCTTTTGAGGTGTGATGTTATCATGTGCTTATTACGGAAGTACAATCAATATCAAAAATAAATCATCAATGCTGCAAAAAACCAGTTTAATATTCTAAATTCATCATCATCATCTTTATATAACAGTATGTAACACATTGGTTCGATCCTCATAACGTATATTCATTTGCACTATCCAAGGCGCTCATACAAAAATTCTATATCATCATAACGATGACTAAATTGTTCATAAGTACAGATTCCAGCATTTAAACTAACAAACAAATGGAATTACAGAAGCGTTTCCAACCGACCAGCAAATATCCAAGGTTATAATTTCTTATACATACATACCGTCTCACCACAAAAAAATAAACATCTGTTGAACACTTGACTAAATAAACTGTCAATGTCAAATCCGCATTTCACTTTGATTTAAGGTTTGTTTTGCAGTGACACTTTTTTAAGACAACTGTTCAACAACTGATTAAGTTTTTGTAGTACGACGGATAAAGTTTAAACTGTGTGAGGTAACTTCAGACATTTGACTAGAAATGCTTACGGTTTCGTCCGCGTAATATCGAATATAATTTTAGACACGTGACAACATTAACCCCCTAAAATTTTGTAATCAATAACTTTCTCGAGATACAATTAGATTCTTAGCGTATCGAGTGCTACACCGTATTTTATACAATATCGATTAAAATTGTTTAGGCCCTTTAAATATTTTAATTTGGTAATTTACCAATAGATTACTAGGCACTACAGTAAAATATCTAAGCATTAAAACCACATTTATAAAATGTTATACTTATATCTAAGCCCTGCTGCATTGTAAATGCGGTTGTCTTATATAAAACAAAGATTAATATTGTAGGAGCGGTTCTAGCTGAACTATAAGTAATAGATACAGTCGCTTTTACATGGACAACAATTATTCGTAGTTCGGACATAAACATAATTCGTCTTACCATAAACAGTTAAACACCTGTCTAAGACGTCAACGTCAAAACGACATTTCACGTTTAAATAAGGGTCATTTTGCAGTTAAACTATTTAGACTAGCGTTCAACAAATGTTTATCTTTTTGCTGTAAGATGGAATATGATTAAAATATTTACCGATGCTATTTATTAGCTACAGAATATTATAGCTCAAGTGTCCAGGGGCTTTAGCCAAACAACAGACGACAATCGTTATCGCTCACCAGTCGCCAATACATTTTCAACTTTATACCCCAGAGCGTAAAGTTGAAAATCTATTAAAGTTTACAGATCGTTTTCGTTTGTTTGGTTCGTTATCGCTCAGCAGGTTTTAATAGATTTTCAAGTTTGTGCGCTAGGGTATAAAGTTGAAAATGTATTAGTGACTGCTGAGCGATAACGATTGTCATATGCTGTTGGTCCATAGGGCCTCTTCAGACACAGCAATTTTAAGTTTTTCGTTAACATTCTGACATCGTACAATGTATGCGATTAATTCTTAGTTATAATTATCGAGACTTTGTTTCTGGTATGCAACAGGGTATTCAAAGACAGAACGTAATAATATCAAAACAACTTACATTACTACTACACATAAAACAGACATTGTTTCCAGCTTTAGTATACTTAAGATTAACAAAAAAATATTATTATTAATTCTGTAAATCATTCATAGAAAATGAGAACATTGTCTTTGCACCAGTGTGAATTTTTTTAAATATATTTTCATAATTAATTTGCGCGACTTTATTGTGGCAACATTACTCAAAATGAAATGATCGTTGTTACAAATTCTGAAAGTCTTTAATCACTAAGGTACATACGGCTACAGATCAAGCTATACAAAACCAAAAATGTGCGAAAATATCTTGTAAAGCGAGGCCAAGATAAACTGGATTTGTATAGCTTGATGTGAAACCGTGTGTACGCATACAATCGTATATTCCGGCTTAAGAGATTATTTAATTAAAGATTAATATGGCGTGGCCATAATAGACATCTAGTATATGAAGACATTTAAAACATTGAAGTAGTTATCCGCATTTCCGTGCTTTGTACTCTATAAATTAATATTCATCGAATCTGTAGCCATAGCTGATCATCAAACCGCTTCAGACTAAAATAGAAGGAAAGACAATTATAGTAAGTTTAATTTAAACGGGGTCTCGTCTATAGTGGTAGACAAACAAGGAATCAGGTGGCCCAGGAGGGAAAGGGACAGAGCTATACAAGTCTTTTAGCCCCATCTCGTTCACTCACTGGAACAAGCCTGGTTTTAAGACGTTGTAATACCAAAGGACCTTAACCCATAGCGGCCATGTTTTTTTGACAATTTATGTCTACGGCAAGTCATGGTGACAAGTTTACAGTTGCAAAGTCCACACGTCTAGATCTGACTATTTTGGTGTAGTAAAAAGATTGACCTCATATCACAGATTACCAGTTACAACCCTCTGTAAAAACATTCATAAGCTGTACCTAATAAACAAAACCAGCCATATCATAAGAATTCTAAACCAAGGTTGTCCGAAATAAATTGTAACAAACGCACAGCGCTGCTTTTGACAACCGACTGAGCTAGGGGCTGCCGGTAGACCGACGGCCAGTAGGCATAGTTAGTAAGTACATGGAGTGCATCTGTAATCTGTGATCATATTATGGTTATATGTCTGGTTAGCCCTAATGTTCAGATTATAAAGCAAGAGTCCCAGTTCTAGATATCACGTACAATGGGCACGCTATTTGATAACTCTATGTCCTCCTCATCTTAGTCTGGTAGCTACAAATCTTCATAAAAATAACATGAAATCCTGGCCTCTCCATCCAGGTGTATTGGTCATGTGTGCGAGGTCGGTCGGTCCTCTTAGTAGATGGTCTTGGGCGGTCCCTCCATGTCCTCGGCGCTCTTCAGCATCAGGTAGTAGCTGTTCACGCACAGGATGCAGTACGCCATCACCACTGGAAATGAGAAAATAATTTGTTAGACCGGGTTAATACCATGAAATACGGCATTATTTGCTAACTTGATTTGTTATTATAATATTCATTTACCTCAGGGAGCAATTGTTACTATGGATGTCAACGACGATATATTACTAGACTCCTAATAACAGGCGACCGATGTCTGTCAACACATTAGGCAAAAAAGTATATCAGTCTTATTTCTATTTTAACATACTTTGAGACCGAACAGACCTTGATTTAGCCAATCACAACGCAGTACCCCGTCCCCCTCGCTTACGGAGTACCTCAGCGAGTTGACAGAATAGTTTTTGTTTCTTAGATCGTGCATGCGGAGTCTAGTAATATATCGTCGTTGATGGATGTACTAAGCGTTTATACTATAAATAGGAATGTTAATGACATCCATCTGTTAACTGCCACTTACAAGTACTAGCTAGTGGAAAGTTATTGAGCAACAAAATTATGTAAACGTTTTTTCTTTCTTTCTATTGTATTAATTTAACGATAAACGATGCCTCTTTTAAGGCAGCAACACTCATAGAGTGACTTCATCCACTAGGTTTCAGTTTACCGCATCGAACTAGTACACGTACTAATTGTATTGCATCGCAAAAAGCCTCCTCACTCCTGACTCCACTCCCACTGGCTTAAAAATGTAGTGTCTCACCAAAGAACAGCAGTCCCTCGAAGAAGGAGAGGAAGATGTCAGTCCCGGTCCCGGAGAAGCCGTGCATGGCCACCAGCACCACGATACAGACCAGCGCCGCTATCATCAGGATGGACATCACCACCACCCACACACGGATGCCACTTGACTTGCGCTGGAAACATACACAAATAATTAATTAGTACTAAATATTAAATGAATGACTGAATGATTGATTGATTGAATGGCTGAATGATTGATTGATTGAATGGCTGAATGATTGATTGATTTATTGAATGGCTGAATGATTAATTGATTGATTGATTGATTGATTGATTGATTGATTGAATGACTGAATGATTGATTGATTGATTGAATGATTGATTGATTGAATGACTGAATGATTGATTGATTGAATGAATGAATGATTGATAGAATGAATGAATGAATAAATCTATTGCTAGAATATAGGTGTACAGTTACATGATAAATTAAGGATAAAGTCTCACTACATTTTATGCTGAATCATGATGAAAGAATTACACAATGTATTGTACTCGTATTCATTAAATTTTTGTGTACATAATAATATATACAGGGTGAATTTTTCAACTGGGCGTGAATGGCTATACAGGGTGAATTTTTCAACTGGGCGTGGATGGCTACTTTCGAAACTATGAGGAATATCGAAAAACGTTGAAAGGAGTCTCGAGGCCGATTTTGACGAAAACTAAAACTGCATCATTGGATTTTAGAAAAATCAAAAATCCTGGCCAGGAATCGAACCCGCTGATTTTGGAAAAAAAATCACACCCTGTATTATTACACCGTTCGATAGTCTTGTTAATAATGATCAAATTCTGGGAAATAATCATAGACGGCAAACTTATAGAAATGGCTGATTTTTATGAAATTGCTATTTTTCCATGTTACTTTACATCTACTGAACCATAATTTATTCGAAATTATAAAATTTCATTGTTTTTAATGTCTCACTGGATTTGACGTTTCAACAATCCCACTGTACTTATGAATACGACATTATTGAGTTGAACTAAAAATAGCATTATTTTAAAGAAGAAACGGTAACTTATGTTTCAAATACAGTCTTTGCCTTGAAGATTAATCAGTTTTTTTGTAATTATACGTTTTCCTTAAGTTTGCCGTATATGATTACTTCCCAGAATTTGATCCTTATTAGCAACACTATCGAACGGTATAATAATACAGGGTGTGATTTTTTTTCCAAATTCAGCGGGTTCGATTCCTGACCAGGATTTTTGATTTTTCTAAAATCCAATGATGCAGTTTTAGTTTTCGTCAAAATCGGCCTCGAGACTCCTTTCAACGTTTTTCGATATTCCTCATAGTTTCAAAAGTAGCCATCCACGCCCAGTTGAAAAATTCACCCTGTATACGAAACTATGAGGAATATAGAAAAAGATTGAAAGGAGTCTTGAGGTCGATTTTGACGAAAACTAAAACTATATCATAAGATTTTAGAAAAATCAATAATCCTGGCCAGGAATCTAACCGGCTGATTTTGGGAAAAACCACACACTGGGAAATTATAAGGAAAATTAATTTTGGGCAGTAATCATTGACCTACGGAACTTAAGGAAAAAGCAGATATTGATATTTTTTATGTTAGGTTTCTATAAAACTATTCGAAATTATTAGCAACACAACAAACGCCATAAAAAATATAAGTATGCTTAATTTGATTCATTTTTTTTTATCGTGGTAAAATCATCAAATGTAGTGCCTGGGTAGGGGGACTCCCCTACCCAGGGCAAAGCGAGAGGGACTGTCAGACTCGAACTGACTAAAATCCACGGTGTCCTTCAATAGCCTTTATGTTCCGGGGTCACGGTAAATCGTAAGTCCCGCGACCCCGGCAGGCTTTGAGCGTGACCCCGGCAATTTGATTCACTTGCCTCGCTTTTGCATTTTACATAGACTTCATAATCCTAAAGTGTTCAGGGCATTGGATAGGATAAAGAAGGCACCAACAACATAATTATCACAACACGTCGAAAACAGTCGCTATGGATAAAGCTACTAAATGGTCCACCCAATCCAGGGCCGTCTTTTCTATTGGGCATTCAGGACCTCCGGGGTTGATGGTCGACTCACCTTGCAAGCGGAGTACAGTAACGTGAAGGCGAGCAGCACGTGCACCACGGTAACCACTGCCACGGTGACGCTGATCTTGTACCAGGCGGAGTACACCCCGTCTCCAACGTCCTCGGCCGTCCCTGCCAGAGCGCGGAAACCTTCAGCGTACACCGCGCACATTATCATCAGAGCGAATGATACCAGCTGGGGACGAAATTTAAAAAGATTAGTAACCTGACTAGAATAAACTAGAGAAAAACTTAAAAAATCTGATCATTTCAGCCTATTGCAGTCCACTGCTGGACATAGGCCTCTCCCAGGGAGCATCTACTGCCAGCTACCTTCTTCAGGTCGTCGATCCATCTTGCCGGTAAGGCGTCCCATCACGTTTACCTACTCGCGGTGTCCATTCGAGAAACTGCCTACTCCTTTCGTCGGTTCTGCGGGAGACATGAAAATATCTAGTTGCCAAGAATTGATAGAATTAAGAAGACCCGAAACAATGTGGGCACTATGCGGCGCTGTAGTCACGCAATGAGCGAATACTCATTACCCAGTAAGTGGATCATATTGTGGGCAGCAGCGCATTCAAAAACAGCCAGATCCAAAAAAGCTATTTGCAGATCATCCGAATATTTGAACCGTGCGGGGATAGAACCCACAACACGCTGTGCTGCAGTAGATCTCCCAGCCACTGCGCCAACCGTATCGTCTACGTGTTAGTAGATAACGAGTCTGCATAATAAATATTAGAATTATGCCTCGGGTTACTGTTGAGAAAGAGGATTATTTTCGCAAATCAGAAAAGGCGTTCCAGGTTTATCAACTTTTCAACTCATTTGGTAGGTAAGGCAGTTCTTAAAATTTAAAACAATAATGGCGTGTTACAAGTACCTACAACTAAAATACCGTTATCTACTAAAGCCGAAGTTTTATATGCTGAATACCATACAAAATGCGCACTAAAAATTCAAATGCTCTCTCCAAGTCTCAAATAGGTGTAGGTAGCCTAAAATTCGACACTTGAACAGCGTAGAAGGCGGGTGTGTGGTGATGAATATTAATGATTGAAATGAATTGCACGAAAACAATTGTTTCTTCACAGTAACTATGTAAACATATTATTTAGTTTTAAAACGGGATATTTACCATGTTTATTATTTGTTTGTCAAAACAAATAATAAACATACTAAATAATAGTTATAGTGACCATGTCAGTCTAAAAACTTATATGTAAACATAATTATACAGGTTGGTTTGAAAAACTTATTCAATACAAATCCGAAACTCAAGGTTGTCTCGTCTTGTCGTGCGATAAAACTGTGGATGTTTGAACATTCAGTTTGCGAAATATTCGGCTTCGGCTTATCGCGAAGTTTACAACAGTCGTAAAGCCTGCACAAACAACCTGCTCAAAGTCGTAATTAAAAGTTGAAACATTGTATGCTATTAAGTGTTGACTAATTACAATAAAACAATCCTTGGCAACGCTCTTATTATATTACTACTCGCGTAAACAAACGCGCTATTTATACAACAGCTACCTCTACTACTCGTAAACATGCATGGCGGAAGTAATTCCCTCAAAAAATAATCGAATTAAACTTTGTTTTAAAAACATACCAGGTGTATAAATCCTATGAACTTGGCGCCGACCTCCAGGCCCATGCACCAACAGAACGAAGTAACATGCGGAACACCCATCTTGGAACTGTCCTCGTCGACACGCGCGCGGCAACTGGAATGTAAAACAAGCTTCACCGTGAGTGATACGCCCCTAGCCCCGCGCAGGCGCCGCGGCGTCCACGCCATGACGTAGGCGCATTTGTTGTTGACGTCGTAATGACAACACTTCCTTGAACTTGCATTCGCGTGTCTGTTAATCTTACACAAGGGAAAGCCCTTGCGTCACTAAGGGCCGGTATTTCAATATCAGCTTATCTCGAAGTGATCCAGGATTAAAGATAAGAACGACTTAGGTGTATTTCATTATAGGATTAAAGTTAAGCGGCAAATAAAGTCCACCCTAACTAGCCTTAATCTAAGTGGAGGATTTCTTTCGCTTAAGTTCCGATCTGAGATTGAAGTGTGGCTACCTCAAAAAAAAGTTGCTTCAGGGTAATTTTTTTTGACCCGCAAAAATCAACACGATAAGGTAGGTAATGAAATAATGGCCGTTTGCTTGATAAATAATAATTTTATGCACGCGAATTATTAGGAGCCAAGTCTTTAGCGAGGAATAAACAGCTTTTTTTTTACTGATAGCCAATTTGTTCTATAAGTCGTTATTAGAGAATAGCAACATTAATTGTTGCTAGTAAAATGTCAAAATTGAAGTACATAATGAGTTTTGAATCTGTTGTCGTTGCGTGTGATTTTTTTGTGTGGTGATCATTTAAGTATTTTTGTTTCGATTCGGTACTGTTTCTTGTTCGGAATAATTTCAGAATGGAGAAAAAACGATGCACCAACTTCAGTGCAATCGAGATAAATCTGCTGAAAGATATAGTCTTGAGTAAAGCACATATAATAGAAAATAAAAAAAGTGATGCTAATACATGGAAGACGAAAAAAAACTGCTGGGAAGAAATTAGCGTTGAATTTAACAGCAGATCTTTAAATCCAAAATCTGCTGAAACACTTCGGAAAAAATGGGACAACATGAAAAAAACCGTGAAAGATAAGGTGACGGGCCAAAGAAAATATGCTCTTGGCACGGGGGGAGGTCCTCCAATGCCACCTCCGAACCTCACCAAAGAAGAGGAAGGAATATTTAGCCTGATTAGTGTTCAAGCAGCAGGCACTGAGTCTGTTTGTGATAGTGACTATCAACCTGATACTCCTGTACAAGTTACAAGTCAGGACCCCATAATAATAACAGATATCACACTGGATATGACCAATAATGACAAAGAGAATTTGAACGCCTCTGAGGTAATGCTACAAGTTGTAAATATATTAAATACCAACCTGTTTCTTTTCATCTTTTTCACTACCCTGCTACATTTGTTTACTGACAAAATTTAATACTTTTGTTATTATTTTCAGAGTATCTATTTGGAAAATGACATGCAAGAGGACGAACTTCATAAGTGGAGTGACTACACTCCAAAAACATTAAGGACGAAGCCAACCCTACAATTAGTTACAGATGATGATAAAGAAAATCCTTTCCGCAGATACCGGAAGCGCAATCACACTGGTCAATTGACAAACAAAGCCTGGACTGAATTGGCAAAAGATAAAAGGGAACTATGTCAGATGAAAAAAGAACACATGCAAGCCCTTATTGCTGAAAGCGAATCAAGAAAACGCTACTATGATTTGCAAAATCAATTATTAGAATTAGAATTAGCAAAGAAAAAGAAAGAGGATTCACTTTCGGAAAATTAGGCTTTTACTGTTATAATAGTACCTAGCGTTTTCTTGATTTGCCTTCTTACTTGTTAATTTTTTTCAAGTTTAAGTAATTAAAACACAATGTTAATTTAAATAATTTATTTTAGTACCCCTTCCTACAAATTATTAAAATAATGAATGTATGGCAGAACATGTGGAGAGACATTCTGGCTGCCTCTATAAAACGGATCCACTGGCACACTGCTAGTCTCCAAGATAGCCTGTTCAATCTCTGGTAAATTGACAGGTGGATCACCGTTATTCATTTTTACTGCAACATTATGCAATATTGCACAGGCCACACATATATGCTGCACTTTTGTAAGTGCCAAGCGAATACCAAGTGCTAATACAGGGAACCTTCTCTTCAAAACACCAAATGTCCTTTCAATGGGGTTTCTGGTTCGAATTTGAGCTTCATTAAATAATTCTTCTGCTGTTGTAGTAGTCTGCGCAAGGGGAGTCAGACAATAATCTGTAACAGCATAACCACTATCACCTAGCAGAACAGATGCATTAAATTCTCCCCTTTCAAATCTCTCTTTCACCAGACTATTCTGAAATATTCTTGAGTCATGAGCTAAACCGGGCCAACGAGCAACAATATCTTGAATGATCAAATCAGCCGTACATATGGCTTGAACATTTAATGAAAAAAATTGTTTTCGGCACCGAAAAGTCTCAGCCTGCGCACCACCTACAATGTTAATCAAAAACAGTTACTTTGTAAATTGAACTCATTACAAAATTAAAGTGGAAACATTATACTATGGCAGCAACTAACAACTGCAGCACAGATTTTCACTACTTAAAACTTTGTGAAATTATGAAAATAAACAGAATCTGGAAGCCAATAACAATGACTGCCTTGGAATATTTTAATCTGATTTATTTTCCTAACAAGTCACTCACCTGGAGATTCAAGTTTTATATGTGTGCAGTCTAGGGCTCCAACCACATTTGGGAATTTTGAAATTAAATAAAATTTCTTTTTAATTTCTGCAATATTTTGGTTTGTTGGCATTGCTATATATTTAGAACGTAGTTTTACAATTGCTAGTAACACTCTCCATATATGTTTTCCAGCTGTTGACTTGTGTATGCCCATAAAATCTCCATTGCATAGCAAAAAATTACCAGTTGCCAAAAACTTCAATGTTAGCAATAGCATTTGTGATGGTGTTAATGCTTTATTTCTGAAACAAAAAATAATTCATGATTTCGGGGTTACATTAGAAGTCTGTGAGGAATCTATGTACCTATATGTAGGTACAGGTATTCTTTTGAAATATTACCTCGTAGTAGGCCATTTGATTTCGTCCCTTATCTGTTCCAGCACAACGTATGCTGTACGTTTCGTTAGACGAAATCGGTCGTAAAATTCACCTTCATTCCATTTTTGGAAATGATTCTCTCTTTTTCTATAGATCCGTATACGTCGTGGGGTCGTAGAATAATTGATAAATTCAATAATGTCCTCATCATCATCACTGCTCGAGCTAGAAGTATAGTAATACTTACTGAAACAAAAACATTTTATAGTTATCTATTTGCCAAGTTGTAAAATCGTGGACAAAGAGGGAAAACGGTAGCCAGGTACTTACGTGATACTACTCAATTGTTGAGACAACTCTTCATTCATTTTTCGCAGCAGAAATGTCGTGAACTTGATTTTAAACTTGATAAATTATTATTTAAATACGATTTAAAATCCAGACAGCAGAGGGAAGTAAAAAATTGGCAGGCAGAAGTGTCATGTTCATGTCAGTCAGTCGTTAATGACAACAAAAATCATAGACAAATGACATAATCTGTTGCATTATTACTATTTATCCTAGATTGGCTAAGGCGAGGAAGATCCGGATTGAAATACGCTTCTGTCTTTCAAAAGTGAGACTTAGCTTAAATGCAGGACTTAACTTAAGCAATAAGTTAAGGTAAGATTGAAATACCGGCCCTAAGCTTGTAGTAAACTTAACACGTGTGGGTGTGTATATTTTTGTACTGGCCTTTATTTAAAAGGTCAAGCTCTAACTCATTCAATAAACTTGTTTGCCAACGTTATCTCGCCTACCGTATCAAAATATTGAACAAATCTTCGCTGATTAATTTAGTATTAGGTACCTACTTACTAGAGATGTTGCGAATTTCACATTCGCATACATTCGCAGATTTTTAGACATTCGCATTCGCATCCGCATACATTCATGCTCATATTATGCGAATACGAACGCGTGAAATATACCAATATTTGGAACTGCTTCTTGTACACATTTCATTCATCCTTATCTGGCGTCTTTCTCTCCATTCATATTTTATTCAGTCTGCCTTTATTTCACCATTCATCAATATAATGTTCATCAAATTAATCACAAACATCAATCATAAAAATTACCATGCTGAGATAAACGTGTTTCATTCTGCTTGTCTTTCAATGACATCAATTCAATTCCAATATTCGCGAATGCGAATACGAATATTCAGTTAAAAAAAGTATGTAAGAGAAGCTCTAAGAGGGTCATCTCTTAGAGCTTCTCTTACATAATTTTTTAAACTGAATATTCGCATTCGCATTCGCGAATATTGGAATTGAATATTCGCATCCGCATTCGCATTCGCGAATGTCAAAACAGAACATTCGCAACATCACAATTAGGTACCATTACATAACAGTATTAGACAGGCGATTAAGTACATTTTGTGATTATTGTTTCGCCATGCCTTATCGACGAAAAAGATTATGCGTAGGCTACCTGTCCGAAATGAATGACGATCAGATATTTTGAACAGATGCCTGTATATTTAAGTGTTTTATTGAGTAAGTCTCAGTTATCTAGATACTATTTAAAGTCTAGATAAATAAATCTATTGAGGCATAATTTAAATTAATCTTATCTACCTATACATCAATGTAATTTGGCAGCCCCGATATTGTGTGCCCAAAGATTTTTATAAACAAAATGATTCAACGTATTCCTAAAATAACATTAATGGATGCTAAATTATAATGATGCCATATGTTGTGCAATAAAAACAACAAACAACAGCTATCTACGCACATGCCTACCACTTTGATAATTCCGAAATTCCCAATTCACCAGAACTGTGAGTGATTCATAATTTACAATCTCCCTCTGACGTCATCACGCATCGATATAGCAGAGCTGGCAGAGCTGCATCAAGTGCAGGTGATTGTGAACCTTATGTGCGCTATCAATTACGAAGAGTTACAGTAATGAAGACAGAAAAAAACTTGCATACTTAAATCCGAAAACAGGAGAAACAAGGTTAATGAAAATTTGGCTAGAAAATATGGCGCCCCAGTAGCTAAGAAGTGTGCCCGGTCACCCTGTGTAAGACACAGAGGTCACAAACAGACGAATGTTTTCAATCTGTGTTATAATCTGTGTTATAATCGATTAATGCAGACCAAAAACAACGCAGTGACGGAACGATTATGTCAATTAGACTAAACGCTCGTGAACCCTCCGTATAACGCACAGTATAACGGTTGTCTTGGTAAGGCTAGAAACTTGTTTAGTGATGAGTTATAATGCTGGACAACAGACCTGTGGTCTGTGCGACAGACCCATGGCGATAAAGGGAACCTCAAATTATAAAACATCAGACAATTAAAATGTTTCAACCTTCAACCTTGTCCCTGACCTACTGCAGACTCATTAATTGATCAAGTGAAGATCATGTTCGCTTAACTTCGTTTATTTTATGGGCCGTTGTAGTATCTAGCTCGTGCTTCTCTTTTGGATCTACATATACAACCACATTTACATTTGCAAGAGTCTTGTTTGTAACATTAAATAAAATTGATGCATTAACTCGAACCACTCCACAATTGCAAATATTGCGTCAATCGTAAGCCCCAGGAGTTTCAATCACACTGTGTATTTTTAAACTTGGCTCTGTATCTCTGGAGATTACATACTTCAATTTTTTTTTGTAATAATATCTATGTTAAGCTTGTTTTTTTATTTAGGTATGTGTATACAATTTGATATACACGTCTCATCAAAGTTTTAAAAACATAAAACGTAACAATATTTACAAGATTAATTAACCCATAAGAAGCTGTGGTATTTGGTGTCGATAAGATAATGATGGAACATACAGTACCAACAGCGTACATTTGTCTCGAGCGCTCTTAAAAAATCATCTTTGAAGACAGAATGCTGACACATTCTTCTGTGCCACACACACTCGTCAAATCCTGGGTCTTCGCAGTAAGCAGAAGTTTATATGGAAAACCAATGATGAAAAAGACGTTACATTCAAATAAATATGGACGGAGTACGGGGGATGGCATTAACAAGTACATTTCCAAAGTCAATCTGATAGAGGTGAAAGCAAAATGCAAAGAAAAAACGAACCGACAAAGAAAAGCTAGATCTAAAGCAAAGATAAAGTGACTTACTGGGTATCGTCCGCAGCCATTGTCACTAGAACACTGAGCGAAGGATGCAGTAAAGTAGCTATGAAACACGTCTACTTGCTTTTTTACGTGTTTAATATATGTGGTCTGACGACGTAATTATAAGGGTAGACCAAGTCAGGAGCTTGTTGCGATCGGGATACTTCTAGGCATAACACTATGACCTGTTTTATTTAATTCCTAAGATTTTATGGTTAATACAGTCCGAATTGGTACGTTTTTTCAGATCATAGACCAATGACTACAGCACAGAAACCCCCCGATACTAACACAATGCCTCGTGGGTTCGTGTAACTTCGTTTTTGCACAGAGACGCTTACCTCCTCTACCTTGTACCGCCTCGGATATACCGCTAGTGATGATAGTGAACTTATCAAGGACAGGCCCTCGCGTTATTATTGATCTGGCACGCATACAGGCGGAGTTTATTTTAGGGGAACACTTACTAATGAAACGTTTTTTAGCGCAAGCTTTGCTTTCGGCTTTTCAGCGTCGAGCCAATATTGTCCATGACCTATTTAACTGTATATATATAGCTGTTATCTTGTACAACATGCAAAAACTACTCATACATATATGTATGAGTAGTTTTTGTTTGTTACTCTGCCTAGTCCTGTTGTATCTCACAATCCACTTCATGCGGAAATGAATATTCTATTGATTGCAGAAACCACATGGCTTGGTTTCGGATGTGCGCTATTGTGACTCATACTGATGATAACAATTCCGTTAATTGATAAATTGACATCGCCATTGTTTTTAATTTATTTGTACTCGTGTTCTTAATTGATACTTTTTGGTAACATTAACACTGCCAACTACCGGGGCAATGGTTTCTTTTATTGCGCTCACTATCGTCTATGCTTACCTTTCCAAACGATATAGTAGGTATGCCAGCTATATAGAACAACCCAAATTGACTGTAAAAGTAGATCAAATGCTAACAGAACACATTGAAATCTGTACAAGGTCGGAGTGACGTCAGGTCTATTAATCCTGCGCTATGGGCACAATAAGATACGCACTACCTAGCAATTACAAGGTCTATTTAGTCAGACACAGAGTCTAGTGTTCATTTGTTTATTAAAAACGGGCGCCGGTATGACCAGCGCAAAGTAGTAGTATGTTGGAATACCTATAGCGCGATGGGAAAAATGCGTGAGTTCAGGGCCGTTTAAAATTTTTAAAGACCCTCGGCTATGTAGGACTGTGAGGCCCAAATAGGATGGAAAGCGAGCAAGTGAATCAAATTCACTAGCTTCGGATTCGTCAGGTTTTATTTTAGTACGCTTAAAAAAACGGGGCAATTGCGAATGGGAATCGCGCTTAAAAGGTTCCAGACCATTATTTATACGGTTTAGGCGCCAAAACATTAATTCGCAAAATGGCGAAATTACAATTTTGAGAGTTAAGCGTTTGGAGAAATTGCCATTTAGAGATCTCCTTTTGCGACTAGATTGCCGTTTCGCGAATTAGGCGAATTTTTGCGCCTAAACCATTTAATACGTAATTATGTATTAACAACACGCTGTATACTGAGCAATGCAGATGGTCAAAGTATTGTCAGTAACAAACCGGTTGCAGGTAAGCCTATAGGCTATAGTGCTACTATTATAACTGTCGGAGTCTCGTCAGGCGGCGCCTGCGCAACGGTGTTTGTAGCTGAACAGTCCAAGGTCGTGCCTATGTCCTTACAATCAAGAGATGTCGCTGTATACATTTAATAATAATTAAAAGGTAAGCGGGATAAGATTTTAATTTACGGTTATTTATGTCCCGCCTTACGAGTTGCAGGTCGTGGGTTCGAACCCCGACAGGCGCATTACCACTCCGACATCCTAACATCTACCAATCCGCACTGAACCCGCGTGTTCGATTATGGCCCGCTCCCTCTCTCAGAGAGAAGGCCTGTGTCCCAGCAGTGGGAACAGTATAGGCTGATGATGAGGATGATTGAGTTGTGGAGATAAACAAAAATATTTTTATTTATGTATACTGTACAGACACCAGCAGGTCAACCTACCTAAGTCTATCAGATACCAATTTAATATGAAAATCTATTAAAGGTTGATGTGTTGCCGTCTGTACCTATATTATCTCATGATAATTTTTTATTTGTGCTACGGCATTTTTGTAAGACAGATACACATGTATAAACATACCTAGTTACACTTATCAGTATTCTTCTGGTTCTTTGCGCAAACACTTTTAAAAGTTTGCTCAAGATCAGGGCCCCCGCATCCATATGTGCAAAGTGTGCAATGCACACGGGCGCCATCCTCTAAGGGCGCCAAAACAAAGGGCCCAAAAAAATATTTAAAAAAAGATTTTAAATAATTTAGAAATAGGAGTTGAGAATTTATATAGGATTACATACAAGTAAGTACTTTAAATATTTGATCTCACTTTCAGATTAAAACTTGAAGTCCGGAAACGTTTTACTAGAGCTGACTGCGCTCGCTCTTCTATGAAGAATTACCTTGTTCTATTCCAAAAACCTAAAAAATATCGCGCTCACTTCGCTCGCGCTTTTAATTAATAAATTGCCGTTCGGTTTTCTTGACCTCCCTTTTGATAGCTCATTTTTCAATACCAAATGCTAAACTAACATACAATAAAAATGTATGTTAGTTTAATCTTGTTGTGTTCTACAACATTTTAAAAAGTTTGTCTTCTCTAAGATGGTATGACACTCTGGTTTGGGTGTGAAGTTGATGGTTTCTTTTGTGTTTAAGTTCCGAGGAGTCAAGCTTTACAGCTCAGGGCGCTGAATTTTAAAATACACCACTTACCTACCATAAAAAAACGATGATTCAAAATGCTTTAAGGGGCGCCAAAATCCTTTTTTGCACACAGGCGCCAGTAGCCCTTACGGGGGCCCTGCTCAAGATAGCATATTTGGATACCTATGCAAACTGTGCTATTACCACTATTAATAAAAAACATGTGTAAAATTTATATAACAAAGAACATTACAACCTCATTTTCTTTTATCATAATCGGAAGTGATACTTCTCCTGTTTTTAATAAATCTGGGTGCCGTTCCTGTGCATTTATAAAAGTGTTTTAAGTGACTTTGTTGTGTCTGCCAGGGTCGCAGAACTTACCGAATTACCATGACCCTGGAACGTAAATAGCTATTGAAGGACACCGTGGATTTTAGTCAGTACAAATATGACAGTCCCTCCTGTCACCCAAAATCATCAAATGAGTGAGTACCATGATAAAAAAGTGACCTTGTTGCTCAGTGGGATGCTTCATATTGATAGCTGACACAGTAAATTATGTAGAGGATGGAAAACTTTATAAAGTGTTGATATAATAGACACATAACATACACATTCCACACATACAAACACAACACTATGAATGAACTGTTTTCGTTGATTAGATTCAATTATATTGATAAACATTTTTATTATTTAATAAATAAACAAGTTTACAATATTAATAACAACAATGTATGAAAGAACGGAGTCCTAATACAGGCTTTATTAGCTTATAGGAGGCTCCAATCACTGCCTTCGTAGTAAATAAGAAAACTTGTTAAATCTTCTTTTTTTTCATTTTCTTTTATTTTTTTATGTAGGTACCTAATTTACCTACTTGTTTTCTCTTTTCTTTAAAAAAAAACGTTGCCACACACTGGAATTTCTTTGGCATTGTGGGTGTGTTTACAAACATGGAAAATCACAACAAACACCCACCCAGGAATTGAACCCACAACACATCCGCTCAGCCACTCTTTTTTCAATTATTTATCCGTGTACTTGTCAAATGGTGACTTTGACATGACTATTTATTGCATGAGACTCTGCCGCATATGTTAATGAGATATTGTTTTATTTTACATAATTAATTATCTAGTTAAATGACTCAATAATAATATATTTGGAAGTCTCGCTTTGCTTTTTGTTTCAAGCATTTTTTTAGAATGACCCTTTTTAGGATAATTGAAATCTCCAAAACGCAAAAAAAAAACAAAAGTGTTGTGAAAAAAACAAGCTATTTGCCAGTAATCTGTCTGAGAGACTGGCAGCATTACCTTAATGTAATGTTAAATGATTAAGTAATAAAGTTGTTTTTCTCATATTAAGCAAGCAGCAATAGGTATTTCAAAATAATAAAAATTCTTAGAAATATCTGCCAAACTAGACTAACACATCTTAATGACTTCCATAAAAGTCATATCAGTTCCAAAAATCCAGCTCCTAAGATGACCCAATTACCAAATTACTTGGAAAAATAAAATACTGTTGCAATACAAATTTCCATATTTTTATTGATCCTTTCATTCATCCTTTGTTCATAGAGTGTGACCCAGACTTTCTACTGTGTGTGTTACTAGGCAACCATCTTAATTAGATGGGTGTGCCTAATTGACATAGTTTTATTTCATTTTTGCTAGTATAAATATGTAGGTATGTTCAATAATGGATAATAACATAAAACATTGTTTTTTCCATTTTTTAAAGAACCAAATTCCATATTTTTTTTAGTTAACGTGGTAAAATTCATCAAATGTGTCCTACCCAAGGCAGGACGGGAGGGACTGTCAGACTCGCACTGACTAAAATCCAAGTGTACAATAGCCCATTACATTCCAGGGTGACGGTAATTCGATAAGTCCCGCGACCAAATTCCATATATTTGGATATCATTCCATACATTTTATTCTCTTAATAAGTAAAATGTTTATTTCACAAAAAAACATTTTACTTACTTTTAGAACGTTAGAGAAGATAATATTATAATACTATATCTACCACAGATATCTCCACGAAAATAGTATATAAGATAAACCCCGAATATAAACATCTGGTCGAATATTATCAGCGAAAGAAGGCAGGCGCCCGTAACCTTGTAGAATAAATAATTGATAGATCTCTGTGTACTTACATCTAGTTAAAAAAAAACTCCTTTTAACGAAGTCCTAACAATCGCATGTATTAGGCACCACTAAAGCACTAATTGTGATCGAAATTACAATACGAAACTCGCTAGTAATAAATAAAAATTCAATAAATAAAATTTTTCGATCACGGCGGCACAGAGCACGTAACTTTCTCGGTCGGCGGGGTCGGCGGCGGCGGCGGGTCCGAGACAGTCCGAGATAGATAGATTGTCAAATGTGATCAAATGTTTACAAGTGCGACAAGGACACACGATTATTTTGACAATTCGAATGGCGCCTCGACGGCTGAGTGACGTAAGAAGCGAAGGCAGCGCGTTTCGTTTCACTCTCGCAAAGACTGATTTGTAATGGTTTATTTTTTAACTTTTATATCTAATTTACTTTTGATAGCCCAAAATCTTGTTATTCTTACCAAGTAACGATTAACGACTGGAACCGGAACTCGGAATCGGTCTGGAACTGAGACGGGAACTGGGACTGGAACTAGGAGTGGGAGTGGGACTGGGACTTTTTTATTTTTTATTGTTTTTAAAGTAGGCAGTCTGTAAGCCTTCTTTAAAAACAATAAAAAATACATGAATAGAAAAACTTATTAAAATTGCTAATAACAAGCCTCCACATGACGTATATGTTATTATAATATCTAACGTAACCTAATTGTATAAGTATTTATTTATATAAATGAAGTCCAGCATAATAATTACTATTCCAGCTTGTTTTACTGCATTTATTTATGTCAGACAGTTTGAGCGCAGCTAAATATTAGAATTAGCGAAGAACTCCTTGGCTAATATCCGTCTCGTTGTGCTAGCGGAAGTACAAAATAGATCAATGTTCAACTCACGCGGTAGGTTATTAATACTAGAGGCGGTTCTGGAAAAGAAGGCATTTCGCCTAAAGTTTGTAAAGGAAAATGGAACGTTGATTGGTGGACGTTGACGTAAGCAAAGTTGGTTGGTCCGCAGTTCCAACGAACCACCGATTCAAATCACCATACATTCCGGCTAACAATAACTTATCCAGTAAAACACGGACTGGGACTGGGACTGGGATTGGGACTGGGACTGGGACTGGGACTGGGACTGGGACTGGGACTGGGACTGGGACTGGGACTGGGACTGGGACTGGGACTGGGACTGGGACTGGGACTGGGACTGGGACTGGGACTGGGACTGGGACTGGGACTGAAAAAATTGACAAAATCGTAAAATTGACAAAATTGAAGAATGGTAGTCAATATCGTAAAATTGCCAATATCGTAAAATTGACAAAATCGTTAAGTTGACACTGTCATAAAATTGGCAAAATAGAAGAATGGTAGTCAATATCGTAAAATTGCCAAAATCGTCAAATTGACAAAATCGTGAAGTTGACAAAATCGTCAAATTGACAAAATCGTAAAATGGACAAAATCGTAAAATTGACAAAATCGTTAAGTTGACAATGTCGTAAAATTGACAAAATCGTAAAATATGACAACATAATTTTTACCATAACGTCGTCCAGTAGAATTGAAATATGTAGTTCAATACAACATGCTATAAATAAAAACCTACTAATAATATTTACAAGGAAAAATAATAATAAATAAATAAAAAGAAGAAAAAACATTCATAAGGCGTCGAAGAATACGTCCACATCGCTGTCAACGGGGACAGTGCCCAGAACGCTGGCAGCATTGCCACGTTGTATGGCAATGCTAATTCGTTGGCCAAGGAATAGGCCAGCCCTCTGGTCACCTGAAGAGTGATCATCGTGAAATGGACAAAATCGTAAAATGGAAAAATCGTAAAATGGACAAAATCGTAAAATTGACAATATCGTAAAATTGCCAAAATCGTTAAATTGACAAAATCGTAAAATTGACAATATCGTCAAATTGACAAAATCGTTAAGTTGACAATGTCGTAAAATGGACAAAATCGTAAAATGGACAAAATCGTAAAATTGACAAAATCGTAATTGTCTTAATTGACAAAATCGTTAAGTTGCCAAAGTCGTAAAATTGACAAAATCGTAAAATTGACAATATCGTCAAATTGACAATATCGTTAAGTTGACAATGTCGTAAAATGAACAAAATCGTAAAATTGACAATATCGTCAAATTGACAAAATCGTTAAGTTGACAATGTCGTAAAATGAACAAAATCGTAAAATTGACAATATCGTCAAATTGACAAAATCGTTAAGTTGACAATGTCGTAAAATTGACAATATCGTCAAATTGACAAAATCGTTAAGTTGACAATGTCGTAAAATGGACAAAGTCGTAAAATTGACAAAATCGTAAAATTGACAATAACGTCAAATTGACAAAATCGTTAAGTTGACAATGTCATAAAATGGACAAAATCGTAAAATGGACAAAATCGTAAAATTGACAAAATCGTAATTGTCTTAATTGACAAAATCGTAAAATGGACAAAATTGAAGAATGGTAGACAATATCGTAAAATTGCCAAAATCGTCAAATTGACAAAATCGTTAAGTTGACAAAATCGTCAAATTGACAAAGTCGTAAAATTGACAAAATCGTTAAGTTGACAAAATCGTCAAATTGGCAAAATCGTAAATTTTACGACTTTGTCAATTTTACGACATTGTCAACTTAACGATTTTGTCAATTTGACGATTTTGTCCATTTTACGATTTTGACAATTTTACGACTTTGTCAACTTAACGATTTTATCAATTTTACGATTTTGTCAACTTAACAATTCTGTCCATTTTACGATTTTGTCATTTTTACGATATTGTCAATTTGAAGATTTTGGCAATTTTACGATATTGACTACCATTCTTCAATTTTGTCAACTTAACGATTTTGTCAATTTCACGACATTGTCAACTTAACGATTTTGTCAATTTCACGACATTTTCAACTTAACGATATTGTCAAGTAAGACAATCTTACGATTTTGTCAATTTTTCGATTTTGTCCATTTTACGATTTTGTGCATTTTACGATTTTGTCAATTTGTCGATTTTGTCAACTTAACGATTTTGTCAATTTGACGATTTTGGCAATTTTACGATCTTGACTACCATTCCTCAATTTTGCCAATTTTACGACTTTGTCAATTTTATCTAATCAAAACTTATTTTATCATTACAGGTTTTGCCTAATTGACAAAATTGAAGAATGGTAGTCAATATCGTAAAATTGACAAAATCGTAATTGTCTTAGTTGAAAAATCGTTAAGTTGACAATGTCGTGAAATTGACAAAAGCGTTAAGTTGACAAAGTCGTAAAATTGACAAAATCGTAAAATTGACAATAACGTCAAATTGACAAAATCGTTAAGTTGACAATGTCGCAAAATGGACAAAATCGTAAAATGGACAAAATCGTAAAATTGACAAAATCGTAATTGTCTTAATTGACAAAATCATTAATTTGACAATGTCGTAAAATGAACAAAATCGTAAAATTGACAATATCGTCAAATTGACAAAATCGTTAAGTTGACAATGTCGTAAAATGGACAAAATCGTAAAATTGTCAAAATCGTAAAATGGACAAAATCGTAAAATTTGCAAAATCGTTAAGTTGACAAAGTCGTAAAATTGTCAAAATCGTAAAATTGACAATATCGTCAAATTGACAAAATCGTTAAGTTGACAATGTCGTAAAATGGACAAAATCGTAAAATGGACAAAATCGTAAAATTGACAAAATCGTAATTGTCTTAATTGACAAAATCGTTAAGTTGACAAAATCGTCAAATGGACAAAATCGTAAAATGGACAAAATCGTCAAATTGACAAAATCGTCAAATTGGCAAAATCGTAAAATGGACAAAATCGTAAAATGGACAAAATCGTCAAATTGACAAAATCGTTAAGTTGACAAAATCGTCAAATTGACAAAATCGTAAAATTGACAAAATCGTGAAATTGACAAAGTCGTAAAATTGGCAAAATTGAAGAATGGTAGTCAATATCGTAAAACTGCTAAAATCGTCAAATTGACAATATCGTAAAATTGACAAAATCGTTAAGTTGACAATGTCGTAAAATTGGCAAAATTGAGGAATGGTAGTCAAGATCGTAAAATTGCCAAAATCGTCAAATTGACAAAATCGTTAAGTTGACAAAATCGTTAAGTTGACAATGTCGTAAAATGGACAAAATCGTAAAATTGTCAAAATCGTAAAATGGACAAAATCGTAAAATTGACAAAATCGTAATTGTCTTAATTGACAGAATCGTAAAATGGACAATATCGTCAAATTGACAAAATCGTTAAGTTGACAATGTCGTAAAATGGACAAAATCGTAAAATTGACAAAATCGTAATTGTCTTAATTGACAAAATCGTTAAGTTTATTTATTTATTATTTATTTATCAAAACTCATTTTATCATTACAGGTTTTGCCTAATTGACAAAATTGAAGAATGGTAGTCAATATCGTAAAATTGCCAAAATCGTCAAATTGCCAAAATCGTCAAATCGACAAAATCGTCAAATTGACAATATCGTCAAATTGACAAAATCGTAAAATGGACACAATCGTGAAATTGAAAAAGTCGTTAAATTGGCAAAATTGAAGAATGGTAGTCAATATCGTAAAACTGCTAAAATCGTCAAATTGACAAAATCGTTAAGTTGACAATGTCGTAAAATTGACAAAGTCGTAAAATTGGCAAAATTGAGGAATGGTAGTCAAGATCGTAAAATTGCCAAAATCGTTAAGTTGACAATGTCGTAAAATTGACAAAGTCGTAAAATTGGCAAAATTGAGGAATGGTAGTCAATATCGTAAAATTGCCAAAATCGTCAAATTGACAAAATCGTTAAGTTGACAATGTCGTAAAATTGACAAAATCGTAAAATTGTCAAAATCGTAAAATGGACAAAATCGTAAAATTGACAAAATCGTAATTGTCTTAATTGACAAAATCGTTAAGTTGACAAAATCGTCAAATTGACAAAATCGTAAAATGGACAAAATCGTGAAATGGACAAAATCGTAAAATGGACAAAATCGTAAAATTGACAAAATCGTAATTGTCTTAATTGACAAAATCGTTAAGTTGACAAAATCGTCAAATTGTCAAAATCGTAAAATGGACAAAATCGTAAAATTGACAAAATCGTAATTGTCTTAATTGACAAAATCGTTAAGTTGACAAAATCGTCAAATGGACAAAATCGTGAAATGGACAAAATCGTAAAATGGAAAAATCGTAAAATGGACAAAATCGTAAAATGGACAAAATCGTAAAATTGACAAAATCGTAAAATTGACAGAATCGTAAAATGGACAATATCGTCAAATTGACAAAATCGTTAAGCTGACAATGTCGTAAAATGGACAAAATCGTAAAATGGACAAAATCGTAAAATTGACAAAATCGTAATTGTCTTAATTGACAAAATCGTTAAGTTGACAATGTCGTGAAATTGACAAAATCGTTAAGTTTATTTATTTATCAAAACTTATTTTATCATTACAGGTTTTGCCTAATTGACAAAATTGAAGAATGGTAGTCAATATCGTAAAATTGCCAAAATCGTCAAATTGCCAAAATCGTCAAATTGACAAAATCGTTAAGTTGACAAAATCGTCAAATGGACAAAATCGTCAAATTGACAAAATCGTCAAATTGGCAAAATCGTAAAATGGACAAAATCGTAAAATGGACAAAATCGTCAAATTGACAAAATCGTAAAATGGACACAATCGTGAAATTGACAAAATCGTTAAGTTGACAAAATCGTCAAATTGACAAAATCGTAAAATTGTCTTAATTGTCAAAATCGTTAAGTTGACAATGTCGTGAAATTAACAAAATCGTTAAGTTGACAAAATTGAATAATGGTACTACCATTATTCAAATGGTAGTCAATATAAAAAAACGTCAATGTAAAATTGACAGAATCGTAAAATGGACAATATCGTCAAATTGACAAAATCGTTAAGTTGACAATGTCGTGAAATTGACAAAATCTTTAAGTTGACAAAATTGAAGAATGGTAGTCAATATCGTAAAATTGTCAAAATCGTAAAATGGACAAAATCGTAAAATTTGCAAAATCGTTAAGTAAACAATGTCACAAAATTGACAAAATCGTAAAATTGACAAAATTGAAGAATGGTAGACAATATCGTAAAATTGCCAAAATCGTTAAGCTGACAATGTCGTAAAATGGACAAAATCGTAAAATTGACAAAATCGTAATTGTCTTAATTGACAAAATCGTTAAGTTGACAATGTCGTGAAATTGACAAAATCGTTAGGTTTATTTATTTATTATTTATTTATCAAAACTTATTTTATCATTACAGGTTTTGCCTAATTGACAAAATTGAAGAATGGTAGTCAATATCGTAAAATTGCCAAAATCGTCAAATTGCCAAAATCGTCAAATTGACAAAATCGTTAAGTTGACAAAATCGTCAAATGGACAAAATCGTCAAATTGACAAAATCGTCAAATTGGCAAAATCGTAAAATGGACAAAATCGTAAAATGGACAAAATCGTCAAATTGACAATATCGTCAAATTGACAAAATCGTAAAATGGACACAATCGTGAAATTGACAAAATCGTTAAGTTGACAAAATCGTCAAATTGACAAAATCGTAAAATTGTCTTAATTGTCAAAATCGTTAAGTTGACAATGTCGTGAAATTAACAAAATCGTTAAGTTGACAAAATTGAATAATGGTACTACCATTATTCAAATGGTAGTCAATATAAAAAAACGTCAATGTAAAATTGACAAAATCGTTAAATGGACAAAATCGTGAAATGGACAAAGTCGTAAAATTGTCAAAATCGTAATTGTCTTAATTGACAAAATCGTTAAGTTGACAATGTCGTGAAATTGACAAAATCGTAAAATTGACAAAATCGTTAAGTTGACAAAATCGTCAAATTGACAAAATCGTTAAATGGACAAAATCGTGAAATGGACAAAGTCGTAAAATTGTCAAAATCGTAAAATTGACAATATCGTCAAATTGACAAAATCGTTAAGTTGACAATGTCGTAAAATGGACAAAATCGTAAAATAGACAAAATCGTAAAATTGTCTAAATCGTAAAATTCACTTAAAACAGAACAGGGATTTTTGTGTTATCTTATGCAAGCTATCAAAATTCAGTTGATTGTTTTAAACTTACCGAGATGATGTTTAGTTGTTTTAACATTTTGTTTGTTGACTGGGACTAGGACTGGGACTTGGACGGGGACTGGGACTGGGACTGGAACTGTGACTGGGACTGGGACTGGGACTGGGACAGGGACTGCTGGGACTGGGACTGGGACTGGGACTGGGACTGGTACTGGGACGGGGACTGGGACTGGGACTGGGACTGGGACTGGGACTGGGACTGGGACTGGGACTGGGACTGGGACTGGGACTGGGACTGGGACTGGGACTGGGACTGGGACTGGGACTGGGACTGGGACTGGGACTGGGACTTCTCTCAGATTTCTCTCTTTTGGCCCATTTAAAAGAAACACTCTGTATAATTAAAAGCTGTCGCTCATTTCAATAATACTCAAAAATACTTTATTATAATTAATTTACTTATTCATAAGTACAAATAAATTAGCTAAGTAAATAATTATACATTTCCTATAGTTAAAATACTCGAAGCATTTTTGCTAGTTTTTTACCCATCTCGTTATAATATCATACTTTACAATAATAAATAATAGAAATCTGAAATGTATTTTCATGTCCGTAACGCCAAAACTTTTGAGTTATAAATACAGAGTGTCATAGTCGCATTCGCGAAAAATCTCTTAGATAAAGATTTTAAAAAAAAACGCCAAAACTTGAGAATGCGTATTTTATTATCAGCTATGCTCTATCTATAAGAAATCCCATCGTTGTGCTCTTCAACGAAGCGGCTTTGATGGCCCGATCGTGCAGCGCGAGCGGTGAATGCTGCAGTAGCTGTCAGTAGCTTAGCAAATAGTCCTAGCGTAGCGTGAGTGAGAACAGCACTACAGAAGTCAGTTAATCTGCTACGAAGGAAATTTCAAAAATAACTACCGCGTCAACGTAAAAAAAACTGGAACTTATTAATTAAGCACTGATCAAATGAGCAATCACAGTTGTTTACAATATTTTCATCTATAAAACATGGTCTTCCACTTTCACGGGATGGTAAATTCGGCCAGAATGCTGAAATCTTCTCTCATCGTCTGCATGCATGATTTCCTTGTGCCGGCTGTGAACCACTATGATGCAGTATACTGAGATAACTGAAACAGAACAAAATAAAACAAAACTCTATGAGGGTTCAAAAAAACGACGAAACACTTCGAGAAAAGGTAGGTAGTGCCCTTGCGCTTCGCTTGGCTCGTGTTGGCGGGGAGCACTTCCGTGCCCCCAGATAATTACCAAAACAATAGTGTTCCTGAAAGTACAAGTCTTACGTTGTCCAGTCTAAGCGGCGACTTGCCTAATTGGCTTCGATATTTGCAGAATAATTATACATATTTTTCACTTGCAAGTATATGCTCATAGATTATCTGATTCTTGTAGTCTAACGGGATGGGAGTCCATCGGTCACGACCGGTGGAAGTCCGCGAGCTGAACCACATTCTTAAAGAACTTTCAGAAGCACAAGGGGTACTACGAGTATATACCGCCAATATGCATTTAGGCTTGACAAAATACTGTACGAAACATAATACCTTACGCTATCTGGATTTCAAACCCAGGACCCAGGTCGATTAACAGGTTAAGCTAGGGACCACGGAACCACCGGGGTTACTTATATCTAGTAGTAAAATTGGTGGCTAGCGGTATTTGACTCACCTTAAGATTATTCTGCTATATAAGATGGGTGATATAATCATAAGTACCTACTGTACGAAGTACGTCATACCCACAGTTAAGTCGTAAATTCCAAGTATATACTCACAAGATCTAGCAAGATGTATGAATATGACTATGGCTTCCACCTCCAACATCTCTCCTTCGTCCTGCAGCACGAGACTGACCCCGGTGAAGGAGAGCAGGAAGTATATCGCAGTGATGATGCCTGTCACTATCGTCCACGGTAACGTCAACGATGCCAGTTTCTGGAACATAGGAAGTGTCATATGTAAATATCTGTCCACGTTACATCAACTAGCCTTTTAAGCGCTCCGTGTAAGCGTCTTCAAATGGAGGAGCTCGTGGCTAAATAATTACAGTCGAAAAGGCCGATCTTCCGGGTCAAGCCGCGCTTGCCAAGGTTGGTCTGTGGATTTGTGACCATTTGTTTCCATTTGTTTTGTTTGTGCGAGTTTCCTACGTGTCTCGGAAAGCACGTAAAGCCTATAATTTGTAGATCTTTCACAGTCGTTACTATTAGTCAGAAGCTCTAAAAGTCTGACAACCAGTCATACCATGGGGTATCGAATAAGTAGTCACTCCATGTAAAATACTGATATTCAGCTGCATCTGGTTTGACAGGAAGCCGACCCCAATTTAGTTGGCAAAGGCTAGGCAGGTGCGTGTGAGAGATTCAACTGCGTCCTAGACCAGGGCACAGTTGAAGCCAATTGTGGCCCTGGTTTGGCCATTTTTGCGCTCCTCCAGGGTCTACGCCCTATCCCGGGGGAGATCGTTGTGGCAACGATGCCCTAAATCCTTAAGCTATCGACACATCGATACATCATACATACATCTTTGCCGAGGGGATTGTAAGTGATGTTTTACCTTATAAGCAGCGACCACCAGGAGCGCAGAGCATAAAAGATGTGTCCCGCTGACGACTGCAGCAGTGATGTACAGCACATACTTGTGTGTGGACACATTGCCGTCCTTGCCGAGCGGGGCTAGTTTGACGAGGAGGCAGTATATTGTTAGCTCTATCAACGCCCATACCTGGAACGCAGAGATTTTTGAATAAGTTTGTGATAAGGAAATTTTGAGGACTTACTGAGAACGCGAGAGACATTTATCGACAACAAAAAATGTTTGTTTTTTTAATTCCATGTCTTGTGTTTTTCTCTTTTAGTAGACATGAATGAACGGCTTAGGCAAGTCTCATGTTGCACAGTAAGTACATTTTGATAGGAGAAATGGTTTCATTCCACTGTTGAGGAAAAATGTTGAAAACCCTATCAGATTCGCTGGATTTTGTTTTCAATCCCGGATTATTGTGAAGTGCCTTACGTTTCGCATTGCGTTTAATAAGCTATGATAAGATTAAACGCAATTTCATTACTGTTGTGTTATTTTGGGTTGTTTTCTACCGATAACTTTTTGTTATGAAAAATGTATAATAGGGTAGGTATTTGACTGAAAAAATGTAGTTAGTGTTTAACCTAAATTATCAAAAATATTTGAACCAAAATTGACAAAGATACGAAGGTTTAAAACTGCCAATACGTCACAAGCAAGTACAGTTATAACTTGCTTCTGACGTCAGGAGGGGCACCCTCGAATTTTTATGCGTTATATCTTTGTAAATATGTATTGATATAAGTTGATTGCGTCTTACCTAGTTGCCGTTTTTTGTAATTTACATATCAATGACCAGTTGAAACTTGATCAAAATATGTTGACAAAGATATTTTTTTGAAAGAAAAAATCATATCCAGATTCAAAACTCAAAACTGATAGACTAATTAGTTGCTATTTGTTGATACTGTCAACATGCCTTTTATACTACGTATAAAAAATGTTATCATTGAGAATTGATTATATTTGTATAAACAATAAGAATTGAGAGATTACGCACAAATACAATTCTTTTGAATAAACCACAGATCTCTAAATAAACATACTTGTAAAACGTGTGACGAATAGCAATAAACACATTAAATGCGAAGGAAAACATTGTTACACTTACAAGAGGAAAACATCAGGCGCTACGAGAGTGCTACCTTGACATTCTTCAGTTTACGACTTTACATCATTTTTTAATAGTAAATACTACAAAATGCGTAATACTTGTACTATAGAATAGAACGACTAGAACAGTGGTTCTTAATCTATAAAATGCTAAAGTTGCTTATCATCTAATACTGGCTGAAAAGAAAATCAAAGAACTGTCAAAAATGAAACAATAGATAAACAAACTCACTGTGTAAACGTATCCTATGATCAAGGTTCCCGTGTGTAAACTGGCACAGAAACAACATT
Source organism: Agrotis ipsilon (assembly GCA_028554685.1). Taxonomy (NCBI): domain Eukaryota; kingdom Metazoa; phylum Arthropoda; class Insecta; order Lepidoptera; family Noctuidae; genus Agrotis; species Agrotis ipsilon. Next base: position 411,999 of record CM052956.1, read on the forward strand.
TATTGATCATTGGCACACCCATCTCGCACTTTTAGTTTAACCTAGAAATTTGGAGATTTATTTATAAAACATCGGAGTTGTTTGGCTATTATTAACCGTTGAGATGACGTTCGCGCGGCTTCAAGGGTACCTTATCACTGTAATATTGTTGTAGTATCGAAGCGGCCATGATTTTGCGACTGATAACGTTGCACTACTGTCGTACGGCGCTATCTCAAATTGTTTAATTTGTTCTGATAAAAAAACCGATTAAAATTAAGGTGTTCTTAAGTATTTTCTTTGTGTCTTTTCTTGTTTTCTGTTTAGATTTATCGATACCAAGACCTGATGACCTATGTGACTATGTCTCGGAAAGATAACTAACTACCGGTAGTTGCATGATGTCATACAAAATCAAAACAAAAAGATGTCGAATGAACTATGCAATTAGAGTTAATGCGAATTTTATTGCATCGATTAGGTACTCAAGATGTTTTTTTTTTATCTTCATTAGCATTCCACACTAATTTTAGTCAGGGTAGGTATAGCTGATATACCCTAAAATCATCAAATGATTTTAGGGTTTACCTGCATATTTGACGACCTTGTACTCCTTGTGTCCCTGTATCAGTGAGTATGTCTGTGAGGCTGAATTTTGGTCCAAACATCTTTAGTTTGCTGTCTATTTAGATGAAAGTTCTAAAGGAGTTTATACATCAAACCTCAAGATCACGGGACACGGTAGTGCCTCCGCCAAGTCGAGCAAAAAGCGGCATGGCCGTACCATACCATCCTTTTCTCGAATTCTACCATAACGGGAAATAAAACCTCCTCAGACTTATTCCAACTTACGGTCAACCTGTGAGCCAGACAGACAGATCAATGTTTATCCATTTGCATACCACTAATCCAGTTTGCTTACAATATTTGTTTAGCATTTGGCAAACAAATATTGTAAGTCGCCAATATATCATCGAGTGAACTGAATGGTATTTAGAATGTGTTTGAATGCAAAATAGAATACGTGGAAGATAGATTAGAATAAGATTTATTTTCTCGCCACCACACGCCTACATTTAATACAATGAAACTAGGAAAGAACTGGATCCAAGCCTGCCGGAACGTAAAGGGCCATTGAAGGACACCGTGGATTTTAGTCAGTACGAGTCTGACAGTCCTTCCTGCCCTGCTCTGGGTGGGAGGACTCCTTTGATTCTATTATCACGATAAAAAAGGGAAGTAGGTAATAAAAAAAAATTTAATGTGGAAAACTGGTGCCTAAACAAGGCTTGGGGCAGTCCAGTCCCCCTTAAGAAAGATTATATTCTTAATTTAAGATTTCATTTCTTTATCCACGGTTAATGTTATGTGGAACAAAATATTATGATTGGGCAATGATATGATATACACCTCTACACAATATAGTTATCTACTACAAATATAAGTACTTAGATAACTCTTTCAACATTATACCACCGAATATCGTGTAACTGTGGATGCAACGTGTCATTCGAGAGTTCCGCTTCACCTACCGACCTACTAACACACGGACTATTTGCGAGCTTCCCTATTAACAAGTAGCTCGGCATTCATTTGTAGTTCCCGTAATTTCCATCGATTACCGTAGTAGCTCCCCTTGCGTCTGGGAGACGTTTGTGGCCTAGAGAATGGGTACAAGAAGAACAGTTGATGCATTCTCGGTTTGTTTTCATGATAAAATCATCCAATGAGTCCTCCCACCCAAGGCAGGACGGAAAGGATTGTCAGACTTGCACTGACTAAAATACACGGTGTTCTTCAATAGCTCTTTCGCCGTCCCGGTCCCACGGTTACCTCATAAGGCGACCGGCGTCGACTCGCTCATGGTCCATGATTGGACGGCGAGTTGCATTACTCGCCGCATGCCCGCGTGATGTTCTCCCCTACATCCTAAAGGCAAAACACATAGCTGCTGGAATAGGTAAATCAATATAAACCAATCGACTAGTAGATAATAGTAGGTCAGAAATAATTTGGAGTGATATAAACCGGTTTCAATTAAGATATTGCCTGATAGCTACAAACTAGCTAGGTCTTCAAGTCAAGAGTGAATAGTTTACTCCTACATGATATCCCCAAAGCCTAGCCATCTAGCCTAGCCGTTTAGTTGTTGCTATCAGGAAACAGAACCCGGCAGGGAATTCCACTCCTTAGCTGTAAGCACGAAAAAAGTACCTATTAGCAAAACACTTATTGTATATGTGACATTTCATGTGTAGATTAAAAATTTCAGGAATTAGAAAAGTACTCTTATGATGCAGTATTTGAATGAAAATAAACTAGAGAGGGAAGACAAGAGGAAACAGAGTACTCACGGCTAAAAGCAAAATAGAAAATAATTAGCGAAACATTGTCAGTGGTCGTTCTGTAGGTACTAACGAGTATCCTTAACCATTGACACGGTAGTAAACCTTATAATCATACAATTCATTGTTCTACTCAAATGGAAAACAATTACACTAAGTTCATTTTTGCGGACATCTCAGACTGACCAAAAAATAATTATGCCATACTTATTATCATCACAAAAGAGCCAAAGGTTTCTAAGTTTTTTTTCCGTACCTCTTATGTATGCGGATTTCCCCCTGTTGGCCAATTTATTGGCCTCTGGCGTTGGCTTTTGTATAGCCTTAGCCTTCTTTAAAAAGACTATCGAACACTAAAATATTTTTCATCCCCCCATCTCGGAAAGGGTACTTTTACTCTTCGATATCTGACAGTAAAAGCCGTTTTTATCCTCAAGTGAGTAAAAGCCATTTTTATCCTCTAGTGAATAAAGTAAATTTGAATTTAGAACATCGTATGAACAAAAGAGTAGCAGCAGTAATGGCGGCCGGTGACCGCAACAGCTGATCGCTTGCTGTGGTGCCCACTTGACGTTCGAAGGTTGTCGAGGAAACAAATTCTATTTTTAAAATTTGATGTGGTACACAGGCGGGAAAGCAGAGTACGCTCCTCGGGTGTAAGGCTGCGTTGCCTTGGGCTAACTTGAATCCCTCGCTTCACTAAGGATTTTTAACTTTATTCCCTCGTTTCTTTCGGGTGTTAACACTTGAACCTTCTCGCTGCGCTACGGATGGAGGTTCACCCCCAGAATCCTTAGTATCGCTTCGGAATTCAATACGCCTCCCTTGGAGCGTAATCTACAATTATTTTGTTAAAATCTCAGACCCGAAACATTCTTGGCTCAGTACTTTGTTTTACCTTTTTTATTTGCTTTGTGCGGTTTTCCTTTCACGTCTTATTGTTATGTTATGACAAACCAAGATAAAAATAAGTAACTTAATAATGCTTAGGTAGTAGTTTTCAACTACTACCTAAGTATTATTTGTTTTAATTTAAAAATTATTCTGTTCTATAATAATGTCTTAGTTAATACCTAAACTGAAATAAAAGCCTATCTTGTGTTTGTACAATGTACATCTGTTTTTTTTTGTTTTTGCATTTAGTCATTTCCTCGCTGAGGTGGGATGAAAAGTTACGTGTTGCACTCGAGTGCAAAGATTTTTCACCTTGTGCTCTTTTGATTCCCTCGCTATCACTCATGATTCTAATTTTCGAATCACTCGTTGCACTCGTGATTCAAATTTAGAATCATTCGCTTGCTCGGTCATCAAACATGAGCACGCGGTTAAAAATCAACTTTGCACTCTTGTATAACAAATAACTATTTTCAATACGAACTTTCCTGAGATTATCGCGATCATTTAAACAAACAAATTCTCCAGTTTTATAATCCTACTAATATTATTAACATGAAAGTTTGTATGTGTGGATGGATGTTTGTTCCTCTTTCACGCAAAAACTACTGAACGGATTTGGCTGAAATTTGGTACACAGATAGTTTATAACCTGGAATAACACATAGGATTTCATTTCATTTTTATCCCGATTTTATGTTTCCGTGGGATAATTTTGGAGTTGTAGCGGGTGAAGCCGCTGGCAACAGCTAGTAATAGTATAGAAATAGTAAGCATAAAAACTATAGAAAAATCAGTGACACATGGAAAAATGCAAAAATTTGGCAATGCAACCAGTGAACCTCCGAAACTCCAAACATGCAAAATAATCACAAACTGTACATTTATAATAAGTTTGAAAAAGATTAACATGCTCGCGATAATAGGTGCACACCCTAGCCACAGATAGCGTGAGTAAAGGACATCTAATCAGTTTCCGAGTGGCCGCGCGATACACTACACGGCCCACACCGGCTCACTGTGCTTTAATTAACATAATAATTAGTTCAGTTAATCAGTGACCATGTGCCTGACTGTGGACAACTGCTGCTGCTGCTTCAGCCTGGAACTTGGGACCAAGCTGATCGGCATCCTGTACACTGTACGTATTCATGGGTTTTTGATGAAGAAGTTTTTGAACCAAGTTTTTAAACTGAAATATGTCATTAGAATTTAATACGGAATGTTTAGAATGTGTTGAACATACTTGCATATATTTATTTTTTTATCGTTGCCCCACACTATGGATTTTCCCCTGAAATGTGGGTGCGTTTACAGACATAGAAATTCACATACATAAACAGCCAGACCCGGAACAAAGTCTTATTAAATAGATCATACAAATATTTTTTCTGTCCGGGGATGGAACCCGCGACACGCTGCGCAGCAGTCGATCGTTCAGCCACTGCGCCAACAGTGCCTTCTAAAATTAAAAAATATGCTGTTAAAAACATTGTATTGGTTTTAAGTTCTGAGGTTTTTCCGATTTGGTGTCTGGTTTATTATACTAAGTGTGTTTATAAACATGTGACGTAGCTATAAATCGTTTATTTGACCTTAGTTTGGTGTATCATAATAAATCATATTTGTATAAGGCACTTAGGTATAAGCCCAGGTTTCCTCACAATGCTGCGTGACAAAAACCGACCTAAAAAGAACCCATATGCAAAAATTCAAAATCCTAGCACTTGTCGTTTCCGAGATTTTGTGATGAGTGCAGATAGATTTTTTAATTAAGCTACAGGTCTACTACTGGTCGCGGGACTCACGAATTACCGTGACCGCGGAACATAAAGAGCTATTGAAGGACACCGTGGATTTTAGTCAGTACGACTCTGACAGTCCCTAACGCTCTGCCCTGGGTGGGAGGACTCATTGATGATTTAAACTACATAGGTTTTCTAATAGCTTTATATAACAGTAAGGGGCAATAATCACCAGTTAGATTAAAACTCAATGTAGCAGAACTATCGTAAAGCAGTTCTAGGAAAGTGAGTCAAGTGCAGATTGTCGGGAGGTTACCGCGAACCGCTGAACACTCGCTGATAACTCACTAACACTACTGTTTCCACACTGAAAACCACTGGAACCATTGTAAACAATATCGATCATCTATATTTTTAGAATCATATCACTTTTACACTTTTTGTTTTACGTGGTAAAATCATCAAATGAGTCCTCCATCCCCGGGCAGGGCAGGAGGGACTGTCAGACTTGTACTGACTAAAATCCACGGTGTCCTTCAATAGCCCTTTATATTCCGGGGTCACGGTGATGGTATAAGTCCCGCGACCAGAACGATAACACTTAAAAGTAATTTCCGATAATAATAAGGACGTAGTTTTTTTTTTTACTTTGACCCCCCCCCCCCCACTTTACGAATTTCTCCTGTGTCGTGGGTGCGTTTAAAAACATAGAAACACACATCCCTACCCAAATACCCAGTCTTGGAATAACTACTTGTTGATCATACAAATATTTGTTCCATGCGAGAATTGAACCCGCGACACGCAACCCAGCAGTTTAATCGCCATTTTTCTATGGTCCCAAGTAGCGTTGCCAGGCGTCTGGATGAAGCCGGACACAGTCAGGCTTTTTATTAGCATGTCCGGCCTCTATTGATCTTTGATTTGTTTAGTTGAACCGATCCTTGCTTTTCATTACAAAAAAGAAAATAGTGTGATACTAAGCCTAAAAATGAAAGGGGTCCAGTCTTTTCACCAAAATGTCTAACTTAACTGACTGGTTAATCCAGTTTTAAGACCTGGGGGGTATTACAACGTTTTAAAACCAGGCTTTTTCCGGCGAGTGAAAGTGACAGAGATATACAAGTTGTCTAGCGCCATTTCGTTCACTCACTGGAACAAGCCTGGTTTTAATACGTTTTAATACCCCCCCCCCCCCCTGGCAACCCAAGCAACAATATTGTTTTCAAAGAATTTATATAAATCTAAATTAAAATATTGTCACCTAGTTTTACGCGCATCAAAAAAACGGTTACCTATATGTTTTATATCCAAGTGCTGATGTCATACTTTCTGTACAATCTGCTAACATAACTCGGTAATTAGATCATTAAGATAACACTTAATGTATGCTATTCCAACTTCAAGAGAAGTCAGTAGCGACTTAATTTCTTTTTATAATATTGCGCCAAAATGGCGCCATAAAAAATTAACATTAAAATCCTTGCGCCTATGATCCATCATGTGAATATACAGATAAAGCCAGTAATGCATGGAATTAATTGATTATAAACAAAAGACGTTCGCTGATAACAGCTGTACTGTTAATTACAAACAGTATTAACTTTATGGCTACATATGTTGTTAAATCGGTGACGATGCTACATTCCTTGACCTCTATTATCTCTGTTCTTCTCTTCATCTAGTTCTAGACTAGAAGTCTAGAAGAATCTAGTGTTTATTTTACCATTTCTCATCATGTCAGACACAATGGTTTTGAATGATTTTATCAGCGCGGTATTCCTGTCTTTTAATTCTCATTCCTGTGAAAGTGTTTATGGGTTTTATATCTGAAATTTCTTAGATGGAGAATATACACTAGGGACCTACTCCGGCGCCGCAAGGGTGGCACCCTTCTCTACAATATTATGCATTTTATTTACATAAAAACTTTCCTCTTGAATCACTCGATCTATTAAAAAAAAAACGTATCTATCAAAATCCGTTACGTAGTTTCAAAGACATAAGCATACGTATGGACAGGAAGCGGGAAGCGACTTTGTTTTATATATACGAGTATGTAGTGATTATCTCACCTAATGGTAAGATGCTTTTGACTTAAAGACCCCAAAATTATTTATAGGAAAGACAGACCCCAGCAGGGAAATCCATTTCTTAGCTGTGCGCACAAAAAATATATCGGAAAAATGCTTTATACGCACCTAGCTGAGGCGCATTGCACGTGCGTTATGTAACTACAGATATGTATGCATTCCTAGTATTGATCTAATTCCTGAAAGGTTTTAGTACGGTTAGTATAATACTTTTTTTTTTGCGTGGTAAAATCATCAAATGAGGCCTCCCACCCCCGGCAGGGCGGGAGGGACTGTTAGACTTGTACTGACTAAAATCCACGGTGTCCTTCAATAGCACTTTATGTTCCGGGGTCAAGGTGATGGAAATAAGTCCCGGGATAAAGCTTTCAATATTTTAGTCCGTTGAGTCATTACCAAACTGGTACAACCTTTGATATAGTCATAATTAAAACAAAGACTTAGAGAAGAGTAATTAAATGTCCATCTCTATAAAAAGAGTATGACGTGATGTTTGTTTTCTCGCTGACCTAATGTTCAGTCGTGATACAACTGCACAATTTCCTTATGACTTAATTAGTTACACATGAGCAGTATCGTATTACTGTCAGACTTCGCTCAACAATACACAAACGTGTACAATAAAACCTTTGAGATTATTGACCGTCGGTAGACTGAACTTGGTTCTGGTAGAATATGATTGTGTTAAGCAAGCCTATACAACAAACTTCGAAAAATCGACTATATTATTTAGCATTTAAGCATGCACTTTTATACGAGGCAATAAGCAGGCACTAACTTGAAATCCAGTTGATTTATTTCAATAGGACATTGCGACATACAATCTATACCTTTTATGCCTCATTTACATTCAGCTGTAGTGAGCAGGGAAGTGGGCAGGGAAGTGGGCAGGACGCGTATGTAAACGTATACTTCTCATGCCACTGCTTAATGCCACTCGCGCTGCCCAGCGCTCCCCAAAAGAGCGGTTTTTATGCGGACTTCAAAGGACCGGCAGCGCGAGCGGTAGGGCGTGTTTACATTCTGCTCAAGCGCTCAGTTGACGCCGTGCGCCCAGAGTGATTAAACGTGTATCTGCTGTGCGTTACAAACACAAAGTACATGGGTTACTTGAATTTAGTTGCAACTACCTACATAAAAATGCCGTACGAATGGAGCAACGACATTGCAATTAAGTTTTTAGAATTATTATTCGATGAATAGATATCATCCACCATCTTCTACGACGTCTTTTCTTTTTTTTCATTAGATTTATTTTTAACTGACGCACATAATTATGTATCGCTAAAAGACACAGCGCGGACACTGCAAAAATTTCAACGTCTGCCATTGCCGGAACTTGAAAGCGAAGTGAGAGGCAGGGCAGTATGTAAACACACATTTCCTTCGATCCTGCCACAGCAGTATTTAGGGAATTATTGCCGGCAGCGCGAAGAGCAGCGATAGGGGCTGAATGTAAATGAGGTATTAATCGTGTCAATGAGATCAAATAAACGTCACTAAACCTCTTCAATAGGCCGGTCTTATTATCTGATCAAACATGCAGTTCAAACAGAAACATTACGTCCTCATAAGCTAAATTGCAATATCTGAAGAAAATTGTATCTTTATACTAGAAACATCTCACATTGTAGTTGTATTTAAGGAAATATCAAAAATCAATGGATAACATACGAGTAGTCGTAAGGTGTCGGAGTCATGCGTCGCGTTGTGTACGAAGCGGCTAAGAAATGGATCCCACAAACCCCAAAAAGCAATGTAGGAATTTGATGTTCGTTCTTTAGTTTTCGTCACTGAATACCATGCTCTCTTTGGATGCTCCCACATTTATCGACCCGATACCTGATACGAAGCCGATTCCGCGCTGAAACATTACTTACTTATCGCCGATCATCTGAAGGCCAACGACTCGTTTCGGCGTCGCGCCGCGTCGTCCGAGCCGAGCCTGTGCGAACGGTATTAGTAACACCCTTATTACAAAGATATAAAGGCTTTTTTGACCGGCGTCGACCGTCGTCGTCGACCCTTAGTCGGGATCATTAAGAAGAAATCGCCAAGTTCTTTGTAGATACTAAGAAACATACATTGTTGACTTACCGTCGCCTGGGTCACAAGCATATTGCAATCACTGCCACTCATGATAACACCCCTCATTGCAGATCCTGTCAGTATGTGCAGTGCTGGTGTACGTCCCGCTGGCCGTGATGAGCAACTCTTTGCCGCAGACCAGGCTCATCTTCTACGCCACGCTGGGGGTGCTCGCCGTCATCGAGATCTTTATTGGGAGTTTGCTTATACATGGAGCTTTTAAGGTAAGGCTTTCATTTGGTTTTGGTTTTTGTTTTAAGAATTATTGAAACTATATTTCAAACTAGTTCCCTGTATTGTTTCCCGCGTTTTCAACCCCGCTACTTACTTGACTCCTTTTATACTTATCAGGACTCTCTGTAAGCCTGAAATAACAAAAAAAACCCGGCCAAGTGCGACTCGGACACGCGCTGGAAACCTCCTTCCATTATTTGTAGAAACGGCAAAAGACATCAAGTGCGTTTTATAGTTGCCCCGTTTAGTTTTTTTTTAATGTTGTTACAGTGGCAATAAAGCTACATGATCTAAGAAAGTGTTTACTTTTGACTATCGCGGTTCTAAGACACAGCCTGGCGACAGACGGACAGACAGACAGGCGAACGGACAGCGGAGTCTTAGCCCCTTCGTACACCATGCGACGCAAGTCTCCGATACGTTACGACTTTCGTCTCCAGGGATCTATCCGAATACAAATCCATAGAGGTTCGTACAGAATCACGCGTTAATGGATACCAAATTGGAACAATATCGTAGACTTTCATCACGTTGTGTACGAAAGGGTTTAGTAATATTGTCCCTTTGAGTTCGGAACTCTAAAAATCTCGGTAGAAACAGGCACCGGGGATTCGCTACTGAAACTAAAATGAAAAAGCCAGCTAAATAATATTTACTCGAACAACATATTGATGCCGGATTAAGATAATGCAAGATAGTAATTCCAACAAATATGTTTATAACACGAATTAAACATAACTGCAAACAAAATATGTGACAAAACTAAATGATATAAAAACAAATTAGCTAAGTTTAAAATATTTGATTGCATATCATTGGTGATAATTCTTTATTAATACGGTTACATAAATATTTGAATGGAGCAATTTTTGCAATATTTTATTTGTTTGGTATGTAGATAACGGGTGGGTGTGATACTCATACCTATATCGTCTAGTCAAATGTGTTTTTTATTGTCCTTAATCCCCAATATTTTATCACGTTATTAAAAAAAGATAATTATGTAAAGTTTTGTTGGGTTGGTTGCCAGGGTTGGCCAATCTATCTCTGCAACAAAATTTATTGAAATCGTGTCAACAGTTTTTACATGAAAGCATGTGAACATACATTTGAAAAACTAATATTAACTAGTATTTATTAAGTGTTCCATCGTCATAAATAAAGAGATCCGTTACTAAAACATTCCCTGTTCAATTCCAGCGGAGGCCCCAGTTCACATGGCCCTGGTTGGTGCTGGCGTGGTGGAAGGGCCTGGTGCTGATCGTGCTCACGGTGGTGGGCATGGTGCTGCTCACCTTCAACCGGGACGTGGACACCATCGCTGAAGCCAGCGCGGTTATATCTGTGTACTTTGTTTACTCGGGTAAGTGCTCGTACACATAGAGTTCCATTTTACAGGCGTTTTTATGTTAGAGCGCGTACACAATGTCCGCTTTACAGGTCTATTTAAACGTATAATAGGGTATTTTTCTCAAAAAAAAATTCTTAGTCCGAAATATTTATTAAATAATATAAAACCCGTATTTTTTCATTGGTCACGTAAAATAAAACGCTTCTAAAAATCACAAAACGTCACTCGGTTGGTACAATTTTACAAGCGCAATGACGTCACAAGCCCCCACTCCGGAATTCGGAAGCGTTTTATCTTTGTCAATATTCATTGATTTGAAAAAATAAAAAATACTTGTCCATTTTTTTTCAATATTATTACTGACGGACTAAATAGATTTTCAATTTATTTATGCAGTAAAATAAACTATTATGTTACCAACAACAGGAGTTCAATAATGTCTTGTATCGTCCTTTAACTAAGATTTTTTGTCTCCCTCTGTCTTCAATAGGTTTAATAAATAGAGACAGAAAAAGCAAGTTATTTAGGCGCAAATATTTCATTGCAATTCGCCATCTTGTCTTAACCACCTCCGTGTTATGACAATGGACCATAGACCACAAAGCGTCTCTTCAAACTCCTACGTGCTCATAGAGCATAACCAAACCATGATGTGCTTGCGCATTGTTATTGTCAGCACACTTTTGTATAACATAATTACTGATGTAAGGTGTTGAGAGGTCAAGCATGTGACGTGCGCAGGCGCGTGATGATACTGTGTTTGATACCTGACTTATAAATTCCTCCCAGCCAAGGCAGGACGGAAGGGACTGACAGACTTGTACTGAATAAAAACCACAGTGTCCTTCAATAGCTCTTTACGTTCCAGGGTTACAGTAATTTGATAAGTCCCGCGACCCACAAACTTAAGTCGTAGCATAAATTATTAAGAATATTGAATGTTAACCCAATTTCAAATATTTGAAACCAAGATTTGTGATCTCCGTCGGCATACATTCATGAATGTTACTAAGTTTTATCAGATCGAATACGATATAATAAACCACTCTATGCGAGCTAACTCTCAAATAAATAGACTAATTTTCAGCCAATATTCTTTTCTAACCATTTTACGCTATCATTCTTCAGCTGCATTCAGTTCGATACCCCTGTATAGTTGGGAGAGGGCTAAAGGGCTAGGCGCTTCGCATTTTCTCCGTGGTCGCAGGACAAACGAGCTACCGCGACTTCGAAACGTAAACGGCTATTGAAGGACACTGTGGATTTTAGTCAGTACAAGTCTGACAGACCCCCATGTCCTGCCTTGCACTGGGTGGAAGGACTCATTTGACGATTTTACCAAGATAAAAAAAATACTTTGTGAGTCAACCGGAGTATTTATTTATTTGAAGTGGACTATTATCAGCCAGTATTCATTTCAAAAGTTTTTAGGCAATCATTCTATTTGAATAACTGATATTCAGCTGCATTCAGTTCGATACCCAAATATAGTTGGGAAAAGTCTAAATATTTAACCTTTCTTTGTCTACTTCCAGCCTTACTGCTCTACTTCGCGGTTGTGGTGAACAGCAGGAGACAGGAGCTGGTGCTCGAGAACTACTGGGCGAACAAGCACACACTGCAGCACGCTAAGACACAGTACTACTATGTATAGGAGCGAAAGAGACGAAACACTATCGAATATAGACCTTAGAGTGCATCATACAGTTCTTACTTAGTTATTTTACGTCTAACAACATAAAAGCAACCTTATTGTGACAGGAATAATGATCACTGTGCTGAAGTGCAGGTGATACCGACTGGCCTGTTGGTCTAGTGGTTAGTGAGCCCGACTGCTATACCGGGGGTCGTGGGTTCGATTCCCACCCAGGACAAATGTTTGAGCATGATCATTTGTTCTGTGTCTGGGTTATTATTATACCAACCGAAAGGTTATTTTTTGATCTTTGAAAGCTGTTACGGGTAGATCGAAGCGTGAAAGTTTAACTAACTTTAATTTTACTTAAGGGTTGCCAGTATCCATTGACTGGGTTGTGCAGGTCAAACGTCTTATCATGAGTTTTTGTAACGTAAAGTAAACGAAGACTTTGACATTAATTTGATGGATAAAATAAGTTACTCGTTCATTAATTAGTGACGCTTATTACATTCAATTCATGTCGTAATACTTCAGTATGCTTTACGGCCAATCAGTGCCAATAAGGGCCAATGCACACCACGTTTTTTAAACGCGCCGTCGACGCGTAGTTTGGAAACGCGCGTCGACGGAGCGTTTAAAAAACGTGGTGTGCATAGGCCCTAACGTAGAATTTGTGGTAGAGCTTTTGGTATTCAGTCTTTTTATTTTAAAATAACTTTTGATAAGGGCTGTAACATCCACGTAGACTGTATGTCCACGTCTACGTAGACAGTGCGTCAAGGTCTACGCATGATCAATGTGATATACGAAGACAAACTTAGTGTAAATTATTTTTAGTGTATTATTTAAGAAATTGAATTAAATTATATTTTTATAACTGTTTATCTTTTTATTATAACCTAATGCATGTCTTTATTATAACCCATTACCCAATACAAGAATTTTGAATAGTTTTCTAGAAAAAAAAGGAAAGATAAGAAGCGGGCCTAAATGTATGTACAGAACTACAGACATACATAAAGGTACAGACCATCAACCTACCATAATATGTCAAACATAATCCTCAAGTTTATCACAAAAGAAGAAGGTTCGTGTTCTATTGGGAATTTTTACGGACTGGGGTAAATTGATGTGCTGGCGCCTGTGTCGCCTTTATCAAAAAAAAGACGAACCATTTTGATTTTTCCCGTACCTACAGGGCAGTGGAGTAGCGAGACGGAATCTAGAAGGGGGGCTAGACACATCTGCGAGGTTTTTTTCCCTTTTTGAAGATCTATTTCTGGAGTTTTCAGTCCCGTAATCATTCTCAATTTTATTTTAATAGTGGGGAGTCTTTTTTATAATTTCAGACAATAAGAAAATTAATTATCATAACTATCAAGAATCATCAAAAGAAAAAACATCTACTCTGTTCATATCATTTAAATGGCCATTACGTCAAAAGTTGCGCAGACGTGGAAACGATTAAAGCGCGCGTCGAAGCCTGCGCCTGCACATTGTACTCACGGCGCATGCGCGGAAAATTGCGCGCTTTTCACCCGACGCCACAATGGCGGCGCGTCACACGGATATTATAAATATAAGACAACGAAAGAAATAAACAGAAAGTGGTGACATGTAGTGCGTGCAGTATGGTAAGTGCTAGATTTTATTTATATGTAGAAATTAAATGGATTGTTTTCAGAAAGTAAATAGGCCGAGAAAGGCGTCAAAAATACTTGTACACACTTTTATTATATCTTAATACTCTACTGGAGTGTGAGCTGTCCATAAAAGGCACAAGGAATACATAAATTATGTAATCAAAGTACAGAAATCATTTCAAAAGTCGCTTTTATCGAAATTGATAAAGGGAACTAAGTATAACTATAAAAGGCCTAATGTACCAAAAACTCGACCATTAAATAGAGATGTATATGTATATCAGTTTCTTTAATTGTACAAACAATGACAACAAATCGAAGCTTATCTATCATTATTTGCGTAACGATAAACAACTCAAATATTTACTACAAATATCAACGGTTATTTTCTCAGATAAATTACATTAACAAAATATACAAATAAAAAGCTTTTACAAGTAAATAGTAAAAACACAATAACTCTATTAAGGTACAAGTAAAACTATCGAACATTAGAGATGATACCCCTCTTAGATAAATAGATAACTGATGTTTATCGATATTTGTTGTGATTAACCATAAACTATCGGAACGTTTCGTAATGTGGCCGTGTTACACGCACTTGCGTGAGATAGGGGGAATGATAAACTGACTAGAGTAATGTGAAGTGTAGTTGTGAATTATAGATAGATTAACGATAAAATATAGAAGAGAGTGAGAAAGAAAGTCATTTACTGAAACTGTAGCCCTAGCACGAGTTTTCACTCTTTTACTTTACAGTGTCTTTCCACTATTTACAGCGTTTCTTGTATGAAAAAATGGAACAGCGCCTCTGGTGTGCGAAGAAGGAACAAATTTTTCCCTTGAAAATTGTCACTTTGAAGTCGTCAAAGTTCCAGTTTACTTTACGTCTCAAATACTGAAAACTCGTGCTGACGGTACAGAGCAGTACCCTCAGCACGAGTTTTCAGTATTTGAGACGTACCTAAAGTAAACTGGAACTTTGACAATTTCAAATAGACAATTTACAATTAACACACCAGAGGCGCTGTTCCATATTTTCATACAAGAAACGCTGTAAATACTGGAAAAACTGTGTAAAGTAAAATAGTGAAAACTCGTGCTAGGGGTACTGGAAACAGACTATTCTAGTTTTAAAAACTTGTAATTTGTTTTGGTTTTCGTTTTTGGAAAATGTAAAAGTAGAGCTGACCCGTGGTGGCGCTTTAGAATTAGTCGATACCTGCTTAGAAAAATATGGAGGAGGCTTTTGCCTGGCAGTATAGCATTAAATATGGCAAAACATTAGTTTATTAGTCAAATAACAATATTTATTTGCATGAACGATTACGGGTGAGATATTTTAATCCTAAGAATAAGACTCCGCTGTCCGTCCGTATGTCTGTTTGTCCGTCACCAGGCTGTATCTCACGAATCGTAATAGTAAGTCTTTCATGGGAGCCCCATGTAACAAACCGTGGTGGAAAACAATATGGGATTTTAACTAATTGTCAAACACTTGGCCCTTAGCTGAGGTATCCACAGATACAAGTGACCTTAGTTTAACTACTAAAAATAACTACTATAAATTGTGATTTTAAGTGTTTGTATGCT
Organism: Agrotis ipsilon; assembly: GCA_028554685.1. Taxonomy (NCBI): domain Eukaryota; kingdom Metazoa; phylum Arthropoda; class Insecta; order Lepidoptera; family Noctuidae; genus Agrotis; species Agrotis ipsilon. The sequence continues at coordinate 427,603 of CM052956.1, forward strand.
TTTATTATCTGTTTTGATCAAATCTGTTGATATATCGCAATTTATACACGTGTAATTGTGTACTGTGAAAGATATAATATAAATAGCAGCTTATCAATATATCAATATTTCGTTTCCCACAAATCCAATTACAATGTGTGTAATGATTGCACTAATATACATTTTTTTCAATGTTTATTTTTGTAAAAATACTGTGACTTTGCCTACGAGATATGAATATTGGAAATAACTTCAGTTATTTGAAATTCTCATTGTCATTTAACTACTTAATGCTTCAAAGTTTTTTTTTGGCAGTCGTAACATAGAGCGCGTCCGCACAAGTTTTTATTCACGGAGCGTGCAAGTAATTACTCACTCAATAGACTGACGGCCCTCCTTAGACTGACGGGCACTGGAACGTAAAGGGCTTTTGAATGATCAACAGGGATTTTAGCCAACACCAATTAGGGACTATCAGAGTAGTAGGGAGTAGAAAGCAGTAGGGAGAGACTGTCAGAATTGTACACAAGTACAATTCTAAGCCCCACCCTGGGTAGGAGGAGTCATTTGATCATTTTACCACGAAAAAAAAGGCAGATGATAACTACCTAGTAATATCTCCAAACATCAACCATCCTTAACTATCCGGATTACACCCAATAATAAAGTATAGATCGGAGTATTCCCACGCGATGCGCGCGCACTGCATGCACTTTCTCTGTCCTCAGCACGTGTGCGCGCGCTACTCACACAACACCTTGATTAAAATTCATTACCATGGTTGCCATAACCGTGTATTATAAATGCATGTGATAACTGAACTCCACAAACTATCGTTTAAATCAAACGGCGATAGGTTGCAGTCGTGATTTTAAGACAAGATTATTTACTACCATCAAATGATGCTTAACTTCTAACTGACGACCCCCCCCCCCCCCTCTTAGAGGACCAAAGCCTGTTGGGTTGCGGGACTATCGAGTAACCGTGGCTCCGAAACGTAAACGGCTATTGAAAGATATCGTGGATTTTAGTGAATACGAGTCTAACTGGACCTCCCATCCTGCCCTGGGTGGATAGGACTCATTTGATTATCTTACAACGTAAAAAAAGGATACTTAACTTATAACTTGCCTCATTCCAGAACCACTCGAATTATTAAGTACGTAATGGAAATTTCCAGAACTGTAGTAATAATGACTATGAATGATTGCAACGCTTTAATATCTATGATTGACTTTACGTTTCACACAAAATATCACCAACCCTATTTGTAGGTAGGATTATTAATGGGTGTGTCCCAAAAGTGCTCCCGGCATTGGGCACAGACCCTCGAGAGACGCCATACCAGGGTGCAGTTAAAGAAGCTCGCACCCGGCGTGTTACGGCACTGATTTTATCACTGTTTACTTTCCTTTGTATTGCATTCTATTTTGGCACGAATTCACGATTTAGAACTGTTTTCATTTCTATTATAGCCGTACCTCTGTATTTCTTGTGCCTGAACCTGACCCGAGGGTTAATCAGCGTGTGAAGGTAAAAGCTATACTAGATGAGACCTCTTGATATCTTGACACGACGCTGAAGATCAGATAATTTTAAATTCAATGCAAATCAAATTAAGATATCATATCATTCCATAATTTTGACCAAAATTAAACTACGGTCAGTAATTTGTAAGAAATAACGATCAACAATGACCACTGCTAAAGAAAATTATGTCAAATTAGCTGTTACCAGCGGCTTCGCCCACTGCAACTCGGAAATAGCACAGTAAGATAAAATTTGATATGAATAGGTAGTAAACTATTTGTATACCAAATTTCATCCAAATCCATTCAGTGGCTTTTGTGTTTTAAAATTAGTAGTAAGTAGGATTCAGAACTATTATCTATCTATTATCATCTTATTATTTGGCAGGAAGATCGACGTAGCTACGAAAGCTATGTATTTTTTATAAATTAGTGTTTACTATCAATTTAATAAGTACCTTAACCAAATTGTGCCCAAACTTATGACCCCACTTATTAACTTGTTTATTTATACCTTTATTTCAGGAAACTTTGGCCCATAACAGAATACATACCATTACAATAATAATTATATTATGACAGCACTAGTTCTCCGCTGAGCCCTTTCTCTAATTAACAATCACGCTTTATATCATTATAACATGTCACCATTTTCGGGCCTACAATTATCAGTCGCAGCCTGAGGCTCTGCCGGTCTCCTTACGGATAACTGTCATGCCGATTTTGGACATCAATTATTTTACCCGGACTGAGATGGTGATAAGAGTGAATGGCCGAATAAATAAATTACAACATTCTTTTGAATGAAACCGAGAATCATTGATCAGCAGACCTTATGCGGATGGTTGGTGAATGTTACGAAATATCTTGCATATTTTTTAGTAGTATTATATTGCTCGTAAATACTTCTTTTAATAATTATACGAAACCGATGATACAGAACAAGTTATACCTTTTATTCATTGTGGTATAATCATTAAATGAGGGCGGCACGTACTCAGGGCGGGATGGGAGGGACTTTCTGACTTCTGACGTGTACTGACTTCATCTTCAGTTTCAGAGTCAGGGACTCACAGTAACCCGATGAGACAGTCCCGCGACCCCGTCAGGATTTGCCCCTCAAAGGGACATCCCGTTAGATGTACAGCAGCCCTGGCTCTTGTAGTAGGCACCATTTTAAAAAGAAAGACTACTCTACATTATATCTATGAATACAAAAGATCCAGGTATTCTTGTAGCTAATCTTGCAGTCTAGTGAATATTGTGTTCATGTTTAATTTATCTGGTACAGACGTCATCAACCAGAGATTATGAAACAAGACAATTCGATTACCGTCACGAACAAGTTATCGAATTACATGCATAGATTATCGTTCTGTCGCCCGCCAGTCTCGCAGTCTCGAGAAATACTTCTGTGGTGGGGTGGAGTTTGATTTCCCTGTCAAGTAAACTTTGATGGGTTTTTCTATTGGATCATAATCTAAAGTGATTGTCTGTTTGAATGCGCTTAATATCTGTAACTGTCGATCGCATTTGAAAAAATATTTTAGTAAATTGGCAGGCAATTCCTTGAGGAAGATCTTACTAATTATAACCTTTAGGAGCCAAACATCGGGTCGCAACTACACAAGAAAATCACATTAAGCCTTTTTTTAATTTGTTAAATAATCGAATTAGTCCTCCCACGCAGGGCAGGACGGGAGGGACTGTCAGACTTGTAGATATATGACTAAAATTCTCAGTGTTCTTCAATAGCCCTGTACGTTTCGAGATCACGATTACCTGATAAGACAGTCCCGCGACCACAGTAGTACTTTGGAGTCTATTTAAGACAAAATCGCGAAACTGATGCATAAAATGACTGACGTACATGTTTTGTTTCTATAAAATCCGATACAACATCATAAATCCGTGAGTGCAATTACTGCTACGCGGTGACTAACATTAGAGAAAGGAATCGTCAACAGTTTTTATTGTAAACACAATTAAACGTTATACACCTAACGGAAACGAAGTGAATCTTTCTCTACGCGCTCCAACCTGAACAACAACCTCAACAACATCTCTGCAAGTGTACGCACCGTACAGTTAGTAAAACGGGGTGAATAGGGACGCAGGGGTGAATCGGGACAAAACTTTAACAGGGATTTAAATGTTGAATTAATGTGATAGGTTACCAACAACTACTCAATTTTATTTATTGCTTAATACTACATTAATTTGAAACCTTGCTGGCAACATACCATCATAATTTTTCGTTAAAATCCACTTCAAAGTTTTGTCCCGATTCAACTCTGCGTCCCTATTCAGCCCGTTTGACCGTCATTGTCCGCCAAATATTTTGATGAAAGCCTCATCAAGATCAGTAGGTATTAAAATTCATTCCTGTCCTACAAACCTTTTAAACAGTTATAAAATCAATCAATAATATGTGTGGGCATTCAATAATCTTGCTATTAATAAGTATCGACTTTCTCGATATCAATAATATTCGTTAGTTACGCAACACAATCTCTACTTACGTCACATTACATAGTAGGTGAGTACATACCAAAGTTATTCTACTCGTTGATGGTAATTATATGGAACTAGCTGTCTCCCGCGGTTTTATCCTCACTGCTCTGATCCTATTGGTCATAGCGTGGTGTTATAAAGCCTATAGCTTTTTTAATAAATAAATTATCCAAAACAAAAATATTATTTTCAATAAGAACCAGCCAGTAGTCCATAAGATTAACGGATTTTTGTTTCGTGGTAAAATTATCAAATGAGTCCCAGGGCTGAGTGGAAGGGACTGTCTGGGAAGGACATCGTGGATTGTAGTCGGTACGAGTCTGTAACGACTAAAATCCACGGTATCCTTCAATAGCCCTTTACTTACCGGGGTCACGGTAATTCGTGAGTCCCTCGACCACAGAACGGATTTGGATGAAATTTGGTACATAAGTAGATTATAACCTGGATTTCCACACAAAGGATCGTTTTTAACCCAATTTTATCTTCCTTTGGGATAACCCTAGTGTTGTAGAAGATGAAACCGTTGGTCAGTTAAAGGAGGATGATGATAAGACTTGGAATAGGTACTTCTAAATCAACCTAGAGATAATGTTACTAATATTTGTATGTAAACAAGATTAAGATAACAATTCGTAAGTTCCACTTGTTATCTTGTATCTATCTATCGCAAATAGACAAAGTATAAGAGATAATACTGATCAACTGAACCTTGAGAATTCTTGAGAGATACATTTATATAAAGGTTTATGACTGCAAAAATAGAATTAGTCTGTCAATTAGCGTAAAAAAATATAAATATTTGACGCGGTTTTTATTTTTTCTTTTGACGAAGATACGACAATACGAAAGTAGGTAAGCTACGGTTGGCTAAATGTGATGACCATACCCTAAACATTACACTAATGTTTTGGTAACGATTAAACATCGATTTTTGGGCAACTAAAATCTCCCAACCTTGGAGTACATAAATACGTTACTTGTGTGCGCAGCTCATGAGTGGAATACCCTGCTAGAATCTGTGTTTCCTCATAGCTACAACCTTGGGGTACTTAAGTCAAGAGTTAACTTAACTTGGTTTACTTCCAGGCGCTTCACCGTCGACAACATCATTGCTTACCTACCGTCAGGCGAGATATTAGTAAAACGCGAGTTTGTCTTAAGTTTAAATAAATGAAATTAAAAGCGAATGTATCGAACGACCAGTCCGCGAGGCTGACCGTGGCAGACTATGTGCGCAGCGCGGCCTCACCCGCGTTATGTGGCCGTTGCATAACGTGCTCACTTTCACCCAAAACGGTAAGTCACTGACCGACGCCTGCGCAGCCCCCCACTTCCCCCCACTTGCCCCACGTCCGCATCACACCGGACATCGAGCGCGCGTGTCAATGCCAATGCTGCTGGCATTAGTGGCCATCATGGCCGACCTGACTGAGGGTTACATTGAAGTCTCAGGAATTATTTCCACGGTTACTTACGTATGATGAAAGGGTTGGTAGTATGCATACTAATTTATTTTATTAACGCATTGAAGACCTCTGTACAAATTATCGTGAACGAAAGGTCGCGGGACTAATGAATACTGTGAACCCGGAAAATAACGGGCTATTGAAGGGTTTTTTTATATGATCATCATCATTTCCCATTCGTTGGTGCATTCGTTGAAATAGAAGCTTTCATAATGTTCTTTCATTTAGGGATTCTTTTATAGATTTCTTATAGTGTTAGCGACCCCGGACATACCTAAAACTATTAATTTTTTAACAGTCGATACTGCTAGCCTGTAACATTATGCTGAGCACACGGACATCTATATTGACATTGTAATAATGTTGTAACATCTGCGACAAACATTGCATTGACAGGGAAAGTCGCTAAGACACTATTCAAATAGTTAGTGGTTCTGCCATCCTTAATATCTATAGGCACTAATATTATAAAGAAGTGAAGTTTATATGTAGGGTCTCCTCTTTTAACTGGAGTATCGAATAACCTTCGTGTCGGGCAAAAAGGCATGCTTTTAAACTCATTATCCCAGAGTTTGAAAGTTAGCGATATTATAACCCCGTGTTTCGGAAAGCACTTTAAGCCGTCGCGTCGCTCGGTCTTGCGTCTAATCTCTTTCCGATCCACCGAGGCCGAAATCGTCAGAAATACTTCTTAGGTATGATATCTCCGTCGGTATCCCGCGACACGTAGCTACGTGTCCCGTAAGTTGCATGCAAAATGAACTGTAATTACTGTTGATACATTTCAATGTTCTTTACCATATTGTAAAATGAAGCCGGGCTCGGCCGGTTGATCTGAATCGTACCTTAAACTTCTTTACAAACAGATCTACAATTCATTCGAATGAAGTATTTCGTCGGCCAATGGTACTTCAGTCAAGAATAGTACTGACACATTACCGATGGTCATGTACCATATTACGTCAGTCGTCAGTCCTCCTGAGTGCGGTATGCCACTAATGATATATGATGTAACCTCGGAGTACACTGTAATGTACGTACACAGCACCTTATGACCTGTGTACGAGGTCGGCGTCAGTCATTCGTAATAGATTGGCATTCTTTGTCGGGAGGTAATTAAAGACAGATGAGAATAAGTGAAGATTTACATAATATGTAATTATGTTTCTCTGCGCTAATCTTTTCCGATTGATTTTATCAAGACAGTTAAATTCATTCGATTTCGTTGAGCGTTATAATCTCGATGCTTTTCGAATGGCCGCCACTGTTGATTCTGGTTTTCAAGATCTAAAACTAAAAATATCTCGCTCTTTATTGTTGAAACCACATGACGCTATGATTAGAACTTACCATCCCGCATACGTATTTCCGAAGATTGCAGAAAAGAAAACATTTTCTGAGCAAATTAACGAGTGTAGCGTAACTGACAGAAAAATAGGACAAGTAAGGCCATGGATGAGACATTAATGTTTGTATCATTTAAACGGAAGTGAGAACGTAATCGAAAGATTTATCGAAGATCTCTCGATTATTTGGGATCCACCTATTAGCTGTCCACTTCAGGCACCACTGATTATCTGTAACCTATGGTTACGGCTCAGCGAAACCCAGGACGGTGGTAAGCCTCACCTGAAACGCCAGCCTCGCCACCGCCATATTTTCGTAGCCCAACAACAGTTGTTACTGAGTTCCGTCAGTGGGTAAGAATTCCAGTTGCATCTGGGTGAGCTCGTTCTGTGTTAGTCCTGGTCTTTGCCTCTGTGCTAGATCTATGGCTGAAAAAAAGACACAACCAATCACTCTCATTTGGGGTTGAAACACTAGGGCCATGGAGTCCGAGCGCCCGCCAAGTTTTCAGAGACATCGCCAAGCGTATAGTCTACGCCTCGCGTGACCAGAGGGCTGGCCTATTTCTTGGTAAATGATCAGCATTGCCATTCAACGTGGCAATGCAGCCAGCGTTCTGGGCACTTTCCCCATTGACAACGATGTGGCTGAATTTTTCGAAGCCCTATAATTTTAGTTTTATTTCAGACATTTTTGTAAAAATTCCATTATTGAGTTTATAAAAGCTCTCATCTTCATATTAAACCTTTTCCCGCCATATTTGTCAGCGGACGTCAGATAACTTAATAATATAAGTCATAAAGCGTAGCCAGTCGATGGCGGTTTTCTCTTGCGTTCTCAACAACACTATAAATTTTATTAGGTACGAATAGAACAATGTCACCGGGTTCACGCTGTGACCTGCGGGGCACTGAGCATGCAGGGAGTATAGAAAGAATGGAGATACGGCACGAGTTGGAATGACATCAGTGTGAGAACTTTTCGTGGAAATATTCTGATGTAACGAAAATTGAGCAAACATAATTACTACTGGAGTATACATAAAACAGGTCACGGAACTAACGAGCTACCGTAACTGCAGAACGTAAAGAGCTATTGAAAGACACAGGACCATAGATTTTAGTCAGTACAAATCTTACAGTCCCTCCGGCCCTGCCCCGGGTGGGCCGACTCAATTGATGATTTCCCCACGTTAAAAAAGTGTAATTACAGTGAATTAGTTTCTTTCTCATCCTCTTCTATATTTCATCGCTAACTGACTATCATTTGCAAATACATATGTAGGTAGTAAACATACCTAAGTAGGTATAGGGTTCAAGTACAGCTATACATATACGTGAAATCGTTCTATTTCAAATGTCACCTGGAATCTGGATTCCTAGGAACTGTTTTATTCTCTTTCCAAAACAGATACCTATATTACTTCCAGTACAGTTCCAGAACGTGAACCACAGCTTATGACAGAAACAAACTCAACTATGGAGTGATCTTACCCAGAAAACGCCTATTCACTCTTATTTTGAAGATATTTGTGTTTTACCTGAAAAATAAATATTGACACATCGCCCCCTTCTTTCTTTAGTCCACGTCGAATACTTTCCCGACAACCGGTCGCCGCTCGTCCGTCACTGTATCGCAAGCGGCCACTGCGCCCTGCCGTGTCCACTTGTAATCAAAGTATTATACCGACACCATGATGTAAATGCTTATTGTAACTTATTTATGTTAAGGACGATAAACAAAAAGTCAAGTTATATGATTAACACTTCCTAGATAATTATACATCTCTCACTATGTTATTGTTATATTTTGATTTTATTCTATTAAGCAAAAGAACTACAGAAACTGGCAAAAGTTCAAACATTGTCATGGTATTTGTTCAGCAATTCCAAAGCCATTCACTTTGTTGGAGACTTATTCCTTGTTTCACGCAGTGTCTTCTATGCGATGCAAAATTCTTCAAATTCTTGAAAGTAGTTAGTTTTGGATATTAACGTGTACAAACTGTTAGAAAATAGTTTTCATTATTATTATAGAGGATATCTTACACTTGGTAACACCAAACCTATCGCTAACTCGGTTATAAAAATAGAGGGTATAATTAAGTACTCTTATCTGTTGATATCATGTCTAACGAACAATAAACCAAGCTCAAATTAATAATTCCTGCATTACAGTTTACTCCATGGATCCTGATCCTCACCTCAGTCGCAGCCTTCGCCACAGCGCCTTCAACTCCATCAGACAACAGCATCACCACTTTATACCCAGTCTTCAATAAGACCATCTCTAGAAATGAAATCCACACGACGATCTCTAACACAAAAACGAGACCCAGCGACAAAGATACAAGACCAACTGATATGAATGCTAAACTTAATGACACTAAAACAACAATGAATGATACAGAAACTAAAATGAATGACACTGTAACATTAAATAAAACAGAGTCTAAATCCAAACCAGATTCACAGTCCTGGAAGATAGAATCTGGTTTCGCGCCATCAAATCTTACAGAAGAAGTAAAGAACATGACTGATCCTAAAGTGAGACAAGAGAAGAAGGAACCGCTAAAAGATTTTAAGCCGAGTCAACATTTGGGAAGCTTCTTTGATGATGATAGTGCTGAAATTATTAAACAACCAGTTCTTGAACTTGTTGAAAAGAAATTAGCGAGTGGTTTTATAAGGTAAGGATGCATTTTGCACAGAATTCACAGCTTCTGTTGTACACTTGAAGAGTTGTCGGGAATTAAACACTATGTCAGTTATATAATAGAGTTATTCCAACAAAGGTATTTCACTAGAACTGTCTAAGCAACTCACGAAAGAGTAGAGTAGAATAGTCAGTGGTTAAAAATGAAATTTATCTGTCTTTTAATTCTATTAACACTCAGTATCTACTGCTCTGACTCAGCTAAAATGTTATAATTGACATCCGGCTTATTGCACTGCTCAAAAGAACATATTTTATTAATATAGCCAATTCCTAGATCATCATTAAGGCCGACAATATCCATTTCTTTATCTTATTCCACAGCTCAATCAAAGACGACTATCCCCACCACCCTACATACAACAATATACCCAAAGAGATCTACTATACGCATAAAGAGTTTCCCTACAAGTTCGAAGACACCATCTATACGAAGACCAAAGGATGGACAGACTCTATGGAGTCCAAACCTACTGTGGAAGTCCCCGTGAAGGTTCCTGCAGGGGGACTGTATCAGTCACCGGACGCATTCAAGGAAAAGCCGCATAGTGAAGAGGAGTTTGGTCTGGAGTATCATGAGGATGGCAAGGAGCATGCTGTTAAGAAACGGTTAGTTGATGTTTGATTGGCTCATTTAATTTCAGTGATAGGTTAATGGTGAAGCTGAGGGTCTACCTTCAGAGTCGATCAAGGAAGGGTGAATATCCATTACACATTAATATGAATGAACGAAACGAACGAAACATTGTACGAGTATAATTACTCGTACAATGTTTCGTTCGTTTTGGCTGATATTTGTAGAACTATGAAAGTTGTAAACCACTCTTCCTTGAACATAAACTTTAACTAATATTATAAATGTCAAAATGAGTTTTCTTGTTTGTTACAATTAGACGCCTACACCACTGGACCAATTTTGATGAATTTTGGTACAGAGATCAACGGGATCTGAGAGACAGTATAAGTGCAGAATACAATAACGACCAGAGAAGTCCGCATGACAAATTAGGCTTTGAATACAGCCAGAGAGATCGTAAGTTGACGGTTGGCGCTGCATTGCTTTTTGCCGGTTCCACACGGAACAAAAAAAAACAAGATTATTCGTTTTCTTTTGTGAGTTATAAATCCACCTGACCGATATCGGGCACGGCGGCCAATCACAGCTAAGATAAGAGACCTTTACGGGAAATATAGGGCACAAATGTGTACGCAAAGACGGGTGTACTCTCTGTTTACTCTCATAGAACGATGGGGCGGCAATCCGACACGATCGGACACAGGACCAACGGCTTAACATGCTTTTCGAGGCACAGCGAATTACGGTATCTCTAAATGTCTGTAGGTAAATGTACCAACAATACTATAGCAGGAATTCGCTGACCTACAGTTGTACTTGTTTACAATGCTTTACAACTTTTACCGCGCCATATGAATGAGAGGGTGTAAGAACATTCTTGAGTAAATACTTTTTTAAAGCATGTAGGAAAGTGGAAAGCTGTCGGGGCGATCAGTGTTGTGTTAGCAGAAGATATACTCAGAAGGTTCATTGCTAACAAATTACAAAGTTTATTATCCCTGCACGAAACAATGTTTGTATGACCTACAAGTATGTAGTTGTTCCGGGTCTGGGTGTTTGTGTATGTGTGTTTCTGTTTGTAAAGGCACCCACGACACAGAAGAAATCTGTCTAAGTGTGTTTTTTTTATAAAAATAAAAGAATAAAGAAGTGACTGCTGACGTGAATGTAAACGTAAACGTTGGACATCTGTTACAGGTCAGTAGTCGGTGGCCCGAAAATCTGACAACCCTTCAAAACAGGAGGGCTTAGCACGACTTTTCACGTTTTAGTGACGTAAAGTAAACGGGAGCTTTGACGCTAATTAGACGGAAAAATAGAATAAAATTCTTCGTTTGTACACTAGGGGCGCCCTTTCAGTTTCGATAAAATGAACACCGTAAATAATTCTAATAGCTATAATACGGAAACCTTATGTTTAATACGATAATAATCAGAGGACCTACCACGAATCCTACGCTTTGGACCGTACTTTTTACTTGAAGTACGACAAAAATAGTAAGGAAAATGAATAGGCGCCTGAAGCCTACGAACGAAGAACTAATTACATCCCTCAGATTAAAGCCAAAGTCCACGTTTACTTTTCGTCACAAAAACGTGAAAACTCGTGCTCATAATTAATTAATCAGTTGGATAATTATCCAGCAGTCATTCTGTGTAAAATCCTGGTATAGAAAGTGGGTACAGACAGGTAGATCATGATGTGACGATGCTCCCCTTACAGGGCCAAAGCCTGATGGGGCAGCGGGACTCACGACCTACCGTGACCCCGAAACGTGAAGGACACCGTGGATTTTAGTCACTACAAGTTTGACAATCCCTTCTGCCCTGCCCTGGGTGGGAGGACTGATTTATTTAATTCACTTTGCTAAAATAAAGATAAGGTAGATCGTGATAAATCTCATCCAGGATATAACTAATCATTTACCGTCAGCCTTCTGTATTTATCTTTACAGTGCAGTATTATACACAGTTGGTATAAGCGTGACCTCTCTGCACTGCAAATATCCTTTCACTGCGGGCACATTGGTTAACAGACATTAATGGTTGTTATTGCTCCTTTAAATTAATATCACTTGAATTATAATAATGAATGACTGTCATGCTAGTCATTAGAGCACGATATCAAAGCTTACAAAATATCTTGCGGTCTTGTTATTTAGGAGATTGGCTGTATAACTGACACTGCAAGGGTAGCTTTTTTTCTTTATTTTTCTTTAAAAAAACCTTGCCCCACACTAGGAATTTCTCCTGTATCGTGGGTGCGTTTACAATAATAGAAACTCACATACACAAACACCCAGACCCGGAACAACATATAAATATTTGTTCCGTTTAAGATTTGAACCCGCGACATGCTGCGCAGCAGTGCAATCGCTCAGCCTCTGCGCTAACCGTGCCGTCTGACTGATCAAGGGCCACCACCTAAAGGAGTCCAGCACTAAACAGTTTTTACTATGTTCCGTCGGTGCGCAGGCGTTTCAGTTCCTTTCGGATAGTGTCGCTTCATCTTAGACCTCATCATTACTCCTAAAGCGACTTAAATAAGTCCGGCGTTAAGTAGCTCGCTTTTGCAGTTACATTTTCGCCGGATGCGAGTGTGCAGGTTCTTTTAAAGATTGTTTTGCCAATGGTTGAAGTTATATCGGCACAACATTCCTTCCTTCTTTCTGCACACCTTCAAAAATGGCGTGAAAAAATTACAATATTGACAACATGCTAGCGAAGCATCAGGCGGGTCGAATGCTTGTTTGTCACCTTTATGTGTAAAAAAACGTCTACTATCCATAAAAATACTTCCACTTCTTACGTAAAACATATAACACGTTACAATAAAGCACTCACAATAACCCGTGAGAGAAAAGCAACTGGTTGTTTTACAACCAGTGCCAGTGATTAGCAACCGTCTTGTAACACCAACCAAACAAAAACGTGAAAACTTGCCCCCGTGTCACCACTCCGTAGTCAAGTGTCTCAACATTATCGTAGAGATATTGTGAGAAAATATATCACTAGGGGTCTAAAACGGCCTGCTTAAGCAATATTCCTTATAGGGATTTTAATTTGTGAATTGAAATTGTTCTGGGTTGGTAAAATGGTGACCGACACAACCGGAATTGCTCGTCGTATATTATATTATGTTTGTGCCATAATATGAAAATGAGAAGAATTGCAAAGCCATTTTACTGAAAATTCACGATGTGAATCATCAGAAATATTGCTCAAAGTGGCCGTTTTCGCCCCGCAGGAACTTACTTACATGTTGAACAAGACTGTTAGTTGTGTAAGAACCAGCGGTTGATAAATTATACTGCGTTTATTCAAAGAATTGCTAATGTACGCACAATAAAAACGACGAAAGATTTACTTTGAGTTAAAACCGTAGGTTATTACATAATTTTCATATTGAACATTTTTATTTTTGTCATAATTTAGATCATATTATAATCAATAACTATATTTTAAGTAGTTAGATCTCTAGTCCAGGTACGTACGAAGCAAAAATAAAAACCGCAATTGACAAATCACCTGAATGCTGAAAAAAATTAGTTACATTGACACTTTCTTTTGTGGAAGTAAAAATGAATGAATATCTACAAATGTGTGTACAAATAATACAATCATCATCATCATCAACAGCCTATAACGTTCCCACTGCTGGGACACAGGCCTCCTCTCTGAGAGAGGGAGTGGGCCATAATCCACCACGCGGGCCCAGTGCGGATTGGTAGATGTCACATATCTTCGAATTTTTGGTTCTAGGACATGCCGGTTTCCTCACGATGTTTTCCTTCACCGTTTTGAGAGCAGTGATGACGAAATAAATTACACAAAGTAATGCGCCTGACGGGGTTCGAACCTACGACCTACAACTCGTAAGTGCGACCGATACCACTGGGCCACCACTGCTCAAAAAAAAAAAATACAATATCAGCATAAAAACCAATATATATTTTCAAAAAAGTTCATTGGCATAAATTAATAATTACCAAATAAATTCAATTACAGCGTTACTAAAACAATCACATACATCAAAAAGACGATAAGATCGCCATGATTGATAGATATCATAAACGCTAATAGAGATCGATGCGCGTACGCAAATAGATAGTCGATCTGAGACCACCGTGTTGCGCACTCACCGTCGATAAGCTAGCTAGCTGTGCCCCGCAGTTTCTTCCTCGTTTTGCTTGGCTCTTGAGAATCTTGGGTGCGGACAGCAAGTTATGGGTGACTTGCCGTCTGATCATGCCTGGGTAAACGCTGCGACATGATCTACGCGCGCCTCACAGAGCTATCGGCAATCTGACCGAACCTTAGGGCCAAAACCTGGTGAGGTCGCGGAACTGTCTTACCCGGTAACCGTAACCCGGTAACTTAAGGGCTATTGAAGGCTATTGATTTTAGTCAGTACGACTCTGAAAGTCCATCGTGTCCCGCCCTGGGTAGGAGGACTCATTTAATGATATTAATACGATAAAAAACCGTATCTCTGAAAAGAAAATTTGTTCAGCCGTTCCGACACGATTGAGTAAGAAACATGCAAACAAACAAACTTTATGCTTTTTACTTTTATTACTTCTTAGATACCTATTGTAGATTGGCTATGGATCATGGCGCAGGTCCTGTATGTATAATGATACGAGATCCACTTTCTAAAGTTTTGTGTTGTCGGCTCCGGGAGGTCCGCTATGTCTCGTGACAGATGAATAGCACCGGTCATCGTTTAATCATGCGTGTAAGGTACGTTATTATCAGAATTAAAGAGGGAATATAAAATTAATCTACACGTAATTCTATAAAACTGAAGTTTAGTTGAACGCGCTAATCTTAGGTATTCGTATTGAAAAATCTTTTCATGTTGGCTAGCCCATTTATCAAGGAAGGCTATGTAACATTGCGTTACGACCAATGGGAGCTGGGAGTGAAACCGCGTGGAACAGCTAGTATCTATTGTAAGGAAAATTTGTTAAAATTGGTTGTACAAAAAAAGTCAATTCAGACCAGTAGTTCCTGATATTAGACTCTACAGCTTTATGCGAGTATTGTGTTTTATAATAGAATAGAATATTCTTTATTGTACATCAAAATGAATAAAATCTTACAAAAAATTATAATTTTAAGGGTACAACGGCAGTCTTATCGCTAATAGCGAACAAACAACAACAAGCTAATAGCAGTGTTTTAGTATAGATTAAGAATTCTTGAGCCTGGGTTCGTGTGATGGCAATTATGGTTACCCCTATTACAACTGTGGACGTACCTTTAGGTACACCTCACCCTTCAAGAATTACAGGTTTTCTGCATGTGACGTTATTTTGTTGCAGCGTGAACCCGTGGCAGAACCTGCTGCGGCTCGTGACCGCGTTCATCCCGGTGGGGCTCATCATCTCGGCGCTGACACCGAGCATCGTCACCATACATAACGTCGATGATAACACGTAAGTATCTCACTGTAATAAAACGCTTATTGTCAGATGTGCAAAGTGTCACTATTCGGACGCAGGATTTACGAAATACCGTGACCCCGGAACGTAAAGGGATATTGAAGGACACCGTGGATTTAAGTCAGTACGAGTCTGACAGTCCCTCCCGCTCTGCCCTGGGTGGACTTTGTAGTGAAACACGAACTTGCTAGATAGTTTTTATTTGATTATTTTACCATCTAAAAAAAGGGGCCCAGAATCGGGTAAACATCATAGCGACCCAAAAAGTCCAACGTATCCTAGGTTAGTGACATATTCAATATCATGGGCCAGCAGCAATTACTGCAGAGATATAATATAAAAACTGACAAAATCTTCACATTCACGAACTTCAATAGTGAAATGGGCCGAAACAGGATTTTTTTTAGAATGTGCACTGAAACTTTGGTCCAAACCGAGAATAAATAGATTCTGGGACTGTCCTAACAACGGACCGCTCCACCATGCATGTTTCATGTTACCACCGCGGACATACCGCGCGGCACGCGAGCTGCACGCACGTAGCACGCGACGCACGTGACGCACGACATGTCAGTCAAACGCGTGCAGTGAGCTGCAGGACGCCAATAAGTGATTGATCGTACGAGAAGTGTTAGAGTTAATGTGTAGAAAGAGTGCAGTAGGACTTATGAACAAAGTAGTAATGAACACATGCACTGGAAAAACCGCAACAATTTTTAAGTTAAGTTGATGCTATAGATTAGTAATGACTTAATTTAGCGGCACGGTTGGCAGATTCGCTCCAAACAGGTATTTGTGTGTTCTGCATGTAGTTGTTCCGGGTCTGAGTATTTGTGTATATTTATTTAAATAGAACGGCCGAAGCCAATTACACTATTTAATAATACAAAAGCCAATTATGCTATACTAATATTTACACCTTTAAAATAATTTACCACAGTCATGCATTCATTTCACAAAATTTCAGATATTCCGACAGTAGCATCAGGCTCACCTATCCAAACCAAATGTTTAGGCTTTGTTCGGATTATTTATGTGAAGTTTGCACAAAATCGGTTCTAATTCTAAAGTCCTTCATTTATCACATTTTTTATAGCACGTAGCGAAGCACGGGGCGGGCCGCTAGTTTTGTATAGTTATACAGGGGTGACCATAACAGGGAAAAAAACCCGTATCCGGGAAACACGATTACACATTTCTTGCCGGCGCATGCGACGCACGTCTTTACTTAGCACTTGACTAACCCGATGTTTTTGTCCAGAACAGAATGAAAGAAACAGAACATAACATTGTCATAGAAAGTTGTTAGTTTTATGTGTGAAGGAACTGTACCCGCGCCGCCGCCGCGCCGCCCGCCACCCGCCGCCGCGATGCTAATCGCAATCGGTGGTCGCGGGATTTTACGCGGATTTCTTGTATATTGAAAAACGATTAGTAGTTGTTAGATTTGTTGTTGGTTATTGGTAGGTTACGATAATGTATTGAATTGCTGTAGGTTCCTGCATCCGGTTGAAATATTAGTGTGAAAGTTTCCTGATCTGTTATCTTTGTTAGTACAAAAGTCACTATACGAAACTACTTTACGTTTAATTTTTTAAATGGCGGCCACTAAAAAAAATAAAAGAGATAAAATATCTGATTCTTTATACACATATTACATGGACAACACAACAGTAGTCTAGTATATTATCGCGCGAGCGAACGTGTTACGGAGCGGTTATTAAGTTACTAAATATTAATTAAAGTTTTTACTGATCTACATTTTAAATGAATTCGAAATGTAGTGGCTGTGATGCTGCTTTGGGTGCTTCTTTTTATATGGAGTGTTCACAAGAAAAATGCAAGAAGAAATTTGATCTCAATTGTCTGGCTTTAACAGAGGAAGAAGTTAAAACTTTCACGCAAGAATACAAGGATCACTGGATTTGTCCTGAATGTGTTTGCACAATACCGAAAAGGGGTAATACCAACACTCCTATTCGAGGTACTCCAAGCATCAGCACGACCGTATCAACATGTAGCGGTGTGAACACCGCTGATCGAGGCAGTCGTCGAAATACCAGTGAAATAATAGTGAATACTGATGTTCAACTTCTGGACGAAATACGAGAGTTTCGATGGGAAGTTAAGCGGCAGCTGGAAGAACAGCGAAATGAATATGTCCTGTAGCAGAATAGATTTATAAATACAGAAACGGAGTTGAAGGAGATGAAACAAATATTGAAGGTAGTACAGGAGAAGGCAAATAAAGTTGAGATGTTAGAAACAAGGATAAAATGTCTTATGTGTGAAAATGAGAAGCTCAAATCAAATCTGGAGACAAGTCAAAGGCCAAATCAAGAAGAACAAAGGCCTAAGGACCTAACAGTATCTTTTGCAAACGTTATCAAAGATAAGCAGGTAATTAGGAATAATATAGTTAAAGAATGTGTGGCCACGAAATCAGCAACAATTTTAGTGGATAAGGAACAAACACAAGTAAAAGACAGTGAGAACAATTCTAGAAATATGGCAAGCGTGGAAAAAGAACAACCTGTTAAAGAAGGACAGTGGACAACCGTTAATAGAAAAAGAAGCAGAATATCGGCCAGTGAAGTGAGAAGAGGAGGAAATACGAGTGACGTTATTAGTATACAAGGAACGGAGAAAAAGAAATATTTACATGTGTGGCGTTTGCAAAAGGAAACGACAGTGGAAAAAGTAGCAGAACATGTTAAAAACATATATGCAGAGGAAGTACCCCTGAAAGTTGAGCAAATCAAACACAAGACGGAAAGAGATTATGCATCTTTTATTATAGGAGTTCCTGAAAGCAAATATGAAAAGTTGTGTCAACCAGAAAGCTGGCCAGTAAACATCGAATTTGCTGAATGGGTGTGGTTTCGTAAAGCAAGCAACCCCAGATAGAAATCATAAACCTGTAGAAATATTTTACCAAAATGTAAGAGGGCTACGAACAAAGTTGGAAGAGTGTTATACAAATATTTTATGCGGAAGTGCAGACTTGTTTGCCATAACGGAAACAGGCTGCAATGAGTCTATCCATGACGCAGAAATAATTCCACCAGGGTACACCATGCTACGGTGCGACCGAGTGGACGGGCGTAAACAGGGAGGCGCGTGTCTCGTGGCCACACCGCGCTTTGAGTTCCGGCGAGTTTCGCTACCCGGTGACGTGAACGTTGACAATCAGATGTTTGAACTGGTTTGTGCTACTGTGTACCTACGTAAACGATTTATGTTTTTGATTTGTGTTGTGTACATTCCGCCAAATAGTAATGATAATGAGTACATGTTGTTATTTCGCATCATTGAACAGTTTTGTAGTAAATACAGGGATATAGTGGTTATAGGGGACTTTAACTTGTATTCATGTTCTTTAGCTATTAGTGATTATTACGAATATTTTCATACATTTTGCGGATTCACTCAGAGTAACACGATAAAGAATTGTAATAATCGTTGTTTGGATCTTGTGTTGAGTACATTAGCGGAGGGAGGGCGTGTGAGTGTGCGCGCGGCAGAGGTGCCGCTCATACCAGTGGACGCGTACCACCCGCCGCTCGAGGTTTTGGTAAGTACCCGCTCACACCAGCGTCTACTCCCTGACACTGTGGGCGAGGCTGCCCCGGGCTCAGCGAGCCCATTACCCGAAAAAACTTTAACTTGGAACTTCAACAAAGCCGACTTTACAACATTATATTCATCAATTGCAGCCATAGATTGGACTACTTTATATGACTTGGACTTACAAAGAGGTTTAGACTATTTTTACAGTGTTATTAATTCTATTATAGATGACTGTGACTTCCGAAAAAAAAGCGAAGTCGTGTAAACTCAAGGTACATTTACCCTGAGTGGTACACTAGTGAAATAATTCGCAACATTAAACTGAAAGCTTTTCTGCATAAACAGTTTAAGGCAAGTGAATCGAAACTGGATTATGATGCATTTGCTCGATGCAGGACGCGTGTTAAGCACATGATGGTAGTCGCACATAAACAGTATCGTGACCGGGTTCAGAGTCAAATGCTTAGCGACCCCAAAGCCTTTTGGAATTACGCCAAGTCCAAGAGGTGTAGGAGAAGTCCGCAGGAGATTTTGAAGGATGGGGAGGTATTGTCTGGTCAGCAGTGTGTTGATGAGTTTGCAGAGTATTTTTACTCGGTATATAGAGCAGACCCACCCGTGTTGGATGTGAACGCGGCTATTGCTTCAGCAGGTAGTGGAAACGGAGCGGCACGAGTTCACTTGAAGGAGTTAACGCTGGTAGAGGTGTCTCGTGCCCTTCAAGACCTAAAGCCGAAACGATCCGCGGGGCCTGATGGTATTCCCCCTTACATCTTTAAGGATTGTCGGTCAGTGCTAGCGAAACCATTGCTTTACATTTATAACCAGTGTCTTCAAACTGCCGTGTTCCCAGAGAGATGGAAAGTGACTCGTGTTGTTCCGGTACCGAAGACGGGGTCAACAGAATCTGTGGATGGATTTAGACCAGTTGCAGTGCTGTCGACGCCAGCAAAAGTACTGGAAACTGCAATCCACAAGAGCATTTATTTACAGGTGAGCTCACAGCTGTCAGACGCTCAGCATGGGTTCCGACCCGGAAGGAGTACTAGCAGTAATCTTCTTTGTCACATGGCTCATCTGATACCAACGGTGGATAGTGGGGGACAAACTGATGCTGCTTTCTTTGATTTCAGAAAAGCATTCGACTTAGTCGATAATGACACGTTGCTTAAAAAGTTGGCTAGTGTTGGTTTCACCCCACATTCACTTCAGTTTTTGCCAGCTACTTGAGGGATAGGCGACAGTATGTGGAGTATGCGGGACACGTATCAGATCCATATTTCACCAGATCAGGAGTGAGTCAGGGTAGTAACCTTGGACCCTTGGGGTTCCTACTTGTTGTAAATGATTTGCCAGAAGTAGTCCAAGATGCTCACTGTTTGTTGTTTGCCGATGACCTCAAGTTATCTCTTGCAGTAAGAAGCGATGATGACTGTGGCAGGTTACAGAAGGACATTGACAGGGTGGTGAGCTGGAGCCAAGAAAATCTCCTGCAGTTCAATATTTTGAAGTGTGTTACAATCACTTTCTCTCGTGCACATAATCCTATCGTGTTCAACTACCATATTGATAAATTACCTATGGTGCGAGTCACAGAAGTCAAGGACTTGGGGGTAAGTTTTAACACCAGCTTGACTTTTCGTGACCACGTCACGCGTTGCTGCAGAAAAGCTTTTAGAAATTTAGGTTTCATGCTTCGGACGGTCCGAGGATTCACGAACGTGAAAGCAATCATTACACTTTATAACGCGCTGGTGAGAAGCCAGCTAGAATGTAACGCAGTCATCTGGTCTCCGCATGAAGCTAAATATAGTCTCATGCTGGAGAGAGTACAAAATAAATTTATAAGATATTTATATAGTAGGTATTATGGTGTCTATCCATTTTATCCGTTAATGTATCCCACCTTGTTTATATTAGGTATGGTGGGATACAACGAGTTGAGGGTTAGGAGGGATTTGGCACTAAGTACATATTTATTTAAAATATTGAGAGGGAAGTTACATAATTTAACCATTTTAGAGCAGATGAGACTGTGTGTTCCCGACAGATACGTGTGGCGTCGACGGCGACCACGTCTGCTGGTAGAACCGCGCGGTCGGACCAACCTGCTAAGGGAGGCACCGCTGACGCGCACGCTTCGCACTCTTAACCTGATTGCTGATGAGACGGACCTCTTTAGTTGTACTCTGGGTGAATTCACAAGGAATGCATTATTTATAATAAGTTATAGATGTTAGTTTAAGGTAGAATAAGCGCATTTATCGCATTGGGTTGTGTACCTGTAAAGATAGATGTAAGTAAAGTAAATAAATAAATCTATATCTATTCTATACATATAATAAAACTGTAGAAAAAATATTTTTGTACATTAAATAAAAACTCAAAAAATATAGCTAGGGTATTAAAGGACAACCAATAGAACCCATTTCTAGCATTTTTAGAATTTTTGTCTGTTTGTCTGTTTATCTGTTTGTCTGTGTATTTGTCCAGGTATCACGTAAAATATACGAAATTAATGTAGATAACTTTTATACACAACGATTAAGCGTAACTTGGAGAGGAACTTAGTTTTTGTTTCATTGGAATCGGTTCAGTCTATCAAAAGATATTTGAATTTAAAGTGTTTCAGAAGTTTCTTTGGTCTCACACATTGATTTCGTACGTCAGTCGCGCGATCTAACTTCGAATAGAAAAACAAGATTATTCAAATAACTGGAATGGACTGGAATGGACTGGAATGGGCTGGAATGGGCTGGAATGGACTGGAATAGACTGGAATGGACTGGAATGGACTGGAATAGACTGGAATGGACTGGAATGGACTGGAATGGGCTGGAATGGACTGGACTGAATTAAGCGCTTAGAACTAAAAAATACATTGTTCAATTCCGACATCCACGCGAACGAAGTTGCGGGCACAGCTAGTAAATAAATAAAACAGAAGTACTTAAATAAAGACCATTAAGCACATTGACGTTTTTTAAGTGTTACTAACCCTTTTTAGGTGGTAGAAGGGACCTGTCAAACTCGTACTGACTAAAATCCACGGCGATCATTCAATTGCCCTTTACGTTCTTTCTGCCTGCCCTCATGGAAAAAAAAGGTTAGTTTATGGATGTCGGTAAGACACTGAATAAGCCATTGCCATCAGTCACGTCCAATGCCGCGTGTCAGTCGGTCAGTCAGCTAGTCCGACACGTCAGTGCGTGGCAGTGGCGGCGTGCGTGCGCGGAAGACGCGCGCCTCCGCGTATTGCGTAAGCGCCGGTTATCCACTTTTTCCAGGTACCTTTACTATGTAGAATTGCAGATGCACTATGCATCTATTATACCTGGGAAATGTTGTTGTTGCAATAAGCAAACCATACTTTTATCAGAGTATTATAGTTCACCGCGGTATCACCCGCTACCTAGCCTAAAACAATTCCTGAGATTAGAGCATTTACCTAAACGGACTCCTCAGCTTAATAATATTAAGAATAGATACAATATGTTAATAAACTGAATGTCCGTACTCAATACTTGCACTAACTGGCTAAGGTCAATTTTCTCCTAAAATATTTTGATATCCACGTCCTTATTTTAAGCGGGGTGGTAGGTTAATGTGGCGTTTCAGACCGCAGTACTACTTCTGTTTATTTTTTTGAATAAAAATATCCTACTCATTGTATGCTCCCCTATTTCAGTCAAAAATGGACAACTGTACTCAGAATCCATATCCGTCCACGGCACTTCTAAATAACCATGGAGTTTCTTGTCGGTTCTTCTCCATGGAAACGGCCAACCCGAACCGTGCCATTTTTCCTCGTTTATTAAGTGCCCATTGAAGCCCATGTGAAATAAAATATTTTAATTTTTGGAATTATGTATTGTTCCAGACCACCGGCCTCGCTGCCGTATCGTCGGTCAGACCCGGCCATGTCAAACGTGGCACCGATCAGCGAGCGCTGCCGGCGACGACTACTGTGTGAACTGCACTCCGAGAGGAACTATGTGCCGTGAGTTACATTTATCATCATTATCATCATCACTGCCGTACCGTCGGTCAGACCCGGCCATGTATAAAGTGAGAGTACCTATAGTTTCTTTAAAAAAAAAAAACATGTGGGGCAATGCTTTTCAATCAGGAATTTCTGCTGTGTCGTGGGTGCGTTTACAAACATATAAACTCACATATACAAACGCCCCGACCCGGAACAACTACTTGTGGGTTATACAAATGTTTGCTCCGTGCGGGAATCGAACCCACGACACGTAGCGCAGCAGTCCATTCGCTCAGCCACTGCACTAACCGTACACCATTACAACATCCATTGTAAATAAAAAGCAAAATTATTTTAAAAAAAACATATCGTTGCATACATAGTACCTTTTTTATACTTACGAAACAGAGAAATTCCTACAGATAGTTTTGTTGCAAACTTCTAGATTAAGTTATCAACATTTAAAACTCCCATCTTTGAAACTTATCTCAGCTCCATAAACTATCACACGTAAATTAAGATTGAACTCTAAACCAAGCTAAATAACCAACAAGGTGAGAGGTTAGATCCACAGAACACTTTCTCCAAGACAAGCAAAACTAGGAAACACTATATCACTGTTACAACACTCGAACCTGTTGAAGAATTAATTCTAGATGTTGTTATATCATAATGATGAATTGCTGGCTTGGAATGCGGTTAGGAGTGACGACGTGGAGTGCTGTGCATGCTAAGGAGTCAAGTGCTTGCTTAACTTTCAGTTAACTTATTAAATAGCTTCCTTGATTTAGTGATGGCTAACTTTAAAAACTTATAAACTCAAGTTCAAAAATCTTAAGTAAAATTATTAATTTAGTAAGATGGTAATTTAGTCATAAATCATTTTATAAAGAGTTGTGTATACCGCCTGCAAAATTATATCGACCCAATGACGTTTTGTGATATTAGAAGCTTTTTATCTTCGATTATTTTGATTTATGTAACGAAAGAAAAAATACGGGTCAAATGTTTTTCGATAATCTATTTTGAGTAAAATATCCTATTCCCCGATAGAACAAATAATAGAGTTACTTACAATATAGTTGTTTCTTAAATGTTTATAGGATACCACGATATAGGAGAAACTCGTAGATTGGGACACTTTATTTTTAAACAAAACATAAACAATATCTATTAGATATATCAGTATCTGTCAGTGTCCACACAAAAGAGCCGCCATTTGTACCAGTTATATTTTACCAGCTAGATTTTGTTGCAGGCCATCAACACTGCCCAGACGCTCCATGAAGCACTGCTACAAGATCCACTGCGAGGACACGGAGGCGCTGTGGAGGATGTTGCGCTGGCTGTTCACCTACAACCACGGGGAGCAGGAGGGAGGGGACCAGAGAGCAAGGAATCAAACTTAGACTTGAATTCCCGCCACGCTGATGTTAGTCGCGCGTACTAATATACCACTTAAATGCCAAAAAGGGCTTTGGCCTCCTTATCTCAATATTTGTCATAATTATCTTTCAAAAAAGGTTCTTCTACATCACTAAAAACTTGCCCCCAAGTCAAATGTCAGTACGAGACTGATTTTAGTCAATACGAGTCAGACAGTCCCTCCCGCTCTGCCACGGATGGGAGGAGAGGTTTGAAGATTCTACCACGATAAAAATAAGCCTAATGTCAAAATTGGTCAATAGCTGTTCTGTCAAAATTGAGAGCTGCGGTGACATTTTGGGTAACGTTTGAGTGTAGATTGTGTTCTACTCGTAATAGTACCATACTACGACTGTGACTTCAGCGGCGCGTAGTTCGTTGATTTTTCTTACTATAAAATACCGTACTTCAGCGTAACAGGAATTTAAACCTTAGCTATAATGTTAATAGAATTGTTTATTCTACTTTGTTTACCTGCGTGATGCCACCTGGGTGGAATAATCCAATAGAATAAAGGAAGTCGAATATGTGTGCGCGCGTTTATGTCTTTTGTATGAACCATATTTCTAAAGTGCAATTTTTGTTAAAATCTTAATTGATATTTATGCCTTTTGTGGTATATTATTTACTTTCAAAGAATACTCATTACTTGCTTCGTACTTTTTAAAGCTAAAAATATGATACTCATAAAAAGCTTTATTTACTGATTGTTTTTGCATATTATTACAGTTTTTAAATAAAGTCGTTTCTGTTATATGTGTATAGAAACTAGATCTAAACTAATTAGAAAGTGATGATATATTGACGATTAGTTTTGATGACTTCTTTTGTAGATTGTCAACTAATGAGCTCCATCGATATTTTATTATGATTTATTACTAAACTGGAACTTTAATTGAGTTTAAAAAATCTCTCAGAGTCTGTTTATGTGAAAATGTTATAGAAGGATAATTTAGCTTTAAGAGGCATTTAAAAATAAGAACAAAAGAGAAAATAGAAAACCGGTGTTAAGCTGAAATTAAGTGTATGTTTACATGTTCCAATTAAAGCGTTTAATTAAGTAATAATTACAACATATTATTTATTTACAACCCGTTACTAATTTAATGTATTTTCATTTAATCGCTGCTAATAGTGGTGTCGTTTTCAATTCCCCGCACCGGATGTCGGCTCGCCTGCCAGTCGTCACATCCGGTCGAATAAACGACGGTGAAGTATTTACTGTAGTTGCACTTAATTGTAATTGATTTAAGGATCTATAAATGTCAGAGATAATAGAGGATTATCGGATATCGATAATCGGATAGCTGTTTTACTTATTACCCTATCAAATCTTTCTATCTCTAAGCACTGATTAGAGTTTTCCGAAACCCCTTATTCATACGGATTTCCCTATTTTAAAATGAAACCCTAAAGCTACTCTTAAATTGCAGTCGGTCGGATATAGTGCGTCTCAAAGTATAGATAAGTATTGATCATTAAAAATCGTCTATTCCCATTTGTCAACACCACAGATAACTGGAAAAAAAGTCGTATGTAAAAACAAAAAATACCAGATGATGAGCTACTTATCAAAGTTCTTTCAATAATAGAAAGTATTGATTTAATAACACAGTCCCATTGTTATGGTAATTGTTTACCAACAACAGTTATTCAGTAATTTAATTGTTAATAAAAACCTGTGTTTATTATCATACTTCACGAAACTATCATTGACGAAATAAACTACAAGCGTAGAATAGAAAAGAATAGAGCGATTATAGATATCAAATCTTGTAGTTACACCTAAGCAGTTTGACTGGCAGTCCAATCGGAATATCATTTTCTTTCTACCCTTATCCGACTTTACTTGATAAATATGCTAAAGTTAGAATTATGATCGTCATTGACCGAACTTTTTGTTTCCCAACCATGTTTGTATCAGCTTCCAGTCAAACCATTGTTCAGTCCTTGAATACCATTATTTTACACACAGTTACTATCAGTATCAAACAACCCAGTTACTGGGTAAAAGCCCATAAACTGGTTATCTGGCTTTCGGGTTAAGTAACAACCGTATACAGTCATAAACATTGTTACGGAAATTACAACACAGATTCGTCATATTTTTATTACAAGTTCCGTTTACTTACAGTATACGTACCTAGGTATACATGCAGGTACAGCGTGTTCACTTTCATTCATAATTACAATGAGTCAGGCTGTTTACATAAAGCGTTACAACAAAACAATAATGGCGACCACGTTTCTCTCCGCAAGAGCTGACTCATGTAACCACAGGATTAATGGGTAATACTGCAACACGCTCTTTATAATGTTAACTTTTATATGGGTCTTGGTCTTTACAAATAATAAAGCTTTCAGAATATAGACCCTACACAGTCTTTGTCATCCTACTTTATATATCTAAGGCGCCACGCTAAAACTCGAAAACGTCTGGACCAATTCGGCTAATTTTGGTTTTCAATTATTTTTGGAAGTCCAGGGTAAGTAGAGAGCAATATAGGCCCTGAGGCGGAACGAAGTTAGCCGTATCAGCCAGTTTACAATATATGTATTATAGACTGTACCTGAATATCATCAAAACATGATCAAACATGTAAACATTAGAACACATCGACAATCAAAGTCTCGAACCTACCGATAATCCCCGAAGGAATAGTCAAAAATGTACCAACAATAGTAGATCCACATTTCGTCAGTCCTGTGCCTTGCTAAACATATAGAAGCAGGTTCGATTCTTACACGGAACAGATATTTGTACAAATGACCTACAAATAGTTGTTCCAGTGCTGGATGTTTGTGCATGTGAGTTTCTATGTTTGTAAACGCACCCACAACACAGGAGAAATTCCTAGTGCGAGGAAACCTTTAAAAAAATGCATTGGGTTTGGTTAAGAAGAGAAAACACGCAAAATAATGAGCGGCATCTTCAAATTCCTCAAAAATAAATCCGGTTCTCATCCTTCCACAAAATCACAGTAAGGTTACACATACACCGGCGCATTATACCACAGAAAGACAATTTACCATTTGACATTATACCATTCCGCTAGTGAAACCTCCGCATTATATCATGTTTACATACCAAATGTACTAAATGTTTCGCATTATATTGCGGGAATTTGAAAGCGAAAGACTTTAAGTTGAGTGCTTAAGGTAAGACCACAGGCTTATGTATCTTTTGATTTATATTAGATTCCATTACTGTAGCTTTGAGCTAATATTATGGGTGCTTTATCTAATGTAAATGACACCCTAAATTACAACTAATAACGCTGAACTTTGTGAGCATGATTGAATGAGTTACTTTATCAAGTAATAATAACAGTTCATTTTTTGACCCACGCCGTAACCCTATAATTATTTCAGAACTTTAATCAACGAAAGCGAGGCATTATTTTCGAGTGAATTCAATTCGGTAAGATTGCGATTCTCAGAGAACGAACAAAATAGGCAGCAACTGTGATGGCATTGCGACACATCTGCGTACTTGATTAAACTTCAGTGTTATGTTATATTTTAGTTAAAGTTGGCGCCAAAGATCATTGGGCATTATTGCCTCAAGCCTTTAGTACTCAGGAAATGCGCTAAAATGAAAAACATGCAAATAGTATAATTTCTATACCAACCAGCACTAAGTCCGCATTCCTAGACTCTCTTTGAAACATCACTCGAATAGAAACTGTCAGTACGCCAAGAATAAATTATTTAATTAAATGCAATTAACGACATGACGGATGAAATATTACTAAACTATAGATTATGTATGAAGTAAAAGTGATTGTCGAAATAACTCTCTCATTATTACAATCAGAGAATACAATTGAACCAGTAACCGCATACCTCTCATGTGACTAAGAGAGTGATGAGTATGAATGTTGGTGGATGGAGAGGAAGAGGAAGGCCAAAGAAAAGATGGATGGACTGTCTAAGGAATAATATGAAAGGAAAAGGAGTAAATGATACTGTGACGTCTGAGAGGGGAGAATGGAAGAAAAAAACGTGTTGAGCCAACCACAAGTAAAATGGGATAAGGGCAGGAAGATGATGATGAACCGCATACCTTCACGTTGGCTCAATATATTTTAAATCTACCGAAAATTCTAAATATTTTATTTAAGTTTTTCTCACCCTAGATTTTTCCGTATCATGGGTACGTTTGTAACCATTTTACCTCACATACAAAAACATTTAAGACTCAAGACTGCGCATTGTTACTGCTCGTAAGTCATACGAATATTTTTAATGACCCCGACTTCAAGAAAACAAAACTTCAATATAATTCCACATCATCGCTTATCGCCAGGCGAGATAATATGTAACAGCATGAACCTGGCAAAAAATGCTCGCGCATCCTCGAAACTGCTCGAAGATATGAGGGAGTTTATTTGCACTTTATTGTAATAATTTTAATTCTTATTTTCAAGTGCGTTAATAAAATCCTCTCCGTTGCGCTCCGTTCTGTATGCGCTGACCCATAGGAGTCAAAAATTGTGAAGTCTGTGTGTGTGTGTGTGATGGATTTGTAGGTGTAGGTCAATCAGCCAATCTTGAAACACAATAAAACATATCAGTAAGTACTTTCCTAGCATCATTGTCACCGGAATGATGGAAAACATAATGAAATGTCATAACTGGACAGTACATCCACTTGTTACAACATAAGTACCCACTTTCTTTGTCAAACCAACTAGTTTTATTTGAGAAACACCTTGGAGGCATAGTGCAATGTCATTATCAGCTTTCAAAGGTATTAGTGGAC
Source organism: Agrotis ipsilon (assembly GCA_028554685.1). Classification (NCBI taxonomy): domain Eukaryota; kingdom Metazoa; phylum Arthropoda; class Insecta; order Lepidoptera; family Noctuidae; genus Agrotis; species Agrotis ipsilon. Next base: position 456,925 of record CM052956.1, read on the forward strand.
ATGAGGTAATTGCTTTGTGACTTATAATTAAAGATTTCTATTCTAAAACCCGAATTGACTCTGATTGACCTGGAGATCGAACCTGAACCTCGCACTTAGTAAAACCGCTTACGAGTAAGAGATTGATTTTAATTATGATAATTATTGAAGGCTAGCTGATCCGGCAAACTACGTATCTCCTTAGATTTTTACTCACTACGCACCTTTAAATCTTCCCTGGATTTCCAAAAATATTTTAAAACTAAAATCAGCCAAATCGGTCCAGCCTTTTTCAATTTTTAGCGAGACTAACGAACAGCAATTGATTTTTATATTGTTGAGAAGATAGGTACTGTTTCTCCGGTAGCTTACAGCTAGTTCTTAAAAACGAAGATTTTAAGCTGATTCGACTTCAAAAGGGTGTTATTTGACAAATTAGCTTTATCATTATTAAATCACGTATTAATCAAGATTACATGATTAAATAACACGCAAAAAAGATAAAGCAGAACTATATCGTATTTTCACCCACATTTCGCCAGACAAGTTTATGCAAGAAAAACAGACCCCGTTACTGGGGTACTACTATCTAAGCACGGAACTCGTAGCTACGGCCAAAGAATCGGGCGGTTTGCAACTCTTTATTTTGACATGATATTTGTTAGTTGTATAAACTAAAAATTTATGGCAACATTAATTGCTCAGTTGTCCTGATTTCTGAAGTAATAATATTCCACAACTATCACACAATGCCATCTAGTCCCAAGCTAAGCAGAGCTGGTGTTATGGGTACTAGACAACAGATAAACATACTTATTCCCATATTTCTAAATACATACATATTAAAGATAAATTACACCCAGACACATAACAAATGATCATGCTCATCACACAAACATTTGTCCTGGGTATGAATCGAACTTACTCAGGGTCACTAACCACAAGACCAACAGGCCACTGGAAATGTTCTTAGAACTTATGAATTCGTAAGCAACAAATAGGGAGTGATATCTCAAAAGTTTCGAGTTATTGTCTTAAGGGCCTTTAATTTAATTGACAGACTATGAGAGTAGATCCCCGGTACTGAGAAATTCCTTTTTGGAAAAATTATTTGCCCGACCTGGAAATGCAACCTCGAATCTCGTACTTAGTGGAACATCTCGCAATAATAACATTATAAAACGATCACAACAATATATTAAAACGGACACATTAATATTTACCGTAACATAATCTAGCACAAAGCAGATTTCTCGTTGCGTAACATTTGGTATTTGCGGAAGTGCCGAGGAAAGTGACGCGAATCCATCTTGCAAACACTAACCAAGTGTTGGTCAGATCGTAATGAAACACTGCAGGCAAATGTTAATGTATTTTTGATCGATTCATTGCATTTTTATATTTGACTCCACTCGAAGCGGTCACTAGCTGGAAATTGTTCCTATTATGTGCAATTATTATACATTGTTTTTTTTTCTTGTGTTAGATATAGGTTTTTTTATTCTATTTTTTGTTTTTTCTTTGTTTATTTTTTATTTTGAATGTGTGTGTCTATTGTGATCCCTTTGCGCCAAATATTTTTTTCTTTTCTTTTTCGGTCTAGTAGATTATTATAGCAGCTTATACTTATTGCGGCTTTTTCTTTACGTGATAAAATCATCTAATGAGTTCTCCCACCCAGGGCAGAACGGTAAAGACTGTCAGACTTGTACTGACTAAAATCCACGGTGACCTTCAATAGCCCTTTACGATCCGGGGTCACACAGTGTCATAGCCTAAGAACAAATATAAACCCATTTTTCTCTTTTTTTAAACATGACAAGACTTGTTGTTGACTATCATTATATATGTAGGACATTCTCCTGCACCAACATCAGTCGTACAATCAATTTGATACTAACCCGTAGTTCCGTTCATAAACGGGGCTAATACAAAATGTTAAACAAGCCAGAAGCGGAAACTTCCTCTCGACACACGATAGACACGCATATTTAATAATTGACGTGATTACACCACGCGAACAAAACTGATCGTTTTCGAACAAACCGGTTAGTAAGGTTATAAAAATAGACGAAAAGAAGATAAACACAATGTCTTACTTATATCTTTGCCCTACGCTAGTTTCTCCTCGGATTGTTACATAAATAAAAAACTAGACCCAGAACACCTGTAAACCATTCAAACTTATCTTCCTCGGGGATTTGAATTCGAAAAATTTTCCTTTGTCTCAAATCAAATTATTTAGTTTAAAAAAAAAACAGTCTCAACCAAATACAATACAAATATGTGTAAGCTTATTGCTTCCTGCCCTTGTCTCGTTTTATTGAATTCTCGTATATATTTATCAATTTTCAAACGATGGTGTTTCGTTGATTACGAAAGGATTTGCCTATTTCCCTAATTTTTGGGGATAACACACACTTGACCAGAAAAATAAATAAATAAGTCAAAATGTTTAACATAAAAAGCAGATAAAGTCATAACAAGTGCCCTATCTCTCACGGAATCCCTTATTGGCCAATTTAAAAGAAAGACCTTATAAACAACGTGCCAAATCATTGCACAAACACCGTCCATTCACAACTATTGATTGATAACCGGCGTTCACAAGTATGTAACAAACGCAAATACCACACCATGAATCGTTAGCACCATGAAAATGACGCAGCTGACACATAAGCACACCCTACTAACAAATGTACGGTTCACAAAGTAGCAATGACAATTAACATGACGAAAGGTGACCTGGCGAAGAAACATACAACTGCACAAGCAAATCTTAAACGGTAGCAATATCAGGAACTTTTCACTCTCACTGTGATGACGATGACTGAGATCGTGTGAAGGTTGGGGTCACACATCCCTCATGAAATAATTTAACGTGAAGTCTGAATACTATTCTAATGTCATTTATAAGTATTCACAACGTAACAGAGAACTTATGACACGGTACAGAATATTATGACTTAGCTAAAGCTTAACCTAGCTTAAGACTTCTTTCTTAGCCAAAGCAATCCAACCGATTGGAGTTCCGTGATTGTCCCTTGTAATCATATCGGGACAAAAAGAGTCCAGCTTATAAATTATTAATTAGCATCATCTGCCTAACCTTTTCCGAACTATATTGGGGTCAGCTTCCAGTCAAACCAGATGCAGATGAATATCAGTATTTACGAGGAGCGATTGCATATCGGACATCCACAACCCAGTAACTGGGCAATACGATACCTCATGGTAAGACAGGTTGTCAGACTTTAGAGCATACGACATTTTTATTTTTTGCTATAAATATTCACAAACATCCACCCTTAAATCAATCCATACTCACATACACCGGGCAGCGAGTAACGAGCGACCCGCTGTCCCACCATAGCCTAGCCCGGGTCGAAGAGAGTCGCTTCAAAGAGCTGTCTTCAATACGACTAAGAAGGCCAAAACCTGCCGGGGTCGCTGGACTAACGAGTAAAGGGCTATTGAAGCATAGCGTGGTCAGAACAAGTTTGATAAATCCTCCTGCCCTGACCTGGGTGAGAGGAGACATTTGATGATTTTACCACGATAAAAAAAAAGTACAATGCATAGTAGTAAAATACCTATTTCTCAGCTCACACGCAGTTACTGCTAGCCCTATATATAAGAGAAAGTGCTAGGAGCTAGATCCTCCGGTCAGAGGCTCGCAGCCACCGCGCCGACAGTTACACAACACAGTGATTATGCGCGCGCGCACATGCGCTCGCACACACGTCATTCAGATGACCATGCGCGAGATTACGAGATGCAACTGACCGTAGAGTCGAAGTTGATGAGGCTGCTCGAGTTTCTGAACGTGCTTGTTGACTCATGCAAATAACTTTTATATACACAAATAGAATACAATTTGACTGGCCTGTTGGTCTAGTGATATAGGAAGAAATTCCTAATGTGAGGCAAGTAGGCACCGTTTAAAACAAAAACAAAACAAGTAAGTATAAAGAACTAACCAACGATGCTTATTTGTTTTATCCTGCAAGAAAAAGTAATAGAATGAGCCAGGCAACTAAACACAAAACTGCTTTTTTCAGGAGACAATCATGTTTCCTTTATTTATTTATTTACTAGCTTCTGCCCGCGACTTCGTACGCGGATCTTGTTGCTTATGCCAGCGACACGGGGTCGTCAAAATCGAAGATCTGAAAAGTCTGATTCCCAACTCCAAGCGTCCGGGTAAAAAATTGATGGGAGTTTGACCAGTAGAATGAAATTTATTAATATATTTATCGTATGCTCCACCGTGTCCTCCGGGCGGTCCTCGCAGTGGTGACACCCGGGCGTTTCCTCCTTCTTTATCTGACACAGAAACCACCCGAAGCTTCCATGTCCGGTGAGGACCTGCGTCAAGTGGTAGGTGAGGACGCCGTGGGACCTATCCAGCCACTCCTCAAAGAGGGGGTCCTACAACCGCGATTGTGGCGTGCCCGCGTACCTCGGTTGCGACAGTCGTTCCTTCCTCACTGCTTTGAGATCGCGCCGGAGCTCTTCCCGCCGCGCCTCGACTTCTCGAGGCAGCGAGGATACGCCCCAACGCTGCGCATCCGTTATAGTGTAGCTGGGTTCTTGGAATTCCACATTGGGTGTTCTAGATCTTCAATTTTATACGTCAACAGATAGTGCTCATCAGACTGAACAACTCTTGCTAAGACGTCATTCCTGTATATGTTATAGTGTAGCTGGGCTCTTGGAGTTCCACATCAGGTGTTCCAAATCTTCAATTTTTATATGTCAACATAGAGTGCTCATCAGGCCGAACAACTTTGCTGAGACGTCATTCCCGTATATGTTATAGTATAGCTGGGCTCTTGGAGTTCCACATCAGGTGTACCAGATCTTCAAATTTATTCTCTCAGCAGAAAATGCTCATCACGTGGAACAATTCTTGCTATCGCACCATTTTTGTATCTCTTATAGTTTAGCTGGTCTGTTGCGGTTCTGCGCCAGGTGTTCAAGTTTCCAAAATAAATTATAGCCTATGTTTTGACCAGACTTAATACCTATACATTAAAAAAAGAATCATTCAAATCCGTCCAGTACTTTTTGAGTTTATCCCGGACATACATACAGACAAACAGATAAACAGACAAACAGACAAAAATTCTAAAAACTATATTTTTGGCTTCGGTATCGATTGTAGATCACACCCCAAGTATTCTTTTGAAAAAATATTCAATGTACAGTTTTGACTTTCCTACTATTTTATTATATGTATAGATTTATTTGGGACAATAAACAGTTACATGCTACAAAATACAGAAAAATACTTAAGCTAAGATTTGTCAATCATGCAACCCATACCATTGTCCACGTGCTTACTAAAAATTTAGTGAAGATAAAGAATAAAGAAAGAAAAAAAAATACAAAACAAAAGAAACTTGTTAACTAAAATGCTGTCATTAGCATAGTTCAGGCTTAATAAATTATAATTTAACTATTCTGTAGACAAGATATTCAGAGTCATTTTCCTAAATACATGCTTGGATAGATAAAATATGTCAAGGTCCATAAAATATGTGTTGTATGTATCAACAAGACGGCGAAGCGGTGCTCGCTCCCGGGCATTAGTCCGGCACATATCAGTGTGGAACAGCTGAGGCACGGGCACCCCCCTTAAAATAACACTTCTAGGGACCCTATAACACAACTTATTCGTAAGTTCGACACAATCAAATTTATTGTTACAAATGCTGTATAGGGTCATGACATCAAGTAATAAACGCCTGGACCTCAAATCTAGAACTTCATACCGTTTCAAGAGCAGCGAATATGGAACTTTTGATTGGAAGCATTTATAATTCATGGACCGTAGGAACTTTTTCTGCACCATTTCAATTCTAGCACCGTATTTTTCATAGAAAGGGTTCCAGATCGGAACCGCGTACTCTAGCTGCGATCGTATCAAAGTCTTATAAAGCAGAAGGAATGTAGAGGGTCGCACAAAGTCACGAGAAGATCTCATGACAAAACCATACATCTGATACGCCTCATTTATTATGTTGTCGACGTGAATATCGAAATGTAAACTGGCATCCAGTGTAACACCAAGGTCTCGGACGAAACCCACTTTATTTAAGCTTTCGTTGTTCAAGGAATAATTAAAATTTATTTTTATTTTTAGTAAATGTGATGGCATGACATTTTGGTAAACTAAGGAAGAGTTTATTAATGCAACAATATGTGTATAACCTGTCTAGATCTTCTTGAAGAAGCCAACAGTCTTGTATATTCCTGCATGGTCTATAGACTTTTATGTCATCGGCATACATTAGGAAATTGGAGTTGATGAAACAGTTTTTAATGTCAATCAATCTCTCAAGTCTTTCTCAATCATTCTCTTTTAATTCCCCAAAAATCCCAGCATAAATATCAACAAATTGTTTTTTTCAATGACTTGCATTTTAATTTTTCATAATGTTTTCTCTAAACAATACAATTACTTTAATTTCAGTGTCAATTCATTATAAGTAACACTTACACGTAACACATAAACGTTTACATTGTTATGTAATAATTATGTATGTAAACAAGTACACGAGTGCTAAAACATCGCATAGATGACACCAATACGGTATGTGAACCGGATACGAGAGAAAACTTGTTGGTCTATTGGTTGCGAGTGCGGATGTTGGGGTCGCGATTACAAGTTTGAATCACCGGTGAAAAAAAAATTGTTTGGTCTTAACTGTGAAGATAATTCTAAGCAGCAGTCTGAATGGTACCTTAACCTTTTAGGATAACAAGCATCATTAGCTTATAAATGTTCCCACTACTGGGACACAGGTCTCTGTGAGAGGTTGCGGACCCAGTGCGGGTTTGTAGATGTTAGATGTCTTCCAATTTGTAGTTCTAGGACATGCCCGTTTCCTCACGATGTTTTCCTTTACCGTTTTGAGAGCAGTGGTGCTGAAATAAATTACACAAAGTAATGCGCCTGGCTGAGTTCGAACCTACGAATTACAACTCGTAAGTCGGGGCTGATACCACTGAGCCACCACTTCTCTCTTGATAACAAACGTGATACTGTAATATCAATATGTAAGCAACTTTTAAAATATCAGATAATATAAAACAGTACATTATATACAGATGCACACTACAGTTAATTATTCAGACAGGCAGAAAGACTTTCGCATTTAAAATCTAAGCGCCGTTTTTTAGTCTTCCAAGAATAAACTATCGCTTGATAAAATAGTAAGAAGAAACATATACTCCATCATCTTTACTTATTAATTAATTATTTCAATCAACTTCCATCGAAAAGTAAAAGGTTTTTATTAAAAATGTCTGCAGATTTAATTTAATAAATATTGCTTGTCATTCTTTGAAATTGCAACCATCTTTCAAGATGTATATTTTTGAAGATTTCATTTGTTTATTTTATTTCTCAAAATTCTTATTGTTGATGATCTATTAGTTAATTTTAAATTCATAAGAAATATTACGTGGTATTAAAACACCGTTCCTTCCTTTGGTATAATACCTCCATTACCTCCAAAAGCAATTTGACAACAACTCTTATGACCAGCGAAAATCACTGTTGACGCAGTCTTCTCTGACCTCACCATAAGGACCTCTGAGGGCATCACTAAAACTCCACAAATAGTAAAGCTGTCAAAAGGGTTTTCATTTACATTATGGTTTTGCATAAATCCCGGTTGACGTTGGTACAGGAATGTGAAGTTTGGCCCTCATAAACAATAATACCCAACAGTAGGTGTAGCCGCTCTGTGGTGTGACACTGGTTATACAAGACAGCAGTGTTGGCCCAATGAGAGGCCTTACTTGTTGTAGGTCATGGTTTTGAACCCAGACAGGCGCATTCCTTTGTATAATTAATTTTATCACCACTGCTCTCAAAACGCCGAAGGAGAACATCGTGAGGAAACCGGCATGTCCCAGAACCAAAAATTTGAACATATGTGGTACACATCTACCAACCCGGACTGAGCCTGCATGGTGCATCATGACACCCTTTCACGGAGAGGAGGCCTGTGTCCCAACAGTGGAAACATTAATAGGCTGATGATGATGATGCAATTGTTATAAAGGGCTTTATTCAAACCTTCCAACGTAAGTAGATTTCACGAGTGAATGAAAGTTGCAAAGTCTGACAATGGACGCTTATTGTATTTATTACAGTAGTCAAGTCTCGTTAGTATTCTAGTGACGATTTGACGAGCGATGCTGAAGTGTTAACGATATTGAATACGAACATAAGCGCTGCAATAAGAATAAAAGCGCTCGTCAGCGCTGCACAAAGCCAACTGCAAAATAAACTTGTTTACTATCTAATATTGTATCGCCTACTTTCTTTGACGCACGAACTGAATGTCAAGTTAAATTGTATCTGAAATAAACACTGAATAATTATCATCACATAATACTTACTTATATACTTAATACTTACTTATATACGTACTTTTAATAAGAGATTTCATAAGGTATTGGGTATTTCCATTTGTCTAAATAGCAACTCACTAGACACCCATCTACATAATATCCTGTTAGAGATGATAAAGAAAGAAAGAAAGAAAGAAAGTATGTTTATTTACCCTAGACATAGGGTGTAAAAGTTATTAACACATTGAGAGTAACCTACTTATACAACCTCTTTCTACCCTTGCCTTACTACCAAAGGCCTTGTCACGAGTTTTCACGTTTTGTGAGGTAAATTAAACGGGGACTTTGACGTTAATTTTACGAAAAAAATAGTTCCTCGTTCGTACACTCGAGGCGCTTTTTAATTTCCATACAATAACTCGTTATACTTCAAGATGAGTTGTCCCAAAATCTCAATCTACGGCATCATCAAAAGTGTACCACCTGTTACACATCGTAGTCCGTGCCGTGTCCGGAACGCGTGTCCGGTCCGGACGAGTTTTCTCCAGTAATTGCCGCGTCCGGTCGTTGCATCATGCGCGCGCGCACAAACGAGGCTTTGTTCAGGAAATGTTTGTTTATTGCGACAATGTTTTAGTGGTTTTAGTCTTGAGTTAATTTAGTCGCGTGCTTTCCAATTTTTTAATTAAACCGGAAGGTAATTATGAAATGTGTTAGTGATTTTCATAAATTAATAGTTACAGTAGAATTTATAAAAATAAAATGAAAACTATGTCAGATCATTATCAATTCCACATAATGAGATGTTAAATAAAACATAATCACCGTAAGCCATTGAATAAATATATATATGAGAGAAAATGTTTAAAACCAATATGATGTAACGAGACCCAAATTCACATCGGATGGAATGTTCAAAAAAATTGTCAAAATCTTCACACCATCCCACCGTGGAGGAGTTACACAACGGCTGGCAGCAGCGCGCGCGCAGCGCTCTCACCGACCAGTTGCACCTGACGCGCCGGCCCGCACTGCCGACAACACCCGACCACGCACGAACACGCACGACCGCGCTACCCGCGAACGAACTTATTTGAATTCGGAATTAAAACATAATTCGAATTTATAAGTGTTTTTTTAGACAGTACATTTGGATTTTTTCTGTATTATTTTTGTTAAGCCAGTGTGCAAGCTTGCGAGGCGAGTGAGAGTGGTGTGAGGAAAGTGAGTGCAGGCGGGCATGCGCTTGCGCCGCTGATATTTTCACTTTCTACGCGACGGGACACTGCGCACTGTGAGTATACTTCGCTGTACCCTCCGGTTATGTAATGTTTGGACTTTCGGACGCGCTAGCTGGTGGATAATCGATATAAATGGATTCAGAATTTTAAACGTTGCATGAGGCGAAGACAATTTTTAAATTTCGTTTACTGCCTTTTTGGTATGGAAAATCTGGAAAACTTGTCGTGAAAGTGAAGTTATTTTCATGGTTACTTTGTTAAAAGTATTGTGTTAAAAATATAATGAGTTACCTAAGCAAATTTTTACCAATAGCAGAAAGAGTTATTGAAGTGTACATTTACTGAATCCAATGATGAAGTTTCATGAATTGCAACTAATGATCTAACAATTCAATATTAATTTACAACCAAACACATAAAATTGACGTAAGTGAAAGGTTTTAAAAATGTTTAATAATGTATTGGACCTATAGCTTGTATACTAACATAATTGCATATTTAATTGCAACTGTAAATCACAAAATTAAGTCTTGCTGCTTATTAATTAATTAATTAATTAATTAATAAGCAGCAAGTCAACGGCCGCAAAATAAATTGTAGGCATTGTGATTATGAAAGTTAAGAAAAACTGAACATAATGTTTCGGAAATAGGTCATTCAGATGGCCTTAGCGATTTGTAGCGATGGGAACTGATGCAGATCGTATGTTCATGAGCTGCACATTGTTACAAAACTTGTTTAAACACGAGACATTCAGGGGATATTTCTTGTTCAAAAAAGCTCTATAAATATAGCTGTTTCCCGTGTTTGCATCCCCGCTGCTCGACTCCTTTGGGTGGTAGCGTGATGTTTTATAGCATATAAGCCTTCCTCAATAAATAGTCTATCAAAAAAAATATTTATTCAATTCGAACCAGTAGTTCCTGAGATTAGCGCGTTCAACCAAACTAACTCTACAGCTTTATAATATTAGCTGTACTGGGGAGTGGCTCCTTTGTACGGCCTGTTTGTTAAGTGATAACTTATAGATAAAGCAAAGGTTAGCACCTTTTAAGTATACTGTGGCATACATCGCATAATCTTATCAATCATGTAAATGCTCCTTTGTTACCTAAACCTGTCCTTTTTTTGGTTGTCAAAAGTAAATATTGCGCAACAGCTAACCACCAACCTTCTATCTTATGGTCTTCGAAAGAACTTGGTCAAACGGACATTCCTATGAAAGTAGTTACTGTTAATTATGTCAATTTGACCATGTTGGGCCTTGGGCGGAGCTAAAAGTTGAGCGATCGACTGTGGCGCAGCGTATCACGGGTTCGATCTACGAACGGAACAAAGATTTGTATGATCTGAAGGTAGTTTTATCGGATCTGGGTGTTTGTGTCTGTGCGTTTCTCTGTTTGTTAACGCACCCATGGTACAGGAGAAATTCGTAGTGTGGGGCAACGTTTATTGAAAAAAAAACTGTGTGATATGACTGAGACTGAATCGGGTTGTCCAACCACAGACCGACTGTCTTTCCAAAGATAGTCTTCCCAAAATAAAAACGATAGAAAGACTGATGACATAACGTAATGACGAAACTTAAAACTCAATAAGTGAAAAAAAACTTGAGACCATTAACAACACTAAATAAGTAATCATTTTAAGGAAAATACTCAATAAACCCACAAGTACATGCAGGCGAAGTGTCGTCAGCAACATTGACCCGAGGATCGTCCTACATAACAACACAACAACATAATGAGCGATTGAACATTCAAGCGCGCGCGCATTAGGAAATAATGGATTTATATAGACATCTGTTACAATGTACTACAGTGTGGTTTGAATAGATATAAAAGTAATAGACTATGGTGAAACTATGCATTGCGTTATCAAAAGTTTCGAAACTATATACAATAGTACCTTAGGGATCGACCACCGACACCTACTAGATCTTAGGTCATATAAGTCTTATTATCATATCCACAATTCAGACACAGGCTCTGTGTGTTGGCCATCATTCTCCACATTGGCCCAGTGTAGAATGGTAGATGTGACATATCTGAATAAAATCGCAACAAAACGCCTAAAAATCATAACAGCAATTTCTCGAATTATTTTCCGTTTTCCCCTCTGACAGATAATTCATGCTGAACATTGCTGCAAGGTTCGCACTCAGCTGTCTAGTGTGGAAAGGTTGGTAGACCTTTTTAAAAGGTTGCACCATACTAGGAATTTCTCCAGTGTAGTTGGTCCGATAACAAACATTTAAACTCACTTACACAAACACCCAGAACAACTACCAGTAGATCATACAAATATTAGTTCTGTAATCTGTTCTGGGAATCGAAACCGCTAAAAGCAACGCAGTACTCGATCGTTTAAGCACTGCCCCAACTGTGACGTCAGGCTTCAACATTCGTTCTAAGACATGCCAATTTCTTTAATAGGACTTCCGTCGCCATTTTATTAGTAGCAGTAATGAAGTAATAAATAACTATTATTTCTGTATGCAACTTCCGGAGAATGTTCATAAACTATTTTTATCACAAGTTCTACTTGAAAACCATAAATGTGTTGATCTTGAAACGTGAGGCCGTCCTAATTAGGTCATTTTAATATTATACTTATTTAATTATTGTAATGATAACTATGGCTACGTTTACCCCTTTTTTATGGTGTAACATCATCAAACTTGTCCACCACCCGCAGTAGTTGTAACGGAAGGTAACTGTCAGACACGAATTAAATGATAGAATAGCTCTTAACATTCCAGGATCACAGTTTTAGTTTTAGTTCAGCGATGTCGGAACATTTACCTAATACCGGAATACATATCAAAGTATTATGGGATCAAACGGAAAAATTAAAAAAGTGCGATCAACGGTAATGAATCTAGGTAAACTGTAATTTTCACTCTCAGACTCCAACACTTACGTTTAAGCACACATAATAGGGGTGAGCCTATCTCAAACCATCACATCGAAGCACAATTAGACTGTACTAAAAAATGTATATAAAACCCAAATTAGGCACAGTTCACATTAAATCAGCGTTACAAGCTTATCAATAGCAAGAACCAGCAACAAAACAAAATGAGATAAAAAGCCGATCGTCAGATGTTGTGTAAGATGAAGTCGACTCGTGTGAAACGTGCCTTACGTCATTGAAAGTGTGTCACAGACGTGTCGGCGACGCGGAGCACTTTTTGAGGATAGTTTTTTATTGATATATGCCGTGGAGATTGTTATGTTTTCTTATAACGATTTGTTGGTTCAATGAATCAGTTAAAAAAAGAGTTAGCGGCGAAGAACAAACGGCTATCTACAAAACCACTAGTTTTCATTAGAGCGTAGTGATGCGTCGTGACTTTATAAAATTAGGTGCAGTGCTTTTAAAAAAAGAAAAGAATTAGATAAATTTAAGAATTCTTAGTCAAAGTATAAGTAATTAACTTAAGCAACAAATTACTTTTTTTTCATTTTTTTTTACTTTTTTTTGTTGCCGTCCGTCGTTCTCTATTAAAAATAAGAAAAGAGATTGTTATGTAAACAAAAATAGTATTGTAAAGTTATTTGCGATTTAGTAACGTCTTTTTACTTCATATGAACAATCAAAATTAAAACTTAATCTCACAATAGATCTTAATCTCAAAGTTCGCATTTCCCAAAACGTGTATGCGTGCTACGCTGCTACGCTACGGCTACGGCGTAGCGCTTCGTAGCAATATGAGGAACTTACACACACATACGACAGGAAAATATGGTCATATCTAAATACCAAATTATTATAGACAAAGTCATTTCAAAAAGACCAGGTAAATATGATCCTTTTTAAATATCTTTCAAATATTTTGAGTAAAAACATCAACTATCGAGAGATCAATAAAACCATCGTAAGTAAGACGAAAATCGTCACGCACTAGTTGCCCGACGATATCGGCGACGCTTCACTTAACTTTGTGCACCTGCACTTAAATAGCTGTTATTAAAAAAAGCGGTCAATTGCGAGTCGGACACACACAAGCAGAGTTTTGCACCATTTCTTATAAAGAAATAAAAAATGCTGTTTTATATGGGAGCTTCTTGAGGTCTTTATTTTTTTCCACTGGCCTGTTGGTCTAGTGGTGAGTGACCCTAACTGCTATGCCGGGGGTCGTGGGTTCGATTCCCACCCAGGACAAATGTTTGTGTGATGCGCATGATCATTTGTTCTGTGTCTGGTTGTAATTTATCTATAAAATGTATGTATTTAGAAATATATAAGCATGTTTATCAGTTGTCTAGTACCCATAACACAAGCTCTGCTTAACTTGGGAATAGACGGCGTTGTGTGATAGTTGTGGTATATATTTTTTTTTATTTTGGTATTTGTTGTTACAACGGCAATAGAAAATACGTCATCAGTGAAAATGTCAACTGTCACGGTTCATGAGATACATCGTGGTGACAGACGGACAGACTGATGGAGAACGGAGTCTTAGTAATAAAGGCGCCAGTTTTATCCTTTTGCTACAAAACCCTTTTTTTTTAGCGTGGTAAAATCATCAAATGAGTCCTCCCACCCCGGGCAGGGCGGGAGGGACTGTCAGACTTGTACTGACTAAAATCCACGGTGTCCTTCAATAGCCCTTTATGTTCCGGGGTCACGGTGATGGAAATAAGTCCCGCGACCGGCTACAGAACCCTAAAGAAACTCTTATTTTCCTTTTATATCTGTTCAATTCATTCTCATATTTTTTCAGAAGCAACTGCCGAGCAATAATGCCTGATTTATGTTTCTTTTATTAGATTAATGACTTGTATAACAAGATCTATCGTTGACATGACGGTATTTTTTATTTATCTTTGCAGTTTCAGTGGCCTAATTCTGTCTTAATATCTTTTGTGGATTTTCACTTGCTTTTTAAATGAGACGAATGTACGTGTCAATTCTTTCAGAGATGACAGGCATCATGTTTTTTTTTTTTGGGTATTAATTTATTATTATTAATGTCGCTCCATACTAGAGATTTCTCCTGTATCGTGGGTGCCTTTACAAACTTTGATATTCAAATGGACTGTGACTACGAACACTATCGTAACTGCAAACTAGAGCTATGCCTCTCAGCATTGCAGTAGATCGCTTACCTATTGCATTGAGCTGCCCGCCGTCGATCGCTCAACTGTTGCATTTTCGAATGATTCGCGAGCACTTGCAGCGTACAGACGTGACAATAACGTAATGCTAACAATATTTAATTAATAGTTTAGTCATTATTGTGACCTACTTAAGTACTTGCGTAATACATAAATGCAATCTTGCTTATAATGTGTAGTGTAGTGAATGATGGACACGAAATAGTGAAATTTTAATAAAAGAATATGGATAGCAACCCCTGCAGTCCAAAGGGGGCTGTGCAGTCCTCTGCCTCGCCTCCGCAGACGCAAAACCCAGCTCCCAAATCAGGCACGACCGAGTGCATTGTTTCAACACCTGAGATTCAAAGATGGATGTCAACAATCGAGCAGCACCTAAATGAAGTTTGTTGTATTGCCACGGAAGGCAAACTTAACACGGAGCAGAAGATGAAGATCTCGAATCTCTGTCGTAAAATAGGCTCTGGTACATCACAGATGGCGGTTTTGTATCAGTCACTTAAGCAAAAAGCCATTTACGCCGAACAAGAGATCAAGATTCTTAAAGAACATCGGAACCTGACGGAACATATTTCAGACCTTAAGCTGACGGTACAGAACTCTAATTCTACGGGAAAGGCTTCTTTTGCCGACATGGTGAAGAGAGGATCTAATGATTTCGTAAGACCCAATCACTTAAGCGCCATTGCCATCTATCCCAAAGATACCTTAAAATCAAGTGAAGAAACAAAAGAACTGGTTCAGAAGATCATACGGCCCGATCAAATGAAGCTGCACGTACGAGGGGTCAGAAAAACAAAAAATGGAGGCGTAATAATCAGCACCGAGACTCAAGATGATGCTAATAAATTGAAGAACGCAGTT
This sequence comes from Agrotis ipsilon, assembly GCA_028554685.1. Lineage (NCBI taxonomy): Eukaryota > Metazoa > Arthropoda > Insecta > Lepidoptera > Noctuidae > Agrotis > Agrotis ipsilon. The sequence continues at coordinate 472,502 of CM052956.1, forward strand.
CAGCTTTCCACATATGGACTCACCGCTGATGAAACCAACAAGCGCAAACCCCGGATCGTGGTTGTAGGTGTCCCGTCTTCATTGACCGAAAGTGAGGTCTTCAAGTGCATTTTTGAACAAAATGTAGAAGACAAGTTACCAGAGATGAACTTGGAATTATTCTTAGCTGCGACAAAATTAAGTCACAAATCTGGGAAGAGAGACGCCGCGACCTGCAATTATATCATTGAAGTCCCAGCTAAAATACGTAAAATTCTAATGTCTCAATTACGAATTTTCATAAATTGGTCGTCCTGTCATGTTAGGGATTTTACTTTAGTGACGAGGTGCTATAAATGCCAACAATACGGCCATGCAGCAAAATATTGTAAAGAGGTGAACTCTACGTGCGGTCACTGTGGTGAAGAAGGTCACACAATGCCCGACTGCGAGAAGAAATCTAAGTTAGATTTCTTCCCTAAATGCGCAACTTGTTTACGTTTTAAAAAACCAAGTGACCACAAAACGGGAGACACTGAATGTCCAGCTCGGAAAATAGCAGAGATCAGATTTATAAATTCTATCGATTATGAAGGAACCTAATGCATCATACCGAAAAGACAAACATTCGGTTTCGTTTCTTTCTGACTCAACTTGTGTGCGTTCAGTGAATTAGTTGGTGTATGCACATTGCACAATAATGTCATTATGGAGTGTTTGCAATTTTAAGTTAATTGAGTGACTGTTGACACTGCGAAATTTATATGTAATTGGCATAGTTTGTAGCTACTTTAATATTATTTATGTTTTATTTTTTGTCCTAATATAATAATAATGCAATTATAGGTTAAATATTGTTAAGAGATCCAATTTGTCCTCATAGCCACATAATTAGAACACACGCCTGTGATACAGGTTTAATGTACCTAGTACAGGCATCGAACATATTTAGGACTATCATTATTTTCATAGGTTTATTTGTATTTTTACCAATGTTTATTTTAATAAAATATTATTATTATTATTATTATTTTGCTGTGTAGTGGAATTCTTGAATGTTTGGTAGATCATTTATTTTGTTAAATAAAACGTTCGATACAGCGGAAACTGCATTGTAAAGTCAGGTTAATCAAGGACAGAGATAAGCCGCAAATCACGGAAAAGGGAAGGATGTTACTGAACAATTTATTTAATAATCTCGTAGCTGAGGCCAAACTAATACAAACAGCTGTTTATTATCGCAATGATAGACGTATAGGCGGACAGTTTTAGTGTTTCATACATCCAAATGAAAAAATGGAACCCTATAAGCTCACTTGTGTGTCCATCTGTCCGCCCTTCACCATCCCTTCACACTCAATTTCTTCCGAATCCGGTTGATCGATTGAATTGAAAGGTTTAACATATTTTTTTAAACAACTAGTGGTAAAGACAGGTGTGAGACTGGAAAATAATATTTATATTTCATAAAGTCGGTACAAGTTGGTAGAACTTGCTATTAGTTATAACAAGTTTATATGAAATCAATATTCCTAGCCAGAAATTGTACGAGTATCCATTGCTTTTCTTGCATGCCAAGTAATCGAGAAAATTTCGTTTGCGTGTGAGTGAAAAGGGCTGAGAGAGTGCGTTTACAGGTTGGCTGTTCGCTGGCTTTGCTATCGCTTTTCACTCACTTCGAAACTTTTGTAGTTTCCAAATGCCTCAAGGAGTTCGTGACCAAAAATGTCGCAACTTTAAGTACTGGCTAAATCTGGTGTGATGAAATCCCACTTTTTATTAGCCAGGGCTGCATTTCAGTATTTTAGGATAATCGAATATATTGAAAAGTTTTCAGCGTGACTCAAGCACTTCACTACAATTGCAAGTAACTCTTAGGCTATTATTGTCTTTTCACACAAAATAAAATTCATTTTCGCAGAAAAACAATTGTTTTCAAAAACAATTAATGATCTTCACGTTAATTATTATTTAGAGCAAAGCATAACTATATAATACAGCCAACGACAGCGATGATCTTGCACTAAAAGCGCAGTTCCATAATATTTGGGTCAGCTTATTGTGGAAATTGAAAGTTAATAACGTATTTCAACTGGTTTGCTTTAAAATATATGTTACGGTGACCTGGTAAAACATAAATATATGTTTTGGTTAGCAGCCGTTGTAATAGTATGTTTTCATACGACCTTGTTAGCAGTAACAATTGAGAGGAAAATACATGTTATTAAGCTGTGGAATTCGATTAGAAATTGTTATCACGATAGCTTAATTTCTTCAAAACATTGAGGTATTTTTATTACACCTAAAAGTGAAGTAGAGTTGTTTAATTAATAGTTAAAAGATAATAGAAGAAACACGAAAGTAGGTAGTAATATTCTAAAGTGCTAAATAATGGACCTAAATGACATATTGTTATTAACAACTGAATACATAATTATAAAGTAACTGAAAAAGTAGTGAAACTGTGATATAATGAAACATAGTATGTACGTTATACGTATTATAGGAAAAAATACAAGAATAGTAAACAACAACCATTACGAAATCAATTCAAAAAATCTAAAATGACTTCTCAAAAATGATTTCAAAAGTTATCATTATACGATCATTTAAACACCTGCGTGACGAACATCTTTATCGTTACATCAAAAACGACCGTAGATTTTTACTTGAAAGTAACCGCGCTTAACAAAACCATCAAATTGTTCCCATTTAGAACATAAACGTGCGAAAATGATGGACGGCGTCATCAAACTGCCTAAATTCCCACCATTCATTAAATTAGCGACTTTTATGTCTAACTCCAAAAACTATTAACTCTCTAATTAGTAATTACAAATGTAAACGTGGGAACCGTTGGTCGGGTATGCTCGTGAGCGCTCGTGAACATTCGGGGGAGTTCGTGCGCGATCGGGCGCTGTCGTGCGCGGCGGCGACCAATCAGCGTAACATTACGTAACTGCTTTCACTAGCGCCCAAAGCAAACACGTCGATCGATTTTGTAATTATATTGGAATGCGATGCTTTCGTAGTTGGGTTTTTGATTCGGTTTCCTTAATGAGCGCGCGCGAGTGTGCGCTCATAACACTTCCGTTTTTGGAGGCTGGTCAACTTAATAAGTTGGTCAAATGTTAATAGGATCACATGTGTTATGCGTAATCGATTAACGCATTTATGTGTACGTGCCAAACTTATAGTGGGAGGCGTTCTCTAGTAGCGATATAGACGATTTATTTGAATGGTAATTAAGTTTGCGGAAATTGTATGAGCTTCCGTTACGGTTTATGAAACGACTTGTAACCGCGTTCCAGTAATCACTTCATTAATTCTTTAGTTTTGATTTATAATGAAACATTACTATTTAATAGTCGAAAATAAAACTAAATCGTACACTTACGTATCGATAGGTACGTATATTTTTGCCGATACGGAAAAGCACAACAAGAAAGCAGTGTAATTTCATAAGACTGAAGCATTTTTCCAAGTACAAAAAAAGGAAGTTTTCAGTTGATTTGTAGTATGTTTTTTTTGTCCGCGAATATCTCCCGTTTGGCTAAACCGATTTAGATGCGTTTTCCTTAAGTGTTCGCTACATTTGGAGAAATTTCATCAAATCGAGCACAAATCCTAAGTCACAACTGATGTTTCCCAACATCAACTTCAACCAGAAAGTTATATCGAATCAAGTTCTTCGCTCCAACCCAGTCATTACTTAGCTTAAGTACAATGTCACCTGCACGTGCATGCGCCGGACCGGGACGCGATGCGCGCGCGCACAACTCCACCCATGAGCGCGCGCGCAGCATACCTTGACACTGATGGATTAGTCACTTGTTTGCGCACAAGTGTGCAATGTTTAGCTATTTGGATATCGTTGTTTGACTTTCGGATTTCTTATGTTAATGTTTTTTAAAAGGATTATTTGAGTTTGATGGTTATACAAGGTGTATGGTATCCGGTTACCGATATTCGACTCATTTTTATCAACAAATATGCTGGTAACATACACAAACAACTCGCGAATGGCGGCCATTTTAGTTTTTTAATCGATTGAACTGGGGTATGTACAATTGAATGCTAATATCTTTGATCCCAGAGACCAATGTAGAAAAGATCATAGATCACTGTTTTTTTTAATTTATTTAGGAACAACAAACAGCAGTATCATTCCATCAACGTTATTAATGATGGATAAGTCAAATATGTATAAGATTGAAAATCGAAACGTATTAAATCCAAAATATGTTACTTGTAGACGTAGTTAGCTAAGTGAGGGTAGCCAATTAACTTATCATGTAAAAATATTTTTGAGATATATGAATATGCTTTGCACATGTTGCAGTTTCTGCTCATAAATTCCATGTTAAATGGCTGGCCTTGTAATAATGCTTGCCGCAACATCTAAGCACTCTAGAATCTAGAGAATATGACCAACCATAAGTAAATCCTGTTGTAACGAGGTTCAAGCAACACTAACGAAAACATCAGGTTATCTGCTAATCGAGACTTAAACCTTAATTAAGAGGTACTACAACATTAACTAAACAAAATGGTGCACTTATCTGTTCATCAGTTCATTTAGATTGGCTAATGATCGCTTGCGCGGGCGCAGCGCGCACTTGCCTCATGATAATGAGATAAAGCAGAAGATCCGTGTTCAATTTTACTGAATCATTAATCGCTGTGTTTATACTGTTACGTTCTTTTCTTGAACTTCCAAGTTGTTCGTATTGTGTATTTTACATACCTCTGGACTCAGGGCCCTCAATATAGTTAGTATTAGTTATTTGACGAAGTCCTCACTACCGGGCAACAATCTCCGTACGGAGTAACTGAACTGGTTTATCACTTAGATCATCATCTGCCTTTTCCCAACTATATCGGGTTCGGCTTCCAGTTGAACCAGATGCAGCTGAATATCAGTATTTTACATGGAGCGACTGCCTTTCGGACCTCCACAACCCAGTAACTGGTAATACGATACCCATGGTAAGACCGGTTGTCAGACTTTTAGAGCGACTGACTAATAGTAACAACAAAGATCTACAAATGACAGCTTGACAGCAGCGGCTTTACGTGCTTTCCGAGACACGGAGGAAACTCGCTATGAAATATGGTCTCCCATCCAAAGACCAACCTCGGCTTAAAAATCGTAAGATTTGAATACGTAGTGAGTGAGCCTTCTGTAAGTTGTATGTATTGTGCAATGGATGAGAAGGGTGCGGTCGTTGACCTCGGCGGCCGGCCGCCATCGCCATGAAAGTGAAACGAGCAGCCCTAGAAAATGAGAGTTTACTCCGACTAGTTGATAGTTGAGTGTACTGAATGAACTATACATGATACATACTAAATAGTTCATTCACTACCAACACTATTATTTTTGTATGATTTTACTGTAGAATAGTGTGATGAAAGATACGTAGATTTATGAACGATTTTGTTATTGTTAGCTATTTTTTTTTTGTCAGCAAAATATTATATGGTAAATGTACAAAATTGTTGTTATTCTACCTTTAATTTCGTCGTGGAGATGTAAAAAAATAAAACAATTATTGACTTAAACGCGTACTGTCTTCAATTGATTAAACGAATATTTTAATTGTTAGTGCCTGAATTAGTACAGTACAAGACGGAATTTTTTTAAATTAGTAGATAGGCTCACGTTTGACCACTATCTCGCCTGATGGTAACCGAAGATGTGGTCGACGGTGAACCATGCTTGCCTATCATGTCCATTCACGAGTTCTTTATTTTATCGTTATTTTAGCAGTAGTATCTTCTATCTTCTATCTATATAAATAAAAATCAAAACTGACTGACTGATCTGACAACGCACAGCCCAAACCGCTGGGCCTAGAATCTTAAAATTTGGCATAAGCCCTCCTTATACCACGTAGGTGAGCACTAAGAATGGATTTTGCGAAATTCGGCCCCTAAGGGGTTGTTTTTGGGGTTGATATTTTGTATGAAACTTCGCTACTACAGGTGCTAGGAATTCCAAATTTTGCATGGGGTGTCTTTTTAGAACGTAGATGCTCACTATGACGGGATTTTGTGAAATCCGACCCCTGAGGGGTTGTTTTTGGGGTTGATAGTTTGTATGAAACTTCGCTACTACAGGTGCTAGGAATTCCAAATTTTGCATGGGGTGTCTTTTTAGAACGTAGATGCTCACTATGACGGGATTTTGTGAAATCCGACCCCTGAGGGGTTTGTTTTTGGGGTCGATAGTTTGTATGAAACTTTGTTACTACAAGTGCTAGGCGTCTCAAATCTTGCATGGTTCTTTTTAAGACTTAAATACTCAACAAGTTAGAAATTTTGTGAAACTCGACCCCTAAGGGGTTGTTTTTGGGGTTTATAGTTTTGAGACTGGATTTTTTAAATATGGATTCTTTTTTGGACGTAAGTGATACTAAAGACGGGATTTTGTGAAATTCGACCCCCAAGGGGTTGGGAGTAAAAATTCACAAAAGCAAAGTTCTAAAATCACGCGGACGAAGTCGCGGGCGGAGTGCTCGTTGATTAATATAATTAATTAAGAAAGAGAGAAAACTTAACCTATTGAAGAAGTAACGCACGCTGAGACATATTTTTTACACAAACTACCAGACCACGATACAAAAAAGTTTCACTAAGTAAGAACAGTGAATACATAGTGTGTATTAAATTCAGAGCACGATCAATTGCAGGACAACACCAACCTGTGCCAAAAGTTAAGTAAGCAGTCAAGTACTCAAAGAAACCGTATATTAGTCAATATACATTTGCAATCGCGAGTCGGTATTTCTATCGCAACAAAACCATTGTTCTCTTAACCCTATGTAATAGCAATTTTTCCCAGCGCATACATTTCCCCGGATCAATAACTTACTCAATAATGCGCAATGAAAGAAACTATATAAATAAATGAGGTCAAAGACATCGCAGACAAAGGAGGAAAATTTAATAACAGCGTACAATATAGGTCGGAGTTTCTAGTCGTCACCCCGTGTGAACAGAGGCTTCTCACAGCGCACAATCGGAGGAAAACATCGCGCGCTGTGAAACAGAAAACCGATGAGTTTGACCTAGATAAAGAATAATTTAGATAAAGACTCGTGTAATGTTATGTCAGCCATTTTGTTTTATGTGCCGTACCATTCATATGTTAAAAATAAAAAATAAAAGTTAGCAAATGTAAGATAGCCAAGGAAACATTTAAATATAAAAAAAAAACTTTAATTCAGACAGTATTTCATATTATGTTAGTACTCACACTCCTTAAAAAGTATGTTGGTAAAAATAAAAAAAAAATATAATTGTATTAATGACGCTCACTCGCGCATTTATAAAAAAATGTCTTCACTGAAAACGTTTCGTTGTATTTCAAACACCGAATCTGGACATTTTATAATCGAAGCGGAAAGACTTAGCGTTGAACGGAACATTATTTTGCTTATCTTGTTTTTGCAATATTACTTACCTAAATTACCAATTTTGGTCAACTGGTAAAACCTGTACTTTATGCATAGACATTCTATTCTTGCAAATAAAAAGTAAACAGCTTAATTTCAAAACAGGTTTCAGTAAGGCTTTGAATAACTAAACCAGAATCTTGGATAATAATCTGGGCTAGTTAAACTAGCTAGTTTGTAAAACCACCACAGTTTTCGCGACTTTCAAAAGAGTGTTAACTTTTATTACTTTTTGACCTACGATCTTTAAAACATAGTATCACGGAACGAAAGTGTCATCCTCATTATTATTCAGGTGGAGATATTTCCTCAAAGAAGAAATCATCTTAGAAGCATGATCTTTATCTTTCCTACAAACTTAACACGTTAACAACGTGACTGAAGTTGTTAACTTGCGCGTTGACACAAAGTGTGTGCCTTAAAAAATATCAAGTGACTAGCTGTTCCCCCTGGATTCATCACAACGCTTAGCTCCTTAGTCATAGTGTGATATTTTATATCCTTCCTCAATAAATGGACTATCCAATACAAAAATAATTTATGAATTCCATACCGCTGTTCCTGAGATTTATTATATTAGTACTAGCTGCCCCGCAAACTTCGTACCGCCTCATAATCACCTTTTGAACCTTACCTGGACTTCCCAAAGTAATTCAAAACTAAAATCAGCCAAATCGTTTCAGCTTTTCTCGACTTTCAGCGAGACTAACGAATAGCAAATGATTTTTATATTATAGATTGATTACGAGCAATCCGCTTTTATACATCATCATCATCATCAGCCTATAATGTTCCCACTGCTGGGACACAGGCCTCCTCTCTGAGAGAGGGAGTGGGCCATAATCCACCACGCGGGCCCAGCGCGTATTGGTAGATGTCACATATCTTCGAATTTTTCGGTTCTAGGACATGCCGGTTTCCTCACGATGTTTTCCTTCACCGTTTTGAGAGCAGTGGTGATGAAATAAATTACACAAAGTAATGTGTCTGGCAGGGTTCGAACCCACGACCTACAACTCGTAAGTCGGGACCGATACCACTGGGCCACCACTGCTCTAAGTTTTATACATAAGTCGTCAAATAACTTTGTATGTTACTGAAATACGTTTCTGATGAAGATAATTCCGAATGCGTTCGAATGGCCGCAGTATATGTGTCGGCGAGCGCCAGACGTTTTCACTGAACGCTCCAGTTCCTGAAGCAGTCACACACGCGGAGAAATTAAAACTATATCGTGTCGCCCGCGCAGTAGTGAAAATATTACGAGAAACTTTATACTGCTCTGTTAAAGGAGAGTTTGAAAAGTTAGCTGGTTTTCACTGACTATGACGAAAAAATATCTTAAAATCTCTTTTTAGGATCCCGTACCTAAAAGCTAAAACAAGATCATATTTGTAAGACTTCGCTGTCCATCCGTGCATCTGTCGCCATAGATATAGAGACAGTTGAAATTTTACTAAAATAAGTTTAAATGAAAAATGGAGCGTTTTGTCAACTAGGCGTATTACTTAGTTTTCCCCTAACCGTTAAATAAATTGACCCCCGGGGTTACTATATCCGTGGTCGCAGGACATTTAGTAACCGTGACCCTTTAGCGTAAAGGGCTATTGCAGGACACCGTAGATTATTTGTCAGTACAAGTCCGACAGTCCCTCCAACTGTGCCTTGGGAGGGCTCATTTGATGATTCTACCACCCAAAAAAAACAATAGGGTTACGATACCTCACTTTAATCACCATGGTTACAGTGAAGAGGAAACCCACATTTACCATCTATTTATCATTCCATTCAAAATTCGCTAAACAATTAACAATAAAAGTCTATTTAAACAAGGTAAGGTAATTAACGGAAAAGGCGCTTCAAACAAACATATAATTACACAGATATACAAACAGATAGCACGGTTAACAGAGCGTGGTTAAACCTCGCGTTAACCTCGCGGTTACCTTCGTGCGTATGCGCAGATGCGACGGTTAGGAAAGCGGCGGCTTACTATGAGAAATTGTTATTTAAGCAAAATTTTGAATATAGGTTTCGTAAACATAGACGCAACGGTCAATTTAGTTGAAAACCCTGTTAAGAAGTATGTATGACCTCCGGGGAACTTGTGTTGCAGTGATTTTTCAAATCGTTTGGCAAGCGTTATACGCAAACAAACATAAAAAATACATTCAAATTGAGAAACTCTTCCTTTTTTTATAAGTTGGTTAAAAATGAAGCTGATAAGGATTAAGCGGAAATCGTAATAAGCTGTATTAAAATCTCGAGAATGCTATACTAAACCTCCGTTAGTCATTCACTATTTGTTATAGATATCTCCATAATTATACCAAGAAGGTATAATCTCTTAATCACAGGAGAATCACATGCCCACGCAAGATGTTCAATATCCTGTAGTTTTCACCTAATCATGCGCCGGCGCAAGCGCAGCGGAAATCACATGCGTCGTCGAAGACGTCTGTTGTGAAAACCTTTGATTGTGCCGATGATTGCTTTCCATTGGAAGCTACCGCTAGAAGATTTGATGATGTGGTCCTGATATTCTTGAAGATAACGGCTCTCCATTAGATCACGTTTTCTGAAGACTTGAGTAAATTTAAAATGCCAATCAAAAGGCTTATTCGGCTTTCAGGAGTAATAGAACATTTTTGTGAGGACTGGTTTTGTGAAAATTCTAACGCTCGTAGCCCGGAGGCCCGTCAAGCAAATAAACTTATTATTTGCTTGACAGGGCTCCCCCTTATAGGGCCAGAGCCTTGCGGGGTGCGGGACTGTCTCGTCAGGTAACCGTGACCCTAGAAAGTAAAGGGCCTACAGTCAATATAATTCTGGCAATATGGATGTGAGGATTCATTTGATGATTAAACCACGATAAATAAATAAAAAGTTGGTTTGCTTCTCTGTATCACCCACTCAACCGACCATCCTAAAATGCAAATCAAATTAATTTTTTGGTTTTTGCTTCTAAACGTCAATTAGATAGAATAATATACACTCTTGTAAACACAACCGTAATGGATCAATGCGTTGATCGTGTTTGTTTGGAGATGCAATTTGTGCACAAATGGCATCACTACCCGTTGAACAAAAAGCGTTAATCTAAAGCTTAGCTATCGCCTCGCTGTATCTACTGCGTCATGCAGCTTCACTTCCGGTGACTAAACATAATGACAGTTCACATATGTACGAGTTTCTCCACTAATGACACGGAGCTAATAGCTCATCAGACTTTTTACCGAATCAATGCGATTGCGAATAATCGATGCGTAATAATAGCCGATCAATCGTAGAAAGCTTGTAGAACTATGTCATCTTACTATGTATGGTGTGACGGGATGAGCTTATAAAATAGGTTCAATGTTGGATGCTACGAGTTGACAGGAAACACGAAGATGGAAACAAAAGTCATCACAAAAACAAATCAAATTGCTATTTAATTCCCCTTAGAGAGACAAAGTCTGCCGGGGACTAACGAGTATCCGTAGCCCCGGAATGCTAAGGCTATTGAATTGGCCGTGAATTTTAGTCAGTACAAGTTTGACTGTCCCTTCCGCCTTCCCCTGGGTGTAAGGACTAATTGGATGATTCCACAACGTAAAAAAAAAACTCCACCCCAGGAGGTTTCAAAGCCAATACAATCCTACCATTAAAATTCGTCATTGTTTTCCAACTTAAGTACACAAAACACAAAGGACCACGGGCAGAAATATATGGAGACTGGCCCATCGTTCAACAGTGATGGAACCTATGCCAAATGAAAGCTTTGAGGATGTGATGCATTTCTTATTATGGCAGCTAAGTCGAATTCGAGCGCCAACAAGGTGATTTCGAGCATTGAAAACATATGCCCTTACCTAACCTAACATGTGGCAACATTCTCCTACTGATTTGAAACAGGTGTCATTCGAAGCGTGTAGTAGATACAATATACTTTTAGTATGGCGACATTCTTCAAATGTGTAAGGTTCATCTGGAATATCTGAAAATGTCAACCTAACCTAACCTGTGGCAACAATCTCCTACTGATTTGAAACAGATGTCAATCGAAGCGTGTGGTAGATACGATATACTTTTAGTATGGCGAAATTCTTCAAATGTGTAAGGTTCACCTGGAATATCTGAAAATGTCAACCTAACCTAACTGTGGCAACATTCTCCTACTGATTTGAAACAGGTGTCATTCGAAGCGTGTAGTAGATACGATATACTTTTACTATGGCGACATTCTTCAAATGTGTAAGGTTCACCTGGAATATCTGAAAATGTCAACCTAACCTCACCTGTGGCAACAATCTCCTACTGATTTGAAACAGATGTCAATCGAAGCGTGTGGTAGATACGATATACTTTTAGTATGGCGAAATTCTTCAAATGTGTAAGGTTCACCTAGAATATCTGAAAATGTCAACCTAACCTAACTGTGGCAACATTCTCCTACTGATTTGAAACAGATGTCATTCAATGCGTGTGGTAGATACGATATACTTTTAGTATGGCGAAATTCTTCAAATGTGTAAGGTTCACCTGGAATATCTGAAAATGTCAACCTAACCTAACTGTGGCAACATTCTCCTACTGATTTGAAACAGATGTCATTCGATGCGTGTGGTAGATACGATATACTTTTACTATGGCGACATTCTTCAAATGTGTAAGGTTCACCTGTAATATCTGAAAATGTCAACCTAACCTAACTGTGGCAACATTCTCCTACTGATTTGAAACAGGTGTCATTCGATGCGTGTGGTAGATACGATATACTTTTAGTACGGTGACTTTCTTCAAATGTGTAAGGTACACCTGGAATATCTGAAAATCTAACCTAACCTAACCTAACCTGTGGAAACATTCTCCTACTGATTTGCAGTATGGAACACCGAGTGGTTTTAGTCAGTCGAGTCTGACATGCCTCTTCCGTGTTCTCCACGCTGACAACACAACAAGCCCATGAGGGTTTCCACACTTAAAAATAGGTGGGTTAGTTAGGTTCGTTTAAGAAAAGCCTAGGAATCCCAGGTAAAACCCACATGTCTGAAGATGTAGCGATCATAAAAATATGTCTTATCCACTACACGCTTCGAATAACACGTGTTTCAAATCAGTTTTTTTTTTATCGTGGTAAAATCATCAAATGAGGCCTCCCACCCCGGGCAGGGCAGAAGGGTCTGTCAAACTTGTACTGACTAAAATCCACGGTGTCCTTCAATAGTCCTTTATGTTCCGGGGTCACTGTGATTAAAATAAGTCCCTGGCAGGCTTCGGCCCTCCGTGAGGGGGCCTCGTCATTGTGCTGACTATCTTTGAGTCGTCGACCCGGGCATGGTCCACGGTCGGACAGCGAGTTGCCTTTTACTCGCTGTCCGCATGCCCACGCCTACTGTGTCCTCCGGGCGATCTTCACAGGTGGCACCCAGGAGTATCTTTCTTCCCTATCCGACACAGGTACCTCCTGAACGAAGCCACGTCTTTCCAGCCACTCCTCAAAGAGGGGTCTTACCGTCGCGATTGCGGTGTGCCCGAACCTCGATTGTTTCAAATCAGTTGGAAAATATTGCTACAGCCTTCTTAGGTTAGGTTGACATTTTTAGATATTACAGGTGAACCTTACACATTTGAAGAATGTCGCCATACTAAAAGTATATCGTATCTACCTCACGCTTCGAATGACACCTGTTTCAAATCAGTAGGAGAATGTTGCCACAGGTTAGGTTAGGTGGACATTTTCAGATATTCCAGGTGAACCTCACACATTTGAAGAATGTCGCCATAGTAATAGTATATCGTATCTACCACACGCTTCGAATGACACCTGTTTCAAATCAGTAGGAGAATGTTGCCACAGTTAGGTTAGGTTGACATTTTCAGATATTCCAGATTAACCTTACACATTTGAAGAATGTCGCCATACTAAAAGTATATCGTATCTACTATACGCTTTGAATGACACCTGTTTCAAATCAGTAGGAGAATGTTGCCACATGTAAGGTTAGGTTGACATTTTCAGATATTCCAGGTGAATCTCACACATTTGAAGAATGTCGCCATAGTAATAGTATATCGTATCTACCACACGCTTCGAATGACACCTGTTTCAAATCAGTAGGAGAATGTTGCCACAGTTAGGTTAGGTTGACATTTTCAGATATTCCAGGTGAACCTTACACATTTGAAGAATGTTGCCATAGTAAAAGTATATCGTATCTACCATACGCTTCGAATGACACCTGTTTCAAATCAGTAGGAGAATGTTGTCACAGTTAGGTTAGGTTGACATTTTCAGATATTCCAGGTGAACCTCACACATTTGAAGAATGTCGCCATAGTAATAGTATAATTATCGTATCTACCACACGCTTCGAATGTCACCTGTTTCAAATCAGTAGGAGATTGTTGCCACAGGTTAGGTTAGGTTGACATTTTCAGATATTCCAGGTGAACCTTACACATTTGAAGAATGTCGCCATACTAAAAGTATATCGTATCTACCACACGCATCGAATGACATCTGTTTCAAATCAGTAGGAGAATGTTGCCACAGTTAGGTTAGGTTGACATTTTCAGATATTCCAGGTAAACCTTACACATTTGAAGAATTTCGCCATACTAAAAGTATATCGTATCTACCACACGCTTCGATTGACATCTGTATCAAATCAGTAGGAGAATGTTGCCACATGTTAGGTTAGGTAAGTGCATATGTTTTCAATGCTCGAAATCACCTTGTTGGCGCTCGAATTCGACTTAGCTGCCATAATAAGAAATGCATAACATCCTCAAAGCTTTCATTTGGCATAGTTTTCATCGCTGTTGAGCGATGGGCCAAAATGCGCATGGTCCTTTAAAATCACCAAGGCCAATATAAAAAAAAAACAATCGCAGAAAATGTCACCATATAAATAATTGCTGTAACGATATCTAAACGACAGGTTGCCTGTCATTCAGTAACAAATACTTCCCTGATATTAAAACGACGGAATAAGTAACATAACTAACTAATTCGATGCCCACGCACGTCCTCGACACGTTAACTACACGACTACACTTAAGTATCTAGCAATAGTTAAATTGACGAGGTAACACGCAACATCATTGCATTCACTGACACGAACTTAAACTTTGCGTCATCTATAATAATGTTATTTAATCTGTACTAATCTTAATATATATAAATCTCGTGTCACAATGTTTGTCCTCAATGGACTCCTAAACCACTTAACCGATTATAATAAAATTCGCACACCATGTGCAGTTCGATCCAACTTGAGAGATAGGATAGTTTAAATCTCAAATTTTAGACCGGGTGCTACACCCGTGCGAAGCCGGGACGGGCCGCTAGTATTATTATAAACCTGAAGGGTCTGTTTGTTAAGTTGGTTGAATGCGTTACTGTCGAAAAAATCATAAAAGCAATTAAAAATTTTGCAAAGGTGGGAAAAATATTCCTTTTCGAGACTTCTGCGCTGCGGTTTACGTTACATAAAATTAGGCTCCAAGTCCGCGACAGCATTATCCATATATCGCGTATTTAGTTGGCAACATGCTTCGATCAATGAAAGATCCTGTTTTTGTTATCGTATTATGATTTTTTGTATCAAGGTATCAACTAATCTTTCTGGCTGCCATTCTGCTATAACAATTACAATGATCAAGCTAAAGCCCATCAGTCCGAGACCTAAAGCCTCAATTTCATAAATATCGCCACCGACTGTTGGAAAACACAACTTCACAACGACGCATTTCTTCAATACTTTCTAAGTGTATCCGTAATGTTTAGAATCTGTGCGTACGATCATGATTTCACTACATGATCATCGTATTTTCTATAGTTTTCGTGATTGGTACTCGCGGTGGGCGGTAAAAGCATCAAACTAACGCTTTTACCTTCACTCGATAAATTAAAGAAATCGATACGTGATTATGTGATCGATACGTGACGTCACACGCATGCGCTTCTTGTACGTTCACTTATTGTGGTCAGTGAAAATTATGAAAAGAAAATATAAACAGCTAGCCTACGAGAATTACTTATAAGATGATGTAGAAATTCAATTCAATTTGTCATAACTAATTTTGACTTTACAACTTAATAAACAGATTTCTAACTACGCATTTGTGGTTTGACCTGATTACGTATGACCAAAGGATCTAAAATGTTGACTTCAAGGAATATTACTAATGATTCACTTCGTGCATTTCCCGAAACGTCCATGGCTGTCCCATTCACACACAGTATGACACAGAAAAATCAGATTATTAATAAAACTGAAACTGACGTTAAATATTTGACGCTCTGCTTCTTCAAATTGCCCGCTAGCCTCTGAAATTATAATGAAAAGGAAGTAAAATAAAGAAACCAGCTACCGTGAAAGGAATTCAAACAAATATAAATTATTCGCTTTCACTTAAAACATTCGAGGTTTATAACTTATCTAATTACAACAAATAACATAATACTAATTAAGTGATAAGTACTCCACAAATCATTCTTTCGTCGACATAACTAGACTAACGACTTCCTTATTTCTTTTTTTCAGATGATTCCCGTAATACGGATATGCGCCATACTGTGGCTCCTGTGCGCAGCACTGGCCGAGGTCACAGAACAGAATAACACCACCACCACGAAGACGATACGGACCACCATCTTACCTTCAAGAACGACCAGAACAGAACTTAAAGTATCCAGAAGTCTCAACCCTCTCGATACGCAGACACTCAATGTCAGGACGAAAACCGGACACGTCACACAACTGATCGTTAAGAAAAAGGATAAGTCCACCACGTATGCGAGTAGTACGACACTCGCACCAACCACAGCTTCCCTCAGAACCACAGTGTCCAACTTTAACACTACTGAAGAAAACAAAAATAAAACAGAAACCAGAGACCAAAGAAAACTAAGCTTCATGGGCGCAGTCAACAGCGACCTCGCTGGCTACGACTACTACCTGAACCGCAACAAACACCCCGAAGAAGTGACCGACGTCAAAGCGGAATATGGCAACTGGTCCCCAGTATCAGCTTACCCTGAATCCGTTATCCAGGAAGATGGGAAAAAAGTTGATGCTGACTCCGAAACTTCAAATTACTACCCAACGTACGACAATGAGAAGAAGACAGAAAACAAGAAAGTGTACATCACATCGACTAGTCTTTTTGACTACGGTGGACCCATCAAGAGCTACAGGTTTGATCCTCACAACCCAGTCATTAAGAATGATAGAAACCCAGTGTATATTGAGGTAGTGAGCACTAAAGTTTCTGAAGGAGAAGGAAAGTACAAAGTACCAGATCCTGTAGTCATCAGTTCTGAACCGATGTACTTAAAGAAGGCAATTGAAAAGTACAACAACAAGCGAGGCAGGTCCATTTTAACACTCGGTGAAGATGGTATTCCAGAAGTTCAAGGCGTGAGAGTGCCTGATGATGAATCGGACAAAAAAACCTGGCGCAACGCGAGAGTTGTGAATGGAGAACTGCAGCCATACCCCGAGGGCTATACTCCGCCTAAAGCAATCTCTGAAGCAGATGTGTACCCGGACATAGCCGCCGCAGAACCCGCTCAGAGCTTCGGACCTTTCACTAAAGAAGACAACTTCGAACCCAAAGACGGTCCATTCACCAAATTCGACAACATGAAATTCGAACCCTCTGACAGTGGCCCGTACGTTGCGAGCGACAACCCAACATACTCGTACAAACAGAAAAAAGACAATTATTATCTCAAATCCGGCTACGGTCCTTTCACTAAAGCTGATAATTCGAAAGTTGCAAACTCGAAACTCATTGAGTATATTAAGCAGATTAACGAACAAGAATCGAAACGTGATTACTTCAGTGGACGTAGTTCGAGGGCACACAATGGTGATATGGAATTCGCTGAGAGCCACATCCAGAGACGTATGCTCCAACACCCTGGAGAAGTCAGTTTCCCCAACTCCGCACTCTACACACCTAAAAATGCAAGGCCAGGCTTTGATGAAAGTGTGAGGAACCCTGTCCTACAGTATGCTCATCCTGATCTAGGAGTACAGCCTGCGAAAGCGACCCGCGATAACGTGGAGAATTACGAAAATAAAGAACGAAAAATTAAATACTACACGAATAGCGTACCAAAAAGTGCTCACCCTTACCCTATGGAACCGGTAAATGGCTACGGACAGCAACGCTCCCAGCAGTCTTCTATTAATGCCAACAAATACTACGAGGATGAATATAACAAGTTTTCATACTACGATCACAGCTACAGCCCGCAGCCACACCAGGCTGCGAGGTATCCATACAACAACTACGCATACATCAAGCGCGTGCCCGAACCATCGCTATGGAAGAGATTCACTGACTCAATGAAGGACACATTCAACTCCGCAAGCCAGACAGTACAGCAATTCACTAAACCTATAATGGACCCTATTGCTAAAGTGACAGATCCTATTGTAGAGGCCACGCAGAAGATCTCCTCTAACTTAGGTCTTTATCCGTCAAATTCCATTCAATCTCAGAGGTATGCTCAAGACAAGATTGGTGTAGTAGCAGCAGCTTCAGGCGCTCCTGGTATGTTACCAGCGATCGGCTTGATGGCAGGTGGAGCGGCGCTGGGACTCGGAGCGGTCGCCGTGGGCAGACTGTTGGATGTGAACCTGATGCGCAGCGCCGGCTTGAGCGAAGAAGACATCCAAGAAGAGATCGAGAAAGAACACAAGCGATCCTTCGGATCTCCTTACGACATCGATAGACAAATACTAAGTACTCAAAAAGTGTACGACGACAACTACAAGATGCCGAGTGAAAATGTGTACGTGGTTATGTCACCCGACGGTGAGACCACTCGGTCCAAGCGTGATGTGTTGAACTTCTTTCAAGAGTCAAGTTACCAGGGCGTTCGCTTGAGGCGAGTGAAGCGAAAGCACGTTGTCAAGCGGTCTTTGAACGAAGACTTGCCTGATGACCTGCAGCATCTGGACAGCGGGTCGAGCTCGTCGTCACTGACTTCAGCAGCCATGGACTTAGTGAAGCAGACAGACTGGAGAGACTCTCAGTGCGCCAAGTTCACGTTCTGCAAAGTGTTAACGTCACAGTCTTCTGATTCACTCTTCGGAATGGAAAAGAAGATGGAATCGCTACTAAAGCTGTAAGTATAAATTTTCTGACAATTATCTTAGCACACAACGTAAAATAATTCTAAAACAGTTTGCCCTATAAAGTTGCAACAACGAGAGGATTCTTGCACAAGAGCAGTCACGATATTCACTCTAAACCTTTGTGCAGCCCTTTAGTTTAAATACTTACGAGAAGTCGTGCATTCAATTCAAAACATCATTAATAATATAGATATAACGACTTGATTGTATAACTAGGCAAGCTTAAATAAACAAAATACGAGGTAGACCAGTATATAAACCTAAAAGCAACGCATTCTTTGTTATAACATTAAATCATTATTATCTTTCACAAATTCATCTACTTGACTAGCATTGGGAATACAAGTAACCTATCTCTCAGTCAACTATACGTTGCCGACAAATAAACTTTTAGCTTTGAAATGAAAATTTACCGTAAACAAGGAACAAAAATCGATACAAATCAAGAAGTCTATGTTTCTATTAAGTCCTGAACCTGGCGCCAAAGTGTCACCCGACTCCATTACATAAGGACACAACAAGTGAGCGGATTCTATTAGAAACGGAGAGAAAGCGATGATTCGCCCCATCTGACGAGCAGTGCGCCCGCGCTGCATTTGATAACGTACGATTACTTCATAACACTTTCATCTACACTTCCATTAACATACACTTTGTTTGCTTCAGACGCGGGCTTTTTAATTATGATGAACTTTTAATAGTAGCCATTATTTTTGCATTCACGATGTAAATTGTGGCTGTTCCTCTCTAGATTGTAATATTGTTTAACTCAGGGTCTTTCATTTTAGCTTTTCATGGACAATTTTGTTTATGTTTGCAGTTCCTTTAGCCCTAATCCGATTGTAATGAAATTTAGCCTAGACTATGCAAGATTACAGAGGTTTCTGGCTTAATAAACCTGTATAGGTAATATATAAAACAAAAATAATTACCCATTACACAGCATTGTAACGCACGCATGGTATAGTTATAGAATACCCTATGCATTTACTCCGCCTTTGTATCAACACTGTCGCGAAATGTCTGAAATTCTTCATTGTGTGTTTAATTTCTTAATTTCTCACGGTACTTATGTCATCATTAATAGCCAAACACTCGGCAATAATCGTATTAATGTTTCCGTTACAACTTCAATTATTATCAATTTATTATTTAACACTTTATTATGATCGTCATTTGAATTTTAATATCTGTTTTGAGTTTTTTTGATTATTCATTTTTGAGTAATGTCGTGTCTCCATATTGATTTACATGAAGTGCGTCGACGTATTTCATGTCTCCTGCCATACCTACTTCTTGTTAATTTTCTTCTCAGCAATCATCCCTTTCTTAGCAGGTCAAAGACAATTTCAAGAACTGGACTACGAGTTTAGCACCCTTAAAAGCGTTCATCAACTTCCAAATCCCGATCATTGATCTTTATAAGAGGATATATATTATATACATTCTTTATTGTGTACCATTTTACAAAAATAACTTAAGAACTAAATTTTGTACACAGAGGTGTGCTTATCACTTTGAAAAGATCTCTTCCAGCCAATCTGTAAAACTGACTAACGAAATGAATAATACGGGGACAAGATTAATTACATTAAAAAATGTACGAAATTATTTAATAAGTGCGCGGAGCGGGAGCGGAGATAGTCAAGAGTGGACGGGTCTTTGAGGATTTTGTAGAGAACTGAAAGGATGTGCACATCACGACGAAGTCGGATAGGGAGACATTTTGACTGAGCACGATATTCAGAGACGTGATCATATTTGCGTAGTCCAAAAATAAACCGAATAGCAAGATTTTGTAGCCGCTCTAGTTATTTAGTAGCTCCTCAGTCACATCCAAGTAACACAAATATATTAGCTAGGATATTATAGCTAGGAAAAGGTTCTAGATATAGAATTTCTCTTATACAGATCGTTCATGGTCTTATTTGTTTATAGAGTCTTTATCTTAAAAGTTCCCAACAACAAATTGTGTTGGTTTCGTAACAATCGAATGCCAACAGGTTGCACCTTCGCCGACGCGGCGGCGCTTAGCTTCAGCCGCGGCGTAAAAGCTGCAAACCTCGGCACTTTGCTACTCGCGTGGGATACTAAACAACTGCACGCGAAGCATGGCATCATAAATACAAGTTCTGCGGGAGAGAAGACAAAATGACAGAATGAAGAAAGATTTAGGCTATAGATAATTAGGTACATACCGTCTAACCACAAATAAATATCTAAAAAACTGTCAACGTCAAAACGTCATTTCACATCTTTAAATGGGTAATTTTCAAGTTATACCATTTTAGAAAAGCGTTCAACAAATGTTTATCATTTTGTGGTAAGACTTTAACGACAATAGTGATGAGTTGGGACTATTACATAGGTACTTATAAGGTAAACCGGACTATCTTATCTTAACTGTCCAAACATCAACAATATTTTGACTAAACCGCTAACTTGTTAAGCCACGTGACAAAACATTAACACCGGTTACATTAGCATGCATTACGTTAGCACTTTCTCTTTCTCCGTCCGTCCGTCCGTCCGTCACGTAACCGCGGCCGCAACAAAACACGACCAAACTACTGATATGTGTGCGCGTGCGACACATCAAACTAACTAGAGTAGAAACTTTGAACAGGAATTTATTCAAATTGTGCGTATTTGGTACCGATGCCATGTTGTTA
Organism: Agrotis ipsilon; assembly: GCA_028554685.1. Taxonomy (NCBI): domain Eukaryota; kingdom Metazoa; phylum Arthropoda; class Insecta; order Lepidoptera; family Noctuidae; genus Agrotis; species Agrotis ipsilon. The sequence goes on from CM052956.1 coordinate 493,751, forward strand.
CGTCCGACGCTAAGGAATTCAGTGAATTTTTACTTGCACGAAAGTGCATGCATAATAAAATAGTGGCGGAATATAGAGCATTAAGTTATGAGACGGAATTTATCACTCTTCTCTTTTAAATACTTTTCCGCTTGGTAAGAACTGGATTTCGTCCAAGCGTTATTTTCACACATATTTTTATAAAAACAAAATAAGCATCACAAACTCCTACAAAAAAAAACCGTCTTCAGAAACCACCACAAAAAAATATTCATGTACAATAAACGAAAAAAGCCCAATAAAAACTACTGAATCAAGCTGAATAAAAGATGGGATCAAATGGTAGGTATCTATACTGCATCGAACAAAAAAGAATCACGCAAATCGAACAAGAAAACTCGGAATAATCGGTGAACATACCTCCTCTTTTTTGAAGTCGGTTAAAGAAACAAAAACACAAGTCATAAATCCACTTTAATGCTGATTACATTAGATAATTTTGCGGTACCATAAATCCGGATGTACTCCATTACAACCTGTCCTACTTGGACTTGAAAAAAAAAAGAGAGAAATCATAAAGTTAATAAAAGTTCAAATATCGAACGGCGCGGAATGCTGACGTAACATCACATAACCGTTATGTCATGACCGGCGGATTGAGCGCTGATAAAAAAGCGATGAATCGCTTTTGCGAATTTAGTGTCGTTCGCTTTACAGTTCGCTTTTGTTTTTATTTGCGGCACGAGGCTTTCAGATTTATAAACTGAATTAATCAAGCATAAGTCGAGGTGGTCTACTTATTCAACAACCTGTTTTTGTACATACCTATTAAATAAGGTTTTTCTGTCGTGGCTGAGCGATTGAATAGCTGCGCGTGTCGTGGGTTCAATAGATACCCGGTGCACGGGGAAAATATTTGTAGATCATGCAAATATTTGTATGATCTACAAAATATATTCAAGTAGTTGTTCCGGGACTGGGTGTTTCTGTATGTAGGTTTATATGATTGTAAACGCAAACATTTTACAGGAGAAACTAGTAAAAAAAATAGGGCTGCTGAAGAAGGATATGGGGGACCTTAGCCCAGAAGTGGGCCAACATAGTTTGAAGAACGAATATCAAAAGAAGTCAATACTATAACCATCTCTAGGGACCCATCTGTGGCCGCGGGACTCATGAGGTAACCGTGGCCCCTGACCGTAAAGGGTTATTGAATCTGCCCTGGATGGGAGAACTTATTTGATGATTTTACTACGTAAAAAATGTCCTATCTGTCTCTTCGAGTTTCGACAGTTCAAGAGTTAATGTGTGAAAGAGTTACAAACACACAAAATCACTTCCGCATTTACAATATTAGTTGGGATTTTCGATCGGAAAGCAAATCAATTGAAATGTTCCAGCTGTTCGAACCGCTAATTTGGCACATCCACAGTTGTTGTCCACCTGCGCTCGGCCCAGACCGCTTGCCGCCAAAAACGTAACCGTTACATAAGAAATGCGTTCGACCAGTGAAAGTGGTCCGAGCACATTCCGTACGGAAACATTACAAGTTCCGAATCGATTTCAGTTCATAAATAGTTATTAGAAGCATAATACTTTTGAGGCTGATGCAAGGAGTCTCTTGGCGTTTAATAACCTGTAATGAGCATTTCCCGGTTATTTGGAGATAGATCCAAAAAAACCTATTTATTGACGGCGATGTTAGTACTGCTTATAATCTGATTTTGGAAAACTATAGCTAGAATGTAGCTAGTTTGTTCAACGAACTAGATAGAATCTAGCAATTGAATTACCCCGTCTATTAACATCCCTTACCCCTTAGTGTTGCTGTTAAATTAATTCACATCGGTAAACACTGTTACTCGATGAAACATTTCATTACCATCCACAACTGCATGTTTGCAATGAAAAATACGTCTCTTAGCCTTTATTATATTCAAAACATTAAAGTTTTCATGAGAACCAGCCTTAGACAAAACAAATGGTAGATATTTGAACTAATTCGCCAGCTGGTGCATTCATGTTTCTGTATCATGTACTACCAAAGGTTAATTTAACATCTAATTATAAATTCTAAATTGCGTAGTTTGGTACAGTTCGCAATGCGTGTCGACACCTCTTTGTTGGGAATTCTATTACTGATGCAATCTTAGCAAGCTTTTCTCATGATGTGCCAGATTTGTTTTTATATGTTTCAACACATGATTAGTTAAGGGAATCATATAAAACTACACCGTATCTTTTCATATTTTGACTAGGTACAGATTAAAGTGGAACAAGTGTCCACCCTTGAGGCAGTCCAGTATTTACTTTGATCAATATCATTGTAGTACGTAAGTACTTGTATGTTACATTGGCAATGCTTACTGCTCTACGTAAATGCAGACTTTTATGCGAAAAAAATTCATGTGCCGAACCCCATGTGCCTTTTATTAAAGACAAACAAAATCTGTACAGAAAAAAAGCCTTCTTAAGTACTAATGAATGTTGATTCCGACTGAGCTAAATATTTTGGCCATTGGTCAATACCCAAAATGGTATAAAATTCATAAACCAGTTCTTAAGACTGCAAATCACGACAATATTATTCCACCAGTCATTATCGATTTAACCGCTCCTTAAATGTATAAACTTGTAGCATAACAGAACCGGGCCACCCAAGAAGACATTAAATTAAAAAGGGAAAACGAAAACGTTAAAAGAAACGTTGTTGGAACAAACAAGAGTGGCAATGAGGAGTTTCTCGACGAACTCATAAAGCATGGCGGCGTGAAAGCGGGGAAGCCCGACGCGTTGAGGGGTAACCTGCGCTTTGTTAAAAAACTGTTTCAAGTACCAATACAATTTATGTTAGGGATTATCCACTCATTTAAAATAATATTTATAATCTGATTGATGATTTTGGAATTCCAAATACATATTCGATAAACGCCAAATTATACTAAAGACTAACATCTTATGAATCACACTTGCAATGAAAAAAATATCCTCTTAAAACATTCATACTTCATATTCTAAACATTATACTTTTCATGAGAACCTATCTTAGTAACAAAACAGTAGATAGATATTTGAACTAGGTCACCAGGGTGCGATGTGTCCAATAACATAAAATGACCCCAAGGTTTCTGACCTAAAATGCTCCGCGTTACAGTTCTCATTTTAAATCCAGATCCAAGAGGTGTAATTGTTTTTTATTCTTACTTCAGTACAGCGGCATATGAGTGTAGCTTTATGCTACACTTACATACTATACCTTAAATGTATCTATACTAACGCCTTCACTGTATCATTCCAGTATCTCCCGCGGCAACGACGCCAGTGCATCCGTGGTGGCGCACCAGCTCGGTGACGTCATGCAGGCCAGTCGCGACCACGACTGCCACCGCTTCAGATGTGACCTGCACTAGGAGCCCCAGGTCACCAGCAGGCGACCCTGCCCTCCACAAACAGTCAACACCACCTCGACTCGTTTATGAATGAACTGTTTGTTGACAGTGTTAGTGTTAAGAATTCAGTGGTAACGTCCCTGAAGATGATAATGTGTTTATTAAAACGTGAAGATTAAGGCGTCGTTAAAGGGTTTTGCAACTTTCTTGTATTGTAAGAAAAATTGAAGCTCCTTTTAAATAAAGGCAATTCAAAAATGCAAGAAAATTAAGGAAAGGTAAAGAAAGTTGTTAAATCGCCTGTGGCGAGAAATCATGGACTTTTGAAGTACGATTTCATGTCTGAATAGATTCAGACACTGGAACGCATTGAAAAAAAACGATTCGTTTCTGAGTAACTATTGAAGCTACTGAATTGAAACTGATATATTTTGACAATGAAATAAGATCATCTGAGAGTGTTTGCCAGTGTGGCAGCAAATTTAGTCAAAGATGACCGTGGAGAATCATTCTGTAAAATAACATGTTACATCAATTAACTTCCCAGATTCGTAGAGTACGCTGGAGAGCTATTTGTAATAGTTTTTATCAGCTGATGAACACTTATAGACAATACCCTACAGACACACTGTGCTATGGGTCATAAGGAGACATTCTTCATCCGTGTCTCATGCCTGTAGGTAGCACAGTGATTGTGAAATAGAATCCTTGAACTACGGCGTTTAGGATGCAAACATTATTCTAAGTACACATCTTAATGATAGTCCTATGTTATAAGATATTATTGTATCATAATATATCATAGTCATAACAATATCTGATGAACATTGAAATTGGTACTTATTCTTTTTCACGGAAGACATCTGATAGTGTCACCAGTGATTAACAAATTATTTATTTTTATTTATTTCTTAGTTTTTAATTAGTCTTAGTCTTAATTAGGGTTCACGGGTGAGTGTCACTGTTTATTTATTTGAAAAATAAATGTGCGACGAAATAGATTGGTAGATAAATATTTTGCAACGTGGTTATTTTGGCGTGTGAATGACGATATTTTTGAAATGGTCAATGTAATGAAAAATAAGATGGAGGCTTCGTTCAGAGTATTTCACTCGCCGAAATAACCATGCAGCACTATACGATCGCTTTGTCGGATGTGAAATATATAAATAAACCTTGTGACGTTTATTGTAAATAGAGCTTACGAAACCGAGAAGAGAAATAATCCCGTGTTCGATATACAACCGCTCGGAGAGAGGCAAGCCTTGCGAATGACTATACGCCATCAGCCATATAACAGGTCGTTCCTACATCTAACCGTCTAGCGTGTCTCTGTAACATCACGTCATCACCTGGTGACTTCACAACACACGTTATCACCTAGTGACTTCACATCACACGTCATCACCTGGTGATTTCACATCACACGTCATCACCTGGTGACTTCACATCACACGTCATCACCTAGTGACATCACATCACACGTCATCAACTAGTGACGTCATATCACACGTCATCACCTGGTGACTTCACATCACACGTCATCACCTGGTGACTTCACATCACACGTCATCACCTGGTGACTTCACATCACACGTCATCACCTAGTGACTTCACATCTTCGTATTTATTGTTACCAAATAATTGATTTTGTCAAACGACATTTCTCTCTTAAATTAATATTTATTTTATTTTAGTTAACTTATTAAAATTAACTCGATCGAGTTTAAATTATTTATTGTAATTGAATAAAATATTATGTTGACGCTGATTAAATGCACTGCACCTTTAGCTGAAAGTGACGGAAAATAGTATTTGACATTGTTTGTTATGAATATCAATGGAAGTATCAAATTAGAATTAATTAATTGCCAACGTTCTAGAACAATGAAACCATATCCAGAAATATTTGTTACTCAAGTGGATCACTGAATAATATATTTAAAGCATTGTCATATAATATTATCGCGTCGAGAATGATTTTTCTTTGTATTTATCTATTTAATAAACATTTCTTAAACTGCATTACATTTTCGTAACGTAATTTTTAGTTTTTATTCAACAGATGGCGCTGTAAGTTGTACATAATGCTTTTTACAAAAAATGTAAATTATTTATTTATTTTTGTACGAATAAAATAAAATTCTAATTTAAAAATTAAATTAAATGCGTTTTTATTATTAACTAGCTGACCCGGCAAACTTCGTACCGCCTTAAAATCACCTTTTAAACCTTCCCTGGACTTTCCAAAATAATTCTAAACCAAAATCAGCCAGCCGTTCTCGAGTTTTAGCGAGACTAACATACAGCAATTGATTTTTATATTTATATGATAATAATCGGACAAGTAATGGGCCATAATGAAATATTTTTAAGAGTGGTATGGTGTAGATACTCGCAAAAATATATAAAAAAAAACAATTTTCTACAATTAATTTTCATGGCAACTGGTGGCACCCAGTGTGTTTGACTAGTAAGGAGCTTTTGAAGCGAGGTCTCCCCATAACCTTAAAAAAAAATCATCGAAATTATTTAGTGCATCATACCCGTCCTAACCTACGGTGCACAAAGTTGGTCACTTGCATGAAAGTGCTAACTCAAGATTTGCCGGCGGGCGATGGAGCGCAGCATAATAGGTGCAAAGCAATCGAATTGACTCAGAAACACCACCCTAAGCTCTATTACCAAAGTAGATAGGAGTAAAAACAGCCAAGCTGGAGTGGGAGTGGGCAGAGGTTAGCAAAGATCGTCACTCAGTGGACGGCTGAGGAAAGACATCGCCGTCGAGGTCGGCCGCGGCGGAGGTGGTGTGACGATCTGATCATGTTCACGGGGCAAAAATGGCCAAAATAGAGAGATTTGTAAAGAAAAAGGGGAGGCCTTTCTCAGAAGTGGGACAGGAAATAGAAAATTAAAAAAATAAAGATGGTGTTTTTATAAACATGATATTAAACCTTACCCAAATATATAAGTTAATCATCATAAGTAAGTATGTACCTTCCGCCTGACCCAAGTCCTCACCACACATGGTTTTACCGGGAGGTACCACACGGATCCGGCGGTCGGCGAGGGGAACAGGGAACAGTTGGTAAACGTGGGGGAAAAGACATCCTAGACCTCACGCCCAGGCCACCAATGAAGACGCCCGTGTCGGACATCGCGGGGCAAATTACTATCCATTCGCAAATCAGTGGATTTGCGAATGGCAAATAGTGGGTAGCTCGCCGTCCGACTAAGGCAATGCCCGTAACGACACGTCATGATCCAATTACTCCCAGACCTCCGACGGAAAAAGGTCCAATCTCATTGTTTGTCTGGATTCAGTTCTGGCAGTTGTATCTCCATCCATGACTTCAATGGCTTTGACAATTGTATTTTGTTTCTGTCAGAAAAAGACTGATGTCAAGGCATTTAGTATTTTAGCTCTTGTAAGCTAAATCAATTTTTAATTGTTTACTTAATTTTGTTAATTGCATTGTTTATTTTTGAGCTGCAATCATGAATAGCCAAAGATTTCGTAAAATGATAGATGAACCGGCGATGAGCGACAAGACTCTTCTCGTTACTGTGGAAGACCTCATATATACGACCTTTGGAGCCTTTTCAGTTAGTCTATGTGTTCAGAATATTTTGATTTTTTTTTCAGTTTTTCTTATCAACTTCGTGTACCTACTTCTTGTTCTTGCTATACTCAGAAGTACAAGGCCAGATTATCCCTATCAGGGCCCCTAAGCAATGTAGACCTTGAGGCAGTAAAAACAGCCATGCTGAAGTGTTTATCAGGGTCGTCGCTATTGATTTGTAATGCAATATAGCACTAGAGTTGGAGGATTCAAAAGTGGTAAAATTGTTTGCGTTTTAGTAAACGCAAATGGAGTTTCCAGCTGTTGAATTCTTCAATTACCATTGTCGCAGGTTTAAAATGATACTCGCCATTTGAACTAAAGTGATGTTCGCGGGTTCGCCATAGAAAAAAATAAGTGTAATTCAGCAATGCTTTGTAAGCAATTAGCAAAAATTTAAATATAAAGTTGGCGCAGTAGCTGATCGACTGCTGCGCTTATCAAAAGAAATGTAACATACAGTGCAGCATACGGTGCTTTAGATTAACGTCACAGTTCCAAGTTATAAAATTTTAGCGGCATGAGAATGAATTTGATCTCTGTAAGATCAAATCAGAAAATTGTAATTAAGCTTCATCGACATTGAAAGCCTAGGAAGACGATTTATAGAATTCAACAACAGCAGAATTTTTACACTAGCCACGTATAGCATCATCATTATCTTCTTTTCTTTATCTCATTCTACCAAAGAATAAATAATATTACTACGCATTGATTCTACTTGGGATCGGCTCTGTCAAACGTTACGTCGTTATTGAAATATTGGAAATGCATTTTTTTCTTTAACTGGTGCAATAATGAATATTATTGCCTTTCCAGGAAAATCGAGTGAACTTCAAACTGCTACAGACAGTACTCCACATCTTAGCTCGCCAGTTGCGTCTACTCGAACAAGATGTAGAGATAAAGTTCGATGATATAGGCATTGATTTTTCGCGCGAACAGGCCTACTATAGTGATGGATCAGGGTCATATTCGAGCAGCTATTCAAGTGGGGAAGAAGGTGAGGGTGGGACTGGACGTAAAAAAAGAAGAGAGGGAAAAGAGGAAAGGGAAAAACGTAAGGCTAAACGTGAGAAAGGTGCAAAAAAAGGTGAAGACCACGATCGAGAAGGTAAAGGAGGTTCTAGGGATTCCAGAGATCACGATGGGAGAGGCAAAGAAAGAGATGGAAGGTCTAGAGGCAGGAGGGGAGGGCAAGACGATGAAGATGAACGCGGGGTAAGCCTAAGTTTGCTATATTATTAAACTTTGAATTTAAACTACTTTTGAACTTTTGTGAAGGTCAAACATTATTGAATGAGAATAAACGACCTTTAGTAAAGGTGATTTAAGGTAGCAGGCAGATGGACTTACTCACACATCTGTAGTATTACTAATGCAATTAGTAAATAAGGAAGTTTGGTAATAGCGATTTTGATTTTTTCTTACTAAATCTATAAAACAAGAAAGGTATAAAATTGAAGTTCAACTCGTAGCTCGTCGTTGCGATACGAATAATTCGACAGTCCTAATTATTTACTACCGCGGTAGTCTCGCTGTCCCGTGTTAGCAAGACGGCTCGCACGCTCGTTTGCCACCAAAATTTCTTAGATTGATGCCAACAAGCCACCCATCAAAGAAATAAAGTGTTCCCTTACAAAATTATCCCCTAATATAACTACTATCATCTGCGGTGTTTATCATATTCATAAATACATTTTCGGTTTCGTATGTCATGTTCATGTATTGTTATTTCTAGGGCAGAGGAAGAGACGCTGGAAGACAGATGTCTGGTACAAGTATCACTGTGTCAGGTAATTGTTACTTCAAAATGTGGAAGTTTGAAGAGCTACTTGAAATTTTGGCAAAATTCTTGACGAACGCTGAATACTCGCTCAGTACTTCTTCAATCAACCCTAAACACAGAAGTGATGACCTAGCATACGTGGCTTAATCGCAGTTTCTCTCAGCCAGCTCTGCATTTCCGTGTTAGAGCAATTTTTCAACGTGCCTCAAGCAGTTTCGCAAAAATTCACGGAGATCTTCAGCTCTAGGTGTTGGTGTAGTTTCATCTTACTCAATTTCGTTCACGACGCCCAGTGGGGCAAGAACCCACAAATCATAGCAGAAATTCAAAAATGAAAAGTTATTTAGGAGAGTAGGTACCTATTTGTATTTGTAGAAGTCATGTCAATCACATATTAATGCAGTGTTATATTTTTAGAGATCTCTTTAATGTCCCACCGTCACTACGATCTACGACTTTTTTTGTACGGCTTGTAAACTTAATTACACGCTGCGGTTAATTTTGATTGCTTTTGGGGTGTTGAATGGGCAGGCCAGGATCCAAATTCAGCAGCCATGTCACTACTTAAGTGGATACAATATATATTAGTACTACCATAATAATTATGTTTTGAAAACGTTTGCAGAGATCGCACGCAGGGGTGAAGGGGGAGGAGCTGATAAAGTATTAGTCGGTAACTATACAATATCAAGATACGATCATAATACTTTAATTTTGTACTGAGAATTATAAAAAACCTTTATCTTTAATTTTAGCGGAAAGGGGGCCAGCCTCTCATGACCGTGAGTAAAATTAAGTTATTCGACATATCGATTTAGAACTTACTTCTTTCGTTCATAAAAAATGTTTTTGATGATTTGTAAACCCTTGTATTTAGTAGCTAATCAATAGGATAAAGGTAATCAGATAGATAGTAAGTAGTAAGGACTAGTAACAGATTAGATAGTCAAATACTCACAAATAATAAAACTAATGGCCTTACCACAAGAAGATCGCAACAAAGATCTGTTGACCGCTTGTCTAACAAAAGTGTAACTACAAAACGACGCTTTGATGTTGACAGTTTTTTTAGACAATAGTGTTTAACAGATGTTCATCTTTCTTGTGGTAAGACGGTAAGAGTTTGATTATGAATGAATCACCCTAGAAACATTGCGAATGACGTACCGACGTACTATCAATTGGCTATGAAATTTATTCGGTAGATAGTAATTTGTTGATGAGCAGCGTTGATGTTGTTAAAAATGACAGGGACCCGGCCAGTTCGCGTAGGCAGTATTGAGGTAGTGACTGCCTCCCAGCTTGCACTCCTCGCTAAAGCTGTGAAGCAGTTGGAGCAAGTGACGGGACCCCCGCCGGCGCCCGTGCTGCCGGACAACCAGACCCTGAGACAAGACCTGGTTAAGGGACGCGCGTCGTTGCAAGACACCATGCAAGCTGTGCAGGTACTTACTTACATCATCAACGAGGCAACTAGGGTCACAAAAAGGTTTGCTACTTTGCGACCTGATTGGGCCTGAACTTTGCTATATATTCCTGTTCCTTTTTGGTATTTCCGATTTGATTTGATTAATCCTTCTTTCCCGTCAACAATTAGGCTGTTTCACTACTACTAGGACTAAGTCAAATGCATCCTATGCCATCCACCCCGTTACATGCCGATGCTAACACTAGCGAGCTCGAAGATACTGCTTTTCCCACATAGCCTTTTAACGGGGCAGGGCCACTTGGCTGGATAAAACTAACCCCGCTAGAGCACGGACACATGACTTGCCCGTGTTACAAACACGTTGCCAAACAGCAAGCTTGGCGGGGCGTGGCGTGTCCTTGGCGTGTCAGAGACGTGCTAAGATAATAATAATATATTAATGTTAGTCGTCACACAAAACCCGCCACGCTAGCGCCGACGTTTAGCGGCTACCAGTAATATTATGGGTATTTTATACATGGAATACTTTGTATTGGATGATATAAAAATGAAAACGGAAAAAAGACAAATTCTAGACTGGCTGGCTGGCTTTAAGGGGTTCTGTATCGTGGTTAGGTCCCGTGTACTGGTAGGTAACAACACTTTGGGGATTACAGTCGCCAAATCATGGATATAATCATTTTCCATAGCTAAATGCACGCGTGCAAGCGGCAGAGCAGGGTCTGTACCGCATGGCTGAGCTACTGACGGAGCTGGCAGCAATGGGCGCGCTGCCCCCAGAGTTCACGGGCCCTCTTAGGGCCATGCAGGAGTACGTGCAGGCTGCCATGTCAGGCGGGACGGACGGGCAGGGTGGACCGGGCAGAGCGGGTGCACGGGGCGAACGGGGCACACTTGGCGAACGGAGCAGACTTGGCGAACGGGACGGCACCGAGTCTGACGCCTTCGGGTTAGGCAAGATGAGTAGGAAATCCGGAGTAGTAAGTAGTGCATTTTTATTTATTTAGTGCTATAGAGAAGCTTTCGTTGAATAATCTGGTAGGCACCGCGAGTTCCACAATAACTGCGTGAATTTCGGTTTTATTTCACTGCAAAGAATATTTAAGTTAATAGAGGTATCATCATCTGCCTAGCCTTTTTCCCAACTATATTGGGCTCGGTTTCCAGTCAAACCAGATGCAGCTGTATATCAGTATTTTACATGGAGTGACTGCCTGCCGGACCTCCACAACCCAGTAAATTGGTAATACGATACCCCATGGTAAGACTGGTTGTCACAATTTAGAACTACTTGACTAACAGTAACGACTGTCAAAGATCTACTAATGATAGCTGGGACCAACGGCTTTACGTGCTTTCCGAGGCACGGAGGAAACTCGCTATGTCAGATGGTCACCCATCCACAGACCAACCTCGGCAAGCGCGTCTTAACCCGGAAGATCGGCCTGCGTGATATATCGTAGGAAATTATTTTGTACTGCTTTAACTGGTATGGATTAGGTAGTGTTATGTTTCCAATGCTAGTAACGTATTTATTTAACAGGGAGCTTCTTCTAAGATGGACACGAAGAAGTCGACAATATCTCAGCAGCAGTCGATGGCTGCCGATGTTGCGCCCAAGACCAAAGCAGTCACGCACAGCGAGTTGGAGTAAGTTTTTCAACGATAGTTATTTTTGATTTTAGCAACTGCGAGTTGAAACTAAGAAATAAGATTAATTTGGAAAGCGTATTTCTCATTCCAAGAAAGTTGCTGTATGCATTGTCACTAGATAATATGTCAATGTTGAGAAAATCTTTCATTCAGTATTTTATAAAAGTGCTTTTATTATACGGAGTCGTTCGTAACTAATAAGACGTGAGTTTTAAACTCAATGAGGGATATATGGCCACTAGCATAACGCCGCGTCTTCTCTCGTGTCAATAATAATGTTTATTTTTTAAACTTATTTTCACTTCATTAAGTCATTCATCGCTTTAGATTTGATAGCTGTGCCGCCTTCCAAATTGCCCAGAAACTGGCAATAAATATTGCCCATATTCCTTTAGAATGAGACAATCAATAATCATCAAAAATGAGGCCGATCTTACTCAACTGAAGGTAGAAAAATGACTAGTTATTAAATTTCGTAATCTAATCCACCTTAAGTCAGTTTTGCTAGTATTGTTATTTTTTTGTCAATTTGATGTATCTTTGCAATTGTTGATGTTATTGGTAAATTTTTATTTTCTTATTTCACTATATTCCAACTTTATCCGACATGCTTTCACATCACAAACACAACATTTTATCATTCTCACATATCACACATCACAATCACATACTCATTCTCAAAGTAAACATACAAACCTTACTAAGTCAACCCCGTTAAATAATGAAAAAATGCCAGATTTATGTCAATTAACTCTCTCTCACAAGTTGGTAACACCTATGAGGACTACTACAAAAAATATTACGTGTTTTAATGGCTAACACTGATATATCAGTAAATATAGACAATCTCGCAATAGGATCTGCCTACCACTGTGACACGGACTCATTTGTCTCATTAGTAAATAAGTCAAAGAGTTCACTAAAGATAGTAGTGCAGAATATACGCAGTATTTACAAAAACTTAGACGGCTTGCTGGCCCAACTAGCTACAATTCCATGTGACGTTGACGTAGTCATCCTTACTGAATGCTGGCTCTGTGATCACAAACCAATACCTTCCTTGGAAGCATATACAGCTTACTACTCTAAAAAACATCTGAACCAGAATGATGGCATAGTGGTGTACGTGAAGAAACACATACAATGTACAGTGGAAGAACCAGAGCCTAGTGGAGCTAATTTCATGCTTCTAAAAATTGACCCAGACATAGTTGTGCTGGCTGTCTATAGGTCTCCCTCAATACAGCGTATTGATACATTCCTGTCCTCGCTAGAAAATATATTGAAACCCTTAAAGACATCCAACATGATTCTAGCTGGGGATATTAATATAGATATTAAGCCAAATAATACCGATAGGAATAGCACCACATATTTAAATCTTGCTGCAGAGCTAGGTCTTCTGCCTGGTCATACGTTTGCAACGAGAGTTCACAACTGCCTTGATCACGTGATGATTAATGTATCCCGCCCGATAACGATTCTAGTGATTGACTCCACAGTGACTGATCATGCTTTAATATTCCTAAGCCTTTCCCACACACACCAACGCTTAAACAAAGCTAAGTCCGTGACTAGGCTGGATTATCCCGCCGCTCTCGAACAGCTAAAAAATATAGATTTTTCCTATGTTTTTTCTGAAGCCGACGCAAACGTGTTATCATCACGATTCATTTGTACTCTATCTACAATCATAACTAACCATTCCATAACTACCCATGTCACAAACCGAAAACGAATAGTAAAATCATGGATAACACCCGGTTTGCTGCGATGCATACGTCACAGAGATAAAATGCATAAAAAAACGTTAAGGGAACCAGATAATACAATTGTTCTGACTTCATACAAGCGTTACCGCAATTTTTGTAACGCACTACTAAGGAAGTTGAAAATTAGTTATGAAAGAACACTGGACACTGGACTCTTCAAAAAACACTAAGGATACATGGAACGCAATAAAAACTATAATAAACCAAAAAAATCAAAAAACAACAGCAGACCACCTAATAACTATATCAGAAAATGCTGAAAAAAGCATTGACGAAATAAACAATCATTTTAGTAACGTCGGAAAAAACCTAGGTGACACCATAGCACTCTCCGTTGACCACCACAAATCATCACCATACCAATTTAACATACCGACAACCCCAGACTCTTTTGTCTTACTTCCACCAGATGAAGCTGAAATTGAATCACTGATCATGAGCTTAAAAAATGACTGTGCCACCGGATGGGATAATATCCCCGCAAAATTCTTGAAAATGGGTAAAGAATGGTTAGTTCCACCACTAACAGATCTTGCGGTAAAATGTTTCCAGCAAGGAGTATTTCCACTGGAATTTAAACGGTCCCTTGTAACACCGGTCCACAAGGGTGGGAGTCAGACAGATTACAAGAACTACAGACCAATTTCAGTGCTACCGGCTATATCTAAGATCTTAGAAAAACTTCTGAACAACCGACTCAAATCCTTTCTGGAAAAAAATAAGATCCTTTCAGACGCACAATTTGGATTCAGGTCGGGGAAGAGCACAGAGGATGCTGTGACCCAACTGGTAGACTATGTGACAGCAAAAGTTGACACAAAACAAAAGTGCTTGGGCGTCTTCCTCGACCTCGCCAAAGCGTTCGACACTGTCTGTATTCCAACCCTTGTGGACAAGTTAGAACGTGCAGGTGTTCGAGGGGACACGCTTAAAATTTTTAAAGACTACTTAACAAATCGTACACAAAGAGTGAAAATAAGCGAATATACAAGTACCGAAGCGCAGGTTAGTTTCGGCGTTCCCCAAGGTAGTGTGCTTGCCCCGACTCTTTTCCTAATATATATTAACGACCTGAAACCTGTAAACTGTCACTAACAAACGGTAAAATATTTTCATATGCCGATGACACAGCGTTAATATTCCATGGAGGGACTTGGGAGGAAGCACACACAAGCGCAGAAATGGGACTACATCGAATAAAATACTGGCTAAAAGCAAATTTGTTGACTCTAAACCTAACTAAAACCACTTTCATGTTTTTCACCTTTGCCAAGACTAGGCAACCTGAACTTATAATCAAATTACACTCTTGTAACTTTCCCAATAATAATCCAAATTGCTCCTGCTTGTCACTGAAAAAAGTAACATCCACAAAATATCTAGGAGTGCTCTTAGACAATAATCTGAGTTGGAAACTTCACATTGAGCAAATAACCAATCGTACGAGGAAGTTGATATGGGCATTCCGTAGGCTTAGGTATGTGGCTGATACTAAACAATTACGTGCAGCCTATCACGCATTGGCGCAGTCAGTGTTGGGTTATTGCATTACGGTGTGGGGTGGGGCATGTAAAACATTCATGATAAACCTGGAAAGAGCTCAAAGATCACTGCTCAAAGTCATGACCTTCAAACCACACCGGTTCCCGACCGTTACCTTGTATGAAATTTGCAAGGTGCTAACAGTAAGACAGTTATTTTTACAAAATATTATCATAAGGAAGCATCGTATCACACCTTTCAACCCAAACAGTATACGGAAACGAACCATCCCCAACACCTGTCTCCATGTAAAAACGTACTCTGTATCGGCAAGGCGACAGCACGTGTATTTAGCAGCACACATATATAATAAAGTAAACAGGCTACTAAACATTAACCCTCTAACATTGAATCATTTGAAATATAAAGTTAAAAACTGGCTTCAGTCGCTCAACTATATTGACACTGAAGAAATAATTAAATAACACACCACACCCATACATACAAACACCCACACTTACAAACACACACACACAAACACTCCCTCACTCAAACACACACTCTAACACATACATACAAATTCACAGATTCAGCATAAAGCTCTGTTTTAAAGTGTTTTTCTATGTTTATATTTTCCTTTAATTATTTTTATTTTATTTATTTTTATTTTTTTTCTCCTCTTGATTTGTTTTTTGTTGCACATTAGTGACATAAATGGGAGATGACACTGACTCCTGTAACACAGGCTTTGCCTAGCTCAGTAGTCAGGGTTACAACACACATTGTATCATTGTATTTTAATGTCAATAAAATTTTTTTTTTTTTTTTTTTATCTACTAGTTTCGGTTTCCTGAGCGTTACCTATCTGTTTTTGGCACCCTTTGGTGCTCTTGTTAAAACTGATTGTTAGATTTCGTGCCAGTGACTATCTTTTAGGCGCCCATTAGACGGTAGGTTTTACCATGGCGAAACTATGGCAGAGATTTTGACTGACGGAAAACCTATCGTCTAATGCGATGAATGACGTTTGCATAATGTTTGCGTTTTAATAATGTAAAATGCATGAATTTTATGATATAATATTAACTTCTGATAAAATAATTTGCAACGCTTGTAAAAGGCTGCCAAGGAGTTTAAAGGCTGCTAAGTCATAAGTACTAACACAAGATGACACCAACAATGTAAACACTTAGTTCGCAAATAAACGCTTTGACTTTTGACTTTTGCATGATGAAAATTGTAGGCTGTAAAAATTCCATCATTCAACCATCATTCATGATTGATGGAAATGACTGACCGTCTAATGCGCCTTAGGATTGTATTATAATCTGTGTTCAGGGAAATCCTGGAAAACATGAAGCAATCAGTTTTCAAAGAAATAACTAAAATGACTGCCCGCGCCAACCACTCGGCTGATGTGGCATCCAACACATCAAGAAGTGTCGGTAAGTTCTCGTGAATCACAATTTTATTCTGGAAAAGTATTTTATTAACATAATTATAGTTAAGAGATAAATTGAGAATGGCAAGATGCAAGAATGATGTTAAGGATAATGGCGAGATCTTTGCCCAGCCAAAGGTATATTAAAAAATAATAATTAAGAGTAACCGAAAAAATAAAAAGAGGGCTGTATAGAGTAGCCGACTAAAAGATAAAATAATAAGGAGACATGTTGCTCTGATCCTTAATAAATTGGGATAGAACAGGAACTGGAAATAGTGTTTTAATCATCCCTCATCCGATACTGTTACCCCATGTTTATTGTGTTAGTCTTTCAGATAACTTTGGTCGGCGATGAGAACTTGTGAGACGTGGTTTTTTTTTATCATCTAACTGACGTAACGCAGTTGATATTAGGTATTTCTGTGGTGACATTAAAAACGAATACCGATAATTATTATTTGATATGCTTCACATTTGACTGGCCTGTTGGTCTAGTGGTTAGTGACCCTGACTGCTATGCCTGGAGTCGTGGGTTCGATTCCCACTCAGGACAAATGTTTGTGTGATGAGCATGATCATTTGTTCTGTGTCTGGGTGTAATTTATCTATAATATGTATGTATTTAGAAATATATAAGTATGTTTATCAGTTTTCTAGTACCCATAACACAAGCTCTGCTTAACTTGGGACTAGATGGCGTTGTGTGATCGTTGTGGAATATTATTATTATTATTATTTAGTGCAAAGCATTTTGTCTTCCTTTCAATTAACTGAGTCAGTATTGATTGTTGGTATCTTTGTATAACAAGCGGAAAAGCTGAACGTGGCCATGCAAGTAGACTCCCGCATCACAACGCTATTCCAGCAGACAGCTGACTATACGGAGCAGCTCGCCGGCTTTGACTCCGGTGTCACGACACAGGTATGGGTAGGATGAACTACAAGTACAAATACAAGTACAAGTACAAGTACAGGTACAAGTACAGGTACTGGAACAGGTACTGGAACAGGTACTGGAACAGGTACTGGAACAGGTACTGGAACAGGTACTGGAACAGGTACTGGAACAGGTACTGGAACAGGTACTGGAACAGGTACTGGAACAGGTACTGGAACAGGTACTGGAACAGGTACTGGAACAGGTACTGGAACAGGTACTGGAACAGGTACTGGAACAAGTACTAGAACAGGCACTGGTACAGGTACTGGAACATGTACTGGAGGAACATGTACTGGAACAGGTACTGGAACAGGTACTGGAACAGGTACTGGAACAGGTACTGGAACAGGTACTGGAACAGGTACTGGAACAGGTACTGGAACAGGTACTGGAACAGGTACTGGAACAGGTACTGGAACAGGTACTGGAACAGGTACTGGAACAGGTACTGGAACAGGTACTGGAACAGGTACTGGAACAGGTACTGGAACAGGTACTGGAACAGGTACTGGAACAGGTACTGGAACAGGTACTGGAACAGGTACTGGAACAAGTACTAGAACAGGCACTGGTACAGGTACTGGAACATGTACTGGAGGAACATGTACTGGAACAGGTACCGGAACAGGTACTGGAACAGGTACCGGAACAGGTACTGGGTACTGGAACGGGTACTGGAACGTTTATTCGCTTTTTGATTTTGTACGTTGCAGCCCCACTCCCGTGTTCCATGTGCTATAACTGCCTATTTGTTTAGTCTGAGTTTAGTTTAATCTTTTTTCATATTTATTTTTTGTCATATTTTAGATGCAGAGCTTCCAGGAGCAGATGGCGTTGATGAGGGCAGACCTGGCGGGAGGTCTCGCACTACTTGAGACGGCCAACACAAATGCTGAAACTGCCGGTTTGTGCTTAGTACTACCCCTGGCTCAAAAAAATATTTGTTCATTGGTTGAGCGATCGACTGCTGCGTACTTTTTTAAATGCCCCACACTAGAAATTTCTCCTGTGTCGTGGGTGCGTTTACAAACATAGAACAACCCACACTTAAAACACAAAGGTACCTTACCTTACCTAGGTCATACAAATACATAATTGTTCCGTGCGTTCAATAGCCCTTTATGTTCCGGGGTCACGATAACGATGTAAGTCCCGCGACCCCGGCAGGCTT
Organism: Agrotis ipsilon; assembly: GCA_028554685.1. Taxonomy (NCBI): domain Eukaryota; kingdom Metazoa; phylum Arthropoda; class Insecta; order Lepidoptera; family Noctuidae; genus Agrotis; species Agrotis ipsilon. Next base: position 512,422 of record CM052956.1, read on the forward strand.
GTGTGAATTGACCCTAACACTAACAGTATTTTCATTCAAATGGCAGAATAAACCAAAATAATCCAAATGGCAAAATAACCGTTTTCGAAACCATTAGTTCTCCATAAATGTTAAATACATGAATTAATAAAATCTGGAAGGCGGAAGTTTAATTTTGCGAAAACTTATCGTTTTCTTTTAAACGATGTCGTCAGGAGCCCATTTGGCCCTGAAAGAAGGTTATTGAACTTACAGCTATACTGGATCTGACGGAGCGCTACCAGGGCTTGGTCATCGAGCTGGACAACACGGTGCACTTGCATCAGAACCTCTACATGCTGCAGCAACAAATCAGCGAAGAACTAAGGGTTTGTTTAATACTTATTCTTGGTTTTGGCAGTGGAAATAAATATTTTAGGGGACATGGTTGTGCTGCTGAATTTTTAACTGCTGAGAGGAGTACGGCAAATACATCAGCGGGTTCAATGTTCTGCAGGGCATTTCACATCTTCTAGTAAATACAAAAGAAAAGTGGAATTACATTCTAAGGAAAAAAAATAAAGAAGCCGTGATTCACTTAAAACGGAGCCTTTTAAAAGTTTTATTTTAATCATACTTTACTTTGAAGTAATATTCATTGTGTGGTAGTTTATTTTGTGACATGTTTTTTCTTCCATTCTCCCCTATCAGACGTCACAGTATCATTTAGGTACCTACTCGGTTTTCCTTCGTATGATTCCTTAGACATATTTTCTTTGGCCTTCCTCTTCCTCGCCATCCAACACTGTAGTCTTAATATTTTCAGAGCCTGATCAAGTGCGTAGAATTGCTTCGTGAGCAGAAGGCTGATCGCGACGAAGTGCTCGACGGGCTGCGAGATAAGGTTTTTCTACTTTTAGTTGAAAAAACACATAATGATACATATTTACAACATAACAGATAAGAACTGTCTGTCTGTTTTAATTTTATAGTATAACTATAAAATTAGTTTTATGAGACAGTTGTAAACCTAAGATTCTTTTTCAGTCGATGGGTGACCCAGGAAAAATCTGGCAATAAATTCTTATTACTCCGTCAGTAACTCAGTAGATTATCAAAAACTATTTGACACCTATTTTCTTACTCTTTTATAGGTACTTTTAAAATTGCTAATACGTCAAAAAGAATTGCAGTGATCACTTGCTTCTGACGTCACGAGCCCACTCTTGAATTTTGATGCGTTATGTCTTTGTAAATGTGCATTCATTCTATAAAAAATACGTATCCATTCTTTTTGAAAACTCTTATTGTCAGTCTATTAAGTTTCTATTGATGCTGTCAACATATCTAATTCCACTATTAACTCTTAAATTGTTGTAGGCCGATATCTCACGTCTGGCTGGGCTGCTGTACGAGAAAGACTTTGCGTATGCGCGCTTCGAGATCGAGAAACGTATTGCCCAATGTTATGAGAAATTTCACAGACAGGAAGCCAAGTGGCTGGTAAATGAAGTCTATTCTAAATAAATTTAAGTTTCATTCAGGCTAGCTAAATAAGTCTATACTTTTTATAGCGTGCTAAATTCATCTAAATTAGTCCACCCGACCAGGATGGGGCGGGAGGGGCTATCCGACTCAGTACTTACTAAAATCTACGGTTTTCCTTCAAAGGCTCTTTACGATACAGGGTCGCGGTTTATGAGATAGTCTCCCGACCAAGGCCAAACTTTGGCAGGTACTCTAAAGGGGGTCATCCCGTCAAATTGCCGACAGCTCTTTGAGGCGCGCGTAGAACACGTAGTATGCTCCACCGTGTCCTCCGGTTGATCCGCACAGACGCCCGACGATGCCCGGGCGTTTCTCCCAATCCAACACCACGGCATCGTCGTACGAAACATTCGTGTCCAGTGAAGACCTAAGACAGGCTGAAATTGAGGATGCCGTGGCGACTCTTCAGCCCCTCCTCAAAGAAGGGCCATGCCTTACAAATGTGTGCACTTTGTGTTAGTAGTCACAGTTTCAACCCTGGTCACAGTCCTGGTCGAGTAAAGTGTTATTGAGTATTTCAATGAATCCTATAACCATGTTTTCTTGCCGTCTCAAATCGTAACATTTGTCGCCAGAATGCGCTGAGGGACTTGTCATTCGTATCGAACAACAAAGCGGAGATCGTCATGTTGATGGCGCTGAAGGAGAGCACCACGCAGGAGCTCAACGATATCAAGGACTTACTGCACAAACTGGAGATCTTGATGGGAGAACCCAAGGTTTGACAACCACTGCCTGGCTTCGTGCCATAGCACTTTGGGATGATGCCAGTTTTTTTGTCTTATCACCCCTTGCCTATGAAGAGAAAAGTGTATCGATCCACAATTCAGTCGGATTTTCATTTACACTAATATCAGTCCTCAATTACTCAGTCATCCTTCATTTTTAGGGTTACTTAAAAGAAAAAACAGAATCTGGAGTTTCTGAAGATCATGAGCCTATCAAAATGTTTGCTTAGGCCTGAAACTGAATTATGTGAACGTCCGCACGATTGATACGGTCTCGTTTATAAGTATGTAATTGAACTATCAAAACAACTTTAAATAAATTAATCCGGCTTACGTGATGGGTGCATCACGTATCCAGCGGATTAATTTATTCTTTCTGCTCACGTGGCTGTTCACATAACGCAGTCTCAGGTCTAACCTATGACATGGTTCGTCTTGAGGAGTTTAGGTAGTACAACGTTGTCCCTCCTCCCAGGCTGCGATTCTGATGCGCAAACTGTCCAAGGACGGCGCGTGCGCCGCGTGCCTGACGCGCGCGCTCATGGAGCCGGTGGACGCCACGCACGGCAAGCCGCAGCGGCTGCCTCCCCTGCGCCCGCCGCCCATCGGCGCCGACGACGTCTGTCTTGGGGACATCACGGTGGGCCTACCCGATGACAGGTAAGAAGAGGAGTTACCTGCCGGAGTCTTCATCATCATCTAGCTACAACATTGACGTCCACTGCTGAACGTACGTCTCCCCCAAAGAGCGCCAACCCTCCTGGGAAATCTGCATCCATCCACTGCCAGACATATCCTTCAAATCATCGACCCATCTTGCCACAAGGCTTCCTACACTACGTTTACCCATTCGAGGTCTCCACTCTAGCACATGACTGCTACATCTACCATCTGTCCGTCTAACCTTTCTTTAGGTCCATAACTTTGGACTTTTTAAGTTAACTTCTAGGCAATCGTGAATAACCGCCGACCACATCTTCGTTTACCATCTAGGGAAATAATAAAGATATGAGTACCACAATCATACTCCTCACAGGCCCGCTCTGCCCGAACTGATGAAGGACAACACAATTATTTATTACTAGCTTCTGCCCGCGGTTTCACCCGCGTCATATTAGGCGTTTGGTCCTATGGTGCCGTCTCCGTCAGTTCCCTTGAAGAGCGCGATTTCCGACCTCGTGGGTATCTTCAGTGGTAGCTGGGGCGAGAGGTAGAGGATGTCTTTTCCCTCACGCATTCCGACTGCTAACCATTCCCCTTACTTGCCACTGAATCTTGAGGTACCTCCCGAAACGAAAAAACGAAAACCGGTAGGACTGCGTCAGACTGAAGGTGAGGACGCAGCCCGTAGCCTTTCCAAACGATCCTTAAAGTAGGCCGGTTAATATCGACATGAAAAACCAAACATTGCAAACGCGCATGTAACTACGATTCTTTTATATGTTGTTAGGTCCCTTTAGAGTTTAGAGTATTTAACACCCAAGTTTGCAACCCTGATAACCCTGTTCTGTCAATGTCAATGTCGAATCAAAATCGCACTTAACCAGTTTTTAGTATTTGTTGTTATAGCGGCAATAGACACACATCATCTGTGATTTAACCTATCTAACTATCACGGTTCGTGAGAAACAGCCTCCGAAACATTACATTACTTTATAACATCTACAAAAACCAGCAACAAAATCACGTTTTTTTGTACGGGAGCCCCCCTTTTTTACGTGGTAAAATCATCAAATGAGTCCTCCCACCCCGGGCTGGGAGGGACTGTCAGACTTGTACTGGCTAAAATCCATGGCGTCCTTCAATAGCCCTTTATGTTCCGGGGTCACGGTAATAAGTCCCAATGAGAGCCTCCCTTAATATTTATTGTATTCTGGTTTTTATTATGTTTTGTTATAGCAGCAACAGATGTACATCACCTGTGAAAATTTCAAATCTCTAGCTATCACGGTTCATGAGATACACACGCAAAAACTACTGAATTGACAGCACAGGGTATTCAGGGTTGCAAATTATAACAAAATGGTAGTTACATGCGCGTTTGCAATGTATGATGTCGATATTGACCGGCCTAAAGAGGGATTTTATCGACGCAATTGTGACATATTACCCAGCTCGTCATTATTTTGTCGCGGTATTATTTTGAAACTGTGATATCTCCTAAGATATTCATTGAAATCAAATGATGTAAAGGGCAATTTCGTTCAAAATTAAATGCTTGTGATGATTAACAATTTTTTTTTGGATAAAGATTAATATCATGTTTATGAAAACACCTTCGCAAATAATGCATTACTTTAAAACAAATTTGGTTCCCATAAAAAAGGTTATAGTGACTTAACCTTTAAAGATAGATATATACTATCGCGGACTTTATTTTAGAAAATTTTATGAGGAATAATTCCGTAGTACATAATTTTTGCGAAACTCTAACCGTTTACGCAGCGCACGCGACGGAAGCTCTAAAAAAGGAATACATTTTCCCGATTTTGAAACATTTCTCATTACTGCTCCGCTCCTATAGGTGATAGCGTGATGTTATATAGCCTATAGCCTAGCTTGATAAATGGACTATGCAACACAAAAAGAATTTTTCAATTCCAACCAGTAGATCCTGAGATTAGCGCGTTCAAACAAACAAACAAACAAACAAACAAACAAACAAACAAACAAACAAACTCTTCAGCTTTATAATATTAGTATAGATTATGTAGGTGCTCTGGTACCTTTTGTTTGCTAATGCTCGTTGCGTGATGACCAGGGATCACATTTGCCACCGCTGGGTGGGCGGCTCGCACACCTTGATGACGGGCAACGTCCGGAAGGAGCGAGCGGAGCAGATGCAGCTTCAAACCATACCCACCAAGAAATTCGAGGGTTACGGCTTTGATGGAAAGGTGAGTAGATTTTCATTTCTTATGAGTGGTCTACCTTTGGCTTTTTGTATGGCCAGGGTTCAAGTTAAATTCTGGCTTACTCATAAATATCAACATTTACTGATAGTTGATGTGAATATCAACAAAATAAGACAAAATCTTCTAAATGTCACGTTTCCGAGATATATCTTACTAATATATTACTTCCTACCTTAGTAGGTACTTCTTATTATTACATATTATAAACGTGAAAGTTTGTTTGAAGAATAAGAATAAGAATAATTTATTTGCGTAAGATGGATGGATGTTTGATACGGGAACACCCAAATACTCCGAAATATTTTATTCCGAATTTCGATATTCCGATTTTTAAAACTCCGAATATGAATAAAAATTACAATATCTATTATTAAGAATCTCGAAATTTATTTGACCGAAAGTCGTATGTCCGATTTCTTCATTTTCCGATTTTCACATTTTCGAAAAATGTAATGCTCGATGAGTTCTCATTCCGGAAAACAAAACTCTTTTTTTCAATATTCCGAATAAACTGTTTTTTTCGGAATATTGAAAATCGGAGTTTCGTTTCTCATTCTACAAAGTCTGCTACGAATTGCTGCAAAACTACATGCTAGCATGCTAGCAGCTACGTGTAGCAGCAGTGCTGGCTACACGTAGCTGTGTCTACCGTACCTCTAGAGCAGTGGTTCCTAACCTTTTCAATGTCACTACCCCTGTGAACAAGTATGGGAATTGAGTTTACCCCTAGTAGCTAGGGGTAAATAAACAAGACTTGTTTATTATTCACTTATGCTCACTTAGTTGTGTTGGACTCTACGTTGATAAAGTTCCAATTTGCGCAAAAAAATGCGATTTTATCCTGCAACGTCAAAATGTTCGTTTCATTTCCTTACATTGAAATATTCAGACTATTAATTTCAGTGAGAAAATCAGCAAGGTACGCCATCTTTAGAACAAATGTTTTTGTCTTTAATTTTGCATAATATACTTTTTCTTTTTGTGTTCTCTTATTTTCAAAAAAAAATCCTATTTCTTCTCGTAATTCGTAAACCCTAATTAGAACTTTGTCTCTTAATAACCAACGTACCTCTGTATGGTACAAAAGAGCTAGTCATGCGGTGCTTCACCGGCGACGGCGATGAAACGACGACGACGGTGTGGGAGACCCCGCCGCTCACCCGCCGCCGTCGCCGTCAGCCACGCGGATGAGAGTGCCGTACTGACGTTTACCGTTCTATTATTGAGTTTATTGCTATTTTAATACTATTTCGTGCCATCCTGTGTTACCCCTCTAGAATCTCCGTTTTACCCCTGCGGGGGTAATTACCCCCAGGTTAGGAACCACTGCTCTAGAGTGTTATTTAAGCCTGTGTAGGCGCGGAGTGGCGAGGCGTATCCTATAAACTTTCACTGTTTGCCTTCAGGATTGTTAATGCTATTAGGAGAACTTAGGATCCGAGAGCGAGCGAAGCGAGCTCGGGACTTGGGGCACCCCGACTCGGACAGGTTAGGTCTGAAAGACCCCGCCATCCCCTTCGTGTTAGGTTACTTTAAACCTTGCTCACAGAAATAGGAGCCCCGCGAAGCGGGGCTCCGTCGATCTACCTTGGTAGGAGGTGGTCAACAAATTGAATTAAAACTTTAAATTATCGGAATTCTAATTAATCGGAACTTTAATCAACGGAATTTTAGAAATGTTGAAATTTCGGAATTATGAAAATAGAAATAATGATCAATCGGAGTTGTTATATTTGGAATTTCGTACCATTCGGAATTATGAAAATCGGTATTTTGAAATTCGTAGTTATGAATTTCGGAATTAAGTTTTTCGTATTATCGTACTGTACCCGTTTGTTACTCTTTCACGCAAAAAACAATGAACGAATTTGGGTAAAATTTGATACATATAGTTTATTTAATAGTATTAAATCATGAAATTAATTCAAAAATTGCTTGACTCATGCTCTTATGTTCAGTTGTACATGATGGAAGAAGAGATGCAGCCCTGCGCTGAGTGTAACAAGCTGAACACCGACGACGAACTGCCACCACAAGCTCCAACCACCGGGGGCGGCGACCAGCTACCACCTGGTGAAGAGGCTCCACCCGAGAAGACGGAGTAGCAGAGCCATTGACAAACCATAAACCATTGAGCAGGGCGATGTTGTAGGAAACGGTAAACAAATACTAGAGCAGTTGGCCCAGCGGTAAAGTACTCTACTTTACCGCTATCAGACTATTACCTACATACACAACTTTTCTTGGTTGGAGAAATATGTAGTTGATTAAATTTTTTTTGAACCTAAAAAAGTTAAATTTTAAAATAATTTAGATACCTACTTATTTATGAAACACGCCATAAGAAGGCAAATAATCGTCAATCGGCCAAGTTGTTTCACAGGTTGATATTAAGTTAGGTTAGTCGTTGAGTTAGGTAATTCATTACAGACCCAAATACAATCATTAAGTCCGCCGCATAAAGTTTTATGCCTCATTTACATTCAGCTGTAGTGAGCAGGGAAGTGGGCAGGGAAGTGGGCAGGACGAGTATGTAAACGTATACTTCTCATGCCACTGCTTAATGCCACTCGCGCTGCCCAGCGCTCCCCAAAAGAGCGGTTTTTATGCGGACTTCAAAGGACCGGCAGCGCGAGCGGTAGGGCGTGTTTACATTCTGCTCGTAGAATTCTTCTGCATTATAAAATATTATCTTAAGCAGGTTGGTAGGTACTTACAAAGTTCTATTACTGTCTATTACGATGAATAGATATCATCCACCATCTTCTACGACGTCTTTTCTTTTTTTTCATTAGATTTATTTTTAACTGACGCACATAATTATGTATCGCTAAAAGACACAGCGCGGACACTGCGAAAATTTCAACGTCTGCCAATGCCGGAACTTGAAAGCGAAGTGAGAGGCAGGGCAGTATGTAAACACACATTTCCTTCGATCCTGCCACAGCAGTATTTAGGGAATTATTGCCGGTAGCGCGAGGAGCAGCGACAGGGGCTGAATGTAAATGAGGCATTATACATAAAAATAAATCACTATGTGTACCAACCAACCTAAAAAGGTTTGTTGTGGAAATATTTTATATGGTTTTTTTTTGCAGATGCTACAGAGACGATTACCACACATGACATAATTTTAATTAAATTATTTTAGTTTTATATGACTTGTTCGATTAATATTAATAATAAAAACGCATGATTTTTACTTGTTTTATTTTATTTCATTCGTACAAAAACAAATATGGGCTAATTTTTCAATAGTCAGATAACTTTTATCTGAGGAATAAAAATAGCGGTTTGACATATTTTATATAGATAAGCTGTCAAACCGACATTTTTATTCAAGGAACATATAGGTAAAGCTGGAAACCACTCTTCGTTCATATGTTTGAGGGCAAGATTCGTGACCCCGAGTAACCTCTGAAAAGTCTTCGTTTCCTATCTGTCTCTTTCTAGATCTCCCCACAAGTATACCGGTGCAAAAAACCAAACCCCCACTTAGGCCACATGAATTAATTTCACGAACGGCACAAACATACTAGAATTGAAAATAATTTATCCAAGATTTAAATTTAAAAGCATATTGATGTTTTAATGAAAAGGTGGACTACTTAAATGATTTATGTGTTAAAAAATTACAATAAGTGTTTACCATTAATCATGGAATATCTAAAATCGCAAATAACAACACTAATCCAATTTGTCAAATCGTTGACGGTAGTTGTCAGTAGATATTTGGCTTCACTTCGCAACTTTATCAGAAAAAATATCTGGCTAATACCAAAAAAAATAGCAAAATGGTTTTAAAATGTATTGTGCGCGATTGCAGAAGTGAGTGGTATCCGGCATGTGATGTGATTTTTCACAAGTAAGTACAATATCTCATTGTGAAATAATGAAAACATTTTATTGAACAAAATTCAGTTTTCTTACATTATTTCTTTAAAATTCTCAATTCTTAACAGTTGTATGTCAAACATTTGCCTCCTAGTTTACTTAGTATTAGGAATAATTCGCTTTAACACTCGTTTTGACTCATTTTGTGCAAGTCGAACGATATCAAATAGGGTGACCATATTTCAGTTTAATAGGTACCAGTCCTTTACGGTATTTGTAAATAGAGGGAAGTTATGTTTCCCCTCTACTGAAGCGTACTCTATAGTAGTGTATGCTGATAAAGTATTTAAAAACATGTCAAATATGAATAAATTGACTTCATTCAACATTAAGAACAAAACGATAAATTTGGTTAACCAACACTTTACACCTAAGTTGCGGCAAATGTTTTGCCATCCCACAGATGACAGCGTGAATTGTACTGATTTGCATGAATCAAAAATTGTAAAATTAATTTCTAACTCGTTCTTGTCTATCCGGCTTAGAAGCTATTTAAAAAATGTAATGGATACTAAATTAGGTGCCATTCGCTCAAAGCGTCAGAAATTGCACAAAACTTTATAATATTTAATCATGTTTAAGTTCTTGTAATTATTTTAAAATAAAACTGATTGAAATGTTGTTGTTTTATTTTATTGTTAAATTATTAAACTCCAACCTCACTTTTAATTGTCCGGACCCTAAAGAGTACTAAAATATTGACGTACATACAAACCACAGAATAAAATTTAATAAAAATTAAAACTAGTCCTTGCCTAGGTAAAATTAAAGTATGCTCGGGGTTTAATTAAAACTTATGATTTTCCTTCATTCCTTACTTCACGAAGAACAAGAATATAGTCTGCTTCTTTGTTACCGAAAAAATCTACTTTGTTTTCAGTCTTTACTAAAGGCATTTTGGTGAATTCGCTATCAATCAAAATGTTCCACATGCGTAATCTAGAGAAGGTGCCTTCATAAAAAACTAGTTTACAAATTAATTCCAACAAACATAATCGTGTGGGTATCATTGGATAGCTCTTACAAAATGAAATAGAGGTTTATCAACAACGTTTTTTATTAAAGGCAAAAGTTTTTGAGTTATCTGCTTCCAAATTCCTAAAAAATGTGTCCTTCTAACTTTTAAACTATGAAGTTTAAAATTCAAAAAAAAATTGAGCAAATAAAACTTAACTCCCTCGCAAAAACCCAAAACGGAAAGTCCTGTCTAAATAAAATTATGGCCACCCTACTTAGAAAGAGACGTATAGTTACAGAACAATTTCAAGGTCATTTTTTTCGCCCTCAGATTTTCATTCAGAGTGTGGTTTCCAGCTTTACCTATAAGTTCCTTGTTTTTATTCCTCAGAAAAAAGTTCATTGAACTTTTGAAAAATCAGCCTTAAGTCAAAAGCCCTAAGGCTGAGGCTACATTAAGCAGCGATTTGCGACGCGACTAGAAGAGCGAGACGAGATCTTAGGACGAGATACACGTAGGATCGCTGATGTACGGTGTAGCCAGATACGTGAGTATTCATTTACTTGTTTTAATCGCTGCTGTATCTCAGTTCGCGTCGCGGCCCAGTGTAGCCTCAGCCTCTGTCATAAAATCTTAGGTATTATTGTCGACATTCAAATTTAACTTTAAATAAAATAAATAGAAAAAAGTAAAAGGTATCTGAAGCAAAAAGATCTTGTAGGACAAATCACATCACTTGAAACTTAACTTAAAATCTTGCTACTGATTATTTTTACATCGGCCAACCATGCCTTCTATACTACTCGCAATCGTTCTAGATTTTACAAGTTTGGTAACTGCTGGGTTGAAGAATTGAGGAGTGGGGTTACCATTGCCTCCACAGTTCGCATCTCTTTCATTTAGGCATAGTTTTCTGCGGAAGTTGTCTCAGAAAACTTTTTCGACTTCCCGCCTCCTCCTTGGCATGACTGCTGAGCAGGAGGTGACTGCTTCTCATTCCCCTTCGCCCCGCAACATGGACTCGTCCAAAAATGAGGTTATTCGTAAGTAAAACAATATTATATACACTTTATATTTATTTATTGATAACTTTCGTCTCCTCACGTAACGTCACAGAGAGGTTCAAACAGCAAGTAAATATACGTTATTATATAGTGCATGATTGTTTGTACAAGTCGCCGACAGCTACACAGCGAGAACTATCAAAGTAAACATAATACTGAACTCTTATACATTTTCGATACATCAAAATGCTGGTAACACTGATATCGAGACACGAAAAGCGTAAAAACTGTAGCTTTTTTCAACAAAAACATGTTACTTCGATTAAATCTCTAATAATAACGTGGAATGCAAGAGGGTACTCGATATTATGACTTTATAACACGCGAAATACAAACAGGCGTAAAATAATTCATTGTTAGTGTATAAATAGTATATATTTTATATAAATAACAACTAATTAACTGCGAGCGGTCGCGAGGCGCCTCGCCGGCATTTGTTCGTGTATTTACAAATGGAGCAGGATATCCGGCGAGACCCGAGCCAGGCTCGATTCAATTTCAACAATTGGAATCACGAATTCTGCATTGAAATATGAGTAATCATATAATTAAACCTATTCACACTACGTAGACTTTAACACATTTATTTACGTCTATTTAGTGTATTAACAATACGCGTCGCGTCGCACCGTCGACTGTCACCTAGCGCGATCACGCCAATATGGCTCCTATTTACTTTGTCTTAAAGTAGATAACGGCATGTGTGTTGTGCTAGTGTGAGGTGACAGTGGTGCAGGTGGCGGCCGGTCTAGTCCTCTAGGTTGCGGAAGGCGGCGGCCATGTCCTCTAGCAGTTGGTCGAAGTCTGCCTTGATCTTGGCTTCTCCATCTTTCACGGGGTCCTGTGAATAACAATAGCGGTTAATGTTCTGTTAATACGACACTGCAAGGAGAAAAACAATTTCCACAGATGCAATCCACTGGCCGTCCTTCAATGTTGGCTAGGATTTCCCGTCAAGTAGACGTCCAGGCGTCAAAATTAAGTCAATTAACTACAGATAGCACGCGAGTTGAATGCAGTCGGGGTCTGAGGTGAAGAGCCCCCCGCTACCCGCACGCCCCACCTCGCGCGCCTGCAGTGTAGTACTGTGCCATCCTTGTCAACAGCACTACCGCATTCCTAAGCTCTGCATTCAACTCGCGCGCTTAGTGTAGATCCTTGAGAAAACTTGAAGCTTATAGCGCCATATTAATAACCGTCGACAGGGTTGCCATTTTTATTTTCTCGATGTTTTACAAGTGCCCATTGAGGCTTATATGAAATTAAATATTGTGATTTTATTTGTTGGCCAAATGGCCCCGAGGTCGACCGCTGCGCAACTTATCGCGGGATCGATCCCGCACTGATCAAATAAAAATTTGTATGCACTGCAAGTAGTTTTTCCGGGTCTGGGTGTATGTGTATATAATTTCAATGTTTGTAAACGCACTAACGATACAGGAAAAAAATCTTAGTGTTGGAAAATGTTTTTAGAGTGAGTTTGTTCATACCTTGAACTTCATGGAGGACAGTTGGTAGAGCACATTGCCCATGGCCTCCCGGATGATGTTCCAGGTGACCTTGTTCTCCGACTGCGCGGTGGACTCTACGGCGTGACGCGACATGTCGTAGAACGAGATGATGTTCTTCAACATACCCACCGTCTTGTAGAACGGACAGAAACGATCGTACGCGGAGTAGCTGTGGACCACACGAACACATTAGTGTTTGGCCCGTAATCCACCAAAGTGGAGAGATGTGTTTGAATAACCAATCAGATATCCACATCTCCTCTCCGCGTAGCTTCAGTTGACTTGAGTTGACATCTGATGTCATGTTATTCAAACACATCTCTTTTCCTCTCTGCTTTGGTGGATACTAGACCATAATTACAACAAAACTGATAATATATTTGTTTTAGTTACAAACGCTAAACAGTTGGTTCAATCAAAATCATTTCGTCGTTTTCGTAGTATAAAGTCACTTTAGTTATGCATTAGCAGTGGTGGCCCAGTTGTACATTACTTTGTGTAATTTATTTCATCACCACTGCTCTCAAAACGATGAAAGGAAACATCGCGAAAAAACCGGCATGTCATAGAACCACAACTGCGAAGACTTGTGACTTCTACCAACCCGCACTAGGCCCGCGTGGTGGATTACGGCCCTCTCCCTCTCACTCAAAGGAGGGCTGTGTCCCAGTAGTGGGAACATTATAGGCTGATGATGCATTTGATAGCACAATTCTCTAGGAATTAATTTCAAGCTACGATCCTTCGGCCGAGTGTCGGGTCTGAGGGTACAGCTAGTATCTGAAGTAGTTAATTACCTGTTTTGCTGCAAGAAGTCGTCCTTGAGCAGTTTAGCGACCTCAAGTGTGATCTTGTCGGTCTCAGCGAGCGACGCCTTACCGACCAGCTGCACGATTTCTGACAGATCCTCTTCCTCTTGTAGGATCTCCTTTACCTGTTAGAATATATGGAGACGTCATGAATATGTTGATGGGTCAAAATACTCAAATTTCCTCGGTTATGTTTAAGTTTCATATCTGAACTCTGCTACCATAAAGAATTTTCTGAAGGAAACATCTAGTAACCAGTAAGTCGAACCCTGGGTTTCATACTTAGCAGTTACTTCAGTGACTATAAGGCTAGTTTTTAGTGTTTTCTGGTATAAAAAAGGATCATTCATATTTAAATACACAACCCCATGGGGGAAGAAAGAGGCAGAATCCTTACATACGCTTACACACCACATACATACAAGCACGCTGATTGCATTTAAAGTTTTTAAGAAAATATTGGGTAATTTATCAGCAACAGTTAAAAATAGTGTCGAAATTCCACCTTTGCGAGACCAGAGCAAGAAACAATATCCAATACGAGTATACTTCGGCCTCAGATAGAATCACTGAACTGACCTTGGTCCTGAGGGGCACGAACTCAGCGTAGTTCTTGTCGTAGAACTCATCGAGCGCGCGCATGTACTTGCTGTATGAGATGAGCCAGTTGATGGACGGGAAGTGCTTCCTCTGCGCCAGCTTCTTGTCCAGCCCCCAGAACACCTGCACGATACCCAGCGTGGCCGCCGTCACCGGGTCCGAGAAGTCTCCGCCGGGAGGAGACACGGCGCCCACGATGGACACGGAACCTGGGGGTTATACCGGTTAAAGAACGAATTTCTCTTCTATCGTGTCATTACAGTCTCTCTTATTCTTTCATAATTGTTAATATTGTATGAAATGAACCTTCACCTTCAGTTTTTAATTTTTTTAGTAAAATTGTTGAAGACTTTGATTTGACAGCAATGAATGGCAGTATTTAAAAAAATGGCCGAACAAAAAAAAGCAAAATCAAAATTGGCGTGGTTCTTTTTTTGTTGGAAAGTGATTAAAACCATCCTTAAATATAATTTATGTGGATCTGAATAGAACTTCTGATAAATGAAATTACAAAAAAATGCGGTCACAAGAGACAGAATTCAAAAATTGAATTTCCACTTATTTTTAAATTTAGTAGAAAATTTAAAATAGAGCAATTAGAGGTATTCCACATAGGGCACCTGCTGACAATGGCACCTGAGCACGTATGGCTCCTCTCAAAAATTTTCGCAGGTGCCAGGTGCCCTATGTCGAATATCTCAGCAATTTATGTAAATACATAATGGACATCCTCACCTTCCCTGTCGGGGTTACCCAGACACTTGACTCGTCCAGCTCGCTCGTAGAAGGAGGCCAGTCGTGCTCCCAGGTAGGCCGGGTACCCGGAGTCCGCCGGCATCTCGGCCAGACGACCAGAGATCTCACGGAGGGCCTCCGCCCAACGAGACGTGGAGTCAGCCATCATGGACACGTTGTAGCCCATGTCACGGAAGTACTCCGACAGAGTGATACCTGGATCACAACAGGATCTTTTAATAGACGAAGGATGTTGACGCTTGTAGTTTATGTCATTGAAATTGTTTCGTAATTTTGCCTGAACACCAAGATTTTTATGCAGCTTTACTTGCAGTTTTATCCAAGTAGCGAAGTTCTCGTATGCCTTCACTTGCAATTTTGCCATAGTGGCAAATTTCTCATTATAACTTAAGTGGAAAAGTATACTTTTACTTGCAATTTTGCCCAAGTGACTAAATTCACTTTTACTTGCAATTTTGTCCAAATGGATAAAATCATTCTTGTTATACAACTTTTATTACAATTTCTCCCAAGAGCCAAAATTCTTATACTTGCTTGCCTGAAAAACCTCACGTGCTTATCCAGTTTACATTGCTTTGCTTTATAAAGAAGTCAATATTTCGAAGCAAACTTCGGTAACCCTACAGGCATTCGAATTCTGCGAAATCTTTTTTTTTATGAAAGTCGTGCGTTTCACCACTATCTAGCCTGATGGTAAGCGAAGATGTGGTCGACGGTGCAGCACGCTTGCCTAGAAGTTAACAATAAAATTTTAAAAGTTTTATCAAAAGTTATAATTACCGGTATAGATGGAAGCCTCTCGGGCAGCGACAGGCATGTTGGATGTGTTGGCGACCAGCGCGGTTCTCTTCATGATGGACTCGGTGACGCCGCCGATCTCTACGGTCAGCTCCGGGAAGTCCCGCAGTACTTCAGACATCTCGTTACCTGTGCACAGATCGTCATGTAGGACTCATGGATACTATCTATTAAGAAAATATTTATTTTCATTCACATAAAGTTGACTTTGGAAATATCAATGGACAACATAAAAGAAGTACGTACCACGCTCTCCGCAACCGACGTAGACGATGACGTCAGAGTTGGAGTACTTGGACAACGCCTGTGAGATGACAGTCTTCCCGCAACCGAAGGCTCCCGGGATGGCCGTCGTACCACCCTGTACACAGCTGAGAGAGAATACCAGATGTTAGCGAGATTCGTGCGACTTGCAATTTTTACAAACTAAAAATTAAAATCATCCTTGCTACTACGACATAAAGATGCAATTCGACTGACTTCCGTCTTCGTGGCGAGCGTGTTTTGTTTTTCATGTACCAGTAGATAACGGGACTTTTTATGTCATATGTCGTAGTGGTAAGGATGATTTTCACTTGTAGTTGGAATCTTTCGAATTGCATCGCATCGCGTCATCGGCAAGCATCCTTACTAATAAGATAAGGAACTTTATTTATTTATTATATACTTTATTGTACACCAAAATTACAAACAGCGTTTTAGAACATTGTAAATCTTAAGGGTACAACGGCGGTCTTATCGCTGACAGCGATATCTTCCAGACAACCTCTGAATGGACTAAAATAACTTAAAAAAAAGGTAGTTAGTGGTGCACAGCAAATATACGCACAATCAATGCGCCTAAACAACCAAAACGAACTTATTCACTTTTATGGTTAAAACTGCGCGAGCTGTGATAAGTCGTTGCCTTTATTTGCTTTTTGTCAACAAAATTGGAGTTCACTTTTTTTTTACCCAGATGAAGCTGGATTACAATATTTTACATGAAACTGCATATCTAACCTTTAAAACCCGGTAAGTTTTATAACACGATACCCCATGGTTAGTCAGTGGCTGCCTTTTTTGATTAACACTTAAGTGAATGACGAATAAAAGAAATAATAGTACTCACGGGAACAGCGAGTCCAGTACCCTCTGCCCGGTGAGCAGCGGATGGTTGGCGGGGAGCTTCTCCGCGACCGGTCGCGGCTGCCTCACGGGCCACACTTGTAACATGCTGTACTTCTCCTTCTCACCGTCGAACTCTGTCTCCAGAACCACGTCCTGGGAACAACGGGACACTTACTATTGTGCACCTTATGGTGGTAGTGATAAGGGTCATAGGAAGAGTTGTTTATTGTGTCGTCGGTAGGTAAGTCACGTTACAAATAATTATTTGACTCTACATAGAGTGTCATCCTGAATTTCAACAGTCAATTATTACGACACGATATGCATTCAAATAATATTCAGAGTTATAGATGCAATAAAAAACTTCTTGAAAAAATTAAAATAACTTCTAAAAAACATTTTTTTTTTAATTTCAAAAACTACTTTTGGTACAGGTGTAATATTTTGTGGTGTGAGTGTGTAAACACTATAGAATTCATAGATATACGATAGCAGCAATCGCCGTTGATTTGCTCTAATTGATTGAAGAGTTCCCTCGATATAACTAAGATTAAGATCCCGTCTTCATATCCTGATCTGATTGCCATGTGATCATTCTGTAAATTATACCCTTTCAAACAAATGAAGAATTTTCAAATCGGTGCAGCCGGCATTGAAAAATCGCGGAAAATACAGTATAAAAAAGTCTAGTTGTGGACCTCCTGATTTTACTAATATACTTACAGTGACGTGGTAGTTGCCAGCGGGCGCGATGTATGTGACGGTACCCTTGGCCTTGGGCGGGATCAACATCTTGTGCTTCACCAGGGTGTTCTCGCGGACGATGGCGTACAGGTCTCCTCCAGTGATGTGGGACCCGATCTGGACAACAAAGACAGTTTTATCTCACTTGTTCTTAAATTAATGTACGAGTGTAATTTCACTTGATAAATAAGGTATTTGACTGACTAGTCCGCCAGTTAAGATAATCAAAAAATATTTTTTCTTTTGTTACGTAAACCAATATTGAAATGCGAAACTTTTAAAATAGCCATTGCGTCACGAGAAAATACAGTTCACTTTCTTCTGACGTCACAAAATGTCTATGTAAATAAATATGCAATAATTCAACAACAAAAAAATATGTATCCATTATTTTCAAAGCTTTTACTGACGAACATTTTTAGAGGACGAGGATATTTTTAAATCCATTTCAAGACACTGAAAGACCAAGAATGTTAAAAAAAACTTTTTAAAGGACCTTGAATTACACTTGGAAGAGATAAGAAAGTAACCCTCAATGTTCCACAAAAACCCACCTTCAGGTTCATGGGCTCAAATTCCCAGGCGATATCCCTGGACAGACTGGGCACGTTCACACCCTTGGGGATGTAGATGGACTGTGTGAGCTCGTTGATGTCCTTCAGAGGACGCTGGATACCGTCAAAGATGGAGCCCAGGATACCAGGACCCAGTTCCACGGACAGAGGCTTGCCGGTACGCAGTACGGGGTCACCCACTGTTACACCTGATGTTTCTTCGTATACCTGTGTTATATAAGTATGAAGAAAATTATTTTAGTTTTTAAGACTTGTATCTTGAAATCTTTTGATTTAAAGGAATATTTTTGAAAAGTATTATTTTTAACTATTGAGTAAAGTATTTATTCTTCTGTCTCCTCCTTATCTCCGAAACTGAGTTTTAAATACCTATCGTAAAAATACCATTACATACATTCCATGATCTTAAAATAACATGGCGATCGCTGGGCAAACAACTGGTTCTTTTTTGTTGCTTAATTTGAAACTACTTTTCTGCCCTACAAAATAAGAAGAGAAAATGGTGGACATACCTGAATAGTGGCCATGTCACCCTCCAGACGGATGATCTCTCCGACGAGCTCGTTGTATCCTACTCGCACCAACTCGTACATAGCCGATCCGGACATTTTCTCCGCCGTGACGACTATCGTAACAAAATTACTCATTTTAACTCTATTTTTCACAGGAGAAGGGAGCAGTTGGGTATTGGGACAGACTCAAATTCCCAAGGGAGTGGGAGGTATAGCCTAAATTGGTAGTTATTCCCAAGAGGTTGGTAGGTAAAATCACGAACACTAACTTTAAATATATGGCAGCATTTTGGGGTCCATATTATTATGAAATAGGTTGTATCCCATCATATCCCAAAGTTAGATATAATGAACTATGAAATACAAGATAGTCAATTAATTACTGGGCAGTCCATCCTGTCTCGTATGCAAATGTTCTAAAAGAAAAAGTGCTTGTGTCTGCATGTATGGCGTCATGAGGAGGAAGGTCCTTCAGGATATCTGACCAACATATTTTGATGAATATATATGAGGTAGTTTAATTCTCCATGTAGATATTTAAATAACACCGAAACGTAGCTGAAGTCCTGGCACCTTGTGATCCGCAGTCAGAAGATATCCTGGCATCTTCAGTATACCTTATAATCCTTATAATATACCTCATGCCCAGAAGTGGGTGATAAAAAGTAACTGTCGTAAATGGTTAATCTTTCCTAACATGACATTCAAAAAGCCTCACTTATTTTGCGAGCATGCATTATCTCTGACATATCACAATGAATAGAATCTGGTGCCAAATACGAGAAGAATGACGTAACGTGTGTTCATAACGTTTGAACCTAATATTCAATGGAAAATTCTTTGGTACATTACTTTAGAAGTCTAGGGTTTACATAATTTTTTTGAACACTATGCAAAACCAGTATTAGCTAACCATTCATTGTGTCTAAAAATCGTATGAAACGGGACCAAGACAAAACGGTTTTGTATAGCTTGATGTGTAACCGTGTGTACTTGTAATCCTGACAATCATACACATCAATGGAATATTTAGCATCCTTGAAATGTTCCTGTCAAAGCAGGAACACAAACTATTATGATCCTGTCATCTACAAGCTAAGGTTCAAAAGTTTATCTGTACAGATTAAAATTCAGCTGCAAGTGGGACTCGTACCTTCTTCTGGATAAGTACTCCAGACACCCTACCAATTATTATTGTTAACTTTTCATTCCTATATAAATAACATGTATCTGTACTTACCGGGACCGGACACGGCGAAGACATAACCGAATTTCTCCTCATTCTCTTCATCGGCTATGGTCTTCAGCCCCGACTTGTTCATTTTGAATTGTTGATTCTATACCTGTATTAGAAAATAAAAATTGTAAGATTTGTTTGAAGAGTTACACAAAGAACATTTGACGAGTTAAAGAAAAACTATGTTCAGAGATTAGTGTATTTTATTATTTATGTAAGTCTTTGTTTCTATAAAGAGGTGTAGATAGGAAATCTTGTCGTAATTACCATAATTATCATTGTGTATAATGTAATGGTACTTAAGACAAAATACTTCATCTATACCTACATACTTGAAGATTGAAATACAAACATACAGGGTTAATTTTTCCAACTGGGCGTGGATGGCTATATACGAAACTATAAGGAATAGAAAAATGCTTAAAGAAGTCCAGGGCGATTTTGACGAAAACTAAAACTACATCATAGGATTGTAGAAAAATCAATAATCCTGGCCAGGAAGCGAACTAGCTGATTTTGGAAAAAACAATCGCACCATATACATATTATTACACCATTTGATAGTGTCACTACTAAGGATTGATCCAAAGAAGATCAGAAGTATCGGATATAGCCATCCATGCCCAGATGAAAAATTCATTCTGTATTATGTGTACTAGAAAAGTGTTTTCATATTACATGGTTAAAGAACTAAACTGTACTTTTATATTAATTTATAATGATTGATAATTCTTCAAAATTTCTTTTGAGGACATAACCAAAGCACACAAACACAATACACCAGAGACTAAATGATTATTCCTTATTCTGCCATTTAAACAATTCACATTATAATGTCATCACATATTGTTCTAAATCCTGCTAAATGAAATAATCATCAGAAAAATAAAGCTAAATAAATGAAAAACATGTACCCTGATGTTCACAACACTGCACTACCACTGTTTCTAATGAGACTGAAACCATAGACTGGAAGATCAGCTGACTAGTAACTTTTATCAATGAGCACTGATAAACACATTCATCCATCAATGTCAACTCTCATTTTATAACATCTTTTTGAGAAAAAAAATTTGCAATTTGAAAAAATTAAGCGATGAAGGCTTTACTAAATAACTCATGGTTTCAGTCAGTACAGGTTTTGTCCTTGGTGTCAGAGCAATCTTGTAATCAGAAATTATTATTAGAAAACTGATCTCATTGGTAAAATCAATTTAACAATATTTCCCAAAGCAATGTAAAATAAGATGGAGTGCACATATTAGGTACTATTGATTTTTCCATACTGCAAAGTCATATGACCTAATTTTACATTGTTGAAAAAAAAATTTTTTAGTTCCATAACAAAATCATTCACATTTTATGTAACAATATTATGTTCCTAGTTAATCAATATGACCTAACTTCAAATGTACTGGTTTTACAGAACAAGAACACGTAATTTAATGAGTTTCGTTATTCAGAATAACTAATGTCTGCTAGTAAACTTCAGAATAGTTTCTGTACATAGAGAAGAAAAGTAACATGGATAGTAAATTAAAGACAGAGGAAGAGAGAAGACAACTATATGTTTAAAACCCTTTATATCACCCTTTCCTAATTACCTACTGGGAGGGGTTGTTGGTTACTACCAACCACCCTTCCCAGTAGATAATTAGGTACTCTTTTCATACAATATTTTGATGAAAATTATTATAGAAGCTTATCACAGAACAGCCTTTGACAATGAGTTCTGTAATCATTCAAGAGGCTCTGAATAAGCACTAAGTAAACAGCTTCCCACTGTAACCATTAGCAATATTTGATACTTCAGCAGACAGACAGTCCAAATTAAAGTAAGTTTATAGTCTTTACTTTAGAAGCTGAAGTGTTCTGATACAAATCTCCCTCACACAGTCACATGATAATAGGGTGGAACCAATAATTCACTTTACAACAGTCAAATACTTGCCTGAAACAACAAAACCCTTTACAATCAGTACTCTAATGCGTATTACTAACACTTTAGATCTAAATTAATCAGCAGTTAAACGAAAATATCTATAAAATGCGTGACATTACATGGATCTCAAGAAGCTAATTCTATGGCAGAATCAGGAACAATCTTACCGCAAATTAAGAAGAAAGGAAGGATATTCACAGTGTATACACATGCATCTAAAGTAACAAACTTAATAATATTCGAATTACAATTTAATAATATTTAAAATCCAACTCACGGAACGAGAAAGACGGAAAAGTCGGACCGAGAATGGCGGAGGATCACAACTTATCACAAGACCAATGATAGAAATGAAGTCAGCTGACCTCAGTCTATGCCTCATTGTCTATTCCACACACTTCATTGATTTTCTGTCAGTTTTCAGTGATCTTGTCTATGGAAATTCAAAAGAGAGTATGCAGTTTTAACTCTTGACTAGTTGATTCAAGGTTTGTTATTGCATGTTAACTTAAATTCTAGCAAAACGTTTTGCCGACCTACTTGTTTATGGTAAGAATATCAATTTATTCCCTTAGCCCCCGTTCGCACGGGCGTGCTTAAAAAGCGCTGTGGTAAAACTGCGGCGTTGGCGCTTTTTAAATATGACTCTTGTCGTGCTCTTGTCCAGTGTCTCGCTTCAGTAAGACAAAGCGTTGCCAGACCTTACCAAAAAGTACGGTTTTCCGTACTATTCATCATACAATCGTACCACAACCGTACCTTGGCTAGATCGTACCTTCTTCGTACCTTTTCTATACTTGTGATTTATTTTTCACTACAAAGGTAAAAAACACAGCACTAGCACACACAGCAGTAGCTGCTGTGTGTGAAGCCCTCGATGCCCTTTACAGTTGATAAAATATAGAGGTGCCTAGCCATCCAAGTTCAGTTCACAACTGCTGGTCCGTGACTATCAACTTAGCAAACAGCCCTGCAGATATCTTTAGAAAGCAAACCTTAGGTGATCGTCTTGGCAATTTTTTTATGAAATGTTATTGGTGGGATCGTTTTATTTGAAAAGTTATTGTACATTTGTGTTCATTTCAGGGAAAACTCTAATATTTGAACTGGCAACCCAGTATGTCAAACTAACGGGAAAATAACGCATGCGTTTCACGAAGACAACCGCATCCTTTGTTTTCCAGTGTTCTGTCCTAAAACCTACTCTCGTAAATTTTCAAGTCGTGTAAGACTTGATTGACAAAATAAAACAAATATATAAACATACTAAGCGCTAAACACGGCTATATTTCAGTAGTATCGACCCCATCTCAAACTTATTTCGTTGATAAATTAGATGTAAGTTGTCTTTGAATACAATGACGCGCTGTGTTGAGGAATCCAGTCCAGCATTTATTTTACTGGTGCATGTTTTTTACAGGAATACTAAAGATATACAGTTGAGTAAGTCATTATCTTGGCTGCTACGACACGGAGCAGTCCGAGAAGGTTTCAGGCTAAGGTATGTTTGTAGGTACAGCTGCTTATGTACATAAATATATTGAATGTCAATTCGTATAGCTGTTGAGACGCAACCGAACCGGGACTCGATTTGAATTGAATCGTGTCAATTATGCGGGACTTTGCAAATTACTTTAGACTGTTTCAGTTCTGTTGTGCCTATAATAAAGTTCACAATTCAAGGAGGTCACGGTTGATATCTAGGACGCTACGAAACTTTGAATTACTGTATAACTTTCACCAATTTCAATAAGTTTGAATTCAAAGATAGGAATAAGACAACCCACTAATCAAAACTAGTTGAAAACGGTTTTTTTTATTGAATAATGAACCTTCAAAATAATAAGCACATAAAAACCGCCTCTAAGATGACCCACTGACCCAATAGGTATATAAACAAATTCAGTAAAAAGTAGAATAATCACTCTTTGTCTCATGTTTAGATTTGCATTAATCAGCATCAGGAAATTTTACTGCAAAAAAATATTTTATACACTTTCAAGTGATTGGTCAAGAAGTAAATTTCTCTTGAATATCAATTTTCAGTTGATAAATAAAATGGTTACTCTGCTGGGCAAAGAGCGCTCCCCATAACTTCCCAGTTTTTTCAATCCATGTTCTCCACTTGAACTTGAAATAAAATATATTTTCTTTCTTTACAGCCCAGAAGGATATTTAGATGTAAACAAAATATTGCTGAACAAAACATTCCGAGGCAAATACAACATAGAGGACATAGAACGAGTAGTAAAGAACAATGATAAACAAAGGTTCAAACTGAGGCACAACCCCTCCACCAACTGTTTGGAGATCAAAGCTAACCAAGGGCACACCATCACTGAAGTTTCTGACTCAGAACTCACTCCCATTACTCAGGTTTCATTGCATTTTATCTTAAAACACTAATGTTACTGATAAAATTTTAACCAAGTTCTTATTTCAGCCTAAGTACAAAACAGTGATCCATGGCACATATTTAAAATGCTGGCCACAAATAAAAAATGAAGGGTTAAGTCGCATGAAGCGTAAACACATACATTTAGCTAAAGGAGCATTGGATGATGCTTCTGTAATCAGCGTGTTTCGTCGGGACGCAGAAGTCCACATATACATTGATCTTGCAGGAGCCTTAGCTGATGCTATCAAATTCTATGAGTCAGAAAATGGTGTAATCTTAACCAGTGGTAACAAAAACGGATATTTGGAGCCAAAATACTTTGGAAAGGCAGTCAATATTTTAACTGGTAAGTTGTGATGCCAATGATATTCGTAACCACAAACCACTTAAAGAATTTAGTGTTAATATACTTTAATGGTCGTATCATTTACTAATGGAGTTTCAAGATTAGGTTTAAGTACTGTAGCTGCTATCCATGTTTCCAGTTTCATTATAACTGAAAACTTAGATTCTCAGAAGGCTCAAATGAGACGTGACCTTCGCACCTTGAAACTTCATGAATTTTAATTATAAAAACACTAGCTTCGGCCCGCGGCGTTTTGTTTAGAACTTTCCATAAGCCAAAATTCCGTCACTCATGATTTTTGCGTAACTTATATCGTTTACGCAGCGCATAACGGAAGCTCTCAATAAGGAATATTTTTCCCGATTTAGCAACATTTTTCATTGCTGCTCTGCCCCTATTGGTCATAGCGTGATGTTACATAGCTTTCCTCGATAAATGTATGACTATCCAAAACAATAACAATTTTTCAATTTGTACCAACAATTCCTGAGATTAACACATACAAACAAATAAACTGTACAGTTTTATAATATTACTTTAGACTGGGTTTTAAAATTGTTTGAAATGGTCCTTCTGTTAATCTTTATGCTGTGTCAGATTTATGTCGTACATTTTTCGGGGAACTCCCCAAATATAGAGGCAGTTGTTTGTGTTGGTCATTAGTTGTTAGAATATCATTAACCAAAATAGTTTATGATAAGTGACAGCCTTATTGTGTGTTTATTATAGTAATAAATGCTTGTCAAAGTGCATACCTCTAGTGACATTATTAGAGAATATTTGTCTGAGTTTTAATAATAGAGTGCTTGGTTGGCAGCTGTGCTAACAATAGTCATAATAAGTAAGTGAGAAAGTAAGTTATTTAATATAATACAAACAAGTTTTATTCCATGTCAATAGCAAATTCAAAATTTAATTAATTTAATTTCACCCATCAAAAAAGTCTAAGCAACATTATGGTTCTTAGCTGCTGAGTTATAATAATAATAATTTATTTATTAAGACACCAAAAGGTCCACACTGACATACAAAGAAAAATCACATACAACAGAACAATAACAGAAACAAAATAAAAGGGTGTTAGTAACAATTTGGTTTATACTAGATTTTAGTACTTATAAACTACGACCGACAATGTCTTCTAAATTCTACTAATATATTTATATTTCTTTTATTTTTTAATTCATAGATAGACTTTTTTGTTTCTGACTTCCGAATGAAAAGTTATTTTACACTATTTCTGTGGTGGTTCAGCAGTCAGCTACTTCTTTTTTGAGTCTGGTAAAGCATGTCTCAGTATCCATCTATTTTACATACATTCTGTGACCCTGTTCATTAAAATTATTATTTGCAAGCTGTACAATTATTTGCACCGACGCACAGTGGTCCGGATTTTGAAAAAGGTGGACATAGGATCGAAAATGCATATTTAACTTAACAAAAAATTGTTTCGTATAGGAAATTTAACGCTGATTAATACTTATTACTACAACTTTTCAAAAAAACTGCTCCTTCATGTCCAAAAAAAATATTGAAGAAAAAAATGTATGGGAGAAAATCTATTTTATTTTTTTTCTCCGTTCAGTATCAAAGTATAGCAACCAAACCTTATATTCTGGTAAGTACTTATTGCCCTTAATACGACGGCATATAAATTGCTTGCGTATCCCTGCGGCCTTGGCGCCTACGATGATTCAAAGTTTAAAATTTCAATGTTGAATTATCTTAATATTTTTAACGAGTTTTTCTATTGAAATTAATCTAAAATATCATTTTTCATAAAACGAGCCCCCCGCGCGTCCCTTCCGTGTATTAGGCTCACCCCCTATTACTTGGGACTTAAATATAACTGGCGAAATGACAGTACTATAGTGTAGTATAAACCATTGCCGAATCCTTTGGGGAATATAAAACGTGATCTTATGATAAAATAAGCATTTTTGCTTATTTTTTTTGTCAGTAATCTTCTGTTGATTAGTCTTTCATCTTCTAAATATATAAAACTAGTGATCTATCAACGCACAGCCCAAATCAATGGACGGATTGGGCTGAAATTTGTCATGCAGATAGATGTTATGACGTAGGCATCCGCTAAGGAAGGATTTTGATCAATTCTACCCCCAAGGGGTTAAAATAGGGGATGAAAGTTTGTATGAAACTTTGTAAAGTTTAAACCGATTGGGCTGATACTTTGCATGCAAAAAGCTACTATGACGTAGGCATCCCCTAAGAAAGGATTTTGATAAATTCCACCCCTAAGGGGATAAACTAGGCGATGAATGTTTGTATAAATCTTCCTTGATTTTGGACGGATCAGGATGGGCATGCAGGTAGATGTTAAGTCCTAGACATCCCTTAAGAAAGGGTTTTGATAAAATAGGGGATGACAGTTTGTATAAATCTTCTTACATTTTTGACTGATCGTTGGTTATACTACTAGCGTAGCGACTCATCTTAAAAGAAACAGATTTAGCCCTGAAAAACTTTTTCTGAAGTCCTGAAAATGACTATTTTAAGTAGTCCTGAAAAGGACCACAACTTATCTACTACTACTAACAAACTCAACTCTAACAATAACAACATCACTAAAGCTGTCACGTTTACATTAAAGGAGGGTCAATGATGTATAAAGACCAAGAGCATGATCTTCATCAACAGTTTTTTTCCTATTTTTCTTAAACAATGTGTCTTGTACGATAGCTAAGTCATTCTTCTTGTCTATCCTAAGTCTTCTACTAATGCAAAAGTAAGTTCTTCCGGCGAATAGTCCAAAAGAAAAGAATCTGAACTTTTTTTTTCTGTTTGTTGCTGAGGTCAACAAAAGGCTTCCTCCTAATCTGAACTTTGGTAGATGGGCTCACAGTTGTTGTACTAGATGTCGACGGAATCACAGCTGTTGTAGTATCGATGTCAACTGAAGTATTGTCTGACGATATGTTTTCGATAACTTCGTCTTGGGCTTGGAAAATCTCGGATAAATTAACAGTAGGGCAATTTGGCCAACTAATATTTGATTGTAACCACGCAGCATGTCTATTCATGAAAGTCTTCTGATTTCTAGAAGCACTTGCCCATCTGCGCTTGATATTACTGATGTAGTTATTCAAAAAGGTCTTGATTATTTCTAAATCTTCTGGACATGTTTCAACTGGGATATGTAGAACTTCCGTCCAAAATCAAGGAGGATTTATACAAACTTTCTTCGCCTAGTTTATCCCCTTAGGGGTGGAATTTATCAAAATCGTTTCTTAGGGGATGCCTACGTCATAGTAGCTTTTTGCATGCAAAGTATCAGCCCAATTGGTTTAAACTTTACAAAGTTTCATACAAATTTTCATCCCCTATTTTAACCCCTTGGGGGTAAATTGATCAAAATCCTTTCTTAGCGGATGCCTACGTCATAACATCTATCTGCATGCCAAATTTCAGCCCAATCCGTCCATTGGTTTGGGCTGTGCGTTGATAGATCACTATGTCAGTCAGTCACCTTTGAGTTTTATATATTTAGAAGATGAAAGATGTTGATTAAAACAGAAGATTACTGGCAAAAAAAATAAGCAAAAATGCTTATTTTATTATAAGATCACGTTTTATATTACCCGAAGGATTCGGCAATGGTTTATACTACACTATAGTACTGTCATTTCGCCAGTTATATTTAAGTCCCAAGTAATAGGGGGCGAGCCTAATACACGGAAGGGACGCGCGGGGGGCTCGTTTTAAGAAAAATGATATTTTAGATTAATTTCAATAGAAAAACTCGTTAAAAATATTAAGATAATTCAACATTGAAATTTTAAACTTTGAATCATCGTAGGCGCCAAGGCCGCAGGGATACGCAAGCAATTTATATGCCGTCGTATTAAGGGCAATAAGTACTTACCAGAATATAAGGTTTGGTTGCTATACTTTGATACTGAACGGAGAAAAAAAATAAAATAGATTTTCTCCCATACATTTTTTTCTTCAATATTTTTTTTTGACATGAAGGAGCAGTTTTTTTGAAAAGTTGTAGTAATAAGTATTAATCAGCGTTAAATTTCCTATACGAAACAATTTTTTGTTAAGTTAAATATGCATTTTCGATCCTATGTCCACTTTTTTCAAAATCCGGACCACTGTGCGACGACGCCGTACCTATTTATTGCATAATATACAGCGCGTTGTGTGACCATCGCCGTTTTCTGCTTAATTAGTACCTTTTATAGATCTCAGCATTTTTTGTATGTGTAACTTTACACTCGGTTTCTCTTAACCCTAAAAATATTGTAGCTTAAAAACACATCGCGCTTGTAATTTTCGAAGGGTTTACGGAAGTACACCAATTTTTCGATATTTATGTTTAAGTAACGTGTAATAAGGGGCGAGCCTATAACCATCAACCGAGCACAGAGTCCGGATTTGAGTTCTGCTGCGACATGAAAAATCACATCTTTAAATACGTCTAGCTTGGTTCAATCTCACTTTTCCTCAGACGCTTTTTAGGAACAGATGAAGTAGTATTGGACAAGCTTTCAGCGTGTCTCAAGCACTTTTTCAAAATTACAATCTAACTCTTAATGTAATTTGTTTATCTTTCCAGGTGAGATCCTATACCCATGAGCCATGCAGTCGTCGACGTCGCCGCCGTCGGTGTCGCCGCGTCACGCGCCTCGCCGTCGCCGAGATGCTCCCGAGCGACACGATCGCCGAGACGCTCCCGACGCAGCCGCTACTGCTCGCAGGATTCTGGTCACAGGTCAGATACTGAGATATGAACCACTGTGGATGTTGCCGTGGCGGTGCTTTTAAATAAACCCAAAAGCTACCTTTGCGATTAGTGTAGAATCATTGTTACAGAAGACGTTCATAAAGTGGGTCACAGACCCACACTTTTCTGATCAAACCACATTTCCCGAATTTCTATAGAACCTAGTTGTCTCGACTGCAGGCTACCCAAACTACACGCAGCCACAAGACCTGCTGGAGGTGTTCACGAAGTTCGGTAACGTGCGCATAGACAAGTGCAACAGCTGGTCGTCGACGCTGACGTTCAGCGGCGCGGCGGAGGCGGCGGCGGCGGCGGGCCACGGTCGCCTGCACGTGTACGGCCACTTCCTGTCCGTGCGGCCCTACTCCGCCAAGCTCGCCAACGAGCTCAACAACCCGCAGCCCACCACGCCCAAGAGAGAGTTCCCTATGAGCAAACAGAAAGGTAACAAGTCTAATCAATTTAATATAGGTACATTTGTTTTTGTCGGTGACTTTGTTTTTAAAAGCGATTCGATTTTTTTTACCCTTTTATAGTTCAAATATTCAACTCAAACTCTTGTTAAATACGTAATAACGATTATAACATCGTTTACGTAAACAATAATTGAAAAATATTCATAAAATTCATAAAACGATTGAACCATACTGAAAGAAATTTTCATGGGTTCAACCAACCAAATGGCAGATATACCGGAACAAAAAATGAAGCATCAAAATTGGTTTACCCAGTCGTAAAGTTAAGAGATAAAAAATACAGCCCAATTGAATTGTCTCCTTCTTTTTGAAGTCGGTTAAAAACTGCCATTACATAATCTTTTTGTAAAGCACGCGTAATCGACGATATTGAAAATTCGTTATGTTTAAAACTTTAATAAGACGCATTTGATCTGTAATATCCAAAAAAGATATATCCTACTTTTGGAACACTATGATTATTAGTTTTTTAAAAAGGCTGATAATGATTAGTGTCCCGGAGGTTCTTTGCCCTGCAGTGGGATAATTTACCAATTACTGTATCCTTACCAAGTATTTCTATGTTCCAGGTGTAATCGTAGAGCCGAAAAAGATCGACCTGTCAGGCGACTTCCACAACCAGCTTGATAGCATCCTCTCGGCTGTCAGACTAACGCAGGAAGACGTCAAATGCCTCGGTCAGCTCTACACGGACCTGGAGATTGCACTGCAAAATCAGTGGCCAGGTTAGTAAGTGTTCAAGACACATAATGGAAACCTGAATGATGAGTCTGTGAGACAGGTGTATCAATAGCAATTTAATTAAAGAAAAAAATATGACCACAACTTACATGATTGAAAATTTCTTTCTTCACACAGGTTGCAAAGCTGTGCCTTTCGGTTCAATAACAACGGGTCTGGGTATCAAGACTAGCGATGCAGACTGCTTCATCAACATCCCAGGGCAATTCCGGCAGCCTAATGGCAACTATGTGAACAAGGCTAAGCGCGTGCTCATGCAGTACGGCAACACCTTCGCAGAGATCCTCGCCATCCCGCGCGCCAACACGCCCATCGTCAAGTTCTTCCACATCCCCACGGAGACCAACTGTGACGTCACGTTCAAGACCCCGCTGGGGGCCCAGAACAGTCGCCTCATCGCCTTCCTACTGCACGCCGACCCGCGCCTGCTGCCCATGTCCGTGCTCATCAAGTACTGGGCCAAGGTGCACGAGCTCACCGGCACCGGCAAGCTCACTAACTACGCGCTCACGCTCATGATCATCTTCTACCTGCAGCAGCCGCCGCACAGCATCCTGCCGGCCGTGTCCTGGCTGCAGCGGGACCCGGCCTACGCCTACCTCGTGGACCACTGGGACACCGGCTTCATGAACACGCCCGCGCAGCTGCCGCCCTCTTCCAACACGTCTTCCATCTCCGAACTGCTCGGAGGATTCTATGAATACTACTCCCTCTTCAACTTTGACGAGATGGTCATCTGCCCGTACCTCGGCGTGCCCGTCAAGCGAGAGCTGTTCGTAGACACCGCCGCCATGCCCGACGAGTTCGACAGGTACAAGAACAACGTGCTCAACCATTACGTCATGCCCATCAGGTATCAGACGCCGTTAGTGGTGCAGGACCCTTTCGAACAGTGCCACAATGTCGCTTCAACCGTCACCAGCAAATTAGCCATAGACATCAAAACTTACTTCAAGTTTTGTGCCAATGCGTACGAAAAGGAGAAATTAAATTCGTGCCAAGATTTCCTTAAAATTGTACTGCTGCAGAGGCCTAAACTAATTCGCGGTAAAACACATCCCGAGTTCAGAGTCAATTTGTTCCCTAGAATTGTCAATCCTATAATTGCTTTCGACTGGAAGTCGGTGGTCAGAGATATGGTGATGGAGATCTTCGAAAACATGTTGAAGATCAAGCTTGGCAAGGTCGAAGAAAAGGTAAACCCTGACACTAGGAAAGAGAAAGAGAAGTACAGTGGGACTATAACAAAACCTATATGGAAACGGAAAGTGTTCAACAAGTTGTACAGTATGATGGACCTGACCTTTGAAGAGAAGCAGGGCAAGATCACCCAGGAAATAATGAACTCTGAGAAACAAGAAATCAATGTACAGTTCCAATTAACATTGACTTATTGTCATGACCCAAAAAGTGCAGTGATCTCCATCAGGTTAGGATCTGGTGACTTGGATGCGTTCAGAGAATTCGGCAAGTTCTTCATATCGGTGACGCAGAACTGGTTAACAGAGTTGTTGAAACCTTTCTCCATGCCCAACTGTAAGGACACTGCAACTAAAATCGCCGAGACCATGGAGGAAAATAATGGCAATGAAATAGATTCAGATGACGACGACGAATCGGAAGTGGTACTGACGCCCAGGACAGGCCAAGCTGCGGGGACACCGGCGACAAACAACACCGAACAAGCATCCAAAAAGACAGGCGACGCGTCCACTAATAGTGTAGAACAAGCTTTAAAAAATACTTCTATAGAAACTTTGACGAAAAATACAAATGAAATTCTGACAATTAGTGAAAGAAATTTAAGTCGAAAGGCTACCACAGAAAATGTAACTAAAAAGACAGAACTGCCTTCGACTAAAAATACAGACATATTGACTAAAAATGTGGAAAACTTCTTTAAAAACGCCGAAAGTTTGTCAACAAGCGCTGCCAGCCCCGACTTACCGCCAGGTGGCGCCAGTGACGTCAAATGACACAAACACTGGGCTGTTTTGAGAAGTTAAGCTTTTATTTACTAGTGTAAAAATCATTCTATCAATACATGCAGTGAAACAAATTATTATATTATTAAGCTAAGACTTACGATTTATTTTTATGCGGTTTTTAGAAATTTTAATTTCAACTATAATTGTTGTTTAATTTTAATCCCACGTTTTTTTTTCTCTTTTACGAGGTATTATCATCAAATGAGTCCTCCCTCCTAGGGCAGGATGGGAGGGACAGACTTGAAGTGACTAAAATCCAGTCTTTCAATAGCCCTTTACGTTCCGCGGCCACGGTAAGCCGATAGTCTCGCGACCCGGGTAGGCTTTGGCCTTTTTAGGGGGTCCCGTCATATTGCTGAGAGCTTTTTATGGCGCGCGTGGAAAGACTACATTCATTGCTCAAACTGAATTTCTGTTTCAGTTCAGAAGATTTCACATAATGTCTACGCACTTAACCCGCGAGCACTCGCGCTATGAGCATTTCCCTCACGGTAAATTTAAAAATCGTGTTATTTTGTCAATAATGTGCATTGGTGCCTCATTCACGCTATAGCTGACTTTGAGTCCTTTCTCGTCCCCCACATACTGGTTTCATGTGATCAGTGCTCCTTGGTTAGTAGAGGGAGAGTATTTGTTTGGCAGGGTCGCAGCCTGCGGCGTTTTGCTCATCACGCGAGTATCAGCGTAAGTATTTTTTAAATCAATTTTTTACTTGGTATGAATAAATATAATCATTTATTGCTATTTTTATGTTAAATAATAGTCAGATATGATTATAATTAAAAAAATATGAAAATCAATAAATGAATCTAGTTTAATATATTTACAGATGGTTGGTCAACAACAACACGTTTTGGCGAAAAAATTGGCACCCGGAGACAGTATTTGAAATAATTAGCTCTACATTTTACACAACACCAAATACAACGCAGATCTATCATGTACAACCTGTCAAATATTCTTCAGCAAATTTTACTTTGAACCTAGGGTTCCTGGGACTGAGAAAACTAATAGAATCTGCGCGATTTTCTGTGAAATCACTAATAAAAAAAGACATATTTTCCTGCAATTTTTTTTTTGTGTTCCGGATATGCTTTTATTTTATGTAATATATGTATAGCTCATACATATGATGAGGATTAATACTGTGCCATATTTATATGTTTTTTTTTGTTTAAGTTATTTTTTATCGATTTATACCAAAAGTCGGTGCAAAAAACGGCAATTTAGCTATCATTTTTGTTACTGAAAATTAAAAGTATAACAAAAATTGTATAATTATAAAAAACATTTGATTTGATTAAATATGATTTTTTTTATACATTTTAGTCTTAAAATATGTCATGTCATATGTCCTCTAATACAATTTGACTGCTTATAAAGTGTGAGCAAAATGCTCTATGCGCGAGTGTCTATGTAACTTTCGAGGGCGCGAGTGCTGCCGGGTTAATTTTGCAAGTTGAGGGAAAGTTACACGCAATGATGTTTTCCTTCACCGAAAAGTCAGTTGTTTAATAAACAGGCTAGGTAGCGTTTTGAGAAAAAACCCTTATAGATTACGAGTGGTAATACCTACCCGCTAATCGGGTTAAAGTTTGCAGTATGACAACACTGCACATTCGTGACGTCATCATTCTCTGTAAGTGGCCACACTAACAGCTGTCTACGCCATTTCAAGAATAGAATAAAGGTATTTGTCTATCCTACATTGTTCTAAGCCCCCATCAGCACTAGCGCTTCGTAAAGTTCGGGTATAGGGGAATGCTCCAATCAGCCGGCGAAATTCAAAATTTCTTGCGTGTTTTGCAATTTACAGGACAGTGCTAGGTTGTGTGTTGATTAAAATATTATTCGCGGTTGTAAGACGTATGTAGTTACAGAATTTTAATCATCAAAATTACTAATAGAACCCACAGACTTAGTAGAGAGTATACAATATAGAACCTTCCCAAGTAATAACATAACAACCAATAAGATGGCAGTATTTAGTTCTGGTTTTGTTCACGCGACAAGAAACGTGAAAAGTTACGATTTAACAAACCGGTATCGTGGGTCCACCCTAATCTGTGAATAACAGGCAACATTATTTTTGTAAGTTTGACAATTGACATTTGCATCTGTCAATTTGGTCTCCGAGAGAGTTACAAAAACAAAACAAAGTTGTAAAATACACACAAAACAGAGTGGTATTTCTATGAAAGTCTGCCTAAAGAAATAAAATGAATTGGGAAGGTATATAATTATTAGAATTCATAGAACTATAGAATATTGCTTCCGGTCACACGGAGCAACAAGTTATCGAGTTTCTCAGGACTGTTTTTGGAAACGTGGGTGTAATTTAAAGTCCACCTCTGCCTCGTCCTTCAGGGGTTGTGATGCTATTATAAAACTTTTGTCAATGATTTTGTTCTATCACGAAAAAATATATTTTATTCTTGTATTTAAATAACCCTATTTACAGATGTGATGTTAAATTAATAACTAATACAGAGTATTATTTTAGAAGCTGACATACTGGACACCAGAAATTTAAAGTTTGAAGGTGATTTTGATAAACAAGTGGAAGAAATTTTGAATTTTGTGAGGTTGACTGCGGACAAGGTTCACAACCTGAAGGTTTTGTTTGATGACTTGGAACGTGCACTACAGTATGTAGCACGAGGTAATGTTCATAACAGCAGTTTGTGTTAACAGGAACCTAAGTTAAAAGGAATCAGTGGTGGTAGCATATCTTATCTAGATTAGTTAGCTAGAAATATTATGGTAATTTAAAAAAGGAAAACATTTTAGAAATATTAAAAAGACTTTATTTCCAGCAGAATCTGCTTTAAGCCGGTAAATATCACACTACAGCACATAGAAGCCATGAGGCACAGACAATAAATTTTAAAAATAATATTAAAACACTTCAATGCATTTTTTGTTACACTAATTTTTCTATTCCTTGTTACAGGTTGTGTCATTGAACCATTTGGTTCTGTTGTGACTGGTCTAGGAATCAAAACAAGTGATGTGGACTGTTATGTTGCTTTGCCTAATGGAGAGCAATCCTCTGTAAAACATGTCTGTCATGCCAGAAACATTCTTCAAAGAAACCACAGGAAATTCACTCAGGTTTTTGCCATAACATCAGCCAAAGTTCCTATTGTTAAGTTTTTTCACATACCCACCCAACGTCAATGTGATGTCAATTTTAAAAGCCCTGCTGGTGTGAGAAATAGTCAATTGATTGCATTCTTATTGCACTGTGATAGAAGAGCTCTTCCTCTAGCAGTACTCATAAAGTACTGGTCAAAGATACACAAGTTCACAGGTACTAATCTAATGGGCAACTATACTTTGATAATGATGCTGATATTTTATTTGCAAGTAAAGAACATTTTGCCTTCAGTGTATGAGTTACAAAGAAATGTGCCAGGCTACTATGTGGAAAGTTGGAACACAGCATTTGATGACAGTATATCTTGGAGCGAAACAAGGAATGGTGAAACACTTTATGAATTAATGGGTGGGTTCTTTAAGTATTATAGTACATTCAACTTTAAAGACAATATGGTTTCACCCTTTATGGGACAAGTGATAAGTAAGAAAAGTTTTGATAACTTTGATATTCCTGAAGAGTTTTCTTTGTACAATGAACAAGTATCAGGAGATGTGCGTAAAAAGATGAAGACTGCTTCTAAACTTTGCATTCAGGACCCTTTCGACCACAGCAAGAACTGCTCCCTCGGTATTTATGATAGAC
The DNA here is from genome assembly GCA_028554685.1 of Agrotis ipsilon. Classification (NCBI taxonomy): domain Eukaryota; kingdom Metazoa; phylum Arthropoda; class Insecta; order Lepidoptera; family Noctuidae; genus Agrotis; species Agrotis ipsilon. The sequence continues at coordinate 548,525 of CM052956.1, forward strand.
TCGCAGAAAGGATAATATGTCACTTTCAGTTTGCTGCAAAAAAATTTGAAGAAGAGCAAAGTAGTAATGTTCTAAGAGCAATCTTCACACAAGACCCGAACAGTTGCCCGACTGCGCCAGGGATGGTGGCTCGCAAACATATATTCACCAACAAAATTAAAAAGCCAAACCGTACACAAAAGAAAAAAGCTGCAAAAAGACAGGTTGACTTACACAAATTGTATTTAGAGTCCAGGACCACACAAAAAGAAATTATGAAATAACTTGAATGTTATAAATATGACTGAAATATCAGCTAAAATCAACAAACTTGTGATTCTCAGTATTTGTACAGACAGGCACATCAAACTACCACAATCTGCCAAATTTTGTCAATGACATGAACCTTCTGCTTTTGTGATACAGTTGAAATTCTACTAAATCGGTTTAAGTTGTTTCAAAATTAAACAAATTAGACAACTTGCTTGGGGTAGGTTGATGTGCTGGTATCTGTACCTTACTTTAAAACTTTTTATAATTAACATTAATTAAAATAGAATCATCACAAAATAAATATTCATTTTTATTACTCTGCTCTTAGAACCTCCATAGACCTCTGACATGAACCTTCTGTTGTGATAAAGCTAAAAATATTAACAACATTTTTATATTTTTCTACAAATAGCAATCGCAAATTTGAACATTTTATAATATGTACATTCATCTAAGCTTAACATGAGAAAAGATGCATGTAGTCATACAAAATTTTCGCATTAGATTCTTTTCCCCTTCGCAACTATCGAAGAAAATTGAAAAAAGTAGAGTCCATAAATGCGCCGATTAAAGTAAAAATATACAGCATAATTATTTATCTTCGAAAATATTCCAATTTACGGTAAGATCGTTACATTCTCATTTTTCACAGAAGCATAATTGCAGCTGATAACGGATTCTTCATGTTGATCTGTAACAAGGATAGCTCCTAAGATGCGCTCACTAGGCACATCTTGAAACATGGCTGCCACTGACTTTAGCAGATATTTGAACTTCATCGCCTGCTCGTGAGACATGAACTGTTCAGTGTTAAAATCGTGCGTGTATATATCTTGAATGCATAAGTCAGTACTTGTATTCAAATTATTTTGTATCCTTAGCCGAATTTTATGTTGCAATGTGTTGTTAAATTTAAAAGCAAATGTTTTTGGGAAATTGTCTATATTTGTAAAAGCAGTCCGCGGAATAGGATGCCCTAAAAAAGGCGATACGATATATTCTTCAAAGTTGAATTCGCTGTAGTATTTGAAGAATCCGCCCAGCAGTTGGTACAGATTCTCTGTGTTTGTTGTCCTATATGGCAACTCATGGAAACTCATGTCCCAGTTGTCGATAAATTGAATTTTCGAATTTACTTGTAATTCAAAGCTATCAGGCGCCATCCTCTTCTGTTGTAAGTAAAATATTATTAACATATACAATCCATAACCTGAAAGAGGACCACTACCATGACCAACAACAGCGTGCTTTTTGAAAAAATATTTCAGAAATCTCCCTAAAGGAAGGAACCTTTTATCTAGCTCGAAGAAGTATCGAACAATTTTACTGCTTGCGAAGCCATACTCTCCAGCGCCTAATTCTATATCAAAGATTCGCTGCGAGGGAATGTGGATAAAAGATAGTAATTTAAAATTAGTTTCTGATTTGTACCTCACTCTAGTGTACAGTTCAGGTTGGTTTTTGAATAACTTTTCTGTTTCTTGTAACACGTATAACCCAGCTGAGACGTTAAAGTTCGGTATATTTACGAAAAGATCTACATCACTTGTTATAACACCTAACCCTGTAGCTAATGACCCACAGAGAATAAACTCATAACCTGGAAATAAGAAAAATTATCATTAAAAAAAAAACATTCAAATACCCTACATTTCACATTTATACCAACACTTTATTCACCTTGCCATCGTTGGTTCAACGTGGCCCGCACGTCATCCAGTGCTCGAGATATTATGGGATCTTTTGTAGACAACATCTGCTCGTGCAATATGTGCCGCAGCTGAGAGTCGAAATCTCCTATCAGACATAGAGGCTTGCACAATGCCCAGTTCTGGACGGATACCAACATTGCCACCGCCGTCACTAATAAAAAGAAAGCGCGTATCATTCACTGCCCTTTTGAGTAACCGAGAAAACGGCAATGCATCGGTAGTCATAAAATTAGTAGACCGTACTGTGTGACCTATCTGCAGCTTGTGACATAGTCGACATCAGATAATTTCTGTTAAATATCAACCACTTCACAAAAGATACAGACTTCATGCATATTCAGGCGTAATTTTGAACTTCCGACGGTTCCGAGTAGCACTATAATATTGTAATAGCAAGAGGCGAAGACAAAGAAACCGGCTTCGTCAAGGTGGAGTACTGGGTCCGGTGCTATTCAAAATGTACAAAAAGTGAGCAAATATTTTCTTCGAACATAAGATTCGTTGATTAAAGACAACCAAAGAAGTAAGCATTTACTTATTATTCATATATTTATTTAATGTTAGATAATAAACTCACTTAGTAAATTATGTTTGTTTCGCGCTGCCATGTTCTGACGACTTATCTATTATGCAATCATAAGCTATGAAAAATATTCCTAAATGTTTAATGCGCGTGTAATTTGCATATAAATTAGCTGTTCTATTGTTAATTTACCCAGTACAGTAAGATGAAAATTATTCGTGACTAATTTAATATTATTTTCAAGACTTCTAACTATACTGAACAACAAAAATACACTTTTTTACACAAATCAAAAATTCAGATTACTTATAGGGTTTTTTTGAATGTTTGCTGGACAGGACAAAAATCATTTCTTCTGTTAAAAAATCTGGCAGATCTCTGAATCAGACCTGCCTATACCTGTAGGTATCTACCGGCTACCGTAAGTATGTTTGTCCGTGATTATCCCTCGTTTGAAATCACCGATTTTGATGCGTTGAAGAACACGTTTTATTCTGGAGAAGGTTTTCTTATACTACAATAATAGATATCTCGTGACGGTTACTTGAATGGAGTGTCTTCAAAGATGCTGTTTTTTATTCAGACTCCTGGGCCGATAAACTTAAAAAAAGGAACCAACGTCAAAAATAAACACAACAAAGTCTTAATTAAAAAACTTTTCGAAGAAAAATAAAAAACAAAGCCACCGAGGCTTTGTTTTTTAATTTATTTTAGAAAAGTTTAAAAAAAAACGAAAGAAAACTTACTTAAAACTTTTTTGTGTTTGTTTTTGAAGCCGGTTCTTTTTATAATTAATTTGTATTTATTTTCAAATGTGTAGTGAAGTAGAAAAACAAACTACACAGAATAACTAATAGTAAGGCTAGTACTAGTTATAAAAATAGACTATGCAAAAAAAACGATACTTAATGCGAAAATGCAAATATGTAGGATATCTTCTCTAATATTGTGGCTGGTGTCAAGCGGATTTCATCATAAATTATATTTTTATTAGTTAACACTAAGTAACTACACAACAACGTTTTCTATACTTATTATCATGCATTTTTATCAGCTAAAAAGTCAAGGGCCGTCACATCTGCCCCACATCGTGATTTAGGTACTTTATTGTACTTCAATAATATAATACTTATTACAGTGTCAATGAAAATATGGATCAAATAGAAAAGGGTCACGGGAGAGAATAATTGTCAATTTTAATTCATTACTTATGCTGTTAGTGAGATGAAAATTGTGTGATGCACTCTGCAGCAAAGTTTATTCTGCGTCTCGTACCTACTTTTGAAAACTTCGTGACGGCAACGACAATGGGAAACAGGCGAAAAGTACTAAGCTCCTCGGCATCGCTGGTATGCGAAAAAATACCCGAATACCGGTATCATTACCAAGTTATATGCCAATGCTAATTCTTCGGCTAAAGCAGGGTTTCTTTAACTTTTTGCAGTCACGGACCACTTTCACAATATAAATAATTCCACGGACCCCTGTCAAAGAATATTTTGAACAGATCAGAGTATCAGAGTCAAACATGAAACAACTTTGCTGCTAAGAAACCCTGCCCTAGAAGTTTAGTCTTTGTTCAATTAACTCATGTTTTGTGACTGACGATAAGTTGTCGTTGCGGTGAGTTCTTGACTTAACCTAGAAGAGATTATTAAATTTACTACTTTCCTAGTAAATAGGTTAAGAGTAGCTGACCTACTGCGGACCCCTGGTGCACAAGCTGCGGACCCCCAGGGGGTCCGTGGACCCCACTTTAAGAAACCCTGGGCTAAAGAAAGAGCCTCGTGTTCGGACCCGATAGCCCGAGTGTTCCGATCCTAAACAGCTAAAACCCTGACAAACCAATAAGAATCTCTTGGCGATCAGAGATAGCTGGCTCTTTCTTTTGCCAAATAATTAGCAAACCTATTAAAAACACCTTTAGATTACCTACTCCTCAGGCACCCGACTGTAGCATGTAGGCTGTAGGTGTTGGTCAAGGTAAGATCTAGCTCGCATCGCTCAAGCAAAATTAGCTTTTGGAAAACGAGAGGTGAGAACGACGATTATAGCGCGCATAAGTAAACCTGTAATCATAATATTATTTCAAAGCAGCCTTGTTCATTTATTACATGCAGCCTGGATGCATTCTTGACGATAAAAGATGGTTCCACAACAAGGATAGCTTGCAGGATACTCTCACTGGGCAGATCTTCAAACATTGTTGCCACTAACTTCATCACTTGTTTTAACTTCATCGCGAATTCCTGTGGTATCAGTTGACCAATGTTTATATTATGTTCGAAGAAATCTTGAATAGAAACAGAGCTCATAATGAAATCTTGTTTTATCGAGCGTTGTATTGCACTTCCCAAATTTTTAGTATCTAAAGTATTCTCTTTCGGTAAATTTTCGATATCTACAAAAGCACTCTTTCGAATAGGTTGCCCTACAAAAGGCGATATGACATATTCTTCAAAGTTGAATTGGCTGTAGTATTTAAAAAATCCGCCCAGCAGTTGATGTAGATTCTCTGTATTCCTTGTGTTGTATGGCAGCTCGTTGAACCCCATGTCATAGTTATTGATGACGTGGTTCGTCGCATTCTGCTGTAACACATACACAGGCGGCACCATGTTCTTTTGTTGCAAATAAAATATGATCATCAAGTACAATCCAAAATTTTTTAGGTCATCACGTCCATGTCCGGCCAGTTCTTGGATCCTGAACCATAGTTTCAGAAAACGTCCTAAAGTCAAATATCTCTCATCTAAATTGAAATAATATTTAATAACCTCGCTTTTTGAAACGACTGCTTCACTGTTCCTGATTACGACGTCCACTCTCCGCTCAGTGGGAATATGGAAAAACGAGACGAATGCGAATAAAGGCAGTGCTAGGCCACGTACATTAGAATAAAGCTCAGGTTGATTAAACAACAACTTTTCGATTTCTTGTAACACATAAGAATCTGCGGAAGAATTATTGTTTCGTAGTTGTAAGCTGATGTCAATATCACTTGACTTCACACCTAAACCTGTAGTTAACGACCCGAACGGGATCAACGTGAAATCTGTAAATAAATAAAACAATGCTATAACATTTTTCTTCGATTAATGAGCAAGTGAAGGGGTAAGTCGAGGTAAAGTTAGCTCACGTTACGAAAGTTATAATACTAATATCAAAAACAAAGCTGTATAATTGAAATCCTAAGGTCATTTTTGAGGAAAGAAAAATTCAGGTGCAAGTGAGATTATCCTTAAAATCCTCCTTACGATGCACATTACATGCGTTAATACGTTTAAAAATAATTAATAATCCTTAGGTCAGTTAAAAAATAAATAAATAACAAAAGAGGCGCGAAAGCGGCAATCCAATCATCTACTTATATTTTCACTTCTTTTGCTAATTCATGTTTTTATTTTTACTTATCAATGAGGAGCAGAAACATGTGGTACATTTACCTTGTCCTTGCCATCGCTGCGCCAGTGTTGTCTGTACATCATCCAGCACCCGAGATATTATGATAGCAGGGTCCTGCGGTGACAAAATAATCACCTCGTGCAATAAGTGCCGCAGCTGGGAGTCGAAGTCCCCTGCTAGACATAGCGGCGCACCCTGCACTTCACTTCGCATCAACACCAACACTGCAGCTGCCGCCACTTTAAATTCAAAATAAACAATTAGGTATCAAAACAGCTAAATATACAGCTGTTTAACATAACGTCTAAACTGATAATTGGTTGAGTATTTATATCGATGCTATTCCTAATTTATTGGTTGATAAATATTTAAATATTAACTTGTCTTTAAAAAGATCGAGCCCCGACGTTTTACTAATAAACTGCAAATAAATTATTACCTAGCATATGAGACATGTTTAGTCCAAATATATTTGTGGACGACTGTTAAGTGGTACGAACAAATTAAACTATGAAACATCATAAAAATCACGTTCATTAATATCAAACAGCACGGAACTCTGACCTTTTTGATACAAGTTTGGGGGCATCGCAGAGCCTCCGCCAAGTCGAGCAATAAACAAATAAAACAGGTAGTTAGAGCTGGTTCGAGACAGTGTTTTACGATCCTCTGTAACTTCTGATAGATGATCAAATTCTCGCTCATTATCACGGTCACAGTATTCTTTAGTCCCGCGACCCTGGCAGGATTTGGCCCTCTAAGGGGGGGCCCGCCGCTCGTCATTGTGCTGACAACATAGGCTGGCTAATAAATATAATTCACATCTTTAATACTTAGCATAGTTGACAAAAATTTGCGAGATGTCACGGTCACCAGGGAGAAAGGAACCGGCGAGAGATGTCATGAGATGTTCCACAGGGATCGGTCTTGGGGCCGCTACTGTGGAACATCGGTTACGACAGGGTGCTACGCGGCGACCTCCCTGATGACGGTGTCGGCGTAAATTATGTTATACGCCGACACGTTAAATGTTCATTTTTTTTTTAAACTTCCCCTCACTAGGAATTTCTCCTGTGTCGTGGGTGCGTTTACAAACATACAAACTCACTTACCAGACCCGAAACAACTACTTGCAGATGATACAAATATTTAGCACTGTGCGGGAATCGAATCGCTCAGCCACTGCGCTAACCGTGCCGTTGAATTTACTTCGTCCTTGACGGAGTAATCTCGATGTGAATACAGTTCTATGTTTCAATGGTAAATACGAGTTTATTAATTTTATAGTTACTTAGTTCTACTCGCACATTTGTAAATAACTAAAGAGTAAAAATATTCAATAAAAAGTGTGATGTGTCATGTTACTTTTTGGGGTCTCAGAAAACACTGTGCCCCGATGAGGGAGTGCCTTGACATTCAATGTTAACTTAACACTGCCAGTTTTTTTTTAATTTTAGATAAACATATCAATCAATCAAAGGCCAAAGGAGCAGGCACCGTAGGTACTATAATAGTTCCGGTATAATTTGTGCTTAATCACGCAAAAAGCAACAACCGAGCAAAAAACGCTCATCTTATAATATACCAAAGGATTTACGAAAACATGTGTAGATCCGTACGATGAAGTAAAATTACTAACATCACAAAGTTTCGACACTCGAGACTTACTCGTAATACTCGAGACTGAATCTCGTGACATTCTCGACACTGATACCCGCGAAATTCACGACACTGACACTCGCGACACTCGAGACTGATATTTGTGACCGATCTATGTTTGTGACACTCTCGAGTCGACATTGACACTCGTGACACTCGACACTCGCGAAACTCACGACATTGACACTCGCGACACTCGAGACTGACACTGGTGACACTCTAGACACTGAGACTCATGACACTCTCGACACTCGAACCTGACACTCTCGACACTCGAACCTGACACTCTAGACACGCTCGACACTGACACTCGCGACACTCGTAACACTCGACACTGACACTCGTGACACTTGACACTGACACTCGTGACACTTGACACTGACACTCGTGACACTTGACACTGACACTCGCGACACTCACGACACTTAAACTCGCGGCACTCGACACTGACCCTCGTGACACTCGACGCTGACACTCGTGGCACTCGACTCTGACACTCGTGGCACTCGACACTGACACTCGCGACACTTACGACAATCGAGACTAACACTCGTGATATTCGACACTGACACTCGTGACACTCTCGACACTGACTGATTAATATTCTATGTCGAAAATATTTGTCAGGTACATCCAAGGTACATCCAACGTTGGTGGTTAAAAGGTTAATAAGGAGAAAGGGAAACTAATATTGACTGCTAAATGAAATAGGAAAAAATATTAAAAACACTAGTTTGGCTTTGCGATCAAAGTAGTGGCTCAAAAAACCTGGCGTTATGACAGGAATAATAAAAAATGTAATGAACGTCAAACTCACGCTAAAATGACAAATGTGCTGTCATGTGTCAAACAAAATAAACAAACAGCCACGGAGTAGAATTTTAATTAAAACATAACATAAAGGAGGTACAAAACGTAAATTCTTTTATTTTATAAATGACCGCTCACATCTAATATAAGCGCACAAGCGAAGCGGACAATCGTATTAATGTAATGCTATTTTTATTGCGACTTGCCGGAAACTGCAAACTTCTTTGGCAGAAATATACAATAATCGCTGTTTGTATGTAGCAGAATACTTTCTAAAGAATCAGAAGTTGAATACAAGCATTATATCTATTCTACACAAAACTACAATACTACCTACTAGGTAACTCTATTCAAGGCTTCAGGTACGTGGGCACAGGTTTATTTTTATTAGAATTATTACGACAATAATTCAATAACAAAAAATCTTATTTTAAAAGATAGAACAGCCAATTTTTAAAACGACACAAAGAAGTGGGTAATTTTTTTTTGCCATAATCAATCTTTTGTGGTTACTTTTTTACCAACCTACTCCTGTCACACTACTGAGCATGGCCTCTCCACATTCCTTCCACTTAAAAATAAATCTAGGTAATTCATTAAAATTGCTGTTTTCATGTTATTACAGGGCCAGCAAGATGAACTTTATTCAAGAATGGAAAGTTGGATATGGTTATAATGTTTATGTGACATATATCAATGACCCTAAAAGTTTCTTTGTATGTTTGGCAGACCTAAGAGACTTGATGCTGTTAATTGAAACACCAGGCCCTGACCCTCTCTCTGCTAGCTCAATCTATCTAGGGCAAAGAGTTGTGTACAAATCTAAAATTCTTGAAAAGTTTGTGCGAGGTGAAATATGCTACATAAATATCAAAGGAGAGCATGTGCGGTGTAGCATTTATGCTATTGATTATGGATGTGTTGACAAGTCTGTGTCAGTGAGACACATATTTCCCCCAGACAGCAGTGCCGAGCCACAGAACCAGTGCCCAGGGTTGGCTACTCATTGTCAATTACATTTATGTGAACCTTTAGGGGAGATGTTTAGTAAAGAAGTAATTGATACCATGAGAGAGGTGGCTGATAATCAGTATGCTACTATTAACGTGATTAGCAAAATGAGTGATCAGCTGGTAGTGGAATTATGTAGTGGTAGTGTCCCTCGAGACATTGCAACTATGTTGGCATTGATTGGTATCACTACAATGACTAATGGTCAGTGTGATGTGAACAGATTCGCTCATTCATTGGCTTCTTTAAGATTGACACAGCCTATAAAGTACAAATACAAACAATTGAAAGTTGGAGACATCTTGTACGTCAGAGTACAGAGCGGGACATCAGAATCTGGTTTTTATGTTGCTGATGTCAATGATTTCAAAATGTTAAGATCTGCACAACCTTCTTTCTCACAGTATGTCAAAAGCCTACATATGAAAGATGAAGATTTTGTTCCTGGCAGGCCATGTGCTGTTAAACTGGATAATCTTAACGAATATGAACGAGCAAAGATAAAGAAAGTCAAACCAAATTCCAAGGCAATTTTGGAACTTGTAGACTGGGGCAGAGAAATTGAAAGCAATTTTTCATCTATAAGATCAATAGATTCAGAATTTTACTTAACACAGCCAATTATTGCCATTTACTGTTCAACAACAGAAGATCAACTGTGGGTGTCTACGTTGCCTACATTTTTTTTCAAAGGATTTGAGTTGGGAATAAAAATAATGGAATTGGGAAACAACTCTGATATTCCTCATAAAGTTAATATCTACCCAGCGTTCATGTTGAAGAACATGTCTGGATATAATAAGAATGTGAAGTAAACTAAAACTTAACTTGGATGGTTTTTACAGGGTAGCTTGTGTGACAAGACTATTTACTTAAATTCTAAACTGTAGGTAATTTGGACGAATTGTGATGAAAACAAATTGCTTTAATCATTTATCAATATCAAAACAAGAAAAATAATATTGATGATATTTTGTACCTCAAATTTTAAATGATTTATTTTCTGGGCTTTACGAAAAAGTCGATGTATTAACTACATTCATACTTAATGTTACTAGTACTCTAAGTGTAGACTAAACCAGGAGTTTCCAAACTATGTAGAAACGACTATCTGGAACCGCGAACAGAACAAGTTCAAGAGCTCCTACTCTAAACCATTTTATTGGTTGAAATTAATTTTAAGTTATACTTAAGTCTAGCTTAAGTAAGGTTCTGTGATACGAGAGCCTTAGGCCAAAGAATTTTTTAAATATTTAGGAGCTGCCTGCCTGCTCTCTAATGTTTTCTAAATGGGGATGGCAACTGGGGAACTAATGGCGATAGTATAGCTTGTTTCAAGCATCGTCATTGGTTCAAATCAGTTCGAATCTTAAAGGTACTTCAAAATAGTACTACGTCATTGGTCGGATTAGGATTAAGATATGGTGGCGCCATCTACAATTAGCTTTGACTGGCCTTCCCCATTACGACCAAAACCCATTAAGCGAGATGGCACTGAAAGTATGAAAATAAAAACCATTCAATTTGGTCCATTCTGATTTGGATTTTGAATTACTAGAAAACGAAATACGCATAAGGACTCCTGCACACAATGCCGCCGCCGCGCCAAAATCAAACACTAGAGAATGACGGCGGCATCATATACAGGAGCCCTTAGTGTGTAGGTACAGACGCCAGCAGGTCAACCTACCCGAACCTATCAAAAAATTTAAATATCAAACGAACATTGACCTTCTGCTTTTGTGATAAGGTTGAAAATCTATTACAGTTTGACAGCTTGAGGTGGGTTGATGTGCTGGCGTTTGTACATATTTGTATTAAATCTTAGTCTTATTTTTAGTCTGTACATATTTTAATTATTTCCCAAATTATAATATATAATGGTTTTTCAAATACCTGTTTAAAAATATTGTTTCACTACTTTTTACACATTTTTTTATTGAAAATGGTCGCAAATATTGACAAAATGTACTCTTGTAAAGTTATCTCATCACTAGGACCAATACAATATAGTAAATGGACAATAAGAGTAAATATGATTTCCATCTGTCAATGATCAATACTGTAGATGATAATTTAAGTATAGCAAAAAATATGTTGTGCAAATTAATTTTCAATAATATTGAATATCTTCTATCTATCTATATCTATCTATACATATAATAAAACTGTAGAAAAGTTATTTTTGTACATTAAAAAAAAACTCAAAAAATATAGCCAGGGTATTAAAGGACAACCAATAGAACCCATTTCTAGCATTTTTAGAATTTTTGTCTGTTTGTCTGTTTATCTGTTTGTCTGTGTATTTGTCCAGGTATCACGTAAAATGTACGAAATTAATGTAGATAACTTTTATATACAACGATTAAGCGTAACTTGGAGAGGAATTTAGTTTTTGTTTCATTGGAATCGGTTCAGTCTATCAAAAGATATTGGAATTTAAAGTGTTTCAGAAGTAAAATTACGGGTGCACTTTGGTCTCAGTCTCACACATTGATTTCGTACGTCAGTCGCGCTATCTAACTTATTCAAATAACTGGAATGGACTGGAATGGACTGGCTTGAATTAAGCGCTTAGAACTAAAAAATACATTGTTCAATTCCGACATCCACGCGAACGAAGTTGCGGGCACAGCTAGTTGTACATATTATTAAATGGCAAAAAAGGGGGAGAATAAATGTGTCTTTTTAATAATTATAATAATTATTTGCTTATTTATACACAACAATCAAATGGCCTTGGACTGCTGCGCTGCGTGTCGTGCACCCTTTTACACAGGATAAATTCATCTCATATGAAGCCGGGGTGAGGAGCTAGTATGTAAATAATACTAAGTTCTTAAGTTAGATAATCTTTATTGGAGATTCTTACAAAGCGTTAAAGTGTCTTTATGAGATTATTCCTTAATAATAGCTCTTAACAATACGATATAACACATAAATTCATAAGAGGAAATTGTCATTCATACGGTGGGAGTCATGTTCATTATAATTATATTTCATTCTAATAACATTATAGATAGTTTTTTTTTTGCGAGACGGGTTGGACGGTCGGACTTGTACCGACTAAAATCCACATGGCAGTGATCCTTCAATAGCTCTTTATGTACCAGGGCCGCGGTTACCAGGTGAGACAGTCCCGCGACTCCGGCAGGCACATTATACATAGTATGAGAATAAAAATTGTAGGAATATTTTATGTTTTTCCTGTATGACATTGACAATGTCTTTGGGAATGTAAAGTAAGAGATAGATAGGTAAGACAAGCGTGCGTCAACGTTGACCACATATTGCTTACCATTAAGCAAGATAGTGGTCAAACGCGAGTCCATTGCAAAATAAAATTCCAAGCTAATTATGCTAAATGCATGCTGTAGCTCGCGGGACTTATCAAATTACTGTAACCCTGGAACGTAAAGGGCTATTGAACGACACCGTAGATTTTAGTTAGTACGAGTATGACTGTCCCTCCCGCCCTACCTTGGTAACTTGTTAAAATCATCAAATGTCAAAACTTAGTAAAGTCATCAAAGGACTTCCCTCATTTGATGACTTTACTAAGTAAAAAAAAAAGTGCATGCAAAAGTTTAAGTCTATGGTCCGATCCAACGAAGCATGTTGCACCTTGTCCGGGCAAGGACTTAGAATCCTTAAAAAACTTAAAAATAAATTAAACAATTTAGTTATCACGAGTATTATTAACAACCGATAGTCTGATAGGCCGTAGCCAGGATTGTATTTAGTTTCCAAAACGTGTACCATAAAGTCGTGCTCATATCTGAGTATTATCTGAGTAGTAGTATACAAATAGTATCTAAACTCAGGGGGCCTACCACGGGGGGTATTACAACGTCTTAAAACCAGGCTTGTTCCAGTGAGTGAACGAGATGGCGACGACTTGTATAGCTCTGTCACTTTCATTCGCCGGAATAATTCTGGTTTTGAGACGTTGTAATACCTCCCCAGGACGTCATAAAGCGAGACTCCACTGTGGGAAAGAGACAGAAACTATACAAGTCGACTAATTAAAATTACTAATGTTACTCCACAGTTAAGAGAATGGTACCGTCTTGTTCTTCACGAGCCACATGGAGTCTATCACCTCCCCGTACAGGTCTACCGATACCTGAAATAAGTTGAAATAAAATAATTTGAAATTACTTACTTACGTATCCATCTCGATTTAAGAAATAAGTAATATTTGAATTTGAATAAAGAAATATCCAAAACAAACTCAGAGATCAGTCTCTTATAAAGTCCAGGCATGTAATCTTTCGGTCTCATTCGGTAGCCGTAACCCTGGAACTAAAGGTCTATTGAAGGATCACCGTGGATTTTACTCAGTCCAAGTCTGACAGTCCCTCCCGCCCCCGCTGGGTAGGAGGGCTCATTTGATTTGATGATCTTAACACGATAAAAAAGGCATGTAATCTTGAACGGACATACCTAATTAAGTTAATATATGATTCCTCCCACCCAGGGCAGGACAGAAGGGACTTTCAGATTCGTACTGACTAAAATCCACGGTGTCCTTCAATAGCCCTTTACGTTTCACAGCGTGTCGACGGCGCGTCGACCTGGGCACGGTCTACGATCGGACGGCAAGTCACCTATTACTCGCCGCCAGCGTGCCCGGAAATCGCTTTGAGACGTCCGTTGCCGTGGGCATCTCCCGCGGCGGCTAGTTCGTGAGTTGGAGGCTGTACCCTCTCTCACGCGTCCCACCTTCTTCGCTAACATGACTAGGCTGCCTCGCAGAAGGAAGCGATCGCATAAAATTCCGTCTCGCCCCGCAGCATGGCCTCGACCAGGACATTACATAGATACGAGTAAATGCTATGATCAGCTCACCTGTTCCATATAGATATGAGTCTTGTTGAACGCCTTGAACCTCGTGTAACCGAAGTCCTGCGACCTGAACGCTGACCATTTGGGCTCATTATCTGTAAAAAACAAGTTTAATCGATTTTAATTATAATTACCAGAAATAAGATTATGAAATCGAGTACAGTTGCAGATAGATTAATGACTTACTCAAGAAGTGATCCCTGCCCTCCTGACAGCCAGCCGACCCGGTCACCACGTGCACCGGCGCTCTGCAAGTAGCATGGAGCTGTTAACGAGCTTGCATTTGCAATGTTTACTAACTAATAATAAAAATCGTCTTTGCTACTACGAGATAATGATTAAATTCGAATGACTTACGGCGTCGTGGCGACCGTATTTTGTTTACCGCACGTTTTATGTCATATGTCGTAGCGGTAAGGATGATTTTCACTTGTAGGTAGTTGAAAACCATCGAATTGCATCGCATCGCGTCATCAGTAAGCTAGTTTACACGAGACTGATCACTATCTGCTTGAGCTGCGTCAGGTAAATCGCTTCAGCTGAATTTATGCGCATTACGTCTCACTTTTACTGCATAAAGATATGGCTGTGCCAGGCTCAAGCCGATTTCCTACTCTTTCCTTTCTTACTTATCTATTCCAAATAAATAAAACATTATTTGAATGGAGATCACGCACCGGGCGGCGAAGAATGAAGACACAGGATCGTGCTGGATGCAAGCCGAGACAACGGGTTCTAATGGAATTCTATAGGGGAGGCCTATTCAGCACGAAACGTCGTAGAGGCCTATTTAGGACGTCCTACGACTGATGATTATAAATGAGATAGTTTGGATGGATCTTTATTACTCAATCAAGCAAGTCAGAATATCTGGACGGATTTGGATGAAATTTGGCGGATAGATATAGTTTGAAATAAACCAAATTGCGGGTATAGGTAAGCTAAAAATAACATAATTTGGTTTTTAGAACAATTCCAACGTTAACAACGTCAAAAGAGATGTTTCTAAACATGATGTCAATCTCTTCCCTTTTTAAACATTTTTTGCATTATTTTAAAACTATTCTGAGGTAATGTTTGGACATTTTTTGCAATCCGAAGAGAGAAACTAATAAAAAATAAAATCACTATTTTTAAACATTTATTTGGTAAAGTAATACATTATTTTGTACAATAAAAGATTCCTATTAAAATTCTTAAAAATGTTTACATTTTTTTTAAAGTAAATAGCACGATATTATGATATGAGATCTATTAAAGAAATACGTACATATATCAAGAAAAACAACTGTAGAAACATTTCAGAAGAAATCTGTAATACATCTTTATCACGTACAATATATTGATGAAACGACAATTTGATACATATTACTATTACTATTTGGTATTGGTAAAAATAAGCTTATCTTAGAAACGGCGATTATAGACTACAATTTTATGTCTAAAGAAATTAGTCCGACGGTTAACTAATTGAAAATAATCTAAGTATCTCAAAAAGTAAGATCACCTGCTATACATGATATTTATTTTGCAAATTGGTTTTGTAAACACTCTTTTACACGATAAAAAACATTATTTTTAAGATGACGCCGGTGTTTCCTACCGAAACGAACCCAGAGGTCACAGTCTCTTAGCAAGTCTAGACATTTTGTATTGTGGTAAAATTTTACGAGAAACATGCAGGTGTCTGAGATGGTCTTTTAAAGAAAGATCCAGCCAGTTTAAGTGGACCTTTCCAGTCAGTGCATGCATTTGTCGGTTATCGTGTTGCTTCACTCGTAAGTCGAGGTCAAATAAACTTTCAAATAATAAGAGTACTATGGAAAAAATCGACTAATCGACTATAAATCGACTTTCGTTCGGACACTAGTAATGATCCGTAAACCTTAACGCGAAATTACTAATCTATCTCAATCCCAATTCTGATCCTTTGTTATTAATGTCTTCTGATTGGATACCTGTCATAAGCAAATTCGGTCATTGACTGGTTACAGACAAAAACGGGATCAAGATAAAAATTAAGATAGATGATTAATTTCCAACATTAACGTATGAATTAATGTTTAATGTTATAAGGCTTGTGCTGATCTTTGACGAGCCAGAACGAGTCGATCACTTGGCCTTTGAGGTCGACGTCCACCTGAAACAATCAAATATAAGAGGCCTTACCACAATGTTTTCATATTTTACTTTACACTGTACTTGAAATATAATGAAATTGATTGTATGGAAAAGGAAAAAGCGCGCTAGTAGAGTACCTACAATTTTTTCTATCAAATTAATGTAAAAGTCTATTAAAGCTGAAAATTATGTCTAAAAGCGCTAATCTCAGAATCATTAAAAAAAATATGATTGTGTTGGATAGTTCATTTATCGAGGAAGGCTATAGGTTATATAACATCCCGCTACGGCCTACAGGAGCCGAGCGAGTGAGTGAATCCACGGGGTACGTCTAATTTATTATGTCAAAGTGGTTGTTACCTGTTCCATATAGAGATGTGTGGTGTTGTGTGCCAGGAAGCGAGTGTAGCCGTAGTCGCTGCTGCGGAACGCTGACCACGACGCGGAGTGGACTGACAACGATACAGTGGGATATTATACATATTAACAAATGATAGTTAGTAATTTATTTCACAATACATAGTATAAAACAAAGTCGCTTCCCGCTGTTTGTCTGTCCCTATGTGTGCTTAGATCTTTAAAACTACGCCAAGGATTTTGTTATATTTTTTTTAATAGATAGAGTGATTCAAGATGACGGTTTATATGTATATAAATTGCATAATACAGTAGAGATTCCAGCCGTGCGAAGCCGGGGCGAGTCACTAGTATTAGATAAAAATATATATGCGTACAAAATAAAATAAGAAAATGTCTATGTAAAATAGTTATTTGTTATACAAGAGTGCAAAGTTGATTTTTAACCGCGTGCTCATGTTTGATGACCGAGCAAGCGAATGATTCTAAATTTGAATCACGAGTGCAACGAGTGATTCAAAAATTAGAATCATGAGTGATAGCGAGGGAATCAAAAGAGCACAAGGTGAAAAATCTTTGCACTCGAGTGCAACACGTAACTTTTCATCCCACCTCAGCGAGGAAATGACTAAAAGCAAAAACAAAAAAAAACAGATGTACATTGTACAAACACAAGATAGGCACAAATTAAAATAGAACAGAATTATTTTTAAATTAAAACAAATAATATAATTATTAAGTTACATACTTATTTTTATCTTGGTTTGTCATAACATAACAATAAGACGTGAAAGGAAAACCGCACAAAGCAAATAAAAAAGGTAAAACAAAGTACTGAGCCAAGAATGTTTCGGGTCTGAGATTTTAACAAAATAATTGTAGATTAAGCTTCAAGGGAGGCGTATTGAATTCCGAAGCGATACTAAGGATTCTGGGGGTGAACCTCCATCCGTAGCGCAGCGAGAAGGTTCAAGTGTTAGCACCCGAAAGAAACGAGGGAATAAAGTTAAAAATTTTTAGTGAAGCGAGGGATCCAAGTTAGCCCAAGGCAACGCAGCCTTACACCCGAGGAGCGTACTCTGCTTTCCCACCTATGTACCACATCAAATTTTAAAAATAGAATTTGTTTCCTCGACAACCTTCGAACGTCAAGCGGGCACCACAGCAAGCGATCAGCTGTTGCGGTCACCGGCCGCCATTACTGCTGCTACTCTTTTGTTCATACGATGTTCTAAATTCAAATTTACTTTATTCACTAGAGGATAAAAACGGCTTTTACTCACTTGAGGATAAAAACGGCTTTTACGGTCAGATATCGAAGAGCAAAAGTACCCTTTCCGAGATGGGGGGATGAAAAAAGGTTTTTCACGTCACAAAAAACACTTACATTTGAAAGGATCAGTAGCTTCCTGACATCCAGCCGACCCTGTTATAATGTGCACCGGAGCCCTGGAACATACGATAACATAAATTACAGGAAAACTATTATGTACTAGCATAAGAACAGATGACCTGAGCGTATCGTGAAAGAACCAAATATCAAATGATCTAATATGTTTTGAAATGTCTGCCTCGTGTTTAAAATATTATTTTATGTGGCCCCAAGTAAGTAATTAAAGTTAAATTTATAAGTTATATACTAAGCTTCAAGCTGTTTGTAAGTTAATTATGAATAAATAGACCTGCATGCGTATTATGACAACGTAGGTTAAGTAGGAATCGGTTTTGAAAAAAAAAATTGAATGAAATTATATTTATTTTAGCAAGTAGGTTAATAGATGGAGTTTCTTGCCGGTTCCTCTCCATGGAATCCACCAACCTGAACCGAGCACCTTTTGTCGACGTTTTATAAGTGACCTCATGGGCCTATGTGAAAATTAAAATGTTTGATTTTGATTATAGAAACACTTTTACACGTCGTATTTTCACAAATTAGATGAGGCCGCTGTTTCGTACCTGACTACTCTGAGAAGAAACAGCCGAAATAAAACTCTCTTCTTCTGTTGCATTTTCCGATAGTAAATAAAATAGGGTGAGTTTCGAACGATTTTATTGAACCAATAAACCCAGTATTACCATACGCATACATATAATAATGTTTTGTATATAATTGTTAATATATAAAGCAGATATTTACCTTTAGAATTTTGACTTAATATAGTTTGATCACCGAACACTTGATTGGAAAAATAAATACTCTTTTTTTAATTGTTAAAAAATAAAAACACACATCTTAATTTAAAAGTTATTTATAAAAAAATGTGAATGTATAAATAACGTAGTGTTAACAACTACATTTTTTATGAAGTCAATTGACTAAGTGGTGTATCGTGGGCAAAAATAGAAATACATATAAAAAATAAATATAAAAACACACACACCCAGACCCAGAACACACACTTGCAGAACATACAAATATTTGGTCGGTGCGGGGATCGAACCCGCAAACCGCTGCGGGGAAGGCAACAAAATTGATGTCAATGGTAAAATCATTATGGCGGTTTGACAGTATCATTAACGCAAAAATGTAAAGCGTAATATCATAAATGGACGGGTCCATTTAAACATTTCAAAAAATGCAGTAAACTATCCTATTAAGTCAAAAGTCGCTCTACAGCGACTTTTGACTTAATAGGATAGTTTACTGCATCAATAAATTAGAAAATCTGTTTAGTCCGCTAGTTACAGGATTGAAAAATAATGAACAAGTATTTTTTTGATTTAATAAGTCAAAAAATACTTGTTCAAATAACGACAAAGATAAAATGCTTCGAAATTCAGAAGTGGAGGGGGCGGGGCGTAAAATAGCCTATTCAGTGTAATGTCAACGGTAGTAACATTTTATCCTACTGTGTGTGGATGGATGTTTGTTACTCTTTCACGCAAAAACCACTGAACGGATTTGGCTAAAATTTGGTACACAGAAAGTTTATAACCTGGATTACCACATAGGATAGTTTTTATCCCGATTTTATGTTCCCGTGGGATAATTTTCGAGTTGTAGCGGGTGAAGCCGCTGGCATAGTAACGAATAACGAAGCAGTAAACTCACCCCGGGTTGACATAAGGCTGGTCGGTGGATCCGTTGTAGACCTTGTTGTCGTACAGCGGCCAGGTCCGCTCGTAGCTGTGCTCGTGAGCCCAGATCACCAGGTCCACTCCGTACTGCTGCAGGAGAGGCTCCAGACCTGGAGGGACAATAGTACATACAATATATACTGTAATGTACCTGACGGTGCGTTGTTGCACGCGCGTCTTTAGAGGGCCAAAGCCGGAGTCGCGGGACTAACGAGTTACTGTGACCCCGGAACGTAGAGGGCTATTAAAGGACACCGTGGATTTTAGACAGTGCAAGTCTGACAGTCACTCCTGCCCTGCTCTGTATGGGAGGACTCATTATATGATTTTACCACGTAAAAAAGAGGAATATTCATGAGGTGTCACATTATGTGTCGAGCCAGTTTGCACTATACGAAACAATTTGAAATGTGGGTGTATCCATAATACATCGACAATTCATAAATTTTTGTTGTGCGAAATCCTTGGAGTCGTTTAGTCAAGAGTGTATAGATGGTTTTAGGCCAGCGTGCTTCATCCACGACAACATCATAGTTTACCATCAGGCGAGATAGTGATCACACTAAAGCCCGTTGCTAAATAAGACAATAATGTACTGTCATTTTATTAACATTCGGACACCATTTAGGTTCATTTGAAAACCAGGTTCGGACACCAGTTGTCCGAAATTCGGCGCAGCCGCGAGACACACAGTATATGCCTACATTCTTGTTTGTCTCAGATATAACATTACTTTAAAAAATTGTTTGGCTTTAGGTTCTTTTACTATGTTTTTCTGTGATACTGTGTGCACTTGTTTCGTGTGCCAATAATCTTTTCTTTCTTTCTTTTCATTATAAAGGTATACGTCTCCCTAAAAAAGTGCCTAGTGTCACTCACCATATACTCCCAGAAGTCCGACGCGTGTGTATTCAACACTGCAGTCGATATCGTTCGAGTTACTGCAGTACATGGGTCTGTGACCGTACAACACGATCCACGGCCGCTTGTGTCTGAAACATGCACCTTATGGTTAGGGAATACGGTTTAATATCACGGATCAAGACCGAATAAAGACGTTCGTATTTTTTTTTTCTAAAAGATTGCAACTACGTGATGCACATCAGCACATTTTTTTTTATTCGTATATTCTTTGATTGGTATAAATATTCTGCCTCTTGGTACAAGACCTTGGTTGCGGACGCTTAGTCTAAACAGGTAACCGTGGCCCTGGAACGTAAAAGGCTATTGAAGGAATATCAAGGATTTTAATAAGTATGAGTCTAAGAGTCCCTTCCGGCCCAACCAGGGCAGGAGGATTTATTTGATGTGTTTACCAGCCATAAAAAAGGGTTTTTTAAAACAAGTTATTTTGAACTTTTTTAAATTTGGATCGGAAACCCGCATCAAAATCGGTTCAGCCAAACGCGAGATAATCGTGGACAAACATACAGGTCGAACGGAGAACCCACTTTTTTAATCGGTTAAAAATATTGAGCACACACCTATTCTCAGGCAGATTAGCTTTAGCCAGGTCCTTCTTGAGCCAGTCGTACTGGTTGACGATGAGCTTCAGTCCGTACTGAGTGAAGTAGTACACCTCCGTGGAGATCGATATGAAGTGCACCGGACCGAGGTCGAAGCTGTAGTACAGACTCGCGTCACGACCTGGCATCGAGAAGCGAGCTGCGTAGTTGCTGAAGTTACTGCGAACAGGGAGTATTAACATCAATTGCTATTTGACTGAGGACTTCTAATTAGTCTATAAGTTAGATAATCAAACAATATTCGACCTGTATTTTTTCTTTTGCTTCGTTAAGCCATATTGACCGATTCCAACTACAAGTTAAAATCATTCTAAAACATAAAATAAAACATAAACATAAAACGTGCGGGTAGGTGAAAAACAAAACACGCTCGCTACGACGACGTAATTCAGTCTAATTGCATCATTATATCGTAGTAGCAAGGACGATTTTCATTTTTAGTTAGTAGAAATTGTACTGTGTATTTGGTACTACTGTAGCGCCTTTATATCTTAGTCAGTTCTAAAACAAGCTCTGACGCCTAAATGTTTATTGGGCGTGAGCAAGCTCGCTTAAACGTTTTTCGGTGACGTTACGCCATCTATTGTCGTAGTGTCAATGCTACACCAGCAATACTAAGTAGAGAAGAAAGAGAGAACAGAATTTTTATTTTTCTAATACAAGGGAATTAAAAATTCAAAACGAGTGGTTGCGATGCAACGATGGCCTATTAACGCAAATTCGACTCCCATTCGCAACTGAATTTTTTTTTTGCTCAAAATTTTTTCAAAGAAGATATAACTCACTAGGCGTTCTCGTGGTTCCCTGGGCAGGTCATGTAGGGCACGACGGCGGCCAGCGGTTGTATCTGCCTCATGAACTGGTCGCCGACCTGCGCCTCGTCCGTGTCCATGTCGTACGCGAAGTCTCCCACGTGCAGGATCACGTCGAAGCGATCGCGCTGAGCCTCGTCTTGTAGGTACGATAGCGACTGGAACATAATATGATATAATAGTAGACTTCGAGATCAGTTTAAGGTTGTTCTCGCATTCGAGGCCGAATTCCCAGCCAAGCCGTAAGCGAGGGCGATGAGGGTCGCGGGACTAACGAATACCGTGACCCTGGAACGTAAAAGGCTATTGAAGGACACCATGGGTTTAAGTCAGTACAAGTCACAATGTACAATGTGTGACAATTTACTACGCTACGATGTATTTACTACGCTAAAAAAGAGAAGAAGAAAAAGAGGGCGATGAGGTGAACAGAAAAAACAAATGCCCCCGCTTGTCTAACGATGTGACCATTTAAATAAAACATATCTCTTTGGCAAAATAATAAAAAAAAAAGTAATCTACGCTATAGACATTAAAACAGTTTCAGCTAAGTTTATGTATGTTAGTGGAGTGTGATTTTTTTTTGGACAACCACACTATTCCCAAACCACTGCAACTCCTGAGAGTCAGTATCAACAGTGGCAAAGACCAGAAAAGCGCCGAGACAATGAAGCTCGACGTGTCCCGGAAAATTAATTTACATGTTTTGGATCCTACAACGAATAGTGGAATTGGGAGGAAAATTGGAGTGAAGTGTTGAATATGGAACGAAATAACTTACGTGTGCATTCTTATTGCCCATGTCTCCGTAGATGGCGGCGCGCACCGGCCAGCCCTCTCCCGCAGGAGGCGTGTGGAAGGAGAACTCCTCCGACCAGCCGTATATTGAGCCTGCGTGGTACACTGCGGGAAAACAGGGAAAATTACTAAAATTAGATAAAAAAATTTGCTAGTGAAATATGGTATATGGATGCATATGAGACTAGCATTCAGGGACTACTAGCTGTTGCACGCGGCTTCGCTCTAATCCTACTCGCCTCTATATACAGGGTCTTTTTCTTCTAAAATAGTTGGTACTGAAATGATCCTTAGACGAAACAGAGTCGAAGGGCATTAAAAAAATGTTGGCCAATTTCACTCTCTTTTGTGGACAACTCAAAATTAACCAAAAAGAGCTTAAGGTTCCTAAGAACGTTTTCCCGTATTTTTTACCCCTCGTTTACATCAAGAAACGAGTTAAATACTAGTTTCATACAAAACTTGTAGAATACTGCAGCCAAAAAGTATTTATACAAGTATAAAACACATTTGCGTTTACACTGAAGTCTATGACATGTCAAAACTGTCAAATACATTTATTATACCTTGGTGTAAATGAGGGGTTATGGATGCAGATTTCTCCCTGTTGGCCAATTTAAAAATTAACTCTTCTTGGACCCCGTGGTTTCACACCCCTTTTTACGACCAATAGGTTGGTCGTCACGTGATGTTTTATAGCCCATAAGCCTTCCTCAATAAATGGACTGTCCAACACAAAAATATGTTATCAATTTGGACTAGTGATTTCTGAGATTAGCGCGGTCAACCAAACAAACACTCTTCAGCTTTATACTTCATTATACTTTCATAAATAAATAATTAACTAGCACATTCTTATCTAATCACTTAACTATACACTATTGTACTAATTAAAACTATTTAACGGAGAATAAAGTTCAATAATACATACCTATTTATTCATATTAATAACATCGGATAAATAAGCGTAATGTGGCGTGAGGCGATATGATAAGTAAATTAGGACTATCTAATTATTTTATTAAAACAACCTCCTTTTTTTAAAGTCGGTCGTCAGCTCCTTCTGCGAAGCAGTCACGCTAGCAAAGGAGAAGGCCGGATGCGTGATTCAAAATCAAAATCAAAGCGTTTATTTCAATTAGGCCATTACAGGCACTTTTGAATTGTCAAAAAGACATAAAAATAAAACTAGTACAAAATAGTTATGGTGCTACAGTCCCAGTCACAAGATTGAGAGGACAACCTTCACCTCACTACACACCCGCCGCGGGAGGGGCTCACGGCAAGTTACCTGGTGAAGAGATTTCCGGCCCCCATCGCCGTGCGCGGGCATGCGGCGGACGGCGAGTAATGGGGACTCATTTGAAGATTTTACCATAATAAAAAAGTAAAGGCAGTTCCGGGGTCGCGAGAATGTCTGAACTACAGGTCTGAACAGAAAACCGTGACCCTGAATTGTATAGGGCTATAAAACGAGAACCATGCATTTTAGACAGTACGATTCTGACAGTCCCATCCGCGCCACCCAGATGGAAAGAGTCATTTGATGATTTTAGGACGTAAAGAAATCAGGATAGTGTTATATTTGTGTTTTTCACTAAGATTTTAACTTTTTCACTAAGATTTCTAGTTCTTCCACAAAGGTTTTCTTCACAAATGTTATCTAACACTAAAGTTACTTGATTTTATTTCGTTTTTCACCTGACACCATGTTATATTTGTGTTTTTCACTAAGATTTTAACTTTTTCACTAAGATTTCTAGTTCTTCCACAAAGGTTTTCAAACACAAATATAACAGATAGAGGCAGTTACATTTTTCATTACCATGTATAAATAGAGGGGTGCCATCAAAACGGGCACAAATTAAGAATATTTTCCTATCGGAAAAAAAACTATTAGGTAACTCTTTACATGACTTAGAAATCGAACCCAGGACCAGTTATTTATTTTAGCAGTCGCGGCTGCTGATCACTGGCCTAACGAGGCAGTCTTTCTACTAACTTATTATTTCTGACAATACTTGTAGGAAAGTATAAAAACAAAATAAGTGACTATACAGTACAAACATGTTTACATGATAATGCCGGACGAACATCCGCCTCGCATATCGAAATAACATTACAAGTAATATCAGGATTATACCTACATACATATATATATACTATATCACATTATGTTAAGCTACTGCAAAAGTTATTTTTTTTATACATCTATTTAAAACTGAAAGATCAATGCATAGGTGATGTTTGTCGCTGGGCCATCGTCGTAGGGTTAGTGCTACTTGTGACGGGAGCGGAGATTGCGCAAGTGGCTTCGCAGCCCCGGCTAAAGGCAGTAGAGGACACCGTGTGGTTTAAGTCAGTCGAGTCTGACATGGCGGAGGAAGTCCATGAGGATTTCCACGCGTAAAAAAATGCTACGTGTGACAGAGATAAGGCTCTAGGAAGCCGAAACTAGCCGATTTTAAAGGCTAAAGGTTTATTTCTAGTATCTGTATCTACGTTATACACCCCCTGTGGGATAAACGACCTAACTTCTTCAATCGATGTCACGGCCGAAAAAATATACTACAAGTCATGCAATTCAAGGTTACAGAAGAATCAGGAATAATTCAAATAAAGCTCACCATATCTAGTATTGAACTTAAGGTCCTTCAGTATGACCTTATGTATGTACTGGGTCCTCTTCATCTTCCCTCCGTCCACGAACAGAGTGCTGAAACCGCTGGCCTCCCTGTCCATGATGCCCTCGCCGTATTGTACGCGGGATTCCTCCGTGTCGTTGAATGTAGACCATGTTACCACAATGTCATTCACTTTCTCTGGAAAATGGAATGAGGAAAGTTTTGAGTATAAGTGTGGCTATAGTCCTCCTGGCCGATTTCGGCCACGGAGGCCAACTGCGCGGAACATATTGCACAAGTGTGTGGGCAGGGTGAACTCTCTGTTCCTTTACTCTGATAGCTCCGACGGCAATCCGACACGACCTGGAAGAGATCAGGCGCAGGAGCAACGGCTAAACGTGGTCTCCGAGGCACGGAGGTATTACTGTGCGGGAAACCAATGTGGCTATAATGGTAAGGGAAGACTAGTGAAACGAGATGGTGAGAGATGATGTGACTTGGAGATTTCCTTAGTTGAGTCCCTAGTTGATAAGTCTTAAAAATAGAATGAAAGATGAAGGCACTGCTGTGACGAGCCCAAATACCAAATAAAGTGGGATAAAGGCGAGAATTGTCTTTTTTTTGACAGCATGGTCGGTGCAATAGCCGAGCGGGAATCTGCTAAGCAGAGCGCGCGTGCGCGGGTTTGATGCCCGCACAAAACAAATATTGCAAATAGATTTTTCGGGTCTGGGTGTCCCTAATGTATGTAAGTTTAAATATTTGTACACACGTGGCGCAGAAGTCACACGGAACACGGGCTTGTGTGACGTCTGCGCTGCGTTAGCGCAGCGTTCAATCGACTCCAGAGAAAACGGCGCAACAACGCGACGCCTGCGCCGCGTTGACGCGGTATCTCAGCTGCGCATACGTTTATCGAACGCCTACCCTGGATAAACGCTAGTGTGGTGTGGAGGCGCACTAAACCTAGCACTCAATTCTTTACCCATTTTAAAATGCTAGGTTTAAATACTTACATACATTTCATCATTTGGGAAAAACTTTGTTGTGTTTATAATAACTTAAAACAGTCTCGTGTTTGTTCCATAACATCTCACACAGCAATAAAATATAAATTACTATACTAGTTACAAATACACTCGCATTACTTTACTATGTGAGTCATACTGTGTGATTTTTCCTTTTCGTTCTGTTGAACATGGGCATGCAACACTAACAGCTAGGAAATAAAGTTTACTTCCCTGTACTTATGTGTTAGCCTTACTTTCAAGGCTTTGTCATGAATTGGACAGAAAATCAGCAAATTCTAAACTCAATGTAGTAGGACAAATAAGTCCAAATTAACAGTTAATAGAACTAAATTAAACCAATTACTATTTAAATTTTTATTTTATAGGATAAATATCCTAAAATTAGCAAATTAAACATATTTGTGATAATTAGACCGTGTTACAAGAAAAACAATGTTATCAATAAATTACTGTTATCAATTATGAATTTAATAATATTATTTAGTTCAGTGCTAGAACTGATATTGACCAAAACATTAAAGATTGATTATCATGTTATTAATTTCTAAATAGTACATGCGTACTTCTTTATCTTTGTTTATCAGAAGATCGTTTTATTTTAATAACACTGGGTATAAAACTAGGCAATAACATTGAGAACAAAAAAAGGAACTACTGGTTGAGCAGTTTTAGGTTCATGGCACAACCAGTTGTTGCCGCGTGAGGTCTACGAAACGCCGGCATGACGACTTGGATACCTTCATGACAGACTGGCCGGATAAAGATACACAGGAAAGATTGGAAGGTTATGGGGGAGACCTTTGTCAGGCAACAGGACAACATAGGTTAATTTAAAAGCACAACTAGAAGACGACCCACTGAGCCAGTTGTGGGATGACGAGAGTGTTAAAAAAAAAAAGAACAAAAAAAAAAAAGTTACAATTTTTACATTTGACTACTAAGGAATATGCAAAACCAGAGATTTGAAAAATAAAATGTTTTGATGGCAGCATAAGAAAATATATAACAATCTTAGGATGGTTAGAAACATCAGAATGTCTGGATAAGGCGGGTTATGAATGGACATTCAAAAATAATTGTATGTTTATTTCTTGTTACTTATACCTACAAACCTATGACTTAAGTATTGTATGTATGAATGACAGAGTTTGTGAAACGTTTGTTAAAAATTATTAATGAAGAAAGGCCGTACCTCCGAAGGCAATGTGAATTTGTTCCGGCTGGCAGTGAGTGCAATCGTACTTCGGTCCTGGGTTCCCTCGTAGACCACCCTTCCCGCCCCAAAATAACTTACTTCCAGAACTTATCCCTATTATTAGGGAAAATATTAGCAACTTCATGTTCCCCGAGTGGGAAAAACTCAAGTATTCTTAAGTTATATTCAAAATGTACATAAAATTAAACACGAGCAAATCAAATTATTATGGGTAATAAGTAGTTATTCGTCACTGAACGGACAATTAATTACTAATTGATCTTTGTTTGTGTATTTCAAATTTTATATCACATCGCCAAATTGACAGAATTGACACATGTCAAATGTCAAAATTACGAATAATGTTGCCAGCTCTTTTGTGTAGTGTTGTATCAACGATATCGGTTTTTTGAAACCGTTACTTTTTACGTTTATTAGACGTTTACAAAAAAAAATCTGATGTTCCGTGTTGTTCTCGTAGACAGTAAATCTGATATTATTAACCATTTTCTCTAAAAAATCGGCAGAACTTTAAAAAGAAAACGATAGTTATTGAAACTCCAAACAATTACAATAAAAATATTAATGAAAACTTGGCAATTATCATTTGTACCCTCAATGTTTGTACCCCATGTAGGTCCCCTCTAAAATAAAGATTCCGCACTTTGTGTATTCGTAAAAATGCTTCTAAAAATATGCAGATAAAAGATAATCACAGAATATTATTTGCAATAATAACATGATTCAAGTTAATCTCAATGCAACCAAATTTTTAAAAAGAGGTGGGTAAACACCTGCGAAAATTTCGACTTTGTTAGTCCTCAAACTTTTACCCATAAAATCCCGTGAAAATAAAATTGTGAAAGTGCATCGTGCACTTTCATAATTATTCAAATGTAAAAATTAACATTTAAAAAATTTTAAGTGTTGTAAATAGGTGGGTACTTATTGTATTAAAATAAATAATTGTAATGCTTTTATTATTTGTGTAACTTCCTACTAAACTACCAATATACATACAATAACAGAAGACAAGACAGATGGCAAGGAAAGAGAAGAAAAATTTTGTTTTTACCAATTTATTTATTATATAATATAAAAACACTTGAAGCACAAATTTTATATGATCAAATATCGTAAGGTTTGTGTTCATTCTTGACGAGCCACAGCGAGTCGATGACCTGGCCCTGTTGTTCAACGCTTACCTGAAATTATAAATAATTATAACCTATCTACTTTGATTGTATCTCAATAATGTCGAAATAAACCAAAATGAACAAAAAAGTCAGCCTTGATAAAAAATAAGTTTCTGTTTGACAAAAACAAATAGCGTTTCAAAATAACAACACGGTACTAATAAAAATCACATTTAACTAGTTTTTATCGGTTTATTTGATTTAATCTCCGAAACAGCTTGGCTGATTTTAACAAGGCAACGGCATATAGCTTATATTAGGATATAAACACGGGTCGCGGGACTAACGAATTACCGTGACACCGGAACATAAAGGGCTATAGCAGGACAACGTGAACGTGGATTTTTCAAGTCTGACAGTCCCTCCCGCCCTGCCCTGGGTGGGAGGACGATAGTCCTGCGACCCCGAAAACAGAATTTTGGAAGGCGAAAGTTGAGACGTTTGCCAAGTAATGCAGCCTACCTGTTCTATATAGACGTGTGTCTTGTTTTGTGCAAGGAGTCGCGTGTAGCCGTAGTCAATACTCCTAAACGCAGACCACGCCGCTGGATCCGCTGCAATAAGTTACCAAGTATGATAGCTGAGTTCAAAACTTTTAGGTTAATATTTGATATCTTTATAAATTACGGCTAGTTTACCCAGTAGTAGTCTTTGGCGATTCAAAACCTGTAAGTTGTTTAATACAACTCCAGCAATTAATTGTTATGTAAATGAAAACACCCACGAAAATAATTTTTGTGTAGGGCGATCCGGGCATTTTCCTAAGGAAAAACAATGGTCTTCTTTCTAATTTTTTTAAGCAATAATGCAGTTATAGACAATCCGTCGTATGACAAAAAGTTAAACATATTTTTTAACAGTTTTCTAAAGTGAAAGTGTAACTGTAAAACAAACAAAACATATGTTGAACACTTGTCTAAAAAAAGTGTGACTGCAAAACGGCCCTTATTTCAACGACATAATTTGATTTTTTTGAGACAGGTGTTCAACAGACATTTAAAAGTTTTTGTGGTACGACGGTTAAAGTTTTGTCTATGACTGGCCAGCAGACAAGAACAACAATAGGACAGCGGTTACAGAAGTAATAACTAAAACGAACTTACGTCTAAAGTGGGAGTGTTCTTCCTTGCATCCAGCTGATCCAGTTATAATGTGCACTGGAGCCCTAGAATATAAAAATATAATCAAGGTTTTAAGGCCCATCAGTGTAGACTCTCTTCTAAGTCTGTGGGCCCATCTTATGTATGTACCTACAGACGCCAGCAAGTCAACCTACCCGAATCTGTCATATTTCGCAAACCGAACATTAAACTTCTGCTATTGTGATGAGGTTGAATATCTATTCTATATATTGTAAATATTGAATACCACAAAATGAATGATGTAACAAAGGTCTTGTAATAATTTTTGGCGATCTAAAAAGAGTGTCCATGGAGTTTCTTGCCCGTTCTTCTCCATAGAGATCTACTTCTTGGTACGGGCATCTACGGTACTTTCACTATTTTTATGTCTGTGACTGGGACTGTGGCACCATAACTTTGTAGTATTTAATTATATTTTTTATGTCTTTGACATTTCAAAAGTGCCCTATTAGTCTATTTGAAATAAATGCTTTTGATTTGATATTTAAGTAATTTGGCAGATTGAGGTAGGTTGATGTGGTGGCGTCTATTATACAACAGTTAAGAATTTTGGGAGCAGTCTTGATGGTAATTAACCGTCGCTGTTTCAAAAACATGTTCTTTTTATCCAAGGCAGTGGGTTTAAGAGTAGACATGTTCCACCTAAACTCCTTTGACATATCTTTGGTTTACAACCAACGGAAATTTCATTTACAACAACCGGCATGCGGCAACGTTTCGTATAGGTACTATTCATTTCACAAACAACTCATTACAAACACATTTTATTTATAAACACTTAATTAATCTACTACTTATTAACTGCCGATGAATCGCTTTCACAAAAAAAATAGATTAAAAAAATATCTGGGTGCCAAAGCCCTCCATCACGTCCATGCAACAACGTAGGAAGCTGACCAATAAGTGCATACTCCAGACTTACCCAGGATTAACGTAAGGATGTTCAGTGGAGCCGTTGTACATCTTGTTGTCGTACATAGGGAACGACCTCTCGTACAGGTGGTCATGAGCCCAGATCACCAGGTCCACACCATAGTCCTTCAGCAAAGGCTCGAGAGCTATGAAAGAATGAAATTTTATTAGTGTTCGACCGAAACTGTATTTTAAGCCGAAACCGGAATCGAATCTTTGGCTCTTTTAGTCTTGATTTCGGCCAAAACCGAAAAGTCCGGCTACATTTGGCCAAAACCGAAATTGTTGCCGAAACACGGAATTTTTATATTGGACGTTAGTTTTTTTTTTGTATTATTAGGTATGCTTACCCCATTTGAAAGATTTGTTATATTAGTCTTACCCCACATTCCGTGCAGACCGACTCGTGTGCGTTCACTCTTGCAGTCCACATCGTGACCATCATTGCAGTACATAGGTCTGTGACCGAACAGCACTATCCATGGTCTCTTCGATCTGCAACAGGACAGACTTCATAAACATGCAGTGCCGTAACTAGCCTTTTTTTAAATCCAAGGTGATCCATCAATCGAATCATTCGATAGCCCTTTACGTTCTATGGTCACGGTTACCTGATGAGGTAGGAGGTGGTGGAAAGTTGGTAGGAAGGTGAGGACGCCGTGTTCACCTCTCCAGACACTCCTCAAAGAGGGATCTTGCCATGCGTTTATGGCTGCATATAATTTTAACCTGACCTGTTCTCCGGAAGGTTAGCTTTCTCCAAATCTTCTTTGAGCCAGTCATACTGGTTGCTGATGAGTTTGATGCCGTAGTTGATGTAGTAGTACACCTCCGTGGAGATGGACACGAAGTGCACGTGCCCGAGGTCGAAGCTGTAGTATAGACTCGCGTCGCGGCCCGGCATCGCGAAGCGAGCTGCGTAGTTGCTGAAGTTACTGCGGATAGATAATGATATAGCATGAAAGCTTTTAATACTTGGCCCATATTGCAGTCGGGAGACCTACGAAGAAATGCTACACAGAACTGTCCCCCGATTGCAATAAAAATCTTGTTTTTTATTTTTCAGTTAAGTGTTCGACAAGCCAGGTAGTTTTTTTTATTCATTCATAAGTACCATCCCTCTCACAATTAATTCATCTTTTCACCTAATCTAGGTTCAAAAGAGTTAGAAACCTCTGACATTTTTACAATCAACTTTGTAATAGTTACAAGTGTTTCATTCCCGACCAGATCCCTAGCTAAGTCCTATATTATACGTACTACTTTTCCTCATGATTCCCAGGACACGTCATGTAGGGTACAATGGTCGCCAGAGGTTCAATCTGCCTCATAAACTCGTCGCCAACCAGAGCGTTGTGAGAGTCCATGTCGTACGCAAAATCTCCAACGTGCAGGATTACATCGAAGTGAGAGCGCTGAGTCTCTTCTTGCAGGTAGGACAAAGACTGGAAATTAAAACTTTGGGTTTACAAAATAAACTATTTAGAGGAAAACTAGACATTGGAAACTTTATTAACTGATTATGTAGAAGAGAATTAAAAGTAACAGGCTTTTATAAAGTTCGTAACATCGACCAATGTGGCTTCCGAAAAGTAACTACGCTCTGATCCAAGTGTGATAAGTTTTGTACTGCCGTAGACGATTCCGTGGAAGTATCGAAATTGAAGGATTTAAATTGACTGTCGTGCTATCAACACAAAGAAATGGTAACAATATTGTGTTAAGTCAGTTCATCTTAGCAGTTTTCAAACACTTGGGTAGACAAAGAATACAAAAATAATATCATGAACAGGCGACTGTCTAGTAAGGAACAAAGAAGAAGAAGTAGAGTAGTGTAACATA
The DNA here is from genome assembly GCA_028554685.1 of Agrotis ipsilon. Taxonomy (NCBI): domain Eukaryota; kingdom Metazoa; phylum Arthropoda; class Insecta; order Lepidoptera; family Noctuidae; genus Agrotis; species Agrotis ipsilon. The sequence goes on from CM052956.1 coordinate 581,379, forward strand.
CTTGTGCATTCCCGCTGCCCATGTCTCCGTAGATGGCAGCTCGTACGGGCCAGTCTTCACCCGCGGGTGCCGTGCGGAACCAGAACTGATCGGACCAGCCATACGCAGAGCCCACATGGTAAACTGTCAACATTAGCACATCTGTAAGTGTCTAGGTACCTTAATGTCAAGTGAGCATAAGCTCCTGCAGTGTTATTTGGTTACCCACTGGAAATGTCTTAGTAAGTTAGTAGTAGATACTGCATTTGTGACCAAATGATGTCTACAGGCTTGCAAAGCGGCGGAATACCGGTGTACTTTTACGAATGCTCCCGGAGTTTACAGGCGTAAATATTTGTCTCTTTGTCAGTAACCATACTGTAAACAATAATAACTGCGCCACTATTGCTAAGTTCGCATTTAACAAAGCTAAAGATGGATTAAATTGATCAGCACAAAACAGTGGGCTCCAAACTCCGGACCCTCGAATGATGAAGTATCTCAGTTAAATGTAGATACGTTGTTGTAGGTCACTAAACGAACGAGAGCCTGAGTCTGATCGCTGATATGCAGACATGACACGCCACAGACGTCGTGATAACCTAGCTGACCTACTAGTTTTCAACGTTAATTATTATGTTTTGCTTTCGGTCTTTTTTCTAAATGTGAGGGGGTCAACGTTTTATTTATCAACAGGTCTATTGAACGCAAGTGCTGTGATTGGTAGAATTAATTATGTATCAAAAAGTTTTCGAACCCAAAGACCGGGCCATAAGGATTGGTAATTTTTGAAGTCCGGCTAATCAGTATATCCAGACCCGCAACAACTATTTGTAGGTCATACAAATATTTGTTCCGTATAGGAATCGAAACAGCGACATGCTGCGCAGCAGTCCAATTGCTTAATCACTGCGCTAACCGTGCCGTTTTTACAATATTTAGTCAGGTATCACTAAGGGCAGCATAATAAGACATACCGTAACTAGTGTTAAACTTGAGATCTTTCAACGTAACAGTGTGGATGTACTGGCTCCGTTTCTTCCGTCCACCATCCACGAAGATCTTGCTGGAGCCTCTGGTCACCTTGTTCATGATTCCTTCGCCATACTCCACTATTGACTCCGGTGTATCTTTAAACGTCGACCATGTTACCACTACGTCATTCGATTTTTCTGGAAATTCAGGTTTAGCATGATTTTGAGAAATTCAGATTTTCTTAATTCATTTGTTAAGTACGAGTATGTCATTGATGAGAATAATGGAGGTCAGATAGAAAGTAACTTCTTGTGAAATATTGGTACCTATGCATACAGATGCATCTGGTTAGACTGGAGTCAATCCCAACCTAAGAAGAGACTGGACATATGTGAAAAAGTCGACGACATTGATACCCAAAGAATAAGCCTTTGCTCTGATACGTCGAAATTTGACAAAAGATTTACGATGAAATTGGAGGTGAGCAGCACGCCATAAGTTTTTAATTATAAGGAATGCGATCTACTGCCGCACAATATCTGAATCATCAAATAAGTTTACTGCTAGGTACGCATTGTTAGGTATTTTATGCAATAGAAATAATTGAGTTAGGTACTAGCAGGGGTCACTACCTACTTCAACAAATAAGGTTAAACGGACATGGACTCTGACTTACCTCCAAATGATATGTGAACTTGTTCCGGTTGGCAGTTACCAGTACCGCAATCGTCCTTAATGCCTGCAATCGCTCTAGAAAAATCTCTACCACTACTTAAACCTAGTACAAGCGAAATTATAAACAACTTCATCTTTGTTGAATTATTCCAACAAGACGTGCACGGTCTGTGCCTCGTAATTAAATACTAACTAGCTCATTGGAGTTAAACATACAATAATACCGATAAGTGTTACTGACACATTCGTCATTGTTTTGCGAATGATTTATCACTGCTACGCTTCTTCCTTTGTTAATATGTTTACTTTATTTTTCATAATAATTATGTCGTTTACAATAATTAATAAGTAGAAAATGCATGTTTAAATTCATTGTTTTAAAATTAGTTTAATAGTTACAAGTTACGCCATTAACCATTACCCAAATAAACGAATCTTTAATTAACAGGCTATACGCAAATCAAGATTTTTTTGCGGTGTAGGTCTTATGTGACAAATCTCGTCACTTTAGGAATCCTAAACGATCCAGAATGAATCGAGTAGTTGTTCAGCTATATCTGCAGACACCTGAATACATACAAGGCATAACTGTGACATGTACAGTCACGAGCACTAATATATATACATTGGTCACGTTTTCTAAAATATCTTAACTTATACTTTTCAAAAAATATGTGTACAACATGTTTTTCTAAATAACCTAACCATCAAACTGTGACAAATACATTGGTTTCACAGTAATATAAACGAAGCAAAATCAGAAAACAGTATACATTTCTAATGTTATTATTAACTATCCATGACAATTTCTATAACATATATACAAGTAAAACAAATTGTATACGTGTTATAGAAATTGTCATGGATACATTATAATGATATTGGAAGTGTATACCTATTTTTTCCTGTTTTTGTTAATAAGTTTATTACAGCAATGATTACAGTTTTATAAATAAGTAGGTAGGGGCTGGTTATTACTGCAATAAATCAAGGACTTACGAAATCAGAGTTGTAATTCATTACCAAAAGTAATGATTATTATTATTAATAAAGCCTATTAAATATACTTAATAGTTATGCATAGTTTTTTTTTTACTTTACCCCGCAATTAGTCTTGTATGGTGGGTGTGTTTACAAACATAGAAACTCACATGACACGAACACCCAGACCCGTAACAACTAATTGCAGATCATACAAATATCTGTTCCAATTGCTCAGCCACTGCACCAAACGTGTCGACGCATTATTCAAATATATCGTGACTAACGGACACCCGCTTAAGGCTTAAGGGTTTATTGCATTCATCATTATGAACAATTTTGGGCTCTCAACTGTTTCATTATAATTTTCGCGATTTTAGGTCCCATAGTAAAAGAAAAATTAATCATACTTATTTATGAGTACAATAACCTCTTAAGAGGGTGTGCGATAATTTTATCCACTTTTCGTAGAATCACCCAATAGAGAGGACAGCGTCCTCCTTCCGCCCCAACCGCAGTGGTACACGGCGTCGGACGTCGGCAGACGATCTCCGGCCACCGTAGGCACGGGCATGCGGACAGTGAGTAAAGGGGGGCAACTCGCTGTCAGACCATGGACATGCACGGGTCGACGGCGCGTCGTGTTCCACGCGCACCTCAAAGAGCGTCAGCAAAATGACGGGGCCCCCTCTCAGAGGGCCAAAGCCTTCCGGGGCGCGGGACTTATACCATCACCATGACCCCGGAACATAAAGGGCTATTGAAGGACACCGTGGATTTTAGTCAGTTCAAGTCTGACAGTCCCTCCCGCCCTGCCCGGGGCGGGAGGACTCATTTGATGATTATACCAAGATAAAAAAAAATAGCACAATAGATTTAGGACGGTACACGGAAATAAAAACAGTCGACGGGTGAGTCAATACACTCGATGATGGCTACTTTTACCTAACTATGACAAAATGTGTAGGTATAACGCAAATTAACGAAAAGAAGTAATAAATAAATAATACAATAAGATCTTATAGCTATGTATTTGTATTATATACACTTATTTTTTCAATGAGGTTAAATTGCAATTTGTTAAATTAGGACTTATTTCCGACCTCAAGCTCCTTGAAACTGCTGCTTTGTAATTGTTTACATAATTTCGAAACTGTATTGTTTACATGTTTTTGAAAATTGTGAATTAAAACCGATCTCAAGCTCCTTGAAACTGCTACTTTGTAATTGTTTATATAATTTCGAAACTGTATTGTTTACATGTTTTTGAAAATTGTGAATTAAAACCGGTCTCAAGCAGATTGAAACTGCTGCTTTGTAATTGTTTACATAATTTCGAAACTGTATTGTTTACATGTTTTTGAAATTGACTTGGTACATAATAATGTAACTTAAAGTTGATATTATTTTTTGGCAAACTATCGTTAACGAAATTTTGATAAAAATGTGTAGTTAATTTTGACTTAGTTTAACGTTTACATAATTATTGGCCACAGTTGGCAGAACTTATTTTTGCAATTTAATATTGTTACATTAATTTAAATTTTAAGGTCGTATCTATGTCTTTGCTCGTGACTGTAGGTAAAAGAATAATTGGCAGTGTGTAATAAAAAGTTTTAAGTAGTACTTCTATTATTAAATATAGGACATCATCATAAATTGCGAAACAACCTGAGCTGGCTTGTGGATTGGCAGTCGATGTCGTCACTGATTCCTTCATCCTTGGTGGACTCCTCGACCTGAGCGTCGAGTCTGGCTCCTTGTATTCCATGAAGGATTAACTATGCTTTGCGAAAACTTCTTATTTTAGGAGATTTAGATGCCGAGGGTATAAGATCTGTACCAGATTAAGCTATTAAAACTGCGGAAGTCGACCTTGACGAAAAAAAATCTATCTTTCTGTAACTCTCCTAATTTTGCGTCCCATATTTGGTCTTTCACCATTTTTATTTTTTACCATCTATGAAACATATGGAATGCAATAAAGAATTGAGTACTGAGTCCTCCAAATCCAACCAACTTGGGGAAATTCCATAAACACAAAAATAAATATATGTATATCGAAAACAGTTTTTAAAATGAACAAAATCTTATGTACTACATACAAATAACGTTTGGAGTACCGCAAGGAAGCATCTTGGCTCCTACCTTATTTCTGATAAGATAAAACATACATCAAACTAAATCACAAATCTTAGCCCTTCCAAAGCGAAATGTAACTGATTCGCAGATGGTGCTGTCCTGTTTCGCTGCCCAAAAATTGTGAAGAACAATAACACTAAACATTTTTTTCATGCATTCAGAATTGTAGCTAAATAATAACACAGGCCAATCTTCCTGTTTAAACCGCGCTTGCCGAAGTTTATCTGTGGATGGGTGATCATGTTTCATAGCGAGTTTCCCCCGTGCCTCGGAAAGCACGTAAAGCCGTTGGTCCCGGCTGTCATTTGTAGATCTTTGACAGTCGTTACTGTTAGTCAGAAGCTCTTAAGTCTCACAACCAGTCTTACCATGACCTATCGTACCCATTTACTGGGTTGTGGGGTCCTGGTACTGGCAGACACTCCATGTAAAATACTGATATCTAGCTGCATCTGGTTTGACTGTAAGCCGTCCCCAATATATTTAGTTGGGAAAAGGCAGGCAGATGATGATTATGTTTTTCCCAGGTTAAATTCCAGGCAATAAGGTAACCAGTAGACAAGTGTGTTGTAATTAACAAATAAAAAGCGTCATTTTTTAACAACTGTTTATTCAGTCATAAATTCAATATGCAAAAATACACTTATTTCCCTAATCACAATATAACTAAATGGCGTTAAAAATATACTAAAATACACTTGGCAAAATTAGTGAATAATTTCGCGAAATAGTAAAGTTATTTTAGCCTTGTTACTTATAAGTATCAAAATATCGATCTAACGTTGGAAGAGAAATACACATTTCATAACGCTCGTAATTGCTAGCAGAATAACTACAAAGATTTGGGACTTCTAGTAAAGTAAAGCCATCATTATTGCGATGCCAAACATAGATTGAATAGTATATGATTTAACTTCTGCTTGCTTTTTCACCAATACGAACATTTCAGTCTTTAACGATTAGGTAAAGGTAAACATGCCAGAAAAAGGCGGTAAAGTCAATTTAAAGCTTGGCTCGTCAGATCGGTTCAATATTGAATTTATATTCGTTGAACTTTCTAAACCTAAAAATTCTTACTTTGTTCCGCTAATTTTGCCAACGTCTTCACTATTTACACATCATTAAAATTGAACTTATATCATGCTAACTAATTTGTACTTCAGGTGAACAACAATTAACGATAATGATTAATGAACACACAGTAGTACTTTTTTAATGAGAATCAGTACTGTAGCTATCACCTTTTTTCCACCAACCACATCAACTTTAATGCTCTCATAATTAATGCACCGTTTTACGAAATATCGTAATAAAATTCAACGATTCCTTTCATAAAAAATTAAATTAGTCTATTACACCGCTACCCATTCGTTCAGTGCGAATAATATTACTAAAGAAATATTTTCTTGTGCAGTACTGATTCTCATTATATTACACCTATACAAAACTCAACAGCTAAGGCACCAAAAGAAATATCTTAGATCAAATTCATTAAACATTAACAGTTTACAACAAACCAAAACTAGCTTCTCCTTCGCTCTTATTTTGTTTAATAAACTTTTTGTTGCGACCTATACTCATTTCACCTTCGCTCCTCAAAGGTATTATACCGGGTGGATAATCTGACACTGAAGAAGAAGTGACGGAGTCTGTATCTGACACTAGTCTAGTTCGGCTTAACTTCCTTCTAAGCTTAATTTCGCCTAAACTACTGATCTCTGAGGAATCAGCTTCCAAAGAGCTTGTACTTGTTGCTGTAACATTTGTTTTCTTTACATTTTGTACTTTCGGAGCAGGTTTTCTTTCAGTTCGTGGTACACTATCCCCCAGATTGGATAAAACTTCACCAGAAGTTCGCGGTAAACGCAAACTAAATCGTGGTGATGATAGGTTTATGGAAATGCCAGGATCTTCTTCGTTTTCAACTTCTAATCTAACCTCATCTTCATTCACGACGAAAATTAATGGACTTGTATGATGATCGACGGTTAGTCTTGAGAAAGGCGATGTAGTTCTTGTTTTAGTTCTTGTAGGTGAAGTCATTACATTTTTCACGTGAGCTGGAGACGTTTGTGTGTTCTTCTGGGATGCCGCCACGTTTATCTTTATCTCAACTTCTTTTGAAGTCGACGGTTTTTCAATATTCTTTTCTAATACGCCCCCATACTCTTCAACTATAAGTTTTTTAATAAATTCTTTGTCTAAGTTAAATAGCTTTTCGATCTCACCTTTAGGGTCTATGGTTGGTTGGTTCGTCCAAAGATCGTTGTGAATCGGTTGTATATTGTTATCAGGGATAGGGGACGTTTGAGTCTCTTTGGGAGATATAATTTTTTTTGCAATACTTTGTGTGGCCGAATCTTGCGTGTCAACAGAATGCACGAATTCAAAAACATCAACTTGATTCTTGAAAGATAGGTTTGAAATTTTTGTATAAGTTCTATTTTGAACATTAGTTTGCGAAGAACTCGGAACGGGTGCAAACTCTTTATTATGATTTTCACTATCACTGTCATCGTTTTCTGATTGATTAGTATTTTCTTCATCGCTAAAATTCTTATCATCGATGGAATGTATACTGTTTGTTTTATTATTATCCGATTGTCTAGAGCGATCAGATTTGTCATCCTCAAAATCGTCAATATAACTATCGTTTTCTTTGACTTCATCGCTATCAGTTTTTTGTTTTTGTATGTTCATTTCGCTATCGGTATTCTTCATATTTTTCGATAACGTCTCACTCACAGTTTTTTCTATATCAATAACTTCTTGTAATAAATTTTCATCAGATGTGGTAAGAATATTAAGTTTATCTTTTGGTTTATGGGCTTGAGAACTATGTATGCTGAAAGAGTTCTCCTTACTACTTAATATCCGATCCAAGATAGGACTCAATCGTATATCCCTGTTGTTAGGAATGTCTGATATTTCTTTTTCAATGTCACTGGCTCTTGCACCACCTACAGTTAGTTTAGAATAAGGTATATACTCCAAATTATTTAAGCAATTTTGTTGAGATGTATTATCTTGATGTTTATTCGTTTTTCCCGAGAAACTCTTAACTTTACTTTTGGTTTGAGGTAACTTACCTTTCTTTGAAGTTGTTGTACCATATACGGAATTCAATTTCTTTCGCCACTCATCTAAATTTAAATGTGATCGCTTTTCAGACTCTTTTTTTACATTACTTTTCTTGCGGTCGAAACGCACTGAAGTTTTTGGAGAAGATCTAATATTTGTTAATATACGTTTCTGTGTCTTTAACTTCATTTGTGTGTCAGAGCTGATATTATTTGTAGTAGAGCCGCTACTATCATATGTTGACATTTTCGACACTTTTCTATTTGTTACAGATTGTTTTGACTGCTGATTTTGAGGCATTTCGTGGACCATATTAGACAATGTTATGCCTGGTTTGTTAATTGGTTGGCTAGTTTCATGTTGTATGGCGACTACTGCTACATTTTTTTTTACTACCTCAAGTTTCTCAGATTCTTTGACCTCAGGTACTATATCTAACTGCAAAACTTTCTGTTCTTTCAATTCGCTCCTAATATTTATGCTTGGCATTTCCTGAATTTGTAAACCTTTAGATGGCATTTTAAGTTTAGATTCTACATACTTATAAGAATATTCATTATAAGCTACTGCTGGGGCGTTGACTACTTTACCATTATTAAGCTTTTCAATCTTTGTGCTATTTGTATCACCACCTATTTTAATTACGTTAGTGCGAGTTATTTCTAAGTTTCTATTAAGATTAAGTTTCTTCTTTACTGGTTGATTACTAACTGGAACGTCAACATTAGTGTTTTTAAGATTTTGTGAGTTACCGTAGGGTTTGTTATTTTTTGTTGTATCTTGCCTCGTCTTCTGCTCTGGTACAGATGAAGGCTGTGAGGATTTATCAACAATTTTGTATCCGTGGAATTTGGCATTTACTATTTCCTCAATATGAACTTTTTCGTTAAATTCCTCGTCTAATGGTGTGGGAGTTGTTCTGACTTGCTCTCCCGGCTCATGAAATTTCGACAGTTCTCCAGAGAGTTGCTTCAGGTTATCCGCAGTCGATTGCAGCGTATCATGCAGTTTCCTTAGTATTATTTCATCTTCTGGTTTTAAAGCTGGTTCTGTATTATTCCATATCTCATCATCTATGATATTAACCATTTCGAACTTGTTGCTGCTCTCAACCTGAAAATTTTAAATGAAAATCGATGTTACTATCTTACTAATCTACCGTGTTTCAGGGCAGTATAAATAAATATGCCTCTCGCAAGTTGGATCTATTAAGCACGATTACATTTAAAGAGGTCAGCAATCAAAAAGATAGCTGCGTGTTAGGGTAGTAAGTCGGCGTGTTTGATAATATTAATACTAACCAAATATCGATCGACTGGGTATCTCGCCGAGACACTTCTCATCTGTTGGTCAGGCACAGGGGTTCGGAGCGGTCCGTCGTGCTGGCACTCCTCTCTGTGTACAAACATATTTTTTTTTTAGATATTTTCATTTGAATTTCCGTATTTAATAGGAATTCATTGAACGACAGAACTACAGCCATGATAACTTCTTTATTAATACGAACTCGGGGAGGCATAGTCAAGGACGTTAATAAATAACGAATATAAGATATTTTTTCCATTAATAAATTAAAAGGACGTCTCAAAATGTTGTATTATATATATTATTGACGCACGACGACGTATGGCAATAATAAAGTTGTTTTCTCTATGTCTTTGGCTTTTTAAATAACTACAAAACGTGCTGGAAGTCAATCTGTTTGAATCCTGGCTGAAGAAAGAACACCTCATGCAAGTAACGGATCATCATCAACGTCGGCAGTAGAGTGATTTGCGGTAGAATTTTTTATACATTTTAGGATCTCCCATTTTACGTCGTTGTGCATAAAAATGGTTAATATCTAAATTCTCTATAGTTAGTTCAATGAAACAAAGTGCTTCTTAGCAGGGTTGTTTTAATATGAGGGTAAATAAAAATGCGAAAGTATACAAAATCACATCAATTGTATTTCACCAACATTTACATTAACGTCTTAATCGAAGCATTTCACTTGCTGCTTACAGTAAGAAAGAGTCAAGTCTCAAAATGATACATATGTTTTGTGTCGATACGCTGTCGACTTCTACAAACAAGCCTATGGGTAAAGGCGGACAGTAATAGTTTGATATGTTACATGTACGCTAACAGGACGACAACTTTCCACAGAAGTGGGTCAAGAAGAAAACCCTGAAGAACTCCTTCTATAACTTGTACAACAGTTTTGAGATCTTTGTTACAACAATTAGCAAAATTATGTATTAAAGTCAAATACACATTTCATATAAAAAAAAGAAACAAATAATGCGCAATCTTTATGATGTCCCTGCCAAGAATGGTCAACAAACTCAAACGTCTCAGCAAATGTGGAACATTTAACTTTTCATTTAGTCCAACTCCGATATTGACGTACATGTAACATAACAAACACATAAAAAAGTATCATGCACAATTTGTGCTTACAATTTTTCACCTTTGCCGATCTTGGCGACAGTTAATTAATATTTGACAAACCCGTTCCGCGGGTGATTTCCACTGATAATACTAATATCAATTTCGAATCTATCAGAATCGCGACGTTGAATAAAAGCCCACGGACGATATGAATTACCATACATCATGAAACTAAATTAAATCCATCTGAGGTACTTACATCATTTAATATAAAATCAGACCAAAAAAAGAAAATACATAAAGAAGGAACATATAAATACAAAAAGTATTATTATGAAAAGTATGTATGTATAGAAATGTTTTTTGTATAAGCACAAAATGTAGGATCTAATTTTAGTATTTCATGTAAAACAACTAGTAATAATAGTTTCAAATAAAAATATAATAAAAAACATGGCTCAATGTCCTATTAATACTGGATCTATAGCCCTGATTGTATTGGCTGTATACCAATGCTACCTAAATATTTACATGTAGATAAAGTATGTACAACGTACGTATATGTACACAAATAACATCTAAAATAAATAATCGACATATCAATTTCATTGTATGCTCTAACTTTTAATATTTAAAGACACTGTGTCGTCTCGTTTTTAAGATAAAAAAGCTATCGAATTTAATGATATTGAAGTAGGTACGATTAAGTTTTGACAAGCATAAATATTTAAACTTAACGATGATCGAAATCTCGAGTATGATTCAGCAGACAGTGTAATTTTGAATATTACATCATAAATTCACCAACTAGAGTACCAATAAAAAGAATATACGATTCAAGATTCGATCATCACATCGCACACTACAAATCTGATGAGAAACACAAGAATATACTGAAGCTAAACGGTCGTCGTCTGATAGTTTTCGAAACTGACGTAAACTACGAATCGTTTAACATTATGACATATATAATGATAATAATATAATGATTACTTCACTTTATACAAATAGCAGCGAGTTTTAAGAGTTCCTATAACGGCCGCGTGTTCGCGGTTCTGACAATTTGACATTTCACAAAATGACTAGGTACGCCCCCTCACGTATGCAAAGCGATCTCGCTAACACTGCGCTCGCCGGCGCGCGCGCCGCAACCGTGGACCGCGCGGACGACGGTTGCGGCGCGAGCGAAACACTCCCGAGTAAAGTTTAACTTATCCTTACGAAATAATCAACTCAAAAGACGCGGCTCCGAGAGCTCGCCGTCACAATACAATTTTGATTTCTAAATTATCATTGCCGCTAAAATATAAGTTTCAACCAAAATCTCGTAAGCGCAATTTTGTCGCCGAATGCGAGACAGTAACGGAACTCGAGCCACTCTGAATAATCGCTTCATAGTAAAATAAGACTATTTTGTATGCGCTGTGTGTGATAAATACAATATACATCAATCTACGGTCTGTACAGGGAGCGATACGCATCCGTTATTAAATAACTACGATTTTAAAATCAGTACTCTGGACTACATAATGTCATGATTATTATATCGTATAATACTTGTATAGTATATAAGAATCACATAAATAAATGCCATGTTCACTATGGTTCAGGACCTAAGGGTAACTAAGAAAATGGCATCCGAAGAAATGTCTGCTCTCGCAAAGCAGCGTACCACCCTCGAAATGTAACAATTCCTAACGAGGAGGACCTCAGATCATCACATTCTTTAGCGTGATTAGTGTTCATATCAACACAATATAGTATCAATCGAAAATTTGTCAAAACAGACGTCCGCTCCACTCGGAATATCGCACCGCACTCGCCGTTCGACACTAGTCGACGGCACGAGCTCATTAATAAATAAAAAGATGCGATACGCCGAGCACAGCGCCCTGCGGTGCAGCCGACGCCGCTCGTCGGCCGCGAAATCCATGTCCGTATCGTCGATGGCTATCGGTGAGCGAACTAAAGATACAAGTTTATTATTTACAAAGTTATATACAAGTGATCGGTTTGTACGGACGAGGGCCCGGCCTCGCCCCGCCGCGGAGCCGCGCGTCCATGCGACGCTTGCGGCCGCGTGCCGCGGACATACTCCTCCCGTGCGGTTCACAACGAGAGGGACAAGAGGTAAAGTCGGGGCTGCGGAGCGCTGCCCTAGGTCTCCCGTTCCTTCTTCGGCTTGAACTCCTCCCCGAGGATCGTAGCTATTTCACCCTGCATGAATGCCCATGGCACTGTCGAATTAGCCAACGGACATTTATCCCCACTTGGACAGTATACCTGTGGACAACGAAACAATTTGTTGAATTCATTTGTCAATTCAAAATTTGAGAACATGTGTTTAATTCCAGAAGAGCCATTGGCCGTGATTTTCTCATTAGATCTATTTACATAGAAAAATAAGTAAAAGGATCGTATGTTTTTTTTTTGGTTATTGTACACTTTTCATCACACATTTATGTTGAACTGATTAAATAAAATGTAGAACTAACCTCTGATCCTTGCTGTCGCTTGATAGAATCTCGGGAGCAGGGGAAGCAGAACTTGTGGTGAGGCTGACTGGGGCACTGCACGAAGTGAGTGTCCTCGAGGCGCTCCTGGCAGAGCGTGCACTTGAGCAGCGGTGCGGGAGTTGGCGCTGCTGCCTCCGCTCCCTCTCCCGCCTCTGTCGACGACACCGATGTCGTCGACGACACATGCCGGGAGCCCGACGACCGCCGCCCGCCGTTCGACCCTGTCGGACCGGAATGGAATCGTTAGCTACCGTCTGCCATACGCAAGTTCATGGAAGAAGAAAATATGAGTACAATGAGAGTGGCGTCCGCATTCGCATTAGCCACGTGTCGAGGTGAGGCTCGTGATAGGTCAGCAGACTGTAGCTGGACGGTATGGGCGCAAGCGGTCGTCGGGCGCCGCGCCGCGTCTCGGCAGCGCCGGCGCTGTGATCGGACGCCCGCCCGAGTCCGACCCCTCACACGATACGACACAGTGAACGCGGACTACCGTTAATCTGCACCGGCAACTTTTGCAAAAACTGACGTGTTCGCAATACTTTCTTTTCTACACGATACACTGACACGTTTAATTGTAGTGAATCTTTTTCAACGGTACGAATAAAGTATAGAAACTGGTTTGACGTGTTTATCAACAACGGCAAACACTTGTACGATTTGGGCTTGAGTTTGATTTAGTGATTTTTCAAGTACCTGATGAGTTGGGAGAGTGTTGGCTGGAGCGACTGGCAGACCTCTGTGGAGGTGGCTGTGGTGGTGATCCACCAGCAGATCGTGGTGAGCCGGGAGGCAACGTGTCTGCCACAGACATCAAAGCGGCCATCGGTGATGGACCGGCCCCGGTCACTCCTGTCACGGGCGGTGAACCTGCCGTGCGACCCAGTGGTGAGCCAGCTGAGCCATTTGTTAGCGGAGTTGCGTTACCATAGCCTGTGGAAAAATGGTTTTCTGGTCACGATAATGCGTAGGTAGTACGATACTGTAATAGCAAAAGTCGATATTATGTTACCATTCTTAGATAAGAGATTTATTGAGAACTTGCTGAATTGTTACTAGTCAGGTAACATGGTTGAGATAAAATATATTGAATGCCTACCCGCATTGCACAACGTAAACAAATGAGAAATAAATATTGTGTGGCAGACAGATATAAGAAAGAAACATTCACCGCTACACTTCTATAACGATGATACTACAATCTCAACATGTAAAACGAAATAAAAGTGAAAATTGATTCAATATGTCACCGTTTAGAATAGTATTTGGCACAAGACGCTGAACAAGAGTTTCGTCGACGCACCACAGCCATACGACATCATTTCAATTTGTCCGAATAACCTCACATTCAATGTTGGATGACACATCGTTTGCGGTGGACCGACGGATAGTAAACACACGTTCGCACACGCATATAATATCTTATAAATAGCATTGTGTGTTAATACATACTACGTAGTGAACGGCGATGTGTCATTGCCTGTACCTCTACCATGAGTTGTCATCGAAGACTTACTCGCTAGTGTTGAAATCGCTAGCATCCTTACTTGGATGATATAGATTTCGGTAATGCTTTCACAATGACATTCATTGAATTAAAAGAAACTCTTTCTTTCTTACTAAAACGAAGAGAGAACGGCTTATAATACGTCACTGTGTGGTAACCCTGTATCACAGACCTGGGTTGTGTAGTTTGAAAGTCTACAACAATAGATTATTTGGATAATGTACTACAAGGTGCCCTGCTGTTTCAATTGTTGATGGATTTCTTCTTGGCATTCAATTATTTAAAAATGTAACCTTACAAAATTTCCAAATAGTTTCCCCTAAACGTAGGTAAACTTGCCAAGCCACTTGTAATTTTGAGAGTGTGCCTAATAAGTCAACTCAGCTCAAGTGTCTAAATAAGTGAGTATTTCAACAAATAAACGATAAAGGGACCTTAGAATTATTTTCCGTTCATCATGTACATATTGCATGTGACATATTGCACGGCGCTGCGTCGTTGGTTTTCAAATTCAGCAGCCACCAACATATTCCGTAATAAATCAGCTCTCATAAACATTATTTTGACTTTTTTATACTCAAAAACTCATTTGTCGAATTAGTTACTACTGGTGTTTTGTATGGTGATTTATATGGTGTTCATGGTACGGATTTTAACTCTTTCTATGACCGCTAGGGGCACTGTTCAGTATTTCATACAATAATTTAACGGAAAAACTAACGAGTTTTGGCTGCGTAACCTCATGGTAGAGGTACTCGTCACACAACGTCGCGGTGCGCGACGGGCCTTTCGGACTGACTGCTATATGGTACGTATACGTATAGTAATTGAAGATACGAGTGCCACACTCGTATGTGCAACGATTCGTGTCGCGAACAGCCACAGCGACGTTGCCAAACATCGTGCGATGTGGGTCCCGTATATGTACTCTGTCAGTCGACCGTTGCTACGTTATGAAACTTTTATTGCGACTTCAATTCACACTAACCGATAAATAAACAACAAAAATAAGCTGCTACCAGTATCTCGGAAATAGCATTTTATGCGTTTCTAACTGAGGCGTTGTCAAGAGCTTACTGCCAATGTATGGATGGTAAATTGATAACACATTTCCTATGTGATACAATGGTTATCACACCAAAATAGCATATTCATGAATATAGACTATAACCATTTGGGTAATTGTATACTAGCATATTGAATAAAATCAGCATTCGTGATTAAGGAAAATATATTATTCGTTGTTTACCTCGATGACATGTTCTTTACAAAGTTACTAAAAATTCGTTCGATCAGAACTACTTTCTTCTATTGTCATTGAATATAAACATTGGATTATTCATGATGGTAACGTGCAAAAGGGCGTGAGTTATGGTCCGTTGATTCTGTGTAAAGGCACGGCCCATATGGCTGCGGTGTCGTCACGCGCGGTGACCTTTTTGGCCGACGGCTCGTGGCGAGCGGCCGCGAGCTCCCTATACACACGCCAACGGAATGTGGTCGAGCCACTCTGCCAAGCGTAGGCAGGCGCTATATTTTTTCGCCCGTCGGCCTACCTACATACGTACGCGAGCGAAAATGTCGTCACGCGACGTTGCCACACCGCTGTGTCGTGCATGCATTCACGGCGCTGTGGCGCGTTCTGTGTTACGTGGGTGTTTGTACGTAAAGCCGTGGTGTGCGAGAGGCCGCGGGCGCGGGCTCGCTTTCGAGAACGCTCAACCAGTCGGACCGGTTTCGTATTTTTGGACTGAGTTAATGCACCTACCTAGATATGAATCCAGTGGCGGACGCTTGCGCAAAACATCTACACTCATCCGTATCAGCACGTTCACGTTCGCTTGCTATCGTTCGTGTTATCAAACTGCGCGTGACTTTACCAAATAACTATTTTTTTACACTATGTAGGTTACATTACGATATTTGTAAACAATGGAAATTTCGAGTTGTGTCAACACTCGTATTTACCATAAGAACCCAAGGTGCTAATGAGATTTGCTCTAAACGCGCCATTTTTTTATCAATTCCATTGATATTGTGCTTGGCATAGAACTGATTCTTCATGTTTTAATTATATTTTCGGGAATGTCATTCATAGTCGTTACATATTACGATCTATAGCTACACAATAATATTACAGGTTAAAACATTTTGTTCCCTGGGGTAAACAGGTTTAAGAATGTAGGTAGGTATGTTAAAACTTGCTAAACTGGTTCTAATTCTTCGAAAGACATATCCTGAATCTGGGATTCTGTATATGCAGCATTCGGATCAAATAACAATAATAACCAAAAGTGGCTAATACTTGCTGGTTATCCTGAGGATTACCAACATTTTTAATGTAAAGTATTTTTGAGTACATTATAGAATTTAAGAAAGAGAACTTTATTGGTAACAGACGGCATACCTACACAATAATATACAAAAGAATAATAAACAAATGATTTAAAAAGTATAATTAAAATGTATTGGTACATAATTGTTTGCCCCAAGGATGCGCCAAATAGGCCCAGATAAGCAAAAATGCCCGTCAACTAGTGCCTGACGCTAATTTACCACAAAGAAATACTTAAATCAACAACGTTTGAACTTAACTAGTATCGACTTTTGCTACGAAAACAGTTCTAACGAACAAGAAAACAAAGAGCATTGTTGAAAGAGACTCACCATTTGATTTGAATGAAGAAGCATCAAAAGAAGGTGTACGCAATGGGTGTTTCTCCTGTTTGAAAACTCGGTCTGGAGCAAAAGGAGCTGCTAGTGAGACTGCAGGCAGAGAATCACCACGAGTTAGCGGTGGACGAGAGTGTTCCTCCAAGAGCCTTTTAGCGGGTTCGTGGTGGTTCTGATGGTCATCTTCATCTAACTGTCGCTTCAGTGCAAGGCCAGGAGCCAGGCGCGCTCCGGCGTGGGTCGATAGGTGATGAGTCGGCAGGTGCGCCAAACGTCTGCCCTCATGCTCCTCACGCCTGCCTCCGTACTCGGCTAAGAGCCCAGCACTTGCAGTCGGTCGTGGATGATGTAAAGTAAATCCAGTTGTTGGAGCGTGATGTGCCGGTGGAGCCGGTTGGCTCCTTGCTGCATTTTCAGCTCCATTTTGATGCGCTTCTAACGGTGCTCGATGAGCTCCTTTGGTGTGGGTCGGACCGCGGCCCTCCTGGAATCCATGGGCGCGCTTTAGTTGCCTAGCTGTGTCCAGAACCACTTCGATGCGGTCTGCGCCTTCGTAATTTACGCATCCGCGACACACTGCTTCTGAAAATTCATGCAACATCGCCCACGGCATGCGGGGCAAGTCGCACAGGTAGCAGTGCTGCCGCTTTTGCATCACCGACATCTCGCCGCCGGGTGTTGATCGGTGAGCGAGAGATCGGTCTTCCTCGTGTCTCTTGTAAATTGTCACAGATTTTTCTTGCCGGATACGAAAAACACCGTCACCATGGTACACATAAAACACTTTATAATTTCACACTCGGTTCGCGGACGTCGGATATCGGAGGTGCGTAACGTTAAAGGCAAACGCTCTCGGAGCGGGTCGACGAGAGACTGTAGCTCGGGTCGAGGCAACTGCGGGGGACCGGGGTGGCGGCAGCCATTATCGAGCGGTGACGTCAGCGCGCGCAGCGCGACGACGCGCCGAGGACGAGCCGTTAGCCGCGACGCGGATGCGCCATTCGCGCCACGCTGCGAGCCCGCTGCCCTGCCCCGACATACACAACATGCTTATCGCACGATAAAAACACGATACATGCACTATGTAAATATACCTACACGCCTTAACAGATGCAACCAGTTCAACAGAGTATTTTAAAAATATTCAATGAATACGTGGTCCACTACATTACTGAACATGACCATAGCAGAATTAGAAATTCAGAACCAGCACAAAATACTGTTTTATCAAAATAAAGATCGGCAAAAATTGAAGTTTTTGCCCAATGAATGATTTTTATAATACATAAATTGCGGGCTATACAGATTGCGGTAGAAAATATCTGAACACCTGTGTCTGATAAACGAAACCGTAGCAACACAAATATGAGAACAAGTTGTAAATATTAGTATCTCATAGAGTCGATTAAATTAACTGTAGGTAGTGAAAGAATGTGTCACCGATTAGGTAATTAGAGCATTAGTTAAATGAATCACGGAGTCGCCCACCACTCCACCGCGCCAGTCCCGCCACACATACTGGCAGGCCCTCGATTCCGCTAACAACCGTCTATATTATTCAACGAAAGTAAACAGCATCTGTTGTGGAATAACAATTAGTGTGAACACGTATAGCCGACGTGTTCGATGCATTAAATTTCAATCTATTCTCGCTCGGTTTCCTTTCTGACGGCTGCATTCTAAATTATTATTACCGAGCAACACGATCGGATCCGGCTGGAAGACGGGAGTGCGCGGGGGGACGCCGCGACCGGTGTGGCGGCCATCTTGAGACGTGACGTCACGTGACGAGTCAGCCGAGCGTGCGGCTTGGCAACGTCGCAATCGCAGTTAAACATCGCCATGTTGCCGCTCATTTCTGTTGTGCTTTAATAATAATGAAGGCAACTCATCGGTTTTTGTATGCGACTGAGGATCGGAGGAAAAACAGTTATGCGGCCAGGTAAACGTAGACTGAGATGACGGGGAGGACCGGTGACCGTGGCAAGTGTGGCAGCACACGTACTCTAACACTAAATCTGATTTATTATTCTAGATACTGATCATCACGTTCTCAACATTACTTTCTAATTGTGTTTTTTTTTTTTTAATGAAATTGATGTTTATTTTCAAACGATTTGAACCATAATGTGTAGATAAAAAGTTGGTAATAATGTTAATATCTAGAATTCATTGAATAGGGAATAGGTAGGCATGTATCTGTTTTTTAATTTATATTGATACTAGGTATACCTGCAGAACTACAAACGCAAAATGAATATTAAAAAATTCAACTAGGTACTCCATGTCCTTAAAAATAATTCTATACTCCTGTCCTGAGCTGCTGCTATACTCCTACAATTTTCTACTACACTTTACGTTAGTGACTGTGACAGCCATATTGTGACGTCATTACTCACTCGCTTCCTTGTTTATGTAAGTATCTAAGTATATTAAATTTTTTGAGCTTCAACTGGATAAGTTTAGTACTTAATTGTTTGTCCTTTTTTGAACCACAAATTACAATTACATTTATACCTATTATACATTTTTGGTGAAATGTAAATTACTTTTAACGAAAATAAGTGTTTCTTTGACATAATGAATTGTTTTGTCACTGGCGTACTACCTATCGAAAATTATACGTTTTGACGTAAACTATCGAATTGTGAAAAAGTGATGAATTATTAAACAATCAAAAAAATGCACCACATTGTTTCTATGTTCCTATAAAGAGTAATTTAAAAAAATGGAATTACATGCATAATTCCTATTGCATGCCCAATTGCCCATGCAGTAGGATGTTTGATCTTGTTATTAAATAACTACTAAATCTGGAAAGTCAATTTGTTACCCACAACTAGTTATTTCATAAGTACAGTAGCCGGAACAATTAATTAAGTATAAATTATAGTAGGAGTTTCTTTATTTCCATCATCACGACTTCCGAGGTTATTAACTGATTTCGATGCGTGACGATTGCTTGGTTATTCTTGACAAATAATTAAAAAATATATATAAGTTGAGTAACACCAAAATTAAGATAAAAAAAATAGGAACTGTATTAATATAAATCAATTTTTATATTTTACCTTCCGAATTTGGATGGCACCACAATTCATGGTGTACGTATGTAAAAACCTTTGGTAAAAACGTGGTCGGAGATAACGAACGCAGTCAGTCCTTTGTTCGACACAGTCCTCCTGACAGTTATACGATGTCCAAAATTCGCAATCAAGTAATCAGATTTGCCTTTAAACGGAGCTTTTCCACCTCGTCATGGATAAAAGAATAATTGGATTGAGCTAGCAAGAGCAAATTACGAGCAAGTTTAAATTGGATTATTTTATAAACAGTCCAGGTCTATCTATAGTAATCTACACTGACTGTTTGATCTGCACCAGAATTGCCTAATTAATGCAGAGTAGACTGTACTCTAACAGTCAGTTGTGATGTGCAAACGTTTCAGTCAATGGTATCCTCTCCACCATTTCACGCACTTATTCAGTCTACGTCAGAAATGGCGTATTCGTCAGTCCATTTATGGCTTATGGAGTACTTAGTATTTGGGGTTGGATTGAATGCGACAAATTATCTACCTAGTAAAACAGCTCAGGGGAATCTCCAACAAAACACGAAATTGAAGAGAATACAATTACTTTAATTAATAATGTTGAACATG
The DNA here is from genome assembly GCA_028554685.1 of Agrotis ipsilon. Taxonomy (NCBI): domain Eukaryota; kingdom Metazoa; phylum Arthropoda; class Insecta; order Lepidoptera; family Noctuidae; genus Agrotis; species Agrotis ipsilon. The sequence continues at coordinate 601,939 of CM052956.1, forward strand.
GGTTTTAACAAATCTGTCGAGTCTTCCCGCGAAAATACGAAGAACCGACGCTCGTTCATAGACAACATGAAGATTAGGTCATAGACATTACTCGATAGACATGTGTCATTACTCGATTATTCCAATGAACGTAACAGTCGGCCATCCGTCACAGTAACGAATCCCTTCGTTTGTTGCTTTGTACAATTAAGCGGTAGCTTAGCTTATTAACATGTATCATCCAATACAACAATAAAATATTTCTTATCCTAAATAACTAAAGACATAAATGCTAAATAACAACTTACAGAATTAACAAGTTCTGTTCAATCAGTTTTATACCCATAGGTTGTCTTAAACACAAGCTTAAATGAAGTAAACAAAAGTGCTATTTCTATTGTTTTACTACTGTTTTGTTACAGATCTCACTAATCGACAAAATCATAAATCACTGTCGCTATAATATTCTCACTGCAGCTCAACAAAGGATAGTTACTTCTATTCTTTCACTATCCAATTTGATGAGGTTTGCCATACATAACTCTCATGCTCGGCTCACGTCTGCTCAAGCTCTGAGTCATGTAGACAGTCTCTATCACCAATAAATTAATCTTTCTTCTCTCTAATCATCATTATACTCCTAGTTACAAAAACATGTACTATAATCTTAATAACGTCACTATCGTCACTTGAGGAACAAGCAAGGGCGTCAAAATTCATCCAAGGATATACCTATTTTATCAACAGACACTACGTTCTCGTACGGTTTACCTTTTCGAGTAAGCGACGTATCAACGATGAGCTATCGATCATTAGGAAGCACACTTTTACAATTTATTCTGAGCATTATTATTTCGAGAATTGTCGTTATTGTTAACGCTATTGGATTTTTTTAGACAGTTATTCGAATTATGACCTAAAAAATTGTAATCCGTACATTTATTTATGGGCTTACGACACTGCCAACTCATGTGTCCAGGATCGTTGCAGTTAAAACATGTTAAGTTTCCCTTTGATCGATTCCTCATCATGTCGTTAACTGTCGGAACAACACTATTCGACGATGGAGTGGCGTTCGAAGAGCGCGTATCCATAGACTGTGTGTCCCTCCTAAAATCATGCGAATCTCGTGGTTGATTATTTTTAACAGTTTTAAAGAACTCTAATGTTTCCTCGGTTTTGTCAAACTTCCCAGCCTGTGCACTTAAGCGGACGCCTTTATCCTCTATACCGAATACAATACAATCAACTGCTTGTTTCCCAAATATTTTACATCGGTTGAGCAAATTGATTTTTGAAAAATAATATAATTCCAAAGATTCACCAGGGCGTGCCCTTCTATCAAGCATTTCTGTCAGTAGTTCGGCGTAGTTTTCAGTTGAGGGAAAAGATTCCTGTAAGATACGCTTCCATTCTAACCAAGAATGCTTGATAGAAGGTAAACCCTGGTACCAAGTTTTAGCATGTCCTGTCAGCTTGGGCAGGGCATAGTGGGCCGTTTGCTTGTCGTTCCAATTGTAAATCTCCGCGCACTCATCTACTTTATTCAACCATGCGTCAATAGTTTGCTCTTTTGAAAGAGGATCAAACTCTGGGATGATGTTGTTAAATGAAGACGACAGAAACGGTTCCCGATCTCTGCTTTTAAAAATTTTTGCAAATTCTTCAAAAAAATCTGGTCGATCAGTGTACCTCGGTTTCTTCCGTTCGGGGCTTCTGACGTTACTCCGTGGAGGAGTAACTATTTCTCGCACTGGGCCCGTAGGTTGTGTGTAAGTGGTGGCCGTCTGATCGCGCGTACGTCGTTTATTTCGTATGTGTAATTCTTCTTCCAAAAGTCGCAACCTCTGACGTAAATCGTCATCATCATGTGATTCACGACGGGAACGACTGCGCCCAAGGCGCCGCCCTCCACCTCCTGCGTCACGTGTGATTCGGCTCCTACTCCGAAGATGGCGAGTGCTGCTTCGTCGGTCGTCACGTCTCGTTGGGCTGCGGCTGCGACGTTCCCCCTCGCGTGCTCTCATACTCCGCTCATCCGACTGTGATGACCGTCTCGCTGGAGTTTCAAGTCGTCGTCGGCCAACGTCATCGTACTGTCCTCCACCCATCTGGAACTTGTACCATGGTATATATTAGTCTAAATTTACATTCGAGGTAATGCAAATGTTTCTGCTTACGTAAGTTGTATCGTAATCTATACATATCAGTATTATTAACTCTGACTTTGTATTATAATTTTACGGATAATCTAGTGTTTTTACATTATTTGTGCATTTCTAAACCTAGATTCCCTATAATCTAGATTTTTGTATTTTAATCGGTTTTAACTGTTAATTTAAAGGATGGACTGTACCTTCCCTAGCCAACTGACAGATAATATTGGACCATTGGATCTAATCCAGGAAGCTAGCCAGTACCGACCTATGTCTTTTCTATAACAGAAGAGGTAGGACCCGCTCTTCGATTCCTCTCTTCATAATGGGATCAATTTAGGCAACTATTGTGCAGTCCATACTCTTATTCTATGCATTTATTTAGTGAGCTGTTGCGCAGTCTATACTCTTATTCTATACATTTATTAAGCAGCTATTGCTCAGTCCATACTCTTAATCTATGGTTTTAACATAGCGCACATTGAAAGAAAAAAGAAAATATAAATACACTCTTGTTAAACATAATGGTCACGAACCGAATTCGGTAATGATTTAGTTTAAAATTAGTTTATACCAACAGTTTCCGATTTAAATCATTGCATGTTTCCGTGCTTTGTTATAAATAAACAAAACACAGGCTCGATCTGACCTACATGCATCCTCTCAATTTATCACTTTTCGAAAAAAAAACAATTACGGAGTTTCCTTAAGGGATTATTAACCTTTGTTTCCGTATTTTCATCTACAGAAAACGTATCAATATAACAAACAAAACCTTACCTTCGAACTTGTGGATGTTTCGTGGGCGTTGCAAAAACGGTAAATTTTTGCTGTAATCCCACTTCTGAGCTAAAACAGCTCAGGGGAATCTCCAACAAAACACGAAATTGAAGAGAATACAATTACTTTAATTAATAATGTTGAACATGGGTTTTAACAAATCTGTCGAGTCTTCCCGCGAAAATACGAAGAACCGACGCTCGTTCATAGACAACATGAAGATTAGGTCATAGACATTACTCGATAGACATGTGTCATTACTCGATTATTCCAATGAACGTAACACTAGAGAATTCGGTATACTTCTACTCAAAACCTGCAAAATCGTAGGAATTAGGATGTAATCGTAGGAAATCGACTTTTTTACTTCTTTTTTTGCGCTTGGCTACGTGTAAAAACCGACTAAGTGATCTGGCTAATTAATTTTTCCTCTCTTTAAATTTTATAGGTACAAAGGTTTCGAAATGGCTCAAACACTTTTTAGGGGCAAAAAAAAATCGCATCTTTAAATACGTCTAGCTTAGTTTAAAAACCATTTTTGCTCATCCAGGTCAATATTTTTGTGTTTAGGGATACTTGTAGAAGAATTTCGAATCCTTTGCTTCTCCTAAGAAAAAGAAAATAAAAACCTTAGTTTGATTATTATGAGAAAATATTTTTATTTTAGCACCAATTTTTTTTTGCTCGAAAGGATTTTGAAAAACGTCGTTAGATGCACGTGGGCATTTTGTTGTTGCTGTTCTCGGCTCCTTATTACCATCGCGAAGAGCTCGGTTGATCACTTGTATCGAAATGTCATTTTGACATTGAGCAAAGTATTCATTGAAAACATTTCTGTGTAATTAGTCGGGGCCGACTTGCTGCAGTCGGGTGCCGCCCTCCGCAGGGCTATTGATTTTTGGGGACCTGCATGTCTTATAGCTACAAATTGGTGTATGGCTATGCTGCGTCAATTAGTACATTGGTGGGGTTCCTAGACTGTTATTGTTTTTTTTTATTACCTACACGTTTAGTGGTATTATCCATCCTTTATTGACTTTTTAGAAAATAAAATACCTGGATGGAATCGGAACTTAAATGGTGTCTTACCAAAATTCCACTACCTAAGATACTTCGGAGCTCGAACTGATTCTCATCTGATTGTCATTACAGAATAGGAAGACATCCAAATCAATTTATTTGGAAAAATCTAGATGGATAGTCACATGGTGGCGTGGAGTCCACCTAGCCTAGCCTCACGTATAGTGTGCCGGGAGGGGGGCCTGGATCGATGGCTGGATTGCAGTGCGCATGTGCCAGCCCGCACCCATAAACACGTGTCAATGTTTATTTACGTTCTGTTTACGTATTAACTAGTAAACTTATACAATCATCGCATAGGTTAACGCTTTCTTACATCCTTCTCTGTAGGTTTTTACTTTGTAAATTTAATTCTTACGGTTTTCTTGTTGCTTGATGTTTTCTTGGCCATACGGACGGAATGGTCTGGGCCGTCATGATTTCAACAAAATACTCTTTATTTTGCAATAAGAATCTCTTTTTGAGTGTACTTAATTTTTTCTTACAATGTCGTAGTCTTCAACCTTTGGTTGTGGCTTGTGGTTACATGCATCGTCATTGTATACTGCTGAACTTAGGCCTCTCCTATAGGACCTTTTCTTGAAATATTAGTATAATTTAATGTAGATGTAGAACAGCTATATACGAAATGAACAAGGTAGCAAAAATATATATTCTTGTTTTCCTTAAACCGTAAACCGGTAAAGATTTTAGGCGTGTTTTATTTAAGCATATTTTCCTTGAACACACGTTCTGGACCGGTTTAACAAGTGATTTTTTTACCAACGTTTCACGAAAACAACATGAAGTAAAATATATTATGTATTTGACAGAGCTGTGTTTAAAATATTTAGACGCCTAGAACCTTAACCTAATCTTGATTTATTTTTATCATTTCACCAGCAAAAGCTGATGATAAAAATAATGAGGAAAAAAATAAGTAAGAAACCACAGTAACGATTGTTCACATCTTTGGCATTCTGACTGCGGTTGATATAAAAACGGCAAAGCAAACATAAAAGCGAGCAGGTTGATTAAGGCTAGGTTGTTGGCCGGCCTTGCCGCTTTGCGTTGAGAAACATCGCCTGCTAAATGCAAAACTGACACGAAAGGTGAACAACTAAGATTGTTTAGCGCTCGCAATTATTAATTTACAGATCTAAAGCTTCGAAACCATGGCATAGTTGTATCATTTCGTCTGGTTTCATGTCTACCCACATTTAGAGTACTATGATTCAACAACCTCAACGAAAATATTGTGTTACATCATCCCGTAACGCCAAGGGTTGAGGGCAGGGGTAGTATCGATTGGTGACGTCACAAGCCGTCGCCCCACCCTGGCTTTGTGTTTACAGTTTACAGTTAAAACGAATTAGTTTGGCTCAGCTATTGATTAATACATTGCCTATTAAGTATTCTGTGACATTGCTAATTAGAACAAAGTAAGTAGCAGAATTGATGACAGATAGTATAACAGATTTTTTGAATTATCAGAAAGAGATTCTTTTCATGAGAGATAACCTCCAGGACTAAAAAGAACTTATTAAAAACAAATATTTAAAAAAAGTGCATGATTGTGAGGAAAACGGAAGAAAAAGTAATGTTGTGTCGACTCCAAAGTCCAAGTTATACAAGAGAAGGACACAAATACGGTGATGATTACAGCACATTCTTTGCATGATAATTTGGCATTATCGCACCGAAGTAGAATTCCCAAAGAAGAGCAAAGCCTTGCCAATGGAATTAGTAATCATCCAGTCCATCATCTATATGTAGTAATTTAAAAGCGATTCTAAGGGATCAGTCACATGGTCGTCAACAATGCTAGCTCATAAATGTAAGCTGAAATGATTTAGCTCGCTCAAAGTAACCCGTATATTTTTATTCAAGGGCTCTGTCAGTTTGCTGAAAGTTCTTTAAGGCGCCATGGAACACGACACACCGTCGTCTCGGGCATTGTCCATGATCTGACGGCGGGTCACCCATTACTCGCCATCGCTATCCGCGTCTGCGGTGGCCGGAAAGCGCCTCGCGATGTCCGTTGCCGTGGGCGTCTCCCGCCGTAGCGGCTGGGTCGAAAGTTAGACGATATCCTCTTCCCCACGCGTCGTCGTCGCCTACTCCTTAGCTTGCAGGACAGCTTCGCAGAAGGAGACGACAGTTTCCCATTCTGCAGTCATCTATCGCCTCCGCGAGGACACAGTGGTACACTGCCCAAGTGGGGCAGTCCTGCACCGAATGCTCCACCGTGTCCTCCGAGAGCAAGGTAGAAGACGATTATGGGAGGATCGAAATTTTTGCTGTGTGTAAGGCTTAAATACTGAAAATGACAAGTCAAGTAAGTGGGAGAGGTGAGTTTCTCCAGTAGATAAAACAAAGTCGTCAAAGTTCTAGTTATGCTCTGCGCTCTCTCTTCTTAGTCGTAACACTCTTGTCAGAGTGGTCGTGGTTGCGCAGACGAGGTACACGGAGGGATGTTTGGTGGGTCGTTAATTTTCCCGAGGACTGCTCTTTCAGCGATGTGCTTCCATTTTTGCCGGTTGGAGACGTTGCGAGTACATTGGACCATGGTAGACTCTGTAGCTCTTTTTATTAGGTCAGACCAGCGAGTTGGTAATCGGCCTCGTAACCGCTTGCCTTCCACTTGGCCCTGAACCACCAGTCTTTCCATCGAGCTTTCATTTCTAGAGATGTGACCGATTTCAATATTCGTAGTTGCACAGTAGACGAAAGCCGGTTTTTAATATGAAGCTCTTTGAGAATAGATACATTCGTGCGAAACGCTGTCCACGGGATCTTCAGGAGGCGTCTCCAGCACCACATCTCCAATGCATCGATTTTACGGCGATCTTGTAAACGCAGAGCCAAGTTTCAGCTCCATAGAGAAAGATCGGAAAGACAAGGCATTTCATTAGTCTGACCTTTGTCTTCTTGGTAATCAAATTCTTGGTAATTGCTCTTCGCTATGGGATTCCTAATATTTACCTAATATTAAATTAACACATTCTGAATGTTGGGTGCTATCTTGAATGAAAATTCACTATATTCGATAAAACCTCATAGGTATATGCGTTTGAAATGATAATTATTTATGTAAGATTGTATTATAGGGGCTGGGTAACGAATTTATCTATTTAATAAAGACAGTGAAAGGCCAAAATGTTGATAACCGTGACGCACGTGTCACAAACCTATATCTAATCGCTTCCGCTACACGAAGTAATCAAGGTTTGTGCAATTTCGCCGCCCGTAATAAGAGCGGCGAGTGCACACGTAGTGCCGGGGGGCCAGACCATTGACTGTCCATATGTGTGTATACGACGACAATCAATAACCCATGTGCCATCCCCATGGCTGCGGAACTTTAAACACTAACACGAGCTATATTTAACTGGCGACTCAATGTCATTTACATAGACGCCACGTGTCTATATTTCATAGGCGCTTTCGCAAATGTCCAACTTAACGGAAAAGATGAGAAGATGCCAAGACCATTAGCAAAATCTACTGAATATTCAAGAGATATTCAAATATTACGAAATGGTATGTTAACATCAAGACCTATCGTAACGTTTGCGATTCGTTTACCTCAGCGACGCAACGGAGGGGTGACGTGTAGTGTCGCTGAGTATCGAGCGGCGGCGCCGGCCCACGGCGCATGCGCTGACGACATCGATTCGGCTGTTTAGCGGTCGATGCGCTCCCATCGCAACACGCCATAGCGGAACAGATAAAGCACCACTCTTCAGTGCCACAGACATGCACACTCACACAGTAGAATGCGCCAAAACCAACAACGACGGTGTCCTTAAGTTCATGCTGTCAATGTCTGCGTGGGATTTGGGGGACAGTGGTCTTGCACAATGTAGTCTGTCTGCGATAGCTTTTTTTGCTTTGTGTATAGACACAATGAAATGATATGCAGATAATGTTCACTGCCGAGCATCATGCAGTGTATCCCTCCTGCTATTTAATGCAGCATCCCAGTTTCGAGACATATGACAGGTGGATATGCGAACAATAAATGCTTCAGTAGTTTTACGGTCCGCTGGGTATCTAATATGGCTGATTGTTAGGCAACAAAAGTTGATGACCTATTCCAAACAAAACATTATTTAGCATGCAATTGTTGTATGTGGCCTCAGATTAAAAAAATAGGTGTGTGTCATTATTTAACTACTATTTTACTTGTATATTCTTTAAAGATGTGACGTTTTATTACGGACAGGTAGTAAAACAAGTTGCTGACAATGAAATTCGTTGGAATGATGCTTTAGCATTTTATTAGGAAATGTTTGTAAGCTTACTATTACTGTAATGCTGTAGTAAGCTTTTGTATTTTATGATCAGCTCAAGATAAGAAAGAAAAGCCATCGATAAGAAGAAAGGATAGAGAGATTCTTTGTTCGATGAGGGAGTACCACGGTATGTAAGAGCAGGACACAACATTCCGGGAAGCAAAACGCAAGCTTTTAGTGTTTTGGGGCGTACAGTGCGTCGGTGCAGGCTGCGATCAATATCTCAGCCGGTGGGATCAACCACCCTCAGTTTTGGCACTGGACACTAGGCACTGCTAAATTATGAATGTTTCTGCTAGGGTTTGAATGTCTATATTTGTTCAATTCAGCATCCTAGCAGTGTGTACTAGGAAATTTCATTAAAAATTTTTTTGCTCATTAATACTTGAATGTTATTCTAAATATATTTGTTTTGGCTATCTAGTATTACTTTTAACACTAACATGGCCTCTAAAAGTATCATTAGAAGTTAAAAGGAATATTTACCACGTTTTTTATTGGATACTTCGACTCTATTGCAAGCGCTAAGATCACGGAAAAAATCATCCGTAATCATGGCGTTTATGTTTTCAGTGTCAAGTGTGTATGTATACACAAAATAATGTACACATTAGATTTACCGTTCTTTGTTTCGGTAGCAGCCATAGCCGAAGGTATACAGCTGTCTCGTGTGTTTTCCCCATCCCGGAGCGACGGATCAATAGCTTGCGCCCGGGGGATTCTTGGCCTCATTTATCGTGACCCGGTCCTTAGCCCCGCAACCTCTCCTTCTTGGAGTACTACACCGATGTGTTGATGTTGATGCTCACTCGTCACTAATAATTCAAGGCTTGGAGCTTTTCTTTGTGTCTTTTTCTATTAGGATTTTCAGCATTCCACAAAATTCAAACAATTGAGATTTTTGTTTTTGTAGTTTATATCTTGATGGTTTTTAAAATACATATGACCTGTATTTGTCACAGTATCCTCACCACCTTTGGTGAAAAGATAGAGAACGCCTAAGGTTGCACCTTTTGTGGTGAAATGGTTCCATGAAAAAAATACCGTTTGATAAAAAAAATACTACATATACTATAATATTACACTTTTCTTATTCCTCTTTATCAGCTGTGTAGCTTATTTTTTTAATTGTTTTTTAAAATTACTAAAAACAAAACTTGCTAAGGATTTCGGGAGCTTTGTGCCATACTGCCATCATACACCAATGAGGCTACGATTTCATTAGGGGCAGCAGCCGGGCCAGAGGAGCCAACATCCTTGGCCCCGTTGCCTATTTCGCCAAGGCCTCTACCTGTTGATCCATTTTTTGTTGTCACACACAGCTGTCGGTTTAGGAGACCGTGAGAAATGAATATATGCGTACATTATACGACTGTAAATCTTTATAGTGATATTTTGTAACTGTTGTTCCTATTATAAGCTGCGCTACGGCATTTGTGTTTTCTACAATCTGATGAATTATATTGATATTATCAAAGTATGTAATATATTTAACTAGCTGTTGCCTGCGCTTTCACACTCCCCTAGGAACATTAAATCGGGATAAAAGCTATCCTATGTGTTAATCCAGGATATAAACTATCTGTGTATCTACCGAATTTAAACAAAATCCGTTCAGTGGTTTCTGTGTGAAAGAGTAAAAAACAAAAAATATTAAGTAGGATAAGACTTAAGCTCCTTGTGAATGCTCTTCATATTTAGTAAACAATAATCCCCTAAGGGAGTAAGTTTGTCTTCATTAGGTAACACAATACAATATAATTCATCTAACGGTATATCTTCGTCACTGACAATGTAGCTATTAAGAGCAACGTTTTTAACTTAATTCTCAACATGACAGTTTGTTGTCAAGTCAGTGGGCGCAGCATCTGCAGCTGTGAGATCAATAGCCGGGGCTCGTCGACCGGGCCGCAGGATCCTTGGCCTGGTTCCGTGAACTAACCCGGCCGAACACCTCTCATGTCACCTTCAGAACAAATAGGGCGATGCCAGTGCGAACCAGTACCTATTCTAACTGTATTACTTCATTACCACATACAGATGATAATAATATTTCTATTATTTGTTGTACAAGAATCACTTTGGGAATCCCTAAATACAAAACATATGAATTGCAGGAAAACCACCAGAAAATAAACGATAGAATCATATTTATAGTCCGTTTGATGACGATTCAATGAGTCCTCCCACCCCATACTGTCAGACTTGTACTGACGGATTTGTACTGACGACTTGTTCAATAGCCCATTATGTTCCGGGGTCACGGTAATGAAATAAGTCCCGCGACCCCGGTAGGCTTTGGCTATCTGAGAGGGGCCTCGTCATTATGCTGACGCTATTTGAGCCGCGCATGGAAGACGACGCGCCGTCGACCCGAGCATGGTCAATGGTCGGACAGACATTGAACGGTCTTGGAAAGTTATACACATCGTGGATCAAAATGAAACAGGGTGTTAGTTGAGGCTATTTGCAGTAAAAGATATTTCTGCAGTTGAGCCCTACCTTGACGTCCTTTAAAGTTATCGATTGATTGAGTTTTATATTCTGTGACTCTTTGTTGGACGCATATAATTTTTTTTATTTTATTTTATATAAACATTAATGGGTTTTCAGAATGGTAGGTTATTAATTGCAGGAAAAACAATGTACAAAGACTGCTTAGTTAGTTAGCGCTCTAATTTATATATTTTACGTAATGATGTAGGTAGAAACCGCTAGTTGTTGTGGATCATAGTGATTAGGTTTATTCTGCGGTTTGCCTGTTTTGCAAAGAATGGAAACGCTGCTTTTTCCCTGAACACGACTAATGATGACTAAAAAGGATAAATATGTTATTTATTCCATATTGTTTAATTAAATGACGAAGTATTGCGATGAATATGTATATTTTAATCACTTATTACATTACTATTTATATCAAATGTAGCTGAGCATGACTCGATTATTATTATTTAATAATTATGTAATTTTAAGCTTTCTTGTCAACAGGCGGTAAAAGGAACAACATCGATAAAAGAGGATAGAATGGAACGAATGTGTCAGAGACAATCATGTCACTTATATCATATTTAAATGTATTTTTTTAATTTGTCATAATTATGAACGGTTCAAGAGAGACCCTGCTTTTACCTCTGCTTAAACCACCTTTTGATCGTTTTGTTGTTATCTTCGCCTTAATTAACTCAGGCCTAAATATAACCTAACTTCAGTTGATAATATTTCGTCAAAAGTCCATGACATTTAACTTAAAGAGCAAGTTTCGAGGAAGCAAAGAACATAACCTTTTGTATGTGTTCAGTACGAGGAGGGCAAGGTGAAACATGCGTGGGTAATATTTGTTGGCGCACCCATCTATGTCAGCGGAACTTATCGATTCGCTGTACCAGGTAATACGATAAGTGTAACAGGAAATCCATGGTTCGGTAAAGTAAATAAGTGTTGTAAACAGAGGATTGGCAGACAGCGGGGCCTTGTGTGGCGGTGTCGAATTCTGCCTCGGTTACCTGAGTAACTAGGACCGTTAAATGCCAACGGTGTCGCACAGGACCTAATTGTAATTCTAATTGTAAGGTCTAATTGTAATTGGTTAAATTTAAACTGAGTACTTGCTTTGTTTTAATGATATTTGTATAAGGATAGATAAGATACATAATACCTACATAATAAGATCCAGACACATTATATTGTAGATTAGTTATTTTAAGTTGTTTATTAGTGAACCGATAAAATATTGAGTGCAAGACAGCAAACTTGCTAAAGCTTTTACAATCCGGATGCGGGAAGTAATATGCCGATTATGGTGATGTTGCTTCCTTTGATGGTTATCTGGGGGCACGGCAGTGCCCCCACCAAGTCGAGCAAAAAAGCGGCACGGCCGTACCATCCTTTTCTCGAAGCAATTCAGGCCATTTTCGACCCCCTGTAACTTCGTTGTGGATAAAATTAGAAGACTCAATTTTCAGTAACCATGCAGGCATTCTAAAGACACGGTATATTTCAAATTTCATTCAATTTGAACCAGTAGTTTAAGAATTATAACGGGTCAAAGTTTCTTAATTTTGTCACTCACTCACTGACTGACTGACTGACTCACCGATCATCAAAATTCTAAGGCACTTCTAGCAGACCTAGAAGCTTCAAATTTGGAATATAAGTAGTGTTTGGTGTATGAATCAAGGAAAAACTAAAATATTGGGGGCACGGCAGTGCCCCCGCCAAGTCGAGTAATTTTTTTCAATTTTGGTCCAGTTTTATAGAAAATTCGTTGCTGGTAGATATAAGTAGAAGGTATCGAAAAGAAAAAAAGTAGAACTGTCTACAAAATACAAAAAGAAATGAGATCCCATCAAAAACAATACTTGTCAAAAAAACCAAGTCTCGCAACTCAGTTGTTCTACGGTAGAAAGTTGTGAGATCCATGTAATACCAAGTCTTATCCATGTAATACTTAAGCGACTTCCTGTCTTAATACGTCCACTCCCTAAGAAATCTTTAATGTTTTATATAAATATATTGACTTGGTCATCGCACTAAATAATTTAATTAACACGTGTTTTCATGCGATGGCCGAGTCAATATATTTATATAAAACATTAAAGATTTCTTAGGGAGTGGACGTATTAAGACAGGAAGTCGCTTAAGTATTACATGGATAAGACTTGGTATTACATGGATCTCACAACTTTCTACCGTAGAACAACTGAGTTGCGAGACTTGGTTTTTTTGACAAGTATTGTTTTTGATGGGATAAAAATTGTCCAGCTATGTATGGTAGAAGTTTTTCAACGAAGTTAGAAATGACGAAACAGTTTTTTTCAAGATTGTTAAATACATATAGCATCACAAGAATCGTCGAATTAATACGTATATAAAACATCTACATTTTATACCGGGCTAAATTCTACTGGGAAGTTAAAATCGAGACTGTTTTCGAATAATATTTACGAAGTTTGACACCAAGATTAGTAGGTACTAAAGTGTTACAGAATGCAAATAGCAACGATAAGTGATAACGTGGTGTGACTGTACGCAAATAGACGCATCCTCTCTGGAAACGGAAAGTGTGGTCGACAGCCGGGCCTCGATTGTAGCAGGATTGACTGCACTGTTTGGCACTCATTGATATGTCACTCAGTATCTTGGTAAAATAGGTTCCCTATCCATTTGATGAGTGAAATACCTGGTTCCCTATCCATTTGATGAGTGAAATATCTGGTTCCCTATCAATTTGATGAGTAAAATATCTGGTTCCCTATCCATTGAAATAATAAGATGATTGATACAGTCAAGTGGCTGTGCCTTTGGTTTCTTTTGAAGAAGATAGTACCCATGGGAAAGCAAGAAGACGCAGTTACGTATAAGCGATAATGCAAATATGTAATATGGTAAGGTAGTTCTGCCAACATTGGCATCATTCGTTCAGGCTAATGGTGGCATCGGCCATGCAGCCACAGGGACCATAATGAACGATAAACTATGGGCTTGCAGTTGCCTTTTGAGTAAATTTTGTGTGCAACCAAATGCCAAAGAAAAATACCCAAATTGGGTAAAGGTTACTAATGGTAGCGCTGAAAATCACCTTTCAAAGCTCGATCAATAACACATTACGGATATTACCTATTTTATTATTCAACCAATTTTAATATCAGATAGAAACCGTTATTAATCTTGTAACTATTCTGGAAAAATGAGGTTAATTAATTTCCATTATTTTACTAAAGGTGGGTGGGGTTGATTCCATCAATCCAATTGACATCATATTTTGTTTATCAATACTATGCGATCAATTTTTTTTTCCACCAAGAGCAGGGATCCCGTCGATAAAACAAAAGTGCATTGCCAGCAGTCTTTTAATTGTATAAACAATCATTTCACATATCAAAATCGCCTGACAAAGAGTTAACAGAGGTATCAATGAACCTTTGTGGTAGGTAAACAGCGTTGATTGATGACCTCAGCGTAAACATCATGTAGTATGTTCACAATGTGTTATGGCTGCCGTTTGTGATCCAGTGGCTTTCTGCGTACCTTGCGGAAAAAGTTATGTATGTTACTCGGTAATACTTACACACAATGGAAGTTTTAAGAATACAACCATCATAGTCTTCGTATATCAGCAAAATCGTGTCAAAAGTTGTCTGTAGGAGTACGATTATACAGAAGAGAAGGAAGCCTTTTAAACCTTTTGTAGTTATGTCATAATATCTGTCATCATCATCATTATTTTTGTATTTCGGTCATCTCTCGTTAAAAGCCTTTAAGAAGGTTTCTTCTTCGTGTCGCTGGCACGACGGTAATTATATTTTATTGGCCCAAAACTCCGCCATCTCCACCGAGCAGCGAAGAGGTCTGTTTGGCTGCATCTTTTTGGGCTCTTAGCCCAAAAAGATGCAGCCAAACAGACCTCTTAGGCAGGATAGGACATGAAGCATGGTTTGTGACTCAGCTCCACATCCACATCCCGCTGCCGTACCAGTGCGATAGCCCCACTTTATCAAGTTGGAGTTACACCTTCCCACCTGGGTCCAGAGGCGTTTCAGGGATTTCCAGGTGGACCATGGAAGATTCGATCCTGCAGGAAGATGTTCTCATGGTTTTAACTAAAGTTCACATCAGGCTTTAGCTGGGTTTCCAGAAAGAGACACTGAGGATTTTAGAAAACTCTGCCTGCTTTTAAGCCGTTGTTTTGACAGACGGGTGGTTTTGATAGTGGGTGTCTGGAGTCTGACTCCTGTTTATATTTTTCCACTGCACTTGCGACTAAGGAGTCTGAGACCTGAAGATGCAGAGGTAATGAATAAAAGAATAAGACGAGGTGGAAATATAATTTGTATGAAGTTTTAAAGTTTACCTTAAATCATCTTAATTCTGCTGGGGGCGGGGTAAGTAGTAGAGTATTATGTATATGTATTGTTGCGTTCCTATGGGTGAGATCCATCACCTCCTTTCTTCACATTTGGAAGTGATGAAGGGCAGGCTTTTGAGGAACTGTCTTAATTATGTGTTTGTCTTTCAGAAAGTGTTGATTAGCAGCTTAATTTGGCTAAGTTACTTTTGTATCGTAATTTATCCAATGTAAGGTCACCCTGACCATTTTTGGGCAATAACCTCATTCGTTATTGTTGGTGGCAATTTATCGCGAGAAATCAGGAAATCGATAATCTGATGTCATTTTTAAAATTTGTTGCTGTACGAAAACTTGGTGATGAAACAGTATAAAGGCATGCATTGTCACTTAATTGTAACAAAATGGTGGTGTTTGATAAGGTTCATCTAAATACACGTCAACAATAAATGACGTGATATATTTAGCCACTGAAACTCAATGCTGCAATGAAAAACAAAATTTTAGAGTATAAATATACTAATTAGGTATTTTGGTCGTTTAATCGACAAACAAGATATATCAGACGATTTCTTCGTAATAAATCTTAAAAAAAAACTAAATTACGACTAAAAATTTAAAACCAGACGTTGATAAGCATAAGCTGGCAGTATTTATACATTTTACAGCTACACAAACACAGATGTCAAGAAGTTCTAGAACGAACTACAAATGTTATCAATGTAGCGTGGTGTTGTTGTGAGTGAGGCCAGTTTGCTTTATCTACGCTTTATAAACGGTCGGTTACATAACTACACCTATGTTGGTAAGTTGGTAAATGTTATTATCTACATCGTAATATAATTTTCTGACAAGTGTTTCATGCTGCACTGCAAGGGCATAGCTATTAGAACACCCAGTGACCAAAATTATATGAGAGCCAAATGTAAACGGAGAAATACTCTACGATGGCTTCTGTTTATTTGCAAAAGATCGTATAGTTCTCAGTAATTTTAAAATAAACAACCAGTAAGAAAAATAAAGTAGTATAGAACAGAAAATAAACTGAAACTGGTTGCGAGAAAAACAGATGTTACGTTCGAGCCATATAGGTCGTGCATTCGTGATGGCGCACTAACTAGACACCCCTTTTGACACCCATGTCACACCTAATACCTATGGTTCAAGAACGTAAACAGCTAGAAACCCATCTGGTATTGCGAGCACGTTTTAGAAGTTCCAATATTACGACCAATCTTATTGTTAATAGGATAAGGATGAAAATGGTAGAGTGGTCAAATTTTACGAGTGCCGCGAACTCATCACATTACGAGGCGTGTTGTCATTGCGCAGGCACACCGCGGCACACGCCTTTTTCCCAGAACCCTGTTTCGACATTATCGTAACGGATCACATAACTCGTTTGTGCTGTAGTGGACATTCTTTCATAGTTGTTATTCATATGACACCTCAGACGGTCAGGAATCGTTGCGTTCATTTCATAGAATTTGGGATTCACTGAGTTACTGTTAGCTCTTTTACCTAGTAATAAGTTGTCATTCATATGTAGGTTAGTAGAAAACTTAAATGTCGTTCAGGAAAAGTCAATGTAGGTACCTACCTAGACATGAGTTTCGATCATGACATAAACAGCGGTATCTGTTGGGACTTATAATATTGCGGAATCAAAATTAATCATCGATTTTTCTCCGGGGTTATCTTAAATGGTCGCAAGTTACCCAGCAACAATTTCCTAATAACAATATAATATGCTAAGATTAAACAAATAGATAATAAGTAATAGTGTGTTGTCACAGAGACCGCTGCACAGTGGTTTAGATTTTAGACCATTGTAAAACTGTGTTACATTAAATGTACATTTACTTTAAATGTTTTTTTACGTGGTAAAATCATCAGATGAGGCCTCCCTCCCCGGGCAGGGCGGGAGGGATTTCAGACTTGTACTGACTAAAATCCACGGATGGATTTGGCAGGCTGGTGCTCACACGAGTTATTGTTCCAAACACGGTGATCAAGATGACATACAATAAAAGCTTTTTCAAAAAAAAATGTAACCGCCTTCAAAACCAACCACTAAAAAGGGTAAAATAACCTACAAAATAACTTTTCTTTCGGAAGTCGGTGGTTTTATTTTTCATTGTCTTTTTTGCCACCGACTTCCGAAAGAAAAGTTATTTTGTAGGTTATTTTACCCTTTTTAGTGGTTGGTTTTGAAGGCGGTTACATTTTTTTTTGAAAAAGCTTTTATTTTACTCTTTTTAGTTTAAATATTCAACCCAAATTCTTGTCAAATAGTGTACATCATTTTCTTACATGTGCACTAGAATTTTGTAATCCGTAGCACCGGTAATAACATCGCTCATGTACAAAATTAGCTAATAAAATTCCCTATCTCAAAAATTACTGAACCGATTTTGATGAAACTTGCAGTGTTCCCTCAGTTGAACAATACCTAGTATAACAAAAAAAGAATGACTTAAATCGGATTTGTAGTTCCAGAGATAAGCGAACACAAACTAAATCAGTTGATGCCTACTCCTTACTGTTGAGGATTTGTACCTTCCATCATCAGCTCAGCTACATGAAATTATGATTACCATACGCAAATACTTAAATTACTTCATAATATTTACGAAAAACTATATGTGGGCCTATAAAATTTGAGGGTTGCCCTCGATTTCTCCAGGATCCAATCATCAGATCTTGACTTGGTGAATATGGGACCACTCCGGAAGCATCTCCTTTCGAACAAAAAAAGAATTTTGAAAATCGGTCCACAATCGCCGGAGTAATCGCGTAACAAACACACAAAAAAAAAAAAAAAAAAAAAAAAAAAAAAAACATACAGTCGAATTGATAACCTCCTTCTTTTTGAAGTCGGTTAATTAGCCAAGCAAAACCATTCGTAGAGATAGCTACCCCCAACTTATTACTTTTTTTAAATGAAATCGTTAAGTTTGTATGTTTATGGAGCTCGATTTCCAGAGCACTGTGCGCCGGCGCGGTCGGCGGCGCGGGCGCTCGCACGTCGGGCATGCGTGCTCGATAAGCACTATCATCGCCGGCTGCGCTCCGCAGGAACTTTCCATTAACAGCTAAATACGTAACTCGCTATATTTGCTATAATATTGATACGTGTGATTTCGTATAACCGGATGTTTATATGCGACATATAACAGCAGATAATTCCGAAGCGATAGCAGATGATAGGTAGGTTGATGCGAAATATGCGGTGACTGCCAATAATTCCAATTAAGCAATGATTCGATGAAAACTTTTTAAGATTTTCGGGAAAAATACTGGTACTGCTGTTGAATCAGAGGATGATGCTGCGGATGATACATAGAATTTTCTAGTTGGTTTCAACGCTACGGATGAATAAGATAAGGTATGTTAACTCAAAACTGGTTTATAATATAACTATAATATAGTACACGAACGACAGCTAACAACCGGTTGGAAAACGTAGACCAAACGACACTTAGCGAGAACCGGAATGGAATAGGGTATTTGGTAAAACCTGATGCCACATCAAACACTTTATATTTAGTGTGGATTCCTGGAATATTCTGAGTAGTGGCAATGTTAAGCACGTCAACAAGCATGTCTGCTACGTAACGCGTGTACTATGAGCCACGATTGCGTATCCTTATCGAGTCGAAGCCGACCCTTTATGTATTTACAAACAATCGCGAATCTCCGGGGTGAGCGTTATCGCCGACGACGAGGTCACCCAATTAACTCTATCTCGTATTGATAACAAGTTTAAATTGCAATGTTTTTCGCATTAATCGGATAAAAATAGACGTTACGATGTTAAAACGTTGTTTACTGCATGAGATCGAGTAGCCAGAGATGATTAAAGAAAAATATTTGAATGATAGTGGGTAAGCATTCGCCTGATAATCTAACAAAAGCGACAATTTTCATAGAAACAGATGATTATGTAATTAATTCACGTTGTAAACGATGACGTCAATGGACTGCTCATCAAGATGACGGTCAGATGATTGCTGTGAAAACAATTAAAGTAAGTACGCGACCTAACACACTACGAGCTGCTTTGAGCAAATTACATTAACTATACGTGAAGAAGTAGCAATATTGAAAAACAAAACTCATGTTATTTAATGTGAATTCGCACTTTGGTATTAAACGAGATACTTGTTAGTATAATAAAACCGTCGATCGCGTTTTTTCTTATTCTTGATTAGTAGGTATATAAGGAAAATAAACGATTTCATAGCGGCACACATTGACGTCAATGAGACATCTGGTATTTGTTATTTTAATAAGCGCCTCTAAGGACTAGGCAAAAATGTTGGAAACTACAAAGATACCTACTTTAATAAATATGATGTAATATTTAACAATAATGATATATATCACAGTCACGGATACACAGTCGTGGTCATAAAACTGACTAGCAGTATCCACAACATCGTGGATTGCCATTTAGAACTCAACCTTGTCCATACTCGTACAGTTTAGCACAGAAAACTAAATAAAGCTGTATAAACAGCCAACATTTATCCAACGAATTTTCGGGGAACATGTTTTTTTCTACAAATAGAGATGATTATCGGAGCGAATTCCGTTACATTGGATCGTAAATGGATGTCAATTGTTATCACGCTGATAACAATATCAATTTATCAGTTGTTTGTTGAAATGAAGCCAACACTTACACATTATCTACGTGTATGAGCTGCGTGCTATTTTGAAATTATGTAGGTACATAACATGAAAAGGTATGAATGTAGCCGGTTATAATAACAGGGAAAGACCAAATAAATTATGGTTGTATGTGACAGATGTGGCTAGAAAGAGGGGGTAACTACTGAGATGACGGCTAATAAGAGAAGAATGGACACAGATCACGCAGAAGATATGCTGCACCAATCTTAAAAAAGAAGGCAGGAGAACCAATTTCACTACAACAAAGATTTTAAGTTAAATATGAAAACAAGGGATGTATAAAAGTTACCGAAGAATAGACAGACCAAGTTGATGTTCCAAAAACGGAGAATACGATTAAAACTGTCAAACCCAAAGAAGACATTTAAGTCTTCATGGATAAAATCATCGTCATCATTGCTATGACAGCAGCAAGCAAAGTATTGACATTCAAGAAATTCTGAAGAAGCTACCTATTTTGCAATAAGCACTTAATAACTTGCGTCACAAGTAAAGTGCTACTCGTAAACTTACGTTCACAACATTCGAAATTATTCGATTTACACGAGCCTGTCTGATAGCCACTTTACCTACTTCTAATCTTATCTACTGTTTCATTATGAATACTATGGAAAGTTATATCAACTCAAGTCCTGACTAAGATTAAACTAGAGTAGAGTAGATACTAATTACTAATGACAATGGCTATTCCCGGAAAGCTAAATTGTAAGAATATCACAGAAGTACTCACGGAAACACAGTCTTACAGCTTAATTGATAACTATTCTTGGAACTGCATCACATTCAAGCTCAGCAATTGTAAGCTGTGGACAAAGACCTACCCAATCTCGAGGTTCAGTGCCATTGTCACATGACGTAACACGACTAACATTATCAATACTAACATTTTATTGTCAATCCAACCTGTCGCTACGACCTCTCTAAGGCGTGTTTAATCAGCATTTGCTTTATCAATACATTGACGTGTTATTTTTTCCATCTGTGCTATTTCGAAACGTATAAAATACGTATGTATACATCATTGATACCTACAGGGCTATCATTGTCATGCTGAAAATACATACCTAGGTTTAAAGTATCTTCCGATTTAGATAAGATACCATTTGCGTAAATCGGCACTGTAGCCAGTCATCGATTTTGATATGGAATGGATAACGGATTTACCCCTTATCAAGATATAATTTTACGAAATCATTTGATCGATTATTGGGCCCAATAATTCTAACTTCATAAATATACATATACGTTAGTCATCAAGTACTCATCGTTGTTCTGAATATTTCATCTCCACAGATGTCATATATGGGTTTAATTTAAAATGTACAAACATTCTGTCTGTTCAGTTTAGTACATTAGCTAGTCTTTCTAGATTTAATGACTGTTGATGTTGTGGTAAAGTATACCAGATGTATTGTTCATCTATAAACAAAAAAAGACACATTCGAACACACGGAAGAAGTAAATCTCCAAAGATACTTGTAACATTATTTTCAGATTTTACTCTACAATTTGCATGGGACTGTTGGGTTGCACATTGAGTGAATCTGCGTTTAAGAAAGCGGGTTTCAATTCTATTCAAGAATTCCGAAAAATAATGTTGCACTCTTGCATCCGTTTCATATCAGATAAAAATCTCACATTAGATGACTTCTCGATTCTTACATCGACATAACGACATTATCTTGATAGTTTCAACACACCTTGCACGAGTATCAAATTATTAGTACATGTCATGCCCGTATGATCGATCATGCATGATGAACTTCACATGATTTATCAAGTCAGGATGATGAGCAGATTAAATAATTAAATGTAGACTGTAAATATGTATGGAACATCCGTTCTGGGAAATAGCTCACACAATAAACTTTAATATTTTTTTTAGGAAAGTAAGTAAAGTGCATAATGTTAATATTATGCGCCAATACCACAGATTGTAAGTAAAAGGAAATTTTATTAAAAAATCAAAACCAGGTTAAGGAAATGATTAAAAATACAAACGATATTTAAGCCAAATCTTACGAAAATTGCGTACATATTTGTAACAACACGCAACCACAATAAGTTCAAAATAAACGTTGCAGCACTGAGTAAAAACAAACAGAAGATAATTGATGATGACCCAGCTATCTTAGCAAAACATAGTACGTAAGTGACTGATACTCGGCTATCTTACAATGATAGGGGTTTTAAAAACAATGTACACGTTACGAGCATGTTATAAACGTTGGACTTATTGTGCTCGGGAGATAGCCTCCTTTGGGCTATCAGGGCAGTAGTAACATAACAACACGTAGTGGCAGGCCATAAAATTTAAATAATGTTCACGTCACCTGCTCAATCATGCTATGGAAAGCAAATCATTTTAGCCCTATGCTGTATAGGCTAGGCATCTACAATGCGATAGGGGTCTAAGTAGCTATACATTATATAGATATAGTTGCGTACTGAGTTCAATATAGAGCCCATGTTAAAAGAGGTCGTAATGTTAGCCTTTTAAAGAGACAAAGAGTCACACAACGATCAGTGGAAAGAGCTATGCTCGAAGTTTCTTTGCGGGACAAGGGTATTCACCGAAGAAAAGTTGTTGACATGGCCCTTTAAGCTTGTAAGTTGAAATATCAATGGGCAGGCCAAATCGCTCGCAGAACTGATAACTGATGAGGAAGAAAAGTTCTCGAGTGGCGACCACGCGTCCGAGTCCGAGTCCGTGGTCCGTCTTCCACTAAGTGATCCGACAAAATCGTGAGAATCGCGGGCAACTGATGGAGGATGCAAGTGGCGAATTGTCGTTCGGTTTACCGTTCTAAGGGGAAGGCCTATGTTCAGCAGTGGAAGTTTTCCGGCTGATGATGATAATGTTAATAGAGACTGTCTGAGCCTTAGCGAATATAATTCATATTTATTTGTATTTGTAATAGTTTGAAAACCGTTATAACGGAAGCGTTGGAACATTTCCTACAGTTTTCCTTGTTTGATGATTACACAAACGTCTCACAAATTTTATTTTTAAGCAATTGATAAATTAGTTAGCTTTATAAATGAGAATGCATACCGTATTGTAGGCAGAAAAACAATACTTATTTATCAGTCAGTTTAGTCATTAGCCATTAATACTCATTATTGCACTTAAAACGTACTGCCAGCCGCAATACGTAATCATGCCTACTTTTTGTCGTTTTCCTTACTGCAATGAGTGAGGAAAAACATTATATTTTATCGGTGTATTATTATATTGCGTCAGTATGCCTAATGCCTATGCTAAAAAAGGAAATTTTATTTTAGGTACCGGTAAACAAAATGTGTTTTCCGTTCTCAAAAACCGGCCAACTGCGAGTAGGACTCGTGCAAGGAACCCCAGTCAATATTTATTTTATTCTGCTTTTTAGTATTTGTTGTTACAGCGGGAACAGAAATACCGTCATACATAGGCAAGGCACTACTCCATGGGTTATTGAAGCACATCGTGGATTTTAATCAGATACAAGTCTGACAGTCCGTCCCGCCCTGCCCGAGGTGGGAGGACTCATTTGATGATTTTACCACGTAAAAAAATAAAATAAAAAATGCACCTTTGTTACATACACACACCATAAGTCATTCACGTCCGCCAGCACTATTAACTAACTACATAAAGTTTCACGGCTCAATTTCCTCAACAAAATGCTCAACAATAGATGAGAAACAGGACGTCACGCTCATCAATCTAGATCTTTTGATGTTATAAACACTTCATCTGAACGCTTTCGGGATATAATTCGTTCTGTGCCAGATATCCGATGACCGGTAGTTGAGCCAGAGTTAGCATACTTTGATTGTCTGAATAGACACGGTACTGTGTCGAATTATTGCTGTTATACTTGCAATAATAAGAAGACAATAAACTTCGAGAACTCTAAAATATTCTTTACCTATAACATTAGGTTTAAGGAAAGCCCAGATTTAAGATGTTTTTTTTTATTATCATCATCATCATATCAGCCTTAGGATGTCCACTGCTGAACATAGGCCTACCTTAACTGCTGAACATACGCCTCCCCCAACAACTGAACATAGGCCTCGCCCAACTGCTGAACGTAGGCCTCCCCTAAGATTTTTTTAAACCAGATTAAAGCTCTCGTGAGAGAGTTCAGAAGGAACCAGGCTATCATCTGCCTCCCAAATTACGATGGGTCGTCACCCACTCCCAAGCTAACCAGAAGCAGCTGAATACCAACATTTTTAAGGAATGAGAGCCTGCCTGATCTTAGTTACTGGGTATTAGTAGGTTATGCGATAACCTACTTTATGGATGCCGTGAAAATCAATTTTACTTTATGACTTGTACATTACTTTGATTGGATCGACTCTTAAATTCTAAGAAAATAGGCAGAATAGACGGCAAAGGTATAACTTGAACACTCTACTAACTCGCATGACTTAAAAGTTTATCTAATCAAGTTAGAGCTATCAATAAAACTCGCGTTACATGTATTCGAGGAGCAGTAATTATGCAACGCGCGTTTCGGATGAGCGCCCACCGTACGGCGACACGTTCTAGAATCAAATTCAAATGTCAAGGTGAAGGTGACGTGAAAGGAAACGCACGGTCACGTCACGAGCCGCCATCTTTAGCTGCCGCGTCGCTACCAATGACACTTTAGAGCAAGTGTGTACGCGAGTATGTCTCTTCTTATAACCACAGCCATCATAGCGTTAACGACAGCGCAATGTCTACTACTTGGGACTTGGACTAGTGTTGAGGTTTTAACCGGATAAAAACAAAAACTCAAAAAAAGCCAATGCATTAAACAGGTGCCTTTTTTTTAAGCGGCCGTCTACTATCTTCTGGACAAAACGATGCAGAATACTATCTGAATTACCTAATTGTATGACGTTTTACATAAAAAACTCAGTCCGAGCTGAGATTAATGAGCTTGAAGTAAAAATAAATAAATAAATAAATAAATAAATATTCCACAACTATCACACAACGCCATCTAGTCCCAAGCTAAGCAGAGCTTGTGTTATGGGTACTAGACAACTGATAAACATACTTATATATTTCTAAATACATACATATTATAGATAAATTACACCCAGACACGGAACAAATGATGAAAAAAAAATAATAATATTGTAAAGAATTTGCTGTTGAACTTAGTTTTATCGTAATAACTTATTGACAAAATAACGTACAATTCGAAACAACACCCTGCTATCCTTAGGGTTTATATTGGTACCTTATATTTTTTGAGCGGCAGTCGACCAAATACGTTTAAAAAACTATCAGTTTACGTAAAAATCCGATAAAAACGGGAAAAAACTATTATTTTCCCATCTCGTATATAAACTCTAGTTTTTATCCTTCGCCCAGCCCTGCTTGGGACAAGAACATGATCCTATATTTTGTGGGGAAGACCGTTACGCCGAACGCAAGAGATAGGTAATCCATATTTACGTGCAATAAAATTGTCAGGCTTCACCATTTTTTTAACGGCTATAGATTTTCATTGAAGCGTCCTGTTATTCAATACTTTAAGAAAGAATGAGTTGTTTGTTAGGGTTCTTTTTACGTGGTAAAGTCATCAAATTAGTCCTCCCTTCCAGGGCGGGACAGGAGGCACTGTCAGACTCTTACGTACTATTACTTATTCTGTACTCTTACTGAAATCCACTGAGTTCCTTCAATAGCCCTTTGCGTTCTTGGATCACGGTTACCTGATGAAACAGTCCTGCGACCCCGGCAGTCTTTGGCCGTCTAAAGGGGGCTCCGTCAGATTCCTGACAGCTCTTTGAGGCGCGTGCGTGGCAGAGGCCAGAAATCGTCTCGCGACGTCCAAAGCCATGGGCGTCCCCGGGGGATTGGTCATGAGGTGGAGGCTGGCCTGTCCGTCACGGTATCCGCCTCCTCCTTCGCTAGCATGACTGCTTCGCAGAAGGAGGAGACCGCTTGCCATTCCGTCTCGCACTGCAGCATGGCCTCGACCAATAGAGCCGCGAGAGCCTCGATTGTTATTTTGCGGATGTTTTTGGCAATGGAGGTATAGTTAATTTAGAGCTCTGTAAAGTCCACGTTTACCTATTACATACGGCATACGTGTTGCGAAGTCCGTTTTCCTGTAACATTTTCCTGATCCTGGAATGTACTGTTCTTGGCTTTGCGTTTGAATGTTAATGTACGTCAATGCTTATAGTAGGTACCTCTAAAATTAACTCTAGGACATATTCAGGTTTGGATTAGATTTAGTTTATATTTGAATCAATAGCATTCAATAATTTGCACGCACTCGAGTTGTTTGAGTTCGTGTCATGCAATTGCACTCGTAATTATCATTCAGTGACATCATCGACAGTTCCAATGATGAGAGCAGCACAGTTTGACACTATGTCATTAATGTAACTAATAGCACCCTTCACTGTGTCCGTCACTGGTCATTTGTTACTGATGACGACACTTTCCACTTCTACAAAAAGTATTTTTGTGTCGAAATTGGTTATTTATACAGTTTACCTTCTCCATGAATCATATATGATTCATGAAGTATGTGTTAAAAATTCTTTATAATTATAATGTAATACGAATTACTGGCTGGGGCTAACCACCAACTTATGAAAGGTTTTTGTTATTCATAGAAAATTAACCACAACTTGCTTAATTTTGTTGCCAAATGTGTGATCTAAGAGACGATGTTTGACACAGTTGATGTGATCGAAAAACAACCCAGCCTCACTAATCACTGGGAGTCACTCGTTCCCAAGTAAAAGTGAATTATTATGTGAATTTAACCATGTTACTGGGTAATCAAAGTTTAAATGCTATTCGGAATGGAAGAAGTTAAAGAAATTGCAAGTTAAACAAACACATAATAAAAGTGTAGTAATTCCTACAAAAAGATGGTATAACAACAAGAAAATAAATAAATAATTTAAAATAAAATTACACTCAAATACAAAAATCATTGACAAGCGCATTAACTTGCAAAACGATATTTAACTGTACCAGTTGGCAACAGATGGAAATGAAGTCATAAGTCGGTGAAATTCTCACGAGCCGACGACGCGACGCGACGCCTGCAAACTAAATGTTAAACAGTTCCCGCAGACCATTGTACGAGGTGAGCCAACTGGAAAATCTTACATCAATTACAAATCGAAAACTTTTTCCACACTGACAATAGACACATTTTAGCATTTGATTCCCAAGCTTTACGTCATATCAATTTAGCTTATTTTTGCTTGTCTTAATTTACGTAGCGTTCACAGTGGAACGAAATAATTTGCTAACATGTTATAAGTAAGTTGCCCAATAAATTATTTTCAGATACAGTCATCATTATAGTTTCAAGAAGTACCACGTAATATATTAAACGTGAAAATGGTGGTCTTCCATCCGCGATGAAATCATGTCTAACCAAATAATACATACTAATGATACAGGCGAAGTTCATAAGAATATGGTTTATTCATCAACGTAATTATAACACCATGATGACCAACTGAACCTTTCGCATAATTACGCAGAAACCAATTATCAGTTCGTTCTCAGAACCGGAAATATAACTTCATCTAGTTTTCTTTAATATTGCAAAAACCATACAAGATGACGTAGACGTAGCAAGGTGGGGTTATCCGTGGTTAGGGGCCACGCCAAGCCAGTTCCCCGAAGAATCGTGAGAAGCTTCCCACTGTTTGTGCCGGAGCGATATATTCACAGAGCTTTTTGTAAGGCAACGACCGGTCCGACGACGAAGCTTAAAAGGAATCGTGCTCTGTGCTCCCGTAAATCATGGACAGGTTGAGATTTTAAATAAGTTTGAACATGTTTTATTGATGTAATACGTGGAGCCCCCTTCAAGTGGACTAATTGACCCTGATGGAGCAGTCGGCTCCGAGACCGTTTTATCTAAGGAATCGCTTCTGAAATCATAAGCATACCTATATGCTAAACTATTCTGAGATTGTAAGGGTCTCTTGTTCCAAAATAAGAGCGGAATGAATAGATACTTGACAATGGTTCTCAGGCAATGTTCGATTGTAAACTTGTTGTGAGTGGCCGACCTTCGCGGACCTGTTTTGGACAGCAAATACATCTTATTTGGCAGAGCGAAAAGAAACGTGACTCAGGAGGGGAACGTGACACTTGTAATGTACAGGGGGACTCGGAATTAACATTACTTTTTGGGGAGTGTTGAGGTCTATCCGCAACAAATGGATTCTTTCGCCATCCAATCCAAAAGATGAAAATTTTACATTGTCTCCCAAGGGTTAAAAGTAACGTTTTTAGTCCCGAGACGGGGTTCGGCGCCCGTAACGTAGAAAACGCTAATAGTTCGAGGAACTTAATGAGTCTTTTGAACGACGTCGACGCCTAACATGTCGCGGGTGAAACCGTGGGTAGAAGCTAGATATAAAATTAAAGCTGAATTCCTCTAATTTATTATCCTCGGTCACGCTGCTATAGCGTCGGGAAGCAAGCATCCTGTATAAAAATCTAAAAACTTCTTTTCGCGGTGAAGTTTTCAGGAGACATTGTTTGAACGGTCTTCCGCAGGGCTGGAGTTCGTGGAAATTTATATGAGTACCTATTGTGTCTGGACAAATAATGTTTACGTTTAGGCATACTCAAAAATTCAGCCCATTTTTTTCTAACTTTTTATTTACTGTAATTAATAAATTATTTTCTCTTGAATAAGGAACAAACATTTTCTTCAATTCAAAGAACTGTTAGCTATTTTACCGTTTATAGTGGGTCCAGGCGTAAAAACCAAAATTTTGTTGTGTGACCATTGATTTGCTATAATTGATAAGTTTTCTCGATCTCCAAGATGCCATCATCACATTCTGACCTGATTATCATGGGACCAAGTCTACATCAAATATACATCCTTTTAAATAAAAGGAGAATTTTCAAAATCGCTCAACATGTTATCAGGAAATCGGCGAAAATATATTTTAAAAAATACGGTCCGACGAATTGAGATCAGCCTTCCTTTTTCGAAGTCGGTCGATTTTGTAAATTTACTTGTTATTACTTTTCAATCAAAATGTAGTAAAACATATTTAAATTTATAAATAATTTCTCAATAAACACGACATATACCTTGCATCTGTTAAGCCACGTCATGACGTTTGAACGAGAACTGTCGTACTCGTTGAAAACAAACCACATAGGAGAGGATTGAGGGGAACTATAAGGAAGGGTGCAATGAAAAGAGGCAAAGAACATGCACAAAGGGTTTCCTCCATCTTACCTGTAACAAAGAGACGCGTATTATTACTCATGGTATTGTTTGAAATGAAGCACGATACTGGCATGCATAATTTGCAGACTGCGACGGAATAATAATACTAAGGAATTTTATCGTTCTTAAAACTGTAGAGAGGAATATTGACATTTATGGAACCATATTTTTATGCTACAGCAGTGATTTCATAGCTAGTAACGATAAGTATTTATAAAAGTCCTAAATCTGTATTACCGAAATAGTTGCAAGAACTAATTAAAAGCAAATTTCCAACCAAAGCAAAAAAGAGAATCTAAAACAATCAACAGCTGACGGAAGATAAGATTCTGGACCATGAAATCCCATTGCAAAGACACCAAACAATAGAAAAAGCTTCCATTGTTAAAGTTGATCTCAAGAATGACGTCAGTAAAAAAAGTAAATGCGATTGTAAAAATTACAGCCGCTCCAACGAAGGTGTTAAAAACTTAGGTGGTCTCGGAGAAAAGGCAAAAAGTGCTAACGGTAATGTACCGTACAGTAACAGTTCGAGCGAGGTCCGTAAAGGTACTGTTGATATTATGCTTCTGATAACATTTAGTGCGCAGGAGTAGAAAGCGTAGTAAAAGTGAAATAACTTCTCAGTACCGAACCTTTTGTTGCTGATAATTTTGTTGCTAGGCAAGCACAATTGTTCCAAAGGGTTAAGAATGTTAGAGGCAGAGAGAGTTTTTGTTATTTGATAGAAAAAGTTTACATATTGTGGAGAAATGAGCAAAGGTTAGCCAGTCACTTTGAAAATATAATAAAGTATTTTACATAACTTTCATTTCCACGTAGGTTTACGTTTTATTAGTAGGGCAGACATCAGGACTTGCGTCGTTAAAAAATTGAAATACTCGTATCAACAACGATTTCTACACTGCTATCAGACAATTTTAAGAATATTCTTGGAAATCAAAACCATCGAAACTGGGATGAACTTGAAAAAAATCGAAAGCATGTGACCTTTACAACCCGTACAGAGCCCTCATGAATTACGACTCCCTGTCATGGACTAGGAAAGACATATTATGTCCCAGAAGTAACTTAGGACTGGTTATGCATATGTTTTGCTTATACTTGGATGTGTGATACAAGGAGTAATAAATCGGAAATCACTGGCTTCTCATCTGTTCCATCAACTACATAACATTCATGGGAAAATCATAGCTTTGGCAAGTTGAAGACCACACAAATTCTTCTACATAAGACATCAATAAAATTGTTCTACAAATAGATTTACACTTCGTTGATGAACAGGCAGTTCGCGAGGCATGCTCTAGACCACGTGTTTACAACACCAGTCACATCACTCACGCCTAATCAGTTCCAGCGCCTTAATTAATTTTATTTGTTCGCCTTTGTGGGCGCTGCGGCTTTTGTGAAGCCATTGTTTTGCAAAGGCTTATCTGAGATCTAAGTTTTAGTTAATATCTGCCAGAGAAACGTTAATTACTCATAATTTCCGCATTCTGTAATGTTGTGCAAGAAGGTTGTGAGATACCATCGTACTCAAATGTGTCACACGATAATATGTTTCTCTTAAAACCTTAAGCCGGCAAATCCGACGTTACATCGTTACAAAGTAGTGTTGGAATTTTATCCGGATAAAATTCAAAATGGAAAAAATCTTTATTTAATAAACTTTTTAAAGTGGCATTCCCGATGATTCAAACTTTGTAATGCATTCAGTAGCGGCCTAGCGGGCTTGCGTGTTGCGTACAGTTGCGTGCCAAACCTACGCTGCACGCCGGCGGACACGCGAGCGGTTTCCGTGGCGGGCAGCTAGCGTGACGCACGTCACAGACACATTTCTATCCTCCACGCTGGAATAAAGAACAGGATTGTTCCGATAACACGACAGCCTAATGGTGACTACAGACGAACGCAAGAAAATAAGATGCTGTTCTTGAAAATGACACAAAGGAATTTAGACGATTTGATGATGAGAATTCAAAAAATGCTTCGGAGTTATATATGAACTAAATAATATTTCAATATCCTATGGCTACCCAATGGTACTAAATAAATAGTAAATATAACTACAAGCTTCGGCCACCACTAGCCACTATAATCGGTCTGTAGGTTTCATCGAAAGACCCGTAATAAAACATAATAGGTTAAAATAACGGTCAGGAGTAATATTTCAACGTTCACACGAAGAGTTTTAATGTCCTCAGCCATTTGTGTGGAAAGACGTTGTTTCTGCCACCCATCAGCATACGGACTGCCCCTTGTCGTGTGCCACCACCATTAAAGTTAAGTGTGGACGGAACACGCAAAATGAAGATAACGGTAGTCACAGTGTTTGGAAATTACTATTCCTAACTCATAAATTGTAGTGTGAGGGTAACTGGCACAGGATAATCAAGTTACTGCTAAAGTTTGTAACGCTAAAGAATTTTTAACACTTCTAGAAATATTGGTATCGCAAAAATCTCATTGCTCTACAAAAGCTTTGCTCAATAGGCTGGTTATTTCTTATCAACGAATATAATTTTGAAATGCCTATGCCAGACATTTTTCACCACTAAAATCTGCAACTAGCACCGACCCTAACGCAAATTAGCGAGGTGCACGCCAGAGGCATAGTCACGCGAGCGGTGCTAGAAAGCGCTGCGCACGCACACGATGTGATAGATCTGTACTGTTTTTATGATCCAGATTGATGAACGCTTCATCGGGCGGTTAAATGATGATTATTTTAGGAACTACCACCGAACCGAAAATAAATACCACGTGCGTATTGTGTGACCACCTACAGGGCCTAAGAAATATCTGAAGTCATACCATCAATGATCAATCATACGATAGAAGAAAATGATAATTTAGGGATTTACTTTGCCTTTGAAAATGTAATGGACGTCATTGAGTTTTAAACTACCAGTAAGTGCATCATCTACTACTACCACTAACAGAAAAGCAATCTTACAGCTCTAGAACATTTGGATACCATTGACAATTTTCATGACAAACAAAACATGAATTATGGATTAGCTGGCCCACTGTGCTTAATGACGTCGTAAGTTTGATGAGTTTCGGTTGTGTCGCATCTAGCTCAGAGAAACAGTCATCTTGACGGATGTTTGAATGTAACTGTAACAACGGACGCGCATTTGGGCTAATGCACGACAGTAAAGTGTAATGGACGGTGATGTTACCAAATGAACCTTTCATAGTACGACTTCCTGAAATAATGAGATGTAAGGTGAAAATAAAGTAGAGGAAATCTACAATGTTGTATTTAAATGAAATTAACTATTTAGTATTCATTATAATATAGGTACTGATTTCCACCATCCAGTAAGTTCAAGTTTCAGTTAGAGAAAGACGATACCTGCTGTATTTTGAATTAAGAAACCTTTACGATGGATGATAACGGCATTTGTCTGGGATGATTGACGCCTCCTTAGACTTTAAGACACTCTTTCTCAAATACAGAGAAAACGGAAGTTTTCCAGACATGGGACCTACCTAAATTGATTTGTTCCCTCTGTAAATCCCTTTCATTCCAAATTTCATCGAAATTATAGCAGTTTGCGAGAACCGGAAAATATATCAATATAAATATTGCTCGTACATTATCATATCACTGGCTCGTCCTATTTAACATGTTGACAGCTGAGTAAATTAATACAAGTTTTGTAGCTGCGTGGCCTATGTCACGTAATATTGGATTATTTTTAAATTTATCAAGAGGGCCTTAATTGGAGCCAGTGTAGTACACTGTTTGATAAGGAGCGTGTTGTTCTAATATTAGATCCGTGAATACTACGAACATGAATTCTCTCTTGTCGTCAGTTTTATATTGAGTTGGTTAATTCGTCTTTATGCCACGGTTTAAACTTGATACAAAGGAGCCTGGCGTGGGCTAGGGGAAATCTCTGGACGTGCAAGGAGCAGTAGATGTTAAGATGCTTAGCGGGACTACTGTTTACCATTGGACGTGTTTCGGCTAAAATAGTGATAAAAGGAGTCAAAAATATCAGCTTAAACATCATGTGGGGACTCCTGATTCTTACTTTCATGAAGATGAGGGCCGTAATAGGTATACCATTTGGTACCTAAAAGAAAAAGGCTCATTTGGTATTTGGTTGGTGGTTTTACCTATGGATTTAGTGGCTTAGTGGATGTGATATGTCTTCAGTAGGTATGTTTCTCAAAAATAGCCGCGGTATATTCCTCTACCATTTTTCAGACACTGAACGAACGACACAAAACATTTGTTACATGCTTCCGCGTTTACAAAGTTAATATCATTTTATATTTAGTAAAACTGTTGTGTAACAGTATGTTGTTCACAGCATGATCGACATTGACATTTCATGTCGTTCAGTTGTTCCACATCGCTGGCTCGCGAGTCACGCTGTTTCCCAAAAGCTTTCTATCGGTCACGCCATGAGCACCGTTCTTCTATGAACTTTAACATTATTGGAGCTAATGTTAATAGGGTAATTTGTTTTTCAGCTTTAATAACAAATAAAACTTAACTTTGGTAGGTAGTATTCCGTGCGGAAAATCGCCAGAGTATCAGCTCCTTTTTTTTACGTGGTAAAATCAAATCAAATGAGTCCTCCCACCCCGGGCAGGGCGGGAGGGACTGTCAGACTTGTACTGAGTAAAACCCACGGTGTCCTTCAATAGCCCTTTATGTTCCGGGGTCACGGTAATGAAATAATTCCCGCGACCAGAGTATCAGCTGTAATGTAACATTCCAAATTTCGATTCGAGCATTACCTACCTAACGAGATCTTCCATGTGTGTTTGTAATGTCACAATCGAAGATTCGATTTGTGCTTGTTGTACAACAAGTGATTGTTACAAATTATATCGCTACAGGTTGCGCGTTGTAATGGTCAATTCTGCTCCTTGAATCTCAACTTTTACAGTAGAGGCGAATACGAATGCTGCGTTGCGGGAAGCGTGTTTGGGATAGTCTTGTAGTAGCGAAAGACAAAAAAGAAACGACGATGGATGGACTTTGTATTGGACACTATAGGAGAATTGCGCAAAAGAGATGACAGCTTAGATTATATTAGTAATCAGAGGAGAAATGCTGAGCTGCCTTCAAACAAACGATGAAACGTTTTAATACCAATAAAAGTTATCTAAATCAATATTTGTACTTCGTTTTTACCAACTATCGGTTCAATTAGAACACCTTCGATCAGACGAGGAAGTTGATGTCATATTTAAAAAAGCGCACGACGTTAATATTTCACGGAACACGAACCCAGTTTGACCTGTGACTGCTGACATTACAATAGTGACATTTCGTGTCTACCCGCGCTTCGTTCCTCCAGCAAACACTTACACTTCTCAAACTTTTATTATGGACGGCTTCCCTCGATACTTATTTAGGTTACTGGCTTAGTCTGCACGGAATACTGCTGTTCCCTCATCAGTATTAATAAAACAGTAGGAAAATATGGGTCCATTTGGTGAATTATTTCCATATTTAAGTAGGTTTTTGCCGTGAACAATAAACAAAGATTCAGCTGAGTCAAGAGTTTCAGCTAAAATTCTTAAAATGAGGTCATTTTCAATTCCATAATAAAATATTATAATAACAAAAGTATTTATGTCTGTTTGCCGTTTATACACATTTACAGCTAAACGGAATTTTATTTGCTACTTTAACTCGGAGGTTTTTGGTGGCCTAATTTAAGCTTTACACTAGTAAAGTCGCAGTTAGAGTTGTGTAAAATACATCCATTCAAACGCCCTAAGCACCAAGTCATACATAAAATGACGTCACCCTTAAGAACATGAAAATCGACGCCCAACGAACTGCTGTGAGTACGGTCTCGATGCTTAATCATAGCTATATTAAGTTTATTAATAGGCCTACAAGTGATCAGCAGAAGTCACGTGCGGCGGTGTTACGCAGTGTGGCGCGTAATCTGCTACTACTGCGATATGCGTCACACGATTGACCTAGCAGAGTAGCAGCTGATAACATGTGGAGCTGTCATTGGACCACTCCCTCTCACACAGGAAGCATGTGTCCCAGCAGTGGGAACATTATAGGCTGATAGTGATGACGATGTCATGAAACCAAATCATATATGAAAGACAGCTACCTACGACAACCCTTGCGGCTCCGTTGGTCTGGGATTTTAGATTGAATACAGGTTCAACTGCTACAAGAGATGATAATGAACGCATGGATGAGGAAGGACATATTAAACAAGTAAATAGCACAGAGTATGATGAACACAGAGAAAGAAACGCCACATTCTATGAGGGATTTAATGAGTATGGATTAAATTCAGGGTTAACAAAGGAAATTGGTATTTTTAACAACCACCCAAGCCTTTCTAATAATGAAGAAATTTGCCATTCCAATAATGAATCTATACAGTAATCCAACCAAGATGATGCGTCACAGTAATAATAACTGACCCCTTGGGTCGAGACAGAAGGCGGAAAATTCCACTGAGAAATGACGACATTACTATGTAACGTGCTTTAAGAGAAGACTACCTATTAAAAAACTTAATGAGTTGTTTTACTTTTGATAATATAGTCATCGCATATGTAAACATTTACTTGTATAAGCACCTACTTAGTCATTTACTCATTAGCGTTTGTAATGTCATCATCATCACCAAAGCATCACATTATACAAATTAGAAGTTACTTTACATTCTTTGCTGCAAGCATCTTAAGACAGGACTAGTTAGAGATACCTAGAAGATTCCATGAATTTAATCTCCATGTTTAAGATTTTTGAAGTATAGGCATTTGTAGGAAACTTGATTTGATTAGAAATACGTACCGGGTAGACGACGACGCACAAATGAATACCATAGATCTAGACATGTATCTGGACCATTCTGGATTTATTTAATGTCGGAAATCTGTTTTGGCGGTATTAAGTAGCGTAAAGTTACTGTGGTGAGGTGGTTTCTTATATATCCTCGTACAACACTGAAAGCGTTGTTCAGAATACATTGTGCGTTTGTGAATGCCAATTTCTGTAACCGATCATTAGCTTCATTAATGACTTTCACAATTTGGTTAATATCATTAGGTGTAGCCTTTTGCGAAGTTTGCGTTACCGTATCAATCTCAACCTGTATACGGGTTCATGAGAAAAGTGTAACGTCCAACCTAAATATTAATCATAACAAACACAAACACCAATGTGAGTAATATCCTTTATTCAGACACGTATACAATAGACACAGATGAAGTTTTCCGATTACATAACCAAGATAATGTCACATAAACATGATGATAACTCAACAGTGCCTAGTTCTAAAGGTGTGCTATCGTTATGTAATATTATTACAATAATATACTGCGCAATACTTCACCTAAGTACCGGGCGTGATGTCTCGCATACTTAGTACTTATAGGTAACCGTAGGTTTTAAGTACATCGTGATGATTTCTATTGAATCCATGAATACTTTGTGGGAATGCTCCGTTGTTTATTGACACGAGTACGTCAGAAACACGAACAGGTCTGATAATTTCGGCAGTTCGTTGCAAATGAT
Source organism: Agrotis ipsilon (assembly GCA_028554685.1). Taxonomy (NCBI): domain Eukaryota; kingdom Metazoa; phylum Arthropoda; class Insecta; order Lepidoptera; family Noctuidae; genus Agrotis; species Agrotis ipsilon. Next base: position 638,505 of record CM052956.1, read on the forward strand.
CGTCCCACTCGTTATGATTTACGGCGTGTTTCCAACCAACTGTGGCTTTGAGCCACGGATTCATTTAGTACTTTCGTGTCAGTAAATTAGCACATTATTTCAGAGATTGATTACCGGATTTAACGTGCAATACAAGGTAGATGGGTCATCCATTATTCAATACTGTTGAAGTGTTGAATATAAATGTTACACGCCTTCCTTTAATAAGTAGGTATGCACAATCCTACTCTATGTAACATTTTTGTTATTGTCTGTGTGCAACATTCGGTTATCATAAAAAGTAGTTTGGGAGCTTATTCAATAAAAAACAAACAATCAAATCTTTCCTCTTTATAATATCAGCGTGGAAGAGCAGTTACTACAAGAAATACATATAAATGGCAAAAGTTTGAAGTAATAATGAAGAATGTGCTGAAAGAAACTATATATGGACTGATTGGATGACGATATGGCTAGAAAGGTCTTGAATTCTGTGATCACGAGTAATATAGATGTATTTTAGAAGACACAATACGCCAAAACTACATAAATTGGGAAAAAGGCAGAAAGAATGACAATCTTAGATAATTATTTATTAATTGTGATGATATTTTTTAACTAATCACGTTCTCAACACAACGTAACTAAGTTCACTAGTATTTTAATATTTGCCAATTTGAGAAGCTGCATTCAGTTCATGAGGCCAACTAGATATCGTCAACATATTAGATATCAATCGGCAACATTATCATATCAGGTTAAGTGTATTGTTAATTAAAATTCTGATAGCATCGGGGGTCAATAGCTCAAGAAATGTGTTATGACAATGTGTTACGTAAAACTGAATGATAACACTGAGTTTTCGCAAGACGACATGGAATCGATAACCTATGCTTTCATGTCATGACGTCATACTGTATAAATAAGTAACCTTAATAGAGATAAAAATCTACGTTCAATGAAAATACCATAATTCATTAAGTCGTGGCTTAAGGTCAGTGCTAAAAATAAAAAATATGAAACATGAATGTTATATATGGCTGTTGGTATTATAAATAAGAGTATATCACCTTCAAAACCAGACTGACCGGTAATGGTCTCTTGATACGTTGCTAGTACTTGAATAACGAATAAAAATAATTTCTGTTAATTGGACAAGATGTTCAGGGACTTTGAGAAAAAGATCATATGAATTTTTTAAACGTCTTCCTGATCGTATAAATTTTTCACTGTTAGTAAATAAACAGGAAAAGGAAGCCGATTCAGTTACATTATTAAATTGTAACGCACTTAAAATTTTGGTATTTGTTCAAAATACAGCTTTAATAGTTATCTGAACAATAGTGTACTTATTTAAATCACCAAATATCAATTGAAATACATTTTATGAGTTGTCAGAACGCGATTACCCCATAAAGTATTATTTAACTCAATGATCTTACTATTTATTGATTTCAGAACTATTAAAATTCTAATGTAATTGAATGTTATTCGAGTTTTCGGTTCATCATACATCGTATTTTTAGAGAAATCGTGTTTTGTAAGTATTGTTACACGTATTACTGAGTATCAACTGGGTTGTGGAACATCAGATAGGCAGTTGCTCAGTGTAAAATACTGGCATTCAGCTGAACTTAAAATAGATGTGAAAAGGCTAGCCAGATGATAGAACTGTGACTGAAATATGAATAAATCGACACGTTTTGAACACGGCTGTACTGTAACTCAGCCAACCAATACCTCAATCTGCTCGATTAACACATCATGATACAGTCACTGCGATTAATGACCAAAAATAGCCTGCACTAGCCAACGTCAGACTGTCTATTACTTGCATGAGCATGAATTACAAGCGGATGCAATTAGCACTTTGGCATAAGCCGCACAGGATCATAATACTCATGCTATGTATGAATGAACGATTACGAACGAATACGATTTACTTTTTGGTGAAGTTCCAAGTCCACACAATTAGTTCTTACGTGAACTGTAGCATGATGTAAGAGAAATGTTATCGCAGGAGTATTTACTATAAACGATATGTATGCACAACACAATTAGTTTTCATTCTACACTAGTATAACAAAAAAAGATGAATTTCGGGACCATCTTCCGAATTACCGCACCATTTCTGATACTTATTTCGACAAAGGGAAGCTATATCACTGCCGAGTGCCCAAGGGAAGCGTTCGTGGGTTTTTTCGACCATAAAGAAGGCGTACGAATGCCAATCATAATAATGAAAATGTATCAGAGTAGGTAGTACCTACAAACCACAAAAGCAACAAAACAAAAAGAAAACGTATTATCAGATGTCACAAAGCTCCTTAAGCAAACAAGGCCGGTAAAGGAACGTGCAAACATAGAAATATCTATATTAATAAAGATATCGCATAACATTAAGATAAGAATCTAACGTTAATCGTAGAAGATAACGGTTTGACGTCAATTGCTGCTGATAGGTTAGACTTACGGACGCCCGACTGACTGCTGATTGCGCACAAAGTGATAGCAGAAGGCATTGATAAATGAAATGAATATTATATCAATTTGATAGTCACTCCGGACTTTGAAGTCATTGCTGAATCAGAAATGGCTATAAGAATAGCCATGGATCGCGTGAAAACTGGAAATCGTGGAGATGGGCCTTAGTTAAGCAATAGGATGAAGTATGTACGCTAGCAGTAGGTATCAGTGTCGGTATAAAAGTAAGGAAAGGGGTAAAGAGGGTTAAAGAGCTAGGAAAAGCTTGACTACTGAGATGACGGATAATAGAGATGTACCGAGGAAGAAGAAGATATTTACAGCGCCAAGGCAAAATTAAAGAGACAAAGGGCGAGACAACTGCGTTGAAGTGAATCAAAGGTACATATAGCACTCTATCTTCTTGTTCAGGTTCTAAGTCTTAGTAGATAGGGAAGTGGCAGTAGCACATTAGTCAGCTGAAGCAAAGTAAACGAAGCTACACTAGCGAGCAAAAGTGTGGCATATTAATTACTTGGAATTTATCCGAGATAGCTCCATAAACAATGGCTCGGTTTACCTTTAAATTACCACCATTTTTATAATTCCTAACTAGTTATGAAGTACTCAAGTGTCAATACTTTTTCTCGCGAGTGTGGTTCAATTTTGTAACTTCAATATCTGTAACCATTTTTCTCTCTCAAATCAAAACAAATGCTTTTTTAATAGAATTGTAAAAATATGAATTGTTTTTCTACATAATAAGTCTTTAGTTGAAGCATGCGTCCTGCACTATAAGTAAATGTCACTTTTCCTCATCCATTAACACGCAAAAACATTAATTTCACAGCAGTTGTTGGATTTCTTGAATATAAATAATCTATTTATTGATTCATCATCATGATCATACCTAATATTAAAATTTATTTCGATAACGTCACAGAATCAATAATATCTTCAGAGTGGGTGTTGTTGTTTACCAAATTTTACGGATATTTGTGTTTATTTGTTGCTATTTATTTATATGGTGCACTTTACTCATCGTCGTTCCATTAGAATAGCTAAAATTACACAAAATGTATTGTTGTTGTTAACCGTTGGATACAATCAAAAGTATTTTCGGTTACTAATTTTCGTTGATTACTTTCAAGCCATACGATGGCTGGATGATGGATTTACTCACGTCAACGTATTGGTAATAGTCACAATCGGGTGATGACCGAAATATTCTGAAGAGTATAGAGACGTTAGCCTCTTCATAAGTAAATTTTAGTAATCAAAATGGTTGTGTTGTAGTAAAAAAGGCCTCTGGTCATGACAGGCATTTTTCCAAGGTCGCCGGTTCGCTAATTCGGCACCTTGCCACGTCATCATTACCTTTACATTTATATCATTCTTTACCACAGAGACACTCTTAAAACTTCATGATAATGATAATGTTAATTTGAAGCTACGTCTGTTGACACATTTATGGATTTCGTAGGAAATTCGTTTCATGTATTTCAAATAAATATAAAAGAGCAATGAATTTGAAACGTTTTCGGGGCGTCTACGTCTACATAGGTGGCGATGTGCCAACTATGAAAAATAGTTCTGATATCCAGATCATGACAGTTGCAAACTTCACAGGTTTTATCATTGACTAGTATTCATTTTTATGGGGCTATTAGTGGTAAGTAAAGAAAACATGGGTACGCTATGCTAGGACCAAATACGGTGATGATTATTGCATCTAGATTATGTTTATCAATTTAATGATCATCACTAGCATACTTTCCCAGATATTCTGATTAGTTTCAAACTGTCATAACACCTTTGTGTTAATTAGCCTGACGGTAAAGATTGATGAGTTGTTAATTATTTGTGCTATTATAAGTAATTAATTACAATTTTCATATTTCAAAAATTTTGTGTTTATAAATATTTAGTGTTAGATCTTATATGTTAATTTATTGTCACATGTTTCGAATCTTATATTTAATTTGTATTTACTTAATAGTTTGACGTCGTGTCTTGGCAGTTAGCACACGTGGCTGCCAATGATTTTGTGTTTCTTTTCTGTTTATTTGTGTAACTCTGCTTTGGCTATCGAGATGATGATTTCTGTAAATTTTTCACGTTCTTCGGTAATATTTTCATCTAAATGTCATTTCACATTATTCATTTTGGACTATCTATATATCATCATTTTATCATCTCAATTCTTGCTGTACTTTAGCAGTCTACGACTAGGTAGGCAAGCGTGTGGTGTCAACATTTGAGGTTGTCGACTGTCAGACAAGTTTTCCTAACTAGTTTGCAGCACAGATTTAAATGCAGACATAATGTTGAATCCCGTATAAACGCAGAGTCTTAAAACCACCGTATAGATTCGTCCTTGTAGGTATACGAATGAAAGACCAACTCAAACCGGTCAACAGAAACTAGTTTCTGCGACACAAAAAATAACTTGTTTGTAACTTATTTGCGACGCTGCAGGCTCACATACAGAACATTCGATTTTAGCCCCTGACGTGTAGACAGGTTTTAAAATCTGCCAATCGCCTGCTTTGCTACTTGCAAGTTTAGTCAGTATTATTAAATATAGCTTCAGAACTCTAAAACGGTTAATTGAGAATTGTGGGGTACAATGAAGATATACTTAATGTTCCTCAAAAACTCAACAAAACCCGAAAAACCCCTTGGTCAAAACTGTGAGAATCTTCAATTCAAAAGTCAAAGTGATTGCGAAACACAGCCTTCTGGGGCGTTTTCTACTGCTTATGTAATAAAAGGATAAGTTTGTGCAATACTTATATTAGTATAAATATTCATGTTCTCAATAACTAACTTGTTACGTTGTACTCCAGTATCGCACGGAAATTCTTGGCAGTGAACGACTTATGACGCCAGAGGAGCATGCGCTCGTGTATTAGAACACGTAGATACAAAGGAAAGGTGATAATTAGGTAAACGTTTTTTAATCCTAAACACATGACTTTAGACGCCAATCATTTTGAAGTCGACATCAGTCATTCAGATCAGTGAAGGACAGCACTGTAGGTATTCCAAGCCTACGTCATGCTAGGAAAATTGTGGTAACTTTTCCACAGAATTTCTGTTATGAAGAGATGAAGTTTGAAAAGAAAGTTGTAGTTTAGCCATAAATGCCACCAGTCATCATCATCATGACTGGCAATGTTATGCAGGTATTTCGTAGTTTTACATCGGATCGCTAATTACATTACAACACCAACATTTCAAGTTTTTTATGAATCACAGTTGACATAAGCAGCACATGTTTTTTCTCAACTCCAAGTATGCTTACAGGGTTTTTCCACTGGACGGATGAAACTGGATTTGTTGTATAATTTCTGTCAACAGTCTACTCGCCATTCTCAGGGAGTCGGGGCAGAGTTGTGTGCTCATCAAATTCTATATTTACGTATTCAAGTAACCGGACCGCGGCCGGCGAACCACGACCGGTTCTGTGAACGCCGATTAGACGTGTAACATTAACTACGCTTACAAAACACGCATTTTTTAGCGAACCACGTTTATTCATAAGCTTCACATACTAGAACAACTTTTGTTTTCTGTTGAGGTAATTTTCTGGAAGTTTTTCGTCCATTTGGCAGAGTACTGAGAATTTAAGCGAACCCCAAATGAAATATCATGTTGATGTTTTGATCGTGATCGTGGTTACTCTAGAAACGATAACATAATTCTAGTTAATGTTGCAAACAGTCAGATGGGTACAAGTGAATGTGTCTGAGCTAATCTGCACGATTTATACTACAAGGCTGGCCATATGTATAACGCGGTTATAAAGTATAGATTTCATACGTGTAGCATACAACAAGGAAATTCGAATGTATTAAGAGTGTTCAACAAAAATAGCGCGCGTTTGACGTCATTTGTGTTGCTTCACTGTCAAGGGTGGTATCGAGCACTACACTAACTGAGTTTTGAGGATGAAAGAAAATGTATGCAGGTAACAAAGCTTTAACAAGAAATATTACATAAAGAAACTAGAAAACATCTACATTACATTTTGGGATTACGTGTACTACGGCAACTACTCAATTTTATTGGGAATAGAAACAGGCCGCGTATATCAATTGCCGATGACGACATGCCCCAAAATATGTTGCGGAAATTCCCTACAGTAACATACTTTCCGCACTATGGCTCATCTGCATTCAGGCTACTTTGTATCAGTAGTAGAGCTCAACAGCCCGCAGTAGGTTAGCTAATAAACGTTGCATTTTCCGTGAGAAAACGAATTTATTTAGTTTCCAAGGAAGTTGGCTAGTGTATGCTTCATGGAAGGATCTATATTCTTAAAGCCAACGGGTACTACTTGGGGTTCTTAAAGAGATGTGCGAGTAATTCTTCTGCGACTAAACTGTAGATGCGCAACTCGCCATAGTTTGCAAAACCACTAGTCCTGACTTGGTTCGAAACTAGCCAAGTACTACGCAAAGTGCTTCTTCAAACATATAAAAACTGGGCTTACTTTAAGTCTTTTGCTATAAAAAGGCCATTGAGAAGCATCTTTTATTTTCGTGTTCCTTTTCCTACAACCAATTTAAGAGAAATAATAAATCAATCACGGAAAAGTATTAATTACTAAGCGATAATAAACCCTGTTTTATTAAGCGTTAATAGCCCTTCCCACAAAGTCGCCAAAGAAATGATGAACAATCGATTAGACATGAAAGTAGTGCGACTGTGCGAGCAACGACCCATGCGGCCATGTTTGACGATATGCGATCCCGTGTAGTCTGTGGCGTGTATCGAGTGACGTCACTTACGACCCGTTCAGTGCCAAGGCTCCGAGTAACGTAAACAGAGCTCGATCACTCCCGCATCTGTATACAAACTGATAATGCTGTGCGGAGCGAAATAGATACAAATCCTATTCAAAATGTTACTCGGAATTGGTACAATGGTGGGACTTGCAGTTTAGGAGTCGACAGTGACGTACAAGAAACAATTTTATGATGAGTGTTGTCGATCCTAACAAAAGAATATTGCACAGATAACCCAAAAGAAAAAGGAGAAACTCGATGTTAGAAGGATACCGACTAAGTTGAACAATTGACCGTGTAACTGCTAATGAAAAGGGACTATAAAACAGGCGAAAGTAAAAGAAAGATAAAGTTTGATTTCTCGACCCATAAACATTTCTTTCTCTCTCTTTTCAAAAGACTCTCCCTTTTCATGAAACAAAACGGCCATAAACTCAACTCCTAAGAAGGTCTACAGTTCCATGAATATCAATGAACGTTCTGTATCAAACTAAATACAGTTTGGGAATATTCCAAATGTCTTGTCTGGATCCATTACTGTTAAGCGGAAAGAGGAATTAATGGGACTAACGATGTATTCGATGATTTTGTTATGTAAGATTTAAATAGAAATGTATAAGTGTTTTTTTTTATGAGCAGTGTACTCGTTTTCGTCGTAATTGGGTTGTCGAGGAAAGATCAGCAGTCACTCCATGTAAAACACTTGCATGAAACTGCATATGATTAGGCTCGTAGCCGACTCTATCATGTTTGGGAAAAGGCAGATGATGGCCCAGATTAAGAATAAGCTACTTCTACACCCATACTTCTAGTAAAATAGCTATAAAGACCCTTAAACACTACAACAGCCCGATAATCTTCCATTAAATCCTTAGTTTCATTATCTGTAGAGAATAACCATAAAATTGTACATCTCTATGCTGTAGCATAGTTACCAAATATGTCATTGCCCATTGTAAATAATGATCACACGACAATTTCAATTTAGTGAACCTGGTTACGGCAAAATGGATCCCAGGGACCTATGGATGGCTAATGGCTAAGCTGCGGAACGAGGATTAAACTAACGAGCCTGGAGCAGCCGGATGAGTATTATCAAACTGTGTTACGTATCAAAGTATTCAGGATAAATTGATTCTGTAGTGGGTATGGATTGGCAAAATAGAAAGGAGGCGTTAAGCTTCAGTAACATATAAAGTCACTGTTGGAGGGTAAGTTTTGGAACTTCAAGGAAAAAGAATGAAAGGATTCAGAAAAGAAGAAGAAAATATCAGAATGTTGAACAAGACAAAACACTTATTGAAATTGTGAAAGTAGTAAAGTAACATTTAAGTTGGATTATATCAACGGTTAAAAACGGTAATAGTATGAAGCCACCAAAATCAAAATTTTCAGGACACCAGTTTATACTTTCAAATTGTTGAATATTGGAAATAAGTTTCTGTTTTTTGCTTGGGCGTAAGCCATGATAACGTAATACATCGTAACACCTGGCAAGGCGCGGTGACAGCAGGTGGAGTAAAGCTGTGACAGAGTGGCGTCCAAGAAATGGAAAAAGAAGTGTTGGTCGTCCGGCGGCGAGATGGGCAGACGATATTGTTGCCATTGGGGGAGTGTCCTGGATGAGGCTGGCACAAGACCGTGGAGCTTGGCACAAACAAGGAGAGGCCTATACCCAGCAGTGGGTGAAGACGGGCTGTGGATGATGATGATGATGAAGCCATGATAATTGTTTGTAAGGCGATGATGGTACAACCGATCTAAAAATTTGTAAATTTTAAGTACAGCATTCTTCATTCATACACAACTAATTTTCAACGGTCGATAAGCAGGTACGGAGCAATTGAGTGGGTCTTTTGTTGTCTTATCACAACCATATCATTCTTACTGTTTACCTGATAATCTTTAACTTATCTGAGCGGAAAGTAACGCAAGTCTTCAAAACAAAAAGTTTCACAATCGCTTTTATTAATGTTCTTTTTAAAATTTCTCAAAAGAATAACGGAATTGAAAAAGTTTAAATCCTTTACAACTTTAACATTTGAAGGACGACTTTTACTTTTTATAACTGTAGTTTTATTATTTTATTATTATTACACTGCTGCGACTCTTTCATTAGTACGATAACTTTTTTTGAGGGTAATGTTTCTACATCTGTGTATGGGGCTGTTCTTGAAGTGCCGTTTGTTTAGTCAGATGGTATTAAGAACTCATTTGCTGAATACAAAGAACCTATATGACACAAAAAGGATTACCGATAATAACCACGCCGCCGTCGGCATCGTTTGAATTCTTTATAGGTGCCGTAATATTATCATCTGGGTAGTCAAATAATACAGCAACTTTAAATTAGAGGTGTTCAAGTGATGTCTTAAATACCAGCAAGAAATTGCAAATTTCAAAAATGATGAATTTTGAACACCTCTTCTCTTCCTCTCAGAAACTTTTGGGTATACAGAAACCATTTTAAGCTCATATTATAGCTGTTGTCTTATCAAAAACTAGACCTTTAGGAAAACGGGTTTTGAAAAAACGCCAAACTTGGATTATTCATGGGGCCAACATCATAACAACTCTGCAAAAAATCAGAACTACAGAATTTAATGCAAAAAAGAAAAATAGACAAAGTTATTGTAGGTACTATAAAAGAGGACCTCAACATAGAAAACGCAAGACTGGATATTGATCAGTGATCGAGATCGTCTATCCACCGTCCTACGGTTGATATGATGATGACGGTGACGGGATTTTAATTATTTACTTAATATTACTAGAGGTACTCAAAAACGTTTCCCTGATAATAATTCTGAACAACCAAATGATCCTCCGATAGAACCAGGAAATCAAATGAAGTCTGGGAGTGAGGATGTATCTCATTAGCATGAACTCAGAAAATATCATAATACGAAAGAATTTCCAAAATAAACATTATAGTGAGTCATGCCCCGACAATAAGCAGTTGTTACTGTAGTATAGTAGGACGTTACGTAAGCTGCACCTGAGGCAACATCCTTGTTTGCGTAACGTGTCACGTGCTCTGTTCCATAATATTTCCTGGTCCAGACTATGTTTAGCTTTTAGGTTCCTTGTACAAAAACTAGGTTTGAGAACTGATATCGACACAAAACCATATTAAATGTGAAAGAGATTCAACATAACACTAATGTCATTTTCAGACACTACGTAATAATAAGAGGCGAAGTCATAAAAGGCAGTGCCCACAGTACCCTAGGGGATGCTGCGGTATGTTACAGGATCGTGAAGTATCAAGTCGAAAGCAAGCGCTCAAGCCAGTCGGACTTCGCATCGCATTCCTTTAACTACACGAAATATGCGTCTCATATTATTTAAAAAAGTGACGTGGAATGCCATTACGCGACTCTTTTCGGCCACATTCATAAAGAGTAGGATCCACCTTCTAGCAGTCTACTCATGGCAATGGCAGCTGATGCTACCTTGTGACCCAATGGCGGTCGTAAGCTTTACCAGAGCCGTATGGTTCGTGCCCACCATCCTGTCGGAGCTCAGCACCAAACAGTTTATGCTGTGTTCCGTCGGTGCGCAAGAATTTCATTTCCTTCTAGGTGAGCTTGCTCCATCTTTGTCTCTCGGCTAGATCGAGACCATGACCAAACCCATTAATTCATTTCATGTGCTTTATTAAACATTTTACGAAAATAAGCCCTTGCCACGCCGTCAGCCGTCGCCTATCTTATTCGTCATAAATACCTACCAATGACGAAACGATCGCAGTCGAAACAGCAAAAAACCAACACAGGTACTTACCACATCCGCAAGACAAAATAGGCAACAACATCGTTATTTCTCAAGGACTATTTCTAGCCAGCAAAAAATGAAGCTTTGTTTAAAACAAACAAAATGATTCGACGCCATATTAGCGATAGCGCACGCACACCAGCACACGAAACTATACATACGTCACGGCATCAAGTAGGTCGATGACGATGCAATACTAAAAACGTTGACAGAAGCATGTCATTGAGGCGGTGATTACGTTACTATGTACGTTATCTTGTGCCTGTGTTTGCATCGCACTGATATCAGCAAACTAGCATCTGCCCTCAATAACTATATGATGAAATGTTAACAAAATAAAATATTGTGTGAAACTCCATCCATTCAAAACAACTACATATTTGAGAACGTAAGTGTAAGTTCACGAAAACATTTCTTCAAATTGTTGCTAACTCCTGCTTCTATCTTTAGTATGTATGGCTAATAATGTTAATCTAGTTATAATTTAAATATGACTATTGAATTTAAAAACGTTTGTTTCTTAATCAGTATCCCTAGCACGAGTTTTCACTATTTTACTTTCCAGGATTTACAGCGTTTCTTGTATGGAAAAATACAACAGCGCCTCTGATGTGCGAAGACGGAACTAATTTTTCCCTTGAAAATTGTCAATTTGAAATTATCAAAGTTCCAGTTTACGTCTCACATACTGAAAACTCGTGCTAAGGGTACTGATATCCCTGCCGGGGTCGAGGGTCCTGCCGGGGTCGCGGGTCTTATACCATCACCGTGACCCCGGAACATAAAGGGCTATTGAAGGACACCGTGGATTTTAGTCAGTACAAGTCTGACAGTACCTCTCGCCCTGCCCGGGGTGGGAGGTCTCATTTGATGATTTTACCACGTAAACAAAAAAAAAAAAAAAAAAGGGTACTGATATCAAGTCTACTTTTGAAAGTTGAGGTTTGCCAAAACAAGTTTCTTTTAGTGTGTTTTTTCTTCAATAATAAGTATACACATAATTATATGTATAGAGAAGCTGGTTTAATGCAGTGAAGCGGTTTGCCGAGTTCAAACACGATGGCTGTGCAGCGCTTGCACCTATGCTTGATTCATGAGCGCGCTCAGTTTTTATGCCCACATAACTTGACTTGGAGAATGTGTAATTGTGCATTGTTCTAGGTCAATAACACGACAACTTTTGTGTTTCAGTAATAATAACTTAAAATAATTGTTCAGCTAATGGCAAGTTATGAACCACGAAAATAAAATTACCTATTGCTTCGAAACAAAGCGTACTGCTAATGTCATAATTTTACGATAGTCAAGGTCCAGTTTACTCTTTTCTTTTGAAATCAAAATCTTATTGCTTTTTAATCTTCAATTTCAAAATTACATCCAGCAGAAAATGGGTCAGCCAGTTCTTCTTGAAGAATCATTGTGCTGACAGCTAGGCATACGTAAACTCCATTTACCGAAACTTTTGTCCATTTAACTGGCGGCATAACTTTCTATCTGTATACAATGTGCCCGGTCTCGTTCTGTATTTGTACAAACTTAAAGGAGAAAGGATGTTCAATGTTATCCCGGTACCCAGGCCTGCTATTATTAATGAATGGTTCCAAAATCGTCCATCATTGATTTCGTTATTGTTGCTTTTGACAAGTTTGGGAATCTAAAAATATAATGTTGTCAACCACTAACTCTTCATTTTGTAAGAAATGGCATAGAAAGGTAATCTCTTAAATATTTTTTTTGTTATTTACGTACTTCTTCCTACTTGAAATTGCTAACAAATGTTCAAATGTCATTTTAACACAATTATTGTACGAGGAGACCATTGAGAGTGATTGACTATTAATTTAGCAGATAACGATCTTTTAGTAAAATGACAATGGGATCGTGTTCGTGATCATTTTATATTTGTTTATGTCTTTCCCAATTCAAAAATACCTTCAAAAATGCGTGAAAAAGTGGCAAGGTCGGTAACGCGCAAGTGATACCTCTGTTGTTGCAGGAGTGCATAGGCTACGGTGACCGCTTCCTATTTAGCCAGTATATCTGTTTGATATAAAAAAACTTAATTTCTAGTATTTCTGCATGTTTTAGTAAGAATAATTTATATAAAAGCAGTAAAAAAGAAAATAATTGGAAACGGGAGACAAAGAGGCCGAGGCCAGAACCTTGACATACGAGTAAGTGACGTCATAATACTACGGAGATGGGGAACTCTTCACAACTGTAGTACTATCTACAAGTTTTATGGGGCTGACTCATTTCTTCTTTGTTTGTTCTACAGACTGGCCTACACAAACTTCTACTTGCAAGCGTAGTTGGGCGCCAAATAAATATTGGTTCGGCACCAATAAGTATTGATTGGCCGCCAATAAGTATTGTTTGGGCGCCAATAAGCATTGGTTGGGCGCCAATAAGTATTAGTTGGGCGCCAATAAACATTTGTTGGGCGCCAATAAGTATTGGTAGGGCGCCAATTAGTATTGGTTGGGCGTCATTAGAGAACAGAGTTCATTTTATAGGTATCTTGGATAACTATAAAAATATGACACATCAACAAAATGCTTCGCAAATAAGAAGGTAGATCGATGATATTATATTGAATAATAATGGACAAAGCTGCACAAACTTTAGCACTTGAATATTCACATACTTTGTTACAATGTGTTTATAATGGCAATGACGGCATCAGCCATCTGCCGCCGCAGCTGTCGCCAAGGTTAACTTCACAGCCTTATTTTGTGTAGGGTTCCGTGGACACGATGGCACCTCTGTTATAGCTGCACTACGTTTCTGTTTACGTTACAGCCATTTGAGTATACATATCTCCCGCACACAAGCGGAGCATTTTAACACGTTTTTGAGAGGATGTCACTTAACATCTTATAAATAAGTTTACTGGATACGGAACCGTGGATTGAGCTTTATCTTACGCTTGGCCGGTTTCCATTCAAATCATAGTGTTTTTGTACTGTGCATGTTTGGTTGAAATTGCTACAGCAAAGGAGTTGAATGTAGTTTTATGGATATTAAGAATGTTTGTCACTGCTATTCAGTTCGTGTTTAAATACATCATTATTGATTGTCAATTTAGCTTCAACAGAGTAGGTCTTACGTGAAACTTAGATGGTTCTGGGTGCTAGAGATGTACTGGCTAGCAAATTAACTGTTTCTTTATGTGAAGACCGTAACGGCTGGGATTTTTGTCCCGCTGACAGTAGTAGACAACAGTCAACAGACAGTAAACAAATGATAACTTCTTGCTAATAATATTTTAAAGTTATTTCGTACAGTGAAACTTTGCTTGTTTGATTAAAAATAAATATAAATTGGAGTTTATTAGCAGGGTGACACAATAAGTTTTTTACCAGAGGCAAAGAAAGGGAAGGAAAAAGAAGAATTGAAGGTAAAGACTGAGATGAGGAGGGAAATAATAAAAATTAACATTGGATGGAATTAATTTAAGGCTGGAACTTTGAGAACTGTTCAGTAGGTATTAAAGTTTAGATGGCATAGAATCTACCTCTACAAGTACACACCTCACTCATTGAAATATAACTAACGTGAAATAGTTGAATTACAAATTCAGTTTTAACAAGTTTAGAAACTTCCAGTTAAGAGAAATTGCGAGTGGATATACTTAAGAAAATTAGGTATTTGAATGTGGGTCGTGGTGATATGTGTCAAAATCACAAAATTAACTGGTTTTCCGCTCAAAAACATGCACGTTTGGGAATAAAATATAACAAGGTGTAATAATTCATGGAATCGAATCATTTACTGATTCTGAACGAATTGTAGATATTCAGATTTCGCATAAAATTAAAATAATGTTGTATATGAATAAAGGATTAATAAGTTGTTTTAATAATTATGTTTATTTGGCACATTACACCAGAACTTACGAATTAGCGAACAAAAGCTAACCTCAATAACTCCTATCAACAACATTTAGAAACGGGAAATTTTTCAAAAAGAAAATCGAAACGAATTCCCATCACAGACTGGCTGGAACAATAAATCCATCGTGCTTGCATTACGCGCCATTTGGCACGCACGGAGCGTACTACCAAGGACCCACGTAGGCAGCCTCGCGCCTCGCTCAGCATTCAGCAAGGCCCGGTGAACTCGCATTAGTATTCCGAACAGCACTGAGCAGCTTTGGTATTCGCGAAACGTAGCGACACTACGTCATGCTTTAGCCGAAGTATGTACGTGCGGTGGGATGCAGGGCCGCACTTAGACTTTTGTTTATTGAGTAGCGACGATAGAGCACATAGAACGAACTTGCATTAAAGAAAAAAGTGTTTAGAAATGCTACGTGCAATGCGTGAATGCTGCCAAAAGTAAGTTTTCTGGATGGACTGGTGGCCCAGTGATATCGGCCTAACAAATTATAAGTTGTCGGTTCGAACCCAGCCACGTATATTACTTTGTACATTTTTTACAATAACAATGCTCGTAAAATGGCGAAGGAAAACATCTTGAGGAAACCAGCATGGCACAGAAAGAAAAAATTTACGACAAAACCATCTCGCGCTAGGCCAGCGTAACAGTAAGACGAACGTTAAAGGCTAAGGTTATGCTTTTGATACTACTTTGTCTAATCAATGACACAGTTTTTTTTTGCGAACCTGTTCTGCTTCTAGGCAAATTCCACTACATTCACTTATCGCCACGAAACTACGTGTACTCTTTTCAATTCTTGGGGAAATTATCCTGGCCATCCTGCCATTTCATTCATGACCTGTTCTTAACCAACTTAAAAAAAAGGAGGTTGTTAGTAAATTAATTATTATAACGATAAGGAGAGCAGTAGGCGGAAATAGCTAATCTCATAACAAATACTGTAAACTGAAACTAGAATCCCAGTTACGTATACTAAGCTAATATGAAACGAGTATGTCCGTGAGTATCGATTAACATCACATGTTAAATGTTTTAATGCGATTGACGTAAAGCGAAAACTTAGGCTAGTTCTCATGTCATCGCTAAACGCAGTACAAACATAGATTGACGCAAGTCGCTCATTACCCACAATACCTTACGATATATTTATCTGTCAGCGAGCTGTCAAACTAATGTTTCGCGGTCTTTACCCTGTGATACACATCATTGGATTGCCAACTATTTTTGTAGGAATTAGATAATTTGTACGGAAAATGGTTTCTTTGAGAGCAGGAACTGTTTATCATAATTTTTGTGTGAGTTTTAAGATCAGAGGCGCTAGCACGCACTTGTGTGAGACGTAACTGTAAGAATTTATTTAAAATTCTTTTTTTATATTTAAAAGATCAGGCGCCAATTTCACATTATGTCTAATTCTCAAAATATTACTTCGAACAGTCCATTTGAATTTATTCATATTAACCCGGTCGACTGTCGACCGGGTAAGAAAAACTCGAAGTGGTTTCGCAGAGTCTACCTACCTAAAGTATGGCGGACCATTCTTTGCCCTTTTGCTTGACTCAGGTCCTCACCGGACTCGGGTGTTTCGGGATGAAGGAAGAAACGCTTGAGTGCCACCACTTTGCGGATCACCCGGAGCACACAGTGCAGGTCTGCCTCACTTGTGAGCACCGCCGCATGCTCATAGAGGCGACCACCTCACGACCCAGCCGCCACGGGAGATGCCAACGGCAACGGACGTCACGAAGCGATTTTCCGGCCACCATCGTGGGCCTACGATGGTGGCCGGAAAATCGCCGGGCAAGTAGAAGGCGAGTAATGAATGACTTACTGGCCGAGCAGCTGTGAACAATTTGACGACGACCAAAGCCGGCCAGGTTCGCGACTGTCTTAACAGGTAACCGTGATTCCGAAACGTAAAAGGCTATGAAATTGCCTTATAATATATCTGTAGATTGGCCACGTGCCCTCACATCATACCGTTACAATTTTGGAACGATGAAACCCAAACAATCAGTAATAACTTTTCAACTATGCTGATACATAACGGAAATGCGTAGGCACAATGATTTAAGGAGACTTGCCAAAGCCGATAAATTTATGGCGGCTATTAAAATATTATTATTTCGTGCAGTTCTCCATACTGCTTTGAAGCAACTTCCTTCAAAATTCTGAAATGAAAAGAAGGGATTTATGCCAACTTAATCGAACAAAAACCTACCGTTTCTTGTGCCCTTTCTAGATAACAAACGAAATCATCTGCTCTTGATCTGCTCTCAGTACTTACTCTAAAGCTAAACAAAGGAACCCTTAAAAGAAAAATAACCGCCTGGTTTATTACAACAATTAAAACCTATGTAAGAACTTTGTACAGGTTTTCTGGTGACCTGACATTTAGGTTTTATTAGGCAATTTAATTTGTTTAGGCACCAGTCTTCCACAAATTAATAAAAAATTGTGTCAGTAAACTATATAGGTAATACTCTCTCTGTAACTTGTAGTAGGTAAGAGAATAAAGTTTATTATCATTATAACCGCTGCTTGATAATGCCTGCCGATGAACAGAGCCATTCATTTACACCTCATGAATGAAAATTCGATTGAAGGTCACGTCTTACCTATTAGAAACGCAATTTATACTTCAAAACTATCAAATTCTCCAGCTGGAAAACTGTGGTCAAAGATGAAAAGCTATATCGATTAAACAGGCACTTCTTGGTGGTTTTACAGATTAAGAATTTATTGATCGCCGTTCGTTCGCATGATGTTCGTACATACAAGCTTCTTTATAGCCGATCATTAAAATGTTACTAGATAGATGCAGAAAATAAACAGGAATATGAATATTAATCTATAATTTGTTTGTTTGTCAAACCAACCATTACAGGACCACGTTGGCCCTGGATCGAAGGAACTTAAGTTATGGCGAATGTTATTGGGATTCAACCCAGCAATGGGATGATGCAGTCTTAGAGGAACCAAGCAGAGAAGCGAACAAAATATTATGCAACTAGTGGCTGCAACCACAGCTCTGTCGCAAGCGGTATCGCAGCAAAAGACTAACTTTGACATACGATAAAGCGTAGTCTCAGTCCGGCCCTGCGATTCACCTCGCGTAGTATTCGCACGAAGGACGCAGAAGCACGGCCGGGACAGATGCGCTCGAGAAAATCGTGATCCGAAATTCCCTCTCCCCCCTTCACGCCCCCCACATTGCTTTTATCGACACCCAGTATTGTGTCAGCATAATGGTAACACATGGTAAGAAGGAAAGCGTACGAATGTTTTGAATGACAATGAGGCACTTGCGTTTTTCTGTGAAAATTGTATGTTGGCTATAGAATCCTGAAGAGTAGGTAGCATAAGGTTAATATTCATACATAAACGAGTACGTCCGTACTCAGACTTTTTCAATGTGGGAGATAAGTGCTTTGATAAGGGGTTTTTACCGGATCAGACCTTTGAAATTGGTTTTGCTTTATTGATTATAGCATGGCTGGCTCTTGTGTGTCGTAACGTAAGGCGTTGCTTGCCACATCGTGCATCGGTCACGCGCCGGCGACTGTCGGTCAGTGGCGTGTCGGTCTCACGCCGCCGGCGTCCGCGCACCGTCGCGACAAGCTCTGCGAGCCAAGCGCAAACTGCTGATGCGCTTTCTAACGCTCTTGGATATTAGCCATGCGTGTGATTGTTAAATACAACAAAATGCATGGGCAGGAATGGCTTTCAAGTTTTAAGTGTGTAACGCGCATAAATTAGGGTTCGAACAGCACGATTTTAGATTGTCACATTTTCGCCCCAGGGGAGCCTTATTCCGATTTAATTATGATCGGCACAGTATTTTCTCTTACACCACGTAAAATTTGCCAGCATCCATCTAGCGAGAACGGAATGTCTCAGTAGTTATAGGTAATCGCATCATCTTTTACCTATCTCTTTCAGCACGAATAAATTCATGACAATTGGTAAATATGTCTACCGTCTTAAATACATATTAAAAATTGTTCTAACGATATTTTCCTCATCGCATCACCAATTACCAGAAATATTTCACCCTATTTCTCGGATTTTGCATGCTTCATGACTGCATCAGCGTTTACCACCAAGTTAGTTAATGACCAACGCGAACGCAAAATACCTACTTAAAAAACAAATGAAACAACAACTTTAGGTCAAGCATTTTGTTTTAAGAAAGGTTTTAAGGTATAATTCGCGCAGATGGTTTTTGAGCAGAACTATTTTGAACCCCACTACATATCGTATTCCCACTACTTATTTGGATTCACTTACCGGTTTAAAAGCGAGATTCCTTGAGGCAACAAAAAGCTTGGGCTAATAAATAAAATGTATCAGATGCGAGTCATCGTGCCGGCCAACGGAACGGTCACGGCCGGTGCTCGTCGCGGGACGTGATCACGTGACGCTCCCGCACACACCGCACTACTCAACAGCCTTTAATTTTGCATAATACCAACTTTTTGGATTCATTGTTTACACATTATTTTCTTTTATTACTTGCCGAGTTCGTATAGATCATGTTTTTGTTACAATTTTAGTCTTATTTCGAGACTAACTGATGTAAACGGTAACTGTCCTCAATGGATATCAGTACAAACGACCCTGGTCAAGAGTAGATCGGATATAGAAACCCAACAATCTCTTGATCTTAAGTCTGTTTATAAACAAGCAGAACAGCTCGTGACTTATGATCGTGAATGTCGTGATTATGAAGCTTGTTACGTATACCAACCAGTGATCCGCAACCTAAGCAGAAACCCACATAACAATGAACAGACGTCTAACGCTGAGTTGGCATAAGGCGAAATATGAAACATGACGACAGCTCGGCAGCGCCGGGAACCGGGAAGGCGGCTCGCAACTCACTTTCGGTTCTAACATCGAACGATTGTCACCTGTATAGTAGTTTAAGATTATAAGTTAATTAAAATGTAATTTCTAATTAAAATAAGTGCCTGTACCTCGAGTCTCATTGCAACCTGCCTGCCCGACCGACATAACTAGCTACTCATAATGTTGGCATAACAGTACAAAAACTGGCCTGCCTGCCACTGATGTCATAGCGTAGTAATTCGTTAAACCTACATGAGAGGTAGGAATTTTGTAGAGCAAACACTTTCTCTGTTGGTACTGCTCCGGCCGCGCGATAACACGATAAAGCTGACAAGTTGCTGATAACGTCGCCGCGCTGCTTCAAATAGTAATATCACATGAGCATGCAACATGCGTCACTGGCTGGATTAAGTTAAGCTTCGGTGTTCCGAGAATGTTATAACTAAGCGATGAACAAGGTTATTAGGAACTGATGTAATTTTTATTTGGATACTGCAAAGTTACAATAAATTTCTGATGATACAATAGTAAAAATGAAAATACAGGTAAAAACGTTACAACAACAATCAGCTAAGGTCTCCAATGGGGGAGCATTCCAAGGCAACACAGTCCCAAACCTTCTGGAACATTTCAGAACCATATCGAAACATCTAAATAAGGAATGAAGTTTCCAGAAATGTCCAGGGTTATGTTCAGTGCTGCTGATAGATTGGTCTCGCAATACAGTCGACGTAACATGACATGTATGCATTGTGTATGCATATGCCTTATTATGTGTGTTGAAAAATATAGAAACAGCATCTAGGGACAGTATATCCGGTACTGACTTATGGGTAGCCTAGCTAAAGAAATGTCTATAAAAGGCACAAGGAATAGAAGACAATGAGGTCCAAGAGCCAGATGTAGGAAAATAAATATTTACATCAGAATTTAGTTAGAAACTGAGAACATTGAATCATTTAGTTGATAAAAGATAACTTATCACAGGTACTTGACAGAAGGCGGTATCTTATCCAAGTATGAGTCGTTTTCATAAGAACCCAAACAAAAGAGAAACTACAAATGAGCAAGCAGAGTAGAATTAAAAGTAACTCCTTCCTCTATAAAGAGGAGCCTCTATAAATAAGGAAATAATGTTAAATATTTAACTACACACATAGAATAGTCACAAAATAGAAAAACAACGGACGGAACGATGACCGCACCAGGGAACAAAACAACTTCAATTTTGAATCCGATCAAATAATTCGTAATCATTCTTGGTTTTAGTATGCAAACATAATATTCCACAAATATTTCTAAATTACTGTGATCAAATTTTATATGCTCATTTCACAGGATGCCGGCTTGGCTGAAATATGCAACTACTGCACTTGGTTAACACAATTGCTTCAACAAACGAAGACAGAATAATAATTGCGAAGAATGGAGATGTATTAGACTCGTCTGGCTCCCAAAACACGTAGAAAAGTAGTAAATAATATAGGCGTGGTTTTGTGGATGAGGCTCATTCCTCAGCGAACGAACGAGAAGTGGATGAAACAAAAAAGAAAGTCCAGTTTACCGTTCGTCGACCCACATGGCTGAGCCAAGCCGTGCCGGGCGACCGTGGCGTGTCGCCGCTGCGCCGCCGCCGCCCGCGCCGCACAAACGTACGTTACGTGACTCCTGACAAAAATGAAATTGAATGGCCCGAGAATTGACATCCGATGAATTTGAATACACCAAAAGCTGAATATGATGACCGTGTTCTACAACTTTATGTAACTTTTCAAAAATAAAACATGGTTGTGCTATCTGTGATGGCAGGGACATGCAGCTTAGCAATACTGGCAATACTTTAATAGTTGCTGTATCCTCGCAAAAGAAATCACCTATTTTTGATGTTACATGATATACTAAAAACTACAATGACACTTGTGGAATTGGTACTGCTGGTTTTTATGAATTCTGAACTCAGAAATATTTCAAGTTACTAAATAGTTATACGAGTACTAGATTAATTGAACTCGTTTCTTTTTATTATTCAGATACTAAAAACACTTTTCCAGAAGTTTAACAGTAATTTCTGACAAATAGCCTAGAAAATGTGCAATCACTTACCTACAAATTTGAGTCCAAATCCGAAAATTGCCAGTGGTTTGAAAACCATTTAGCTATCAAATTAATACGGGCCTGCTATAATTAGAAAAATATCTTAGAAGATAAATCAAATTAACTGAATAGCGGCTTGTCTGATGAAATATTATTTTCAGTGGTTTGAAACAATTCCACTATTGCAATCTCCTATGAACCAGGGTTCGCTATGCTTACAAGAATAAGAATAATAAGACACTTTGTTCCTTCCTTAGTGGACTACACACATCATCATGATGAATGTGAAAAGAATTGAGAAGCTAAACAAAACGAATGTTAGATGATGTGGCTCCAACTACGGAAGTCTGAGGTAATTTTACATTATTCAACAAATGACCGCCGTCAACGTATTTCCTACAGACATTACATCAGAGCATTCAGAGTGTACCCAATACAAAAATTGTATGAAATCAAGTCTTAAACATCGACGATTTCATTCAAATCAAATAACTACCCAACCAGTCGCGACCAAAATATCGTAACTTAAAATACCTTGCATCTTCAAATGCAGCGATTAAGCAACGCGCATCAATAGGCCACGATTACTTCAGCTAAGATCACCATGGGATCATTGTCCGCGTTAGGCATCTTTGAAGGCAAGGCCTCTACCATGCAGCGTCGCCTCTGACGTAGCGTGCGGTTAGAAAGTTGCTTGCTTGCGTCACGGCGCAGCGGGGTCGACGACCGGCGCACGCGCCGCTTCAGGGCTGACACACGGGATTTCTGGGCGCTTGGTAAGGAAGGTTAGTTATGTCCAACTGTAGTAATTTGCAATGCTCACCCATTTTACGGTGGTGGTTATAATGACGAAGTGAATAACATTGGATGTGCACTGCATTGCAAACTATACCTTTTTTCTTTCCAGCTCTCTAAACCCCAAATATTGACGTCAAACCGACGAATATCACCGATGATACCATCGAAATGCCAAAGCATTGAACCGACGACGAAACTGTAGTACAAGAATTAAGTGTACAAGGCCTGACAAGAAGGTGGAAACAGAAATAACCAGCGTATCTCAAAGAATGGTCAAACTTAAGCAACGGAAGTTAAGGCAGAAGGCGAAGAAGTTTTCACAGAACCGATTCGATATCCCCAAAAGTTACTGATGGACAATACAAGTCCCACTTCATGTTTGCTTACAATTTATCTGATATCCCACGAGTGGTCAACCCTACAGCAGTCACGAAGCGACAACGTAGCGACCTCGTTTGCGTCCGAGCCGTTCCCCGCACTCCACCTGCACCCGCGCTGCACGCCGGCTCGACCCACCAGCTGTTCTACTAGGTGTAACGACAAAACAACACACATACCTGATGGTTATCACGTAACATCTCCTAAATTTAATTCTACGCTACCATGCATGCCACACTTTGACAAGATTCCCTGTTAAACATAGCTGATAAAGCCGACCGACTCAGTTAATTTAAAAGATGTTAGATGAATCTCTAGGATGCAAACTGTATTCATCTGCAAAACGTGGAATCAGTTTTTACAAAATTGGATACAGCAACGTAGCTTTAAAATGATTACGACTTACGAGACCGACCGGTTTCTTCGCTTTGACCCAACAACAGAGTGGCTCCACATAACAAACTTGCAGAGGTTGCAAATAGTATACATATAACTGCAATACCAAAATCTTTATTTAAGGTAGTCCATTAGTTAATTTTAAATCTGAAAATAAAACGGCGTGTTGCAGGGGAGATTTTTGGACTATTACTGACAGAAACAGATTTTTGTTTTTATCGATGTTAAGCTACATTTTTGCCTTTTAATGTATGATTATTACAGATTAAGGTCACTGTTAAAGCGTATACATAAGATTATTCGATGCTGAATAGTCCTGACTTACACAGACACTGGTTTACAATAATTTTAAATAGAATATTACCAACGCGTAAAGAAACGCAGATAACGTTGTCGCCAACTGCTTGGCCCACTTTAATATTTACAGATAATGCTGATAGTAGATTTTTGACACTTCTTATCTTATAGCTAGAACTCGTGAGGACAAATGTTATGCGGTGGGTTCACCAGCTTGCAGTGAATTACTGCTGGCCTATAAGGCCTGATAAACGATAAAAGAAACGTTGGCAACTAGATAAGCAGACTATGTTGTTTTAGACAAAACGTTATCAATTGTACACTGCTAGTCATGCATAAAGAAATAGAACTTATAATTAAGGGAATAATGAAAGTTAGAACTTTGATTGTTCTCGACGATAAGCCCTTTATCATCTCAGACGAATTGAGACGAGTGTCATCAATACTTAATACACTCGTAACGCTGCTCGCCGTATGTTTGTGTTCAAGACAAGAAGGGAAAGCGATTGTCAATAGGACATCATTACGCAAGGAGCCGATGACGTCGGGATAGACAGTGTGACTACGCAATCTAGATGACGTTGACCAGCAAGCAGCCAAGCAGAATCTTGGTAGAGGGAACTGCCCTCACTTGTAAGTTTTGGCAGGTGATGTGCAGATAAGTCAAAAGGATATTTTTCATTACTTATACTCGGAAAGTGGGTCATAACATGCCTGAGGAACGGGTTGAAAGTCATATTTTTCACCCGAGGGAGAATCGCTTTCAAATGACAGTTGTGAAACTTTTTTTTTATTTCACAGCTCTCAGTTGAAAACGATTATACATTATTATGGAATTTCTCTTGAACCATGTTCTGACTTTAACAGCTACTGCAGCTTGATGTTAAATTGAAATTACATAAAGTAAAGAATTCATTATTTTTTTTTTACTACATTAGACTAGATTTTCATTCTTCAAAAAGGTTTAACAAGCTTAACGGTGATTAAAATTGGCGTAAGCACCATCTATATCACTTAATGTACTTCACCCAAGTTTGCGCGGGCATGGTACAAGATGGCGCTAGTATCTTCGTGAAAAAATGGACACATGGGTCAAGTATGGAATGGTCACTACTGCATTTTGTTTTAAAGTAACGTGTTATAATTTACTATCGTTAAAAGCCCGGGAAAGGGCGAAAAAGTTTCGTGGGCAGATGTTCTGATTTTCTGCCTTTAAAAAAAAAACTTTATTTCTACCAGTGCTTATCTTCTGCCGATTGAGGAAAAAAGATAAGCACTTTCAAAGTGGATCTCTCATTTACCTCACTATAAAATTGCCAAACAAAAATAAATCTAAATCGTGACTATTAATTCATTCTTGTGTGACGAGAAACTTGGAAAATCATGGATGTCCATGACTCAGACCAAGCTTGCCTCAATTGGGCTGCGTTTCCAAAGGTGTCGGCAGAAAGCAAAGAACGCCATTTGCTACGATCATCATACTCCTTTCGTCTTTAGATTGCTTCAATCTACCTTCAGTAGCATACTATATCAAAATGACTGAATATACAAATCTGACAAAAAAATGATAGAACCATCTTATGTAGACGTAGATACCAAAACAAAATTGAAATACTAGGTACTTACTGTTAACATTAAAGAAATAACATTACCAATACGTTCACATTCTCTAGTGAATCTTCATAGACAGAGTTATTCTCAACGCGCAAGTTTTGTTTCAATAAACTTGATTCAGAAACTGGCTCTAGCCGGCTTCATGCCACATACTTGGAGCAGCAAGTATACCTTTCTCTTTTGCTAGTTATTCAGTTCCTTTCACGCACTTAAAAATATCTACAAACCAGCGTCTGACCAGTCTATGGAGACACATGAGACGTCGAAATGATTGGAAGTTTAGTATTGAGTATGTGTGGAGGTGTGCAGGAATATGGGTCTTACGTGTTTTGTGTAAAGCAAAGTATCGGTTCGACGGCCGGCCTTAGCCCAGTTGTGTGACGTGAAGGGACCCCAATTATGCTCCCCACTAAATGCCACGCGCTGAGAACGTTCTCAAGCGCTCCGACCAAACGCTCGTGGTTCAATGAAACAGGGTCAGACCGACACGGTTGTGTGAATACATGTTTTATCCACGTACACGTGGGAGATAAAGCAGGTTTTACTTTTTTTCTTCACTTTAAAGGTATCTCGGATTAGGAAATAGTGAACGTGCTAACAGAAACCGTTAGAATCGGACTCGTAATAGACTTACAAACGACATCAGGCTTTTTGGTAATCATCTGGCTTAAAAAATCGATTTACAAAATACAACAAGTGGTGGAGGAGGCTATAAATGTCTATACTAAAATATTAAACAGAAGAGTTTGTTTGTTTGGTCGAAATTTAAAAAAAAAAACTGTTGGATAGCACATTTATCGAGGAAGGCTATATGTATAACATCACGCTATGTACAATAGGAGCAGAACAGCAATGAAAAATGTTGCAAAATCAAGAAAATTATTTCTTATTGAGATCTTAGGTTGCGTGTGTTGCGTAAACGGTATAAATACCGTAAAATCATGTATGACGGGATTCTACCTCATCAAAGGTTCTAAAAAAAAGTCCACCATAGCATCTTTTAAACTTAACTTACCATAACCCTTATTATAGAAATCTATCTGGTTTTGTAACCTGTCAAACAGCCTCTTTTATTCCTCAGATAATAGTTATCTGACTAGTAAAAAATCAGCCCTAAGAAGGACAAGAGAAAGTTACTTATCATTATGGCCATTATTTTACAACCATGGGTTCGAGTGCTAAAGAAAAAACGCAGATCAAGTAATTTCTGGAGTGTAGTACGGTCAGGACAATACTTAGTTTGGAGGAACAGTACCTTCAATTACTTATGCATGTCACATCGTATGGCTGATGAAGCTTGCCAAGTTTTTAAAAGCGCGTTGGGTTGAGTATATCGTGATAGTCGTAGGGAACACTTGTATGGATGAGGGCAACACAGAACTGGGAGTGAGAAAGTGGATGAGGGGCTGAGGGCGACACATAACTTGGAGTGAAAAAGGCAGAAGAAAGGAGAAATCTTCACTTACCAGTACCTAAGTGACTATTAAACGATTATTGGAATATACAAACAATCTAAAGTTGTAGTCAGTTTAGTTAATCAAAGATTTTTATGTAAACTGGCACTTGTTTACTAAGCTAAAAATTTGAAATCAAAATTTTAATTAATTAAAATTATAGTTCAATAGGGATTTCGCTGTGTTGTTTGTTTGAAACTAGATAATTATTATTATATTGGACATTTTTTCAAAAGAATAACACACATAAATGGTCGTGCTCTGAGTTTTAAATAACGTTTGAAAACAAGCAGCTGCAATAATTATTCCACTTACATAATAAAATATACCACAGTTATATATGTTTATACTGTAGTTGTACAGTCATTCATGGCATACTAAACAATTTACTGGTACATATGTACACAGATAACAGTTTACCTTGAAACAAGTCCTGTTTCATTTTCCTTATACATAAATGTATGTTGGTAGCATTTACCGACTCCTATGTAACACTTTATTTATCTATTATAAAATAAATAGTACCTAAAAATAAATTTATATACTAAAAGCTGAAGAGTCTGTTTGAACGTGGTGATCTCAGGAACTACTGATTCGAATTGCAAAAATATTTTTGTGTTGGATAGTCCATTTATTCAGGCAGGCTATAGGCTATACAACATCACATTATAACCTATATGAGCCGAGCAGCGGGTGAAACCTCGGGGAACTGCGAGTAAGTAATAATAGGCATTTCGTCAGGCTTGAATCATTAAAAATAATGATTTTTCAGATCATATTATGTATGACGAGTACAGTTACGAGCAATTATACACATTTATACACGTATCAGAACTCAAAAACGATTTTCTCCTACCATATTAACTAAAAATTTGTCATAAATCTTCTATTTTGTAAAAAATGCTGCTACGAAATAAGTCTAATTTTATAGTAGAAACGAGTATTTCGAGAAAATAGCGTTTAAATTTTGTTGAGTGTTTACATTTTATTGTCCGAGACTGTACATAACTATGTGTAAGGTGCCGCCATTTGCATCTTTTAGATAAGTTCTTATTTGTTTTGAGAAAGCCTAATGATTTGCGGAAACGCACAGAATAGTAATTATTCTGTATTTCCACAGTTGGACTGATATAGACAGGCAATCAGTACATTTAACTTTTGGTTAAGGTAGTTGAAATTACACCATTCCTCATAAATTAAAATTTTAAGTTGGAATAAAAACCGCATTCGCCGCTTATTTTATATGATGACACTTCATGCTACTTTTTTTTTTATCGTGATAAAATTATCAAATGAGTCCTCCCACCCCGGGCAGGGCGGGAGGGACTGTCAGACTTGTACTGACTAAAATCCATAGTGTTCTTCAATAGCCCTTTATGTTCCGGGGTCACGGTAAAGAAATAAGTCCCGCGACCCCGGCAGGCTTTGGCCCTTTGTAAGCCCCGTCATACTTCATGCTACCTACTTTTTCTTCAAAAACACACATGCATCTTTGTTTTTGCATCGTGATTCGTGAGCTTGTATTTGCTCAACTTTAATATGTATTTGCATTAGAATGCGAAACCCGAAGTTTCTGGTAAAAAGGTTCGCAAAACAGAGAACACAACTGAAAGAAAAGCAAGTTCGTATATTTATTTCTAAATATTTACATTCTCTTTTTGTTTGCTTATCGAATATAACATCATAACATAACATGCATACATTTTCCCCGAAGGACAACAAAAAGTGACTTTGATTTAGAAACACCCACATTTCGCTAGTTGTATTAAGTCATATTTAAAAGGGGCAGGCATATTCAGCCATTAGACAGGTGCATATCCCAATTCTAGAAGAAGGAAACCCAATACTGTGTTTCTTGCCACAATTACGGATAGCCATTTCTACTTGGCAAAAATTGCCTGGATTGAGCATAACATGTATCCTACACAATTGCTGAAAAAAACAAACATCAGAACTGATGCTAAAAGGAGAACTCGACGTCGTGGCAGGCCGAAGCGAAGAGTTGGACAGGTTGGACCGCTTCAAGAAAGACTGGACAAGTAGTGAAACACTACGGGCTGACGTCATAATAATAATATCCAGCCACCAGCCTGAAGAATTGGTGATGAAAAAAATCGAACACTGTCCAAACTAGGAATCGAGCCTAATAAATAACACCAATAGCTCTAATGTTTACAAACGCAAATTCTGTGGTCTCGTGGTTATTATAAAAGTAGGTACGACATTGAGTCATGTTTAACCTTGGCAAAGACAAAGAGCGGGCCATTGTGCGGGACACACAGACACACAGTATTGCCGATAAAAGTATACCTAAACAGGCACACACTGCGTGCTCAGAATGAGTAGTGTGAGCGCTGGGCGTCCGAGTATTCGCAATTTAATGAAGGAAGTCGCTATGTAGGTACCTGACGAATTTATTTACAATTATTATACTGTCCAAAGTAATTATTGTGTGTTGAGCCCGATTTGACAAAATTTAACGCAGTTTCAGTTTTCGTCAAAATGGGCTTCGAGACTCTTTTCAGTATTTTTCGATATTCCTCATAGTTTCGGTTACAGCCATCCGCAACCATTTGAAAATGTCACCCTGAATAGCCTGTAGTCTTTCTCAATAAATGGACTATCTAATACAAAAAATATTGTTCCAACCAGTAGGTAGACACTATTACTTATGGTACAATGATAATTGGTCAAAACGTGCATGTCTAACAACTGTATGCTTCTCCGCGCTTTGTCTATCTCACGTTTGCTTTCCACCCGGCTCAGATCCAAAATTAGTTACTTTTTATTATCTAGTTCGGTCATGCATGTATTTGCATTATTCTCATCACTGGGATGAATCTGTCAAATACAAACTAGACGCTCTTGTGCGACTGACCAATGGTTCAAGAGGCATATTATCGGCAACGATGCTCTGGTCCATGGAACTGCACAGCTGGATTCAGCCTAGCTTGGCCCTCATCGGAATTCCAATAAGTTCGGCAAAGCGCCATCGTTACATGGTGGACATCCTCCCGGTACGTAAAAACGTTTACGTTTTGCCAATAATTTTGTGCGCACAGTTGCGTCTATTTGGGGGTATTTCCTGATAGCTATAACCTTGGGGTCTTCAAGTCAAGGGGTGAACAGATTATTTCTAGGCAAGCGTGCTTCAACGTCGACCACATCTTACCAACAGGTTAAATACTGGTCAAACGCAAACCTATCGTTAAATAAAAAACCTATTTCCATAAAATCCAGACGATAAATTATTTCATTTACAATATAAGCCGGTAAACAATGGCGTAGAAGGCGGAACGGTTGCCTTTGCCTCCGCTCGTGCAATGTCACTGTCAAGGCCACGCGATAAGGCATTCGTCACATCGCCACGTTTAATTGCATTCCAGCGATATCGCGCGTTGCATCATCGTAACTATCGCAACGTGATGTTGGTGAAATGTATTGCTTTTCTAACTTCCTTTAGCAATTTATGTACGGTCATTTTCTCTGCTGCACAGATCAGTCACGGTGGCACAATCACCATCGTGTTATGATCGATTGTTCGTTTAATTTATTTGAACATGATAGTCA
This sequence comes from Agrotis ipsilon, assembly GCA_028554685.1. Lineage (NCBI taxonomy): Eukaryota > Metazoa > Arthropoda > Insecta > Lepidoptera > Noctuidae > Agrotis > Agrotis ipsilon. The sequence goes on from CM052956.1 coordinate 668,872, forward strand.
TATTTTTCTGCTCATTTTACAACCTCAGATCTCAGATATTAAAAAAATCTTTATCTCAAAATCTCGCCCTATCTGCTTGGCTGTCACAGTCTGTGACGACGTTTAATAATCCGATCGTGACAGCAGGGCCTTAACAAATAAAGGTTGGTAGAGTTCTAGCACAGTTAGTAGAGACTTGTACACGGAGGTCAAAAACCTGCGAAATATTACTGTTAAAATAATATGGGCGTACTAAAGGTATAAACCTTCGTAGAAATCAGGCGTGATATTGCAATAAGCTTCTGCCAAATGCATACAAAACGCAACAAATCAGCAAACACGTATCCTGAACACTTATTTTTAAGATGGGTTTGCTCTTGGGTTGATCAGAGGTGAAAGAGACAAAATCGACCAACAAGAAGCCTGTTCACGAAGGCTAAAAGTTAAAGGAATCTCTCGTCTACCTAAACCTTTACTTTCTAATATAATAGAAGTAAGTGCGACGTAATAAAGCAGCTGAAAGTCACCTTCAACAAGTTATTATGTCACGTTATATCGCATTCCAATATCAGTCCATGTGTGACTTCAGATACGGAAAATCATCTTGTAGCCTGCATTTGAACATTATTGTAATAGAATTTGAATGGTTTTAGGCAGAGGTTGAAAGGTTTTCTTAATATTCATCCTCTGGTACAGTCAGTTTCATCCAGATAGAACTGCAGTTAATTAATGATCAAGTAAACGATTATGATTTGAAGTTACCTTCAGGTTTCTATATATTTTATTACCGCAGCGTATTAAGAAAACTCTTTATTTTAGAAGCCTTAAGGAGAGATTCCTGGTAGAATCTACTGAAACAGATGGAGAGAAAGAGCGTTTCTTCTAAATTTTCTATCACTTGAATTTAGCGAATAGCAGAAATAACATTTGGAGCCAGAGTTTAAACACAAACTAACAAATATGAATTAATTAAACTCCTTGCTTTCTTACTTGACATAACAAGATGTGCATTGGATAGCCCTCCTATATGAATTGTTTAGATCAGTATGTTCGAGTTACCTTGTTTATTAAACATACCTAGATTCTTCCACACAGTTACATTTAAAAATAGGTCTAACAGACTTCTTTCTACCAGAACACAGCCAAAATGGTGTCAATTGTTATCAGCCAGTGCCTAGTGAATACAAATAGCTCATTAGACGAAAACAAGCGAATAGAAATCAAAAGTCACGTGCGAAATGGCATTAATGAATGGAGTATGACACCGTGATCTGATTGTGAAGGCTTCATGTCGGAAGTCACATTATAACGTGGAAGTGGAGGTACGACTTGTGGCGAATATTAATACGTTTACGCAACCTTCTGAGAGTTGAGCAGTTGAATCATTAATTTTAAAGTACTCGGCAGATCAGCGTGTAGAGGATTACCATTTTTAGAAAAAAGGAAAAAGTAAAACAGCTTCAAAAGTTAGTTAATGGCTGCTTCGTTTTCAAAGATTTTTCTATGGAAAGAAATATTCGACCTTGAGAAGGAACATGCTACCTCTGGATCCAGTAAATCCGACGATCTTACCAACCGAGCCATTTTGGTCTTGGTTACAAACATCGAATCTTTCAATTCAACTTCAAAAGTGGTAGGCAAAAAGTCATTGCATTCTTTAGACTTTTAGACATTCATCATAAACATTAATTTATGCAACGTTGAACCTGCAAGAATTCTGCAATCAGAGAAAACGATGAGAAATCTTAAGGTAAGACAGTGGATGGGTGGTCGCGGGACATGAAGGGCTATTGAAGGACACCGTGGATTTTAGTTAATACAAGTCTGACAGTCCCTCTCGCCCTGCCCTGAGTGGTAGGCCTCATTTTTTTACCACGATGAAAAAGACAGTGGATGGGTGTGAGCAGTGTAGCCTGCAATACTTGTCAGTCCTGCCGGTGGCCGCATCGCCTGACTAACTACGTGAAGGCGTTACAAACTGTCTATTGGTATTCCCCTCGACTCGGGTCAGGCGCGATTATCATTGGAAATGTTCTGAAATGGACAGACGTAAGAATTTCCTGGCGAAGAAAGGGAGACGGCGACTTTATTTAATTAAAAGGATTTTAATTGTACCAGAAGCTTCAACTTCTTTCACTGAGTATTTGATGCTGTGCGTTGTTATCTCAGGGCTGAAGAAAAGCAGACATTCAAAACAACGAAATGAACAAACGACTAATTGAAGACTTTTTTTCGAAGTCTGTTAAAAAGACAAATAAATTGTACAGACAACAAGTTCAGTCCGTGGGTAACCAATATTGCGTTATAAAAGTCGCACAGTCGCAGGACTAGAGAGCCTCGTCTATTTTCAGTACATGTACGAATGCAAATCAAGTTGCGGGAGTATGTTCCACCCCGGCAGGTCTGACAATGGAATATCAAGTTGCGATCAGGCGTGCTTGTACTTAGTGTGCCTTTTGTCACCTTTGTCAATACGTGCTATTCTCTGTAAGACAATCGAAACACTGGACTATTCGACGAACTCATCCAAAAGACAGCCGAGAGATCGACTGATCGATTTGAAAGTAAAATCAATGCTGTTTTAGAGAATAACAAAATATATAAAAAAAACTGAAAACTTTTGTCCATGAAGTAGTTCTTATGTTCTTATTATTCTCATGGCTGTCAGAACAGTGAGGTCTAGTATCGATGTTATAAGTTTAGTGAATACAAAACTTTACTTTAAAGAGAAGGCTGTAATTATAGACAAAAGCACTGCTTTATGATCCTCCGAGTAATGTCATGTTCTGCTGAGCCACTTCAGGTAACTGGGGGTCGAATGAGGCGAGGCCAACCATGAAGCGGAAATAAAAGTTCCTCATTGTTAGTACCGCAGCGCGCCTACACAAAACAATTTAGCAACCACGCACCCGAACTTTCCTTGCCTGGATAATTCCATTAGGCAACGGTCATACCAACCAAATAACCGAGCCATCGCTAAGGGCCGAGGCAAGCGTCCGCGGGAAAAGGGCGAAGCCCCGGGACCGCTTGCCGCACCCCCTTACGGGGGTGTAGGGATAGCTATTCGTCAGGTGCAGAGATGCACGCACTATCTACGCATCGTGTCCAAATTATGTGTGCGAGTATGTTTGTATATTTCGAGAAAATCTTTTTGTTTTTAACGGAAAACCGGCTTTTTCTACGTAATTTTAAATTTTCTATCTGGCAACCCAAAACGCGAGTAAAACTGCGGGGCAAAGGTAGTGCAAAATTTGAATGAAGAATTGTTAAAAGACAAGGTGTGTGTGTGTGTGATGATGACTTGTTTAGGTTTGATTGATATTACTAATGATTGGAGGTATTATATACAACACCTACGTAGTGATTACTTCAAGATAATGACTTAAATAAACGGATCATAAACATTTAATTACCATTCTATCATTTTATCAAGATATCACCACAGACAACAATAAAGAATCAAAGTAAAACTATCGTAACAAAAATCCGTACAAAAAGTAGTAAGCGATGCCTCCTGTGAGGATTGAACTCACGACCCCTGGTTTACGAGACCAGTGCTCTACCACTGAGCTAAAGAGGCGATGCGAAACGGCGCGAAATACTGTAACCCTTGCTATGACATCGAAATTACATACAAAAGGCTCAGTTCACACCATTGTAATATTATAAACTTATTTTTATGATTTAATTTTTCTATGGTAAAATGAAGCCAAGCCAAGAAAAATTAGGCCAAGCATACGGGTATACCCGGTTCCGAAATAACCGGGTATTTTATTCGGTGAAACCGAGCGAAGAAACAGGTTCGGCCCGGTTTTGATAAATTAATATCGGTAATTTTGCATTAATTGCATCAAGTTGCTGCGAAAGATGCTTTGCCGGGTCTTGTAGTTGACCGGGCGACGAGCTATCTATTAGTCGCCGTTCGCAATCCAGTGCCATGGTGGCTGGAACTTTAGCTAGCGGTGGCTGCGGCGTGAGATAGAGGAAGTCCTGTTTCTCACGCGTTCCAACTGCTCCCCATTCCGCTGAATCCTTGAAGTATCTCTCGAAACATCCGTGTCCGGTGAGTACTTGCGCCAGGTGGATTGTGAGGACAACGTGGCTCGGCTCTAACCACTCCTCAAAGGAAGATTTTACCGCCGCAATTGAGACATGCGCAAACCAATTATCATTTTGTTGCGGGATTACTTTGAAACTATGAAATGAAATGATGTCACGGGTAATTTTGTTCAAAATTAAGCTACCTGCGACGAGTAACATTTAACTGTATATGGATATATATCCTGTTTGAAAAATACCTTCGTAAATAATGCATTTTTTTAATTGATTTCCATAAATAAGTTTACAGTGAGTCAACCTTTTATGATAAACATAATGCTGTAGCGGACTTTTTATTAAATTTTAATGAGGAACGATTTCGTAACCCAATTTTTGCGTAATTTTAACCGTTTACGCAGCGCTCGTAACGGAAGCTCTCGAAGGAATATTGTTCCCGCTTTTGCAACATTTTTCATTGCTGCTCAGCTATTGGGCTTAACGCTATGTTATTTAGCCTAAAGCCTTTCTTGATAAATGGAATCCAATACAAAAATAATTCTACAATTCGAACCAGTAGTTCCTTAGATTAGCGCGCAACCAAATCAACATATTAGTACAGATGTGTGCTCTTCAGTTCGTTTTCCGTCGTCATCTTTTACTTTTTAACTAGTGTACACTAATTATGCAGCCAGAAAGTATTTAATTATCTGTCCCAAAAATATTAATGAAATCCGCTTACCTCATCGTCTTTTGTCCAGTGTCTGTAACAAACAAACTTTGTTATTCTAAAAAGTATGCTGAAACCCGGGAAAGATTTTCAGTCTAAGCCTCTCCTAAAGAAAATATTTCGTCATTATCCCAACGCTAGACGAAACTAAACTTTGTGCTGTTAGCCAAGTTGCGCCAATCCCAAACGATTCTGTGTGAAAAGAGCAGGAGAATGACGATAATGATGAAGAAAGGCGATACTCTGACCAAATTAATTTAATTTCGATCCAGAAACCGTGAGTATGTAGCAAAGGTGCTCTTTTTAACCGACTTCAAAAAGGAATGTTCTCAATTTTTTTTTTTTTGTTAAATTCAACAAGGGAGTCCACCCGCTCTGGGTGGTGCAGAAGAGACTGTCACATTCTTACTGACTAACAAAAAAAAATTAACCGCCTTCAAAAACAACCACAAAAAAGGGTAAAATAACTTTTCTTTCGGAAGTCGGTGGCTTTGTTTTATTATTTCGATGTCTTTTTGCCACCGACTTCCGAAAGAAAAGTTATTTTACCCTTTTTTGTGGTTGTTTTTGAAGGCGGTTAATTTTTTTTTGAAAAAAGTTTTTTATTTTACTCTTTTTAGTTTTAATATTCAATCCCAATTCTTGGCAAATACATCATTTTCTTACATGTGCACTAGAATTTTGTAATCCGTAGCACCGGTATTAACATCGCCCATGTTGTGTACATAAAAGAAAGTTCCAATAAAATTCACTATCTCAAAAAATGCTGAACAGAGTTCGATGAAACTTGCAGTATTCCCTAAGGTGAACGATCCTTAATACAACAAAGAAACAATTTTCAAAATCGGTCCACAATTGGCGAAGTAATCGCGTAACAAACACGCAAAAAGTAAAGATCATCATGTCATCCAAGTAGGCGAAATTAATAAAAATGCTCACAAAATAAAAAGTACTGAACCAAATTTGATGAAATTTTTATGGGACCACACTGCAAGTATCCTGCATCGAACAAAAAAAGAATCACACTAATCGGACTAGAAACCTCGGAGTAATCGATGTACATACATAAAAAAAATAAATAAAAAAAAAAAAAAAAAATACCCACCGAATTGAGAACCTCCTCCTTTTTTTGAAGTCGGTTAAAAATTCAGCCTGTACTTTCAGCGGCCTTTATATTCTATGGTCAATATTTTATCAAATCTTGTTATGAGGTAACTAGCGCCATCTAGTACTTAATGCAGGAACTCTTATCTATTCAACGTTTCAAAAGTGGTTTTGTGAAACGCCATCTGTTGTTGTTGCTCAGTAGCCGAAAAATTCAGTTGAAAAAAGAATTGCTTTCTGACCCCAGTCTGAATATTTTTTATACTGAATATAGTTGAAGCAATAATGCAAGCAGGAGAGATGGACAAGACAGAGGCAACAAACACCTCTTCACAACCCAACAGATTTGGGAGACGCTAACAGTGTGTGTTAAGCAATTTAAATGAACGAAAGAATGAAATCTAAGCTACTTATATGGTTATTGAAGGGTGAAACGGAGCTGTAAGTAAAAGCAAGTAATAATAACCAAGCTAGATGATAAACATTGCTCACCGTCAGCAACAAGTCCACTAACTTCCCCTGGAAGTTCAGCCTGCACTGCTTTATCCTCTGCCAAGTTGCCCACCTCATCCAGCACTACACCACACTTCTTATACAAAGAACTGCGCAGCCTCATCAACTTCTCAGTCTCTTTATATGCTTTTATTTCATCCTGAAACAATTCAAAGATAATGCGTGACAATTTTGTAGTGGAACATGGAGAAACTAGCACATCTAGCATATTATGAATTTAAACTGTCAATGATCGCCTTAAATCTGCCTTACCTGCTTTCCCTAGAATTATTTCAGTAGTATGTCTTAAGAACTCATAATATCACATTTATTGTATGACAATTCTTAAGAAATAACTATCTGGAGGTGGAGAATGATTCTATACTGTACCTTTAATAATTTTAATGCTATAATTTAAACAGTTTCAAATTTACACCATAGCTACAGTTGAAACTAAAGCTACTATGATTTCTGCTGGCTACAGGTAAGTCTCAGTAATTATGCTGGCATAATCGCATCTGTATCCTTAATCCTTATTTATTATTTTATAGATGTGACATAAATGTTGATTTAATGAAGCATAAGTTTTACCTTTATATCCTTCAAACGTGAATGAGATCTGCTAGACAAACACTCTCTTAAATGTCCTGCAGACCACTTTTCACCATTGTTGATCAAAACAGAAGGAGCAGATTCCGGTACTCTAATAGTTGATGACTTTTTAATTGATTCCCTTTGCTTCGTTCGAGGCGGAGAGCCTGCGAGGTCCAAAGATCTAATTGTCTTACGAGGCTTTACCACATAAGTCCGTTTAACTTTCTCACGAGAAGATTCTGGTACAAAGTCATTTAAAAAAGTTGGAAGTTCATTAAAAACTCTTGAGGAGCCCTCATTCGAAGCAACTGGTTTCGCGCCAATTCTTACAGATGAGGGAATATCATGACGTGTAACAAAAGAACTCGACTTCAGGCTGGAGCATGACTGATTGTGGACACGAGACATTACTCTATCATATTTATTGTTACGAGTTCTCTTAACCGAATCCATTTATTTTGATTTTTTAAATCGAGTTGTTTTGCTCGGACGAGTTAGTTGTCATTCATTGACGTTTTAGATTTTGACATTTGATGACATACATTTTTTTTTAGAACTGTCAATTCGACTAAACTGGATACTAGGTTTATTGCGCGAGGAATTACAATTTATTCTTATCCCAAAAATGGATCCACAACATTCGTCGGTATGGTATCATTCGGTATTGAAATTACCAAGGCCAGAAAATTGGAGAAAAGACCAAAATCTTTCACTATTTCATTGTGTCATAAGTGGAAGAAGTATTTATCAGTTAACCTCAGCTATCCTGTCTTCCTATTCTTACAAAAAAATGCTATCGACTCCCATGATGAGTCCAAACGACGCTGGCCTAATTGCTACTCTGGGGTGCGTTTAAGTCGACCATCCAGTTTAAAATTTATACTGACTAAACGTTAAACACCCCGTTCAAGTACACCGAGAGGTGAAAAATTAAACTGACTAAAATTTTATATGCCCCGTTCACGGTCGTCCGCTGGTATAAGTTTTCGGCTACTAGGATAAATCTTAGCGACCTTTTTACCTCGCTAAATTTTATCCTGCTGTCAGATGGCTGTCAGATTGACTTTGACATGGAGCTGTTTGCTCAATTCGCTCTCTAGAAACAAATATTTGTAACAAGTACTTATTTTATCACCTCCGTGAACTTTATTTGTGTGTGACAAGTGAATAAGATTTGAAAAAAATGAGAATAATTAATAACAAGCTGAGCTGTCAATTGAATTTGACAGTTAAACCTATGACTCCGTTCAGCGAACTCTCGTTAGTTTGATTTTTATCTGGATGGTTGACTTAAACGCACCCCTGGGGTGCGTTTAAGTCAACCATCCAGTTTAAAATTTATGCGGACTAAACGATAAACACCCCGTTCAAGTGCACCGAGAGGTGAAAAATTAAACGGACTACAATTTTATATGCCCCGTTCACGATCGTCCGCTGGTATAAGTTTTCGCCTACTAGGATAAATCTTAGCGACCTTTTTACCTCGCTAAATTTTATCCTGCTGTCAGATTGACTTTGACATGGAGCTGTTTGCTCAATTCGCTCTCTAGAAACAAATATTTGTAACAAGTACATAATTTATCACCTCCGTGAACTTTATTTGTGTGTGACAAGTAAATAAGATTTGAAAAAAATGAGAATAATTAATAACAAGCTGAGCTGTCAATTGAATTTGACAGTTAAACCTATGACTCCGTTCAGCGAACTCTCGATAATTTAATTTTTATCTGGATGGTTGACTTAAACGCAGCCCTGCGGGTAATCCAGGCTGAAGCCGCACTGGTGACACACTAGTTACCTCTCGACTAGATTGAGGGTCTTTGTCAAATTCAGAGTCCGAAACTCACCCAAAATCATTAAAAAAATGAAAGATTGCCGTATATGATTACTTCCCAGAATTTGATCCTTTTCAGCTACACTATCGAATGGTTTATTAACTCAGTGTCTTTTAAAAAAATCAACGGGTTCGATTCCTGGCCAGGATTATTGAATTTTCTAAAACCTTATGACGCAGTTTACGTTTCGTCAAAAACGGCATCGAGACTTGAAATTCCTCATGGTTTCAGATAAAGCCGTCCACGCTAAGTTAAAAAATTCACTCTGTGTAGGCACTGAACCCATTGAAAAGTGGGCAGAGCTATTGAGTTTTTCCATTAGGAATTTCTTAGTACCCCGCAGTTAGTCTGAATTTGCACCAAGTTGATGGTAGTTACCATACTTGTGTCATCATACGTAACTTACTGCCACAATAACTATTACTGGAGTATGGTGAAAATAATGTAGGTGTTTAGAAGCCAGCAGGTCAATCTACCTGAATCTGTAAAAGTTTACCAATTGAACATTAACCTATCACTATTGTGATAAGGATGAAAATCTATTACAGTTTGACAGTATGAAGTAGGTTGATGTGCTGGTGTCTATACTATTATAGGTATGTTACATCTCCGATTAATCCTTCAGGGAATTTGATGTTGTTTTATGCTTAAAAGAACATTAAAAAAAAAAAAACACATCATTAAGAAGTACGAAAATCACACGAAAATGAATACTAATAATAATAATATTCCACAACTATCACACAATGCCATCTAGTCCCAAGCTAAGCAGAGCTTGTATTATGGGTACTAGACAACTGATAAACATACTTATATATTTCTAAATACATACAAATTATAGATAAATTACACCCAGACACAGAACAAATGATCGTGCTCATCACACAAACATTTGTCCTGGGTGGGAATCGAACCCACGACCTCCGGCATAGCAGTCAGGGTCACTAACCACTAGACCAACAGGCCAGTGAATGGAGGATATTTTGTTATGAAAAGGGTGTATGGAATTAACTAACAATCAAAACTAAATTTTTATAACATTTTTATTTATGTGAGGTCTAAATATCTCAACTCTAACTAATTATACTTATTTTATATTTATTATGTAATTATGAGTTTCAAGACTTTCCAACCAGTTCATTATGTTTAGTTTCATAAATATTTTTGGCTTGATTCTGGTACTCTTCACACATTGCATTGATTTGCTTAGTTATATTAAATACCAAGTCTTCAGACACACTACTTTGTTTCTTAACTTTCTTGACAAAGTCTGCTTGTATGTCTTTAACTGAATCTCTACATTTTATATACAAAGCTTTTGCATTCTTTGCTAATGCTTCTCTGTGCTCTTTTGTAACTTTGGGCACAGGAACATACAGCGTAGTGCCATCTTGCTGAGGATTCAGATTCAGTCCGGACCCCTGAATGGCTTTCAATGCGTTTGGTATGGCTTGTGGAAAGGAAGCAAAGTTTATGACCATAGTCTTGGGATTTTTCCGCACTATTTGAGCAAGTTCCTGTAGCTCGTAATCTTTACCCTCAAACTTGACCACCAGTGTCTCTATCGACCCAGTTGTTGACCGCAAGGACAGGTTCTTAGCAAAATCTTCCTTCATTTTGTCAATAGCTGAATTGCATCGATCTTTCATCTTTTCCACAGGCACAATCTCAGATATAGCTGCGATGTTAATCTCAACTTTAGCTCCTTTACCTTTCTTGTCTCGTCCTTTGTCTTTGCCTTTCGCATAATTTCTAATTACTGTAAAATTCACCGCATTGGAATAAATCTTCTCGTTGCAAGTAACTACATTTGGGTGGATTGTTCTCAAATTTAGCGCTGGGGCTGCCAGCCGTAGTAGTAACCTAGTTCCCATTTTCTTACTATTGTTGATTATGTATGCATTAATTTATAAAAAATGCAAATAACTCGGGGACCACAGACTACTTAGAGATACTACGTATCAGACTGCCAACTTCGGAACAAAAATTTTCGCCGTAGGCTTTTGACAGCGTTTGAGTTTTAATGGTGTATGACGTTTGTTTTTTTTTTAAATCACTGTTGCTCAATGGCAAAGGAATAATAGTATACAGCCTAAACGCCGTATTCGATATTGCTATATAACTGAAACTTTTCTGAAAATTAATTTTGGGAAAATAATGAAATAAAAAAACAATTACATATTAAAACATTTATTTTTAATATGTAATTTACATTTAATTAATTTATTTTTCAATTTCCTTTTAAATTTTTCGATTGCTTGATTTTGCATCGTAGGCAAATAGCGAAAATCATTAAATAAATGTAAAATTATCATAGTAACAGTTCATTATAGTAAACCTTTTGACGCAACATTATTTTTAAGAGCTACTATCACTGTACCGAAACACCTCACTGCACCTTTGGATGGGTAATTTACTATTTTGTTACTGCCGTATATTCTTGATGGTTTATCAATCGCCTCTTTCCAAAACGATGGTGAGCTGATTTTTCTACAACTGCTATTCTCTAGATTTTCCCATGTCTTCCATCTGCATAATGAGCTGGAAAAGAAGAAACACTATGTTTATTATAAAGAAATATTATGAACCTCGGACCCACTCCAATGAATGAGGTGGGTGTTTTATGTAGTCACATAGTGTAAATCAGTTGAGTTTTATGAAAACATTATATTATTATGTATTCAGTAAAACATATTATTTTATCATGTAACTGTATAATAAATTATCTTAAAAAGATCTATTAAACTAAAGGAACAATATATGCCTGCCTCCTACCACACTGGCGCTGTTAAAATTTAGCAACCATACTAAATAACAATTTAGGATGCAAAACATATATTTTATACTAGCCATCGCCAGCGGCTTCGCCCGCGTTTATGATGAAAATTAGACAGGAATTTAATCCTGGGATAAAAGGTATCCTATTATGTTATAATAATCTGAGTGACAAACATCCATTTAACCTAACTTTGTTAGAAGTAAGATTAAGAAAGCAAGAAGTAATGATAGCTGATGTTTTATCATAATATTTACCTTATAAACTGCCGAGTTGTTGTTCCACTCAAAATCTCATCTTCAGTAAACAGGAAAAGATAGGCGCTGCCGAGACTTGGACGAGATTTAGACGTAATGAACTTCTTTTCGAAGTGCTTTGACAAAAAAACAGCTTCGGAAGTTGTTCAGGTGATAACGATTGCAGTCTTGCAGACCATCACGGTTTAGTTTAGACATTTTAACCACTCAGCGAGTCTTTTCTCATTACACGGGAAATGATGCCAAATAGCGTCCTGTCGCGAAAATTTACAAACAGAGCACTCGTAATACATTTTGCAAATAGTAAAAGTAATAGTAGACACACTGGGGATTTATTATTACAGAAAAAGCGGACAGGATAAACAATAAAGATCAATATTAGCACAGCAGTAATGTCAGACAAACGTCATAAGAAACAAAAACAAATGGCGGCCTACTAGCGCCTGCGACGGCCAATCAGAGACGACCACAAACGTCAGTCATCATTAAAACAATATGGCGCTACGTCGAGCGTTTCGTTATATGAAGATTATCAGCCGTGTCGGGGACTTCGATTTATTTTTAACCTCGAAGAACGAAAACATCTCATGAACTTTTTGACATATATTTTTTTTATAATTTTCCTGCCATGATTTCAAGGCCTTTATGATGTCAATTCTATGTCGTATCTTTTTTATATTTTCTCAAATGTGTATTATAGAGCGTCATAAATGCATAAAACAGTCTTTTATTTGCAGCAATACGTTAAAGTGGCGGGATTCGTGGATTCAACATTTGTTGTTGTTCTGATCCATTCATTGTACGCACAATTGTACGAGTGAAAAACGAATAATTTTCCATCATTCTTTTTGATGTGTGTGTTTTTAGCTTGGCCCTTGATGCCATGAGAGAATGACCAGAAATAACAAAATTTAGCGTAAAAGCCTTGTAGCGATGACAGAAACGTTAAATTAAAAAAAAGATAAACAAAAAAAACCGTCTTTGTTATGAGAAAAAGCGCGGGAACTGCGAAATAATAGGCGGTCCTTTTTTTACTTCTTGAAATTTTATTTCAATTTTAATTTAGTTTGTACATATTTTCCTGTTTTTATTCTGCTAACGATTAACTTAGTTTATAAAACAAGTAGTTTTCATAAGAATTAAGATGCCTAAGAAAAGGAAAAAACCTAAACAAGATCCTGGTGAAGAAATTGTCACTGGTCTTCCGGATTCATCTTCGGAGACAAGTGAATCAGACTACGTTGACTCCTGCACTGCGGAAGAAAAGACTGCAGAGAAGTATGCCCCGTATAAGGTGACAGACTATAGTCGCAGGTACCCTGAGGACGCCGTAGCTGGGTATGACTTTATTGTTTTTATTGAGAGCACTAATGAAGAACAACCAATAGGCCAAAGAGATATGATGTACCTGAGTGGATGCTTCACTAGATTTGTTAAAGGGATTAAGTACTTGAAAAAGATCAACAGATACAAAATCGGCGTAGTTTTCGATCGCCCGAATCTAGCCAATTCATTCTTGGATAATGTTACTTTTCTGAGAGAACAGTCGATCAAAGCGTCGATTCCGGCTGGAACGACAGAATTGTCTGGAGTTATCACGTCAGTACCTACGGATATGTCAAACAAAAAAATTTTTAAAGCAATATCAAGTTCAAAAAAAATTATAAGCGTTAGAAGAATAATGAAAAAAGTTAGAGTAGGTAGCTCATCTGAACTACAGCCTACCCAAACTGTAGTTATTACTTTCGCTTCATCTACATCTTTACCAGATTACGTACATATTAAGATGTGGCGGCTTTCAGTACTGCCCTATATTCCACCAGTCAAGCAGTGTTTCCGTTGCTTACGTTTTGGGCATTTAGCCAAATTTTGTAAAAATTCGCAAAGGTGCTCAGTATGTACTGAGGGTCATTCCTTCAAGGAGTGTTCTATACCTGCTGAAAAAGCTGTATGTGTCCATTGTAAAGGTAATCATCTGTCCATATCTGGCCAATGTCCCATTAAGAAAAAAAAGATTGCTGAAAGCAGAAACACATTGAAAACCCCTTTTTCGGACTTATTTAATAAAGTTAATTTCCCATCACCGAACAAATCGGAAAATTCGACGGATATTATAAACTTGATGTTGTCTAATAGCACAGCATTAAGTTTGCTGACAGAATCTATTGTTAACTTGATTAAGTTAAATAAAACACAAAATGAAAGTATTTGTACACAAACTATAACATCTGCTATTAGAGAGACTATTAAAGATAAAAATATTATTACATAAAATTCACTAACAAAATTTTAAATATTGCTCAGTGGAATGCACAAAGTTTGCTAAGTAATAGACTACAGTTTCAGCAGTTTCTCTATAATAATGACATTCATTTAGCCTTAGTTTCAGAAACATGGTTAAAACCACACATACAATACAACATTCGTGGCTTTACCACAGTTAGGAATGATTGTGGTAATGATCACAATGGTGTTGCTATATTTATACGTAATGGTATTGAATTTAGTTTATTAGACACATATTTTGACGATTCTATTCAAAATATTGCAATTAAAATTAAAATTAATAACAAATACATTTCAGTAGTTAGTTTTTACAGTCCTGGAAATTGCAGCCCTACTTTTGAAAAGAACAAATTTGATTCACTAATAAATAGTATACCTAAACCATTGATAATTGCTGGGGACTTTAATGCCCATCACACTTTTTGGGGTTGTTGTAGTGACGACTCTCGTGGCAGAGCTATAATGAATTCCATGGATGAAAACGACTTGATACTCTTAAATGATGGTCAGCCAACTACTGTAGGGTCTCATCTATGGAGACCAAATGGTCTTGATTTAACTATGGTTTCTTCTTCCTTGGCTTTGTCTTGTGAATGGCAGGTTTATCAGGATTCTATAGGCAGCTATCATTTGCCTACCATTACAAAATATGTTATAGATACTGCTAATGATGTGGATCCTTCTAATGTTTCAAATATTCCTCTTCATTGTAATCTGAAATTAGTTGATTGGTCTATTTATAAAAAGATTGTAAATGACATGATGGAAAGTTTTCAGTATAATAACTTGAGTCATATTGATACATATAATAATTTGTGTTCAATAATCCTACAAGCAGTTCAGAAGTCAGTAATCAGTTTTAATAAAAACAATACCACTTGTGACTCTCGCAGATCTAGGAGGAAGCTTCGACTCCCTTGGTGGAACGAGAAGTGTACTAGAGCTGTACAAGATTGTAAGCAAGCATACGTCTTATTTAAATCAAATTCTTGTTTAGACAATTTTATAAGTTTCAAACAAATGCAAGCTCGAAAAAAACGTATTCTGCGACAGGAGCGTCGTGCATGTTGGTTAGAGTTTTGTAATTCTATTAATAGACTCACTCCAATGAGTCAAGTTTGGACTAAAATGAGGAAGTTAAAAAATGTTTCTACAAATAACAGCTTGTTTTCTAGTAATGAATGGATCTCTCAATTTCTGCATAAGTATACTCCTGATTCAGTTCAAAATGTTTACACAGTTAGTCACAATAACTTACAAAATTGCACAAATAATTTCATGGTGAAAAATTTTTCTATTCATGAGCTAAAATCTGCTTTAAGATCAAGAAGAGATTCAGCATGTGGCTTAGATTGGCTCTCATACAAAATGTTCAAATTATTAAATTCACACAGTTTGTCTATATTTTTAAATATTTTGAATTCACTTTGGCATTGTTCTATTATTCCTGAGGAATGGAAAACAGATTGTTTAATACCTATCCTGAAACAGGGTAAAGACCCTAACAGCGCTGACTCATATCGTCCTATTACTCTAAGTTCGTGTGTTGGTAAAATATTTGAACAGCTTCTAAAACAACGTTTGATTTTTTACATTGAAAGTAATAATCTATTACCTTACAATCAATTTGGCTTTCGTTGTGGTCGTTCTGCTCGGGAAAGTCTTAGTCATTTATTTCTGGATATCCATAGTGCTCTTGTCGAGCATAAAATGTTGGGATGTGTTTTCTTTGATATTGTTGGTGCTTTTAATAATGTAAATTTAAGTACATTGTCATCCATTCTCCTTTCACTAAATGTTCCTGAAAAAATAGTAAGTTGGATTTTTGAGTTTTTAAATGAACGTAAACTGTATGTAAAAGTCAATAATCAATTAATAGGACCTAGGTATTCTTATAGAGGAGTTTCTCAAGGAGGAATATTAAGCCCCCTATTATTTATTTTATATATTTCTAGATTAAATACTGTGTTAGGTAATGATGTCTGTAATTTACAATTTGCTGATGATTTGGTTGTATATTGTTCAGGAGAAAACCTTAATAGCATTGAAAGCAAACTCAATGCTAGCTTGAAAAAATTGGGACATTATTTTGAATGTCTCAGTTTGGAAGTCAGCAATGAGAAAAGTAAGGTTGTTGTCTTTTCCAAAAATGTTGTTGGTTCTAATAGTATTAAAATTTATTACAATAATAGACTTATGTTAGTGGATAGTTCCATAAAATTTTTAGGTGTTACTTTTCTCAGTAATTTTAAATGGAACGTGTATGTTAACTACTTAGCAAACAGAGCATTAAAAGCTTGCAATATTTTGAAATCTCTCGCTGGCACTTATTGGGGTGCTGATCCAGGGACATTACTGATTTTATATAAGTCCTTAGTAAGAAGTCACTTTGAATATGCATTTTTTTGCTATAGTGGTGTACAAAAACTAGTTGAAAAACTAGAAAAAGTGCAAAATAGGTGCTTACGTGTTATTTTGGGAGCAATGTGTTCAACACCTATAGTGTCAATGCAGGTTGAATGTAATTTGCCTCCATTGATAATTAGATTCAATTATCTCAGAACAAAATTCTTCATTAAGATTTCTTCTATCAGTGATCATCCTCTTCTATTGCAATTAAAGAAGGCTATTCATGGGACCAATCCCCCTTTTCTAGTACAAGGTTTATCTGAAATTTTAAAAGATTGTTCTAATCAAAATTATTTTTCTAGCTCCATTTGGCCCTGTTATTTATATTCCTATGAATCAAAGTATTGTCCATTTAAAATAGTAATCAATGAATCTTTGAAGTTTAAAGAGGATGTTTACAGAATGCTCGAGGAATGGAATGGTTACAATCAATTGTACACTGATGGCTCAAAAAATGATAATGCTGTATCTATGGCTATTTATGACGTTCAGGCTCGAAGTGGGTTTGGAAATAGGTTATCTTCAGTAGCAACTGTGTATACAGCAGAGGCTATGGCAATACTCAGTGCTTTAGAGTATATTGAGTCTAGGCAAGAAAATAAATGGATCATTATCAGTGATAGTATGAGTGTATTGAGAGCACTAGAAAATCCCAGTTGTAATGCAAAAACAAGTTACATAATTTATAATATCAGAGTAAAATACAATAATTTACATAAGTTCAAAGATATCGTCCTTTTCTGGACTCCTTCACATATTGGGGTAGTTGGAAATGAACAAGTTGATTACCTGGCTAAATTCATTGTTAATCATCATCAGGAATGTCCAATTTTGAATAATCCCATTCCAAATTCAGATGCAGTGACTTATTTCAAATCAAAACTGGCACGTGAATTTCACAATTTCTGGCAGCAGGTAGTTGAAACCAAAGGAAAGTGGCTAGCTGAAATTAAAACAAAGATTTCTTCTCCTTGGTTTACAGGAGGAAATATCTATCGGAACAGAAAGTTTTATACAACGATTTGTCGTCTACGGCTAGGTCACTGTCGATTTAATGCACATCTGTTTCGAATTGGCATTCTGTCTTCCCCAAATTGTGATTATTGTAATTCTGCTGTACAAACATTGGATCACATTGTATTTGATTGTCCTAATTTTGCTCTTCAAAGGATCATTTTAGTTGATCGCCTGTTAGGTATTTATGAAAATGCTGAAGATATCCCGCGCTCGCTTCAGCAACTTTTGAGGAAAAAAGATTGTTTTTTACCAATTTACGATTATATTGTATCAACTGTTGATGAAATTTGAATTTGACGTATATACGTACTTTTGACATAAAATTATATGAGATTGAGATAAATTGAGATAAAATGATAATGTTGAGATACTTATAAATAAAACATGAAAGAAGACTTGGCTCCGGCCTAACAAATGGCACTGAACTTGATTAAATCAAAAGAAGACTTGGCTTACGCCTAACTATTGGTTATTGAAGACATAGAAAAAAAATAAGACTTGGCTTCGGCCTGACTATTAGATATCGAAGACATTGAATAAAGAAGACATGGTTTCGGCCTTGATTTTAACATAGAAAGACAAGAAAGAAAAGAAGAATTGGAAGAAAAAGAAAACTAAATCAGACTTGGCTGTATGGGCTCAGCTCCCTTTGCCTGTCCTAAAGAGGACGAAGAGAAACAAAAAAAAAAAACGTCTTTGTTATGACAGATGACAGCTTGACTGGGGTCCAAAGTGAAAATGTCTGTAATATTCAAAACTTTAGCTAATAGAGGAAAACCACGTTTGTTTAATAAATTACTGAACAGTACTACTCAACCTACATGTAAATGCTTTTATTTACGAAAATCGTCAGGTACCAGTCACTACCATTTTATTCTTTAAATATTGTTTTGAAGGTAACTTATAGGTTATGTATATATTGTAGGTATTGCCAAGAAATTTGTGTCCTTTGAAGAGATTGTGGCACAGAGAAGAGCTGAAGCAAGACGGAGTTGCGTGGTTCAAGTCAACTCACAGGCATCAGTCGTTGAATTATATGGTTACTGCTCCAAATATGCATCCGTCAATGGAATACATCATTACAAGAACACAGCTGGAGAGGTACATTTTTGAATACGCAACTGTAATTGCTTCCCCTTAAACGAACCACTGACCCCTTTTTATCAAAAACTGCATTACTGCACCTATTATTTGATCCAAGTAACCATTTGTTTTTAGCACTTCATGCTCATTGAATTCAGTTCGGAAGAAAACTTGAAAGATCTGTTTCAATCATGTAGTAGTCACCAGAAAGACCTTGAGATTATGGCATTGAACTCTCCATTCCTTTGGTTCCGGGCAGCTCCCGGAAAAAAGGAAGCATTTGCTACAACACCAGCTGCTACATTGACAACAGTAAATGGAATTGAACAAGTGGATGAAGACACTCTTTATAAGGAGTTAGCAAACTGTGAAACAGTTTCTGATCAGATACAGATGTTGTATGATAGAACCATTCTAAATGACCTGGGTATAAGACTGCGATATATGGTGGCAAGACAGGTATGTTACATTTTTGGCAGAAATAATTTTTCATAATTATTATTATTTCCTTAATTTTTAAATATTGTTACAAACACATACACATACTAGTCCCTCGACACTGCACCAACCATGAAATTGATTTCAACGGGATGGAAAGACAACCAGTCCGGTGAAATCAATTTTATTAAGTAATTAATAAATTGACAAAAGCTTGTATTTTTAGATTGAGTGTGTACTTGAGAGCCTGTATGCTAACATAGCTGTGAGGCCATTTGGATCATCCGTCAATGGCTTTGGCAAGATGGCCTGTGACTTGGATCTTGTGTTGACCAACACAGTAACAGAAGAAATGGTAAATATTGTATTTTATAATCATTGTACATATTTTTTTCATGTATTGAATATGAGTTCAATAGCGAAAGTTGTTTTGTATGTGGTTAAAAAACACTCATGTGGTGAGTGCCGGTGACAAAATGGTCACCTTGTAACAATTACTGAGTAGAAGTGGACCCACAGAGTTCCCCGTCCCGGCGGCTGGTGTACCAGGACAAGCGCGTGGAGGGCGGGCGGGCGCCCTGGGCGCGCCACATGCAGGTGCTGGGCGAGCTGCTGGAGCTGCGCGTGGCGGGCGCGCGCCGCGTGCAGCGCATCCTCAACGCGCGCGTGCCCATCGTCAAGTTCGCGCACCACTACACTGAGCTGGAGTGCGACTTGTGCTATAATAATATGTGAGTATCCTAGAGCACGTCTAAATCAGCTCACCGATATTTACAATTTAACAGTTAAAACAACAGGTACAATAAAATACAACCAGAAATGTGTTTTTCGTTTGATCATTCCACCAAGTGTGGAACGATGGGCTTTCTTCAATAGATTACAACTTTTTAACAAGCAGAAGATTTGTATTGACTAAGAAAATTTGACAAATTCCGTTACATAAGGGTTCTCCCCACATTTATCGACGCGGAATCGGCTAACACCGGTCAAAAAAGTCTTTATGTTTTACGTAATAAGGGTGTTACTAATACCATTCGCATCGGCTATGCTAGGCTCGGACGACGTGTCGCGCGCTTGTACAAGTAAGTAAGTACAGCAGTGTGGTGATAAGCACCACACTGCTGTACTTAAGCCGATTCCGCTTCGATAAATGTGTGAAGACCCTAAGTTAATGCGCTGACGTGTGTGTATGTCAGGTCGGGCGTGTACATGAGCGAGCTGCTGTGGTCCCTGGGGTCCCTGGACCCGCGCGTGCGGCCGCTGACGGTGGCGGTACGTCGCTGGGCGGGCGCGGCGGGCCTCACCAACCCTCACCCAGGTCGCTGGATCACGAACTTCCCTCTCACGCTCATGGTGCTGTTCTTCCTCCAGCAGAAGACTGCTGATGGATTTGTGCTGCCGACCTTCAAGAGTCTGGTCAGGAGAGCTGGTGAGTGGAATTTGAAGAATTTTGTTCGAAGTCGGCCAGTGTTATGCGGGTTTTCCGACGGGATTTTCTGTTGTTTCGGGTTAGGTTAAACTAAATATTCATCATCAGGAGTAACTCTGAACCCATAAGAGATTCCGGAAAACTTTCATAAGAAACTTGCCAATAAAAATAAAAAAATTGGCTTTTTAATTTTTTTGTTCAAGTGCGAGTTCTCCATAAGAATGTCAACTGCGTAATTTTTTAACTTCCACGGTCCCAATTATTTTCATACCAGAAAATAGAACGACCACCAGAAGACGCGCGGACGCTGGTGTTTTCTTTTGACCAACTTAAAATTAATCTCTTTGTATAGGTAGCTCGTAAATGATACAATACTAACTTTCAGTTTCAGAGAATCGATCAAAGAATGGCGCTGTCGAACTCCAAAACCTAATTCCAATCTATCATGTGCCGGTGAGCAGTGGTGGCGCAGTGGTATCGGTCCCGACTTACGAGTTGTAGGTCGTGGGTTCGAACCCAGCTTGGCGCATTACTTTGTTTAATTTATTTCATCACCACTGCTCTCAAAACGGTGAAGGAAAACATCGTGAGGAAACCGGCATATCCTAGAACCATCAAATTCGAAGACATGTGACATCTGCCAATCCGCACTGGGCCCGCGTGGTGGATTATGGCCCACTTCCTCTCACAAGAGAGGAGGCCTGTGTCCCAGCAGTGGAACACATTATAGGCTGATGATGATGATGTGCCGGTTAGATATTAAAAAGTTATTTTCGCATTACAGGTAAAGAAGATGTCAGAATAGCAGAAGAGAATCTCAACTGTACATTCCTTCGCGACATGAACAAACTCCTCCCGGAGTGTTACGGACAGAGCACGGCCAGTCTGCAGACCTTACTGCTGCAGTTCTTTGAGTTTTACGCGCAGTTCGACTTCCAGGAGAAAGCAATATCTATCAACGAAGGCCATGCCATTAGAAAACCAAACGCACTCCCATTATACATAGTCAATCCTTTAGAACAATCTTTAAATGTTAGTCGAAATGTTAGCTACGAGGAATGTGAGAGGCTAAAAGTGGAAGTGAGGAATGCTGCGTGGCAACTAGATGCAGGACTTGATATACAGAAAGCTGACGATTGGGGACTACTGGGGCTCATAGAACAGAAGACCACGCGAGGACTGAAGAAGTTACTGCGAGCAGGCAACTCACACCGACTAGTGTCAGTCAAAGACTTATTTAAAGACACTGATGATAGTGAACCAAAAGACAGTTTGAAGAGTAAACTTGATAGACTGACGACAAAGAGTGACAAAGAAGTGGAAGCAAGTGTGAAAGAGATGAAAGATGAACTAGTGCAGGAAAAGAGACCTCAAAAAATGAAATTCAAGAACACTTCAATAGCTAGCGAGGTGTTCCGGATACGGAGAGATAAAATTGTTTGAATGTTTTGTTCATATTTTTGTTGTATTATAGATTCAATGAGACTGTTTTTTTTTCTTGGCAACAACAGTGCCTTCCCACCCAGACTTGCACTAAAAATAGATTGATACATATCCTTTAATTGATTGGAGCATTGTTTATACCAAGTTTCCTCTTTATCGAAGTACGCAGTAAAATCTTTCCCTTAAAACTTGAATACCCTTTTCAATAAATTGCGGGGTGATTTTCAAACATCTGAAAACACATGTTTGATTATTTTTGATCTAGTACATAAATACTGATTTCCAAATTGATCGGCCTGTGCGTTATGATTTTCCCATACAGATTTTAACATCGACTAACGTCTAGCACATAGTAAGTAGACTGCAACTACTGTCCAAAATTCAAGTTTCTGCGTAGGCGTTCTACTAGGCCAGTCTTACGACATACCCGTACCCATACGTAGTATTACAGAAAATCAGGGATCGATCTTACAATTCTTTACGAAAAGTCCTCAATCATTATGGACATAAAAAAGTACTAGCGACCCTGTGAAAAATATGTATTATAAAATAAAAATATATTTACAAATATTCCTTAATTCTTCACCTTACATAATTTATTTACAAATAATTCAATTTTAGGATTCAGCGCGTCACTTCGTGGTAACTTATGTCCGACGGCCATTTTTCTGAAAGCTTGTACGTTGTCTTTGCACAGCTTATCAAAGGTTTCTCTATAGGCTGAATGGTTCGTCAATGTTGCCAGCTCATGGGCAGTTGTCCTGAAGTCATTGACAATAACATCTGCGCAGGCGCTCGTCCAAACTGTCTCCTCTAGGTAAATGTTGTATCTCTCGTTTTGATCAAATACTCGGCACTGGAAATGGACAGATTGCGGTTAATATGTAATCCAGATATTTTATGCCTTATGTAAGCTTGTGTTCTAACAGCAAGCGGTATCTAAAATATTTTTTTAATGTTTAGGAGTTTTTTTTTTTGCTTTTTTCCTATATCTGAAATAACCTTGAAAAGGCAACTAGCATCAATATTATTTATTTAGTTGGTAAGGGTTAAGGCCTATTAACACGTACTACATAGTCAAACGTGTATTCAACTCGCATGAACATTCTTGCATATTCTAAATGAGGTTTTAGCTTGCCCATGACGCGATGCGATGCAATTCGACCGATTTCAATTACAAGTAAAAATCATCCTTACCACTACGAAATGTGACATATAATGCGCGGTTGTCTACGAGTACATGAAAAACAAAACACGATCGCCACGACAACATTTGTCATTCGAATTGCATCATTATTTCTTAGTATCAAGGTTGATTTTCACTTGTATTTGGAATCGGTCGAATCGCGTCGCATCGCACCATGAGTAAAGTCACTAAAGTTGAATGCTTACCTCATCGCTAACATCGTCAGCCACAACCACGACCGACTGGAAGTCCAGCAGCGCGATTACTGCGAACAGGGTCAATCGGTCTACTCTACTTATATGCCCAGTTCCCAGATACCCAGCTCCTTCATACTTGGTTCCCATCTGCTTCTCCGGTTCCCTTAGGAGCTGTAAGACGAGGTCACAGCTCATGCTAGGCGTGACCCTCACCGGGGACAGTACATCGGAGATTCGCTGTCGTATGGTGTACTCGTCATCTTCCAGTAATGTTATTATTGTAGCCCAAGTAGTTGCTAGTAGTTCAACTGGAATACATTAACGTGATTAGGTTGTAACGTGCTCACTGTTCGGACAAAGACTTGTTCTCTTTGAAATATATTTAATAGCAATAGAGGCAATTACTGCATAAATAAATTGAAAATCTATATAGTTTTTCAGAGTATTAAAATAATGAACATGTTTGTATCGAAAACGCTTCCAATTTCGGGAGTGGAAGCTTGATCTGACATTATAACGTCTGTAAAATTATACTGACCTTTTTTTTTTTTTTTTATCGTGGTAAAATCATCAAATGAGACCTCCAACCCCGGGCAGGGCGGGAGGTACTGTCAGACTTGTACTGACTAAAATCCACGGTGTCCTTCAGTAGCCCTTTATGTTCCGGGGTCACGGTAACAGAAATAAATCCCGCGACCCCGGCAGGCTTTGGCCCTCTGAGAGGGGGCCCCGTCATTAAAATTATACTGACCTAGTGACATTTTGGGATTTTAAGAAGCGTCGTATCATGGTCAATTTTGGTTTACATTAACAAAAAAAAATACAGGTAAATATTTTTTGATAATCAATCTTCCGGATTAATTCAATATTTTGAGTAAAATAGCCTATTATTGCATAATTATGGTGTACTCCCAACGGCCACCGCTAAAACAGGCACCAGTAATGCCTAGAAAAGATTTCGCCACTATAATAGTAGATTGTGATCATGATAAAAATATTTTCATCCCCCCATCTCGGAAAGGGTACTTTTGCTCTTCGATATCTGACCGTAAAAGCCGTTTTTATCCTCAAGTGAGTAAAACCCGTTTTTATCCTCTAGTGAATAAAGTAAATTTGAATTTAGAACATCGTATGAACAAAAGAGTAGCAGCAGTAATGGCGGCCGGTGACCGCAACAGCTGATCGCTTGCTGTGGTGCCCGCTTGACGTTCGAAGGTTGTCGAGGAAACAAATTCTATTTTTAAAATTTGATGTGGTAACATCAAATCTCGCCTTAGGTGGGAAAGCAGAGTACGCTCCTCGGGTGTAAGGCTGCGTTGTCTTGGGCTAACTTGAATCCCTCGCTTCACTAAGGATTTTTAACTTTATTCCCTCGTTTCTTTCGGGTATTAACACTTGAACCTCCTCGCTGCGCTACGGACGGAGGTTCACCCCCAGAATCCTTAGTATCGCTTCGGAATTCAATACGCCTCCCTTGGAGCGTAATCTACAATTATTTTGTTAAAATCTCAGACCCGGGAATTTTCTGGGGAAACTCCACAAATAAAGAAATAATCTTCAGAGCACAAAAAAGATGCATTAGGGCAATGTTTGGTTTGAGAACAACTGATAGCTGCAAACAGTACTTTATAAAATATAACATCTTCAGTCTACCTTCACTATATATCTTTGAAATAGCCAATTTTATAAGGACAAATCCTAATTTATTTAAGAAAATATCAGACGTCTCTATTCGTAATAGACGAGACAATAATAGACTGTGCGTACCAAGATCAACCACGGCATTGATGCAAAAAAGTATCTTTTGTTTAGCACCTGTTATATATAATAAAATCCCAAAATCTATCAAACAAATGCCTACTGCTCTGTTTAAAGTACATTTAAAAAAATATCTTACAGCTAAATGCTATTATAGCATATCGGAGTTTTTAAATGATAGCAATTAATTTATTTGTAATTTTTTTTCTTATTTGCAATTTATGAAATTTCCCCGTTTTGTGTGTTATATTTTTCTTTGTTATTTATTTAGCATTAAGTTGTTTTAAATTTGTGTAGACTCAAATTCTATATTTTTTTGGTTACCTCTAAACCAAAAAATGTAAAGCTATTATTGTACGCCATAATTGGCAAAACATGCAGATCAATTTGTTATTTTAAGACCTTGCACCTTGTTTTGATGCATACTCATGTTTTACAATAAATATTATTCTATTCTATTCTATTCCGGAACATTCTTGGCTCAGTACTTTGTTTTATCTTTTTTATTTGCTTTGTGCGGTTTTCCTTTCACGTCTCATTGTTATGTTATGACAAACCAAGATAAAAATAAGTAACTTAATACTTAGGTAGTAGTTTTCAACTACTACCTAAGTATTATTTGTTTTAATTTAAAAATTATTCTGTTCTATAATAATGTCTTAGTTAATACCTAAACTGAAATAAAAGCGTATCTTGTGTTTGTACAATGTACACAATGTACATCTGTTTTTATTTGTTTTTGCATTTAGTCATTTCCTCGCTGAGGTGGGATGAAAAGTTACGTGTTGCACTCGAGTGCAAAGATTTTTCACCTTGTGCTCTTTTGATTCCCTCGCTATCGCTCATGATTCTAATTTTGAATCACTCGTTGCACTCGTGATTCAATTTTAGAATCATTCGCTTGCTCGGTCATCAAAATTGAGCACGCGGTTAAAAATCAACTTTGCACTCTTGTATAACAAATAACTATTTTCGCCTTTCGACATGTCTATATTTCACATATTAGGGGACGATTTAGCTACTGGTTCTGATAGAAAACAAAATTACTCATTGCCTGATCTAGGAATCAAATCTAAGACCCGATGCTCTTCTGACTAATAAACTAAAGACGCGGACGTTCATGGCACCCTAACTTAGGGAGTTCAATATAAAAGCCGATTTTAAAGATTAAAAGGTACATTTAAGTTAAAAATAAAAACTTACATTTTTCGGATTCTCCCAATTCGTGTGTTTCTCGCAAGTCCAATCCTAAAATCTTTCGGATATTTGTTTCTATGAAGCCAACGACAACCCTCCTCGAATTCTCACTGTTTTCCGACGAGCTGCAGTCGAATACCACTCTTATGACATTCAGTAACACCCGGATTGAAAGACTAGAATCCTGTAGCTGGACTGTCACAAAGTTGAGGAGACTTTGCAAGTAAATGTGAGTAACTCTTTCGTGTTCATTTTGGATGAAATCTATCAATTTGTCTATTAACATATCATCGGTCACTGTTACTCCCGTCTTCGTTTCAATTATGTTTCGTTGTGTATTGCCTTCTAACACCAGAATCTTCAAACTTTTCTCTTGACACTCTAAATATTTGCTCTTTAACACTTTACATAACAGTTGGATGTAATTTTCAGTTTTGATCTGATTTAGATTTGATTTGTCACGTATTGATTTTAAATGTTCGTGAAATTTGCAGTTTTCTTCTTCTAAATCGTTATGAAGTATGAGAAGATAGTTTAACACTGATAGTACTACTTCGTACGAGGAATGTTGTAGTCCCTTGTGGATAAGATCTGTTGTAATAGTGTGGTTGTACTTGGTTGCAAGTATCAAGTACAGGTACATAGCGTTAGATAAGCAGGTGTCTCTTCCGGGGCTAACTAACAACGGTTTGGCGTCAAATATCAGTATTTGCAGATGAGAACAGATTTCATTTATAATTTCTTGCGGTACAGATGGCGATCTGAAATGTTAGATCAATATTAATACAATCCGTGAACAGTTTTGGCTTGTACTTCGTAAATTTGTCGCCGGCGGCGTTCGGCGTCATACACTTCGTAAATTTGCGTCAGGACACGTGATTTGATCGAAAATTTGTAAGAAGTATGGAGAGTAGATACCGGGCGCGGCGTAGGAGTGGATTTATCCCCATCTCTTTTTACGGCGTGGCGAAAATGTATGCCTGCGCCTGCTGTTTTTTTACAGATGGTGTATCTAGCCAAAAAAAGACGGAATTTTGTATAGTAGATTCTCACCTCATAATCAGCAAATTGAGAAGCTTCACAAACTCGTCAGCTATGAGATAGCAGGGCGGACGGCCGGCCCGGCCCGCCTGTCCCAGCAGCCACACGGCGCGCCCGGCCCGGCCAGGCCAGGCCACCAGCTGTCCTCCCTGTAGCAGGAGCTGCACCAGCTGCAGGAGGATGCCATGGCAGTAGTTCCGAGGGATAGACTGCTCATGTAGCAGTTCGAACATTGATTGTATTTGGGAGACGTATCTGTCAAAATGTACATTTTGTATGTGTACTTTTTTGTTGAACGAAAAATATAATACAAGACGCTTTTATAGTGCAAAATGGCTGCGACAGCTAGCTCAATTACTAGCCACACTATTCTAAGGCGAATGTATCTTTTTGGGACAGTCTTCCAAAAAAATGAACTCACATATCAGGCGCGACGAGCGGCACGAGTGCCCGCGCGGCCAGCTGTCGTGTGTGTAGCACGCGACTACGAGCACATGCCTGCACGTGCGGGATGAACGCGACTAACTGTAGGGAAATTAATTAGTTTGCATCATTATTGGGGTTCTAGTCCAATCGACTGCTTAACAACTCAGAAGTAGGAGTCCCGCTATGCGGGGCTTCGTTGACAGTGCCCGTTCAAGCGCGGATCATCGTTTGTGGTGGGCCATGGTCTAGATTACTCTAGATGTCTGCTTTGATCAATGTATGGATTATATTACATCTCCTTTTTAGGAATGGTCCCAAACGATCATACACAAGTTAATATGCGCACTCCCACTACGCCGACTTATGGTTGGCTATGCCTGTGTTTTAAAGGGCTGGATCCGCGCCGGGCCCCGGTTCGAGTCCACTATCCCGAATTACCCCAAGTCATTTTTACGTACAAAAATATGTTGTTCGCATCGATCCGACGACATACAAAAAAGGGTATATACAGGGTGAATTTTTCAACTGGGCGTGGATGGCTACTTTCGAAACTATGAGGAATATCGAAAAACGTTGAAAGGAGTCTCGAGGCCGATTTTGACGAAAACTAAAACTGCATCATTGGATTTTAGAAAAATCAAAAATCCTGGTCAGGAATCGAACCCGCTGATTTTGGAAAAGAAAATCACACCCTGTATTATTATACCGTTCGATAGTGTTGCTAATAAGGATCAAATTCTGGGAAGTAATCATATACGGCAAACTTAAGGAATACGTATAATTACAAAAAAACTGATTAATCTTCAAGGCAAAGATTGTATTTGAAACATAAGTTACCGTTTCTTCTTTAAAATAATGCTATTTTTAGTTCAACTCAATAATGTCGTATTGCTAAGTACAGGGGGATTGTTTAAACGTTAAATCCAGTGAGACATTGAAAACAATGAAATTTTATAATTTCGAATAAATTATGGGTCAGTAGATGTAAAGTAACATGGAAAAATAGCAATTTCATAAAAAACAGCCATTTCCTTATGTGTGCCATATATGATTATTTCCCAGAATTTGATCCTTATCAGCAACACTATCGAACGGTGTGATAATACAGGGTGTGATTTTTTTTCCAAAATCAGCGGGTTCGATTCCTGGCCAGGATTTTTGATTTTTCTAAAATCCAATGATGCAGTTTTAGTTTTCGTCAAAATCGGCCTCGAGACTCCTTTCAACGTTTTTCGATATTCCTCATAGTTTCGAAAGTAGCCATCCACGCCCAGTTGAAAAATTCACCCTGTATACGTGGTGTTCTGTTGTTACCTTTAAGTTGGAGACGGTGCCCTCCAGCGAGGAGGGATACAGCCTGGCCAGCAGCAGCAGCACCGGGTACAGTGAGGGTCGCAGCACGTGACTGTCCAGGTCCGTGCTTACTTCCTGCAGTTTCTCCTGACAAACCACAAGCATTCATTAGCCAATATAATTTATGAGATCAGGCGTAACTTGCGGAAATCTATGACATCAAATGTTAGAAAAAATAAAATAGAAGAAATAGACAAAAATTCAGACTTGGATGCAGAATGCAGACCCACTCTCTCTCTGCATGTGCTTATGCGTGAGGAGGGAATAGAAACTAAATAGTTTTTCATAACATTTATTCCAATTTTAAAAATTTGAATGAGAAAGAGACGACATTTACTGTGATATCTGTCAAATACATAGACACTGTCTATGTAACTTTATCAAAATACTTTTCTTTTATTAAAAGGCTTTTTTCATATGCTCCACATTTCATAGAGGCGTTGCCAGTGTCCAGGGAGAACATGATCGGAGTAGTCTGGCTATGTAGTTACCAGCATGAAGTCGTAGACCTCCGGGTACCGCAGGAAGAAGATCCGTCCGGTCATGGTGCTGCGCTGCACTCCGAACACTCTCTGTACCAGCGAGCTCAGCAGCAGGGTGGACGAGTTGCGCTCCTGATGGACAAACATTAATTATTTGGAAATTATCCAGTAATTCGCTCCCAGTAACTCGTGCTAGTAACGCGCTTCAGTAACTTGCGCCAGTAACTAGCTTCAGTAACTGGCGTCAGCAACTCGCTCTAGAGTCAGGATTTTACTCATGACGCCATACGATTGCAATTCGACCGATTCCAACTACAAGTTAAAATCAACCTTGCTACTAAGATATATTGATGCAATTCGATTAACTTGACGTCGGCCTGGCGATTGTGTTTTGTTTTTCATCCAACGCGCATTTTATGTCATATGCCGTAGTGGTAAGGTTGATTTTGACTTGTAGTTGGAATCGGTCGAATCGCGTTTGCATCGCGCCATTGATAATAATAAGCTCCTTAAATCATCCAAAGACCTTATTGGTAGTCATTTTAGTTTTGGTTTAATAATGGTATACGTACGGCCCAAGTTTGAGCGTCGAAGGCTCGCAGCGCCACCACGAGCGCGCGCGCCACGTGCGGCGCCACACGTTCGGCGAGCGCCGCATGCCTCGCGAGCGCGCGCAGCACGTGCAGCGCGTGCGAGCGGACCTCGCCCGTACCGTGTGCTGCCAACTCTAGTAGGGTCGACATGCAGCCGTTGAAGCACAGGGGGTTACCTTGCACTTGTATTTCTGTAGTAACTAAAGCCTGTGGATAAAATTGCGGTTAAAACATGTGCTTTCAATCACAAACTAGCACTCCGTCCGCGATTTCGTCCGCGTGTATTTTCCACTTTGAAGTCCAGCAGTCGGATCTTTAAGAGATACTTTTGGAAACTCTGAATCTGACCTGTATGATGAAGGGCAGGCCGGCACTCCTGCGGGTGGACATTGTCTGAATCTGACCTGTATGATGAAGGGCAGGCCGGCACTCCTGCGGGTGGACATTGTCTGAATCTGACCTGTATGATGAAGGGCAGGCCGGCACTCCTGCGGGTGGACATTGTCTGAATCTGACCTGTATGATGAAGGGCAGGCCGGCACTCCTGCGGGTGGACATAGTCTGAATCTGACCTGTATGATGAAGGGCAGGCCGGCACTCCTGCGGGTGGACATTGTCTGAATCTGACCTGTATGATGAAGGGCAGGCCGGCACTCCTGCGGGTGGACATAGTCTGAATCTGACCTGTATGATGAAGGGCAGGCCGGCACTCCTGCGGGTGGACATTGTCTGAATCTGACCTGTATGATGAAGGGCAGGCCGGCACTCCTGCGGGTGGACATAGTCTGAATCTGACCTGTATGATGAAGGGCAGGCCGGCACTCCTGCGGGTGGGACATAGTCTGAATTTGACCTGTATGATGAAGGGCAGGCCGGCACTCCTGCGGGTGGACATTGTCTGAATCTGACCTGTATGATGAAGGGCAGGCCGGCACTCCTGCGGGTGGACATAGTCTGAATCTGACCTGTATGATGAAGGGCAGGCCGGCACTCCTGCGGGGTGGACATAGGTCTGAATTTGACCTGTATGATGAAGGGCAGGCCGGCACCTCCTGCGGGTGGACATTGTCTGAATCTGACCTGTATGATGAAGGGCAGGCCGGCACTCCTGCGGGTGGACATAGTCTGAATCTGACCTGTATGATGAAGGGCAGGCCGGCACTCCTGCGGGTGGACATTGTCTGAATCTGACCTGTATGATTGAAGGGCAGGCCGGCACTCCTGCGGGTGGACATAGTCCTGAATCTGACCTGTATGATGAAGGGCAGGCCGGCAACTCCTGCGGGTGGGGACATAGTCTAATCTGACCTGTATGATGAAGGGCAGCCGGCACTCCGCGGGGTGGACATAGTCCTGAATCTGACCTGTATGATGAAGGGCAGGCCGGCACTCCTGCGGGTGGACATAAGTCTGAATCTGACCTGTATGATGAAGGGGCAGGCCGGCACTCCTGCGGGTGGACATTGTCTGAATCTGACCTGTATGATGAAGGGCAGGGCCGGCACTCCCTGCGGGTGGACATTGTCTGAATCTGACCTGTATGATGAAGGGCAGGCCGGCACTCCTGCGGGTGGACATAGTCTGAATCTGACCTGTATGAATGAAGGGCAGGCCGGCAACTCCTGCGGGTGGACATAGTCTGAATCTGACCTGTATGATTGAAGGGCAGGCCGGCACTCCTGCGGGTGGACATATCTGAATCTGACCTGTATGATGAAGGGCAGGCCGGCACTCCTGCGGGTGGACTATGTCTGAATCTGACCTGTAGATGAAGGCAGGCCGGCACTCCTGCGGGTGGACATAGTCTGAATCTGACCTGTATGATGAAGGGCAGGCCGGCACTCCTGCGGTGGACATAGTCTGAATCTGACCTGTATGAATGAAGGCAGGCCGGCACTCTGGCCGTGCGGTGGACATAGTCATGATTCTGGACAGCTGTATGATGAAGGGCATGGCCGGCATCGTCCTGGGCGGGTGGACATAGTCTGATTTGACTGTATGATGAAGGGGCAGTGGCCGGCACTCTGTCGGGTGGACTATTGTCTGAATCTTGACCTGTATGATGAAGGGCAGGTATGGCTCGGGTCACTCCTGGCGGGTGGACATTGTCTGATCTGACCTGTATGATGAAGCGGCAGGGCCGGGCACTTTCCTGCTGGTGGACATATGTCTGATGCTGACGCTGTAGATGATGAGGGCAGGGGCCGGCTACTCCTGCGGGTGGATCTATTTGTCTGAATCTGACTGTATGATAAGGGCAGGGCCGGCCTCTCCTGCGTTCCTGCGGGTGGACATAGTCTGAATCTTACTGTATATGAAGGGCTAGAGGGCGCGGCACTCCTCGCGGTGGACATAGTCTTAATCTGACCTGTATGATCGAAGGGCAGGCCGGACATCCTGCGGGTGGACATAGTCTGAATCTGACCTGTATGATGAAGGGCAGGCCGGCACTCCTGCGGGTGGACATAGTCTGAATCTGACCTGTAATGATGAAGGGCAGGCCGGCACTCCTTGCGGGTGGACATAGTCCCGAATCTGAAACCTGTAAATGATGAAGGGCAGGGGCCGGCCACTCCTGCGGGTGGACAGAGTCCTGAATCTAGAACACTGTAGGATGAAGGGCAAGGCCCGGCACTCCTGCGGGTGGACATAGTCCTGAATCCTGACCTGTATGAATGAAGGGCAGGCCCGGCACTCCTGCGGGTGGTCCATAGTCCGGAATCTGACCTGTATGATGAAGGGGCCAGTCCGGCAATCCGTGCGGGTGGACATAGTCTGAATCTGACCTGTATGATGAAGGGCAGGCCGGCACTCCTGGCGGGTGGACAATAGTCTGAATCGGAACGCTGTAAGGATGAAGGGCAGGCCAGGCAACTTCTCCTGCGGGTGGACATAGTCTGAATCTGACCTGTATGATGAAGGGCAGGTCGCGGCAGGCTCCTGCAGGGTGGAGTGCTATTGTCGTGAATTCTGACCTGTATTAAATGAAGGGCAGGCCGGCTATGCTCCCTGCGGGTGGATCCTAGTCTGAAGCTGACCTGTATGAATGAAGGGGCAGGCCACCGGCTACTCCTGCGGGTGGACATAGTCTGAATCTGACGCTGTTGATGAAGGGCATGCGCGCACTCCTGCGGGTGGACATGTCTGATATTCTGACTTCGTATGATGATAGGGCAGCCGGCACTCTGCGGGTGACATAGTCCTGAATCTTGGAACCAAAAAAAAAAAAAAAATGTTACAAAATGAATGAAGGGCGGCGCGGTAGATAAGGGAAGGCCGGCACTCCTGAGGGTGGAACATAGTTGCATTGACCTGTCTGATGAGGGCAGGCCGGCACTACTGCGGGTGGGACATAGTCGAATCGGAACCTGTATGATGAAGGGCCGGCCGGCACTCCTGCGGGTGGAAATATCTGAATCTGACATGTATGATGAAGGGCAGGCCGGCACTCCTGCGGGTGCCATAGTCTGAACTGACCTGTATGAGGAAGGGCAGGCCGGAACTCTGCGGGTGGACTAGTTGAATCGGACCTGTATTAGGAAGGGCAGGCCGGACTCCTGCGGGTGTGGACATGTATTGAATCTGACATGTATGATGAAGGGCAGGCCGGCAATAGCGGGGGACATAGTTGAATCGACCTGTATGATGAAGGGCAGGCCGGCACGGAACTTCCTGCGGGTGGACATAGTTGAATCGAACTGTATGATGACGGGCAGGCGGAAACTCCTGAGGGTGACTAGTCTGACTGACCTGTATGATGAAGGGCAGGCTGGCCACTCCTGCGGGTGGAATAGTCTGAAGTGACCGTGTTGATGAAGGGCAGGCCGGCACTACTGGGGTGGACCTAGTCTGACTCTGACTGTATGATGAAGGGCAGGCCGGGCACTCCTGCGGGTGGACATAGTCTGATCTGACCTGTATGATGAAGGGCAGGCCGGCCACTCTGCGGGGGACATAGTCTGAATCTGACCTGTATGATGAAGGGGCAGGCCGGCACTCCTGCGGGTGGGACCTAGTCTGAATCTGACCTGTATGATGGAAGGGCAGGCCGGCACTCCTGCGGGTGGACATTGTCTGAATCTGACCCTGTATGATGAAGGGCAGGGCCGGCACTCCTAGCGGTGGACATAGTCTGAATCTGACCTGTTATGATGAAGGGCCGGCCGGCACTCCTGGCGGGTGGACACTAGTCCTGAATCTGAAACCTGTATGATGAAGGGGCAGGCCGGGCACTCCTGGGCCCCGGGTTGGCCATTGTCTGAATCGGACCTGTATGATGAAGGGCAGGGCCGGCCACTCCTGCGGGTGGCACATAGTCTGAATCTGACCTGTATGATGAAGGGCAGCCGGCCTCCTGCGGGTTGGACATTGTCTGAATCTGAAACCTGTCTGGATGAAAGGCATGCCGGCACTTCCTGCGTTTGGAACATTTGTCTAACTCCCCTTACCTGTATGATGAAAGGGGCAGGCGCGCGGCCACTCATGCCTTAGTGGACATAAGTTATGATCTGACCTGTATGATGAAGGGCAGGCGGCAATCCTGCGGTGTGGACATTGTAATGAATCTGCCTGTATGCTGAGGGCAGGCCGGCACTCCCTGCGGTGGACCATCAGTCTAAATTCTGACCTGTAATTGATGAGGGCAGGGGGCAGGCCAATCCTGCTGGTGCCTACATTAGTCCTGAATTCCTGGGACTGTATGATGAAGGGCCGGCCGGCAAATACCTGCCGCGGGTGTGACATTAGTTCTGGGGCATCTGACCTGTATGATGAAGGCAGGCCGGGTGGCACTCTTGCGGAGTGGGACATAGTTCTTGGGAATCTGCACCTGTATATCGAAGGGCAGGCGGCACTCCTGCGTGTTGGACATAGTCTGAATCTGACCTGTATGATGAAGGGCAGGCCGGCACTCCTGCGGGTGGACATTGTCTGAATCTGACCTGTATGATGAAGGGCAGGCCGGCACTCCTGCGGGTGGACATAGTCTGAATCTGACCTGTATGATGAAGGGCAGGCCGGCACTCCTGCGGGTGGACATAGTCTGAATCTGACCTGTATGATGAAGGGCAGGCCGGCACTCCTGCGGGTGGACATAGTCTGAATCTGACCTGTATGATGAAGGGCAGGCCGGCACTCCTGCGGGTGGACATAGTCTGAATCTGACCTGTATGATGAAGGGCAGGCCGGCACTCCTGCGGGTGGACATAGTCTGAATCTGACCTGTATGATGAAGGGCAGGCCGGCACTCCTGCGGGTGGACATAGTCTGAACTCTGACCTGTATGATGAAGGGCAGGCCGGCACTCCTGCGGGTGGACATAGTCTGAATCTGACCTGTATGATGAAGGGCAGGCCGGCACTCCTGCGGGTGGACATAGTCTGAATCTGACCTGTATGAAGGCAGGCCGGCCCTCCTGCGGGGACATAGTCTGAATCTGACCTGTATGATGAAGGGCAGGCCGGCCACTCCTGCGGGTGGACATAGTCTGGACCTGTATGATGAAGGGCAGGCCGGCACTCCTGCGGGTGGACATAGTCTGAATCTGACCTGTATGATGAAGGGCAGGCCGCACTCCTGCGGGTGGACATAGTCTGAATCTGACCTGTATGATGAAGGGCAGGCCGGCACTCCTGCGGGTGGACATAGTCTGAATCTGACCTGTATGATGAAGGGCAGGCCGGCACTCCTGCGGGTGGACATTGTCTGAATCTGACCTGTATGATGAAGGGCAGGCCGGCACTCCTGCGGGTGGACATAGTCTGAATCGACCTGTATGATGAAGGGCAGGCCGGCACTCCTGCGGGTGGACATAGTCTGAATCTGACCTGTATGATGAAGGGCAGGCCGGCACTCCTGCGGGTGGACATAGTCTGAATCTGACCTGTATGATGAAGGGCAGGCCGGCCACTCCTGCGGGTGGACATAGTCTGAATCTGACCTGTATGATGAAGGGCAGGCCGGCACTCCTGCGGGTGGACATAGTCTGATCTGACCTGTATGATGAAGGGCAGGCCGGCACTCCTGCGGGTGGACATAGTCTGAATCTGACCTGTATGATGAAGGGCAGGCCGGCACTCCTGCGGGTGGACATAGTCTGAATCTGACCTGTATGATGAAGGGCAGGCCGGCACTCCTGCGGGTGGACATAGTCTGAATCGACCTGTATGATGAAGGGCAGGCCGGCACTCCTGCGGGTGGACATAGTCTGAATCTGACCTGTATGATGAAGGGCAGGCCGGCACTCCTGCGGGTGGACATAGTCTGAATCTGACCTGTATGATGAAGGGCAGGCCGGCACTCCTGCGGGTGGACATAGTCTGAATCTGACCTGTATGATGAAGGGCAGGCCGGCACTCCTGCGGGTGGACATAGTCTGAATCTGACCTGTATGATGAAGGGCAGGCCGGCACTCCTGCGGGTGGCACACAGCGCGCCCTCTCCGCTCTGGATGGTCGCCAGCAGCTGGGACAGCCAGCACACCGGCAGGCCGTGCAGGGACGGGTGGACACAACGCCATAGTCTGCACATAACATAACAGTATGCCCTCAACAACAGGTTAGATAAAGGTCTAATGACAGTAGTACACCACCGTCATAACACAAGCTTATTGCAGAGGAATAATAACACATTTTTTTTTATTCATTTTAACAGCACTCGCCGGCGACAATTGCCCCGATACCACAATACAGAATCGTTTTGTGATACATGAGTATCCTATATAATATTCTATAGAAGGCGCGGTCCCACCTGTACCCCTAGCACGAGTTTTCTCTATTTTACTTTACAGAGTTTTTCCAGTATTTACAGCGTTTATTGTATGAAAATATGGTACAGCGCCTCTGGTGTGCGAAGAAGGAACCAATTTTTCCCTTGAAAATTGTCAATTTGAAGTTGTCAAAGTTCCAGTTTACTTTACGTCTCAAATACTGAAAACTCGTGCTGACGGTACTGATCCATGATGCCCATGATGTTAACCATTATTCACAAATGCACTAAGCGCCCTGCGAGGTCACCATCAGGCTGCGTTTCCACCAGAGATGTGCCGAGAAAATGTGTCGTACGAGGATGTCTAGCTGTGCTGTCAAATTCTTTGGGCGTTTCCACTAAAGCTGTGCGATGAAAATGTGCCTACGAGGATGTGTAGCGGAGCTGTGAAAATGGGCATTAATGTGTGGTGCGAGGATGCGTCTATGTACTGGCTGGTACAGTATGCGCAAACCTCGCAGCACATTTCTCAACACACATTCCTCGCAACACATCCCTCGCACACATCCCTCGTACACTCCTCGCAACACATCACTCGCGTGTTTTGTATGTGCAAAAATCAAGCTCCGCTGAGCCGTTTCCATCAGAGCTGTGCTGACCGAGGCGAGGTAAATGAAGCGATTCTAATGGTTCTTTACAAACACATTCCTCGCTACACATCCTCGCACATCTCTGGTGGAAACGCAGCCTAAGAGAGAGGTTGCAGAGGACCTTTATTTATCGCTGAACATCGATTCTAATCGTTTCGTCGTTGGACTAAGCTAGCTCACGCTCTCGAAGCTAAGGTTGCAGATCTACCAGCTCCATTCTGCGTTTCTTTTACTTCGGGGTAAAATTGTCGGCGGCCGCATCGCCCCATAGATCTACACGATAAGCCAGGACGGTCCTAATAAATTATTATTTTTTAAAGTATTAGTGAGTTTTTTTTTTGGCTTGGTTCCCACGCATCACCTTAAAATTTCTAACAACTGAAATACCAACAGGACGCCTCGTATAAAAAAACTGGGATCTGGAAAGGACTCTGTACCATGGAAAGCAAAAATGACCACTAGCCATCCAGTTTCATACGTCACCTGTCCAGCAGCAGCGTGAAGCCCACGTACGCCTGTTCGAAGGCCCCGCGGTGCTTGGTCTCAGCCAGCAGGCTCGTGAAGTGCTCGCCCACACGCTCCAGCTGTGCTGGACTCAGGGTACCCTCCTCCTCGCCCTCGCCGGCCACGGTCAGGCGGGAACAGATACCTCCCAGCAGCAGTGACACCTGGCCAACGGGTCAAAGAATACTGGGTGATTGATAATTGGAACATTTTTTGATATGGTATGATACTTCACCTAATTTGCTACAATTTAAACACTTTAGTAGGGATAGAAACGAGATTGTTTTGTTTGGGAGATATCTAAATTTCAACTAAAATGAAAACTATATATATCTACCATATAAGCTGCTTATTATACTTATTTTTTTAAGAAAAAAATAGCATAGTGTACCTCTTTAACACATCGCCACGCACATAATAGGACCATCTGTGACGTCACCTGCCTGCCATCATCCAACGTCACGTTTCTGAGAAACAATCCGCAACGTTAGGTAGATCATTCGCTTCGTATTTCTGCCATACATGATGATTTCCGAAGCGCATATCCTCCGATATAAGCATATCATGCGATAATCGTCATTACTAACTCGAGTTTCGACCCAAAGCATAAAGTTGAAAATCCATTAAAGACTGCTGAGCGATGGCGAACGAGAACGCTCTGTTATTTTTAACAAATGTTCAATCTTATGTGCTAGGATATAAAGTTGAAAATGTATTACAGACTGCTACGTCTTAAAGCGAGAGTAATTCCAGTGTGGGAACGAGGTGTCTCTAGACGACTCCTATTGGAGTCTCTTTCCCACACTGGAATTAATCTCGCTTTAAGACGTCACGGTAGGCCACCTTGTGAGAAAATTGCGAAGTCGGTTTAATATTTGCTCGATTTATCTAAAAAGGTTTCATGTGTTAAATTATATTTTTTTTCAATGATCACTAAAACCACTACTTAATTCTAAGTCTAAGTGAGGAACTGGTTGTATTGTATGTGAAATCTAGACTTACCCAGTATTTCCGTGGTCGGTGATCTGAACCGTCATGTCCATGGGCAGGTGACCTTCGGGCGAAGAGTTGTTCACCACGCAGGCCACCGCGTCGTTCACTTCCATGCAAACGTCGATTATCTCGCCAATCAGAGCCGTCCACTGCTTATCCGACGATATTTCTCTGTATTCAAAGTCAGAATTTTAAATGTAGTGAACTGATCAGTATTCAACTCTTGAGTATCATGAATACATGTTACACCTATAAGTAGTTGCTTTCGCTGGAGAACACACTCTAACTGCCCAATGTTTCTTACCACATCTTTTTAAACTACACAAGACTGATTGCAGATAATAATATAATGTCATACGGCATTTTACTGTGGGGCAAAGCTGCTGACATTTAAAACATATTTGTTTTGCAAAAACGAGCTGTTCGGGCTATTTGGCAGCTGGATACTAGAATTTCTGTGAGCATATCGATGGGAGCAGTGATATTTAGGTGGTACTAACCTCGCGTCCACATGCTGCAGTGCTTGTGCGAGGCAGTGCAGCACGCCGTACACAGGCGCGCGCGCCGCCGCCGACAGGACACTGCGGGACAGCACGGCGAGCTGCGAGCGACAGGTGGACAGCAGGCGAGACGACAGTGAGAACAGCACCGGGGAGGCGAGGGGACCACTGACATAACGAACTAATGTTTAGACCGGCTACATCAACGTAGTGAAAGGCGAAGAGTATACATATCTGGATAAAGACTAACATACACTGGGGCGACCACGTGCCCTTTTCTCAGTGGCGTACCTAAGCCCGTTTAAAAACTTGCTTGGGGCCCTTCTAATTTAAATGTATATAGTTTTTCATAATAAAAAAATTGCATCCTGACTTGTGTAACTAAAGCTATAACAAATTTTGAAGGGAGCTAGAAAAAAGAGAATGCTAATCGACGTTTTTTAAAATTGATGTAGGTATGTTAGGAATTCGATAAATGGTAGTTTATGGCCGCGTAAAGTTTTCATTTAAGAGCGACCTTTTATGTTTTTATTTTTATTCCTATCTCCGGGGAAACTTGGGGGCCCCGTATAATTGATACGGCGGTAGCAATAATTACAGCGGTGTTCAAGTTTTCACAAAATAACGCAATTTTAGCTATGATGGCGCCACAGTACACACATGAACGATCAGAATTGAATATGAAATCCTAAATTAATGCTTTCGCGGGCAACAAATAGTAAGTACATAACGCACCTTTAGAAACAAAGGGTCACTTATGCAAGTTTTCTAACTTTACAGGAGAAGCATTTTTAGTTTTTTTTTTGGCGTATTTCTTTAATAACATAGTACTGTTTCAGAGTATTAAGGCCATTCTTATAGGCTTAAATCGATAGTTTCTTCATGGACAATCTTGAATATTAAAAAATAAGTACAAGAAGGGGTTTTTGAGAAACAAGTCATAAACTGAGGGAAGGCTATCAAAGTGACTTTTTGTTAGCAATCATTACAAAAATAATGTCACTTACATACAGCAGTGACGTTAATAATGTCATTTGTAAACAGAAGTGTCGTTTTGGTTGCAATGAAAAGAAAAGTTTTATGTAAGTAATAATAAACAAAAAGTCATTACTTACTGTAGTGCCTCTTTGTCGCAAATGTGCACTAACACACTTCGGCTTTCAAAACATTACTGACAGGATGAGACGTTACGTTTCAAGCAAACTGACCAAAAACGCGGAATAATGTAACGGCCTACCCTTCCTCAAAACGATGTTATTCATGCAATTTTCACCGTATTTACTGAGGTTATAATAAATAATAAATAAATTTATTCATAAAACGTTTTACAGAAATGGGTGTAAACGTAGGCACAGAAATGTAATATAGTTAAGTCTTATATGTATACTAGTTAAAAAGTTCATAAATATAAATAGGTGTCTAAGGAAAAAACAAAGGTACAAGATAAAGGTTATAAAGTCGATTATCGCGGTTTTTTCTGCATATTTAAGTTTTTACAAAAACTTGCATAAGTGCCCCTTTGTTTCTAAAGGTGCGATAATATAAATTCTTACCAAGGTTCATCTTGCAGGATGTAGTCAGGTAGTCTCGACCGCAACAAATCTAGTTTGTAAGCTGCTGAAACACACTCAGTT
Organism: Agrotis ipsilon; assembly: GCA_028554685.1. NCBI lineage: Eukaryota > Metazoa > Arthropoda > Insecta > Lepidoptera > Noctuidae > Agrotis > Agrotis ipsilon. The sequence goes on from CM052956.1 coordinate 709,998, forward strand.
GGCTTCAACGACGACGCTTGACGAAATATGTCTTCTATATCTAAGCTGATAGAGTAGTTTTTACTCTGAAATAATAAAACATAATGACTGCTGAATTAAAGATTAAATAATCAATTTAAGGATCGTCAAAATATACTGTAAACGTGTCTAGGGAGCCATTTATTTCGGTGCCGGTACATGCCACGCTTTATCTTTTAAACATATTAGTTATAGTTAATCAAAAAAAAAAAATTATCACGGAAGATATCCCGCAAGTGACATTTTAATATGTAGTTAGTTAATGTTCAATTATAGAACAAAATTCCTTATCTAATCATGTGATTATTAATTAAAATAAAACTATAATAAAGGATTCAAATAACATACAATTTGTGTGTGTGTGTATGTGTGATTTCATAATAATTTCATTTCAATTATGAAAGCTGTACTGATTTTTTTTTATAATTAGTACTGACCATTGTGCGACTGGAGTTGTAACAGTGATCAAATAAAATATTTACAGTAAGTAGAACAAAGGTGAAGGTATAAAGAAGACAATATTGCTTTTCTGGATATAGAAATAATACAAGAATAAACCCGACCATACCGAAAAATTTAAACAAAAGCAACTCCATATAACCGAGTTGGGAATGAACCACAAAAAACCAAAATATAAGCTTTAAATCATGGCCTACACGGACACACCAGAATTAATACAGTACGTGACTACAATAGTTTCACTCATATGCGCCATTGCAACCAGCATCGCATACTACGCGTGCCCAAAATGGCGGAAAGTCAACTATTTCCACGTGAAACAAATAACGGTGAAATGCGTCGCAACATGCTGTATGGTAGCCATCATCATATTTCCAGAAGAACTGTTTTCAAGAGACGTGCTGGTCACGACATACTTCGCTATTGTCCTCACGACGGTATTAGGAACAGTGCATATTATCGGCCTAGGACACATACATGTGGCGTTAAACTGTGAAGAGATCCAATACGATGAAACTTTAGTGGAACGTACATGGTATGGCATGACAGTACAAGTTGGTTTTATCATATACTGTGTCAAGTCTATCTTGGGCTTAGATTTATTGACAGTAGACTGCGTCATGGGAATCTTGACACTTGCCATTTCATTGGGAAACTGGTTGCTACTATCAAGAATATTCAAGCTTGTAGGTAAATGCAACGCTTCTTTCATGTTCAGTGTGAATGTTTTGGGCATACTGTGCGATGTGTTTTTGATTTTCTATGGTGGTCTTCTAATCAATGGCGATAATGTTGGCTTGTTTAATAGTATTGTGAAAGTGACGTTTACTGCTGCGATGGTGATACAAACTGTTTTGTTACTGTGCAGTAAGGACGCTATGGACTGGAATAAGTTTAGCAAAGTTAGAGATGAGAGTATAGAAATGTAACGGTTTGTTTTTATTCACTGCTGGTTCTTGCGTAACAATGTTCAATTATTACAAGTATGAGACAGTACTGTTCAACAAATTTCGTTTAAGGTCGGGTTTTCAAACGTGTGCTTATAATTTAATTTTGTCACACGGCTGTTTTTTCAAGCAAGAATATGTGTACTTAGTTACTGTACTAGTAAATCAAGTTTTACTCAAAAGTTTTTTATTTGAACATTGTCTACTCAAGTTTATGATGTCACTAAATATCGAATAAACAAATAAAATCACCAACTCATATTAGGATCAAAATATTCTATTCAAAAAAAAAAAATAAAATCAGTTACTCCGGAACATAGATAACACACACTTTTATGCCGATCGAAATGGGATTATTTGGCGCATTTGTGGGACACACAACAAAATTTACTTTAGTCCTAGGGCGCTCCCTCCGGGCACGCCGCAATAGCGGCGATAAGACCCCTCTTTGAGGAGTGGCTGGAGAGACGTCATGGCGTCCTAAGCTTCCGCTTGACGCAGGTCCTCACCGGACACGGATGTTTCGGGAGGTACATGTGTCTTATGAGAAAGGAAGAAACGCCTGGGTGTCACCACTGCGTAGATCGCCCGGAGGACACAGTCGAGCATACGGTGCAGGATTGCCCCGCTTGGGCGGAGCACCGACGTGTCCTCACGGCGGCGATAGGCGGAGGCCTCTCGCGCCCAGCACTGGTCGCGGCCATGCTGCGGGGCGAGACGGAGTGGGAAGCGGTCGCCTCCTTCTGCGAAGCAGTCATGCTCGCGAAGGAGGAGGCGGGCCGCGTGAGAGAGAGGACAATGTCCTCCCTCCGCCCCACCCGCGGTGGTGGACGCCCACGGCGTCGGACGTCGCAAGACGATCTCCGGCCACCGTAGGCGCGGGCATGCGGGCGGCGAGTAAAGGGCAACTCGCCGCCCGACCATGGACCATGCCCGGGTCGACGGCGCGTCGTGTTCCACGCGCGCCTCAAAGAGCGTCAGCATAATGCCGAGGCCCCCGTCAGAGGGCTAAAGCCTGCCGGGGTCGCGGGTCTTATACCATCACCGTGACCCCGGAACATAAAGGGCTATTGAAGGACACCGTGGATTTTAGTCAGTACAAGTCTGACAGTACCTCTCGCCCTGCCCGGGGTGGGAGGTCTCATTTGATGATTTTACAACGTAAAAAAAAAAAAAAAAGGGCGTTCCCTCTCCTCGAGAATCACCTGTAATGTCACGTTACAGATGCGAACATTTCATCAGTGACGGAAGACAATAGAGCATCAAATCGCGCACTTTTATGTTACATTACAAGTGAATCCTCGCAGTAAGGGAGCGCCTATAAGCTTCTATTTATCTGTTTATATTATTTTGTTGCGTGTTTATCTTGGTTTGTCCTAAAAATGATTTTCTTTCTTTCTTTTATATGACTTTACCTTGCATATGGATTACGACGCGAGTAGCGCCGCAGATATAAGCTACTATAATATAAAGTGTGTACATACCCTGAGCAGTTGGTCTGGACAGCTGGCCAGCACGTCCAGCGCCAGTCCCTTGTTGTTCTCGTAGCTGTCCTCCAGGTGCTGCAGTAGTTTCTCCACGTACTCTGCTTCCCAGCCTCTGGACAGTCATACAATCTAACGTCACGCATTTATGTCTCAAAGGGTTGTTTTCACACTAGGATATTTTCCTGTATCGAGGGTGAGTTTACAAATTTTTAAACTCACATACACACTCGAAAACAGTTTTTGATCACTGGCATAAACTGTTTATTTATGGACACACGCATTATAATCGCACCGCTATATAGTTTACCATCAATGAAAAGGTTACATAGTTTCGTAGCTCAGCTTTTACATTCTCGCAGCACAGCTGTATAGCACATCTCTGGTGGAAAAGCACCCTTAGGCTGCGGTTCCACTGAGGGGCAGCGGAGAGCGATTCACCAATCACATGGCTTGAGTGGAGAAGAGATGTGGATTTCAAGCCATGTGATTGATGAATCGCTCTCCGCTCTGCTCTGCTCCGCCTCAGTGAAACCGCAGCTTAATTCAGAACATCGCGCAAAGCTATAGCTCTCTGTCGGTCGTGAACAGGGTCGCGGAACTGTCTCATCAGGTAACTGTGACTCTGGAACGTAAAGGGCTATTAAAGGACACCGTGAATTTTAGTCAATACAAGTCTGACAGTCCCTTCTGTCCCGCCCTGGCCGGGAGGACTCATTTGATGATTTTACCACGATATAAAAAGGTTGTGGTCGGGCCGTCATAAATGCCTGGTAAATGTACCTCTCATATCCTTCCAAAGTGATCTGTTCGCACCACGCCAGTACTTGCAAGGCCACATATCTCCTGCTGTAGTTAGCTCCTGGTATCAAGCTGTCGAAGCACAGGCGACGCAAATCCTCGGCGAAGCGCAAGTAATAAGCTACCTTATCACACACGCCGTTAGGTCGCCTTTCCCGCTTTATCACTTTGTAGCTCTCTTCTAGCCGTTTTATGAACTGCAGGCATAAAGAATACCTATTAGTCTTCTTATTTGTATAGCGAAATTCATTACTCGTTCATTCGAATATGAACCTTTTATACATTCCTATTTCTACAAGCTATAATGTCCGTTAGGTGGAACGACAATGAAAGACGTGTACTCCGTGAGATAATATATTTTGGACTGAATCCTGCGCTCGGCGCCTGACCTACCTACTATGCACAAATATTAATGTTGATCTACCTACATTACATTCCTCCACCACTAATTAACAATAAACCACTTAAGTAATTACAACTACTTATGTACTCTAATACAATACTAATAGGAATTTTAATACAACAACTTATAATCTAACAACTCGATGAGCTAAATGAATTAAGTAACATCTCTGATTGCCTAAGGCTCGTTCACAGCATCCCGAATAAGTTTAAGTTAAAATCAACAATAATTCCTTACACTTACATTAATAACATTTACAGAGCCTCAATACATAATTAACCCTATTTAACAAAATCTTAAAGTTAGTACAACGACTTAACTAAATCTTAAAATTAACATCTTTATTTAGTCTACATTTCCTAATGGGGCGAGACTGGGGCGGTACAGGCATGGACGGTGGTGTTGAGAACTCTTCCACTACTTTATCATTGCCAGACGGATCATTTCCTTGAGGCGGTGACAACGGCGGGTCCCGCCCCGGCGACGACGACGATGACAACGAGACCCCCAGCCGCTCCGACTGTCCGTTGTGAGGCGATATTTGTGCTGCCTTACGAGCAGAAATTTCCGGTGAACGTGACAAATCTGTGGGGACTACAAGAGAACTCCTCACCCTACGCCTAAGCTGATCGATATGTTTATGCACCTGTCTACCGCTACTGTCAAGTACCCTATAGTTGCTTGGGCCAGACGTGTTAACAATAGTTCCAGGTAGCCATTTCTCCCCCTTTAGATACTGACGATACCAAATGTCGTCTCCTACTTCCACCCTCCTCTCCGTACCTCCCGCACTTTCAACCTGCCGTTGTTGCGCTTTTTGTACCTTAGCTTGTATATCGGGTTTTAATATATCTAACTTGGTTCGCAACCGTCTTCCAATAAGTGCAACTGATGGGCTTATTCCAGTAGTGCAGTGTTCCGTATTTCTATAATATAATAAAAATGTGTTTAAAGCTTGTTCTACTCCTTTATTATCTAAATAGGCCTTTTTAATAACTCTTTTTAAAATCTTGACAGCATTTTCCGCAGCTCCATTCGATGACGGATGATATGGAGCGGTGAATATATGTTGGACACCGTCACTTTCCATGAACTGTTTAAATTCACTACTAGTGAACGGCGGACCATTATCCGTAACTATCTGCCTAGGGACTCCCCACCTACTCCATAGCTCGCGCAACCTGGCCATCGTATGACTCGCAGCCGTACTGGGAACTTGGAAAACCTCCAACCATTTGGATGTTGCGTCTACTACTACTAAATACGTTTTCCCACCTATCGGGCCCATAAAGTCGAGATGCAGTCTGGACCACGGCCGGGCGGGCCAGGGCCACGGGCGGGGTGCGGCGCGCGGCGGGTCGTCCGCGTGCGCAGCGCACACGGTGCACGCGCGGCACTCGCGCTCCACCGCCTCGTCGATGCCCGCCCACCATACGTAGCTGCGTGCTAACGCCTTTGACTTTACGATGCCCATGTGTGGTTCATGGATGATTTTTAAAACCGTATCCCGGCATTTTTCTGGTACCACTAGACGATGACCCCACATGACACAACCTAACTCTTCGTACAGTTCCGTTTTCCTATTAAAATACGGTTGTAAGTTCACGATTTCGCATCTGTCTGGCCAACCGTCGCGTAGGTAGTTTAAAATCCTACTCAATAAGGGATCTTTTTCCGTTTGTTTTTTAATTTCTTCATAACTAAGCAGTAATCCGTCCTGTGCGAAATGCAGGTATGTTTGCTCAGGAATAGATCCCTCTCTTACCGTTTTTACACTATTATCTTCTGGCAGACGCGATAAGCCGTCAGCGCAATTTTCATTGGTGGGAATATATTCTATATCATAGTTGTACGCTGACAATATCACTGCCCATCGTTGCATTCTACTAGCCGTCATGGTAGGTATCCCCGTCTGGGGGCCTAACATTGAAACTAACGGTTTGTGATCCGTGCGTAAAATAAATTTCCTGCCGTAAACATATTGATGAAATTTTTGTATACTGAATATAATCGCAAGTGCTTCGCGATGTATTTGCGAGTAGTTTTTCTCCGCAATAGTGAGTGAACGTGACGCATAAGCTATCGGGCGCTCGCCCTTCGGCCCCGGCTGCGCCAGCACGCCCCCCACGCCCCGCGCGCTCGCGTCGCACGTAACTATTAAAGGTTTGTTAGGATCGTAGTGCGCTAATACTTCGGTACTCATTAAAGCTTGTTTTATCTGCGCAAACGCAAGCTCACAATGTTCATCCCAGTTCCATACTACGTTTTTTCGTAGTAACTTATGCAAAGGTACTAACAAAGAACTAAAATTTTTAATAAACTTAGAAAAAAAATTTACCATTCCTATAAAGGAACGTAATTCACTAATATTATTTGGTGCTTTTAATTTACGTATAGCTTTAATCTTTGATTTATCCGCTTTGACCCCATCTTTAGAAACGACATAACCTAAATAAGTCACTTCGTTAACTAAGAAAACACATTTCTCTTGTTTCAGTTTTAACCCACTCTCAGAAAGTCGTTGTAAGACTTGGTCAAGTGCATATAAATGTTCGCTTTTAGTCTTCCCGCCTATTATGACGTCATCAAGAAATACTTGAACATTCCGTATATTACCCAACAAATTAGTCATTATGCGTTGAAAAATACCTACACTTGACGACAAACCGTAAACTAACCTATTATACCGAAAAAGACCTCGATGTGTATTAATTACTGTGTATTTTTTTGAATCATCAAGTTCTACTTGGTTGTACGCACGAGAAAGGTCAATTTTACTAAAAAACTGTGCCCCATTCAGGCCTACAAGCACATCTTCAATCTTAGGAAGTGGGTATCGATCGATCAGCAAAGCGGGATTCAGAGTCGCTTTATAGTCTGCACAAATTCGCAACGTACCATCTGCTTTAGTCACTGGCACTAAAGGTGAAGCCCAGTCGGAGCAGTCGACGGGCTCGATGACACCGTCGCGCAGCATGGCATCGAGCTCCGCGTCGATGCGCTCGCGCAGCGCGTATGGTACGGGCCGCGCGCGCTGGAACACCGGCGTTGCCCCCGGGCGCACCCGCAGCGTCGCCTTGCCCCCCTTGTACCGACCCAGTCCGCCGCTAAATAACTCCTTATACCTGTCAAGAATGTTCACAATTCCTTCATTAATTTTTACACAATTAAGGTCACTTATCACTTTACACGAAAGTGTAGGTATTTTTATTTGTAGCTCCGCCAACCACTGCCTACCTATCAAAGATGTTGTTCCGTTCTTTATGACAAACAATTCAAGCTGTTTTTCTAGACCCTGGTAACGAACCCGTGGACAAATTATACCTAATGGCTTTATCTTAGTACCATCAATAAATTTTAAACATGTGTCATCTTTCCTAAGACATAGATGTGAAAAATAACGCTCGTAGGTACAATTATTTATACAAGAAATCGCCGTTCCTGTATCTATTTCCATTTTTAACATGGTATTATCCACTAAAATGTTTACACTTACTGGCTTATAATTATTTAGTCCTATGAGATTTAAAGTCTCCTCGATGTCCTCCACGTCGGACCCGCTTATGGCCTCCGCGGAATACAATTTTCCATTCCGCCGGCTGCGGCGATATGAAGTTATCTCTCTTGACGCCGACGGCTGCTCAACGTTCTCCGGACACACTCGACGTAAGTGCCCCGTACGCTGGCACTTGCTGCACACAAACTCCCTGTAGCGACAGCTTGCTACACCATGGTTAGTGGCACCGCAAGCTGTGCAATAGTTGCCATGTCCCGATGCCACAGCCGCGCCTGTCGCGCGCGCACCGCGGCTCGCGGCGCGCTCGCCGCCACCGCCGCCGCTGCCTCCGCCCGGGCCGCCGTGCCCGCGGCTGCCGCGTGGACGTATGCTGCCTACGTTCCTGCCGTAACTCGCACCGCTACTTTGTCTCTTACTCGATGTGATTGAATGCGCCGCTTCCGCTGTAGAATTAGACGTGGCCGTTTCTTCCACCACTGCAGCGTCTCTTTCTGCCGCCTCCAAAGCGTTCGCTAGCTTTACGGCTTGTGAAAATGTTATTGAGTCATCCTCCGCGAACAGCCGTTGCCTGATGACGTCACTCTTGAGTCCACATATAAACTGGTCACGTAAGTTCTCGTTTAAACTTCCTGCAAATTTGCAGTAGCGCGCTAATCTTTTTAACTCGGTGACGTAGGTCGCCACGTTTTCGTCCGCCCCTTGTCTTTTCTGACGGAAACGATATCTTTCCGTTAATGAAGATGGCGTCGGATCGAGGTGCTGACTCATTAAACCAATGGCTGCATCGTAGCTTAATTCCGACGGTTTCTTTGGACTCGATAGATTAACAAGTAGCTCGTACGCTTCATCTCCGATTGTAGAAATCAAAGTAGGCAATTTCAATTCCGCCGTCACTTTATTCACGAGAAAGAACATCTCTAACCTATCCACATAGGAAGACCACTGTCCTGTCTTTACGTCGAACTCACTCAGCTTCCCAACCGACATTTTGACTATGATGCTAACAATACACACGCGATTCAAATTAGATAATTATCCTCGTCGCCACTATAATGTCCGTTAGGTGGAACGACAATGAAAGACGTGTACTCCGTGAGATAATATATTTTGGACTGAATCCTGCGCTCGGCGCCTGACCTACCTACTATGCACAAATATTAATGTTGATCTACCTACATTACACAAGCGACTGTGAGATTGTTGTGTATTATAAGAATAACAACAGTACCTTTATGTCAATAAGATTCATTTTCAGATAAATTGCGGATATACGTCTTAGTTTCAGCGAGTTTACTAGGGATATAGAGATCTCACTTGGAATTCAAACTTTACTTTAGATTTAAGACAAAGTTGGTATTTATATAATTCTTTCTTGAAATTCAGGAAGTGCAGCACCAGCTGCAGCTCTCCCAGGTGGAACTGCTCCGTACTCTTACAGTACCTTCTTCATATAGGACATGGTGAGCTGCCTGAAGCTGGGCGCCTGCGCGTTGATGTTGTACCGCAGGAAGTGCAGCACCAGCTGCAGCTCTCCCAGGTGGAACTGCTCCGTACTCTTACAGTACCTTCTTCATATAGGACATGGTGAGCCTGCCTTGAAGCTGCTCTCCCAGGTGGAACTGCTCCGTACTCTTACAGTACCTTCTTCATATAGGACATGGTGAGCTGCCTGAAGCTGGGCGCCTGCGCGTTGATGTTGTACCGCAGGAAGTGCAGCACCAGCTGCAGCTCTCCCAGGTGGAACTGCTCCGTACTCTTACAGTACCTTCTTCATATAGGACATGGTGAGCTGCCTGAAGCTGGGCGCCTGCGCGTTGATGTTGTACCGCAGGAAGTGCAGCACCAGCTGCAGCTCTCCCAGGTGGAACTGCTCCGTACTCTTACAGTACCTTCTTCATATAGGACATGGTGAGCTGCCTGAAGCTGGGCGCCTGCGCGTTGATGTTGTACCGCAGGAAGTGCAGCACCAGCTGCAGCTCTCCCAGGTGGAACTGCTCCGTACTCTTACAGTACCTTCTTCATATAGGACATGGTGAGCTGCCTGAAGCTGGGCGCCTGCGCGTTGATGTTGTACCGCAGGAAGTGCAGCACCAGCTGCAGCTCTCCCAGGTGGAACTGCTCCGTACTCTTACAGTACCTTCTTCATATAGGACATGGTGAGCTGCCTGAAGCTGGGCGCCTGCGCGTTGATGTTGTACCGCAGGAAGTGCAGCACCAGCTGCAGCTCTCCCAGGTGGAACTGCTCCGTACTCTTACAGTACCTTCTTCATATAGGACATGGTGAGCTGCCTGAAGCTGGGCGCCTGCGCGTTGATGTTGTACCGCAGGAAGTGCAGCACCAGCTGCAGCTCTCCCAGGTGGAACTGCTCCGTACTCTTGGGGGACTCCACCACCAGCGACAGCGACAAGATGCGGATCTGACCACAGAAAGAAACAATACATTTATTGTGTGCATATCTAAGGAGCGAAATTCGCTGCAGGAGTTTTTTCTCTGATTTCTACTAATCCAACCATTTATTTAACTTTTAACATAAATACGTTACACGGTGTATCGGAATTATTAGATTACAAACCTGTTAACCAAAGTAGTTAAAATACTCTGCAACAGATAGCGCGACCGAAAGCGTTCGAAATGGATTGGAGAATTTGACGCAGTAGGCATCCTCGGTTTTACCGTACAAATTGCACAGCGCAGTCAATAGGAGACTATCATATAGTTTCCCTAGGGATGTGCCCTAACAGGCGTTGCATAAAGGGGGCCAGGGTGAGGTTTAAAATCCCACACTCCCCGGTCTTATCCCCAAAGGCTGGTGGACTGTTGAAGGTTTACCAAAAAAAAAGGTCATGTACCTCAGTGGCTCGGGTGGAAGAAGCATCGGATGTACTGAATCCCGAGGTTTAAATCTTGCTCGCGGTTCGAATTTTGTTTTAGAATAGAAAAACTTTGATAGTCGCGACGCGACGCAATATTTATAAAATACTAGCGGCCCGTCCCGGCTGCGCACGGGTGGAGGACCCGGTCTAAAACCCGGTCCCGATGGTTACAAACACAATAAAAAAAGAATTATCCGAATCGGTCAAGCCGTTTTCATGTTATGTCGTGACAACGGAAAACGGGTTTCAATTTTATATATATAGATTAAAAGTCAATCATTCTGAAATAAACATAATTAGAGTGGACATTTGAATGACTTTACCTCATCCACGGCACTAACAGCGGCTTCCTTCAAAATTTCGTAGCTGATAACGCCCTTCCAATTATCCGCAGTAGTGGGAGCTGTGTCAATGACGCACGAATTGCGAACCACACGCAATAGCATTAAGACACATTTTAGAGCGCACTCATCGCCCGGGTCGTAGCCTTTTGTATAGGATAGGCTGTTAAAGAAAATAAGTTACACTGAACATGAGCTCATATTTGAAAAGATATCGCATCGAGAATTAAATTGTGAATCGCTGATTAGTTTTCACCCTTATACCTTAACAAATAAGGTTGAAAATAGTCGCTCGGTAGAGTTCTCTCTCTTTTCAATACAACCGACATGGTAGTTTTAGAGTGGAGTAGGTAACTATTTTTTTTTAAGGTGTTTCTAAAGGTGTTTGAATAATTGGGTATAATAAAATCTTTATAATAAAAATTCTTGTGTTGCAAGTAAAAAAAGTGAAACCAAAAACTTTTATTTAGTTAGTAGAAATTTCAAATCGCACGAATTGTGTCATGTGCAAGCTCGCTCAGAGCTTATGAAAAAAGGGGTCTTGTCAAAAAGGTGGACAACAAAGTGATCAGATATTAAAAAAATAGAAGGTCTCACATGACGTCCTTGAGATCTGGCCTCGCCTGGAGCGCGCGCGCCAATTGCCGCTGCAGCACCGCCAGGGCCGCGGTGTCGGCCTGGCGGGCTGCCTGCACGGCCGGCTCCACCACACTCTCCTGCAGCTCCTCCCGCGAGCACTCCGCACACAGCTTCACCAATATCGCGTCCAGGGCCAGGCTCGCCTACCATTCGAACAAATAATCTGGGGCCTTAGCCAAACAGCAGACGACTACAGACGACAATCGTTATCGCTCATCAGTCACCAATACAATTTCAACTTTATACTCCAGCGCGTAAAGTTGAAAATCTATTAAAATACTGCTGAGCAATAAGGAACGAAACAAACGAAAACGATTTGTAAACTTTAATAGATTTTCAACTTTGTGCGCTAGGGAAAAAAGTTGAATATGTATTAGTGACTGCTGAGCGATCACGGTTGTCGACTGCTGTCTTCTGCTGTTTGTCTATGGGGCCTGTAGTTTTTATTATAATTGTTACAATGTTTTTTTTGTTCCTAGCTCAGGTGATTATTTCACGGCTGCGTTTCTAATAGGCAAAGTAGCAAGTACCTGCATTCATCCGTTTACCATTCCTATGTATCGTTAGTTTCACTTCCCAACAATAAATCACTTTTCTAAAACCTTTTAAAACAGTTTCGCAATAATATTTTGATAAAATCACCGCTTTTTGTTTACTTTCAACATGACATTTCGTCAGACGTCAGTTTTGACAAGTGAAAGCGCCATCTGGCGAAGTTTGTTAGCAGCTATCGATTAATCGATATTTTAACATAATGATCGAAAACCTTTTAAGTAATATCAATTAACACCTTCCTAATAATTTTCAGTTAAAGGAAAACAAACGAAATTAATAATAAATTAAAATAAATTTATTAAAGGAAATGATTTTATTTTTTCATTATAAATTTTCTTCTAGAAACTTCGTCAAGGCGATGCATATTTAATCTGTGGTTTTGTTTGCGTCCTTGGTGTTGACAGCTCAAAGTGGTTATTTTGCCGAGTTATAAATATAATATTTTCCCCATGAAAAGGAAGATAGATTAATGGAAAATTGCGAGATATTGATCATGGAGCAAAGAATTGAGGTGGATCTTAAAGCTTAATATGGCTTCGGCTTCTAGTCGTGACCTTAGACAGTTTTTGTGAAGTATTTGTGTTGTTGTAGTGTTTCCCCACGGGGACCGGTTAATTGTGTTTTGCTGGAAGTCTGGGAGAATGGCTGAGGCTTGGCACCCGAACCCTGACCTCAGATCCGGCAAGAGCGACAGTAGGTCAGCCATTTATCTCAGAGACAGCCTGGGAAGCGCTCGCCTGAAATCTTGCGACTAATTTAAAAGGTAAGAAATCTTGTTGTAACCGGGTCTGGAGTTAGTCAGTGAGCGCTCCCCTGGTAGTTGAGAGAATATGTTGGTGATCTATTGAACGCTTATTCCAGGATTCCAAACTGCGTCTTTTCGTGTGCGGGCCCAGCCAGTCGAGCAACACGAGGCCACAGTCCAAGGGCTATTCCCCTGCAGTAACTGTGAGTATTAACCCCTGCTATTCCCCAAAGATTGGTTGTTGTTTTGACTAGCTAGATTTCCCTGCTCGGTAACCTGGAGGAAAGCAAATTAGTTTTGTTTATATTTCTAGCCCTCCGTATTGTCGATTGCAGGAGCATCGAGTGATTCGCTCCGCCGCTGGGATTCAGAGTGCTGTCTGAAGCCCAGACGCGGAACCCGTCCTCGAGCACGCCGTTAGCCTCCTGCAGAGACGACTGTGCGGCTGGCAGACCCCGCCTTGCGATAGCGCAGGCGTGACGGTTTTTTTTTATTTTTACTTCCTTTTTCTTTCAATTTTTTCTACGGATTATCTTAAGACGGTTTCTGTGCAAACCGCCTCGTATAAGACCGGTGTAAGGTGAACCCGGTTTTGATGTCGGTACTTCACCGAATTTAAATTAAGGATCTTGGAATTGTCTTCCCTCATCCCGAAGAATAGTGGACATCTGCAGCTCCAGGATCCGGGACTCTTCCAGTCCCTGGCGCCCATTATTTAATTTAATTTAGGTAACTTTAATTGGAAGGTTCAGATATTTGATAACATTTTATTTTTGTAGTCGTCATCGAATCAGTACCCGGTTATCTCCAATTCCCCATGACCCTAGCTCTTAATTTAAAAGGTTGAAACTGGCTAGCGTTACTTGTATAAACTAGTTAACACCAAGAAATGTTGTTTATTTCACCATTGGCAGAAAATTATATTGTATAATTATTTAAATTAATCAAGGTAACAATACAGGGTGTTTTGGCTAATAACCCGTTTCAGTGAATTTATTGTTTTCTTCAATTCTTATCACCAACCGGGGAGGGAGAAAATATTTCATGTAACATAATATAAACTTGAAATATTACAAATCTCAAACTAGACTCACGTATGTGTGAGTGTCTTGTCGGACGGACAGTGTCCAATAAACGGTTGCTCGCGAGGCAGTACACGCACACGTAGTAGTATGTACGTAGCGCTACTCACGGTGTTGCGCAGCGGTTGTTCGTTGATCGCGTGTATAACGTCCGCGGGCCGCACCAGCTGCAGCACGCGGCGCGCACCGAGCTCGCTCGCGAGGCAGCACACGCACACGTAGTAGCTCTTGCGGGAGCGCTCCAGAGACGACAACGCTGAGGTCAGTGCTTCTAACGCACTGCTGTCACCTGTGCCACACATAAGTTGCGTTTTCACTAGCGGACATAGCCCAGAAGATTTGCTGACGATGTAATTGCGTCCCTGTGTTTGTTATTACAGGGAACCGATCACATTTCCGTTTTTTTTGTTCAAACATTCACGTTTTATAGAGTCGGATTCCTGTCAAACCACCACTGCATACATATCATGAGGATTTTAACGAATTAAATATTATTGTTACCATCTCTATCAGTCCTGGCGCAGTACTTGACGAGGCAGCCCAGCAGCTGGCCGGCCAGGTGTCGCACACTGTCCATGTAGTGCTCCAGGTGCGCCCACGAGAACATCAGCAGCGCGCGCACCAGAGTGAGGCCGGCCGCGCGCTCCGAGCACGAGTCTAACAACTTACTGATCTGTAGCAGAGTGCGCGCTACGCCCAGGATTAACGCAGATTCTGATGAACTTCTGGAAAAGTAGTTATCATAATTACTACCTTCTGCCCGCGATTCTTCTTCCCCTCTTTCTCTGGGCTTCTAGGGCTTCTGGGCCTATGGAGAATCTGTCAGTTTTCTTGGGGAATGCATGGAACACGACGCTTCGTTCACTTGGACCTTGTCTTTAGTAGGAAAGCGAGTTACCCATGACTCGCCAATATGCGAAAAATGCTCATAATATGAAAACTACTGAAATATTTTTTATGGGACCATATGACAGATATACTGCATCGAACAAAAAAGAATCAATATCGGTTCACCCAGTCGTAAAGTACTCGTATTAGGTACAAACATAAAAAAAATAAAGTGGTCCTTTTTGAAGTCGGTTATTAACCTCTCAAGCGAGTATCGGACGAGATGTTTTTTTTTTTTGGTATTCGTAATTTAATTAAAAAATTCGGTTGTTTGATAAGCCGCCATTTTAGATCTCTCATACAAACCTGTCTCCAATTTCTAAGATCTTGTTGGTGAGTGTAACGATGGCGGGGCAGTGGTCCACGGTCTGTGTGAGGAGCTGGGCGGCCGGGACCACGGAGGGTATGGCCGCGAACAGGGCCAGGCGCCCGGCTTCCAGCTGCAGCAGCTCACTCAAATATACGTCTGTAGTACTTTCGTCAAGGACCTGTTAGTTGAAAATAAGGGTAAGTATTTTTATTGTTGGTCTAGTAGGAGCAGTAATGTTACCAACGACTTGACGGCACGGTTGACACACTGGAGTTTTGGCTTCCTACCCAGGTGGGTAGGAAGCCAACGAGGTTGTTACAATATCTATCGGCACTTGGTATAGTAGATTGTATGACAAGGGAGCAAAATAATATTTTTACGGCGAGAGCGCTATTCTTTAGTAGAATCCTGAACGTAGCGAGGGATCAAAGTACGTCGTCCGAGCCAAAAATATATTATTTAGAAAGTTTTATTTATTTATTTATTTATTTATTTCATGGAGGACTTACAGCTAACAAAAACATATCAAAAAAGGGGATTATCTTTTATTTTCTTCAAAAGAAAAATTGAACTAGAAGCAGGATTTCAACATGCAGCTTTATTCAGTTTCCACATACACAATTCTTTTATCAACAAATTTGCAGCGAGTCACGCCCGCGAGCCCGTATTATTCATTCCAATCTTATTGTCTTACAGAATGAAGAATTTGACCTTATTAATTTCTAAACAATACTTACTTCAATCCATTTACTTGCTCCATGCTCCGCAACATACAGGCAGAGGTACAGTATTCCACATACAGACTTAGTATCCATTGGTACATCATCATCAAACATCAGCTTTTGCATTACAGACGTTATTGCACTAAAGTGAAAGATCAATTTGCTCAAATCTTCACTGGTAGATTTTTGTATGATGTGTAGAACTAATCGTAAGGCAGTATGTGCCAGAGTGAATATTTCATTCTTTTCTGTTGGTGATAAATTCTTCTGTTCACTGAAATTTTTAGAATAATAGAGTATTTATAATGGAACATAAATATTATTATTGCGACTATACGGTTGGTACAGTTATAGGCCATGGACTTAAACTTTTAATATTTTTAAATACACATTGACCTTTGAAACAGCGTGTGAACTTTTTTGATTCTTTAATTCATTAGTTATTTTACAATTCTTTATTTTATCACCTGCAACAAAGCAGATATTCCTAGTGTAAATGCAATTCTGTTTTGCTTTTTTTGTTTTAAAATCCTTATTAATAATGAAAGTAGATACACCATACCTTAATGTTGTCACACAACACAGCAAACAGTGATACAAATAGTCCATCAGTCCGAGTTGGTTTTCCCGCAATGCAACCATGCCTGGTTGAAAGTTCTCAATACTCCAGAGTAGCTTATTAACTGTGTCAATGTATTGTTTATAGTTAGATACATTGTCTGGCATGACTCTGGCTATGTGGATTTTTAAAGATTCTGTGAATAGTTCCTGTAAGTGCTTGTTTTTGATTATGTGCCTGGAAATTAAAAACTATAAATTATTATATGACTTTTACTCTCTCTTTATAACTTTTTTTTGTATTGTTCAGTTTTAAGTTTGTGCCAATAAACACAATTTTCTTTCTTTCATTGTAAACTTCTTTTTAGGGAAAATACTTAAAATAATAACTAATAAAATTATTTTGAGTTTACTTAATATACTGTTGAATAAGTTCTTAAATTGAAGTGTTTCATTTTTTTTATGCCTGAATAAAGAATAATATGATAAAGCAAGAACAAGTAGTGTAGCTTATCATTAAAAATAAAAAGATTACCTTGATATAAAACTTTTTATAGGATGTTTAGCCTCAGCATGGAAAAAAGCGGCTACCAAAAACTTCATAACATTAGCATCAAAAGTATCTTTATTTGCGTCTATTATGTTTTTCAGAATTGCTAATTGGTCATCTGAAGATGATGAATTGATAAATTCTTCAATTTCACTAGTTATATGCACTGAAAATAAAAATACATCACATATTATGCTTAGTGTTTCATGAAAGGCAGAAATTATCATTTTAAATTTTATAGGGGTCGGTATGGATTCCAGGCAAATAATGCCGTGGAAAATACAAAGTACTAAATATGTTCGTACCTTGGTTTTTATTTAATATAGGATCTGGGATGGTTATAGGAGAATATCCAATGGAATTCTTAGATTTACCGCCCCCGCCTCGATTAATTCTTAATGCTAATCCGTTCATTGTAACAATAGATATTTTTTTTACACTGAGCTGGTGTTTCAATAAGAGATAGCTATTATTTTATTAAACTATATTGTAATGTTTACACCAACACACACTTTTGTAACCTAAAAATTACATGTTGATGTTGACATCATTTGACATTTGACACTTGACATGTGTCAGTGTCAGTGTTACAAACTCTCAGAAATATTTATCGATATTTAACTCAAGGCTAAAAAGATTCCTCTTGTGATTCCTTCGTAGTAGCCCGCGAAATTCCATTTTTAATTATTGCTATTATAATAATTTTTGATCAAGTTACAACGTGTCAATGTTTTGCAAATTTCAAAAGACACAAGGAATACTACGAAGGAATCACCTTAAACCAAAAACCCCTAAGATCGACTCAGTTGGAAAACCCCATAAATATTTTTTTTATAAAAATAAATACATAAATAACAAGTATTAATATTTAAAAAAAGAAAATAAGGAAGACAATCGTTTATTATCACATGCCACCGGTGCGAATTCGCATCGCATAGCAAATATTTGCGATCACGCACAAATGCATCGCAAAAACTTGCGAAGCATTCGCATCGTGCATTTCTGCGATGTGACGTCATACTTGGTGACAAATTTCAGTCCGCTCTGAGACAGGCCTGTGAAACTCTGAACAATATATTATTTTTTATGCAATTTGAATAGAATAATTAAAAATATAATATGTTTTGAATTTTAAATTATTTTAAGTAAATAACATTTATTTATAGTCTCAATAATAAAACTTTTTATTAATGTTTTCATGTAAATGAATTTGTAATGTAATGTAATTTTTAGTTCAATGTATTTTTATTTATTAATATCGCATGGTACAACACTTCTAGTACTAATCTTATATATCTTATCTTATCTAGAACGTATGGTCACCTGAACCTCACGATAGGCCGCATAATACAAGTCAGAAAACCCATAAAATATCACTAAAATTATATAAGAAACTACGTTCCAAATAAACCTCTCGAAAAGTCCCAACACACTTATATAAGTATTTCCTGAATTTTGGGGAAAACTCCTAAGTTGGTAACACTGCGTGTTGCAAACCTTTGTTTTTTTTGGTAAACTTTCCTTCACACACACGGAAAAGACAAAGGGCTAAATCCTGGTTTTATTTCAATTGACTGAGATATTTACAAGAATTTACGGTCGAGGTTTAATTCGAGGCCAAAAAAGCCTTGTATTTCTTCAATTTTGCAGATGCTTGATCGATTGTCGAAACTACATGAGATGAATGAGGCAAAAGAGGTGTGTAATGTGTAAGGATCATTATAGATGGCGTTCTGTAGTTTCTGCCTACCAATATGGGAAGAAAGCGTTAGGTTATAAAGTAGGCATGTAGGTCGAAATTAAATCTTCAGTATTATTAAATCGAAGACGCATTTCTGATCCGTTTTAGATCATCCCCTTATTGGCGGTGATTAGATTTTTTTTGTAACCCAATTAAAGGATTTATGCTCTGTTGTGGGTGCATAAGTTTACAAACATAGAAACTCACATAATCAAACACCCAGTTCACCCAGACCCGCAACAACAAGGTACAGTCAGCGCCAAAAGTCGATGAACAGAATCAACATTACAAAACACCTGTTCACAATAAAATGCCATAAGTTATAGTCGCAACTAGGAAACAAAATAGCCTGTACACCAGAAATTTACAAAAGTCGTTGAACACGAGTATTTCAAAAGTACATATGCACTAGTATTCCTAAAGTCGCTGACCACCATCAATCCAAATGTCGCTGAACATCATTGTATCAAAAGTCACTAAACAGCAGTAAAAATACAAAATTAGGTTAACAAAGTATATTTTTAATGTTGCCGTGTGTTAATATACTTTTGACCCTTTATGTTGTTCAGCTACTTTTGGGACAGTGCTTGTTGACCATTCGATAGTGTTGCTAATATGGATCAAATTCTGGGAAGTAATCATAAACGACAAACTTAAGGAAATGGCTGATTTTTATGAAGTATATTAACACACGGCAACATTAAAAATAAAAGCTTTTTCAAAAAAAAATGTAACCGCCTTCAAAACCAACCACTAAAAACGGGTAAAATAACCTACAAAATAACTTTTCTTTCGGAAGTCGGTGGTTTTATTTTTCATTGTCTTTTTTGCCACCGACTTCCGAAAGAAAAGTTATTTTGTAGGTTATTTTACCCGTTTTTAGTGGTTGGTTTTGAAGGCGGTTACATTTTTTTTTGAAAAAGCTTTTATTTTACTCTTTTTAGTTTAAATATTCAACCCAAATTCTTGTCAAATAGGTACATCATTTTCTTACATGTGCACTAGAATTTTGTAATCCGTAGCACCGGTAATAACATCGCTCATGTACAAAATTATCTAATAAAATTCCCTATCTCAAAAATGACTGAACCGATTTTAATGAAACTTGCAGTGTTCCCTCAGTTGAACAATACCTAGTATAACAAAAAAAGAATGACTTAAATCGGATTTGTAGTTCCAGAGATAAGCGAACACAAACTAAATCAGTTGATGCCTACTCCTTACTGTTGAGGAGTTGTACCTTCCATCATCAGCTCAGCTACATGAAATTATGATTACCATACGCAAATACTTAAATTACTTCATAATATTTACGAAAAACTATATGTGGGCCTATAAAATTTGAGGGTTGCCCTCGATTTCTCCAGGATCCAATCATCAGATCTTGACTTGGTGAATATGGGACCACTCCGGAAGCATCTCCTTTCGAACAAAAAAAGAATTTTGAAAATCGGTCCACAATCGCCGGAGCAATCGCGTAACAAACACACAAAAAAAAAAAAAAAAAAAAAAACATACAGTCGAATTGATAACCTCCTTCTTTTTGAAGTCGGTTAAAAATATACTTTGTTAACCTAATTTTGTATTTTTACTGCTGTTTAGTGACTTTTGATACAATGATGTTCAGCGACATTTGGATTGATGGTGGTCAGCGACTTTAGGAATACTAGTGCATATGTACTTTTGAAATACTCGTGTTCAACGACTTTTGTAAATTTCTGGTGTACAGGCTATTTTGTTTCCTAGTTGCGACTATAACTTATGGCATTTTATTGTGAACAGGTGTTTTGTAATGTTGATTCTGTTCATCGACTTTTGGCGCTGACTGTACTTGCAGATCACATAAATATTTGTGCCGTGCTGGGATCGAAACCGACACGTTGCGCAGCAGTCAATCGTTCAGTCATCAGCCACTGTTCCAACCGTACCGCCTAATCCGTGCTTTACGTCATTCAGCTAATCATCTTGTAGATTTGAAACGTGCTGCTTTCAGTTACGTTTCAAAAGACTACTGTGTCCTACAATAATGTGTTGCAATTGGATCCGTGAACTTAGTTTTTTAGAAATGCATGCAGCCATCGTAAAGTAAGAAAAGTTCTATTGTATACAGAATAATTACTTTCTTTTACCAACAGTCCAGCGAGGACCTGTGTCTGGCAGAAGATGAGAAAAGCCTGGCGTCGCTTCAACCAGTCCTTACTGCCACGATTTTATGATACAGTTGAGACTTTTAGAGTGGCAACTTATTATTAAATGAATTGGACCACGGGCCTTCACTAGGGGCAGTGGTCCAACTATTTTTAAAGTTGGACAACTGCCCCTAGTGAAGGCCCGTGGTCCAACTAGTTGGACGGAGCAGTTGGACCACTGCCCCGCACTCCTTTATTCAATAGCCCATAAGTCATCTTTCATGAATAATATAGGTTAGCTGCTTCTGTTCTGTTTAAATTACACATTTTTGAATGTGACGATAATATCACAAAATTCGTTCTAGTAATCATAACTTAAATCTTAGAATGTCAACACTACATTGTGCATTTTATACATATGACATGCCTATATGACTGGATAAGAAAATATAAGTTGTAATTGTTAGAGTACCACAGACCAATAGTTTCTGACAGAACGATGATTGTCTGGTCGGGACAGGAAAACAATAGTTCAGTTGAAGAAAACTTTAATTCTCGCCATTTTTGTGTCTTTTATTTACATTTAACTTAATAAATAAATAAATCTACACTTATAATTATCACACTATGACTTATTCAGTCTTGTCAACGACCTCTTCGGTCTTGTGCTCTTTAATCTCGTCTTCTGAAGCCTTCTGAACTTCTGGGACTGTCTGTACTTCTGGAACCTTCTCAACTGGTTCTGGTTGTTCTACCCGGTCGCTGCTGTTGCTAGTGTCGTTATTATCCCCTGGGAACACAAAAACGGAAACATTAGCTTACGAGCTCACGAGCCATATGATAACGTTGATTGTTACACAAATACAAACAGTGTTAGAAACAAATTCACAAATGCTAACATAGACTATTATAATAATATTACCACATGGTAAACCCATCCTCAGAAATATCCATTTTATTACGTACTTCTACGTCATAAAGCTGGTCTACTACATCATTAATTGAAAGGAACCAATTTGGGAACCCACACGACCTCATTGTTTATAAGGTAATAATTATTACTGCTTTAAAAATATTCATTTGTAAACACCTATGTTCCTGTTCCCTTTCTAACAAGTCACCTTGGTCAAGAAACCGTTAGTCCATACAGATACCTAAGCTTTTACAAACACTAATTTATTTCTAAAAGCTTATTTGTAGGTACCTTCTATTTATTTATTTTACTTCATGCACATTGTGCAGACTTTATGCTTTAGGCATTCTCTTTCTTACAAATAACCTGCCTTTCGAGGAAAAGAAAGTCAGCTCACGTTAAGATGTTAACTATGTACCTACCTTCGCTACAAACTTCGACGTTTTTTGGTAACCAACTTTCTTTTTAGATTATTTTTAAAAATATAGATTTAGATATCAATAAAACAGTTTAATTGTTTTTTTCACAGAAAAGCTTAAAGGACTAGCCTTCAAACTTTTTTGATGTGTGCAGGCAACGCATTGTTTTAAACATCCACTTATCAACCTTTAACTCCTTGATCTTGATTAATCGGTCACAGGTCTTAATGGAGGAGCATCCGTGGTTGCCCTCCAACATTTTTTGCGTTAAGAATTTTCTAGAAAGAGTTATCCGTATTCCTTAGCACAGACACGTAGATATGCTA
This sequence comes from Agrotis ipsilon, assembly GCA_028554685.1. Lineage (NCBI taxonomy): Eukaryota > Metazoa > Arthropoda > Insecta > Lepidoptera > Noctuidae > Agrotis > Agrotis ipsilon. The sequence goes on from CM052956.1 coordinate 732,419, forward strand.
TGTAGCCATGATAGCCGTTGAGTACGGCTTTTTCGTTCGCCGTCTTGCGCAGTTCTAACAATAGTAGATTACGCACCAAGGGAGTAAAGCATTGCCTTACGTCACGGGCGTATTGAATCCCGAAACGACACTAAGGATTCTGGGGTGAACCTCCGCAGCGCAGCGAGGAGGTTCAAGTGTTAATTCCCGAGTGAAACGAGGGAATTAAGTTAAGAATCCTTAGTGTAGCGAGGGATTCAAGTCAGCCCAAGACTAGGCAGCTTTACTCCCGAGGAGCGTACTCTGCTTTTCACACCTACTGCGAGGAAATAAATTCGATTTTTGAAATTTGATGTGGTACGACAACCTTCGAACGTGAAGTTGGCACCACTGTAAGCGATCAGCTGTTGCTGCCAGCGGCCGCCATTACTGATACGACTCCTTGGTGAAAGTTTTCATACGGTTTTCTTTGAGGTTCCAAATTCAAATCACATTATTCCCACGGGAATAATGAAATTCAGTACATATATTATTCCCGGCTCGAGCGAGGGGGAATAATGTCATGCTTTACAGTAGGTTTGCCTGACGTATAATATGACATTTACGAGCAAGTAGTGTGAAAAATTGTTTTTTTCTCAAGTTGTCAATTTGAATTGCTCAATTACAGTTCTACCTACCTACCCTATTTTCTGTACTGACCCAATTTTTTCAGTGGTTTTCCTAGTTTTAGACCCACAATAAATACCGCCAGGGGTATGGCCAGTGGTATGGTGGGTTCTCTGGGTGAAGACTTGGCTGTTGACGTGAGTTCCCCATTAAAAGTGTATGTGCCATGTGAAAAATTGCTTACATAATATTTTAAGTAAAGTAACAAATGATTCAATTATTTAAATTCTTGAAGGTTTTTTGTGCGTTCCCGTTATTAGGTTAGATATTACACACGCTTTGTATTGCATTGCCAATAGCTCTGTAATTACCCAATCTTAAGACGCGTTTCCATTATACCTACAATAAGTTTGTATACAAGTTGTAAACTGTATGCAACTTGATCAATCCTGCGAGTTGCATGTAGGGATGTAGGTAAGTAGTTTGAGCTAGTACATTTTGTTTCAAGTGATGCAACCATTTTTAGGAAATAGAGGTATATCTACAAGAAATACCTTTCTTTTTTTTTGCGTGTTGTCTTCGAATGAGTCTTTCCACCCCGGGCAGGGACTGCTAGACTTGTACTGACTAAAATCCACAGTGTCTTTCAATAGCCCTTTATGTTCCGGGGTCACGGTGATGGAATAAGTCCCGCGACCCCGGCAGGCACAAGAAAAACCTGCATACAATTTACACTCTCGAAAACATGTTTCCAATTCAAGCTACTTGTATGCAAATGTGACGTCATACTTGTATGCAAGACTTGTCTAATGAAAACGCGTCTCAACGCTAGAATAGTTACAATAATGAACGAACTATTATGTACTACTAACACAGTATGTTAACTCATATCTACCAGTACATAATGTACTGGTATGACCGGGTTACTTCTACAGTTCAGTAGCTACCCTGACTTCAATGCGTTCATTAAATACTGGCTAAGTGCGAGTCGGACTCATCGCAATATCTTCTATCTATCTATCTTCTATCTATCTCTATAATATAAAATGGATCGCTAAATGTGTTGCTAAGCTCATAACTCGAAAACGGCTCGACCGATTCGGCTAGTTCTTTTTTTTTGTTGTTTTTGTAACCATCAGAACCAGGTTGTAGAGTAGTGGAAAATGTTATTTTTTTATTTTTTTTCCTGGATTACATAATGTCCAGAGTGCGAAGCCGAGACAGGCGGCTAGTTATCTATAAAACGGAAAAAACTACATTTGTTTCCCATGAGGGCTCACATACAACAAATGTGATTTTTTTCACTGTATCTACGTATTTATTTATTAGCATTTTTTTATAGCGGCAACAGAAATACATCATCTGTAACTATCATGGTTCATGAGATACAGCCTGGTGACAGATGGACGGACGGACAGCTGAGTCTTAATAATAGGACAACATTTCAAGTTTACTTCTAAAGATTCAATTTTGCTGTTTTAGTGACCATCATGAATCTGGATAATAATAATATAATAATTATTTTTTGCTGAATCTGGTTTGACTGGAAGCCAACCCCAATATAATTGGGAAAAGGCTAGGCACATGATGAGTGACCATCATCACCTTGCTTGGCCCGGCAACATACATTACACCTTGGTTGACTGGTAGATAATGAATAATCAGGCTTTAAGTCCGACTGTTGTAAGTAGTTTTAAATAAATACACAATTCATGGTGTGAGGGACGAATAAATTGCCTATGAGCTACTTGAAATTTTGGAAAAATGTTTGAGGTACGTTCAAACTTTTCCAATGCTTCTTCAACTGTTCCTAAACACAGAAATGCAAACCTGGCTGAGAAAAATTGGGAGTTAAGTATGCGAAACCCTTATTGAAAATTGAATATTTAAATAGTGGAAAAATTAATCATTTAGTTCGGACTTATCCTCGCCAGACGCAAAAATATGTTAAAATCAATTTTCTACAATTATTCTAATGGCATTTTCATCATATTCAATTAAATACATGTATTTCACACAGGCGCTACAATTTGCTATTAGTTATTAAGTTATTATGCAACACAAACATAGAGCACACAAAACGTACAACTCTTCGTTTCGGTACCTGAATGTTACCGCCAACCGTGTTTATAGCACTGTTAACAGCTGTGCTGACGGTGCCAGTGGTACCATTTATAACAGCACTTATAGTGCCTATCAGACTATTGATGAAAACCCCCCACGCTGCCACTGTTGGAAAATTGGTCAAACAAGGTATTTAGTAGTATAATATCAAGAGGTTAAGATACCTGCAGTTTGTGTGATTTCATGAACTCACCAGTATTTGGACCGCCTCCTTTTTTGGGTTCCAAATCAGCTTTGTCCTCTTCTGGATTTTTCACTTGTTCTGCGGTTTGTTCGTCTCTTGGTTTCTCAGGGTTGTTAATGTTCTGCAGGCGCTGCACCGCGCCGACTATGCCCTTACTGATGGGGTTGTTCTGCAGGATCTGTCGGATAGGGCCGGCAGGAGTGACAGCGTTTGTTTGTGCAGGTGCTTCAGCGGCTGGTTTCGCTGGCTCTTCCTGAGATTCAGGTTTGCTTTCAGGCTTGACGACGGTTTCTTCTGGCTTGCTCGGAGCTTGTGCGGGCTGTCCGGAGGACACAGGAGCCTGAGTTCCAGGCCTGGGTTGCCAGATCTGTGCTATGTTATTAATTACATTTTGAATTGGATTGTTCTGTGATTGAGTTCCTGGGAAAAATCCTGACAAAAATCCTTGTTGACCTGTGTTTTGAGGCGGGCTTGGGTTTTGTGCTTGACCTTGGTTTGTTCCTTGATTAAAGATGTTTCCAAATGGGTTTGGGATACCTTGAAAAATGTTTATTGGTCCAGTTGCCGCGGGAGCAGACGTAACTTGAGAGTCACTCTGTACTTCCGCAGGGGCCGCCGGGGCAGCTGTAGCCGGGCCTTGAATTACATTGTTCATTGAATCTACAAAATTCTGCCAACTATTTTGCAATTGTTCCCGAATGTTATTCACGAAGTCAATTACGGGCCCGGCTTGCGGTTGTGTAGTAGTGGCGCTGGCGGGAGCGGCGGTCGAGCCAGAGCCTTCGTTAGTCGCTTCACTGTCAGCCTTCAGAGCTGCAACAACATCGACACCACCAGATAAAGTGCTCACTTCTCGGTTGAAATCATTTCTAAGTTTAGAAAGGTTTTGTTCAATTTGAAGGAAACCAGCCTTTTTCTGCTCTACAGCAGGTTTATCGATACTTGCACTTTCTGTGTTTAGGTAACTTTGAATGGTTGCATTAACTTTAACTAATTGAGCAGTGAAACTATCACGCAGAGACTGGATGCTCAGTTGTATTGTTTGAATCGGTTCATTCGTTTCTACAATATGTTGGATCCCGTCGGTGATACCCTGGAATCCTTGCCTTAGAACATTCTGTGCATCCTGCATGGTTTTTTTCAGAATCACGACAGCCTGTTGTTCAGATGCATAAAATTCAGGGTTTTGAGTCTCATGTTCTTGCCTTTGAGGTGGGCCGGGGTTCCTCAAGTCTGGAGCTGGTCTGAATATTTCTTCTTCATCTTGTTCTTCGTCAAATTTTAGGACTGGTTGCGCGTTCTCGACGATGACTTCGACAGGGATACCCTCTGGTTTAGCGCGCAGCTTGTTATCGACATCAGTGATGGTGTTTGCTTGGTCGATAAGTTCCTGTTCACTGGATGTATTTTCAGGCAACTTATCCAAGTTGTCGGGGACGATGTCGATCAACTTTTTTTCTGTTTCCGCCACAGGGATAGAAGCGGCGCGCGCGCACAGCGCGGCCCCGGCGACCAGTACGAACGCGTATAGTCGCATGGTTGGTTTCGCGGTGTACTAAGGCGGCCCGGAGAGGTTCTTCATTTATACGAGTGAGGTAACGGTGCGACCGGCCGCCGCCGCACATACATGTTTACGCTTTCCGTCCGATCCATCCGCGCTAAATGTTTTTGTCATTATTTGTATTTAAATTGCCTACGCCTCGATACGTTGTCTCTTTGTTTTTTTATTTTAAATTAACTGTTAATTTCGCTATAATTATGTTTTCATCCCAGATTTTCATTTTCTTTACTTACAAGGTCAATCTATGAAACGGTATGGATTAGTTACTTCTTATTAGGAAGCAGTAAACTTTCGAGAATGGGATCCTATTAGATTTGAAATCGTTACCTATAGGTAACGATGTGGCAGAGGTCGCGGTCAGTCTTCTCAGGATCACGAACTTAAAATTAAATTTAAGAACCATAAGATTCACTTTTATTTATACAACATACAATGTGCTTGTCTTGTTGAGCTTCTATAAGTTTAAAATACGAAAGTTTGGTTAGAATAACAGTTATCCATGGGTTTTGCCAGCGAAAATATCGGTTTTTGGCAGGCCTGAAGTATTAAACTGTACAGCTCATGTTGAGCAGGAGCGCATTGTCCAGGGGGCTGCAATTTCATTTTCACTAAATGTTTTACCTAAAGAATTTAAGCTTTAATGTTACATGCTTGGCCATTTTCCCATTATCAGTTTTTTGATTAATCTTATAGAGCTCCAGTTATCTTATAACAATGTAACATTGAGAATTTAAGTGAAACAACTCTATTTCGATAATCTTGTCTGGGTGAATATGAATACCTTATTTATTACCAGCGAACAGTTAATCAGATATCAAGGATCATGATTCATTTTAATACTAACAAGCTACCCAAGTGAAAGTTTTCTCTGAATTTAATCACCGGCTTCTAAATTAATTTAAAATAATCCTGATCTAGGTAAGTAAGTCGTTAAGGCGTTCCAAATAACTTGTATCCAATAAAAAGTACTGTAAATTTATTGCTCTGTCAACAGTTTTTTAAACTCTTATAACAGACGTTTCCTTCTGTAATAAAGTATGTAATCTATCTTCTATATCTATCTTCTTCTTCTATAATATAAAAATGGATCGCTAAATGTGTTGCTAAGCCCATAACTTTTATACGGCTGGACCGATTCGGATAATTCTTTTTTGGTTGTGTTTGCAACCATTGGGACCGGGTTTTAGAGGACCGGATTTCACCCGTGCGAAGCCGGGACGGGCCGCTAGTGTTTGTTAAAGATGTTTATCACGGTGCCCAACTTACGTTCCTTGAGGAAAATAACTGAAGTATCGAAAACGAGATCAAAAATTAAACGGCAATTTTCTTTGATGGCATGTCCTCTTGTCCTTTCTCTCTCTCACCTCATCACGTGGTTGATTGTAATTAGGAGTTTTTAAGGAGTAAGTAGTAAGTTTTATTTCGTTTCGTAACCAGATATCTATAGTTTGTTTTGGTAACATTTATAATCATCACACAGCCTATAATGTTCCCACTAAAGGGACATAAACCTCCCTGAGAGTGGCAATAGGCCGTAATCCAAAACGCGGGGCCAGTGGATTTGTAGATATCCACGTTGCATGTCAAAGCCTTGTCTTTGAGCAAAGAAAGAGCCAGTCCTCTGGCTATAGAAATTGTAACTAGAAGTTTTAGATCTTGGTTTAAGAATGTCTCATAATAATATTTTTATGTAGAATTGATTTTTCTATAATATTTCACTACTATCACACAAAGCCATCTAGTCCCAAGCTAAGCAGAGCTTGTGTTATGGGTACTAGACAACTGATAAACATATTTATATATTTCTAAATACATACATATTATAGATAAATTACACCCAGACACAGAACAAATGATCATGCTCATCACATAAACATTTGTCCTGGGTGGGAATCGAACCACCCCTGGCATAGCAGTCAGGGTCATAACCCACTAGACCAACATTAGAAGATCAGGGGGCCGATTCTCGGTTTTAGAAAAAAAAAAAATCTAATGACGTCATTTTTTCGACAAATTTTACTGAACTCTAACGTTAGCCTTCGACAAATGGCCAATTTGACATATCAACTTTTAAAATTTGTCGAAAAAATGACGTCATTAGAAATATTTGTCGAGTTCGACACCATCTCTTAAAACCGAGAATCGGACCCCAGTGCTACCAGAATGTAGGTACTTCCTTGACAATGGTATAGTAAAAGTTGGTAAACAAACGCCAAACATTGCTTTTTAAGTCCTGTATTATCTGTATTGTACCTACTTATGTATGTCCATGGAGTTAGTCACACAGGTGTCTAATGTGCTTGTTAGCATACAATAGTCAGCCACACAGCTCTCTTCAATAACAATGTAATCGTAAAACATTACGATTACGATCGACATACATATAAATCTTATACGATTCGGTTGTTGAAATTGTGTAATAATGGTTTGATTTAACCAAACGGCGTCATACAATGGCTACTGGGTATAAACATTAGAATGGGTGCCAAATAGGGGAACGGACTACGATTTCCCGCAGATGATAATGATAAGGAGATGAGTTGAACGGCTCCATGAAGAAAATGGCCTCGAGAAGAGAACGGGGTGTAGGGATGCCTTTGCCCAACAGTGGTAATGCCGATCGTGTGCTTCGCGAGTCAGCTAATTTCCTAAAATATTATGTTTTCGTGCGATAGAGTATTTCCATAGGGCAACATCACCCATCACTGCTGGGTGTGTATGTGTCTTGCTATGTTAGTGTCATGTCCATGATTCAGTGCCAGCCTCATCCAGGATCTACCCGTACTGGCAACAACACTTTCTGAACAACTTCTGCCCATTTCATCATCTCAACGTTGTCATGTCGATAAAATCACAAAATGAAATGACAAAACTTTTTTTATTAAGGTGACTTGTATACCTGCCGGAAGCTCGAACTTATCTCATGACGAACCCTGGAACGTCAAGGGCTGTTGAATGACACCGTGGATTTTAGTCAGTCCCTCCCGCTCTGCCCTGGGTGGGAGGACTCATTTGAAGATTTTACCACGATAAAAAAAGGTGACTTGTAGTTATTATTTACCTACATTCTTGTATTACAGAATAACAGAATACGTCACTCAATACTCATGCACAACTTAAAACTAGATTTTATTTGATTGGTTGAAACTAGTTTATAAGTAACGCTTGCCGGGCCTACATGTACCCAGAACTTACCCCAATCTGTCAAACTTTAATAGACTTTCAACTTTATCCCAAACTTAGAAGGTTCAAATCAACTGGACATTTTTTTCAGTTTGGGTACGTAACATCTGTATCTGTATATATGGAATTTTCAGTGCCTAAGGAGTATGGGTCCATAAAATTTTTAATACTGCAGAAAATCGATTCTCAATATAGTTTGGGTAGTATTTTTAGCATTTTTTCAAAGCGATTTCTGATACCTAAAAGGGCTTGGAACGAAAAAGATAAAAATCTTAAATTATGCATACTTTCGGAGGTTATTGGTCTCTGGAGTCCGTACTTTAAGAAACCGGTATTTGGAGACATTTCGAGATTAATACAGAATTGATTTTGAGATTAAAAAAATATTTTTAAGCGGCGCCAGCGCTGCCCATAACAGCTAATATTTGAATAAGCCGCCGGGTATTTCCAATGTTCAGGTATCTCACACGGACGGCAAAAAATAACATAAGAACACCATATAAACACTTTTTTTTAAAAGTAAATTCCTTAAGGCAGGTTTAAGGTTTTGGGTTATATTATAATGCACCTTTGTTTGGGTAAAAACTTTCAGGCCAAAGGTCCTACTTGGGACTTCAACAACAGTTTGTCAAACTACTATCTAAGTGAAAGAAAAACAAGTACAACTTGGAGAGACAACCTGCGAAAATACTAAGAAAAAAAATTGCAGATGTCGGAATTTAACGATGTATTATTTAGTTGCAAGCGCTTAATTCAGGCCACGTTTTTCATTTAAACCGTGTATTTAGAATTTTCTAAGATTAATCAAAAATATTTGACAATGCGCTCTCACCACACCACACCACACCACACCACACCACACCACACCACACCACACCACACCACACCACACCACACCACACCACACCACACCACACCACACCACACCACACCACACCACACCACACCACACCACACCACACCACACCACACCACACCACACCACACCACACCACACCACACCACACCACACCACACCACACCACACCACACCACACCACACCACACCACACCACACCACACCACACCACACCACACCACACCACACCACACCACACCACACCACACCACACCACACCACACCACATTTATTTAAACCACCACATAAATATTGCTTTAATTAATTTATACTTTTTATATTATGTGAACTGATTACGATGAAACAAAATACATAATGTTACTTCAATTTAAACACGTCTATTCCAGGTTTTCTTTTAACGCCATCCGCCGTGCGTTGTAGTTTTGCTATTCGAATTCGAAGTTAGATCGCGCGACTGACGTACGAAATCAAATTGTGAGACCAAAGTGCACCCGTAATTTTACTTCTAAAACACTTTAAATTCAAATATCTTTTGATAGACTGAACCGATTCCAATGAAACAAAAACTAAATTCCTCTCCAAGTTACGCTTAATCGTTGTGTATAAGAGTTATCTACATTAATTTCGTACATTTTACGTGATACCTGGACAAATAAACATACAAACAGACAAACAGATAAACAGACAAAAATTCTAAAAATGCTAGAAATGGGTTCTATTGGTTGTACTTTAATACCCCGGCTATATTTTTTGTGTTTTTTTTTAATGTACAAAAATAACTTTTCTACAGTTTTATTATATGTATAGATATAGATAGATAGATAGAAGATAGATAGATAGATAGAAGATAGATAGATAGAAGATAGATAGAAGAAGATATAGATAGATAGATAGATAGATAAACAAACCGTTAACATGACGAGTAGTTTTGACATTTATGCGTTTCCACAAATTATAGCTGGCTAAACACCTGATTAGCGGTGCCCACCGGAATTTCAATAACAACATCTTGTTTAAAGCTTTCTAGGACAATTTTACAGCTGTGTGTTAATGAAACTAGAAAGAGAATTTATAGAACCAAAGATTTACTGTTTTCAAATTAAAACGTACCTAAAGACTTGCTAAACTAAGTTTGACCCCAAAAAACTGGTAATCTAAAGTGTGTCTTAAGTTTATTTGATGTACTCAAAGGACCAGCTTAGCCCGTTACTATCACAACCTTATATTGACTTATGTTTCTACGAGTTGTCTCAAGAATATCAACAACTAAGTTCCGAAGCTCTGAATGTAGGCCAAGCCAACGGTTATCTAGCCTGTCTTGAACCTACTGATGCAAATATTGTTACGCTCTCAGAAACTCAATGGGACGTTTAAGGTATATTTAAAGTGATTAGATTTGTATGTGGGTTAGTGTTATGCTTGAAAATTATCATGTTCATAGGTTTACTAACCGGTTTTAATTTTCTCTGATATTATCCTGCATCATCATTAGTTTGTTCCACTATCTGCTGAGTGTTGCTTCCTGCCACTTGAAGCATAATATTTCCTATGATTATCATATCATCCACATCTTCTCTTCTATCATCCTGATAATGCTCAGGTCGACGGAGAGTCGTATTCCACGCGGTGTTCAAAATGACGGGGACCCCTTTTTTATCGTGGTAAAATGAGTCCTCCCTCCCAGAGCGGGACGGGAGGGACTGTCAGACTTGTATGTACTGACTAAAATCCACGGTGATCCTTCAATAGCCCTTTACGTACCAGGGCCACGGTTACCAGGTGAGACAGTCCAGCGACCCCCGCAGTCTTTGTCCTCTTAGGCCCCGTCAGATTGCTGACAGCTCATTGAAGCGTGCGTGGAATACAACGCGCCGTCGACCCGGGCATGGTCCATGGACGGACGGCGAGTCGGACGACTCACCGTCCGCATCTCCAAGATGGGGACCCCTTAGAGTGCCAAAGTTTACTGGAGTCGCAGGACTAACGAGTAACCGTGGCTATTGAAGGACACCGTGCATTTTAGTCAGTAGAAAGTCTGGTAGTTCCTCCCGCCCTGCCCTGGGTGCGAGGACTCATTCGATGATTATGTCGTTAAAAAAAAACATCCTGATAATGACAGTATGGTAAATACTGACTCATTTGAGACTCCACTGTTTTCTAAACTACGGTAAACCTAAGAATATAAATTAAGTGGCTAAGTATAGCTACAATGTAGGTAACCGATGCAAACCTGTCTGAGTGATAGTTAGTAGTAGTAGACTGTCACCTCAAACGCCGGACCGACCCGTTTACCTCAATTTCTTATTGAATTCGCGTAGAAATCTTCGGAGACATGTTTTGTTTCTTCTTCCACATTGTTGCTAGTGAACTTGTGTTACTTTTAAAATTCACATAACAAATGATAGCAGACATAATTTCTCCAAAAAAATGTCACAATGTTTTACTGTTGCTTAAAAACCATTAAAAATGATTTAAGTAGATGTCTTTTAGATATTTACAACTTTTTGATTAGTACTGTTTTTAATAGCATTATTTTCTTCAAATTATGTCTGTGGACATAACGGAAAAACTTTGTACCTACAGTCAACGTCAGACAAAAGTAGTAGTGATGTCAATAACAAAGGGGGTGAGATTTCTCTGAAGCTCCATACGTGTCCATACCTACCTACTAATTTCCAATCAACTTTAATTAATTTAGTAAAGCTCTTTGACTTGAGATGCTGAGTCATTTTGAGAGGGAAAATATAAATAGTAACTAATAGATGTTACTAATGTTACTCCGATTATTGTACACTACAGGGTAATATCCATACAGTATCCTAATTTTTATTAAGTAGTCCTCCTTACCGATTTCAGTAACCCAACCCTTAAATTTAGTTTTAAGCGGGTATGACTATGATTGTGAATTTAAAAATAAGTTGGAAAACGTGTCCATCCTGTCTTTAATGAACATTTCATCACCTGTCGCCCAGAACGGGTTCGGTTCAATAGGATCAGTTTACTATGTAAGGCTCTACTTCTCATCAAATGGGTAATTGCTATATCTAAAATTAAAAGAACGAATTTAAAACATAACTTACTTTCGAAATCCTTAAAATCAACATACACATCGCGATGTTCTTAAATACCTGAGGAACCCTACAAATTTAAAAACTGATAGTGAAACTGATTATACATTTGTTGAACACTTGTCTAAACAAAAGTGTAACTGCAAAACGACCCTTATATCAACATCGAACGAGAAGACAAGACCAAGATGGTGTTATCACGTTGTGCGGTCATTGAACCCCACTGCAGGTGCAAGTTCTGGCTGTCCCGTTACATGATGCTGCCACTAAAGAGGCGCTTTTTGTTTGAAATCGCTTTTTACGTATCACTGGCGCCCGGTAACATCCGATACTGATGAGGCTGAATTGAGAATTAAGCGGCTGTAGCGCTGAGTATTTTGTGTGCACGAAAGATTTTATATTTCCACGAAGGGCACCCGCTGACAATGGCTCCTGAGCTACTTGCACCTTATCTATTCGACATAAGGGTAAGGCTCCTGTCAAAATTTTTCGCTGGTGCCAGGTGCCCTTCGTGGAATACCTCATTCTCAATTTCTGGCTTGAAACACATAAAGTATCTCATTTAGTTAAAACGTTAATATAGACTTTGTGTGTCGGGTATTGGAATCCAAGGATTGAAAAGGTAATACGGGCGAAATAAGAAGAAGACTTTGACACAAGATCAAAACGATATTCTACGCTCTAGGCATCTGTCGAGGCGGCTGCGACGTGAGGAGGAAAATTGCCTCTCTCACACGTTTCGCCTCCTCCTTCGCTAGTTACTGCGTGGCAGGAAGAGGTGACTGCATTGACTGCATGCCATGCCTCTTCGCTTTGTAGACTCCGTACCATGACTTGACCCAAACGCGGTTGTTGCCGCCTATCGCGTCGATGATGAACAGGAATTCCATAAACAACCGTGTCCAGTGAATACCTGCGTCAGGCAGAAAGTGATCACGCCGTAGTATCTCCGTAGGATTTCGCGATTGCGCGCGCTTAGGATGGGCCTGACATGGTAAACTTTCATGAAGTTCGTATTCAAATCATTGACAAAGTCGCAGGATAAAGCTATAGTTTCAAAACTAGCTTAAGCAGCGCTTACAGCCGCTTTAACCTCATTCTGTGAGAGGACCAGTTGTGCCGTTACTTCAAGTTAGCCATCGGGTCAGCGCCGCGTGCGGACTCCATCCGACATGACTTGTTGAGACATGCAGAAAGAGGAAAAATAAAGACAGGATCTGTATTTTGCAGGAATTTAGTTATTTTAGAACTCTGCGTTTAAACGGTTACTATTTTCACTGCATCAGTACTGGATTTTCAACGATAGCTTTTATTTTAGGATAAGGAGCTTCATTTCAGCATCGATCATGTACCTACTTAGCTTAGATTTTTTAAGTTCTAAAATTCAACAACTATGTACTCAGAGAACTTGGGTGATGCACAAGTACCAGATATTTACAACGATTATTATAATAACAAATATTGGTTTGTTATCGTGCTCAAAAGATTAGCACTGAACCGCGCTATCCTTAGCAAGGTTACGTTAAGACTTTCACTGGAGAACTTTCTTTCAGTTATCACTGTTACGCAGTGACCTTTCAAAAAGAGAGATTATTTTATTAACGTCGGTTATTAGTACTTATCCTCTGTATGTTATGCAAGAAGACAAGGCAGTTACCGCCAGATGGTACCAACTTGAAAATTCGCAACAAACACGCGGGCAAAGCCGTTGACTACTAGCTACTTTATTGATATTTTAGAATTGCTCCAAGACTTGCGGTAAGTTGAAGGATTGGCCGGGTCACAGTTTCTAAGATGGGACAGAAAATTTATACAGAAGATCGTCGGCTCGAAGTGGCGTGACGATTTGGACTCATTCTTGATTATTTGATCGAAAATTATGGGTGAAGGCAGAGGGAATAAAAGACAAAAACATTAGAGTGGCAGGGCGGGAGGGGCTGTCAGACTTGTACTGACTAAAATCCACGGTGTCCTTGGCTATTGAAGGACACCGTGGGCTTTAGTCAGTACAAGTTTGACAGTCCCTCATTTGATGATTTTACCACGCAAAAAAAAAAAGAAAAAGGGGTACCCGTCATTGTGCTGACGCTCTCAAAGAGCGTCGCGGCGCGCGGCCCATTAGCACTAGAAGCCACTCCCATTTGGTACCATTCGCATTTGGACCCATAAGCACTAGAACCCATTCGCATTTGGTACCATTCGCTTTTGGACCCATAAGCACTAGGTGCCATTCGCACTAGGTGCCATTCGAACTAGGTGACATTCGCACTAGGTGCCATAAACACTAGGTGCCATTCGCATTTGGTGCCTTAAGCACTAGGTGCCATTAGCACTAGGTGCCATTTGCACTAGATGCCATAAACACTAGGTGCCATTCGCTCTTGGTTCCTTTAGCACTAGGTGCCATTCGCACTAGGTGCTATTCGCACTAGGTGCTATTCGCACTAAGTGCCATTCGCACTAAGTGCCATTCGCACTAGGTGCCATTCGCACTAGGTGCCATTCTCACTAGGTGCCATTCGCACTAGGTGCCATTCGCACTAGGTGCCATTCGCACTAGGTGTCATTCACACTAGGTGCCATAAACACTAGGTGCCATTCGCACTAGGTGCCATTCGCACTTGGTTCCTTTAGCACTAGGTGCCATAAGCACTAGGTGCTATTCGCAATAAGTGCCATTCGCACTAGGTGCCATTCGCACTAGGGCCTGCAGAACCGGTACTTTTTAAAGACCCGGTACCGGATGTTCGGTACTGAAGTTGGAACCGGGATTTCCCGGGAATTGCGGTACTTTCGGTACTCGCGTACAAATCGCTATTAACATATTGTATGAAAGGCACGAGTGTATGCACACTACAATTATAATTATCTAAATCGGTTGAATAATGTCCTCATTACAAAAGTGGGATGGTGCAGTTCAAAAAACTTCGTTTTATTCGTAAATCTATAATTGACAATAATCATCAGTACACAATCTCAAGGAACTTTTAAATCCTTTTTATATCTTATAATGAAAATATATCAAATAGAACTTAAATTCCTAGTCTATTTTGAATTAGATACAACTTTTACGTCACTTAATCACTTTGTTTCATCCACTATAAATAAATATCATTAAGCAAACAGCAAAACAATACTAGGTATAATGCTTTATAGATATGAAATAAATATAAAATTCAATAAAATTTTAATGTAGAAAACGCGATTTTCTTTAAAATAAAGGTTGGTCCCATTTAAATTTCAAAACTGAAATCGGCCTCTAAGGGTAGAAAAAAAAGAATTAATTGTCAATTTTCCTACAGAATTTTCAATTATGAACCGATTCTGTTGAAATAAAGTTAATAATTGTAGTTCTGAGGACTTTATTATATAGCAGAGATGTGGAGAACATAACATGATGGCGTCACCATCATCAGATCAACTCCAGATCCCTGTTATTTTGTGTAGTCAGTCCCAAGAGTTCCTTAACAGATAACAACAGCTATATCGTGTTTGGGCTCATTTCACTCAGCTTGATGAGAACTTTAGACCTAGCTGAGGTATCATTGCCATCGAGGGTCTGAGGATGGTGACGGATAACAGAGGCAAGAGGTCCTCAACAGTTAACAGCGCCTTTATCGTGTTTGGGCTCATTTCACTAGTCTTGATGAAAACTTTATACCTAGCTGGGGATTATTGTCATCCAGGGTCTGAGGATGGTGACAGAGGGCAGTAGCTAGAGATCCTTAACAGCTGCAGTTGATCTGATGATGGTGACGCCGTCATGTTATGTTCTCCACATCTCTGCTATATAATATGACACGAGATAGGAGACTCAAAAGTAAAAAATAAGTCCGTTTAAAAAAAAATCAAACCGACGAAACATCGAACTGAAAAGAAAAAAAAAAATTGAGGCGGCGCCAAAGAAACAATCAACGAATAGTTACGACGAGCTATTCAACCACGACAAGCTATACAACGAGCTATTCTGCTCTAATGGTTAATTTATAAATATGTTTGTTTGTTTGGCGCCGCCTCAAAAGTTATTTTTTGCTTTTCAGTTCGATGTTTCGTCGGTTTGTTTTTTTTTTAAAAGGACTTATTACAGATCAATTTGCCAAATAATTATAAAACACAAAACTTAAACAAAATTTAAGCATAATAAAAGTTATTGTCTTTCAAGTAGATTTTTGATTAGTTTCATCAACATTTTTATTAATAAAATTCTCATTATTATCAATCAAAAATGTTTTATGTTAATAATAATGTTAAAAAATAGTTAATTGGATATGATTTGTTGCTTTATATTGAAAAAATAAGGAAAATAAAAAAGTACCGAAAGTATCGAAAGTACCGGGACTACGGGATGAAGAACCGGTACCGGATTGTTTAAAAAATTCCCGGGATTTCCCGGTATTTTCGATACCGGGATTTCCCGGTTGCAGGCCCTATCGCACTAGGTGCCATAAACAATAGGCGCCATTCGCACTAGGTGCCATTCGCACTAGGTGCCATTCGCTCTAGGTGACATTCACACTAGGTGCCATTCGCCCTAGGTGCCATTCGCACTAGGTGCCATTCGCACTAGGTGCCATTCGAACTAGGTGATATTCGCACTAGGTGCCATAAACACTAGGTGCCATTCGCATTTGGTGCCTTAAGCACTAGGTGCCATAAACACTGGGTGCCATAATCTCTAGGTGCCATTCGCACTAGGTGGCATAAGCATTAGGTGCCATAGGCACTAGACGTCTTAAGCACTAGGTGCCATTCGCACTTGGTGCCATTCGAATACCATAAGCCCTAGCGCCATTCCCACTTGAACCCATAAGCACACGAAGCCATTCGCACTAAGTGCCATAAGCCATTGGTGCCTAGTGCTTATGGCACATAGTGCTTATGGCACCTAGTGCTTATGGCAAGTAGTGTTTATGGCACCTAGTGCTAGTGCTTAAGCACTAGGTGCGATTCGCATAAGCATTAGGTGCATTAAGCTCTAGGTGCCATTCGCACTAGGTGCCAATGGCATAGACATGGGCTACTTTTTATGCTACTAAGCTGAACAGACCGGGGTCGCGGGACTTATTTCTATTACCGTGACCCCGGATCATAAAGGGCTACTGAAGGACACCGTGGATTTTAGTCAGTACAAGTCTGACAGTACCTCCCGCCCTGCCCGGGGTTGGAGGTCTCATTTGATGATTTTACCAGGCTAAAAAAAAAAAAAAAGCTGAACAGACCAGCATTTTTCTTACTACTGAACTTCAAGATGCCCTTTATCCTTACTCATCAGATCAAGATTAACAAGAAAACACACTGTTTATTTACAACATTTATTAACATTAAAAAATTACTTAAAACTACATAGAATGTAAACGTTAACTTTCTTAAGTACATAATATTTAATTTCTGTGACATGGTACTTCTTAATCTCTTCCGACCCGTTCATATCCTCAGCCGATGCGACCCACCGATGCGTAGGGCACCAAAATTGGAGTCACAGAATTTTGGTTCAGTGGTTACATAATATTCAATACATACCTTTAATGTAACACGCATACGAGAGAAAATGAAAGGCAATATTTGCCGTCAGTTATAATTTAATAGAGTAATGTACATTTAGGTGTGAATGTCCAAATTCCGTAACGTAACGTTTTTCGTGGAACTACCTTTTTTATTTAAAACTAGCTGACACGGCAAACTTCGTACCGCCTCAGACTAACCGTTTAAACCTTCCCTGGAGTTCCCAAAATAATTCAAAACTAGCCATATCGGTCTAGCCGTTCTCGAGTTTTAGCGAGACTAACGAACAGCAATTGATTTTAAGAAGATATGTGATTGAGTTCAACACACACATTTAAATGTAGTTCTTTGGCGTGTCACGTTGGGGTCGAACGGAATGGGGGTATTTTATTTTTCCTTTTTCTGGCTTCAATTCTCTGTGGCCTGCTAGGAATTTGGACATTCTATAAACTAAGGGTGTGAACTTATCAGCTAGGTGGTGAAGGGACTAGTAGCGCGACCTCCGTCCTTTGTTGCGGATGGTGTTCGCCAGGCACAGCCCGAACACTGCTGCTACCAGCTGCAAGTTAACAACATCATGTTAAATGTTACTATTAATCTACGACACACACATACGTCGCACATTGGCTACACCTGTGTATACAGATAACTAAGCTCTGGTGAGATCTGAGACCGTGGGTCAGCAGGTCTAGAGAATTATCACGAATGAGGGACTAACAAAGTCGTGAACCGACCATTTTTTTAACGTGGTTAAATAATCAAATGAGCCCTCCCCGCCCAGGGTTGAGCGGAAGGGACTATAATAATATAGTTATAATATTCCACAACGATCACACAAGCTCTGCTTAGCTTGGGACTAGATGGCGTTGTGTGATAGTGGTGGAATATTATTATATTATATTATTATTCTTCAATAGCCCTTCTAGGGTCATGCTTAACTGTTTGGACACTCCTGGATCATGATCACCAAGATCATGTCCATGTATTAAATAACATCATTCATTCAGTTACAGATCGATTAACGTGACTCGACAAGTTATCAGCGATGAAAATCGTCAGGCCCACCGCAAACAAAATTCCCCAAGTTAGATCACAAAGTCATATTTACCTCAATGGACACGATAACGATCATGACCGATCCGATGGCGACGCCGAAGGTCTGGAAGAATTCTTGCACGCGCGTGTCGCAGCCGTTGTAGGAGTTCACCAACGGCATGCAAGGAGGGGTATTACAACAGGAGTCTGGCAGAGTGATCTTGCCGTACGACATGGGGCCATTAGGACCACAGCATGTGAACTGGAATCATGAGATAAATAATTAGTTTCAAGCAAATGATACTGTGACGTCTGATAGGGGAGAATGGAATAAAAAAAGGTGTTGTCCCGACCCCAAGAAAAATAGATAAGGGCAGGAAGATGATGATGATGATGATGATGAAGCAAATACTAATCATCACCCTATGATATTCCTACTGCTGGGACACACGCCTCCTCTTAAGGAGAGGGAGTGTGCCATAATCAACCACGTGGGACCAGTGCGGGTTGATGGATTTTTCGTCTTGACGTTTTCCTTAACCGTTTTGAGAGCAATACTGATGAAATAAATTAGCTAGCTGACTTATTCTGGTTGGTTAGACAGCTCTATTCAGTTGCTGAAGAGGTATCTTTCTACCATTAAAGAAAGGTTCACTTACCGTCTGTTCAATAGCCTGGAAGGCGATTCTGTCTTTCTGGAAGGCTTCAGTGAGCCACTTGGGTACCTCGGCGACGACGTCATCCAACTTCACGAAGATCAGGATCGCGATGGTCAGCTTGATAATCATCAGCAGCAGCATGAAGATCGCGTACTGGAAAAATTGACAAAACAACATCAAGTACCTAATTTATCTTTCTGGGGCATCATCACTACTAAGAGTATCTACTTACATATAAAAACGCTTTAAAAAAGAAACGTTTCACCACACTAGGCATTTTTCTTGTATCGTAGGTGCGTTTACACACGTAACTTACGTACAGAAACAGCCAGAACCGGAACAACTACTTGTAGATCATACAAAATATTTGTTCTGTGCGGGAATCGAACCCATTACACACAGCGCAGCAGTCCAAACGCTCAGCCACTGCGATAACCTCGGAGTTTTGGCCCCTGATCCATCGCGTTGCATCCCATGCCATCGCCCGCCCACGTCTTTACTTTTTCCAATTTGCTAATAAAGTAAATAATCTAACAAATAATCATATTCCCCAAATATATCAAATACAATCTCTGGAACATTATAGAGGTCCAGAAACTTACAAGAATCTATTAATTAATCCATAAAATAATACTTACAACAACCAACATGCAGTTACTCTCCCGAATAGCGCCACAACATCCAAAGAAGGCGATGAAAAAGACGATGCCTCCCACTACCATGGAGGTGACGGGCGCCACCTCCAGACTGAAGTCCGCTATGTGCACGATGTGGGTCACTTTCAGCTGCACTGCTATACCTAGACCCAGCAGGGCTAGACCTGCCAGCTGGAAAGTAAAACATTTATAGTTAGTTTTTGTGTGGAGGGCGCTCGAAATTACGGATCATTATCGAAATACAAGACGTATGGCACGCGCCATCGATACATGGTGGACATCCCACCCGTATGCTGCATCTCACTGCCGGTGACATTCGATCATATCGCATAGCATCGAAACGGATCGCGGTCAGTAAAGACCGTATAGGAAACCATATAGTGGTTCAGCCTCGTATAGCCTAAGAAAGTTGGGCAGTTGGATCAGGTGTCTGTTTTTGAAAGCTGTACTTCTTGACACGGCGTTCATTTTATGAGGTTTCTTTCTCCGGAATCCTGACTGGGCTACTATCAGGTTTTGTAATAGATTCTAATTAAAAAGAGTGTCCATGGAGTTTCTTGAATGTTCTTTTCCTAAGAGATTGACGCTTTGGAAAAATCTGAAGACTTAAGCCATTATTTGTTAATGTTTTCTACTCGTATCTTGATATAACTGACTGATTTCGATCATAATTTAATTTTTTATAACACTTTGAAAATTAACGCTAATCTGCATATATTTTCCTGTACATTTTCATGACTAATGATTTGTGAAACAAATCAATTCGTGGTTAGTATCACCACGACCGGTTATGTAAAGATTATATTCACAGAATTTTATCATACTTAGCTTGTGTACAATCAATATGAGTGTATCTGTAATTGAAGCGTTATCTCCACCCTATGGCAGGCTTATCAGTTATCTTATCATTGTTATCACTAGGTTTTAGGTGAGAGAGACGCACCTAAAAACGCTATGGAAGGTGTTTTTTAGTATCATACGTTATGAGTATATTAGAATATTACGTACTATTGGTACCTATTGTTTTTAAATAGCATTGCGATAACGAAAATCCATTGTGGACTTATTAATGTTTGTGATAGTATTTTCAGTATTGTTTCAGGAAAGCCTACGTCAACGTGTCTTCTATTTCTAGGAATGGATGACACAGAGACAAACTTTGTCGATGTCGATGACGAAACCACTTCCGTTCTTCTATGGTCAAGTGGATGACAAATTAATCCTATTTTAGATATGATTTCAGGGTCTCTACAGAAAAGGCATGTTGCAAACTGCAGTGGTCGTAGGCTTTGTTTTTAAATTAATTTTTGACACCGACTTCCAAAAGAAAGTTATCTACATTTTTTAGTTCAAAATATTCAACCCAAAATATTGGCAAACACCTAATTTTCTTACACGCGCTCTAGAATTTTGTAATCTATGTCCTTATTCACGTACACAATAAGCGAAAAATGCTCATAAAATAAAAATAACTAAATCAAAGTGAATGAATTTATAATGGGACTAAATGACAAGTAAAAAAAGGAATCATCGAAATTGGTCTACTCAGTCGAAAGGCATAAGGGATAAACATAAAAAAAATATTTCAAAAATTTCTCTTGTTTTGAAGTCGGTTAAAAATGTGGACATCCAGACATTGAACAGTTCGGATCTGTTTGTCTAGTGTTAGTTGCAGTCAGTCCACGATAATGTCCGCGACGCCCTACTTGGATAATGTTAGCAAACAGGAAGTGAATCATTTGTAACTTAAATGACGTTGAAAAATCTGATTTTCAACCTACTTGTATCATAATATAGGAACGTAGGCCTGGCCTCAAATAACAAACATTATTTTTATTCTGATTAAAAAAAGAAATAACTAGGTATAGCGAATTTAGAATACCGTACCTAAATCAAATAAAAATTAAACTACACATCACAAAAGCATCGAGATTCTAACCGTCCCCAATCTATCAAAACCAATGTGATAAGGTTGAAAATCTATTAAAGAATTTTGACAGATTGAGGTAGGTTTATGTCTGTACTACAGTCTGCTGTGTTACTACGACAAAGCTTCAAGCACTGCAGTGGGTTTAAAACGGCCACATAGCAATAGGGTGGCGAGGACCCACTGCAAATTTTGCATGATTTTAAAATTATCCGAATGAGACCTCCCTCCCAGAGCAGAGGGAGGGACTGTCAGAATTGTACTGATTAAAATTCTTGTGATCCTTCAATAGCCGTTTCAAACAGTCCCGCGACCCCTGCAGGCTATGGCCCTCTTAGGTCCGGCAGTTAGCTAATAGCTCTTTGCGACGCACGTGAAAGACGACGCGCCGTCGACTCGGGCATAGTCGATGATCAGACGGCGAGTCACCCATGCTGTGCCCATGCCCATAGTTATGTATTTGTTCAAACGCATACCTTTCATAACACGTGTTTCCCACGTTATTTTTATGTTATGTTTATTGTTATGTTATTATAATAAATGTTTAATCGAACGTTATGATCATTGTTGTATTACATAGTAATGCATCGTAAATCACTTTGAGAATTTATTACCGACTTCAAAAAAGGAAGGAGGTTCTCAATTCGGTTGGTATTTTTTGTTTCTATACAAATAGCGAGGTTCAGGAATTCATTCACTAGTAATCTAAGTAAGGTAAGGTATATTCAACTTAATTGTCAGTATCAGCATACCCTCTTTCTGTTTCCATTCAATAATTTTAATTGAAATGATTATTATATTAGGTTGGTCAGTGGATGGGTGACCATCTGTAAATAGCAAGTTTTCTCCGTGCCTCGGAAAGCACGTAAAGCCTTTCGTAAAGGCTTTCATTTGTAGATCTTTGACAGTCGTTAGTTAGTCAGCTCTAAAAGTCTGCCGACAACCAGTCTTTTCCTGCACGCGTAGCATGGCGATTCTATCTCTATTCTACCAAGAAAAGACAAAGTTATTTCATCGTTATTTCCATATAAATCGACTGTTTTTTTTGCACAAATTTGTCACCATTCGTACACCATTGAAGAAAAGAACTCTTATTTTCTATATTTTTTACATTACCATGCTTAAAACGCAAAAAATATTTCTACGTTCTGACATTTTGTCTTTTCTTCCGTCGACAAAACCCCTTTCTACGGCGCCATGCTACGCCTGATGGAGTATCGTATTACACCAGGGGCCTAAGTCTACTAATTTATATACGTCACAATGGTCTCTCAATGGTAAGTTTTTGACAGATTTGCCATACAAAAACTGTCAAAAACACACCATTGAGAGACCATTGTAACGTTCATAAATTAGTAGACTTAGGCCCCTGTTACTGGGTTGTGGAGGTCCGACAGGCAGTCACTCCATCAAAAATACTAATATTCAGCTGCATCTGGTTCGACTGAGAGCCGACCCCAATGTGCATAGTTTCGAAAAGGTTGGGCAGATGATGATGATGAAGTTGTAATACTGCATTTCATTGCAACATTTAGTAATCGCACCAGAAGGGAGTGAATTCATAGCTCAGTTTCGGCAGACTAGTTTAGATTACGCATCGCATTGCGTTAAGAAGAAATTCAGAGTCTTCTCAACAATAAATAAATTACACATAGGCCAAATAAATAAAACTGAAAGCAATTGAAGCAAGGGCACAACAGCACCCATGGGACTGTCTGGACAGGGCACCGCAGCCTAGGAACGCATAGGATAACCAAAAAACAGTATGGTTTTCAATCATACCATCAGGGCGGGAGGACTCATTCGATGACCCAATGGTTAACCACAATTTGGGTTAACCACTACAGATAGATAATGGAGGACAAAATGCAGATAAACAGGCTGAACGCACTCCTTAAACAATTTATTATCACTGTACCTACATTGTTGATAAAAAACACCGGCTTTACGAAAAAAAAGAAAGAAATACTCACTGCAAATACCAAATTGGCGAAGAACAAGATGTATTTCACAACAAATTCACCGCACCCCATCTTGAATGATTTTTAATTAGATTGATTAAAAAATAAAATCCTACAATAATTTACTACGTTCGTTCAACAACGAGGTTGTACGTACACTGCGAGTACTGGGCGTGGGTAAAGGAAAAACTTATCGTTTGATAACGTTGTTTGTGAATATATTCAATTTTCGTATCGCTGCAGTTATTAATACTTTTTTCCGGGATTTTGAACAATACTGAAAATAAAAACTGCTGGGAAAATTTAAGAACTTCCTTAATTACTTCCTACTTACTTTTGCAGTTACAGTTTACAGTACACTATACAGTACAAAAGTGTATGTTTTCAACAAAGGCGTTGTATTTTTAGGTAATTACAATAACTCGTTTTGTGATTTTAATGAGGTTTTTTTAGCGAATTTTGGATTGTGTTGTACTATCCCATAATCCCATCTTTCCTATCCTATTAATTATTAAACATGACTTCAAGTTTGTTTGGACGGATGTTTGTTACATACGGAATATATCCCGTAAGTGGCCGTAAGTATCAATAGGTATAAGTTTGAACATCCATCCATATAAACTTTAGCGTCTTTAATACATCTAAGTCAGAAATTATCATTGGATTCGATTCCTCACAGATGTAGTCATCTCAGCCATAGGACGTCCACTGCAAAACATAGGCCTCCCCTTTTGATATTACCGGTTGGAAGCGACCTGCATCCTTCCTGCATCCAGCGTCTTCCGGCGACCTTTACAAGGTCGTCTGTCCACCTTGTTGGTGGACGTCCTACGCTGCGCTTGCTAGTCCGTGGTCTCCACTCTAGCACTTTTCGACCCCATCGGCCGTCTGCTCTGCGAGCAAGGCCTGCTCATTGCCACTTTAGCTTGCTAATCCGGTGGGCTATATCGGTGACTTTAGTTCGTCTACGGATCTCCTCATTTCGGATTCGATCATCTAGAGAGAAACACCGCATAGCCCTCTCCATAGCTCGCTGAGCGACTTTGAGCTTTGAGATGAGGCCGTTAGTGAAAGACCACGTTTCGGTGCCGTAACTCATCACTGCTAACACATATTGGTTGAAGACTTTCGTCTTGATGCACTCAGGTATTGTCGGACGAAAAGACAGTAATTTCAGTAATAAAAAGGGTAAATAAAAAACTTTTTATAAAAAAGGGAACCGACTTCAAAACCAAACACAAAAAAACGATAAAATAAATTTTCTTTCGGAAGTCGGTGGCCATAGTCAATGAAATAAAAAACAAAGCCACCGAACCACTTCCGAAAGAAAAGTTATTTTATCGTTTTTTTGTGTTTGGTTTTGAAGTCTGTTCCCTTTTTTTATTAACTTGCGCAGTTTCTCAAGGATACACGAGATCAAGGATATTGGCTACCGTTATATTCAGTTCCAGTAATAAACGAGCATCGAGTCATCGCTAGCCTTTCAAGTATTGAGATAATAAGTAGGTAGGTTATCATCGTCGTATAGATTAGCTGATAAACAATTGATTACTTCATGCGAACGCTGCTGCATGAATAATATCTGATGCCATAGTAAAAAGCCTTTTTTTTTCGTGGTAAAATCATTTAATGAGACCTCCATCCGGTGGGACGGGACGGACTGTCAGACTTGTACTGACTAAAATCCACGGTGATCCTTCAATAACACTTTACGTTCCAGGATCACAGTTACCTGATGAGACAGTACCGCGACCCGAGCCTGACACCTGGAACTCTGACGACACCCGAGGCTAGCCAAATTTTCACAAAAAAAATAGGAATGATCATTATCATCTGTTTGCTTCGTCATTTCATCTGTTTAAAAAAATAACTAATTTGCATAGTGCCTGTACCACGGAATTCACTAAAATTAAGGTTGAATCCTTAGATTTATAAAAGATCCATGTTCGAAACAAAAGGCAACGTTTAGTTTAACAGCGTATATGAAACAAAACT
This sequence comes from Agrotis ipsilon, assembly GCA_028554685.1. Classification (NCBI taxonomy): domain Eukaryota; kingdom Metazoa; phylum Arthropoda; class Insecta; order Lepidoptera; family Noctuidae; genus Agrotis; species Agrotis ipsilon. The sequence goes on from CM052956.1 coordinate 757,718, forward strand.
TAAAACCGTTTTAAAAGTTTTCTTAACCCTTAATTCGATATCGGGAAGTATACTGAACATGGATTTTGAAAAAATCTGTAAATACATTTATTTTAAACCATATTAAAGATTTTTTGTATCAGATAGGTTGGTTATATCCTGTATTATTACCCTAAAAATATCTGTCAATGGACACCTGCACCTGGTCCAGCAGTAGTCTCCGCAATGTCAGGCAGGACGAACGAGGTTTACCCGCTCTTGATAATTCTAGAATTACCCGAATTTTTTGTTCTAAAAGAGGCAATTCTTTTTTTATTTATACGTTTCAGATGGTATATACAAACGTATACATACACTGCAAGCATTGTATATATCATAGATTTTGCAGTATTCTTTGTAAAACTTGCATGTCCGGTATACTTCCCATTGCCAGGTTTGCAGTAACTTAGTATGGTTTAGTTATTTCCGTATACTGGACATTGCCAATGATACGGACATTTCATTTCAATACGATATTATGTAATTACGTCCATGTTATGTGTGTAACTCTAAATTTCTTGATAAGTAACTAATAAAACATATAAGTATTCAAAAAAAATCAACACGCAAAAAAAAGTGGCAAATAAGCGCGCTTGAAAAAGAGATGGCACTCCTAAAGACAGTTTTATGTCTCTAGAGGTTCTGAAAAGTGGTCTTCCCTGCAATAAATGGCTGCATAACTACCATGCCAACTGCAGCAATACTTTATATACCTCAAATAATACCCCTTGGCCTATTCTCTTATCAGGAAGCAAAATAACCGGCTACCATACTTATGCACCTAGACCCATCGGGCAAAAACTACACCTGTATACTGAATCGGACGATAGAGATTCCACCGCTTATTGGTTGCTTGCAATATAGGGATACCAAAAAGATAAATTTTCAATAAAAAATACTTTATAAAACAAAAGGGGGCACACATTGAACCAATAAATAATGAACTTAGAACACACCTACACAGGATTATCAAAAACCAACATGATTTAGAGCTGGTGTACATTCTCTATTGTCCTCAACAGAATATTTGACATTTCTACTGTTAGGCACTTACATCTCAACCTTCTATTGCGAGTGAATTGTCCTTACAGCAGCCCCAACAGCTGTCAGGCCACTGTCAATGCAATACTATAGTAAGTGGTTTCTATTTGAGAGCACAGCCAAATGAATGCTCTAAAAAGCAACGAAACTAACAGCAATCTTATCATAAAGCCCTGTCCTCGACGGACCACCTTCCACTGGATCGAAGTGCACAGTGAATCTTACATAACGACCCCTCTAATGAACCTGCTAAGATATATTCCGAAATTGTGTGAAGCCAAAATTCGCTTCTCCCTTTACTACTGTCAAGTGTCTTACGTAAATAGGCTAGAGATGAACAGAACTCAAAGACATATCCATGTTTTCCTGAAATGTGAAGCCTTTTTGCCCTCTTTAACCTTCCTAAGGAAAAAAAAACCGTTGAAAAGAGGGGACATTCCTCAATTGAGCCTTCACTACACTTCTTTAATTTAGGGCGGATTAAGCATGACTTTCTAAGCCAAAATGCATCAAACATTAAACATAAAATAGCATATTTGCATAAAAAACAGTTTTTATAAAAGTAATAAAAAAATGTATCCTTGATTCGACACTGGGAATTACACTGGACTTCAATATTTTTTACTTACTTTTCAGAGAACCTGGCAATGTCCAGTATACTGGACATGCATTTACTGAAAAACTAGATATACTAGATTTTTTTCATCATTTTTCCTGGTTTTAGGAATATCTAATGATGACAAAAATAAACAAAAAAATCAAAATTTCGCTTATTTTTGCTCTAGCCGAATTAAGGGTTAAAATGTCCAATAATCGCTGAAACCTCAGAAAATATAATTATAAAATAGCAGCTTTCAGTTAACGTTAACTTATTTTCTGAATCAGTTTAAAGTGGGCAATAAACTAAATTCATTGCTTAGAAAAGGGGCGGCACATGGTGTGGGGCCTAGAGCGGCTATGACTGCAAATCCGGCGCGGTATCTGTTACGAATACACCGAGAGATAAGTTTAGTGAAGAGAGCGCCTGTGTATAAAAACCTAGCAATTCGCTTTAAAAATATATTGTTTCAGGATTGCATCAGGCGCTTATCGTCAAACAATGAAAAATACTTGGTTGAAGGTATTTATGTTTTTAAATGTTTTTTAATCTAAATCCTACTAATATGTATATGTATGTATGGATGTTTGTTACTCTTTCACGCAAAAACTACTGAACGGATTTGGCTGAAATTTGGTACACAGATAGTTTATAACCTGGATTAACACATAGGATAGTTTTTATCCCGATTTTATGTTCCTGTGGAATAATTTTCGAGTTGTAGCGGGTGAAACCGCTGGCAGCAGCTAATACTTAAAATAATTATTAAAACTTTAGTTCTGCACTAATATTATAAACGTGAAAATTTGTATGTATGGATGTTTGTTACTCTTTCACGCAAAAACTACTGAACGGATTTGGCTGAAATTTGGTACACAGATAGTTTATAACCTGGATTAACACATAGGATAGTTTTTATCCCGATTTTATGTTCCCGTGGAATAATTTTCGAGTTGTAGCGGGTAAAACCGCTGGCAGCAGCTAGTACTTAAAATAATTATTAAAACTTTAGTTCTGCACTTGCAAGTCATTATATGCACGCACGTAGTTAACTTAGGACCTAGTTTATAATAAGAAAGATAAGTTGAAAGAAGTTATTTGTTCAAATGCGGTTAACATAATAATTAGGATTGTTTAAATTATGAATTTTAATTAGCTACTTATAATTTACAAATTAATTATTTGTTTATACTCAAGCGCGCCCTACACATTAGAGACGTCGCCCTGCTCATTATAGGCGTCGCCCTACTCATTATAGGCGTGGCCCTATTCATTAAAGGCGAAATCCTTCTTATTATTGGCGTCGCCCTACTCATTAAAGGCGACGTCCTTCTTATTATTAGCGTCGCCCTACTCATTATAGGCGTCGCCCTTCTTACTATTGGTGTGGCCCTACTCATGGTTGGCGTCGTCCTGTTCATAGTCGGTGTCGCCCTACTCATAGCGTGCTATAATAACAATTATTACTCACAATCCGAAAGCCTGTGCCTAACTGACGGTTAGGTTGGAAATCACCTCAGGATTCCCGGCACCCTGGGCGCCTCCCACGGCGACTGGTTCCTGCTTTGCTTGCCTGCGACTGCGTTTATTCTACTTCACTCCGTAACATGGCATGACGCAGCCAACGCAGCGGTACGTCGCGATCGGCACGGTGTACGTTACTCCAACAAGAAAGTATCTTCTAGAGTTATAAGAGTAGAACGTAAAGTTGTTGCCTTATCTGCTATAGTGTAGGACGCCCTGCTGCAAGATGGGTCGATGATTTAAGGAAGGTGGCTGGCAGTGGATGGTGGATGGATGCGGGCTGCCCAGGACCGGAATGGTTGGCGCTCTTTGGGGGAGGCTTACGTTCAGCAGTGGACGGCAATAGGCTGATAATAATAATAATAACATACATATCGATGACCTTCTTTATTGGATGTATTATACATAAGCTGTTGTCCGTACAGTTGCGTTCAAAAGTTTTGGGGGCTAATTAAAAAATGTATTAAATGCACCTTGCGACTATATTAATGAAACAATTTTCCTGCTAGAAAATCGTTACCCCAGCAAAGTCAAAGTCAAAGTCAAAGTCAAATCATTTATTCAAGTAGGCCATCAAAAAGGCACTTTTAAACGTCGCATAAATTAAAAATAAGGAAATGGGATGGGATGGGATTGATTCTACACCCATTCGCAAAGGTAGGTTGTATGAAGAAGAATGGGCAAGAAACTCCATACTTACTCTTTTTTAAAATGTTTTACAATATTTTTTTTACATAATTTGAAATAATAATGTAAAAGCAATGTACCTTGAAAATCTAGACTAAATATGACTAAAAAATTAAATAAGAAATAAAAAAATAGCAAAAAGGTACATGGTGTTCACATTTTAACAAAATATTGCAATTACAGCTATTTTACAAAAAATATATGGAGTGTGTGAGCATTACAATTTCAACCAGCTTGATTCTGTTTAAGCCCTACATTGTACTATGGAGCAGGACCAGCATGTTTCCAAACATTTTTATCTTGAATATAGTCTTCTAATTTATAATAAGCTTGTTTACTGAGTGTATTCTTTATATAACTTTTAAATTTCCTTTCATTTAGAGTTAAAATTTCGCTAGGTATTTTATTATAACATTTAACACAGTACCCCATAAAAGATTTTTGGACTTTAGACAATCTAAAACAAGGTTGATCAATTTTGTCTTTATTTCTAGTATTGAAATTATGTCTGTCGCTTATTTTTTTAAAAAGATGAAGATTTTTCCTAACATACATTATATTTTCATAGATAAATTGACAAGGCACTGTCATTATGTTAATCTTTTTAAATAGTTCCCTAAGAGATTCGCGACGACGTAGATTGTAAATTGCTCTGACAGCTCTTTTTTGCAAAATGAAAATGGATTCAATGTCAGCTGCCCGGCCCCACAGTAGAATGCCATAAGACATTATGCTGTGGAAGTAGCTAAAGTATACCATACGCGCAGTTTCAACGTTTGTTAACTGTCTTATCTTTCTAACAGCGTAAGCGGCTGAGCTTAATCGCCCCGCCAGAGATGCTATATGGGGGCCCCATTGCAATTTATCGTCTAGCGTGATTCCCAGGAAAACAGTCTGATTAACAAATTCCAGTTTTTCTCCGTTCAGTTTAATGTCACATTCGCTACTTCTAACATTTGGTAAAGTAAATCTCATACATTTTGTTTTTTTTTCATTGAGTACAAGATTATTCAATGTAAACCAATTTTGGACCTGATGAATAGAGTCATTTATCTCATTTAAGTTTTGTGAACGTCGGTCTATTTTAAAAATTAACGAGGTATCATCTGCAAATAACACCATCTTTGGCTGATTTTTAAGTAAGTGAGGTAAATCATTAATATAAACTAAGAAGAGGAATGGACCCAAAATCGAACCTTGCGGAACGCCCATTGTCATTTTGGACCCTAACGAGTTCATACCGTTTACTTGAACTTTAACCTTTCTATCTTTCAAGTATGATCTGAGTAAATCAAGAGCAGTATTTTTTATTCCGTAATGCTCCAGCTTCAGCAGAAGGGTTTCATGGTCAACGCAATCGAACGCCTTTGAGAGGTCGCAAAAGATTCCAATGGCATCCTGTGCTTCCTCCCAGGAGTTAAAAATGTTCTTAAGTAGGGTTACACCGGCGTCAGTTGTACAACGTCCTTTGGTGAAACCGTACTGTTGTTCATGAAAGATGGAATTTTTATTAAAGTGACGTAACATTTGAGTAAGCATCAACTTTTCAAACACCTTACTGAAGACTGGCAAAATTGATACAGGTCTATAATTGTTTGGTTCCTTGCTATCACCTGATTTGAAGAGAGGGACTACTTTACTGTCTTTCATAAGATCTGGAAAGACCCCTTGGTCTACACTGTTGTTAAATATAAAAGCTAAATAAGGAGCTACGGTTTCTATTACAGATTTACAAACTTTAACAGACATTCCCCAAAGATCTTCTGTCGACTTAATTCTAAGATCTTTAAAAGCTTTAATGACAGCTTGGGGGTTTGTGTGCTGAAACCTAAACACCACAGGGCACGCCTTAACATTCTGTCTAAGTAAGGCAGAAGAGAGCGTTGCTGAAGAATTCAAAGTTTCAGTAGTTTTAATAGGGATGCTAGAAAAAAAGCTTTCAAATTCCTGAGCTATTTCTTTATCATTACTTATAGGACCATGTGCAGTTTCTAAATTAAATTCAGTATTCCGGTTTTTATTTCTACCTGTTTCATTATTTATAATTTTCCAAGCAGCTTTTATTTTGTCATCAGCGAATTTTATTTTATTACTAATATAAAGAGCTTTCGCTGTTTTGCACACGGATTTAAAAGTTCTTGAATATTTTGCTACATACTGCTGAAAGCTAGTAGTTTTTATATGATTTTTAAGACCGTATAATTCATAAAGTTTCGCTCTGCTTTTACGAATACCAGAGGTTGCCCAGTCACTAAACAGGAACTTTGGACAGACCGTTTTAGTTTTCAATGGAAAAATACTACTAAATTGCCTGTTTATGATGGAAAAGAACTTGGCATAAAACTCATTTGGGTCAGTTATTTTGTTAAAGCTACATTCATTTAATGTACTTGATAATGTATTGTTTAACTTTTCTAAATTTGTTTTTGTAATTGGCCTAAACTTTATATGTGTTTTTTGAAATGGTGTGTAAGCACAAAATGTTATTGTTTGGCCACTGTGATCGGATGGCAATTTATTAACTATTTCCTTATGCAAATAATCACAACTGGAAAATATATTATCTATACAAGTGGCAGAAGAAGCAGTCACTCTGGTTGGTTCCTTAAAAACATTTGATAAATTATATGACTTAAAAAGACTCAACAATCTTATGCTATTGACGTTATTATCTAATATATTAATGTTAAAATCGCCACAAATTATGACTGATTTACTACTATTGCTTACTTTATTCAACACTTCTTCCATTGTCGAATCAAACAAAGGAAGATTCTGGTAATTTGGGGGTCTATATACACATACTATAACATGCTTATCTAGCTCAACACAGGACAATTCAATGGTGTGTTCAATAGACAGTCCAACAATGTCATTTCGCACTTTAGATTTAATAGACTTCTTTAATAATATCAATGACCCGCCATGTAACATGTGTTTACGGCTGAAAGCAAGAATCGTTTTTCCGTTTTATTTTCAAAACGGCAGGAGGCACACATTTTTTATGTGGGGGCACATTTATAGCAGATAAGGCAACAACTTTACGTTCTACTCTTATAACTCTAGGAGATACTTTCTTGTTGGAGTAACGTACACGTCGGCACGAGAGACGGACGCGACAGATCGTCGCTGGCTTTCGTCTCGGAGGCCACGATTTACTCAATAATTATTCAAGTTGACACAAAAAACATAAAAATAAACCTGAACCCGATTATCACCATTTCTTGACCTTATTTCGTTTTACTTGTGTTCGCGCAACACGTTTGCTTCTTCCATTCCATCGGACTTCATTTCCATATCAGACGTCACAGTTTCATTTATTTACTCATTTTTCTGACAAGACAGACGGTTCCCTTTCATTTTATCTGTAACAGGCGCAACTTACAAACGTTTATGTCCTCATTTCTTACTTAATTTAAGTATAATTCTTGATACTAAGCACATCCATTTCAATATCCTCATTTCCGCAAATTGCATTCGTTTCTCATGTATTTCAATAATAAATCGTCTAATGAAAAATATCAATATTTAATCCTGTGACAAAATTCTAGGCTTGGATTCAGGATGCAGTCCCCTCCCGCGTAACATTAAGTCCTGGATTCCCGCAAAGTAACTCCTGATTATATAATTTAGGTACCTACATCAACATTTTGTTACAAGCTACAACTCGTTACCCTGCTTCCTCATGATATTGTTCCTACGTCAGTTATCCGTAATCCGTAATTTTGATATTACGTCCATATACGGTGATATATTAATTATTTCCGGGTTACTCATGTTGCTATGTGTAATATGTAGCGTATTTTTTCTTTTATGGTCAATTTCATTACGATAGGCTCCGCTGCTCTGAGACTAGCGAAATGCTAACTTTCTTATGATTCGGGAGCGGATTATATGAAAATGCATTTCTAGGCCATTTTAATCTGAAACATTTTATTAAGTAAAAAAGCAATTTGAAATTTATTACACCAATTACAGACTTTACGAATACGTTAAAAGTTAGGGCTCATTCACATTGGGCCCGTCAACGACGATTCGTCAAAAAAGACGATAATAATGACGGTTGAACTTTCACATTGCATACGAAATCGAGTTATTCTCGATTCATCCAAGGATCCGAATAGATGTTCACACTTAATTCGTGATTCAGGCATAGTCTTCCCGACCGATCCGTCATAACGATTCATGATTTAAAACTGAAGGTTTATGAAAAAAGATGAAACGTCATTTAATATGTTTGTATCAGTCATTTTTCACGATTCCGTAAAAGAATGAACACGTAAAGCCAGATGAATAGCCATATGTATATTAAAATAACGATTTGTCAAAAAACACGAAACGTATTTGACGGATGAGTGTGAAGAGCGCTTAGTATTAAAGAGTAGATCTTGCTAAATAGTCTGTAAAACAATTGACGGCACGGTTAGCACAGTGGCTGAGCGATTGTGTCGCGAGTTCGATCCCCGCACGGAACAAATATTTATATGACCTTCAAGTAGTTGTTCCAGGTATGGGTGTCTGTGTATGTGCGTTTCTATGTTTGTAAAGGCCTACGTCACAGGAGAAATAACGTTTTATAAAAGAAAAAAGACAAACTTAGGAAATTCATGGGACAATCCATTAAAGACAGCAAGTATTTTGAAAAGGCCCAAATACGTGCGAACAGTTCAAATCAGTCGCGTAGTAATTGTTATTTTTAGAGATCAAAACTATTAAATCATCGGCACCCGACAACTTTGCCAGTTTGTGCCAGACCGTTGCGAAGACCGATCGTGTTGCGCGCGATTTCATAACAAAACATTACTACTAGCGAATTTTATCAAAGAAAATCTCTTAAACTGTGCCATTTTGTCGTTTATTTAATTAGTGTAAAATATGGCTAAAGACCACGTGACGTTGAATATGGTGAATGAAAATCACAAGATTTTGGACAAAAGTTTTGACGATGAAGTTGAGATGATCTTTGGTAGACCCCCGCAGCCTGCTACTCATCTCACGAACAATACTCACATGATGGATGCTGAGCGAGGAATTCATACACGTTTTGTAAGTTATATTCTTCTTTTAGTTGTTCTAAGAAGATAAGGAAATGAGATAACATTTTTTCTCTAATTGGTCGAAAGATAGGTTCAATTTTATTTCTCTCTTTGATAAATTTCTCAAAATAAAAACTCCTGAACAAAGTTGAATGAAAATTTTATGGTACAACTATACCTACTACACCTGAAAAATTAATCGCACAAATCGGAATAAAAACCTCGAAGTTATCGTACATAGTCATGAAAAGAAATACTGACGAAATAATCCTACTAATATTATAAACGTGAAAGTTTGTATGTATGGATGTATGGATGTTTGTTACTCTTTCACGCAAAAACTACTAAACGGATTTGGCTGAAATTTGGTACACAGATAGTTTATAACCTGGATTAACACATAGGATAGTTTTTATCCCGATTTTATGTTCCCGTGGGATAATTTTCGAGTTGTAGCGGGTGAAACCCCTGGCAGCAGCTATTAGTAAGCCATAATTTTTGTCTGTTTGTCTGTTAAAAATCCTACAAAGGGTTAGTCAGAGCAACGTTTCTATCAATTAACAACAAAAAACGTAATCACACCTATTTAACGTGCCTATGTAAGATAGCGGTCACTGACCCATCATTTAGCATGTCCGTGATTCTATGAACACATAACTTATCTGGCATGAGACTGCAAATGACGACAATAAAAAAAAAACTAGCCAGCATAGACGTACAAAAAATACCGGTATGTTGTGTACCCAAATTAGAATACTGGTTTTGATGTTTAGGAACATAACTTTTAGTATGATTATACACTCATTAATAAAACAAACAGTATTTGCGTTGATTTTCTTCATTTTTTTTACTACGAATTTCTCTTGTGTCTCGGGTACGTAACATGCAAACATATTATAAACTCACATACTCAAACGCTTAGACCCGGAACAACTACTTGTAGATCATACAAATATGTGTATATGCTCCGTGCGGGAATCGAAGCCGCGACACGCAGCGTAGCAATCCAATCGCTTAGCCGACCGTGCCGTCAAATAGTCATTATACAAGACTAATCTTCTTCTCAATCTCAAGGAGTTCAACATCCGTTTGTTAAAATCCCTTACTTATTTAAGTGGTTATTATATTCCTGTAATTGTAACAGTTTAAATAAAAAAGGCTCTGCTGGTTTCCCAAAAAATATTCATCTCAAAACGAGTTAGTCCGTCAGAATCGTGTCAAACGAATTGCAAAAATTAACATAAGTGTCCTTCCTATGTCAGGAAATCATTGTGTTGATAACCAAATAGGCAACCGGGACAACCACTAAAAGTAATGCACATATAAATTGTAATTTAAATAATAATAAAATACTTAATAATGGAAAACTTGTACAGCCTATTATTAAAATTGCATACAGGTTTTAACAATTAGAAATTGATATGTTGCACTAAGTAAAATTTAATTTACAAACTATAAATAAAAACCTACTAGTAATATTTACAGGAAAAATAATAATCCTACAAGTTTGTATGTATGGATGTTTGTTACTCTTTCACGCAAAAACTACTGAACGGATTTGGCTGAAATTTGGTACACAGATAGTTTATAACCTGGATTAACACATAGATAGGATAGTTTTTATCTCGATTTTATGTTTCCGTGGGATAGTTTTCGAGTTGTAGCGGGTGAAACCGCTGGCAGCAGCTAGTAAATAAATAAAAAACAACCTCTAAACTACACATTAGATTAAAAAAAAAGTAGGGCAAATTATGATCTATGGTGGGGCCGCCAGTGTTCATAACGTTTTTCGTAATAAATCATTATGATACCGAATTCCTTTCCGCTTAATACCACGCATTTATCCATTAACAGTAGTTTCAATCAATAATTCAACAGCAATGTAATGTAACACTTCTTTGTTTGTTGTGAGTAATGCTGAATGAAAGCTGATCACAGAAATTCAATTCTTGATCACTGTTAGAAAAGTATAATGCTACACAAAAGTTAATTCGGAAGATTTAGAAATGAAAAATATGATGTGATACCTACATAAGAATAATACGACGAATACGCAGTAAGTCTAATTTTGATGATGGTGTGGATTTTACAGTTTCTATTTGAGATAAATTAAAAAAAAAAATACATGGAAGTTTCTCCTGTATCGTAGGTTCGCTTAAAAATATATAATTTCAAAAACAATAAACACTCGAACACGGAACAACTACTAAAAAAATATTTGTTCCGTTTAGGAATCAATCCGCGACACGAAGCGCAGCAGTCAATCGTGTCGTCAAAATGTATTACTTAATGCTCTTTTCATTCGTCCATGAAAACTATAGATGATAATTATGAAAAAATTAAATTGAGAGATTTAGATCAATTAAAAATAAAAGCGCATTAATGGTGCGAAAAACAAACAAGCATGAAAAATTACACCAGTTGCGTGTTCATATTGAAACAGGAAGTGTTTTCTCCAAACTTCAATTACAGCTAATATTGCCAATGCATAACTCTCTAATTCCTAAATTCCTGTCTGAAGCCTGCCTGTTTCCAAATCTGTTTCCCTGTTCTCAATTTAGGCAGACATAAGATAAGCATCTTAGCAAAATAGCCTTGAGACCACGCACCATACAAAACCGCGATAGCCCGCTCGTGAATAACAGGTAAAAATGCGCCCCGAATTTAGAGTAAAATCATTATAAATAATATCAAATCGACTTATTTTAGCAAAAAATATTTGTTACAAAATGTTTATTATTAAATCGTCTAGGCAATTAGGCATTGTTAGTGTCAATAGTAAAATTATGTTAGGTACGTTGATTCACGAGGAGATGAATGATGAGAATCACGATACATTACTTTTGAAAGTTGAACATTACGGACTAGGTAAACTTGCGATTAGTTTAGTAAAATCTTATTTGTGTGATAGGCAACAACAAGTACAAATAAATGGTGTAAATTCACAGGGTTTAACAGTAAAAATGGGAGTTCCACAAGGCTCAATATTGGGTCCTTTCCTCTTTCTTGTATATATAAATGATCTACCATATTTACTTAAGAACCAACTACACAATATGGTGTTATTTGCTGATGACACTTCCCTAATTTTTAAAATAAATAGGCGAGCCCAAAATCTAGATGACGTCAATAATGCCCTGCGTCAGATCCATAGTTGGTTTACAGCAAACAATTTAGTATTAAATGGGGACAAGACTAAATGCATTAGATTTGCCTTACCAAATGTTAAAAATAGTAATTATGACATAGTGTTGGATGGAGAGATACTAGAATTCGTCGATAAAACGGTTTTCCTGGGGATAACACTTGATTCAAGGCTACAATGGGGCCCTCATATAACAACTCTTGCGGGGCGCTTAAGTTCAGCAGCATATGCTGTTTGGAAGATTCGTCAATTCACCGACGTTGATACCGCGAGAATTGTCTATTTTAGTTACTTCCACAGTATTATGTCATATGGCATTTTGTTGTGGGGACGGGCGGCTGACATCGAGTCTATCTTTATTCTCCAAAAGAGAGCGATTCGAGCCATTTATAATCTCCGTAGGCGCGATTCTCTAAGAGAACTGTTTAAGGAAATTAACATCATGACGGTACCTTGCCAATATATCTATGAAAATATAATGTACGTTAGGAAAAATCTGCATCTCTTCTCTAAAAGAGGTGACAGACACAACTATCACACTAGGAATAGGGATTAGTTAATTCAGCCGGGCTTCAGACTCGCCAAAGTGGACAATTCTTTCATGGGGTTCTGTTTAAAGTGCTATAATAAAATACCACAAAATGTTCTTGAAATGAATGAGACTAAATTTAAATCATGTATTAAACGCACACTATGCAAGCTGGCTTATTATAAACTAGACGATTATATCGCTGATAATAATGCTTGGCTCCATGCTGGTCCTGCTCCACTTGACAATGTAGGATAAATATTGATAGCGTTATTTAATATTCTAGTTGCAGCTGCTGAAGATTGTAAAACTGTATTTGCATTGTATAGACTCAATCTTCCTAGTATTATATAGTTTCATAGCCAGCATTGTGTGAGTACTATGTATCTCGGAGCTATCATTCACTGAGTACCTACGTCTCTTATTGACTTGAATACCCTGGCGGTTGAGAGTATGTCATGCTCACTCAAATGTCTCGCTGATGGTGGCGCGTGTGTCGGATCGTTTAGCTCCCTTCAAAATGGTTGAGCTGAATGGTGCTGATACATGTGTCATGTTCGTGAACGGGCGCTGTCAGTTGGGACTGGTCATCTCTTAGCTGCCATGGTCTATTTTAATAATTAATTACTTTATTTGAATTGTCTATTTTATATTTACTATGGACACTAATAAATTGCCACATCGTTCTCACATAATGTACCTACCATCTGATGATGAATGATGTAACCAAAGATCTGTAATAATTTTGGCGATTGAAAAAGAGTGTCCATGGAGTTTCTTGCTCATTCTTCTCCATAGATCTACGATTTGAAATGAGCACCTACGGTACTTTCACAGTTTTTATGTCTGTGTCTGGGACTGTAGCACCATAACTATTTTTAGCACTAGTTTTATTTTTTGTCTTGACATTTCAAAAGTGCCTATATTTGGCTTAGTTGAAATAAACGATTTGATTGATTGATTGATTGATGCATATTATGTATTTTCAATAATTAAGTATTTCGCATTTATATAGTTTCGTTACATGGAGATTTTTTAATAAAATACTCCTTGTAAGGAGTATTTTATTTATTTATTATTATTTTTCCTGTACAAATTACTAGTAGGTTTTTATTTATAGTTTGTAAATTAAATTGAAAAATTGGTAAATAAAGAAAAATACCATTAATGTGAAATCAAGATTATGAAGAAATGTGCGTGTATTTTGTTTTGTATGGTTTCGTTTATAAATAACAAGTAGACATAACTTTAGAAAACCAACCAAGAAACGGTTCCCGCGTTTAACGTTTTGGTTAAGCTAATATTAAAGTTTGTATCTGGAGTGTAACCGGTTCCATATAATAATAGGTCATTACCTACTGATCATTGAGACTCGATTCTTGTATAATTTTGCATACAACTGACCTAGGGCTTTACCAACCCATTCACAAAGGTTCTACAAGGGCATCAACTAAAGGGTCAAGAAACGACTTTCGCTTTTGATTCGTCGAAAATGAGTCAATGAATTGTATGCAAAGATATGCAAGTTGTTTCGTTCACTTGATTTGGCTAACAAAGCATTATTGATTGGATCAATGAAGCTATTTTAGTTTATGGGACACGGGATTTTTTCCTTCATGTTTTGAATCTTGAACGAACCGAGGATTCAGGATTCTGGTATTATGGGCCTGAAATATTATACAATGAGTTTTGAAAATAAATGATAAGAGTTACCTATTCACACTTGTGAATTGTTAATTATTTATTGTACCAGAGTAACGTATAGTGATTTTTAAAAGCGTCGAATCTTGGTCAATTTTGACTTACGTAAAAAAAGAAAAATACGACACAATTTTTTTTTTTAACATAACTTATTTATTTATTTTATCCTTTATTTCAGGCATGTAACGGCGCATAAAACACAATAAACGTATAGATATAAAACAATAACTATAAAACGAATACATATTCTATACAATATATTTAAAACTACTGTACAAGAAGTGACATAAGGAATAATAAGATTTATTACGTCATCTTCCGTATTGCAACAAATTGTATCACATCTTGAAGTGATTCAATTCATTGATACCGCAATGTTGCGCATTGTTTAGAGATATTACATGAAAGACTTATAGAAATTGCACTGACTAATAAACAATTAGACGACATGTCTTAAAAGATTGCATCATTGCGCAACAAATACTTAATCGTTATTTTATGCAACATTATATTCGATTCAGGTAAGTTATCGATTACGGTTAGTAAAGATGAACAATAATAAGTGAAAAAGTTGCAATGCAGTTAGTATTGCAACTGTTGCACGTTTTCGTATTTTACCATTTTTGGTGTTTTTAAAATTAAGGACAATATTCAACTGATGATTAAATGAATTATTAATCAATTGTGAGTCACTTAGAAGAAAAAATAAATACACGTTTTAATCTTTGTTCTTACCCTAACGAGTAATACAATCACAATTATTTATTCATATGTGAATATGGGTACAGAAGGTCTTTAAGGGTAAAATATAGTATTTATTATTGTCGATATCCTACCAAGGCATACTACAAATTACACACACATATCTGTGTGACTGGGATTGGAAACATAAGAGAAGTTATAATATAGGTACAATATAATAAAACTACAATTTATCTTGTAGATATTCAGTGACAGAGTAGGACCTTTTCTTTTGTAAAAGTTTTATAATATACTAGCCCCCCGTCCCGGCTTCACATGGGTGGAAGTCCTCTAAAACCCGGTCCCGATGGTTACAAACACAACAAAAAAAGAATTATCCGAATCTGTCCAGCCGTTTTCGAATTATGAGCTTAGCAACTCATTTTGCGATCCATTTTATATTATAGATGATTATATTGTTATAAATATATACCTATATTTAAAACGATTCTTTGTCTTTCAAGCGTCGATATCATTTATCTCAAGAATTGAGTTTGGTAAATGGTTATTTATGTGCATGGAGATAAAAACGTGGTAACTACAAATGGATCATGCGCACACGCAGTTAATTAAAATTTCTGATCTCATCTCACGCTAATCAGAACATCGTCACTGGATATTAACGTAGTGTACCGAAATCATTCGAGAAAAGGTTTCTTTTTCAAGGAAATAATAATAATTGGTTGTTTACTAATAAAATCCTATTAAAGTTTTCAATTTTAAAATAGTGATATTTCATTTTCTACAAATTATTGTTTAACCTGCAATTAGTTGTTACACCCCCTTGACGGGGCAGGGGATAGATGAAACCAACCCGTTTTTTTTGTGTAGAACTTATTTTGGAAAAATTATAATATTTTGGAATAGTAGGAATATGTGATGGCATGGTTATGTGATAAGTCGACCAACAGCCTACCACCAATGTCTCCAAGACCTCACAGAGGGGACTCTTATTTTGGAGGTAGTAAAATCATCAAATTATTCCTCCAAAAAAAGAGATTGTCAGATGCTTACTGACTAAAATTCATCTCATTATGTCCGGTTTGTTTAAACAGTGATTCGACTGATTAGTTACAACAGTGCGAGTCTATTTTGATCCCAAAGCAGAGTAAAGGCCTCTTTTCATACAGAGAAATCATTGATGAGTTTTACTAGTTGCGCGTGAGTCATTGTTGCCAAACTTTACTTTTTGCGTCAAACGGCGGGTATTCCATGCGAAAGGAGAGCGTACATAATTGTACGGTAACATGGTGACTATGAGTGAAACCAGTTTCAAAAAACCCAGATATGAAATCTACCAGTCATCATTTTTACCAACTAAGGTACCTGTTTGACACCGCTAATTAATCATACTTTTTATGAAATAGTCAAAATATGATTCTCTCGTAGATTTTGTATGACAATTGCAAACTGTGACATCGAAAGTTAATTATGTGACTTTATTGATTTCTGAACTGCTAAAAATCCCAATTTTTGAAAAAAGTATTATTGAAAAAAAGAGAAAATGAGAAATTGTGTTCATTTGATTATTGTTAATGGTGTCAAGTACCTTATTATTATTATGTGGCATGCCCTTATGAAACCAGTTATGATTTTTTCAATCTTATGTGATGATTATGAAACTACAATCAATGTTATAGGGACTTTTTAATTCATCTAAGCCTCACCAAAGTTTCAAACTCTTTTAAATTATTTAGATTTTTCCTGATCCTAAAGTTTTCTTTTTAAACTTTACCTCACACTAAGATCTTTTCGTATATCGTGGTCTCGTAGGTACGTTAACAAACATTTAAATCCACATTTATGTCCTATTCGTGTAGGTCGTACAGCAGTAGTAGCTTGCTGAGAATCGAACTCGCAACACATGCTCTCAGCCACTGCGCCTCCATAGTAGCTGTTGTTTTTAACAAACAATGTAGATGAAAGTATAAACAATAATATTTATGTCACCAGATGCGGTTTCCAATTTCCCAGTAACAAAAAACACTAGTTTATGTATATTGTATACTCATTTCTTTCTCTCCCTGGGAAAGGTGAAATGAGTTGAAATGAGAGGTGCATGCAACTGAAAGTTCCTTTAACTCTTATCCCATGTAACTTAGCGTCAATTTTCAATTTACTTTTTCATTTCTATCTTTTACTTCTTTTCCTTTCATGTCTTGCCTCACACGCACGTAGGTACAACCTTCGTTGGTCCCGGCTGTCATTTGTAGATCTTCGACAGTCGTTACTGTTAGTCAGAAGCTATAAGTGTGACAGCCAGTCTTACTATGGAGTATCGTATTACCCAGTTACTGGGTTGTGGAGGTGCGACAGGCAATAGCTCCAAGTAAAATAACGCCTTGCCTCAAAAAATTTATCCATTTTTTCTTTAGTCTTTATTAATTGGTAAATTACCTGAAAATAAGCCCTGAAATCCCCTTAAACTTAATTATGAGTCAAGCTTGGAGGCTGCGGTTGCGCCGATCGCCCCGGACATAACCGACTAGTGACGAAGTTTCCCGATTTCCTGCGTTTTGCCAGTTTGATTCGCGACCTCACCGCGTAATGACGTCATGACTAAAAATGGGCAACAAACTTGAAACTAATTGGCGGACACGCGACAAACATGTGAGTAAAATCATTATCATTTGATGTTGACAATCTTGCATCACGCTCTTCTCTGTTAGAAATGCTTTTACAGAAAACCCGACTTAATTATCTTGACTGAATGTTAAATGAGGTAATGAAACGGACGCGGTGTGAAACCGGCACTATGTATAAATTGCTAGACCAATTATTTATACTGATTTTAACGAAAATCTTCCAGTCACTTAGGATTGAAGTGCTGCGGGAATTCGTGGTGCTACATTCATAGATGCAATTTTATGTAATGACAATATTATAATACACTAGCGCCGCGGCAAAAGGGCTTCAATAGTGGCGCGGACTCTATTCATTGACACGTCTCAATAATGACAGCTGTCAAGTGACGTCAATATTTTCGTTCAAAAAATGTATGACATCTATTCTGTAGGGTTCGTAAAAAGATAATTATATAAACATCCGTTTGATTGATATCGAGAATTGAAGATAACAAAGACTCTGTAATCTGTGACTGTAATGAATAAGTTTGTTAATAGCTTCTCATACGGCTATTTATAGACAAGTTACTCGTTCTATCAAGTATTTCCGCATCCTTATACGGTTTCTGGGTGCTGAGCTGATTATAACATAGTAAAGTAAGCGTTAACAAAGAGCTGCATTTAAATTAATTTTATTTGACCTTATCTTAAACTTGCTGCACTTTCAAAGATGCATGATCCATGCAGTATTTTATTAGAGAAAGTTCTAATATAATCTTTGAAATTAATACCTACATGGCAATTCAATTTAATTTCAGATAGTTAAAACCAAAAAATAATTACAATAAGTTCCGTTATATTCAAATGACATTGATTTACTTATTTAAAGAACACTAATTAGGTAATTACTTTATGAATACACACCATAATATGTATTTAGACTGTGATTCAAACAATTTCTTAAAACTCAATTGATTACCTACTTATAGTTAATTTATATTTAATATGCAACGATTAATATATTTATTAATTTTTTACGATTTATATTTAATATACCTTGGTCAGAGGCTATGCTTAGCCATTCAAAGAGGCAACGCCGCCAGTCTCTTGGGCACTTTACCGGCTGACAGCGTTGAGGAGGAATTTTTCGATGCTTTGTAATATTTTAATTTAGTTTTTGGTTTATGTACAGTGTATTTCTTTTTTTCTTGTTTTGTTTTTTTAATTAATTAGGTGTAATTTATTTATTTTTGTAATACCTAGTGTTAAGATGACATTATATGCAAAAAAATTAAATTACTTAATTAAATGATTTTATAAAACACATAAAAAATAAAAAAGGTAAGCGTCTTTTTGTTACTAATTTATTTTTTGTAAATTCCTTATTATTACTTAGCAAATTCTTACGTACCTAAGTAGATTGAATCATGCGCGTCACAGGAATAGGCAAAAGCAAAGCATTTAGAAAACTTTCAGACTTTCCTTGCATTGTTTTTGTTGGCTATTGTTTGTCTTATGTATTAGTAATAAATAACATGCTATGACGTTGGTATGTTAATCAGTTTCTCGCTTTATAACTGACAAAAAAAAACAATTAGACATAATTATGAATAAGAAGATCATTCACGCTCCATACATTTTGGGCCTTTTCTGAAAGTGCCGGCCAATGAAAAAAATTGGAACCTATGAATAGTACTAGTCATTCGGAGCAATAGTTACAGTTGTAGGATTGCTCTTGGCCAAGTTATACAAGTTCGAAGATTCGTAATTTTCATACATTTTTAACTAGTAAAAGTGCCGAGAAACACATAATAATGATAAGTACTGCTCGAACTACCGACCTCAAGTAATTAAACACAAAATAACATCACGCCTGAAATCTCTGAAGGGTTAGGCAGAGGTGTACCCAATTAAAATGAATAATAATCACTTTATTTTTTGTGAGAAGAAGAAAAAACATGTTAAAATATATAAATCTGCTGGTGGGGCCAGCATCGGGAACAGAATCGAAGCTGCCTGTGGTAGGGGTCTTGGGAGAGAAACCTTCTAACAGTACGAATCGTTACCAAAAGCAGTGCTTTTTGAATCAACCCGTTTTTTGGGAAATAAAATTATCAAATCATTTATCTCGGGCTGGGTTGAGCTGGAGAGACTGTCAGACTCCTGCCGACTAAAAGTCCACATTTTCACTTCATTTGGTTGCCCTTTGCGTTCCAGTTACTAAGATAGACGACGACCCGGTACATTTCATTCATACATTTGTTGTTTTCTGAAAGAGCCTCATAGCCTTCGGAATGCGATACTGTCGGACCCTCAATTAGCGGTGGGACAGTGCACTACTTTTGGTCACGATTCATACTGTTACGAGGTTTCTGAGTTTCTCTCCCAAGACCCCTACCACAGGCAACTTCGATTCTGTTCCCGATGCTGGCCCCACCAGCAGATTTATATATTTTCTTCTTTTCACAAAAAATAAAGTGATTATTTTTCATTTTAATTGGGCACACCTCTGCCCAACCCTTCAGGGATTACTAGCGTGATGTTATTTCATGTTGAAATGCTTGAGGTCGCTAGTATGCACTTTCAGAAATTAAAAAAAAAAATGAAAATCACGAATCTTCGAACTTGTATAACTTGGCCAAGAGCAATCCTACAACTTTTGTGCCATAATAACTATTGCTCCAAATGACCAGTACTACCCATTGGTACCAATTTTTTTCGCTGGCCACCGCTGGCTTTCAGAAAAGGCCCAACAAAAATGATCTCCTTTATGGAATAAATAATAAGCTATGCCTAAATGAAATAGATATCAATGTCGAATAAAAATCCCTTTTTTCTTTGGGTCTATTAGGATAGGCTAGGTTCGTCACCAGAATTCTTACATAACAAGATCAATGATGATTAATACTACATAAACGATGAGTGGTTATTACTTTGCTATGTTAATTTTTGGCAACATTTACTTAGATATTGCGCAATTTTAAATGTAGATTTGCAGGTTAGAGGATATAGGATTCGGTTGATAGAAATTATGAAATTGCATCACAATTTTATAATAATGTAACGTCCTGGCTGGTTATAATAGAATCTCTATGGTCTCTATCTTAACCTTTTCTCTAGAATGTCGAGGAATCGAGGAACCCTTGAACACGTGCTAAAAAAAAAAATGAAAATAATTAAAAAAATTAATTGTAATAAGGACAAGGAAATGAAGTCCGAAACTTATTTTAACACTAACTTTAGTTTTGTGACTTACAGGACTTTTACCACGAGCTCTTAGCGCGATTCAGTTTAGGTTGTGGGAAAGAAATAGAGCTATACAAGTCGTCTAACGTCATCTCTTTCCCACAGCCTAAACTGGATCGCATTAAGAGCTCGTGGTAGCCCCCCTGATCAAGCATAGAAAACAAAACAAATTATACGACGACCACCTCTTTCCAAAGTTTTTTAAAAAGAACAGAGGGAAAAGTCGTCATAATCGAATGTTTTCAATAGTATGTATCGTACATTCCGATTTTAACCACAATATAAGTTAAGGAAAAATTATCACATATAAATTATATTTTCATATATCCAAATATGTGCTTTACTTCCTCAGTTCTTAATAAATTCCTACAAATTATTCAATTTAACTAGATTCCTACGTACGACAATCTACGTCACATATTTGTAACAAATGAATTTCCTGGTTTAAAAGTTGGATAGGCATTTAGTAATAAAGGAACATTGCCAAATATGTACTCAACTTTTACTACCAAATACCTACTCTCTCATAATCCTATGTTCCATTATGATTAAAAATTAAAAATTCGTAAAATCATCAAATAAAGGACTTATTTGATGACTAAAACCCACGGTGCCCTTCAAGAGCCCATTATGTTCCAGGGTCACGGTAATTTGATAAGTCTCCTTAATAGTTGTTTCAACAACAATATTATTAGTTTTCATAATGTTTGGGATGTACCTGTGCGCAAGAGTGCAACTGTTTCAGTTTTCGGAAGTTTCAAGATGAATGATGCACAAATAATGTTTTAAATAGATTTATATAAAAATAAAATTTTTAGACATTCAATTAAGTACTTTTTTTGTTGTTAAAAAGCATCCCTTTAGGTATATGGGGAGATTGGGAAGTAAATAAATGTGAAGAAGGGGGTTACAATCTGTATTTGCTATAGTCCCTACTTCTACTTATTTTTTCTGGTAAGGAAAAATTTAACGAAAACTTGTTGGGTGATTTTATTTTATTAAAACAATATAACTTTTTCTTAGAAAACCGAGATAGTAAAACTGTTCTTAAAATAAAAATAACAGCACTGTATTAACATTATCATTTCATTGCTTGACGTATACGTACACATAATTCTGAGACGAGTGCAATGACCTCCGCCCACATATTGACTCATTATTAACATAGCTTAAATTAATAAAGCCTTCACGTCATACACAGAAAAAACCTAGGTGATTTCTGGAACTAAGAATGATGAAATGATTTCCTATATCAACATGTCATAAGATTATGTAATCCATAACATTTTATAGATAAAATTTCAATTGAATGACATACGTGTATATTATTCGAATAATTGAATAATTGAATTATTAAGGTGTAGAAATAGAGGAAGGCCTAATATGCTACCTTGTGGAACTCCAACTCTTCTTTATGATAATAAATAATTTAAAAGTAATTAACCCATTTTTAATTTATATTTGCTTTTTCTTCTTTATATCGACGTCACAACATTGTTAATACTTATTTTAGACTTGATTGGCTCAATAAATTAGCACTTTGGAGGTGTCGGTGGCATTTTAGTAGTCCATTTGAGCACAAAGGAGAGGATCACCATCTGTAAACTACTTGCAAGTCCCTGAAGCATTTCCAAATCCTAGTTAGGATGTATTAACTCCAACTTAATGAAGAAGAGTTAACCCAGATTGGCAAGAGGGTGTGAATATGGAATTGTGTCGTAAACATGCAGTCGAAATGTAAACTGCAGTATTTCTAAACAGTATTCCCCAATAACTGGGTTGTACAGCTTACTGTGTGAAATAGGTATCTGTGATCAGTATGATGCATGATGAAAATGATCGCTTTCCTTCCTATCCCTTGATGCAATATCGGAGGCTCTGACGTTCATGAACTAATGACTAAGTATCTGTTTATGTAATATAGTGTTATTTACGTAGAACGTAGAGAAAAAGTTGAGAAAATAAAATTGAGTCACATGGATTTTCTTTACCCGATAATTACCTATACGAAAACTTTCTTACATATTAAAACACTTTTAAGTCTAAATTCTTGTCACATACCTAATTTTCTTACACGTGCACTAGAATTTTGTAATCCGTAGTACCGGTAGTATTAGTACACAATAAGCGAAAACTGCCCATAAAATAAAAAGTACCGAAGCAAACAACTCAATGAAATTTTAACGGAACCAAATGACAGAAGTATTTTGCGCTTAATCAGAAATCATCTAAATCGGTTCACATAGTTGAAAATAATGAGGTTACAAACAGAAAAAACCTGCTGATTTTTTGAAGTCAGTTTAAAATCATCCAATATGGTGTAGTCTTTCAGATGTATACATGTACAATCAGTTTTACACTATTTAAAGAAAATATTACTCTATAAAATAAATCATTGACCACACAGTTGTGGTTTATAATCTTAAACTGGGGTTCAAAAACCTGTCGAGGTTAAAACAGTACATATCTGCCAACGTCAGAAACTCATAATGATCTCATATGTTGACTGAAAGCAGCTGTAAATATAATCGCCACTGGTTTAGAAGTGTGTTTAATTACTTGAGTTTTACGCGAAAAAGCAAATTTAAGAGAATGAGTCCGTGATACTTTTGCTTGGTTACGAAAACTGTTTTACAAATCTTTCTTTCATGAAATAAGTAAAGCTACTTTGTGCTTTACAATAAGAGGCCTAACACGAGATTTCAATATTTTATTTACTTGTTTATTGTATGGAAAAATAACAAAGCGCCTCTAGTGTACAGACGAGGAAATAATTTTTTCAACACATTTGCTCGTAAAATGCATTTACAAAGCCTGTATACATTTTTCGTAAGTTAAAAATTACTCACCATACAACGGAACGTGCGGTAAAATCTGTACTCTCACCTAAGCACCTATTTTAATGCACGCCCCGTAGTATAGCACCGTGCATTTTCTTTACGGTTTTTTTTTTATTTCCAAAAGAATAAATAAAAGAATTCCACCAAAGAGTTTCACATTATGTGAATAAACAACCTGACTGATCGAACCTCCTTGGAAGCGCTTTTGCTCAATACGTTGTCTCACTTTAGAATACTAAAGAATAAATGAGACGAAAGAAGTAGTTCTAATTTTGACCACGTGCATGTGGCGCCATTTACAAATTGACGCCATTTTCAAAATTGTTGAGACTTTTTCCACTGTTGGAAAAATGTGTTGAAAAATATTGTATGACACATGTGCAGAAATTGGTATTTACAAACTCGTGACTATGGTAAATAAATAACTATTTCCTTCAAATTAACGTTTACTTTACGTCACAAAAACTGGTAAAGTCGTGATAGAGCCTCTGATTTCACAACTTACGGGTGTTATGGCGACTTTCCCCGTAGAGAAGTCAAAGTGTACAAAATATAACTAGAGCGTCTTTTAGGTTGGAAATCTGCTTTTCATTGTAGTTATGGGTTGCTTACATTATGCAATAAGGGTAGGTAAATATCTTGTTATGTTAAGCTAACCGTTTCTCGTGGTTTCATGGGCCTCGTAAGGGTAGTAAAATACTGTTATTTGAAGAGCCTATTAGACTTCCTCGATAAATGCACTATTTACCAAAAAAAGTTATTTTGAATTCAAACCATTAAGCTGATATATTAGGTATTTTAACGGAACTAATTCTTCAGGTTTATGATATAAGTAGGTATATAGGTATACATCCTTTTTCTTTTTTTAAACATTGCCCCACACTTGGAATTTCCCCAATAAAACCTACCTAAACCTATTGCTCAGAAATACCTAAATTACATCGAATTTTCTAAATAACAAATGAATTTAACGATCGTTTTGCATAGAGAACGAACCTACATAATTACGAGTATTATCTAAAGATGTTAATATTTGGCGCAATTAGTGTGGAAGCGTTGCTGTTTATTTGTGATTCCTGCGTAGGCGCCGCGCGGCTCCAAACGGTGTCGTGAGGTCATTGTCAAGGGCACACCTCAGTGCCTTTTTTGTTCCTTTGATATAGTGTTTTTGTCAAAGACGGACACACGAGTGATTTTATAATAGATGGCGCAAAACGTCACCGTAAGTTGTTAGAAATGGATTGAAGAATTCGACGCAGAAGGCATGAACCTCGGTGACTAGGTTGGCAAAAGCATTGGAAGTACTAAATCCGGAGTTAACAGGTTCATAATCACGTTTAGAATTCTTTCCATAGAAAATTTTTGTCCTTATAAGTGTTCCGTTAATCATTCGGACGTACGGAACTCTAAAATATACTCAAGAAATTAAGAAAATTAAGTATAAGTGTTTAATTAGGAAATTACAATCATTACATCTCTATAAATCAGTAACGAACTCTGATGAAATCCTGGACATATTCATATAAACCTGTACACTGCTTCAGTACGTCTAGTAGAGCTGATTCACAAATGGTTCTAGGATATATACGTGTATATGTACGTATGTAACCTAGGTTTCGATGTAGTAGCCAAGTAGGTACAACCTTTGAATCTACATTTTGAATTGATTCATTATTATTAATCTAGTCAAATTCGTATAATAATAACTTTGGTTTTTGCATAAATGTAGGTACTTCAATTCGCACCTAGTAGAATGCGTATCAGAATTGTGTGGATATTATAAAGTTATGGCAGACCACAACAAACCACATCCTTAATGTGACCACATGTTACTGATAGCTGTGCTTCTTGTTTATTTTTCAATAGGCTATTTGACAACTTAAAAATAAACCATTAATTGTGGTGATCCTAACAGATAGTAGCGTAAAAATACATGTTTCACTTTATTTTAAACGAAGAAAAAACATATACCTATTTGTGTAAAAAGAATAATTTTAAATCGTTTCCCACTTTGTAAATAGCTAATTACCTATTAAATTGTAAAACAAATTAGTTGTAGGTAAACATTACCCAAAGATCTGGGACTAGGTCAAGGTTGATACGTTAATTAGTGTAGAATCTATTCAACTACTTGATGCCCTAAATTATTTGTTGTGTCGTTTGTATCCATTCAGATTGCACATTACGTACTTAAAAATAAAGATACCTACCTGTTGTCTACTGCAGGGTCGGACTGTGAGTTTGTAGAGGCTATCTATCTATCTATTCTATTATCTATTATCTATTTATCTATTTACATATAATAAAACTGTAGAAAAATTATTTTTGTACATTAAAAAAAAACTCAAAAAATATAGCCAGGGTATTAAAGGACAACCAATAGAACCCATTTCTAGCATTTTTAGAATTTTTGTCTGTTTGTCTGTTTATCTGTTTGTATGTTTATTTGTCCAGGTATCACGTAAAATGTACAAAATTAATGTAGATAGCTTTTATACACAACGATTAAGCGTAACTTGGAGAGGAATTTAGTTTTTGTTTCATTGGAATCGGTTCAGTCTATCAAAAGATATTTGAATTTAAAGTGTTTTAGAAGTAAAATTACGGGTGCACTCTGGTCTCACAATTTGATTTCGTACGCCAGTCGCGCGATCTAACTTCGAATTCGAATACCAAAACTACAACGCACGGCAGATGGCGTTAAAAGAAAACCTGGAATAGACGTGTTTAAATTGAAGTAACATTATGTATTTTGTTTCATTGTAATC
The DNA here is from genome assembly GCA_028554685.1 of Agrotis ipsilon. NCBI lineage: Eukaryota > Metazoa > Arthropoda > Insecta > Lepidoptera > Noctuidae > Agrotis > Agrotis ipsilon. The sequence continues at coordinate 784,156 of CM052956.1, forward strand.
GGTTCACATAATATAAAAATATAAATTAATTAAAGCAATATTTAAAGGAATCATAGAGTAGAACAGAATGGAATGGAATAGAATGGTGTGGTGTGGTGCGGTGTGGTGTGGTGTGGTGTGGTGTGGTGTGGTGTGGTGTGTAGAGGAGTGTTGTGGTGTGGTGTGGTGAGAGCGGGCATTAGGAAAATAGTCCTACATAAACCTGGAATACAAGTGTCAAATATTTTTGATTAATCTAAGAATATTCTAAATACACGGTTTATATGAAAAACGTGGCCTGAATTAAGCGCTTGCAATTAAAAAATACATTGTTAAATTTCGTCATCCACGCGAACGAAGTTGCGGGCACAGCTAGTTAAAAATAAAATTAAATCAATATTTGACAACACTGTTGGCGTAGTGGCGGGGTGATCAACTGCTGACCAGCGTGTTGAGGGTTCGATCTCCGCAAGCAATTTTTGCATGATCACCAATTAGTTGTTCCGGGTCTGGATGTTTGTGTATGTTAGTTTCTATGTTTGTAAACGTACCCACGACACAGGAGGAGAAATTCCAAAGCAGGGGCAAAATTTAAAAAAAGACACTTATTTGGGTTCTGCTTAATTAACCAACTAATTGCCATTGCCAAAAAAACTGTCTTAGATAAAGATACGAAAAAACACAATAGTGACTATTGTCTTCAATGGGAATTTGTCGTGAGTCCTTTTTATTCGGGGTTCAGGCTCAAAAACCCCATATTGCACATCCGCTCCGGATTCTCCTAAATAAGCGAATAGTATAATTTTTCTTTAAACTCATGTGGCTAAGAGAGTGATGAGTATGAATGTTGATGGATGGAGAGGAAGGGGAAGGCCAAAGAAAAGATGGATGGATTGTGTAACGGATGATATGAATGAAAAAGGAGTAAATGATTCGGTGACGTTTGATAGGGGAGAATGGAAGAAAAAAACGTGTTGCGCCGACCACAAGTAAAATGGGATAAAGGAAGGAAGATGATGATGATAATTTTTCTTTAAAATGATGTTTGTTTTTTGAAAATAAATGAATCAATAAATCATTTTACAAAGTTATGCTTTATGTAAAGCATAAAACCTGGCATTAAGACTAACAAGTTTTATGTAAAACTGCAGCAGGCACACAAATAAGGAAAACTTTGGCTTATTTTTCAGAAACCCGACAACTTCAGGATAAAATAACAAGCGGTTTTATTAATTAGTAAAACAACAATTATTACGAACTATCAAGGTTTTCAGATATACGAGTATTATGAGGGGAATAACAAAGTTAAAGTCCAATAAACCTTCGAAGGATATGACGTCAGTTCGAAACGAATTAAATGCCTGCTTCTCAGTTTCTTGACGCTGCTAAGTGGAACCGACATGCACTTTCTGAATCATAGCTTTTTTAGCCTTGATTAGGACAAAATGTTGGATTTTCCCAAAGAATTACTAGATGATTAACACCTTCGTGGTTGCATTTGAGGAGGAATTCGGCCTTCTTATGTTCTCAGAGCTGATAAAAGGCCGGGATTTACAAATGGTGACTTGTCTTTGCAGGGTTGTGGTCCAGGTTGGGTAAGGGCCATTTAGTCATACTTCTTATTAATCAAACGTGATAGTATAAGTATACCAACATTGACTTTGATGATGTTTATGGTTATACAACTTCCAAATGCTGATTTAGGTGAATTAAATATTAAATTAAGGCTGGAAATGAACACTTTTTGAACGTTTAAAACATCATTCAATGAGTCCACTTACTCCCACGTATACATAGTGGAGTATAAGGGATTGTCAGATTTGTTCTGACAAAAAATTACTCTGTTTTTTAATTGCCATTTGCGTTCCGGGGCTGCAGTAACCTCTTTTCCACGACCTACTTCTTTGACGCCAAAATAACATTAGAAAGAACATAGTAATATTAGTAAAGTTTACGTTATTGCATGCTGCAAATATCTGCAATTCTGGCAATGATGATGCTGCTGATGCGATTCACACCAAAATTGCAACTAGTTAAGATAAACCTATACGATTTATTTCGGTAACACAAACATTGACTCCCGCGCAGCTGACGAGTGATCTTGTTAGTTGAACACTTATTAATTATGTAAATGAAATGCTTGGCACCATGTTCGCAGCTGTGCTGAGCCATCAATTACCTAATGAATAAATAACTTGGTATTTGACCCTGATCAAGTACTTACTTTACAATAAATATGTATTGTAGTCATTGGTCTCATTGGTCATAGTTGGGTGGGTACCGCTAGCAACGACGATATATTACTAGACTCCTAATAACAGGCCACCGATGTCTGTCAACACATTAGGCAAAATAGTAGATTATTAACCAAGGGGATAAAGCAGGGTCTTCTGTCGCGGGTGGCGAATTAAATCGTGAGCGTAACGAAGGACTCGAGGTTTACTCCCGAGCGTAGCGAGGGTGTTAAAAACTTAAATCACGAGCGAAGCGAGGGATTTAAGACGAGTCCTGAGTGTAGCGAGGGATTTAAGTTCACCCAAGACTAAGACAGCTTTATCACCGAGGAAAATACTCTACTTTTCGTACCATTTGCGAAAAAAATAACACAGTAATAATATGAGATACGCATTTTAAACATTAATATTTAACATTAACTTATCTATAAAAATAAGTAAAAATAAACTCAACGTTTATGTATTTGAAGAATACAAAAACGCGGCAAATTAAAAAAGCAAAGGCATCAAGCTCATACGGCCTCGTCGGTTTTCGTAATTTTATTTAACTAGATGAAAATCCGGCTTCGCTCGGGTGAAACGTGTGTCCCAAATACTACACATCAAGGTACTAAATGTAGGTGTCACGGTAAGTCATAGGCCGAAAATAAAGAAAGAAAAAAAAACTCAACATGATAACCGAAGTCAATAATGGCGGCTGCGATCTGTCTGGTCAGAAAATCATTAGAAATTTACAAAATACTCGACAATCCGAATTTTGCGGATATATGTTGTCGACTCGAAATCTTTATTTTTTAATGTTTTATTATTCTGGTTAGCTTTCGATCGAGTCTACCGTAATCTAAGTATTCCAAATTTAAATCACATTCTCTCCCTAGAGAGAGAATGAAATTCAGTACAACATTCTTTCCCTGTTTTTCACAGATTAAAAATGACTATTGTTATGTTCGCTTTTTGTGGCATAGAATGTCACTTTTTTGAGCAAGTGGTACGAAAAAGTCTTATATCCGTCTTATTTCGACCACTCCTGTGAGCCGTAAACATACCTTGAGACAGAACAGACCTTGAGTAAGCCAATCACAACGCAGTACCCCGTCCCCCTCGCTTACGTAGTACCTCAGCGAGTTGACAGAATAGTTTTTCTTCCGATCGTGCATGCGGAGTCTAGTAATATATCGTCGTTGACCGCTAGTTTCAATGCTGGGGCCACGCTGTCAAACAAGTTTTCTTTCTTAGGGTCGCGGGACTTATCAGGAAACGGGAACCCCGAAACGTAAAAGGCTATTGAAGGACACCGTGGATTATTGTCACTACAATTCTGACAGTCCCTCCCGTCCTGCCCTGAATAGCGTCCCTACTCAAAGGCCGTAGCGAATAAGACTAGCGAAGAACACTCTTGATTTTTCTGAAAAACCTTACCAATAAAATATTTAATGTTACTAGAACTATACATACCTTCTCATAGGAGCAGAGTGGTCTAGTTCAACTGCTGTACAATAAACTCATTAGTACGTTTTAACTAATAGTCGCTAATGGTGGCGCCAATTTTGCTCGTATCTATAGGTACTAATATTACAAAGCTGAAAAGTTTTTTCGGTTGAACCCGCTTATCTCAGGAATGCTGAATCGAATTGAAAAAATATTTTTGTGTTGGATAGCATATTTATCGAAGAAGGCTATAGGCTACTACCAATAGGAACCGAACAGCGGAGGTGAAACCACGGGGCTAGTTGGAAGATAAGTTCAGTGTAAGTTTTATTGAGCTGCTGTCTAATATAATGTTAATTTTCCTTTCAGAACGGCATTAAGAACAACATGGGTGAGGGCGACGAGGGGCGAGCCACGCAACCTCTGCTGGAGCCCAGTCGAGAACGACAGCAGCCGCCGTTAGCTGGTCAGTATCATAGTAAATATACAAGAGTATATCATGGTATACAGTGGAGTAGGTAGTTGTTGTTCTAATAACAGGGGAACAGAATCACAATTGTTTTGAAACTAAAATAAATATGTTTTAAGTAATAAAACTCCTTACAAACTAAATAAAAAAAAATAAGCAAATATTTTAATGCCAAAGGGGGCACATCAGAAATGCCAAATGGCATCACAAAGTATGCTATACGAACACGTATTCTATAATTCAACTTTGCTATTCTTAAATTTCTACTAAATCGTGGGTGCGTTTCTAAACTTTAAAAATTAACTCACATATACAAAATATTTGACACGTTTTATATATTTTGTCACATATACCTAAATTAACAAAGAAAAGATACTTTTAAAATTGGCAAAACGTCACAAACAAGTACAGTTTTTTCCTGCTAGTGACGTCACGAGCCACTCTCGAATTTGTCTCTTGGTAAATATTAATTGATTTTAGAAATGAAAAAATACGTGTCCATTATTTTACCAAATGGATTCATAGGATTTGCAATTTATTGATGCTGTAAAATACCGTATTTCCCCACCTTTCACTTTCAAGCAACTCATAGTTTCCTCACTTGTTCTTCAGGACCTGAGATCGACGACCTCGACGGCGATCCTCCGAAGGACGCCGCTCCGTATCCTGGCATCGACGATGGCTTGCTGGACACCACCAACAAGAAACCAGAGACACATCATGACCACGGTAATGACACCTTCTTCTTTTGTCTTTATTATTACTGATCCTCGCTGCTCGGTTGCCTTTGGTCATTTGGTGATGTTATGTGTTTGGTGTGCCTTCCCCGATAAATAGACTATTCAAAAATAAAACCATTTGAACCAATAGTTTCTGAGATTAGCGCGTTTTTAAACTAAACAAACTCTTTAGTTTTTATAATGTAGATTGGTACTCTAAAACGAAGTTTAAGGGATCATTTGAATCCAAAACAAAATAAGTTCTTAATATTTGGTTTAGTTTAGCGAAAACAATAATTACTATAAATAATTAATAATATAAGTAATATAATATACTAGCGGCCCGTCCCGGCTTCGCACGGGTGGAAGACCCGGTCTAAAACCCGGTCCCGATGGTTACAAACACAACAAAAAAAAATCTGCCAAATCGGTCAAGCCGTTTTCATGTTATGTCGTGACAACGGAAAACAGGTTTCATTTTTATATATATAGATTATACAACTATCACACAACGCCATCTAGTCCCAAGCTAAGCAGAGCTTGTGATATAAATATTTTGTGAGAGACAAGTTGCTATACTTTAGTGTAACTTAATAAAGTCGTGATTGCCTGGAGATTACGGCCGCGCCTCTCTTAGCCCCTTTGTACACAAGGCGACGCAAGTCTCCGATACCTTAGGACTTTGGTATCCATTGACGCGTATTTGTGTACAAACCTCTATGGATTTGTATTGCGATAGTTGCCTGGATACCAAAATCGTAAGGTATCGGAGACTAGCGTCGCGTTGTGTACGAAGGGGTTGACACAAGATTGCGTGTTCAAAGTGTGCAAACCCAAAAGCTCGAAATTCGCGCGGACGAAGTCGCGGGCGCGGGCGGAGTGCTAGTTCTCTACTCTATTATAACATTTGAACGATTTGAACCGTGGTATTTGAGGCAGTTTATTTACGTTCTAACTGAGACCACTTAAAGTGCTCTAATTGTAAAGCCATTAGCATCTAATGGTGTTAGTATAATGCTTTGGAAATGCCATTGGCAACTTCATTGACCTGAATAATTCTTTAATACTATTGGTTACTTTGTTAACCACAATTATGCCAATCTAATTTTCTTGTTATGCCAATTACCAGCTCTTGTGAACCCATTTAGGGCCTAAAGCAAAACTCATAATTTGTGCCCAAATAAGCTTAACAGTAGCTGTAGGGTAAAGTAAGGTTATTTGGTGAGACAGGCAATTTGGTGATAGAGTCTTGTAAGACTTTATAAACGTATCTTATACATGCAGTAATGCAAAATAATGCAACTAGATTACCACAACGATGGAAAATGTTTACGTTACATTACGTGATGTTGCGTGCATAGGCATAGGTAACATCTTGAAAGACTTTTAAAACTCCAACACCAAATTTCCTTCCTCATGAAATAACCTTAATTTACCTAAAAAACGTTTATAATGCTACTAACGGGCTATCTCAAAATGCCAAAAGGTCATAGAAATGCTGTAAGCCGACTTTTGTACAGCTTTGATAATGTTACTTAGGTCTGTCACCAGAGGGGCTTTCCACACTAGATGGGTTGTCCACATCTTAACACGAAAAAAATACCAGACTATTTTCAAATCAAACTATCTCATACTAAGGTTCAAAATTATATAGCAATCTTGATATTTAAATAAATACAAACTAGCTAAATTACTCAGTATTTATCTGCAACTGTTATACCCTCCTTAAATCGTCCATTGTCAAAACGATAAGACAGTTCTGCTAACTACACAATGTTATTAAACACCTCTTTGTGTCTTTGAATTAAGGTCAACAGAGGCCGCGGTCAACATTATACCTACATGCACTCATAACAACAGTGCACCGCAATTTTATTAGGTCACCGTTATCTAACTTCGACCGAAAGGATGTGGTCTGTCTTACTGTGATAACACCTATCAAGGAGTGTAAAATAGTAGGTTTATTTGTAGGTAACGAATAATTACTTCATCATCATCATCAGCCTATAATTTTCCCACTGCTGGGACACAGGCCTCTTCTCTAAGCGAAGGAGTGGGCCATAATCCACCACGCGGGCCCAGTGCGGATTGGTAGATATCACATATATCTTCGAATGTTTGGTTCTAGGACATGCCGTTTCCTCACGATGTTTTCCTTTACCGTTTTGAGAGCAGTGGTGATGAAATAAATTACACAAAGTAATGCGCCTGGCAGGGTTCAAACCCACGACCTACAACTCGTAAGTCGGGACCGATACCACTGGGCTACCACTGCTCTCAGAGAATAATTACTTGTAGATTACAAATATTTTGTTGTATGCGGGGACCGAACCCGCCATACGCTGCGCAGTAGTTGATCGTTTAACCACTGCGCCAACCATGCATCAATAATTATATCATTAACTTTGGCTACGATTCGTAGATCTATCTCGTAGACAAGTGCTACGCGGGCTACGGAGCGTAGCAAATTCCTGCTACGGGGCGGGGGAGGCCCGAAACCCGATAAATTAAAATTAACCGTAAAATTAGATTTTAAATTGATTTCAAATGAATGAATAATTGAGTGATGAGTTTGCATATTAGTGACGTCACAGGTTGCTAATGCTACAACTATGCACACACATAAAAAACTGCTGCTTAGGCTGACGTTGTTTTTAAAAAAAATATGGTAAAACCATTGAAATGTGCTATTGTTTTATATACTGAATCTATATTTTTAAATAAATGATCTAAAATGAGATTTATATTTTTTAAATGATACCTATGGTCCCGGGACTAACGAATTACCTTGGATCCGGAACGTAAAAGGGCTATTGAAGGACACCGTGGATTTTAGTCAGTACGACTCTGACAGTCCTTCCCGCTCTGCCCTGTGTAGGAGGACTCATTAGATGATTTTATCACGGTAAAAAAAAAAGTGTGTTTACCTATGCATTCTGAAATACAATTTATTGAGATAACTGCAAGCTGTTTAAATATAAAACTATGTATGTTACTATTTTATTGATCATTATTTCATTAATTGACCGTTAGAAAGTCGCAATTACTTCCTTAATTTGTTAATTTAACCTTTCACTAGTTTAAGTCATGATCACGAACAAAAAGATTTGTGTGATTGTTCGTTTGGTATTATTTGGCAGACACGGTCTGAAGGTCGCGCAGACGCAGGCACCGATACCTTACGACTTTGGTATCCATTGACGCGTGTTTGTGTACGAACCTCTATGGATTTGTATTGTGATAGTCGCCTGGGATACCAAAATCGTAAGATATCGGAGACTAGCGTCGCGTTGTGTACGAAGGGGTTGACACAAGATTGCGTGTTCAAAGTGTGCAAACCCAAAAGCTCGAAATTCGCGCGGACGAAGTCGCGGGCGCGGGCGGAGTGCTAGTTCTCTACTCTATTATAACATTTGAACGATTTGAACCGTGGTATTTGAGGCAGTTTATTTACGTTCTAACTGAGACCACTTAAAGTGCTCTAATTGTAAAGCCATTAGCATCTAATGGTGTTAGTATAATGCTTTGGAAATGCCATTGGCAACTTCATTGACCTGAATAATTCTTTAATACTATTGGTTACTTTGTTAACCACAATTATGCCAATCTAATTTTCTTGTTATGCCAATTACCAGCTCTTGTGAACCCATTTAGGGCCTAAAGCAAAACTCATAATTTGTGCCCAAATAAGCTTAACAGTAGCTGTAGGGTAAAGTAAGGTTATTTGGTGAGACAGGCAATTTGGTGATAGAGTCTTGTAAGACTTTATAAACGTATCTTATACATGCAGTAATGCAAAATAATGCAACTAGATTACCACAACGATGGAAAATGTTTACGTTACATTACGTGAAGTTGCGTGCATAGGCATAGGTAACATCTTGAAAGACTTTTAAAACTCCAACACCAAATTTCCTTCCTCATGAAATAACCTTAATTTACCTAAAAAACGTTTATAATGCTACTAACGGGCTATCTCAAAATGCCAAAAGGTCACAGAAATGCTGTAAGCCGACTTTTGTACAGCTTTGATAATGTTACTTAGGTCTGTCACCAGAGGGGTTGTCCACACTAGATGGGTTGTCCACATCTTAACACGAAAAAAATACCCGACTATTTTCAAATCAAACTATCTCATACTAAGGGTCAAAATTATATAGCGATCTTGACATTTCAATAAATACAAACTTACTTTAATACTCGGTATGTATCTACATACAACACTGTTGTCTCCTTAAATCGTCCATTGTCAAAACGATAAGACAGTTCTGCTAATTAAACAATGTTATCAAACACCTCTTTGTGTCTTTGAATTAAGGTCAACAGAGGCCGCGGTCAACATTGTACCTACATGCACTCATAACAACAGTGCACCGCAATTTTATTAGGTCACCGTTATCTATCTTTGACCGAAAGGATGTGGTCTGTCTTACTGTGATAACACCTATCAAGGAGTGTAAAATAGTAGGTTTATTTGTAGGTAACGAATAATTACTTCATCATCATCATCAGCCTATAATTTTCCCACTGCTGGGACACAGGCCTCTTCTCTAAGCGAAGGAGTGGGCCATAATCCACCACGCGGGCCCAGTGCGGATTGGTAGATATCACATATATCTTCGAATGTTTGGTTCTAGGACATGCCGGTTTCCTCACGATGTTTTCCTTCACCGTTTTGAGAGCAGTCGTGATGAAATAAATTACACAAAGTAACGCGCCTGGCAGGGTTCAAACCCACGACCTACAACTCGTAAGTCGGGACCGATACCACTGGGCTACCACTGCTCTCAGAGAATAATTACTTGTAGATTACAAATATTTTGATGTATGCGGGGATCGAACCCGCGTCACGTAGCGCAGTAGTTGATCGCTTAAACACTGCGCCAACCGTGCGTCATAAATTATATCATTATCTTTTGCTACGATTCGTAAATCTATCTCGTAGACAAGTGCTACGCGAGCTACGGGGCGTAGCAAATTCCTGCTACGGGGCGGGGGAGGCCCAAAACCCGATAAATTAAAATTAACCGTAAAATTAGATTTTAAATTGATTTGAAATGAATGAATAATTGAGTGATGAGTTTGCATATTAGTGACGTCACAGGTTGCTAATGCTACAACTATGCACACACATAAAAAACTGCTGCTTAGGCTGACGTTTTTTTTTTAAAAAAATATGGTAAAACCATTGAAATGTGCTATTGTTTTATATACTGAATCTATATTTTTAAATAAATGATCTAAAATGAGATTTATATTTTTTAAATGATACCTATGGTCCCGGGACTAACGAATTACCTTGGATCCGGAACGTAAAAGGGCTATTGAAGGACACCGTGGATTTTAGTCAGTACGACTCTGACAGTCCCTCCCGCTCTGCCCTGTGTAGGAGGACTCATTAGATGATTTTATCACGGTAAAAAAAAAAGTGTGTTTACCTATGCATTCTGAAATACAATTTATTGAGATAACTGCAAGCTGTTTAAATATAAAACTATGTATGTTACTGTTATAATGATCATTATTTCATTAATTGACCGTTAGAAAGTCGCAATTACTTCCTTAATTTGTTAATTTAACCTTTCACTAGTATAAGTCATGATCGCGGAGAAAAAGATTGGTGCGATTGTTCGTTTGGTATTATTTGGCAGAAACAGTCTGAAGGTCGCGAAGACGCAGGCACGAATATCTATGTATACTGTATAGTGTACATAATGTTACATAACGTAATGTAATCAGCAGTGATATGTAACCATTTTGCAGCTGCTTTTTTCACTCTTTTTCTTAGTTATTTTCACTTCTGTTGGAATGTCCTTGCAGTCAGGAAAATAGCGATTGAATTAGGTAACTCCGTGTACCTCGAGTGGAGTTTACTGGTTAAGTCGACCTAGGTCATTTGGGATAGTAGACATCATAACTGTCTGATTTAGCTATAGGACCCTCTATCCAAATCCTTACCGTTTTTGTGTAATTAAAGTTTATTTATCAAAAATATTACATCTGACTCATAACCCGCGTATTGTGAGAATTTTACGAAGTGACGAAAGTCGTCAAAAAATTTTAAGAATTTGTATAGACGGTCCCGTAGTAAAATCAGTCAGTATATATAGTAACCGTTAATCTCCAAGGGATCTATGATCAACTAATCAGTAACTTCCGTATTTTTACTTTACCCCAACAACCGAATTAAAATGTAAATAAAATAGGTTGGCTCCACGGATAACTTGGGACGTTTTCAGGGACCAACAGTGGTCCGCGTAGGTACCACCGATTAAAAACCATTGATCTAATCGGAAGATCCCCCCTTTTCTGAACTGCAATGAAGGCGCTGAACTCATTACTTTCAATAATAAATTTTAATAAATTATTTGGTGCTGCTTACTGTACCTACTTATTCAGAATTCACGTCATGTATGCTAATTCATCGGTACGTGAACGAATCAAAATTATTTTGTTCTCTTAAGTGTCGAGGCTAGATTCCTGTGTCAACGCTAGATAAACCATATTATGGTTTATCTCCTTTTATAATTATACCTCTTTTCAAGTTTTTCAGATGATGAAGTCTGTAATGAAATGAGTACAGGGGTCAAATAGGTTAGCCAAGTAACTAGCACTTTTTTGTTTAATCTGGAAATATTATTTACACTACAAAGATAAGTTTTCCTGTCTGTCCATCTATCATCAATTATGAACTAGCTGTCAGACCTCATCCTGGAGGTAATCATTCTGTTTACTATCATTATCATCAGGTCATAAGGTGGAACTGCTGGGGCACGGACCACCTCTCTGTGAGATAGTGCTCTACATCTATAACGCAGACCCATTGCTGGTGATGTTGATTCTAGTTTGTACCGGTTTCCTTACGATGTTTTCCTTCACCATTTTGAGTTTTGTGGTCATTTATACGTGATTAATAAACTCATTCATATTTCATAACTAATTCATTGTTATTTCTCCATCTCCCTAGATTCGGTACCTAACATCGTGTTGTCTCTTACTCCAGATGGCAGCGATCATCACTCGGAGCTCGAGCCGAGTGACAAGGCGTCCGACCACCACGACGACGCGGCCACCACTGACGGTAAATTACCGTGGGGGAATGACGAGCCTGACTACCCATACGGTGATTGGAACACGACAACTTACACCCCGACTCTGCCAAAGCGGAGAGGAGCAGAGCATAGAGAGACCAATCATGGGAGAGACAAAGCTAGTGGACACAGATTTCAGTAAATTACATTTGTCGATTTTCGAACGTTCTCTCTTCGCTCCACTGGTCTTCGCTTTGGTGGATTCTGGGATTTATAGCACACGAAATTAATCACCGATGAAACTCAACGTGAACAGCGACATGGTCATGGCGTATGAACTTTAACGGAACTAAAGCTACCTCTTCTCAAAAGAGGTCAGTGAAAAGGAATATTTAGACTGACGGCTCTTTAACAGTTCCGGCTGCCCGCTTTGAGTTTCCTTGGTGAAATTTACCCTTATTACTTGTCGTTACGTTGTCATACATCAGAATCTACTAAAACTGGTCAAGCAAATGGGCAATTTTAGGCTCAAGCTCAATTTATTTAAAATGCGCCACTGGAAAGTATCTTGCAACTGCTTCAATTGTTCCAATTATCGTAATGTTTGAAAGCTTTGGACTAACTTATTGCATCGATTTAAAGATAAACCAAGTCTAAACTAGGGTTTTGAGGCTGATTAAACTGCTATCCACACATTTCGGGACGGACGGCGCGTCCCTGAAGACAACTGGCAACACAGAAGGCCCTGAAATAGAAATGTGTGGATAGCTCTATAAGGCTGTTTTTGGGCATGCGGATGGCGAGTAGGTTTATATAGGTGACTCGTCGTCATGGACCACATCCAGATCAAAAAGACGAGGCTATCCTTAGTGGGCTAAAGCCCGTCTGGGTTATAGCCGTGTGCCCCTGGAACGTAAAGGGCTATTGAAGCTTCACCGTGGATTTTAGTCAGTTCAAGTCTGACAGTAGCTTCCGTCCCGCCCTGGGTGGGTCTGATTAGTTGATTTTGCCACAAAAAAGTTTGCTTTGGGCCTCTCTAATTGCCCCACCATTGCTTGGCGTATAAATTGCATGAATCATATTTTACTGCATGAAGCATGATTCTTTTAAAATATTAGGGACTTACAGGGATGGGATAAAAAACGTCGACTGAAATATTAATTAAATGTCTTACTTTTAGATGTTAACGGGCTCACGACGAGATTCGGCGATTCGCGGCCAGTATCACCTGTGCCTGGGGTAAGTAACATAAACATTGCTTGTTGATTTTTATAGTTTCCAAGACACTTAATCATAATCAGATGTTACCCGAATCTTTAAACTCATTTAATCGGCAGATTGGCAAACGCATCATTTTCTCTGAAATGAATGATTGAAAACAGTCATGTGTTACTTATGCGTTCTTAATCTTGTTACTGATGAATCACATCAAATCAACAATCAGTTATCAAAATGCTGGACTTTTTGAAGGTTTAATTTTACAAGATAGTCCCCAAAATGCCTTCCATTTCCTTGTGTTTTGGCTATAAGATACGAACATCGACCAAAATAAGAGGGTCCTTACGACAGACAGAACTACGAAACGAAAGTTTTTGTTGGCACTGACTGCGGTTCAGCGTGTCATGGGTTCGATTCCCACACGTAGCACGATGATGTACGAGTAGTTGTTCCGGGTCTGAGTGTTTTTTCTGTGAGAAATTAGTGAGACAAAAATTTTCAAAATTAATTAAAATAATCGTGTCTTCAAAATTAACTATCCTCTATGTTTCCAGGTGATTCCAGACGTGAACACGTACCAGCAGAAGAAGAACTTGGCGCAAGGCATGATGGACCTGGCGCTACTATCAGCCAATGCGAACCAGCTGCGCTACGTGCTGGAGTCCGCCTCGACACACCCCTACTACTACTCCAGTCTCGTGTTTATCTCCCTTAGTATTATCTTCCAAGTAAGTTATCTATCATCATCACCATCAACCTGTATTAGTCCACTGCTAGACATAGGCCTCTCCCAGAATACGCCACTGAGACTGGTCTTGAGCTTTCCTCATTCATTCTCTGCCGGCTGACTTTCGCCCGCCGGCCAGGTGGACTGAATACCTATCTTCACTTCACGTGGCCGGCGGGCGTTCCACACTACTTTTGCCGAGTCGTGGTCTCCACTCAATGACACGTCTACCCCAGCGGTTATCTGTATTGCGAGATATTTGGCCAGGCCACTGTTATGTATATCTATACTAATATAGTAAAGCTGAAGAGTTTGTTTGATTTCACCCGATAAAATCAAGTCTATTAATCAAGGGAGGTTATAGGCTATATAAAATCACGCTACGACCAACAATAGCCGAGTAGCGGGAAACACCTAATCTCATCTCTCTAGCATTTTCCCAACAATATTGGGGTCGGCTTCCAGTTGAACCAGATGCAGCTGGATATTAGAATTTTACATGTAGCGAATGCCTATCGCACCTCCACAACCCAGTAACTGGGTAGTACAATACGATGGTGGTGATGTCATGGTAAGACTGGTTTGCTTACAAACCAGTCCTATGTTGAGAGCTTCTGACTGTAACAAAAATGACAGCCGGGAGCCATCGGCTTTATGTGCTCACGGAGGGAACTTGCTATGACAGATGGTCATCCATCCAGCCTTTGCGGTTGTGATTATTTGGCCACGAGTAGCAACATTTAATTAGTTGGTTGCAAACACGATTGCTGAAAACTACTGAAAAAATCTCAGTAAACATATGTCTGTAATATTCAATCTCTCTCCTCTCCAGATCTTAGTGGGCGTCGGCCTGATCATGAACAGCCAGTACGACGTGAACGACCACAAGGAGCGTTGCAAGGCAGACAAGATCAACAACATGACCGTGCTCGGCATCTTCCTCATCACCATCGTCAATGTGTTCATCACCTCCTTCAGCGTCGCCACGCAAGCTGTGCCGCAGCAAACAGGATAGAGTTTCAGTTATATAATCTAGATGGCGTTAGTTCCGATACCTCAAATTGGTAGTACAAGAGAGCTTACTGATGATGCGATGCGACGCAATTCGACTGATTCCAACGACAAGTGAAAATCATCCTTATTACCATGACGTATGACATAAAACGTGTTTTCGTAAAACAAGCTCGCCACAACGACGTAAGCCAGTCGAATTGCACCATTTTTTCGTATGTAGAAAGGACGATTTTCATTTTTAATTAATAGAAATTGCAAATCTCTCGAATCGCGACATAAGGAAGCTCACGAAGTAAAAAATATAAGAAAAAGCTGATGAATAATTGATGATTATTTAAGCTTAGATATACATTTCTATTTCAGAGTAAGTGAGTATTTGTTAGTGTTCATACTCAGAGATCTACGGCCTCTTAAAGTACGGATGCCAGCACAACAAGTTACTCCAGTCTGTCAAACTTTTTTAATAGATTTTGAACTTTACTACAATAGCAGAAGGTTAATGTTCGATTAAGAAGACAGATTAGGGTAGGTTGTGGTGCTGGCTGACGTCTGTAACACACGTTTCACTTTAAATAATGTGCTTTTTAAAATTACATTTAAGCTGTGATCGGAATTAATGTCCATCTTGTTTTAAA
This sequence comes from Agrotis ipsilon, assembly GCA_028554685.1. Lineage (NCBI taxonomy): Eukaryota > Metazoa > Arthropoda > Insecta > Lepidoptera > Noctuidae > Agrotis > Agrotis ipsilon. The sequence goes on from CM052956.1 coordinate 799,610, forward strand.
AATAGAAACCACACCACAGATAATTTCTAGGAGAAAAATATCAAAGTTCTCTATCAAATAGTGTTACACGGTTCAACCGGATTGATTCCAAGAGTCATTTTAGTCAGTGTCATGATTGCATTTGGTTCAACCAGATTAAAAGTCATACATAGTTTTTATTTATAATATGTCCCATTTAATATTGTTATTTGGTACTTAGTACTGGTGTAAATATAGAATGATGTAGCCAGTTTTTATAAGAAGATAAATAGAATTGTTCAGCACTGAAATTTTGAAAAAGTTTTGAAAAATACTTAACCTTACTCCCGTTATATCAATAATCACAACTCTACTAATATCTTATGTAAGGAAATGCATTTATTAAGTACTTATGAAAATCATATCGCTTAAAAATACTTTTCAAGTGCCTTATTATATAAGTATCTCTTTTTGTACAAAGTCCTTTTTGCTCAATCTGGCTACACTGAAATTGTACCTATATAGTTAAGTACCTATTATGTTAAGATCTAAATTAAAAATCTAGCTAAATAAGTTGATCTGCGCTTATGAATAATCTTTTAGCTGTGATTACAATAGATCTATCTTTAGTATGACTTAATAGATTACAGATAGCATTATTATCTCAACTTTTACAACCTACTTGAGAATCAAGTACCAATCAAACAATATAGCGTAGGAAAATGAACCTTATAGTCAATAGATATGTTTTAATAGAAATTGACAATTGTAAACTATAAACTATTTCTCATGATTATTCTGATTTATCTTTTATTTTACATCACTCACTAAATCTCAATTATCCTTTTAGCAAAGTTCAAAAAAGGTTCTCAATTCTACTGTATTTTTTAATATTTGTTACCTCATACATAACTTACTCCTTTTTACTTCGATGCAGTATATATATCTCTTATTTGGCTCCATAAAAATTCTTTCAGTTTAGTTCAGTAGCTTTTATGTTATGAGCATTTTTCGCATATTTTGAACTTGGACGATGTTATTACCGGTACTACAAAATATTTTTTTTGAACTTAAAAGGGTAAAATAAAAAAAAGACGGATTGCAGTCCGGGAGTGCCGGCAGAAGTGAACACTAAGCACACAGACGGCTGAGCAATGACACGGTAATTTACTGCTATGGATGTGGTGTTACAAGACCAGTTACAATATCCAGTCTATTCAATGAATCTAATAAAAATAATGTAAAATAAGAATACCCGATCTTATTCAAAAGACTGATTTATAATAATATAATCATTCTATTTTGTACTTAGTTGTAAAAAATATGTATTTTATATTCATTTAATCAGCTAATCTCATTTAGTTAAGCTAGTCTTAAGTATTTATAATTTAATTTGTACATTAAATAAAATATATTTAAGTTACCCATACTTATTGTTTAATTTACCCCTACCTCCGAAGTTTACGACAATATCATATGGACCAATACGCATACACCAAATGGGTGACTGAACTTCTTAACTGAATCCTAAATGACTTTTTTGCGAATTCTGTCCACCAGAGAAACTTCGAACATTGCTCTCTCCATTCTCCATGGCATGGCACGCTTAGCGCCTGTGAGTTTGACTTTTCATGTTTTAGTAACGTAAACTGGATTTTTCCGTTAATTTGATGGAAAAAACACAGGTCCTCGTTTTTATACTAACTAGTGGCGCTTTTTCAATTTTCCATACAGTGAGTACATACAGTCAAGATTCTTGGTTTTCGTAAAGCGCCATCTCGTAACATTATTTGAAACTAAATAAGATACTGGGACATCAGTAATATCATAGTACTACTAATACACAACAGATGGCACTATGCGTCTCTAAATGGCAGGTTTTGTTTCAAAATGTCCATTTCATTTTTTTGTAATAAAGTCTAGTTTTGATCAAAAAGCCTATTTTGGGTCTAATTTTAAAATGGCTAAAAGCAGTTTGCCTGAACAGCGAACTGCCTTAAACTGACGGACGATTTTTTGCTATGTAAACGATTACGTCTGTTATAGAGTCGAATTTTGACTGAAACTAGCACCATGAACATTTAATTTTTTAATCTTTTGACAATCCAAAACTGCCTGTAACCTGCAACTGCAAGGGCCTACTTGAACTAATAAAAATGCATTGTTTTAGATTATTGTGATGAGCCAAACAAAAGGAAATGAAACTAAACGTTTAAACTTAAAATTATTTATTTTAATGACTGTGAGAGATTGTTTAACATTATGAACTAAATATCTAATAAATATAAGGTTAGTGATTTAATAAAAGTACAGTCTAAAGCATAATATCATAGAAACTAGAGCAACACTGATAACATTACTACATGCACTGTTGTGGTTCACTGTAGGAGTAGCTTTAGATTCTTCATTGATACTCCTGTGAGAATGTTGATTGACTTTTTCTGGCCTTGCTTCATCTGAGGCCATATCCTGATCAATGTTATGTTCAATAGGTTTAGCAGAAACAGTAGCAAGACGGACAGTTGTAAACGATTCTTTATTCTTTGCTTCATGAATCTTTTTTGGTTTCTCAGTTTTCTCTTCTTTGGCTTTGATAGTTTCGTTTACCTTAGCTTTGGGTGTTGTCTGAGTTGTCCGAGTCACTTCATGTTCTGTAGTACGTGGGAACTTTGTTGTAGTCACTGTCAACTTTGTTGTAGTAACTGGACTAGTAATTGCTTTGGTAGTTGTTTCTAAAGCTGGTTTATTATCAGCGTTTACTTGAAGTGGCACACGATGGATCGTTTGAGTGCAGTTTGCCAAATCCCTAATGTCTATGTAAAACAGTTTTCCATTTAGTTGCGTTTCATCGTAGTATTCATAGTCAGCGTTTGGCACTTGGGACTCTTCCTCTTCTACAAACACTTGAGCCGTATTCTTCTCAGTATCTTCTGTTTTCGCCCACAATTCTCGCAGGTTGACGTCGGGGTAACATTTCAAGTTTTCTATAGCGCGCTTCAAATAACTGTTCTGAGTCTTGTTCATAAGGGACATGAACCAGTCCAGACGGCAGTCGCAAGGGAAGTTGTTATCTGAAATTAGAAAAGTGAAATTGAATATTACAAAGTTTCTGCAAATCTGTAATCGATCAATTAGTACAATTTTTTTTAAGGGAGGTTCAACATGTTTTTAGAATTTTAACGGTTGGCACTTGGACGACAATATTTTCATATTATCTAGAGTCAGTAGCTAGATGTTCTGATCTCTATAGAAGTCTAGTTCGAAGCCACTAAAACCGTCGACTAAATTAATTTATTGTTTTTTTACTATATTAGAAACCAGGATTTGCTAAGTTTTAAAACGAAAAGCATTACATTTGATTGGGTTCTAAAGGTCAGATAAATTATCGTTTTATATAAAATGTAACTGCATTCGGTTTGACTGAAGATAACCTATAAGGTTGGGCAAAGGCTAGCCTTCATTATTTCTGGCTTAAAAATGTAAAGTAATTAATAAACTCACCTTCCACGTCTAAGCTGCTAATGTTGCCGTAGAAATTCTTCAGTATCGGTGACATGACTTGCGGCTTCAAATCAATAAGTTGGTTGCTTTTCAAACTCAACATGGTCAGAGAATCCAGGCCTTCAAAGGTTCTTACATTTTCTAAAGTGGTCAACTTGTTGTGCGCCAAATTCAAGATATTCAACTGTCCTAGTCCGTTGAAAGCTTTTTCATCCAGCATTTGAATTTTATTTTCTTCCAAATTCAGGGTTTTTAAACTGATTAGTGGCACAAATGTATTATCTCCAATTACTTCAAGGCTGTTACTACTAAGGTCTAGTTTTTGCAAGTTTCTAAGTCCAGAGAACGATTCACTGTTCAGGCTAAATAGACCATTTCTGTCCAATTCTAGTTCTCTTAAATTTACCAAATGCACGAAAGCTCTATCGTGTATAGTCGTTATTTTATTGTTTGTCAAAAACAGTCTTTCTAATGATGGCAGCTCGATGAATACGTCTCTGTTAATCTCAATTAACTGATTGGAGTCTAAGCCGATGACTGATAAATCTCTGTGATGAGCAAAAGCATGCTTTTCCAATACTTTGATTTGATTATCACTTAGTGTTATTTCTTCAATAAGGCTCAAATTGGCAAAGGCGAAAGCGTCGATTTTATCAACATTGCCGTATTTGATGTCTATTTTTGTTAATTTATCCATGAATTTAAGTGCATTTGTAGGGATGTATGGAATTGCTACGCCTTGTGTGTTCGAGATGGTTAGTTTGTTGATGTCTTTCAATAATTCGAAACTATTCCAAATTTTGTCGTCTTTGTGGAGATCTTTCTTTACCAGGTGGCAACTGGCGGTTCTCTCCTTATCCAAGGCTTGGCCGTGCGCACAGTAACACTGTACAGGATTGGTGTTGTTGTACACGGGATCGCATAAGTTCTTTATTGTGTCGCGTTTTTGATGATGATATAGTCTTGCTTCGGCGAACATTGATGTGGCGAACGCCAGTGTTATTATTTTCCAGAATGCCATCTTTATTCTTCAAAATTCTGCACCTGGAAAAGAAAATAATAATAATTAGGTACATTTATGACGTTGCAAGAGATACAGAGGCAGGACGAGAATTAGCACAACATTTCCGTATTTTATTTGTGGCGTATTTGATGTTTGTGCGGCTTTTTTTGTAGGGAAACTGAAATGAATGAAATCCTCTAGCTAGTGTACGGAAGAGGGAAAAATCATTCCTTCAAAAAAACATCAAAGTTCCCGTTTACTTTACGAAACAAAAACGTGAAAAGTCGTGCTGGAGCCTTGGATCTTTGGAAGAAGATGAAGGGAACTTTTTTTTTGCAAACCAGCAATTGATAGGACCAATATATACTAGTGTACACTTATGTATGGGATACCACACATACAGCGCGGTATTTGAAGACTGGGGGGAGGTTTCAACACTTGCGACCACTAAACTATAGATACCGGTCTGTTCGTACGGCACATTAATTTCGAAAATTAATGAGCCAAATTGTCAATTGCGATGAGATTTCATCATTCGAATATTTATGGGTCGTTTCAGAGTAGTGGAGCAGATAACTTTAAAATGATGTTGTAGTTATTGTATTACATCACTAGGTAAACAGTAATCACTATTCTTTTGAATTCTGGGGATGAATTTTTAGTAAAAATGTATATGGAGTCTACAGTTCAGAATCCCAAAGATATCATAATATAAGGTTGTTGCCACAAGTCCGTAACAACTACAATGATCTTTATTTTCAATGTAATAAGGTTGTTTCTCAGATCATAGACAGGGACGGATCTATTATATATTTTTATGGACTGCATCCCAGGGCCCCGTGGACAAAAAGTGCTCTACCTCGTCTATTGTAAACCAGGTATCTATTTATTTGACTTTCAAAAACTTATTTATAATTAGTTGACTAATTAAGAGGGCTCCAAATAATATTTAGCCCAGCTCCATAAATGGTCCGCCTCTGATCACAGAACTAAAAACAAATAATACGGATCAACGTGAGGCTAAAGATAAAATGTAGAACATTCATCCAAGTGATTTAGAAAAAGCGTTATTGGCAGCGGGCTTAAGTTGAGCCCAACACTCCGGCAAAGATCGACGGCCATTTCTCAAATGGGATTTAGTTAACTTCGTAACTTTGTAGCAGGTGGTAGGCGAGGTGAACGCCTGTGTTATATGTGTTAAGTTATACAAATTGAAAAGCTGGTGCTCTTATTTTTCGTGGAAAGCGAAGGGTGTTTTCAACGTTGTATGTTTGGGATATGTCTCTTTGGTTTTCAACTGTTATTGTAATCATTTTCAGAATGTAACATTCCTACAGCTGGGACACAGGCCTCCTTTCTGGTGTGTGGATTGGTCATTGTCATGTCTTAGAATTTTTGGTTCTTTTAGTTTCGAAATACGTCTGACTTCGTTCAAAACCAGTTTCTCTCAGCCAGGTCTGCATTTCTGTGTTTATGGATAATTGAAGAAGTTACCTGCGACCATAAGCTCTTTTCCAAGATTTCATTCTTGATTTCATGCAAGGTGTCATGCTATGCATACAGATATCATAACGAAACGTGCAAATCCGTGAGACATAGGCTAGTACTTTGTAAAACCTTAGTATTCGCATACAAATCCCTATTAATAAGTTGGGACACAAAAGGCACCGCCTTCCGACAGTTATTTGCACATGCCTTGCACCTACAATTATGAATAGCTACTTCTTACCCAGGTGCGACTTCTAACTCCTCATTATGAATAATAAGTATTCCTGTAGAGTTCTGTGAGCTATTACATGGGCATCCATACCTGGATTATGAGGACTACCTGTCAATATAATGTTCCTAGTATTTTCTATCTAGTATGCCACACAAGTTGAAGACGTATTTTGGGTTCTCGTAATTTAATTTTGAGTGTTTTCACTTTAATTGTTACTAATTTTAGATTATAAATAAAATATTCAAATTCCGTGTTCGTGCTTTTTTTTTTGGCCGTACTTGTACGAAAATATAAATTTCCACGGATTAATTAGTAGAAATTGGTTTTTTGTCGGCGGTGATTATTTTTTTCACTAATTTCGGCAAAAGGGGTATTCTCATAGAGTTCGGGTCTTTAATGTGTAAATATTTTTTGATTATAAATATTTAACAAAGAAATGCGCGGAAAAAAAAAAACCAATATTAATGTCATACTTTGCTAATAATTATGGCAAAACCATTTTTCATTTTCTTTTTGAGAATAGTATTAAAAAACGTTCGATACACGTGGGCACAGGTTATTGCTTTTCTCGGTTTCTATCTAGCCTTGGATGCAAAATACAAAAATTTTCGTCCTGTATCGAAATGTACTATATTATATTAACAATGTGTCTAATTTGTCCAGTTTCAACTTCTAGGAATGGTAAAGCTGGTAAACAGACAATTATTTGTCGTTTCCGTGATCATTATAGTCTCCATGGATACTAAATTGCCTCTGAGATTATCTCGCATGAACAGATTTGTTTATTGGACGACTCTCTCGAGTGTGCAAAAAGTTTATTTCTCAAAACTTTCTTAAATGTATAAAATATTTAACTTTCTACATTTATTCCTTCTTAAACATAAGAAACGGGAAAATTTAGGCCTGCACTACACTATTTAATTTAATAAGGCTTATGTAAAAAAAATGGTTCTCTAGATTTCCCCTGATAAGTACAGAGATTTCAACCGGACATAGAAGAAGTAAATATTGATTATTTTGTAAAACATCATTGCTGTAAGGGCAATAACCAGAAAGAAAACAGGCGAGAGCTATTGTATGGAGAAAAGATCGCTTGCATATCGTCTTAAAAGCTCTAGGTATAGTGGAAGCAAAACAATCTGCCGACATCTGTTAGAGAAGTAGGGTAATAATATTTTTGAGATTAACACAGAATTAGGTCGTTATTGCCACCTGCGCTCGTGACTAACGCCGACTAAAACTGCCGTGAGGGTAATTACCTACATTATATTATTTTACCCTTTCGTATGACAATGTTTTACGCTTCCAAAAGTTTCAAAAGTTGTTTTTTTTTTAGGACAGGTGTTTCGCTGAAAAGTTGTAATTATCTTTATTAAACCCCTAGGGACATATCGCGGACAAAGAACATTGGCAGACATTTCAGTACGTTATACAGTGAAAAAAGGATATATGAGAAGCCTATAGAGTAATTCCAGCGAAGTCCCGACGTTAATATGTATAATTTTAAAATACCCTGTTATGGTAATGTAATGAAATCTTTGTAACAGAGAACGTGTTTTCGATATTATTTCCCTCTAAGTATGTACTATATACAAACTCTCCAAGCATGTTTGTAGTTCACCTCTAAAAAAACAACTAACAAATATCAATCGGTTTTTACCATTCGCGACAAGTTTGTTAGTTACTGATGCTGATACTGCCCCATGGCTTTCAGTTTTCATGATTTAGGGCCAAGCTGGACCAGTGATTGTTGGTTTTGTCTGCCGCGACGCCTTCTGGGTCCATCAAGGCTCCCCAAAGTACTTATTTTGGCCCACCACAGCTCAAAATAAACGCGCTCAGCTCAGTTTTTTAGTACTCATTTTTTTTTCTTTATCTATGTTAAATGAAGAACGAACGACATTATTTAAAACCTATATATTTGGCAAACTGAGAAAATTGGAAAAGCTCTAGTTTGTAAATTCAAATATTTCTAGTTTCATTTAGATCTCACCCAAACACGTGTTTTATATTTCTGTTGTGCAGCTGAAGCAATATATTTGTACCAACGTCTGTTATTCCTAGGTAATTTTCTAGCTATAGCTCCGCCACACATAACTCGCAGCAAATAAACACTAAATTCCTCTAAATCTAGACCAGCTCCCAATATCAAAGCATACTTTCCAGCAAACAGAATCTATAATGAATTACAAACAATTCTTGCTGACTCACAATTTGCATAAGACTTTAAAAAAAAACAAGTTTGTTCAAACACTACTCTACTGCTACTTAGAACAGTTAACTCTAAACTAGAGCAGTGATTGATGGTGAGAATTTAATAGACCAGTGTGTGCTTACTATGATAATAAATGGTACTGGAGCGTTGGGAGGGTTAAATAGGTTAAGATAGAAACATACGGATGAACAGAGTGGCAGTTTGTTAGCGTTTTTTTCCCTTGCGTTACGTTATGGGCTGTTTAACATCACACTACAAAGATATAGATATATTTATTTGTAAAAACATGAAGTGTTATACAATATTAGGTCTTATTAATAAATCATGAGGTAGCTGCATGTTTTGTCATCTAGGTTTGGCGTACTTACAAATTTTTTGGTTGAAACATAGGGTGTAGTTAGATAAGTTCAAACAACAACATAAACAGAAAATAAAAGAGAAGTTTACAATACAAATACAACCCTTAGGAATTGACCAGCGGGTGCAAATGCAGGAAAGCTAGTACTACTGCAAGTATTTTACTAAACACATATTGACTAAACACTTATTGAACTTTGAAAAGCTTTTCTAAATGTTCTCAAAATTTTCTTATATTCTCAGTGATCGTCTTTTAATTCGCTCAGGCTCAGAATGTCCACTTCTCAAAATGTCCTCCGGTTGCAAAACGTCCATTTCCCAGAATATCCACTTCCCAGAATTTTCACTTCCTAAAATGTCCATTTCCTAAAATGTCCACTTCTCGAAACGTCCATTACTGTTGCCTCTTTGATTTTCTCTAAATTATGTAGAAGTGGTTTATGGATAAATATAAAAGTTGTTAACGCTCGCTAGCTAAATAGCGACGACAACTCGGCGCACAAACGACGCACTCGTACAACTTTTTGGTACGTGTGTTTTCAAACTTAACCAGGGAACTGCGTTCTGCACATCGGATCATAAAGTTTAGACAGAACGGGTAAGGGTTGACGTTAACACATCTGCTTGTTTAATTACAGATAAAGCTCTGGATTAATTAAAATCGAAAGTTAGGAATATATTAATTGTAACCACTTTCGTTAGATTTGACACACTTGTGTCAACCGGATATTTTCCTTCCTATGCAATGAAATTATTCTTACATGAAATAAGTTAAACAGCATAAAAAAACTTTCATACAATTTTTATGAAAAAATATGTGACTTACTTCTTACTTCGAGTAACATCTTGTGGCCAATTTCACTCATTTTTGTGAACAACTTACACTTGACCAGAAAATGTAAAGGCCAAAATTGTCAAAATCAAAAAAAGAGCTAAAGTTTTTCGTATCTCATATTTATGCAGATTTTCCCCTATCTATTTTTAAAGAAAGACCCTGTATAATCGATGGTCATGTTAGACAGACATAGATGAACCATAACTTGGGTTTACTAGGTTAAAACACATAGGTTTCAATGCCGGTAATACTTTTCAGTGGGACAATTTTCGAACTCCACAAAAGCTGAAATGTGTGTAAATAGCAGTTCAAATGACCTTACTTCATCATCCGCCATTTTATTTCAACACATTTGATTAACGACGTGTCAAAAATATCGATAAAAGTAAACATTGTTTTATAGATCCGCTGTCCATAATATTTCCGTCTAAATACGTGGGCATAATACCTTTTAGAGGGAACTCTATTGGGCTTTTTTCCTTACAAATGTATTCCGCTGTTTTCTTTGTGGATAATGCTTCTAGAGAAGTGATATTTCCAAAAAAAAAAATAACTAGGAACTCCTATATTTTTTTTTTAAGTCAAAGTCGATATAACTTTCTCTTAAAGGAAATAATGACAATCCAAAAAAGTGGTCCGTTGTTATCACCATGTTCAGTCGATTGACTGGTTGGTTGGTCTAGTAGTTAGTGACCCTGACTGCTATGCCGGGGATCGTGGGTTCGATTCCCACCCAGGACAAATGTTTGTGTGATGAGCACGATCATTTGTTCTGTGTCTGGGTGTTACTTATCTATAATATGTATGTATTTAGATATATATAAGTATGTTTATCAGTTGTCTAGTACCCATAACACAAGCTCTGCTTAGCTTGGGACTAGATAGCGTTGTGTGATAGTTGTGGAATATTTATTATTTATTTATTATTCCCAGAGAAATTATTAATGATAGAAGAAATAAGTTCAAGAAGGAAAACGAAACGACGGAAGCGCCTTTTCTATAATTTTGTACGTAAAATCAACTTGAGCTGCAATTGCCACTTTCGAACTCTACGGGGGCAAGTTAAGGAAGTGGTAATTGTCGATATTTTTATCGATACTCTAGTGATGAAAACCGATGTCGTTACACAAAAATTAATTAAATCGTGTGATGATATATAACTTTATATTAATTTGGTGTAGCTTGATAGACAATCGAATCACGTCAATCAAAATCCAGTACATATTAATTCATGATGACGTGTACTTGTGCTCGCAAGTGTACTGCGTGATTAATTTATGTCCGCCTGTATCGGGAATAGTTCATAAGTTTTGATCGGGATTTCAATATTGATTACGTTAGGTACGAAACTAAAGTTTTACCACTAACATGTATATTGAGTTAAGCTCGCCTTTTATATAAAAAATAATATACTGAAGATCAAAGATTTCATCAAAATTAGCTCATAAAATTACATTACTCCTGAGCCCGCGCCATGCATAGCCGTCAAAATTTCTTATTGGAACTGCAATGCAAAAGCATTTGCAATGAAACTGATAAATGTAAATATTCCCTAAAATCAACTATTCTAATGCTCTTGAGGCACTCCACTCCTCAACTTAGTCTCATAACAGCTATCAAGCCATCCAAGTTCAGGTTGACAACCGCTGGTCAGTGACTATCGAATTAGCCAATAGCCCTGCTGAGGATTAGACAAAGGTGTAGTTACATCCACATTTTTGCAAGTTAAGTTATAAGTCCAAGTCTCCACATCAGGTCGCGGGCCTTATTTCTTTACCGTGACCCCGGAACATAAAGGGCTATTGAAGGACAACGTGGATTTTAGTCAGTACAAGTCTGACAGTGCCTCTCACCCTGCCCGGGGTGGGAGGACTCATTTGATGATTTTACCACGTAAAAAAAAAGTCTCCACATCTGATTAGTGTTGACTGGCAGAAAATGCTTTTAGTCCACCTTTGAATAGTGTGTATTATTGTAAATATTAAGCACTTATTTGGTTTTCTTGAGCAAATAAAGTAAATAGTTCCTGACTTGTATATGCCTATTTTCTAAGATACATATAAAAGTCTCGAGCCTCTTGTTTGTGGTTGCATTTTTCCGAAACGGCTCGACCGATTTTTATGTAATTTTTTGGTGGATAAGGGAGAGTAGGTATTTCTTTCCCTTCTTCCCAAAGTGGGTCAGCTAGTAATATAATTTAAATAAATCAACAAACGAATGATTCAATAATTTCCTCTCAAACTTGCATAAATATATTTTCATGAACTTGGCAGGCATTGCAAGCAACAGACAGTCCGACGCTTTCAACGGAAGATAAGTATTAATAATAAACCAAAGCAAATAAATTCGTACTGAAAATTCTGAAACTAATTTCCTTGAACGCATTTTAGAATAGATCTATGTTTCATGCATCGCTGCAACGGCAACGATACAGTCATAATTATTTAAACACTCGGTCAACTGTAAAATTAGGTTTTGCAAATCTATAAGTAAAATTATAAATTTAAAGAAGAGTTTGTTTGTTAAAACGCGCTTATCTTAGGAACTGCTGGATCGAATTCAAATATTAGATAGCCCATGTATGGCGGGTGAAACCGCGGGAAACAGTTAGCTTTTTTTATACGTATTAACGCTTTCGTTACCGAAAATTCTTAGGCAATGAAAAACTTGTGGATCAATTGGTAACGGGTGTTGTGTACTTAACCGAAGGGATGCAGTTTTGGGTCCTGTTTGAAGTCAAATTTTTAATTACCCACAAAAATAGTAGTGTGCTATTTAAAATAAGTTTAATATTTACTAGAGTTTCAGCTCGAGCTTTCTCGAACTCTAGAAAACTCGAGAAATTGGCTGAGTCCGAGACGAGAAAAGAATGAAAGAGAATTCTCGAAGCTCGCGAATAAAAAAAGTTCGAGATATCAGAAACCCTTTTTACATAAAAATTGTTATAGTTTATTTATTGACTGTACTCACTGTACAATAAAGACGAGCAAAGATTAGAATTTCATTGGATGCATATCATTTGCAATATCGATCGGGATTGCTCTTGGGCATGCTTGAATAATGAATGTATTTGAATAAATTGGGAAGGATCGTTTCATCAAACAGGATTAGTTATGTTCGACAATGGCCGGCTTTATTACGTTATGACATCCCTTCTTATGAACCTTTATAGGGTCACTCGAGTATCTGTCCGCCCTTCACAGTCAATTTACTTTGAATGTACTAGAACGATTAAGTTATTTGGTACACACATACAGGGTGTCCCAAAACTCAACGTTAATCCGAAACGGGGTGACAGGATTGATTTGAAAAAATCTATGCCCATGCAGCTTAAAAATTATGGGCTTTTAAAAAACCTAGTTTGATCAAACTTTACGATTTTTCGGTTATTGTGGTTATTCTTTTTATTTTTGTTCATTTGAACTTTGGAAACGTAATCCTAAATAACATTTCCAGAACCCCAATAAAAATAATGACACAATTGCGTCAAGTTTAAGAGCATTGAGACTATTTGTTAAACTACGAATTTAAAACTTTCAAGATTCCAAGATTTCCTGTCACCCTGTTTCGGCTTGACGGTGAGTTTCGGGACACCCTGTATATTAACAATTCCTATGAGCTAAACTCCGAGGTGTTTTATTGCAGTTTTGACCTGTACTGACTAAAACCCACAGTGTCCTTCAATAGATCTTTGCGTTCTGGGGTTACGGTATTCGTTTGGATGATATTTGGTACACAGATATTTCATATCCTGGATTAACATGTAGGACAGTTTTTATACCGATTTTATGTTCACGTGGGCACCCGCGGGATAATTTTCGAGATGTAGCGGGCGGAGCCGCTGGGAACAGCTAGTAGTTACATATCATAATTATATTTATAAATTAAATAGATAAACGGGAAGAAAGATAACGACACAAACATAATATTACGTATTTCATTTGATATTTCTTCCGGCTGCCATTGTCGTTTTGACGACGTCGAACTTCGACACAGTCAGTTATAAGCTTAATGTTTGTATGTGGATACTAACGCCAGGTACTGGCCATAAAGAAAGCAAATTCAATATCAAATAACGACCTATGAAATGAGATAATAAACAAACGGGTTAATTTCATAGAACGTTATGTTGTCTTGGCAGCACAACTTTTTTACCTATCATTTATTTATTCATTTTTTATTGACATCACATTATCAAATATAATCATCAAATTATTCCTTCTGCACTGCCTGGGTAAAGCGGAAGGGATTTTTAAACTCTTACTAAATATAACGCAAACGTTCGTGGCCCACGGTGTACTTTTAAGATACGTCTTGGTAGCGCGAACGACTGACGAACTAGCGACAAACGTCACATATGTAGCGTGGCGTATTTGGAAACTATACCTTCAGCCAACGATCTGTAGTGTTGAGTTCAGGTATACGTTAAAAATATATACGCCCGTGTTAGGGATTTCAAAATATACCCGATCCCAACATTTTGCTGGGGTATACTTTCATGTAGGACATTCCATTTTACTATACTGTAATGTATACCCGTTTTACTGTCTCTGTCGCAGGGATATGATAAACACAGGGTTTTGGCCACATCCCTAAGGGTTAAAGGCAAATGATAAAATCGTGTTGTTAATCCCTAAGGTTTAACAACACGATTTTATCATTTGCCTAAGCAAATTTGGTGATCAAAACAAATTCCTAAATTGGTTCAGCGAAATGACAAAAATAACTTTTCATTTGAAACTAAGCTAAATCTAGTAAAATGTCAGAAAACGTCGACGGAGCACCGCAAGCGGTGCTCCTACTTCCGGGTGGTTTAAAAAAAAATAAAAAAAAGTCCGTTTCGGGGTGCCCCAAGTCGTTTTAACGATTTTTTTTTCTCATTGCCCCGTTTCGTACACACGGGGTCAAATAGTGACGTGACAAAAGAATACCGAACGATTACTTCGTTGCGGTCGGGTATGTTTTAAAATACCTACGCGCGAAATCATAAATCTGAAAGTATACCCGATGTCAACTCGGCCAGTGACGTCACAAATGTTAGGTAAAGGTACACTTTATTGAGTTAATTCTTTGTTTCTGTATTTGAAAATATGACCGACGGCAACACGATCTCTGACGTCATGAGCGTTGGCTGAAGGTATAGTTTCCTAATACGCTGTAGCGTGAGACACTCGCTGACTGTTTTATTCCAAAGGGCGCTGTGGATGTGCGCTCTTTATGGCCGGTACTGAAGTTGACATTATAATTACGAATGCTGAGATATCAAACTCTAACAACAAAGAAAATAGAGAAGATTGATAGTTCCTTACAATGTTAATAGATGAATAGTAATCTAAGGTCAATTATAGATACGGTCAATTAATTACCACGAGACCAGACGGTACCTACGTAGCGAAACATTTTTTTATCAACTGTGTAAACATATTACAGTATTTAAAAACAAATACACTTTTGCTGTATCCTCTCCTATTTTGTTCTCAAAATTGTTTTATTTTTATCGTGGTAATATTGTCAAATGAGTTTTCCCACCCAGAGAGCAGGGACTGTCAGACTCGTACTGACTAAAATCCAAAGCGTCTTCTACAGTCCTTTACGTCCCAGGGTCACGGTTACCTGATAAGACGGTACCGCGACCCCAGCAGGCTTTGGTTTCGATGAGGTGGAGGTGGCCCTCTTTCGCTAGCTTATAATATTTAACACAAGAAAAATCATAAAGTTTCTTACCTTTAAACAAATCAAAAATACATTACAAAAAACTAACTGCTGTTTAATATACACTTTTCACAGTTTTTAGCCTGTGGTCCTCTCCCTTGTTCAACTAGTTGTATTACGGGAAATTTTTATCCCTGAGAAACACACAATACGTAAATATAACTAATTCTAACAAGAAACTACATACTTCACACTGGCTTTTCAATTTATTCACTATTTTTCTTTTTTAACACTACGATAAAAATATAAGTCGTTCTGGTGAATTATGGGCAAAAATCATCAAGGAGAACTAGGCGGGTAGACCAGGGGCAACAAACATTTGTCTCGTACAGTTTTAGACCACGAAAAGCTTCACATTATTTAAGAAAAAAATAAGATCACAGTTTCTTGCATTATTAGATAGACACGTGTTTACCGCGCACTAGCTGAGTCTAAACTAACCCCGTCATGTGTACATTTGTACCAAAATGTTCTCAATAAGGTTACAATGGATGTTGACATATTATTGTAAATATTATGGGTTATAGATACTGTTTACCGACACAACAATCTATTGAATTAACTCAATGTTCCGGGGCGATAAATAAATATCACTTTGTTTTGAATTTTGTTTTGAAGGTGTAGGATTTAAATCTGCAGCTTATTTTTATCATGAAAGCATGCGTTTTATTTTTATTTTTGCGTGGTAAAATCATCAAATGAGTCCTCCCACCCCGGGAAGGGCAGGAGGGACTGTCAGACTTGTACTGACTAAAATCCACGGTGTCCTTCAATACCCCTTTATGTTCCGGGGTCATGGTAATGGAAATAAGTCCCGCGACCCCGGCAGGCTTTGGCCCTCTGTGAGGGTGTCCCGTCATTTTGCTGGCAGCTCTTTGAGGCGCGCGTGGAACACGACGCGCCGTCGATCCGGGCATGATCCCATGGGCGGACAGCGAGTTGCCCTTTACTCGCTGGCCGCATGCCGCGTGGCCGGAGATCATCTGCCGACGTCCGACGCCGTGGGCGTGTACCACTGCGGTTGGGGTGGAGGGAGGACGCTGTCCTCCCAGGACGCTGTCTCCGGAGGTGGGGGGCGGCGAGAGAGAGAGAGGTCTCTCTCGCCGCCCCCCACCTCCATGAAAGCATGCTTAAGGGAGAAGTGGATGAAGGGTTACGATTTTTTTTTCTTTATGTAGATTAGATTTCTTTGCTCCTTTTTTTTGAATGTGAGAATATTGTAGGTAGGTCATTTGTGTATATTTCTTATTTTGCAGTATCTAGTCATGGCCTACGCTTTTCTCACAAATTAAGTATTCTAAATTATAACCATCGGATTGTAAAAACATATTTTAAAAGAGTAACCATGGAGTTTCTTGCCGGTGCTTCTCCATGGAATCGACCAACCCGAACCGAGCCCCTGTTGTCGACGTTTTATAAGTGCCCTCATGGACGTACCTATGTAATAAAAAAATATTTTTATATTCCTGGATTTCTCCTGAGATCTCAGGATTTTCAATTGAACTTAATGGAAATTGAGGAGCGATTTGGCAGCCAGTTCAATCGTAACGATGACAGATCAATTAGTTACTCTTTCTTTCAATTATGTCACCTTAGAAATAAGGTAACAATAAAGAGCAATAACGTGGAGAAAACAAAAAATAATATATTATTGCTCTTTGCAGTCTTTTGGTCTTGTTATATTAACAAGACCAAAGGACAGTGCAACAATTTATAACTACTTATCCTAATTAACGCTATCTTAACACAACACAAGCCATCGCGCAATCAATTAAGCTATTCCAATTCCATCCAATCGTCTACTTCAAACAAAATAAATAAACATGTTTCTATTGCCAAAAGTATTCTACCTATAAAGCAGGAATAACGGAAAACATCTGTTTTCAATGTGCAGAACCACTGGAGGATTATGATTTATCTCACCACTTCGAATGTTTGGAAGAGGCAACATTTCGAAGACTGTTGAAAACTGGATTACATATTTCAATGACTATTGCGTATATTTTAAATAGATCAGGGCTGGTTCTACTATCACCGTTTAAGCTTATGGTGAGTGAACTTGACCTTAATAATCGTACCACATTTCTTCTTTTTGGACGGTGAATTTATACATCACTAGCTGTTGCCCGCGGTTTCACCCGCTACAACTCCCGTGGGAACATTAAATCGGGATAATAACTATCCTATGTATTAATCCAGGTTATAAGCTATCTGTGTACCAAAAATAAACAAAATCCGTTCAGTAGTTTTTGCGTGAAAGAGTAACAAACATCCATCCACACATACAAACTTTCACGTTTATAATATTTGTAGGATAAGATATTATAGTGATCTACCAAGCAAGTTGAAATGGCAGTGGGCAGGCCATATAGCACGCAGAACTGATGGCCGATGGAGCCGTAAGGTTCTCAAATGGAGACTACGCACCGGCAAGCGCAGCGTAGGACGTCCACCCACTAGGGGGTAGACGATCATAAGGCCACAGGATCACGGTGGATTCAGGCCGCTTCAGCAGTGGACGTCTTACGGCTGATATGATGATGATGATGATATGATGATCTACTAAGAGTAGGTAATTCCAGTGTGGGAACGAGATGGCTCTCGATGACTTGTTTAGCTCTGTACTTTCCCCTCAGTGGTGTTACTCGCTTTAAGACGTCATGGTAAGTCAACTGAACAGTATCTCTAGCACGAGTTTCCAGTATTTACAGCGTTTCTTGTATGAAAAAATGGAACAGCGCCTCTGGTGTGCGAAGAAGGAACTATTTTTTCCTTGAAAATTGTTAAAGTTCCAGTTTACTTTACGTCTCAAATACTGAAAACTCGTGCTAAGGGTACTGAGATTGAAAGTGCGGTTCTGTTCTGTTATTATTGTCATTAGTTAACAAAATTTAAAACGTCCAAATCAAGAGAAAATTTTGCACCGAATCGGATTAGATGTTTACCAAACCAATAAGTAGAATAATAGTTTACCATCCTATAGTGGTCATAAGCAAACTGTCAACAGCTTAATGCAAACCGCAGGTGGAATTAATAAAGTTTTAAGCATTTCGTCTTCATTATCTTCCTTGGTTCTCTTTAGTTAACTAATACTTCGTGTACTATAGAGAGAAGAAACGGGTACGTATCAAAATTCCGAAAGTTCATAATACCTATGATTGAAATGCCGACGTCTGAAACACCGACTTTCATTCCGAAGAGAGCTATTCCAAATCTTTCCGCTTTTGGCACTTTTGTACAGATACACCATTAGATCTAATTGCCATTTTGATATTCTAGTGTGTCTTCAATTCTCAAGATTATTGGAAAGAACGTTTAAATAAAATATATAAGATTCTCAAACACCGATTTCGTACCTACTCAAAATTAACGTTTAAAAGTTATAAGTGTCTACAAAAAGTATTCTGTTAACCTGGGAGGTAATGACAAGCAAAAGTTTTCATATAAAAATTCAGACATGAGTTGCGCTCGCATCTATAACTTGAGAAGTATGTGGGATCAGTACTGGATATTAAAAAAGCGCAGGATGCCAGGAAGGAATTTCGTAAGTGAATACCAGCCTTCATACAAACAAACATAGTTGTCGCACGGACAACCAGGTACATCTGGGTATCGAGACTGCTACGTTTTGACATTATACTTTTGGCAGTCATTTGGAGTCAGTGGCCTATAAGTCTAATAACTTAGTCGTCGGTCTGTCTTATCAGGTAACCGCGATCCTAATACATGCCTATCCTCCCGCCCTGGGTGGGAGGACCCATTTGATGATTTTATCACGAAAAAAAAGTCTAATAACCTGATCTTACCAGTATTATCTAGCTAGTAAGTGGCTTAATCTATCTAAAAGCCTAAAGCTTTTTTGCATAAAGAAAAAATCGACTGCGAGCAGGATTTGAATCTGCGTCTTTCAGAACGGTTTGCCGTAGTAGCCTATCGCAGCACCAGTCGTTGAGGTCGAATCCTTTATTTCCTTGTGAACATCTGCAGTGGAGGCGGTAATGAGTAAAAAGTAAGGCGGTAGATCACACTTGATGCTAATTCGGCTTTTAAATAGAGAGATCTATTCAAAAACAGACAGAATAACAGATCAATGAAACGAGAGGATGAATACTTTGAAATGTTCTCGCGGGTTTAAATCAACATTAAAAAATAACATTCCAACTACAGTAAAACTTACAAATGTACCAGATTTTAACTTTCAACCAAAATTATTGTGCCCCAGAGGCCAGAAATGAGAACCAAAGTAAAATAATATTTTCACGTAACATATCCCAGGAGTACAGCTGCTCTGAATTCTGGTCGGAAAACTTTTCAACCATTATTGATTTTTAAGAGGTAAAATAAAAAAAAAAATTGAGACTTTCCAGCCTCTCATATTGTCATAATTCATCATCCGAGTTTCGTAAATAATAATAGATGTATTTTACATGGATATTTTTTAAGAAATGATACCTGAACGTAAAGTATTAGTAAAGGACACCCGCGAGAAATCATAGAATATTTTTTGGAAACACGACAAATAAAACCTTCGTCGATTCGTTATAAAAAAGGTATGCATCACTTTCACAATAAATGCCAAGTCCTTTTGGCGCGTGATTAAAATTTGGAACTAACGCCGCCATCTTGTTTTTTATTGCTGTTTTCACAGATAATTTCACGAAGAAAAGTGTAGTTCCATAGCGGCTACAGAGTTACCATTTTTTATAAATGCACAATATTAATGTGACTGCTTTGCATTACTACAAAAACGGTATTAATAAATTTTGAAAACACAGCAATGATCCTAAAGACCTTTTTGATATCTGCTGGTGAACAGAAAAAGTAAAACACATGCAAGAATGCAATGTGAAAGAAAATTGTTAAATTATGCAATATTAAAATACATTCTTAATGAACTTTCAAATAATTATACATATAGGTATAAGTAAATGAATATTATGAAAGTTTATAAAAAAAACAATATATAAGTATATAATGTAATAAATAATAAGACAACAAGTAGACCTACCAATAAATTGATAAAGAAGTCATTAAAAATAATTAATTAACATACACGTTCATAAATTATATAAAATTTCAATTAAGAACGTATACCTAATCTTAAGTACCAAGATAACTAAAAAATAAAGCATTAGAACAACCTTATCATAATAGTAGCTTATTATGAGACTGTTGACCTGTGTTGATAATAATAGACATAACAATATAATAGTCAATAGAAGCATTCAACTCCAGCATGTTTATATTTTTAGATTATAAATAAACAGAAACGAATAAAAAATTTGAGAAAGAGGAATGTAAGAGGGATCGTGTATTAAGAGCAGAGATAAAAAAGTTGCTACATAGTGCATATTTACATAATTATATTCCTTATTTAGATATAGCACTGCAGTTTGCACGAAAAAACTTTTTTTATCGTGCTAAAATCATCAAAAGAGTCCTCGGAACGGGAGCGGGGCGGAAAGGGCTGTCAGACTTGTACTGACTAAAATACACGGTGATCCTTCAATAGCCCTTTACGTGGCAGGGTCATGGTTACCTGATGAGACAGTCCAGTGATAATTTAGCAGCTTGGATTTGCGGTGGACACTATTCATTAATTCAACTATATTAACACTTTATTTGGGATGATATCTAGAATCATCAAATGAATTCTTCCACGCTCTTTCTTTGGTTGCACTTTGCGTTTAAGGCCACATTACTTTTTAAAGAAACAAAATTCTCCTTCGTCAGTGTAAAGTTTGAAATTGCAGAATAATGTAAGTCACCGGTTTTGCTTGCTCGATGACAAAAAGTCATTGAATTATCATGAGAGTCAGCGCATTCGAAAAATCGGAATAATTGAAGATGGTAGTTTGGCATAATACATTTCCGACCAAAATGTCGATATTACCCTTTAATCGTCCATGAGAAAAACTGTCCTATAAATACGCTGGTAAGGTTGATTTTAGGTTAAATTTAGCTGCTACAAGCATGCGTAGTTAATTAATCAAGTTTACTAACAGGCTCTCAAAGTGGTATAAAAAAGACATAAACTTTCAAAGTAGTTTATACGCAATTAAATTTTTGTAATGCAGTTCAATATGTACCGTCCTTCAAGAAATTAATAGCGATCTAGGTAATTAGATCGTTCTGGAAACTATTATTACCGATGGCTGTCAATACATCATCCGAAATAAATACGCCAATACTGAAACCTTTGCCAAACAAAATATCGGAGTTAAAGATGGAAACTATCCAATTGCATGCCAATAAAAAACTGTTTTATGAGATAAAAAAAGTTTTATTCATTTCCCTAACACAGATTTCCAACACAGCAAAAAGGAAAAAGAGAAACCTCCATACATATAAAGTACTTCACACCCTCCATTAACTTAAGGTGCATATGCCACTATACAATACAGGGTGTTGAAGAAAAAGAAATCTGGCAGTAAGTGATATTTATTCCGCGAGTGTTGCGCGGCTTATGTTATGTTGTGTCATAAAGTGTCGGAATAATGTCGCGTTCGTGACAATATGGGCCAGTAGCTCACGAACAAATCCGAACTGCTTCTAATTTTGAGCGCCATGACATCATTTTCCAATGCATTCGATCATTGAGTCAGACTGTACTTGTATTGCTTATTTATGTATGATTTTTTTTTCATATTTCCTGGGCTAAGTGTGGCTTTGAATGACAGATGCAATAAGATTCGTGTGCAGCTGGAATTATAATTATGATTCAGGGCACTAACTGCAGTAACGATATGTTTGACATCCTATAAATTATTTTTTTTACATACGGAAATCTGTGTAAGGATCAGCGCGCAATGATTGATAAATGTATGCGTTTGTCCTACGTGTACGTATGTATGTCACTAAAAAGTATCATAAGTTCGGTCAACCAGACTACTGCCACTACACCGTTTACTCGTCTCATACTTTGTACTCTTTTACATCAAAAGGTCAAAAACTGATTTTTTCTTAAATATTTGTAATGTTATACTCGATAAATTAATTTTTTTCCAAAGAACTTCGGTTAAAAGTAACTGCGAATTGGAGCCCTAAAACACCCAGAAAGCGTCGCGGCAATACTCGGAAGGGGTTGAGGTACATACTGAAGATAACCAATAATTTAGAGGTCTACATTAGCTCAAGACCGAAGGAATTGGAAATTGTGACAGTTTATTTTTACTGTATACTTAGGTATAGGTTTTTCATCACATTGTGCAGAGAAAATAAACATATATAATAGAACATATTACCTGTTAAAAAAAGATAAGACAATGTCGGTTAGAACCCTTGGAGCTTTCACAAATCATCATCATCATCCTATGTCCACAGCTGGACAACGGCCTCTCCAATCACACGCCATTTCACTCGACCACCGGCAACCCTCATCCAGTAATAAATAACTTTCTTTAAATAGTTCCTTTATCTACAGAAATATTGGTCACACTGACCTTCGACAGTTGCCATCTTAATAGTCTACAAATAACGTAGTACTACGTTTTATTTGGCACTTACGACTTCCTCCATAAAATCGACAACTATTTTCCGTTACTTCTGAGTTCGGTTCCCAATTCCTAATGTAATTGCGTCTCCCTGGTGTGTTCTTATTAGAAGTTCCGTATTAACATTGTGTTCGAAACTGCTAATGATCTGAGTCTAATGTGTGTTGTGAAATTAGAAAACTACCCTCATATTGATAAGAGGATGTCACAAAATAAAAGCTGAAAATCGACTTATTCTGAAATAAGGTGCTCTAACTTTACTGTGGATGGCATTCCATGTAATTCAAATGATGGTTAAGTTATTAGTATTGGGACAAACCCACCACACTATTCCCAAACCACTGCAACTCCTGAAAGCCAGAATCAACAGTGGCAACCACCAGAAAAGCGCCGAGACAATGAAGCTCGACGTGTCCCGGATAGTGAATTTACCTGTCTTGGATCCTGCAACGAAATTAATCAGAAAAGAATAGTGGAGGAGTAGGAAAAAATATGTTTCCACTTCCCTCCATGCAAGTAGGAGACAGAACAAAACAAGGCCAATAGGCACAAAGGGATATTACAACTGGGAGAAGCCCAGTTGCCTAGCACCACAGGTAAAAATGACTACTAATATTAATGGGTCCTAAATTGTGAGCTGCTATATTTGATTCCAATAATAGGTATGGCAGAAACGCTTGAACGCACGGTAGTTTGTTCGAGTTTCCACAAGGTCCGAATAATAAATGACTCCGGATGTATGATAAGTTATTAGTAGTTCATTATTATTTATCCCCCTGCATTCATTGTCGTACCTATACTCAATACTGATATTCAGCTGCATCTGGTTTGACTGGAAGCCGACCCCAATATAATTGGGAAAAGACTAGGCAGATGATGATTCATTGTCGTTTACTGATAATTTTGATTAACGATGATAGTAAGTCTAAAAAAATTAGGGATGAGCGTTGAATCAACGAACTAGTTGAATCAACCGTTGATCTCTTGTCAACGTATTAACGTTAACTGTACACGAATCAACTAGTTAAATCCGTCAACGACGTTTATGAGTTTAAATCGTTCGTCTCGTTGAATTAACGAGAACGCAAATGCAACGTTGTTTTCAACGTTGAGTTTTTGGTTCGTTGTTTTTAACGTCATGCGCGTCATGGCTTGCGAGCGATTGTAAGAGTTGATTTTCGAAATATTTATTTTAAGAATAGTACTTTTATTGGTGGAGTTTGTTTACTTACGTTTACCACAGATGTAGACCTAATCCCAATGTATTATATTATTTGAAATGCACTATTTTTGAGATGCAAAGGTATAGCGAACACCCGTCTAAAAAATAGAAATAATAGTTTTGATTTCTCACTATTTTAGATGTTAATTTGTACATAAAACTGAAATTCGAATCGAAACTACGTGATTTATGAGTGTACCTAAGTGGATAAATAAGCTACAGAAAAGGAAACACTAATTTTTACTAATTTTACTTCAGCCAGGATCTGCAATTAAACGGATTTATGGGTCGAACCGTCAATCAAACGTTTTCCAATACATAAATTGAATAAAATTGTTTCTAAAATTCAACGCACAATCGTTAGATAAAAACCGTTTAATGAATCAACGGTTTACGTTGCAAGTTGACAGTTAAATTCGTCAACGACATGAACACGTTGACTCCTTCAACTCGTTGACGAATTCAACTAGTTGATTAACTAGTTGACAAACGTGAATCAACGTTAACGTTTCGTTGACGGAAAAACCGTCAACGACCCATCGCTAAAAAAAATTGGATTGTTTTATCAAACATATCTACGACGGATTAACTTTGTCTGGTTGTCAAGATCCTGTCCAATACATATTTTTTTAACTATTTATATTGAAATTCTTGCTCCGTGCTTCGCAAAGCTTTCTGAACCGAGCGTGATTGCTCTAGTTGATTGATCTATGTTTACTGAACCGCTCACATAGATAGAAAATAGTACACCATTTGAAATAGTATCACACCGTACACTATTTATAGTTCCTACAATTATATATATGGGAGTAAAAATAGAAGTTGGTGTTATGGCAGTTAAAAGTCTGCTGAATGAAATTGATTTTATCGATGACTGTGAGTGTCTCTTATCAATTCTTGTTTTGACTTTAAAGAAGGAGCAGTTTGTTTATATAATTTTTTTTATCATGTTTTGGGATAGAACCGTCATAATTGACGAACGGCTAACTCTAAGCCCCTTCGTACACTAAGGGATGCAAGTCTCCGATACCTCACGACTTTGGCATACATTGACGAAAGCCTGTGTACGAACCTCTATGGATTTGTATTGCGATAGTCACCTGGATACACAGTACGTGTTCATTGGTCAAATCTAAAGGCGCGCAATTTCACGGACCCCATTTGATTTGACCAAGGCCAATAATACTATTCAATTTCCCTCTCTCTACACAGCTTTCGTTGCATTTCTCAAAATCACTTCCACAAAGGCGAAAGTAAGGATGTTACATTAACAGTCGTGTCGCTGCAGTTTCTTATTGCGACTGCGTTTTGTAGTTGAAGTGGAAACACGTTGGAAACTATAGCATATAAGCACCTTAACAATTTGTTTGAAAGCCTTATTTGAAACTAGCTGTGCCCGCGACTTCGTTCGCGTGGATAACGGAATTTAACAATGTATTTTTTAGTGCCACGTTTTTCATATACACCCTGTATTTAGAATTTTCTTAGATTTTTCAAGCATATTTTTTCGTGTTGTAGTAAACGCCCTCTATTGTTCAAAGGCTGTACCATTCAATTGCTATTGGATTAGAGTAGTTTGTTTATCCATTTCCAAAAAATGTTCTCAACTATGTACTTACTGCTCATTACAGTGCAACGATGAAAAAAGAAATATATATCCTTTAGATACACTAAGGTCTTATTCAGATTATGTTTCCCAAAGGAAAAATCTCGTGTATCTTGTCCAGTCCGCTTTTGTAATTAAAGATGGGATTATTTTCTCTTGTTATCTATGAGACGTCCTATTTCAGCTTATACACAGGCTAATTAGCTTTCCGGATGTTTGGCTAAGTAAACTGGACTGGAACTAGTATCTACCCTGCACAAATATTTCGCCAGATATGTTGAGAAGTAAATAGAAAAGCCTTAAAAGAAATTGAAGGAACTTAGGCCAGATAAAAAAAAATGTAAAGGAAATTAGTGAAACCTTGTGTACGGTTCACAGGTTGATCTCCAAGGTCAAGCCGCGCTTGATAAGGTTAGTGTGATGGTTGGTGGATGGGCAACCGTCTACTAGTTTTCGGAAAGAACGATATTCGTTACTGATCAGAACCTCGAAAGTCTAGCTACCAGTGTTTAAGATTGTTTTTTTAAAAAGTTCATTAAAAAAAACCGCTTATGCTAGTGATCACAAACTTTTTTTGATGACATCACGACTCCTAATATTGGCCTTGCCAAAAACGGCTAACAATTGGCTAATGGCTAGCTTTCGAAAAGGAAAATTGGCTAGATGTTTGAGTGTTGCTGACCGCCAGATGGCTGGATGGATGAACTTGTTCATTTGTGAAAAAGTGGCAAATCTATTAAAAAAGATAACAGATTACGGTGAGTTGATGTGCTAGTGTCTGTACTAATAATAAAATGTTTATTGTACATACGTACAAGCATATCCGTGTATCGTAAAAGAAAGTAATATTTTATTACTCTTCCGGCTTTCGACACCATAACTTAATATGAGAAGCATTTCTTTTGATCATTCATTGTACGTACACACTAAGCTGCAGCTTTGCATAACCAGTATAAGCTGAGCGACCAATGTGTGGAATGATGATACAAAACTAGGCCAACAGAATTTGGATGAGCGGCTACACATCAAGCTATACAAAACCAGTAGAAGCTGACCGTTAAATGCACGGAAAGATCATGAAAAAGAGGTCAAGATAAACTAGTTTTGTATAGCTTGATGTGTAGCCGTGTGTACTCACAATTTGTTACCGTCAGCTAAAAGAGACATCATTATAAATACGTATTTCTAAACAACATATACACTAGGAATGGGCTGTACCAGATACATTCACTCCCGTTCCAAATAAATCACAGTTCCAAAAACCTGTTACAAAATAACTGTATGTTATTTCATCCTGTGTGAGAACAATGAACAGCTGTTACGAAGACACAGTAAGTAGGTCCCACTAAAAATGAGTGTGTATCAGATCGCAGTGACAGGCTAAAAGTACAGAAATATCTACTTAATAAGTACATGTAGATATTTCCAGGTTCTTCATTTTCTAACTAGAGACATAAGCGAGAGAAAAAAAGATACGTTGTGAAGGATAGAGGTAGCACTGCATAACAATAACATTGTTTTGTTTATCTTATTCCAACAAAAGTAAGAAAAACTTGTGTGTGCCATAAAATGGAGTTATTATCACGAGGAATAGAAGCTGTTCTTTTTAGTTAATTTGTCAAAGTAGCAGGTCGGTATTTTATGATATCAGTACCGTTAGCACGAGTTTTCAGTATTTGAGACGTAAAGTAAACTGGAACTTTGACGACTTCAAATTGTCAATTTTCAAGGGAAAAATTGGTTCCTTCTTCGCACACCAGAGGCGCTGTACCATATTTTCATACAATAAACGCTGTAAATACTGGAAAAACTCTGTAAAGTAAAATAGAGAAAACTCGTGCTAGGGGTACTGTTTTATTTATCTGTTACGGTAAATACGCCTGTCTAATATTAAATTTAAACACAACACAAATGCATTCATAGAATCGCCTACGAATGTTTGGTTTACCTCCTTACAAGTTTCGTCATCGTTTACTTTGCATTCGTATAAAGAATGACCAGCTATCTGTCAAACCATTTTTGAGGTTTGATAAATTGTGCTCACGATGCATGTCAAGCCTGGTAATAGTCATTAGGTGCCGTCACACTGAGCGCGCAGCCTCGCTAGGCATTTGCCGCGCGAAGCAGCTCGGTTAGTATGGACTTGTCTCGGCAGAGCCAAGCCCGCGCGATTCCGCGTGCATGCGACAGAGCGCCGAGCCATCCAGGTGCTCCAGTGCCTCGGTCGAGAAACAATAAGCACGTCCACACAGAGCGAGCAGCCTCGCTTGTCAGTTTCCTCGCACGGCAAATGCCTCGCGAGGCTGCTTGCTCTTTGTGGACGCACCTAATTACGCACTAATCGGATCAAGCATATTTAACCCCGAAGTGACACTAAGGATTCTGGGGTTGAAACTCCGTATGGATTTTATACAGGTTCGAGCAAATTCCACAGTCGTGTCCTCAGACTTGCGTAGCCTTGGGTAACTTACCCACTTGTAATCTTCTTAGTGATTACAAGTGATTGTGACGTTAAAAGATCATCATTATGATAACAAGATTCAATTTACGATGACAGATGTTCAGATTAAAGGCATGTTTAATTTTAACATAAATTATATTTTACTAACTGTAGTTAAGTAAGTAATACATTTGGAAATGAGATATTTAACTGTTGTTTTATCTTATGTTTAAACAAGCTCTTCACATAAAATAACAATTTCATCGAGCACATTGAGTGCTGAAGATGGAACGACAATATATCAAACTCGCGTGAGAGATCCTCAATGTTACCATCGATCAATCGCAAGTCTAAAGCTGGTCTACCTATATAAAAAATCCAATAACCGTTGTAATTTCCAACAGAACGTTGGTTTAGAACCTCATCTATTGGTAGATACAGGGATTTGATGTTCTTTTCAATTCAACTTGCGATTTGGAAAGAGTTAATAGAAATAAAGAGGGCCATCTCGTTTAAATCTCAGCATTTCGTTAATCTTCGTCTTAAATCCAGTTCCCAAGAAACGAATAGTTTAAACGACCAATAGGTAGTTGGTTCGTATTAGAATCAATAAAATGCAATTTAACTTCTATTGTAGAGTTAGTGATTTATTTATTTATTTATTGCATTACAACGGCTGTGTGAACAATCAATTACAGCAATTTAAGGACAATTATGAAAATTAGAATAACGAAATAAACAGTAAGTATAAATTAAAATATAAAAACATAAAAACACATTAGAATATAAAAAATTAAAAACGAAAAAAGAGAACCACTTTCATAAATTCATCTCACAGTACTTCTGGCATACCAATAAAATCTTCCATCCGCAAACAGATCTTCTGTTGGATTAACTGTGATATTAAATTGATGTTTTTTACGCGTGTTAAAGTCATCAAATGAGTCCTCCAACTTGCCTCCGACCCACGGCAGTGCAGGAGGGACTGTCAGACTCGTACTAATTAAAATCCACGGTGATTGATGGATGGAGAAAGAGAGGAAGGTCAAAAATATGTAAGAATAATGTGAAGAAAGGATATTGAAGAAAAAGAAGTAAATTATACCTTGATTTCTAATAGGGGAGAATAAAATACAATAATTATGATGTGTTGATATAAAGAAAACCGGGTAAAGGACACATGAATTGGGTCGTTTTTGGCAATTCCATACTCTTTGTATAACTAGTCGATGACAACCTCATTAACAGATGGAACCAGTGCGTGCTATAGGCTCATTAGCACGCCTCCATTCATCAGTATTTATTAGCATGCATGTCCATTGATGTTGTGAATATTAACCTGGATTGGTAAACATTTGCTACACATTACTTTAAATTCTATTGAACTATGCTAGAACTGTGTTGAGAACTGAAACTTCAGTGGTGTGAAAAGAGAACTAAATAATGCATGTATTTACGAATGTTTAGGTATTACGGTCTGTGTGAGTGATAGCGACTCTAGTGATTATTATAGGGGGCTCTAAAATTTACCTAATTCTTTTCAAATACGTAATCCGTAGTAGCGGTAATAACATACTCGAAATACACAATAGAAATTCTCATAAAATAAAAACTGAAGAAATAAAGTGAAAGAAATTTTATGGGACTAAATGACACACAGGGTCATACTGCATTGAACAAAGAAATCGTGAGTTATGAGAAACATAGATTATAAAAAAAGTAAAAAAAAAGAATAGAATAAGAATACGTAATCTTTATATTTATTTCCTGAAAATTCCCTATAGCCATTAATATTCATACTCCAAAGTTCCTTCATTACTAAACTCCTTATAATAGGTTAATGCAATAGTACAAAATTGACGATAACCCAATTAAACTATCTCACAGTTTCAGCTTTATTTATTGTTTTAACATGGTTTTATCCCTACTGACCTCGACTGAATAGGACTGAAATAAACAAACCTTAAAGATGCGATGCGAGCCACCGGTGTGCGGCATTGTGCGGCACAGTCAGAAACACAGAAATGTTCGCTCTAGTCGACTCACTAAGAAAAAACTACACCTGAACACTTTTATACGCGCACACGTGAGCAGTGGACTTCTTGTGAAAGACAGTCTACCAGTGGACAGTGTGGACACAGAGGCTCTTCTGGTATAGTGGTAAAATCATCAAACGAGTCCTCACACTCAGCGAGGGACGGGAGGGACTGGCAGACTTTACTCACTAAAATCCACGGTGAAACTTCAATAGCCCTTTACGTTCCAGGTTACCTAATGAGACAGTCTAACGACGACACTGAATCTATATAAACACGATACCAGATAAGTACGCGCACTGCTGAAGTTGAAGTGCGCGTACAAATGTATCGCAAACTATTTTGGTGGAATCGTACCATTACGGACATGAATGGGATTGTAGCGAGATGGTCCACAAGTCCACTCCGTATGTTGTATCCACTTCCAGATGTAACGACTCACAAATATTGTATGTTCAAGATTACATAAAGGGTATTGTGAAATGTATTAGTAAAGCGGCCGATTGATTTCATTGGTTTATTTTAGGAAGGTGCTGATATTATATAATCAAAATGTAATATTCTAAATGCTTAAGTTTGTGAGGATGGATGGATTTTTTACACTTTAACCGGCCTTATCAAGTTTGTCAAAAGACGATTTGTAGGCAAGTGTTTATTTAATTTACTTGCAAAAGTAGATAGATAGGTATATCATTTCACCATTATTTCATTTCATTAATAAAGTCTAAGAGATTTATATATTTGTGGTAGCGGCAAAAATAATTGATTTTACTCTTGTTTAAAAGCTCTATAAAATACTAAGTTGACTTAACTATAAATGGTTTATACCTATGAAAAACATTCGTCACTACATAAAAATACGGTAAAACCACATGTTTTTTTTTTCTTCACTATAATAAAACAGATAACCCTTTTGCTCCCGCTATGTCTACGCTTTAATCCAAATGACTCACTCAATGACATAATGCACAACCGTTATGAGCACAGTAAAATAATTAATTCGATATGCAATGAGTTGACTCATTATGACGGGATAGCATCAAACAGCTCGTTCACAAACAACCTATTAATCTATCTTTTATGGGAAACTTTAATGCGAGGACAATGCTACATAATGTGCAGAAATCTCACTAAATTATACTGGAAATTAAATTCCTAAGCCAGAGAACCAAAGTAACCGACATTGCGCTTAGAATCAGCATGCCCACGTCCACGTCTGTAGACGGACAGACCGCAGATGGAGCACGTAGTGGAGGACACCCTACTGCAAGATGGGTCGATGATTTAAGGAAAGTGGCTGGCAGTGGATGGATGCGGGCTGCCCAGGACCGGGTTGGTTGGCGCTCTTTGGAGGAGGCTTACGTTCAGCAGTGCATGGCAATAGGCTGATAATATAAATTCCTAATCACTACAGATGTTGTCACATCTCTGATTCTGTTAATAAGTTTTATATCTGTACCGTCAGCACGAGTTTTCAGTATTTGAGACGTAAAGTAAACTGGAACTTTGACGACTTCAAATTGACAATTTTCAAGGGAAAAATTGGTTCCTTCTTCGCACACTAGAGGCGCTGTTCCATATTTTCCTTGAAAATTGTCAGTTTGAAAGTGTCAAAGTTCCAGTTAACTTTACGTCTCATTTACAGAAAACTCGTGCTAAGGGTACTGATGTTAAGTGCTCTGCCGCTGAAAGTAAAAGAGTAAAAAGGAAACCCAGTAAGTACGTGTTGGGCCACGCACGCGCAATGTAGAGTTCCTTACCATCATAATATTGCGGACCAAAGTATATAATATAAAGTATTTTAAAGTTAAAGAAGTCAGTATAATATGTATATTTATGGCATAACTACAAAAGGGTTCCTTATAGACAAAGAAACCCTAAATATACGCGTCGTAGTAGATGCTTGTTTTTTTTTTGCAATTTTTTTTTTGTTTTATTTTAGAACCAAACATCATTTTTCCCGTAATTTTTTTCTTATTAAATGAGGCCAGACCACTTATGAACGTTTCTGAACATACCCAAATCACACGAGACACTCAATGTCAAACATAACCCGTCTCAAAAAGAAAAGGGCACATTATATTTTTATTTTTGACCTTAATTCGAGATCAAGCGGAGGTGATTGTCGATTTCAAATTTTCCACGAAACGACCGAGATAAAATCTCTACAGACCATGATGAAATCAAATGACGTATAATGGTGATACCATCTATAATGCATCCCGATTACTAAGGAATACGTTAGAGTACTCCACATTTTATAAAATCGAATTTCCCATGTTCTGCAAATCTAAATATAAGTCTATATTTGGAGTTTGTAGAACTTTGTGTAAGCCATTTTTCTTATCATCGCTCATCCCATCCACGCGTATCAAAAGTATTTTCTGACGTCGAAAATAACGAAAAGGAGTTTCGCACAGGAACTCCGTAACAGGTTTAAGTAAATGGAAAAATACAGGTTTTTTTTGGAGCCTGCAAATTGCAGATAATCCTGTTTTTGGTTACCTGCCTGTTGTGTCCCACAAAGCTCTTTCTTATATCTTTACATATTTTTTCTTACTGCCTAATGCCTCTTCCGTCACTAAAAAGATTTTTATAGAAAAAAAATTCTGTGCCAAAGCTTATTTCAATCCAGACGGAATCCGTGACATCGCCATAATTGCTTCAAACGTTCTGAATGACGAAGTAGCTAAATATGGCCTTCATCTTGTGTAAAGCTGTGCCTACACCTACTCGAATAAAAAACACTCAGTGTAAATAAAGTACGAAAGCATGACTTATGTGAGTATATCGGTATTTCAAATAAAAAATCTCATAGGACCAAAACTCTAAATGGTAGTACAAAATAAATGCCTTTGTACATGCCTTTGATCTGAAGGTACAGCTTTATTAAAGACCTAGCTAGACTGTAAAACTTTTTGTTACAAATATTCCATCAATACTTGGACACACCTCGAACACACAGCGTCTTACTACAAAAAGTCAAACATCTGAGGCCTTATCTCAAGATTTCTGTATTTTACCTAACAGCGAAAATGCTGCGTGTTATTATTACTGCGTTTATTGTATGGAAAAATGACAAAGCGCGTCTAATAAGAAACTATTTTTTTTCATTAAATGTAAATAACTGTAAATAGAACTTTAGAGCCTTAGTGGAACATCTGTCTAAAAAAAAGTGTTCACCGCAAAACAGCATTTTGCAGTAACACACTTTGTCGACGGAGTTTAAAATGTCATAGTTATGAGTGTGGGCTGAGTCTGTAACAGAATCGCTTATCTTGTAATTTGTCCACAACAAACAACATTCCGTATACGGGCCTTCTGTATCCTATCTCTATTGAGTCATCAATTCATATTTATGAGAACATTTTTAATGCAAACCCCGGCTGAGCTATCATTGAAGGACCACTTAAAAGCTTTAACTGCTTTTTTATTAATGTGCAACGATGATTACTGATTTTATGATGACATTTGAATTAAATAACATATTAGTATAATCAAACGTACATAAACGTAGAGATATCGCTTGGACTCATTACCATCACAAAATAAAGGGAATACATATATTAAAGTGATTCTGCAACGATTTACCGACGACTGGTTCATCATTGGACGTTTCGTCAGAGGTCACAGGTCACAGGACGTGTGAAACTGTTGCCGCTGTTTTGCTATTGACTGTGGTCAATGGTGTACTACGGAAGTTCGACAAACAGATGTGCGATTCATGCTTGTGTGACAAAACCGTACTGCGACTCACTATAGTTCAAATGCACGCCAGTTCGACACTCTAAAGTCAGAGATGACTCTGATGCGACAAAGGATTGTGCGAAGGTTGTTGATTGAAAAAGGCATTGAGACCTCGAGCTCGAAGACTTGGTCAGTATATCGTTATTTCATTATCGGCTATAAAACAACATTCTTCATGTGGCACTAGAGTGTATTCGAACTACAGTGAATCGCAGTACAGTTTTGTCGCACACGCTTGAATCGCACACCCGTTTTGTCGATCCACCGTAGTACACTCTGACTGTACAATATTATAAATACCGATAGAGCTTTGTGACAATCAGTCTAAAAGGGAAGTATGTTATTATGTCAATTTCAGGGCATGTATATAATTGTAGGGCAACCGTATGTTTATCGATGGATGCGGTACAGTCATGTATAAATATTGTAATTGTTACCTATCGATAAGATACACTGTTTTATTTATTAACAGGGTAAATTACATGTAATCTTGTATCAGATGCTTTATTTGAGCGTGAATGACTGTTCACTTTTAATTCATTGTATATTATACAGACATAATAAGATAATAATACAATATTCCCAACTATCACAACGCCATTTAGTCCTAAGCTAAGTAGAGCTTGTGTTATGGGTACCAGACAACTGATAAACATACTTAGGTATATATTTCTAAATACATACATATTATAGATAGAAATGAACATTACTCTCCGTTTTCGATCATTCTGTAGATGAGTGAAAATGATGCCGATTGCAGAGAGTCTAAAACGGCCACTTAGCAATATCGGGAAATGCACAACCCGCAACGCCCGTTGGCTATTCATTCACGTAGGTGAATCATTTGGGACATTGCTAAGTGGCTGTTTGAACCTGAACCCTCTGAACGTTGTTGAACCAATTCACTTTTGGTCTTTCGAATTTTGCCTTTATTTTAAATCAAGCTTTTCACTTTGAGTCAAACAAAAAAGATGTGGTTAAATTATATTTTTAATTTTGTGCCGACCCCAAGTAAAATGGGATAAGGGCTGGAAGAAGAAGAAGCCATGATCATTAATTTTGTAATAAATGAAAAACATATTTGACATGGGGGCAATATGCGAGTATAAAAAAACCTTAAGCATCTACATGCTTGCACAAAACTAATTAAATTACACTACCTATCTGACCTGAAGCTAGAAGCTAACCTACTACGTGTCCCGGCAGTCAGCTATGCGTATAAAAATATTTAAACAAGTCTGTTTTTCTGATAGCTACAACCCCAGGGTTGCAGCTTTCAGAAAACTCTGATTTTTTCAAATAACAAAACAAATTCCGGCAGAGATTCCTAGATACCATAAAACATTATAACATACAATAAAACATTTCAAAATTGTCGCACTAAACTCCGGACGCCATTTAGAATGATTAATGGTTTCTTAATAAAACAAAATATATCAGTCACCGTACAAGGAGATCAGATAATAAATGGCTTACTAAACATAGGTATCCATAACAATGAGAAAGACAAAGGTTTCCCGTCACACCCCCGCAAAGTAAACTCTATATTAAATTAGTTTAAGTATATGTCATTTATATTGTATCGCCTTGACCAATACAATTATAGACGAAACAAGTCACATGATCTTCAGGTAGTAATTCCAAACCTGGAGAAACTACCTGAACGTTATACACATATTTTGTCCATGCAGGAATCAAACCAACAAAATTCCACCATATTGATGTTATATCAAAACATATAATCATTTAATTGACTGCACTTATGTCCATTAAAAAAAAGAAAGGGGATCAGAACGGAATGACAAATGACAAGGGATCAGAACGGAATGAAAAATGACAGGGGATCAGAAAGGAATTAAAAAGTAAAAATATTTGACAGGGGATCGGTTTGGGGTATCAGAGTGGAATAACTCTAATCCTCCACTCAATTTATTACGATTCGCAGTACACCAATCTAAGAAACATCGTATTAGATTGCTTTTCATTAACACCTAAATTGTGTGGGAGAAATCCGATATCCTCGACATGAATAATACGCTAATACTACGCAGAAGAACCTTGACCAATATTTATTTAGACTCTTGTTAGTCTACGTAGGTTTCTAGGTAATAACGCCTCACCCATTTGGATACTAGAGAAACATACGGAACGAATTTACGTCCGTCCCCGCCCGTTTGTTTTGAAATCCCAGAGCACAAAGCTCGCGTAAATCATGATGCTATAATAATCTTATTTGTAACTAGCTGTGCCCGCGACTTCGTTCGCGTGGATGTCGGAATTGAACAATGTATTTTTTAGTTCTAATTCAGGCCACGGTTTTCATATAAACCCTGTATTTAGAATTTTCGTAGATTTATCAAGAATACTTGACCCTTCTATTCCAGGTTTATGTAGGACTGTTTTCCTAATGCCCGCTCTATGCACTCCACTCCACTGCACTCCCCTCCGCTCCACTCCCGTCCGCTCCACTCCACTCCACTCCACTCCCGTCCGCTCCACACCACTCCGCTCCACACCACTCCGCTCCATTCCAGTCCATTCCAGTCCATTCCAGTCCATTCCAGTCCATTCCAGTCCATTCCAGTCCATTCCAGTCCATTCCAGTCCATTCCAGTCCATTCCAGTCCATTCCAGTCCATTCCAGTCCATTCCAGTCCATTCCAGTCCATTCCAGTCCATTCCAGTCCATTCCAGTCCATTCCAGTCCATTCCAGTCCATTCCAGTCCATTCCAGTCCATTCCAGTCCATTCCAGTCCATTCCAGTCCATTCCAGTCCATTCCAGTCCATTCCAGTCCATTCCAGTCCATTCCAGTCCATTCCAGTCCATTCCAGTCCATTCCAGTCCATTCCAGTCCATTCCAGTCCATTCCAGTCCATTCCAGTCCATTCCAGTCCATTCCAGTCCATTCCAGTCCATTCCAGTCCATTCCAGTCCATTCCAGTCCATTCCAGTCCATTCCAGTCCATTCCAGTCCATTCCAGTCCATTCCAGTCCATTCCAGTCCATTCCAGTCCATTCCAGTCCATTCCAGTCCATTCCAGTCCATTCCAGTCCATTCCAGTCCATTCCAGTCCATTCCAGTCCATTCCAGTCCATTCCAGTCCATTCCAGTCCATTCCAGTCCATTCCAGTCCATTCCAGTCCATTCCAGTCCATTCCAGTCCATTCCAGTCCATTCCAGTCCATTCCAGTCCATTCCAGTCCATTCCAGTCCATTCCAGTCCATTCCAGTCCATTCCAGTCCATTCCAGTCCATTCCAGTCCATTCCAGTCCATTCCAGTCCATTCCAGTCCATTCCAGTCCATTCCAGTCCATTCCAGTCCATTCCAGTCCATTCCAGTCCATTCCAGTCCATTCCAGTCCATTCCAGATATTTGAATAATGTAGTTTTTCTATTCGAAGTTAGATCGCGTGACTGACGTACGAAATCAATGTGTGAGACCAAAGTGCACCCGTAATGTTACTTCTGAAACACTTTAAATTCAAATATCTTTTGATAGACTGAACGGATTCAAATGAAACAAAAACTAAATTCCTCTCCAAGTTACGCTTAATCGTTGTGTATAAAAGTTATCTACATTAGTTTCGTACATTTTACGTGATACCCGGACAAATTAACAGACAAACAGACAAACAGACAAACAGACAAAAATTCTAAAAATGCTAGAAATGGGTTCTATTGGTTGTCCTTTAATACCCTGGCTATATTTTTTGAGTTTTTATTTAATGTACAAAAATAATTTTTCTACAGTTTTATTATATGTATAGAATAGATATAGACTAGCGGCCTGCTCCGGCTTTGCAAAGGTGGACATGACATTATAGCCTATGTTACTCAGGGTGAATGTAGCTTTCTAATGGTGAAATTGTTGTTTGGAATCGGCACAGTAATTCATTACAAACATACACACACTCACACACATACACACACAAAAATGCAAATCTTTTCTCTTTATAATAATATGAAGTAGTTTGTAAGATTTATTTTCCAACATGCACCTAAAAAAGCCTTGGTGGAAGTTTTTTTTTATATTGAAGTGTTTGTTTTGAGTATAAGGCCAGCTGTAAAAAGTCCAATCTTCGATTCAAAGGGCAATTGATTATCTCATTTACATAAAAAAACACATACACAATATAACCCAAAAGTGCTACATGAAAACATGTAAAAGTAACAAAAAATTTAAAATTCAGGAGGTAGCATAAATAAATGATAAATCCGTCGCCTGTAACAGGTTACATGACAAATACATACATATTATCTTCATACATCATTCATGGCAAAACCCGACGACCGAAATGCAAAGTTTTATGGCCTTGCATCGTAGCTGAATAAAAATGAATGAGCAATTGAGTCAAACACCGTTAATGCATCCAGTCACAACCAGCTTTGGTGTTCGGTGCCATACAGTCTGGCTATTCAAAACTATGACGCGACCGCACCAACCGCTACCAAGAATACAAAAATTAAACGTTGAGATCATCCGCTAAGAAGTTCGCCGACGTATTCTGCGAATATATAAAATTATTAGGAGCATTAGATATGCTCCTATTCGTTTTATATTGTTAAGTAAGCCGAAGAGTTGTTTGGTTGAAGCAGTGGGAGAAACCGCGGGGATTAGTTAGTTTAAGATAAACGACAGACAGGAACTAAAATTGATACTTGTTATTATGATGATGTTACGTAGAAAATGGCACACTACAACATGATTTCAGATCAGTTTCATAGATCCTGTTTTATATTGATGCTAAAAAAACGAATTATGCGTTAGGCTAAATTGGAATTGGATTGAATTTTATCCCTAATTTATTAAAATACAGTTCCCAAAGATAATTTGTCAGAAATATTTTTAAATTACTTTATAAGTAGGTACTATCAATGCTCAATGCTGCGCGTAATATTTTCACATCTAGATTTTAGAATCCGGCTCTTTAAGCCTTTTCGCACACAAGGCGACGCAAGTCTCCGATACCTTCGTCTTTGCGTATCCATTGACTGATTGACGCGTGCCTGTGTACGAACCTCTACGGATTTGTATTGCGGTGTTAGCCTGGATACCAAAGCCAAGGTATCGGAGACTTGTGTGTTGTACAAAGGCGCTTAGTGTGACCATCGCGCCGCGCTAATGACCCGCTAGAGAGTCATCGCGCCAGTGCCACGCTACCGTCAAGCTCGTTGTTTGTCAAAGCCTTTACACACAATAACTGCTGTGTTAATGCCTCTAATAAACCAAAATATTAAGGTATCGGAGACTTGCGTTGCCTAGTGTACAAAGGCTTATAATACGTACAGGTTTGCCTACACAAATGACTTAATTCTTAAAAACTATGCGTTTTATGTTGTTGGTGAGTCACAAGTGATGACATTGTTCTTATTTCTGTATGTTTATTGTTCGCAGTTCCGTCGGAATATCAATACTCCCATTTTTAGAAACTATTATGGCATGTAGCTATTTATTTTCTTAGTATTAGCTAGTGATATGGTGTGTGACATCGCGGTGTGTGGTTTGGTTAAACTATGAATGTGTGTAGAAATATAACGATTGTTTTTTATACTAACACAAAAGCTGGTGCATTTTTAACTAGTCTTTAATTCCATTAACTTAGCTGTGCCCGCGACTTCGTCCGCGTGGAAAATTTCTAAATGCCTTAATAGTATAAGTAGCCTAAGTTACTTCTTATTACATCAGCTACCTGCCAGTGAAAGTCACGTCAATATCGGTCCAGCCGTTTTATAGATGACAACCTAGATGCAATGGTTATCACCATTATATCTAAGCTTTTTTGTTATCGTGGTAAAATCATGAACTGAGTCCTCCTATCCAGGGCAGAGCGAGAGGAACTATCAGACTTGTACTGACTAAAATGCACGGTGTCCTTCGATAGCCCTTTGTGTACCGGATTCGTGGTATACGTGTGTCCCGCAACATTATATCTAGGCTAATCGTTACCGTTGAGTTGCTTTTCTAATTTAGTCTTATACGAAAGGAGTTTCTAATGATCTCAGGATCCATACTTCAAACTTTACATAAAATACGCTCATTTAACAAACACTAGCTTCAAAAGTATATTCTAAAAGAGAAAGGTTGTTGTATTTGTCCCCAAACAAAGCGTACAGAGCAATTACAAAGTGTAAATAAAAAAGCCCACACGTTCAAGTTTCAGATCCTTTTTTGAAGAGATTTATTCAAATCTGGCGGACCAACTTCTTTTTGATGTACGTGTACGGAAAACTCTATTTCAAGTTTCCCTATCTTTTTAAGGTTTAGGTTACAATAGGGTTAGGTTGGTACTTACGTGGTGATATAAAATATTTTTAGAACACAGCCTGTTTCCCAATCTAACAAGAACCTTTTTCTGTAGTGTTAAAGTTGAAATTTAAGTTTTTTGATAACGACGTACGTAACATTGTTCTTGCTATAGACGA
Organism: Agrotis ipsilon; assembly: GCA_028554685.1. Lineage (NCBI taxonomy): Eukaryota > Metazoa > Arthropoda > Insecta > Lepidoptera > Noctuidae > Agrotis > Agrotis ipsilon. Next base: position 839,883 of record CM052956.1, read on the forward strand.
GGTATTGGTTTCGTTTTACAAGTCAGTTACAGTTTCATTAGATTTTTCACAAGGAATTTTACGATTTAAACCTTCTTTAATGAACAACATGACAAAAAGCAAGGAAGGTTTTCTTTTATACGCTATCTGTTGCTAATAAAATGTTTATGGAAATGTTATCTTTTGCCAATAAAATGTTAACTTTTTATGGAGGAGTCCTGAAAAGTTTTTACAAAGAGCTACTTGAATAAAATACTTCGAACGACCTAATAAACAACTTTCGTATCAAGAATCAAATTACCCTTTGTTCTAAGTATTACTTTGAAAGGCAAAGTTTCGTCCTTAAACACCACTTGGTTTTGTCTCAACGTATTGAGACAGGCATCAAATTATTCTGAATAAGACAATGAATCCCTCCAAAGGGCGCGTTCAATAAAACTATTCAGAACTTCTCTATCGTAAATAGAAATACTCTGGTTTCAAAACCAATAATTCACTGCTGGAATGGCTTAAGACCTTAATTCGGCCCTGGAACACAAAGTTAAAAAAAAACAGATTGGTTTTATCAGAACGACTCTGACAGTCCTCTCCGCCTCACCAAGAGCGGAAGGACTCATTCGGTAATTATGCACAGCGAAAACGGTCAATAATGTTGAATCTCAATGAAAAATTCATCATAGAGAATTACAATGCAACTTAAATACAAACTTTGATAGATTAATAGGGCTTGTTCCAATAGTGTGATATTTTAAGTACAATATTTACTGATAACCCGGGACAAAATTTGTATAATTTCTAAGAAATTAACTAGTTATAAATAATCTTATACATAACCCGAAAAGCTGCCACGGTCGAGAAGCTTTATTCTTTTGATTCTGCAATGAATATAAATAAATCAAGAAGCCCTCTGTTTGTCCTTGTCCCCAGCGACTCAAAAATTGAATATCTGAATAAATAATCTGCTGTTTGCTCCTGAATATGCTGAAAAACCTCACTGGTCTATTGTGGCAACAATCCCCAAGAAAAACTCTTTCATATTTTGTAAAATATGCAAAATAAGTTGATCCAAAAAACTGTGAGGGCTTTGATGAGATGTCCTTTTTTGACTCGGCCTTGGCTTTTGTGTTCAGTTTTCAGTCTTTCATTGTTGAGAAGGTAATTTCTAACAGCTTTGAATACTAACGATCTGAGAGCTACTTTATTACTTAAATGACATTTAAATTTCCTGATACACCCTCTAAGCTTATTTTAATGTATTACTCAAATTCTTCGAAAGATGTTCTCCTTCATCTGCCTAAAAGTGAGTGGAAATGCCGGCGAGGGGCGCCCTGCACTGACCTTATTGGTGAAGTGCTTCAGAAAGGCCTGGTGCGTAGTGAAAGCAATTAGCGTGCTTGTATGACCTAATATACGAATGTGGATGAGGCGAAAGGAAGGAGTATTATATAATATGTAAGGATCTATGTAAGGATCGCAGCAGTGACGCTCTGTAGTTTCTGCCAACACCTTGGGAAGAAATATTGTATAGAAAAACTTGTACATCCTTCCATTACACGATGCAAAAGAAATATAAAACGACGGGGAAACTTTTCAGTTTCCCCGTCGTTTTTTATTTCTTTTCCTTGCCTTCGGAACTGTGGCAACACTCAACTCTATTGACATCCTGCAGGTGTCTCTTCAATACAATAAGCTGGCTTCCTGCTCTCCCCCAACACCACGTCCACGAATGTAATTTAAAACTTTCACATTTTAATACAACTCCAAGGTATATTGGATAAAATGTTGAAGAATGGCTAGACAGATACTTTTTCTAGTCTGAGCAAAAATAATAAGCAAACAAACACAGGTTTTATTAAAACTTACAGTGCTAAAAAGAAAATATAACAAAACAAATCTTGGTACAAAGTTACGTTGTTATTGCGACTTCGTTCTTGAAAAAACTGAAATGGCGACGTTCCTATTTACTCACATATTTTACAAGGATTCTTGACAGCGACAACAAATATAAAAACCGGTCAAGTGCGACTGGGGCTCGCTAGGTGAGGGTCTGCTAGTAATAGTGTGAGCTTTCAGGCCTACATCGGAAGTCTGAACTATATCGTGCTGTGATACGAACTACATAGATTAATTTGGACCATTTGTTACGTAATTTTTCTACGTCTGAACCAAAAAATTTAAGGACTTTTGCTGTATTTTACCATATGTAGTAATGTAACTAATATAGGCCGGGATTCGACAAAAACAACTTTTAATCATGTTGTCAGGAATCCATATAAATATGTTTGAAAAACGCACTTATTACGTAACTCTAAAAATGAACCAGCAGAAGAGCAATTTTGGAGCCGGCTTTTCTATACAAAGTAGTAAGTACCTTTGTGAAACCTACATTTTTATGAAAACGATCACTGTTGCGAGTTTGTTTGGTGATGTAAAAAATATTGGGGCATTAAAACGAATTGGGATGTTCAATAAACTTCTCTGGAGCTTGAATAAAATAACAATACGTAATGTTTTATTGCGTTCGCAATAATTCACGGGCAAAATTGATTATTACGTGTTTGCGTAACATCTGCTCCATATCTATATAGATTGTTTATTTTTTTCCCAATTTTCTTTTTAGACAAATAGATATTGCGTAAAAGAGATTAGATTGTTTTTCGTTCCACCTGATGATATTGTTGTAAGATATTTCGATACAAGTGGGGAAAGTTTCTCATTGCATTCGAGGCGGAATTATAAGCCGCCCTTGGCTTAATTATATTAATTAGAGAAAAATAAACGAGAATGTTTTAGCGAGCATACAAACGAGGGTTCTGGCAAGACCGTCGACTAGAGCATTCGCTAGATGTTTGGAACTATGCTGGGTACTGTTCGTTGTACAGTTTGACAAAATTAAAAAAAAAACGGCCAAATACCGGCCACGCACAGTTTGGGGTTCCGTAGTTGCTCATCAAAAAACTTATGCGAACTAACTAAACTGATTCGCTGAATTTAATGTTAATTTATTAAAGTTGACAAACTCACATTTGCAATTGAAGAACATGTGAACAATGCTCAAGATATATGCTGATAGACTTGAGCAATATTGAGCATTCACGTAGAAGAAAATCTTTAACAAAGACATACACATATCTAAAATAGCTGCAACAAACTGAAAATGATATTATAAAATATGTCACATTTACTTATAAGTTATACCATCACGTATAAGATAAACAGCAGTATCTATATCAGGATCCATTTGTCGTCTCAAGAAGGCAAGTGGACCTGCTATGATTTATTAGACGTCACGTGAGATTAACTGAGGGATGTGATCAATATTTATTGTTGAGAACATCCTTGATATTCTAGCCGTGTTGTGTTGTGACGGATAGGTACAAAAAAGTTACAGAGGGCCAAAATCTGCCGGGGTCGCGGGAGAAACGAATTATCGTGACCCCGGAACTTAAAGGGCTATTGAAGGATACCGTGGATTTTAGTCAGTACGAGTTTGACAGTCCCTCCGCTCTACCCTGCGTGGGAGGACTCATTTGATAAGAAAGAGACTCATTTGTTTAGCAATTTACTCGTATAAACATATTCGTTTTTCCGAGGAGCATCCTTTCTAAAATCCTCGTAAAAAGGGGGACCGTTTCAGTTTTAAAAAAATGTATTTCGTTTTTTCAGCAATGTTGAAAATGCCATGAAATATTTGAACTGCGCTGAAATATTGAAAACTCTAAATAAATTGGTAAATATTCCGTTTCATATTCTAGTAATAGAGCTTGTACTTTTTTTTATACATAATTATATTTTAATTAAGATGGAAAGGATAGGATATTTTAATTATGATCAATGAAATCTGTATGTTATAACTATTTTCTGTGCAAGTAAATGATAATTCCAATAAAAATCTTTTGAATATTAAAGTGAACGCAAAAATTAAGCACAAACCGCTATACATCATCTCGCTTTTCAATCATGTTTGTTTTTTTTAAAGTTTAGTCAGTTCGCAAATCAATAAAGATACTACTAAATAATGAAACTTTTCTTAACTTAATCAATTTTTATGTATTTATAGTCTGTCTCTAACAACTATTTTGAACAATTTTCTTAAAAAAAACTACCACTTTAAAATATAGACACATTTCAGCTGTTCTTCAGTCCATACTGAATCTAATACTCATATGCATACTGTTGGAATTTTGTTGAACGAGAGAGAACTTTATGTAAGTAGGTATTCGACGAGGGAGGTCAGAGTTGAAGAGGATCTAATGTGCCATTACTGTCCAGCACACTGCTATTGAAATAAAGGCCTGAATTCCTGTCGAGAGTACTTCAAATAAAGTTCTAATATAGGCTTCATTACTATGCGTCCAGGGCGGCGCACGTCCATGACCTCCATCTGTCAACTGACACTTGAAGTGCGGGCATGCGGACGGCAAGTAATAGGCGACTCGCTGTCCGATCATGGACAATCCCCGGGTTGACGGCGCGACGTTTTCCTCGTGCGCCTCAAAGAGCTGTCAGCAATCTGTGCCCCACATAAAGGGCTAAAGCCTGCCGGGGTCGCGGGACTGTCACATCAGGTAACCAAAACCCTGGAACGTAAAGGGCTATTGAAGGATCACCGTGGATTTTAGTCGGTACAAGTCTGACAGTAAGGTAGGAGGACTCATTTGATGATTTTACCAAGTAAATAACGTAAAAATTTCAACCCCAGTTTTTTGTCTCTTTGAATGACACATAAGGGCTCCTAAACGCAATTAAACATTATTTTTAATTTCAAAAAAAAAAACAAAACACGTCTGAATTTGTCTCGCTTGGTTCGCATATTTGCTTAATTAAGTTTCAGCCCTCATAAGGCCTGTCTCTCTACGTTCCCACTTTGTACTTGCACATAGTTAACCGTTCGAACACACGAATAGAACATTTAACTTTTTGAAGAAGTTCGTTGAATGGAACGCAACGGTTTTCAGGATTTCATATTGTATGTGGGACAAAAGTACCTACTTAAAATAACTAAACAAAGAGTGTTTTAGATATAAAGTTAAGTAAAACCATTGAAAATTCTGAAGATCTACACAAAATCTTGGATACTGAACAACTTGCTCAGATGCTGAAGTTGATTGACGACTTAAAGGGCACCGTGACCCTGAAATGCAAAAGGTAATTGAACAGGATGATTTTTAGTCATCAAAATCTGACAGCCGCTTCTGGTCCAACCAGAGGAGCAAGTAATAAATTTTCCACAAGAAAAGATGCCGCTATTGATATTTCATAGCACGTGCTACGGCTAAGTTAATGTTTTCATTTAAATCTTACACTATACTTACTTTTAGACATAAACAGAGATAACGCTAAACCAAAGGATGTTTATTAAATTCTATCAATTTCAATCAAAGTATGAAAAACTAAGAAGAAAAATGTCATATACTGAAAAGTTTTAAAATACGTAATGTTGTTAGTATATACTCAAAATATGTTAGCCTAAAGGCCATATAAGTGTTTAAGATAATAGTGAAATCTCTATGGTCAATGATGAACAATTGAATAAAGTTACTTCCGTAGAAGCTATATATCGAGCACGTCGTTTTATTAAAATCTCCTATATTTATAATAGGTTATGGGCCCAGGCAGGCAGTTTCTGGCCTAGAACTAGTTCTCGCAACAGTGTATTATAATTAAACTGTATAATAGTTGCAGTAAGAGGACAGAGTTGGTGCTTTTGTGCAGTCGATTTTTATGCGAGGTGAAGTCAGTAATGGCGTCGAGCTATATGGTAAACTTGCCTAAACTAAGAGGACGTAAAAATTATAGCGAGTGGTGCTTTGCGGCCGAGAACTTCTTAGTGCTAGAAGGGACGCTAGGATGCATCAAGCCAGAGCAGGGTCAAGCAGCAGTTGCGGCTGCAGATGACGCTAGAACCAGGGCAAAATTGATCCTAACAATAGATCCATCCATTTATGTTCATATCAAAGAAGTGAAATCTACGAAGGAACTATGGGATAAGTTGAAGTCTCTTTATGATGATTCTGGATTTACGAGAAGAATAAGTCTTTTGAGAAATCTTATTTCGATACGACTTGAAGACTGTGATTCTATGAATTCATACGTGACTCAATTGGTGGAGACGGGTCAGAAATTGGTGGGAACTGGTTTTAATATTGATGATGAGTGGATCGGCTCATTGTTGCTGGCGGGATTGCCTGAGAAATTTGCACCAATGATCATGGCAATTGAGCACTCAGGAATTAGTATCACAACGGATTCCATCAAATCGAAATTACTGGATATGGAAACGGAAGTTCGTGATAAAAGTGCTGCATTTGGTTCATTTTTCAGCTGGAATCAGCGTAGCCAACATAAAAATATGAACTCTGAGGACAGCAGAGACAAAAGTCGCAGCAAAGGTGGCAGTCAGTTGTCATTGTTGTCAAAGTCGAAAATAAAATGTTTTCGATGTAAACAAATGGGACATTATCGTAATCAATGTCCAGATCTGATTAATTCCAAAGAAGTGGATCGAAAGCAAACTAACGCATTCAGTGCGGTGTTTCTTAGCGGTTCCTATGGTGAATCAGATTGGTACGTGGACTCCGGCGCGAGCGTACATTTGACAACAAATGAACATTGGATTTTAAATCCGTCGTATGAACAATGCGTGAAGGAGATAGTTGTTGCCAATAAGAACAAAGTTCCAGTTAAATGTTCCGGTGATGTGCGAATAACTACTTGTACTGATAAATATAATTTTGATGTGACAGTGGAAGAGGTTATGTGTGTTCCGAGTCTGACAACAAACCTTCTGTCAGTGAGCCAGCTTATAAAGAAGGGCAACAAAGTTAAGTTCAGAGCTTATGGTTGTGACATCTACAATAGAAAGAAATGTTTAGTTGCAACAGCTACTTTAGTAAATGGTGTGTACAAACTTAATATGCCTGTGCATATGTCAGCAGTGGTTTCCAGTGAGATGTGGCATCGTAGGCTGGGACGTGTTAATAGTTCCTACCTAAATAAAAAGCAAGATGCTGTAGAAGTTCTCAACAAGGATCAGAAAGCATTGACAAGTAAGAGTACATGTGTAACTGGTTGTGAAGGGGAGAAGAGTCGTTTAGTTGTTTCTTTCCAAGTTGAAGACAAAAATCCAGATTCAGTGGGGGATAGAGTAAGGAAAAAAAACAGAAAGGATTGGCTTCTCAAATATGTGTAATTGTGTACACAGAATTCCAGAATAGATAACAGCAAGTTGTTCTTGGAGAAAGCTCTAAAACATTCAGATGAGTTATAGTGTTTCAGTGTGTGAGAGCTTGTAGATGCTCTAAAAGGTGGAAATATTGTGAAGTGTATAGGTAATTAAAATGAGTTAAAGACAATAATATTAGTTATGGTACTAGTCTTGTTACAAAGGAGTATGATCTGTAGTATGTGATACAACTTGAATGTTATTGTTTACATTAGTAGTACAGCTTAACTTAGAAACTATTCATTTGGATGTTACTAGACAGTTTTCTATGTTCTGAAAATGTGTTTAGGTTTGTATTTTGAGAGTGGGGGTGTTAGTATATACTCAAAATATGTTAGCCTAAAGGCCATATAAGTGTTTAAGATAATAGTGAAATCTCTATGGTCAATGATGAACAATTGAATAAAGTTACTTCCGTAGAAGCTATATATCGAGCACGTCGTTTTATTAAAATCTCCTATATTTATAATAAATGTACGTTGTACTGTTTGGAGGTGTTACATTTTATGAAATATATCCTTCTATAATATTGTTACAGAAATTGACGATTTTCTGCAGCTACAAACTAGTACATTATTGCCTGTTAGTCCCTGCCATGAAGTACCTAAATGAAACTAGGTCCACTAGTTCCCGAATTACAACTTTTAGTGAAAACGACGCCGAAACTGCCACATGTTCGAAATAGGAGCACATAACGTATTTACGTCATTTAGAAACATATCCCTTTATACATATTGAAACAATCCATTTTTGCAAACCCTGGGAGGATTTTTAGAGGGTAGTCTTTGACGGCACTAGGTACCTACCTACTTCTAGTAAACTTGAGTAATCATCCTAGAAGGTGTTGGGATAATATCTCAAGTTTAAGATGAAAATTCGTAGACAACGTTGAATAAAGTACACTGGGGAAATTTTGACTCGGCAAATTCTTCACAACAGGGTAGTATTAGTGAATTTAATGCTATCTTGTATATCACCATTCCTGCGTCCCTTGAAGATGGTTTGTCTTTTGTTTTAGGTATATTTTGTTTTTTGCTAACTGTATTGTGTAACGAGAATTTTATTGTATGAGTTCTTATTATTTGTAAGTAGGCTAGCTGTTGTCAGCGGTTTCACCCGTTAGAACTTGAAAATTATGCCTTGGAAACATGCAATCGGGATAAAAACTTAACGGAACTCACGGAACAAAAACCAGTGAACGGATTTCTTATAAAATTGAACAGTATGAAGGAGTAACAAAAATCCATCCAGCCAAAAAAACTTTCATGTTTATAATATTAGTAAGAAAGTGAGAAGTAAGAAGTATTAGTGAGTAGCCTCAGCAATTTCTAATTGATTCCTAGCAAAAGCTAATGCCTCGCTAATAAACTCTAAATAGAACTTGACTGTCCATCTACACTTCGTATACTTTATTAGAAAGACATGCTACTTTCATTATATTATCAAAGATAGCCAATAGTGTCCCAAAACTGGTCAAAGGCCTCCTTTTATTCTTGACAACAGTCACAATTATGCACTGTTTCATTCAAAATTCACTTTTAGCCCCTTCGTACACAACGCAACGGAAGTGTCCGATACCTTACAACTTAGGTATCCAGACGACTATCGCAATCCAACGCCATACAGGTTCGTACACAGGCATGCGACAATTGATACCAAAGTCGTAAGGTATCGGAGGTTAGGGTCGACGAAGGGGTTGCGGGACATACGTATACCGCGACTCCGGTACACAAAGGGCTACCGAAGGACACTGTGGATTTTAGTCAGTCAAGTCTGACAGTCCGTCCCGCCCTTCCTAGGGCGGGAGGAGTCATCGAAGGGCCTTAGTGTTTAAAGAGCATCGAATACAAAGTTCCATCTTTTAGTTTGTTACTGATACCTTTCTCTCAAGTTCATCGTATTTCAATATTCCATCATCGTCTCGCATTACCGGTCGGTATATCACCGGATGCTTTTAATTAAAATCGCGGCGTTAGGATTTGTTACGAACAGGAATCGCCAAAAATGGACGAACGAAGAATTTTAATTATATCACGGTTTTCTTTGGACTTCCTGAATAAATCGTTACAGTGGTGTTCTGTTCGTAATCTGCATTTGATTATTTTATGTGAAAGTCAATTTGTATGACTTAATGAATAAATTTTGTCTCTGAAGATAATGTCTTATAATATACCTACATTTATCAACCATCACTGGATAATAGCCAAATAAATCCCTGTATACAACAAAATCCTTAAACTTTTACTTTTCCGGAAAAACTATAAAATCACAGGTTCTTATTAAAACTGCAACCGTTGTTACATGTTCAAAGAAACATTTAGCGCAAGTGTTTGTGTTAAAGCGCTTGAAGCACGCTAAAGCGAGGAATCGATTTGGAAGCTATTTGGCGCGAACCTCACTTTAGCTGACGAAGGCCATCGTGGACTGGACAAGTGGACAGTTACGCTCTAAACGTACTCAGAAAATGAAGACTGAAAAAATCCTAGAAAAAAAGTAAATGCGGTCCTATATTACTTTTAGTAGGTGGGTATTGCTCAATGGGGCTAGTGAGAGTTTTTATTAGTGGCAAAATGTACTTCATCTCGTTCTACGAGTACTTCAATTTTTTTGGAATAATTTGTTCTTTTTTTGTAACCAGACAGCGCTAGTTCGGTTTCAGTACAAATTGAAGTTCTAACACGATCGAATAGCTATGAAACTCGCATTAAGCCTCCTTTGTTGTAAAGTTCAGAATTTCGAAACAAAGACACTGCCAAAAAGTTCTATTTTTTCACAAAAAAACAACGGTTTTTTCCAATTTTTTGAACACGTGTCGTCAGCTTTTGTTAGAAAAACTTATAAAAAATCAACGAAACATCGAACTGATAAGCAAAGATTTAGTTTTTTGAGGCAGCGAAAATATACGTAATAATAATACGTGTCGAATTGAGAACCTCCTCTTTTTTTGGGTGGACCTCTGAAAATGGCCAGTGATTATTACGAAACTGCCAGACTGAGTCGTAAAGATTATAATAATATTATGAAACAATGGTTCTCTTTAAACGGTTTCGTATTATGTAATGAATCATCAAGACAATATATCACAGTGACAAGTTTCCTTATGTAACCAGTGATGCACTGCCTACCAAAAGAAATATAATACTTGGAAACTGATAAATCCTATTAATATTTATACTGTCTTTCTCACAAGTAACATTATGGCTTATTTTGGAATTCCAAGGTTTTATTATAAATACAGCAATGAAGAATTTGTGCATGGCAATAAAACTTGGGTCTCTATATTTCTGCTAACTTTCCTGAAATTATTAGTTTTCCTTTTACTGCTTCCTATTTATAACAATAGGAAGAAAAATTATCTCATGATATCCAAATCTGAAACGAAATTCCAAATTAAGTTCAATAAGTCAGATTTTAATTTATAATACCTATAACTTTCCTCAAATTATTTGTTTTCCTTTTACTGCTTCCTATTTATAACAATAGGAAGGAAAATTATCTCATATTATCCAAATCTGACAGGAAATTCCACATGAAGTGCAATATGTCAGATTTGAATTTACAATATTTATGACAAACATATAAAACGCCCGTTCTTCACCCTATCCCAAAGTTTAAGAAAGAAAATGAACACAACCGAGAGCCCAACACACTACCCTGTAAAACCCCACTTTGTTCTGTTAATGAACCTATCTTGATACTTGTTCAATTTTCCTTAGTCATTGAAGCATGTTTTAAAAATACAATTGTCATCTACAAAAGGTATCTAATTATGCTCCTCCACATATTTTCAATACAAACAACATCATCAATCGTCTGGTTTATGCAACCGAACGCTTCTGCATCTATTGTTTTAACTGCAGCATTAGTCACCGAGACGAATCTATCGGAAATTCACTGCTCGTTTAACTATAAATTAAGACTAGAACCTAACGTATTTGCTACCAATACAACTACATATTGGTCGGTAAATTCGGTTCCTGAGGTCGTGAACGGTCTCGAAATCGCGCAAAAGGAATTTCTTTGTTGGAAATTGCCAGCGGCAGAACAGAAGTTTTGGAATGTTCTTGGCTTGTGGATTTCGATGTAGCAGTGAATAGGATTGCCCAATCAACAAGGTAATTTGCTTAGTAGACAAGGCTTTAATTTGCCTAGTTTTTGCGAAATGTTAGTTGTTATAATACAATGGTCTATTAAGAGACGTTGTCACCAACAAACTGATGCACATTTTATTATGCCTTGCTATTAATAAAACATGGAAATTCACTGGAAAAGCCAAACACAAAACACCTGTCAACGGGGAATGGAGCGAAGTATGCTCAAGGTAAAGAAAATACCTAGATAAAATACAACAATTATAAAATCTTTTAATTAATTTAAAAATGTTAGTAATACAGTTCTGATTGATTTGTATCAATTATCAAAGATCTACAAATGATAGCCGGTTGCTACGATATCAAAATACACATAGCTAGTAGCGTCATATACGTTCTTCAGGAACGATTAAAAGTATCCCACACGGTATAACTATTACAGCATTCCTGATGCATTTTTAACGATACACTATTGCAGACAGGCGAGCATCATTCATTATATCTGAATAGCCGGGCACCCATTAAGCCGTTTTCACGGGTCGTTAACCTCGCGAAAATATTTTTCAAAAGGCTAAAAATTCGCTTCACGGAGTGCAGAAAGAAAATAGCTGACTGGGTCAAAAGGTACGGGGAAACGGAAGTTTTACATTCGTCCTAGAATTTGTTAACTGGTTCAGTATAAGATTTCTTTGCACATTTTCATCATAACGTGCGTGTACAAGGAGCTATCATCATACCGGAATTAATGAACACTAGGAATTTCTCCTGTATTGTGGGTGTGTTTACAAACAATAAACACATACACATAAACGCCAGACCCAGAACAAATGCTTGTAGATCATACAAAAATTTGCTTCTAGCGGGATTTGAAACCACAGCACAACAGTCAATATGTCAGGCAGTTCATACAATATTTTTGTTAGCGTATCGAAGATCTCAATTCTAGTGACGAGACGAGTCGTCCATCGTCGTTATATCTGAGACGTCCAAATCCCCGAAAGACTGTCTTACTACAAAAAAAAACTTAATCATTAGTTGAATACTTGTATAAAAAAATAAAACGGTAAATATCGAATGAAATCCAATTTCACAATGTCTACATCGTAACACTACTAAATGTAAATCAGTCCACCATCATTTATATACAAAAGTATTTCAAACATACTCAAGCAAAATACGTTTACAAAAAAAATCAGTCGTCCAATCCGATTGATGGTGCACAGTTTAATGCAAAAGTCATTGGAAAGGAAATAGCGCTGAATCAATTTGGGATGGAAAGTGAAAAATAAATCGCAGGTCGCAGGTACAGCTGGCCGATATCGACGTGCCCGTAGTGCCCGTAACTCGATATCGGCACGCCCCGAGCGATGCGATGCTCTGACCGAAATGTTCACATTATCGGGGAATATGTAGGAGTACGGTGCACTAGATCAATCTAGTAAAGTTAATTTTTTTAAACTGTGGATAACAATAATAAAGAATTGAGAGTAGCTCTTAATTTTCCAAAGGAAAACAGGTGTAAAAGAAAAATATTCCAGCAATAGTAAAGTAATTTTCTTAATGCTGTTATCTCTATTCAAATAAATCTTTATTCCAAATGATGTTATTTATACATTTGTGAATTAAGTTATTTGATACAGAACTTTATTACATATACATACATATGTGGGTTTAAAAAGTTGTTCTTCCAAAACCACGTATTTATTTACATATTTGGATGTTCAATCGAGAGCGCAGATCGTATTTTTTGTTTTTTAAACCTCCGCAGCGCCTGATATCATAGCATATTAGGAACAAGTATTACCATATTTTTTTATAAATAAGTAGTTAAATTTATTTTCTAAGATAAGCACTCAAGAGGAAGCTAATAAGTCTACTAAACATTTAAAAAACCACCTTTTACGACAGCCGTGGGAAGACATCTTCAGTACTGCGCTACTAAGCAAACAAATACATGCTAAAATCTTTTACAACATACTCAATAAAACTATTTTGACATAAGCCCTCAACCATACATTCATTAAAAGCGTTTACGATTTTATTCAACTAAAAATAAATTGGGTCGAATCTTTATTCTTAGTTTTTACCAGAAAACAATTCGAAGCGAACAAATAGAAATTCAGGGCAGATCGAGTGATTCATCAAACATGTAATAAAAGCTTACACCTACGCTACATGTAAGATCAACAGTACATTTTGAACTACGAATACGGTTCTTATTGCTACGATATTGATACTCACAAAATTAAATTCACCTGTTGAACATTACCCGTAATTTTGGAGCGATGTAGGTATATTATTATATTTAGGTTATTGAATCGTGTGCTAGCGTTAACACCTGTTAGCCATTTTTCATCGAGCTTTCCGTCGCGAAACTTTAGTAGTTCAATCACTATTTCTTTTAACAGATTTCAATCTCCATCCTTGTATCGCTGTCAAACTACAGAGACCTTTTTGCTTGAAGTAATAAAGTTATTATTGAGTTGCTATCATTAATTAGTCCGTCAAAATTACCGTAACCTATATTTTACACACAGACGAGCGGCTGACTGTACAAAATCTAACGAATTCACACATCTTTTCCATAGCGTTGAACTCTATAGAGGTTGTACAAACAATTTTTAAAGAAACAGTGACTCATATAACTGCATACGATGATGATAAATAGCCCACATTTCGTCGGACAATGATCTGAAACCCAGTTACATTCAGGGAACTATGTATTTCTTTCAATTAGATAGGATTACATCTCACACTAGATATGATGGAACTTTCGAAGATATTGCTTTTGTCTTACAAATGTTCATGCCTGAAGTAAAACTAGGTATACCAAAATTAGTTTTAGATTGAAAAAAATGAAGACCTAACTAAGGTGTTGTTAAAATAATTGGCTTTAACGATTTGTTTCTGCCAATGCAGGACTCGATACAAAGCTTGAACACGGGCTCAAGGATCATGCGTGTTGCCGCGGCCATTGCGAAAGTAAAAGCAAAAAATTGCTTGGTACATGCATACAAACAGGGGGACACACAGTTTGCATTATGGTGATCATCAACAGAGCGAACTGACAACCAGCTGCTTTGCTCGCGTGTATGTCGAAAATAATCTTGCGGATTTGTAATATTGGAATTAAAGGTAACCTACCTATGTGTTATTCCACACTAAACCTCTCTGCACCTTTTATCTAGGTCCGTTTAGTGGTTTTGACGTGACTGAGTAACGTAGCCACAACTCTGTTTCTCATATCATAACGCGAGAACCCCGAATAACTCAGCAAATACTCGTACCTCCATATCTTAAAGAAACCATAAAACAAGCAAGGATTATTAAGGTGTGTCCAAATATCGAGCGGCAATCAAGCGCGGCAGCCGCGCGCGGCCCTCCGCGCTTTTGTTGGACGACTGTCGCGCGCGGCAGCCACGAGCTACCTGCCGCGCGAGCACCCTGCCGCGAACGGTGTTAGTGTTGGTTCGCCAATGGTTGTGGTGGACGGACGTATTTTATCACGTAAAATGGATGACGAAACAGCAATTCGTCTTATTGAAATATATGGCTCCCATGGTTCATTATGGGATACTAGTCGTTAAGAATATCACAATAATTACGTGAGAGAAGATATATGGGATGAAATAGCAAAAAAAAATCGGACAACCAAAAGCAGCTTTAAAATTGAAAATGAAGTCTTTTGAGTTCCTATAGAAGAGAGAGAAACAAAGAAAAAACAAGTAATGTCACTGGTTGTGGTAAAATTAATCTTATTACATTTTATAACAGTAGGTACTTATTATTAATTTTCTGCCTCATTATATTTCCACTATACTAATTCTTAATTATCTCTTAAAGGCGTGAACCGATTTACATGATTCTAAACTGATAAAGTGGTTTTAGACCTAGAGCTTTCATTTGACACCATAATCGTTAAGATATCTGAACAAAAAAAAAACAAATTTTCAAGTTGCTCTCGTAATTATCCAACATGTATGAAACGCGTAATTCAATTCTTTTAAAAACTATCTTATCAATCATTGAATTATTTTAAACTGGGTCTAATTCAATCAACAAGGAATCAATTTTTATTTGCGAACAACACGAAATATAATAGATAACACGCGCGAGCTCTGCGACAACAGTGGTTGTCGCACCGCACGCGTGTCTCGGACACGCCGTGCAGCACTGCCGCGCAAAAGGTCTAAACTAGCCGCGCGGCAAATTTGTATCCCGCGAATGCCGCGCGTAGCTGCCGCGCACCTTGCACGCCGTGTTTGGACACACCTTTAAACTTACGCACGAAATAACACTTAGGGGTTACAAAGTTAGGATCGGCGGAACATATATGGCTGATCCGTTTTGGCTCCCATGGGCGCACTGCGGGAATCCGAACCCTAAGAGAGATGTAAACGAACTGACCCTAAAATGTGAAATTTGTGTAAATAAGAAAACACACAGAACAATCTGTTTGCTGGACGCTGATTAATAGATGTTTAACTCGTGGATTCATTGGAAAAATGTAAAAGGGAACCCCTTTGGGCTGACTAGTATTAAAGACCAGTTTTGTCTATGTCTGGCGCGAAAGGTTATGGTTTTATGTAAAATCTTTTGATTGCAAGTTGAAGCAGATAAAACCAACATATTTATTGCAGTCGGGGGACCTATAAAGAAATGCTCAAGACCGTCCCCTGTGACAAGATAGCTTGTATTTTTTGTAAAAAACACAGGTTGATTTTCATTTTCATTCCGCAATCATCTTTTTTTTATTTTTGTAACGTGGTAAAATAATTTAATGAGTTTGGTTTTTTAGTGGAGTCATGGCTCACAGCATAAAAAAAAACCGGATAGGTAGTACATGGATTTTAACGGTACCAAAACACATCAAAAGCAGTTCAGTAATTCAGAAGTTATAGTAGAATTAAGAAACGTATAAACATACAAACATCAACTCTAAAAACATAACACTTGATTTTTTGGGCAGTTGTGTAATCATTTGCATTTTCGCATCGTTTAATCCAGGTGTTACTTTGTTTTAGTAGGCCTGCCTGTCTCAAAATTTCTCTTTGACATATCCATTACATTAGCGTGTGGCATAAAAGGCTATTAACGGCTGTTAGCCATCATCATTAATGTGTAAGGAAAGATGCTGAAGCGCTGATAAGATAATACGGGATGACTTAATATTCTGTGTGGTCCTGAACATATTCAGGTCACGCCAGTCTTTGTGGAAGTGTGGCAAGAAGTGATTAAAGGTACCTACATAATAATATCCGAAAATCTTACTTGTCCTGACATAAAGCCTATTTTATCAGCTATGTTTATGGCGAAAAAGGTTGTGTAAAATGTCAAAACCTTGAACGAGAGAGCAGCCGACATCCAAGAAAGCTGTTTTTCTCTACACATCGGGGCTTTTTTACCTGGGGGCTAATCGTGATATTATGGTAATCCATAATGCCCCTAAGATTGGCAAAATCTACCAAAAATTTTATGTTAATATTGTCGGAAACCGTTGTGGAAACGTTAAAGGTTCGTAAGCGACTGTCACGCGACCTTCATTGTTTCTTAGTTTAGTCCACAAAAATATAAACACACATGCGTAAAATCCTACTGTGAAAAACTATTTAGCCCAAGAACTATGTTCTACAGTTGAATCTGATTTGTTCCCACACTAGTTTTTAAGAGTCAATGAAGGCCAATTTAATGGCGAGCTGATTTAATCACTATGAGACATAACTATTATTGGTGTTACTTACAGCTGCAATTTAATTGCTTGTCAAAACAGAGCCCGAGTGAATATTTTCAATATGCCTCATAGTTTTAATTAGAACCACGCCCCTTTGAAAAATTCACCCTGCATAAGATTTGCTGAAACGACATCTAGCAACGTCTCCACACTTGACCTAATCTAGATCCTATTCCGCCTCCATAAGCCAAAATTCTGGAGAAAGATAGATAATCCAAAACACATTAAAACAGTTCGCGGAAACCAGAAACTATTTAATGAGATTTTTTTGCTTCCTTGTTTTCAACTTATTAGCAACACTACAGATATGATTCTGGGAAGTGCTGAAACGTCATGTACTTCAATACGAGTTCTGAGTTCTCTTTATCTCAAAGTTAAACTAGTAACAGCTAATTAGTAGTTCGTTTGATGCTATAAAGAAGATGGAAAGTATGGCTGATTAGCCTGAACAGTAAAATAAAACAGGAAAACGCGAGAATCTGTAATATTTACTAGGGTAAAGAGAAAAATTAAATAATGATAAGATTTCAGAGATCGAACCAATACCATGTATGACCTCAGGGAATGCGGCATCGCTTAATTGTGCTATGGTGTCCTTCACAAATTACAGACATTTTAAGTCAAGAGTTATAATATCAAGTTGTTCTAATATTTTTTTAGTTCGAATAAAAACATTTTTAATGAGCACGGTGGGCATTACTAGGAGGTACCTTTGAACCATGCCCGATAGCTTTGAACCTGTTCCCGATAACAATTATAAGAAAAAATATTTAATAAAAGATCACTTGCTTGTATTTACTGCGCAGTTTCAATAACTATGTCAACAAAACTACATATATCATTTCTTATAGTTTGCCAGCATCTAATTTCGGTGCCATCTCCAATTGTTAAACGTGTTGACGAATAACGAGCGTCATTCTTCGTAATAACAACAACGCTGCGCTAGGCCTAATCTTCGCTCGGAGGAATATTTGCCATGTCAACAACACATAAATTGTTGGCGGTGAGTATAGAAAAGACGAATACAGAAGATTCTTAAGGAGTATGTAAGGATCGTAGCAGGTGGCACTCTGGTGTAATTTCTGCCTATCCCCATGGGATGAAGGCGGAGTTTATGTATGTATGTATGTATGAAGAAACGACAGTTTCATTCGAGCAAAACAAGAACTAAAGCTGAAGTCTTCGATTTTCAAGCATCAGTAATATTTATAATATTTCTCGGAGATCTATCTTTTGAGGGGTGTTTTATGAATCAACGATAGTTCTAAACGTGTAACGCAGACTTGCCAATCTTTTTTCTCAACGATTTTTTCTCCTGTACGCTAACAATCGTGGAAACTGGGATTTATTATCCAGTTTCCAATCCAGCAATTTTGCCGTTCCGCTCTGGGCAATTGCTCGTCGCCCGCCCTGGATTGGGCCGAAGTCATCTTAACTTCTCATAGAGAGAAAGCTGGATTATTAATTTTTATTTTTATGCCAGTTTAATTGAATCGAGTATTATCCTTATTCACTCTCCCTCAAATTTGTTTATTGTCCTGATTCACTGTTTCTCCCTCAACTTTGTTTTATATGGCTTTTCTGTCTCCTAATTTACTGTGACTCGTGTGAACGTTTAATTTAAGCATTTAAATGACTTATCAAACGTTTGTGTTGAAGCATTACTTATTAAGTAAATGAACACAGTGTGTATCGTAACTAGGTAGAACAATATTTGAGTTGGCTGTTTGATTTGCAAGACTAGCTCTTGGTCCTAATAACGTATGACGAGATTACGTAGTCCTTGTGGAGTAAGGATATTTTATTCAAACTACACCAAGTCATATTTTATATGCGAGGCTTTTTATTTGAGACGGCATTTGGTTTTGACTTGACTATAGCCAAGGTCAGAGGTGGGTGACAGAGACAATGTTTACGATGCAGCGAGGTTACCTGTTCAATACTCATTCTAAATTTGAAAAGTTTTGTGGTTGTATGCGTTCTGGTACACAGACGGAGGCAGTTATTAGTTGAATATAAGTAAATTTCAGCATTTTGTATGATAAGTCTACAATACAACAGCTGGACTTTTGTTAGATTTTTTGTCTAGAATTGCACAAATGTATGTATTCCAATACCCATTTTCCGACATTTTTTTATTTACCACACCTAATCCGAAAATCACTACCGAAGCTGCATATTTCATACCCTACTCCAAGACAGCTAAAAAGTTCCAACATTAACCTAGCAAATTTAAATATTAAAGCATGGAGTGTTGAAGCTCTACAGTTGAACCACACCTGTCCAGGTCAAGCCATCATTCCATCAGGTGGCGCTAGTCTTGAGAACTATACTGTATTAAGAGTAGCCATCAAAGTTTATGCGGAGCTCTTACGTCAGCTAAGTGCAGAGAAACAGCAGAATGAGCGAAATAAAAGGACTTTTTAATGGCCGTGCCGTCACACTTTGTGATGGTAATTAAAATCTTCTGTGGGAGTAATCAGTGATTCCGAGTAAGTAAGCTTTGAAGTTGGTACGTTTTATTGTTGCAATATTTTTTAAATTCTTAGCTTGTATAAGAAATACAGTTATTTTTTTAAACTTTTTTTCCTTCTTTTAGGTAAGTCATCAGCTCATATTCTTGTATTTTTTTATTAATTACCAGCCAGATATTGTTGGAGATTTTAATTATTATCTTGCAACACCAACACCAAATTAGTGTAAATCATACATGTAGTGGCAACACTGTTTCTTTCCTTCAATTTGCGACATTAATGGTACAATACACACGTGCATTTACTACCTCCGATATTTTATTACATCTTCCCTGGCATCAATTACCAGCGCCGCATCAGCTATCGACATCTATATAACAAGCTCTACAGATATGTACGTGTTTTTCTAACGACATTACAAAACTGTAACTTTGGGATTGATAATTACTATTTACTAAAGCCTACTGACGAGGCTCAAATTCAGCAACTCTTCATAAGGTGACGACAGAAGCCGCCTTAGATACTACACAATGAATGTTCTGATAACAAAGCCCTTATAAAAATATCAGTTCATTGACCCAAAACATCTCACCTAATTCTCATTAATGGTAACAACGTCCCATCTGTATTAAAGTGCCACGATACCCTATGAACCGAGATATTTCGTCTACCGACCCATATATCGTGTTAAATGGTGTAACAGCGCACAGACTGTTTAATTGTCCAAATTGATATCACAACGCATTGTACGCCTTTCATTTGCATGGCCATTTGCCTTTTGATTGAGGTTGTGATTACTATGCTAAGCCTTAATTCTGCTACAGATACGTAATCTCATTCAGCGATAAGTTAGCGTTTTACCAATACCTCGCCTGATGATGAGCAAGGATGTGGTTGACGGTAAAGCACGCTTGCCTAGAATGAAGCTATTAATTGTTGACTTGAAGAATTTTTCGTCACCGGGCTCCGCTGGGGATATCCACTCCTCAGCTTTGTAATGTATTTTCAAATGCTTTGTAAGTATGGGTCAGATGTCCTCCATGTAACTATGGCATATTGCCTTGCGTCTTGTAGTTCAACGAAGATAAGGCAAAGCGGAATTAAATTGTGTAGTTCTGTCGCACACTCCCCTAAATGTAACAGATCCTAGCGAAGAGAAAAGCTGACCTATTACTATAAATACGAAATTCAGTTTCAATGAGCTGGTTTATATCACACCTTTTGATAGGTAGGTACCTACCTAAACTTTGATGCCGAAGTACTTGGGTTCCCGTGCCATGAACAAACCCTAAACCTAATAGTTAGTATCTGAATAATCTTGTTAGACCAATGAAATGAGTGCAATGCCCTAAGATTTATTATAGGAAACGAAACCTGTTATGCTAAAGTAGACTCAATAGTGCATTTTATATTCTGTATTCAATGTCTATTTAATACTGTACAAAACACTAAAATTGTAAAATAATGTTAGTTTCTTCACAGTTTTAATTAATGAAGCCAGCTAATCAAATAAAGTTATCCAAACAAGAGAACCTCGATTCAGAGCATTTCTGAGTATTTCATTTCGCACTAAGGCTTTACATAATATTCCTTTAATAAATTCATGAACAAATATTCTAAATTTATCTCGATCTTTTTATGAATATCATAATAGAAAATCCAAGAGATATTTTTTTAATAATGTTAATACACTCTCATAACAATGAATGTTAACAAATAATGCTCCTCGTCCATTAGTCATAATTGGATTCTCGCGTATAGTATCAAATTACTTTGTCACTGTTTTATTCTGTATTCTAGACGAGACTTCCCCAGCTTCAGAAACTTGTAAGCAAGTTTTCTTGTACAGGGAGTAATAAGTCTAATTAGTTGTGTCAAACAAGAATTTCTTAGCTTCATTTTCCTTTCAAGTTTATGACACAATTTCCCATTTGATGAACACTGCGAAATGTTAGCACCTCGTATTGCTGAACTTTTTGAGCTTGTAAAAGTCAGTTCGTCTGACAGTTTTTTCGTCGGTGAAAAGGTCGACAATAACAGTTCGCATTCTGTCAATGTTGTATACATACGCTGGAATTGACAGCTCTTCAAACATTTCCTGAAGAAGTGACAGTCACTTGACAATTTGATACGTACGCAGTGAAACTAAAATCGGATATCTATAGTTATTCACTGAATTGACAACTGCGGGGCTATTTCGTATCTATTTATAAATGTACCTGTTCCCTAAAATCAATTATTCTAATGCTCTTTAGGCAGTCTACTCTTCAACTTAGCCTCATAACAGGTATCAAGCCATCCAAGTTCAGGTTGACAACTTCTGGTCAGTGACTATCAAGTTAGCCAATAGCCCTGCTGAAGTGTTAACAGTGTTAACTAGCAGTGACCTCAACGACGATATATTACTAGACTCCGAATACACGATCTAAGGAACATAAACATTCTGTCAACTCGTTGAGGTACTACGTAAGCGAGGGGGACGGGGTAGTTGTGATTGACTAACTCAAGGTCTGTTCTGTCTCAAGGTATGTTTACAGCTCACAGGAGTGGTCGAAATAAAACGGATATAAGACTTTTTAGCCTAATGTGTTAACAGAAATCGGTCGCCTGTTATTAGGAGTCTAGTAATATATCGTCGTTGAGTGACCTCAAGGATCATATTCCAAGGAGACTGTTAATCGCCTACGTGAATCATAATAGATATAGCCTTTAATTTAACTGGTAATAAAAGTGATATGAACAATTGCTATAGCGCATTTGTAACAATGTCACGCTTCGCTTCTATTAAACACATTTGTACAATTAGTTTAGTGGACGAAGGGACAATTGTGAATGGTCTGGTTTGGGTAGAATAGTCTCCGGAGGAAGATGAGGGCGTTAATAAGGTGTATGGAGGGTAGTCTCGTACTTACTGTCTTTTACTTAATGCGGGTAGTTCATTGTGTGCTAGTATTAAGTGTTTGGGGAAGAAAAGCATAATTACTGTAAATACGTAGAGCATGTTAGGTGATCTTTTTGTAGTAATTAATTCCAATTTTTGTTAAGAACGCTCTCTTTCCTCATTAATAAAATCAATAATTTGATAAATTTTTATTTTTTTACGTAAGATTTCGTTCCTTAGCATCTGTTTATTGTTGGTCTTCATTATCGAAATCTTTAAGTAATATTTCAATCAGAAAATTCTAATCTCGGATATTTTTCTTTTCTTCTTACCTGTTTTTATTCATAACTATATTACCAGATGTGCCCTTACAATTTCTTTACCCGATCGTTTTATCTGCTAACCATTTTTCATCGGCCCACCTGAGCATTAATCAATTCTTATAATAGCAAAATGTAAACAGGCCCACCCTTTTAGCGGGTATATATTAGGAGCTATTTGCTAACAACCTTCGTTTCCACGCTGACTAGTGGCCTTAGTAGACGATATCTGGTCGATGACCAGTGATGTTTGGTCAAGCCAGAATATGACGTCATAACTCTGATCAAAATAGGTAAGAAAACAAAGACATGAGTAGATAATAGTAATGGTAAGCGTCAAAAGGTGAGTCGCAAGTTTCATTTGTCTTTTGATTGTTATAATTTAGCTTTATTATGTGTTGGTTCTTTAATTCAAGTATCTCGTTATCTTGTGCACTAACACTATTATGAAATTAGGTGAAGACAGGTACGCATAAAATGTTTTTTTTTTTTGCAATCGTAAATTGACCCGTAAATATTTAAAGCATTGATGTAACGCTAATGCGCAATCGTATAAATATATCCCAATAAGTCATAAGTGTCACTCTGTCAGTCAGTCGATGACAAGAAATATAAAAGCCGAGTGTTTTGCTTACAGCACCATACACCTACATATTTATTATATTTCGTATAGAATGACACGTAGTAAAATCGTTCATTATAACTTTATGAGCCTAAATTTTTATATCTTCAGCATAAAACAACAGCGTAATCTGACAAAATACGTTGGAAAAATAAATAAATCTTAAAGTAGGTACGCCATATTGCAATCCACTAAAAATAAATGATGACAATGTTAATGAAAAGCTTGCTGCGACAATGTTTAATGGTTTTGCTAAGCGAATGGGGTCACATCAAGCCAACATCCTGAGCGAGCAATATGTAAGCCAAGTAACAGATTTCAATGGCAGTATTCCCAGATGCAATATTGAAACCAGAATACATAATAACAATTTCCAGTGTGCGTGTAGAAAAGATGGCTTCAGCAATAATAAAATTATTTAGTATGTCATAAAGTCTTTCACAAAATTAGGTAGCTTATATTCCCTCAAAATATTCTCACTTTTACGTCCCAGAATGTTAGCATACGCTAACTGAAGTGCAGACGTGAGGTAGGTACTTTATGATAGACGTTAAAGAGAACTTTATGAAAATTGTTAAGGAATAAAAACTGTTGTTTCATAAGTTAGATTAGAAGCAATATTTCTGTGCTATCAACTAAAGTATGATTAGCTCGTAACTTTCCAGCATGCAGCACATGCACTTCTCAAGCATCCTCTTTAAAAGACCAAGTACGAAATAACGGCGGATGGCCTAAGTCATCAAGCCAAACACATTATAGGCCTGCCTTTAGTTTATTGGTTCTAGACCATGTGTGTTTCGGCAAGAAATAAGTATTGAATGCATTATAGTTCAAACTGAAGTCCCACGTAAGTTCTTAACTATGAATAGAACAAACGCTCAGAAAATAATTAAGTCAAAAATAGAAACTTAAGTACCCAATCGAAGAGCTTAAACTTTGATGAGCCAACTGTCGATTTTACGATGCACGCCCAACTAAATCCACTCAGTGATTATGTCCACAAAGTGGCCAAAAAAGCCGAAAGCTATAACTCAAACAAAACACTCGTAAAACGACAATGACGTAATCCAGGCCAGCATGCCCTGCAGGGGTTTATGAGTGTTTAGTGAAACAGGTCACCAGGATGGAGGTCGTAAAGTGAAGTTTCCTAGATTGGTACAAGTTGGGAAATTTTGCGATCAAAAGATTAGGCAACGTAAAAGAAAAGTGTTTTCATAAGTTCGGAGTTTCGGGTACTACTATCTAAGCACGAAACATTTTATCACTTACAGACATAAGATTAGTAGTGGTACCAACCATAAATTGGTGACAATACGAGTGAACAGACCCCGATGTGTTGTCAAAACTTCGAATTCAGAACTATTAGGAAGTAGCTCAAAAGTTTCAAGACGGGAAGTGTTACTTTTCCACCTACAAAGCAAAAACGACTTTATACTCAAATAAAATACTCAATTAAGACATTTTTTTCAATGACTAGCCATGATTCTATTGTTTACGATACAACAGTTCAGTAGTTAGCTGTCAAAACAAACTGACACTGATTGACCTAAATTCGTGAAATTAACAAGAGCTCATCGCATAACTTGGCGTTCGCAAACGAATACTCACACAAACAATGTCTGGAACTGCAGGTAACCCGTAACTGTTCTAAAATGCATGAGAATAACATAAATAAACAGACAGCTGTAAAATTATTGATGAAAGACAAAGTGCAGCAGTTTCTAATTCTATACATGATGGCATTCGTTCGATTGGTATAAACAATCAAATCTATACTAACTAAAACAGTTTTTAAAAACACGAAAATCCCAAATTGAAGATGAATCAAACTTTTGCAGTTCTTCATTTGAAACTTTCGGTTCAACCTTTTTTTTACCCACTATCCCACCGCTGGGGAAAAAGGTCCACCAGTTCCTTCCAAGAACTCTTTTATGTGGCCCCTGGTTCAAATCAGTCCTCTTGGTACGAATCTAGGTCGTCTCGCTTTCTTTTTTTTTTTGTTTAGGTTTTGAAAACTCTGTAAGTATTAATTTGTATAAGCGGCTGCAGAGCTATTAATTTGGCGTGCCCTAGAATTGTGTTTAAGTATTCTGATCAAGTGTTTGTTACTAGTATAAAAACGTTGTTATTAATGTAGTACTCAGCTAGCTGGAATCATTTTTCATGATAAAACGATCTGATGTTGCGTTTGCCAATAACGCTTGATTTAAAATTGTCCCTTTTTCTCAAAACCTTTGTTTCAAAATTTACTACTTATTTATAGCAGGTCCTTCCTCGAGTAGATCAAACATTCCTTGTAAATGTGAGAGGCTCTCTGTAAGGTAACTTTTCGCTTCACTTCAGTAGCAATTTGTAGGTACTTCACCAGTAACAGTCCAAGCATCGTTGACCCATGTTACTGCTTAACCTACTCCCTTTTTGTTTTCTGTCTACAACTTTTCTCCGCAGCGATAATTAGCTTCGGTTAGCAACTTTAAGTAGTCGTTTATTAATCGTAATAATGTGATGATTGTGTAAATTAGATGGAATGTGCTAGATAACTGTTCAGACCCTGTTGGAATTTATAGTTTATCATCATCATCATTTTAGTCGTATCTATAGGTTAGCTCTACCATATTGATCTCCAATAGGATATTTCAATATACATAGTTATATTACAGTAACTACCTTCTCTTTAACCACGTCTCGCCGGATGTAAATAAGTCTAAGAATCACCTTTCAGGCAAAAAAAGTAGCCTAATCTGAAAAATAATATCCCACCAAAAACATTTCATGTAAACTGTTGCCAAAACGAGCACATAAGGTTTCTCCTACGAAAAAGATATCAGATCTCATGTAGAACCAAGCTTCTGAATCTACACGGCCTAACTCTAGCAACCCTAACTTTACTGATTCTACAAATCAGTAAAATGTATGGCTTGGCTGTTTCGTTACTTAGGTAGGTGATTTTTGATTTTGTTTAATATAATTGCATTTCGTGCATAAGCTTCTGTAGATTTGATAGAACTCTATCTTCAAGATTGCTCCTACCTATTTTCTCAGTTGATTTTCACTCCTCACTTTGTTGGAAACCAAACACCCTTGACTCGTAACATTGTTTACTCACTTCACAAGTTTCTTTATGCTTGTAACAGACCACGTTGCGTAAAGTTTAATTTTAACCAGATTATGTTCACAGATTCTCGGTAACTGCACGTTACGGATATTTATTAACTGATAGTTAACCCGTTGAACCGTTTTCACGTGTTGTCTAACTGTTGCGTTTGTATTTATTTATGTTTTGTGTATTTTGTTTACAGAAGACGCTATTACGTATATGTGTGCCTATAATATGGGGCACCTGATATTGTGGTATTCTGAACATTTTGTGTTATATTTTTATTGGTTACATGAAATACTGTTGCGCAATGTTCAGATTCTTTTCCAGTATACATTGAATACATACAAGAATCGTTGTTTTCTGGAGCATCATATCTCATTACCTACTTATAGTCTTACCAGACCAATGTTTCTTGCAAAAGTAAGAATATTTGTGTCTGTTTAGTCTATAAAGATGTAGAGACTAAACATTGGCTATTTAGGGTTAAAAGAGGACGTACCTACTAGTCACAAAAATAGAAAAGGGTGTTCCAAGACGGTTCGGTCATGTTGAGAAGATGTGTGAAAGGCGACTAACAAAAGGAGTTTATAAGGCAGAGGTGAGTGGAAACGTCGAGAGAGGACGCCTAAGGAAGTCCTACTCTTTTACCTGTATTGGTGAAGTGCTTCAGTAAGGCCGGGTGCGTAGTGCTAGCAATCGACATGCTTGTACGACCAGATTTATGATGTTCATTAGGTGAAAGAATTATGTAAGGATCGCAGCAATAACTGGCGCTTCGTAGCATACATGTAGATTATACATATAGGTTTTAATACCTAGAAAAGCTGCTTAGGTATCCTAACACCTATTTTACTAACACTAGCTAGAGTTTATGTTAAAACGGAAATTGGGACTGAAAAGACAGAAAGTGGAGCTAACATTAATAATAGCAAGCTGTTTAATATACAAGGCTCGTCTTTTGTTCACAAACAATGTAAACAAAATTCTAATAAACAAATTACTAATTAATTTTATCTGTCAGTTGCCAGAATTTGATTCCGTTATCTGAATACAAAAGAGACATTGTCGGTGGCTACTGTTCCAACGTTTTATCACTTAACAAGCATTCTAGTGTTATCAGGAACAAACTTTTTTCTCTATTCAAACAAACAAACGATGCACACTGAAATGAGTCATCCATTTATGTTATGTGGGGTCATTAACCGTCGTCGACTGTCTTACTGGGAACGTGGCCCTGGAAAGTTAAGGGCTATTGAAAGATACCGTGGATTTTAGTCAGTTAAAGTTTGTCAGTTCCTCCCGTCCTGCCCTGTGTGGAGTTATTTGATGATATAATCACGTAAAAAAATGTGGGGCTATGATTCGATCGTTATGATCCTGTCGATCACCCTGGTCATAATATTGATCAGGTAATCAAGTCATAAGGTACGTAGAAATAAAGATGTCAAATATTGGCAATAACTTTGGTTATTAGTGTGTAAGCTTTCTGTAAAATAAATAAATAAACATCACCATAAATGTTGATAGGTAATTGATTAGTTAACAATTCATAACGTTGTTGCTCAGGTGCTTCTAAAGAGACTCAGTAAAGTAACTAATTTGGTTCGATTACGAGATCTCACAACTTTTTATACTGAAAGAACAGCGTTGTGAAACTTGGCCTTTGTTACATTTATGTTTTGATGGGATTATATTATCTACGCAATAGAGACGTATTTTTTGAAATGATCTACTTTGAGAAGTATGTAGATATCTTTATTGTGGTTGAGAAATCCAGTTTGCAATTAGGAACTACACTTAGTCCAGCACTTAAGGATCGCAATTGTAATGGAATAAGAGAGACATAATAGCGCCTCGCTGCTTAAGACCTTTAATATGTGACACCACATAAATTGGCGTATTTTTACTAAGTGACACCATTTTTCTCTTTTTGTTTGGAAATTTCACTAAATAATTAGTAATATTTCAGGTTAACCTTAAAGAGCTAGAGTGGAGACAACGGACTAGCAAGCGCAGCGTAGGACGTCCACCAACAAGGTGGACAGACGACCTTATAAAGGTCGCCGGAAGACGCTGGATGCAGGTCGCTTACACGCCTCAAAAGGGGAGGCCTATGTTCAGCAGTGGACGTCTTATGGCTGAGATGATGATGATAAACCTTAAAGAGCTACCTACTAAGTAGAGTACGAACCTACACAATTAATAGCAATATACTTACGAGTATTTAGAACAGAATCAGAACAAGCAAATCAATTGTTGCAATCAACGGCATGAGAAAGAACTGATTGTGTCTGATGCGCTTCAGCACGCGATGTCAAGCTACATTACATTCCTGATAAGGAAGCCTAGTTAACTGAGGGTGGTTACATCACCATACTGTTGCATACACGAAAGGGCTAAAAATACTTAGGTGATAGTAAATTCTATTCATATGTTAAACTGATACTAAAATTTAATACCTATTATCTTTCATCCGTGTATTGTACCTACGTTAAAAACACTTAGGTGGATAGTAACTTCTATTAAAAAGATAAATAAAACTTTCTAAATTATCTAATTTAGATATCTTTCTTCCTTGTACGTTTCATAGGACCATAAGAAGGATTATAAGAGGAACCGAACATATATACCAATTTTAGTAAGTTCGATAAACACATCGAACTTAAATACTTCCCAAAAAGGAGCCGATGAAAAACGTCCAACAAAAAAATGGTTAAAGCACCTAATTTGACAAATGCCTTAAAAGCTTTAGAAAATAAAAGCTTAAAAGCATCAGTGTTTTATAACTTCGCATTTCTCGAAACCGATTTTCTCCTTAGAGCTTCAGAGTCACAAAGAGATAGTCCAAATACTACATTAAATAGCGTCTTAAATGCAGCTCATAAAATTCTTTGAAATGCAAGCGAGCGCGAAAAAAATGTTGCAGTATTATAAGTATTTCATTCGCCGCTCAGTGAAAGCACTTCCTGTATTTACTCAAGCGTTTACTTTCAGTAAAAATATAGTGACGAAAGGAAGGCTCAGAACTCAGAGTTGTAAGATAAACTGGGGCGATGCATGTAGGTCAGAGCATGTGGTCGCAGGTTAAATTATGCATATAACTGCAGCGGCTGTCGATAACTCGGTACCGGCCGGGATAAATTGAATGAAGCCTGTCTTTCAAACAGGACGAGTTATGTCAGGAAAATGTGGATCGCAATATTGTAAAAATGGCTATTTATGAACTAGATTTTTTTTTGTCATGTTTGTAAACAATTACCTCCATTTCTTTTCCACTTAGTGCCCCGATTCAAATCGGGGAATGTGATGTAGAAACTAAGATTCTCCTCCTTTATGACGTCGGTTACAAGAAGTGTTGCGCTACAATACTTAATTTCTTAAAATAGAGAAACAATATTGATGAAGTAATTAAGAAGTCAAAACACAACTCAAGGCGTCATTAGCAATAATTATAGCTATTCAGAAGTTTATAAACTGCACTACAGAAACCACTTTTCTCCAATCGAGTTTGATTAAAAGGAGCATAAGAACTTGCCTCTATTGTTCTGTATGAATTGCTAAATCTTTTATGTATTTGGATGAGACTTTATGAGGCTAATATCAAAATCCATTATGCCCAATTTGGGAGTGGCCTCCGTTCGCAATAAACTGCTTATTGGCTAAGATGACGATGATATCCAAACAGACTATAAATTCAAACCACAATTACCGTTAAACTTGACTATTGATGGCCTTGCAATTAATTCAAAGTCTTTAGCTTACCATCCGTCTATGCCCAAACTCAGCACAATCGAAAAGATAGATAGTCCTAGTTTGCTGAATTCCTTTGCAGGGGAAAATTTACGAGCTACCGATATTCCGGAGCTATTCGACAAGCGGAATTTTAAACAGAATAACTAAGGTAATAAAATTGCAGTGAAGCATGTTTTATAGAACAATTTATAAACCTGCCATTATTGTTACAGAACTCGGGTCTCTTTGTGGAACGTTTTGCACCGGCATGGTTTCGATGTTCCACGGAACTCCGCACTTTCAGAGTTTCCCTAGCGTTTTCTTGTTATTTGAATCAAATAAACATTTGATATAACTTTGTAATATACGATATTCTAAAATGATTCCGCTTTATTAAAAGTTTGCTTGATGATTATAATTAAATTTTTCGTTTTCGCTCTTTACATAATTTCCTGAGGCAATTTTCCGTTTCCTAAATAGACCTGAATCATACTTAATGACTTTAGTAACGAGGGTAATGAAAGAGCTTTATAAAAAGTCGTAATAACACTAGTTTGAGCAAGTAACATTATATTCTCATACAGTTAAAGCTTTTATGTATCTCTCATTAACGCAATAAATGCGACCTGTGCTATAAAGTGAGTCGTAGCAGTCGCAGCTAAGACATACGACGGAAATTAAAGTTTCTAGGAAACGCTCATATCATCTCATTTTCCGTACATATCGCCCGCTCTTACAAACAGCCTGGGTCGCGAAAACTTTCAATTTGAGGAAAAATGCGCCACTTATTTTTATGCCAAACTAGCGTTGTTGGTACTTTCTGCAGTTTTATAACGTGACGGAAAATATTTGCCTAGGGTGTCGTAAAATGTGAATGAAATGTGTGTGTAATGTACTAACATGCATCATAACAAAGCCTTTGATTACTTAATGGAAAAGTCTGGAAAACCACCTATTCACATACCTGCTAGTGTCTTTACTTTTTTGTTTGACTGTTTGACACACGTTCAAAGTTTTGTAGTTTTATTTTAAGAATGTTTTAAGTATTACTTCCCTTGGTTAACTATACCTGCCTACTTAAACAAATTAATATCAAACGCTCTTTAGCTTGTTGAACATTACTATATGCTATTTTTAGAAACCACTTAGTGTTCTGATATAAATTATACTTACGTTCGGAAAATGTGAATATCCACAACGAAGTTACAGGGGGTCGAAAATTGCCTGAATTGCTTCGAGAAAAGGATGGTACGGCCGTGCCGCTTTTTTGCTCAACTTGGTGGGGGCACTACCGTGCCCCCAGATAATATAATAAAAACTGTTTAGTGAAAACAGAGCCTTTCTTTCACTCTTATCAGTTTGTCAGAGCTATCCGTTAGGCCGCGTTTCGCCACAAATAATGCAAATTTTGTGCAGCAGCTTGAACAAACCTGCAAACAAGTTACAAGATGCAAGTAGGCAGTTTAAACTTGTACATTTTGTCTTTTTCCAATTCAACAATAGCAGCAAATGCGACATCATACTTGTAAGCAAGTCATGCCTAATGGAAATGCGCCTTTACTGACGTGACAACCGCTTCATAAGTACTGTCATCAGCTATCATAATGCTTATGTCAATCCCAAACATTCGACTTTACGATTATCACTTGGTCTTTCTGAACTCTCCCGTCTCTAAACAGAGTGCACATTAAGCCACAACTTCAAAAATAGCTGCACACAACATCCAGTTCATTAAAATGAAATGGATTGTAGTGAAGGTGGCCGAACAATCACTTGAAACACTTGAACCGTCTACTAGGTGGAGTACCGCGTGGGATACGAGCTATTCGACACATAAGTAGTTCAAGTATTCACTATTACTATCACTAAACAGGTACCATAGTTTGATTTTATTGAGAAGCTGTGATTGTAGTGGAACTGCCACTGACCATGTTATCGGACATTTCTCAGCCGTTAGGCAAGTCGCCAGTTTAAGGATTTTATAAAACATAAACAATAGCTCTTCATATTCCGCCTTCTCCTCTACTTCTTTATTCGTTTTGGACATGGGCATTCAACATACGATAACCTTTTCGGCTTATGAAACTCCCGCCAGTGAGTTAACAAGTGATGACCATACTTATAACATAGCGTTCCTTAAAGCTTGTTGACTTTCTTTAGAGAGCAGTGGTGGCCCAGTGGTATCGGTCCCGACTTACGAGTTGTTGGTCGTGGGTTCGAACCCCGCCAGGCGCATTATTTTGTGTAATTTGTTTCATCACCACTGCTCTCAAAACGGTGAAGAAAAACATCGTTAAGATACCGGCATGTCATAGAATCAAAAAATCGAAGATATGTGATATCTACCAAACCGCACTGGGCCCGCGTGGTGGATTATGGACCACTACCTCTCTCAGAGAGGAGGCCTGTGTCCCAGCAATGGGACCATATTACAGGCTGATGGTGATTTAAATTTATCAAAAAAGCACGGATAATGCCAATCTAAGTAATACACTGATCCATCTGAACCGCATTATTTCCTCTGTTTCGTACCAGCACTAACAAATACTCCTAGAGATTGTATTACGTGTTAGAGCCACGTTTACATTACCCTGCTTTCTGCATTGTTACTTTGACATCTCATTTCCTAACACCTTCCTACTTTTCTTTAAAAGAAAAACGTAATACAAGAATAAAATATGTCAGAAAACATGCCTACGAGTAGATATGTTTGATGTTTGTTTTTCATAGTACCTACTGTGATATTCAAAAACTTTTTATAATTTAAGTAAGTAAACGAAGATTCATTGTGTAGGAGTTTTTCCAAGATTTCATTTTAGTATTCTTTACGACGAGAATGAGTTTATGTATCCCACATGAATGAATAGGTATGATTTTCAGTATGAATGTTTTCAGTAGAAAAGACGAAAATACTTGTCTGAAAATATTTTTAACGCAAGTAATAGCTGCGAGGTGGTTTAAAATGTTTTCTTTGGCAGATCTCGTCAAGTTATGTCATAATATTCTCCAGAGGAAACGTTACAACTCAAACATTTTTGTATCGTATAAAATCATCAAATGGAGATTGGGAGAGAAATTATACTGACTAAAATTCAGGGTGTCCTTCAATATCCCTTTATGTTACAGGGTCAGGTTACTTGATAGTATAGTCCCGCGACACCGGCAGGCTTTGGTCCCGTCAGAGTCGATCATGGTCCATGATCGGACTCAAGTAACCCATTACTCGACGTCCAGAAGATAGGGGGCGAGCCTATTGCCATCGACCATAGACTAAGTGGGACCAGATCATCTGCCTAGCCTTTTCACAACTATATTGGGGTCCAATCGAACCAGGCTGAATATCAGTATTTTAGACTGCTTATCGGACCTTCACAACCCAGTAACTGGGTAATACGATACCCCATTGTACGACTGTTTGTCAGCCTTTACACTACGTGGGATGATACTAAGAAATTCCGTATAGAAAAACCTAATAATGCCTCACTTGGGAATCAAGGCCAGGTCACGATTCTGCAACGATTCGCCGTCGACCGGTTCACTATTGGACGCTTCGTCGACAGGACGATTCACTTATGGACGTTTCACCGATACTCTTTCATCTTTGGACTTTTCGCCGATACGACAATTCATTTATGCCCGGTTCATCGATAGAACCTTTCACCTAGGGACTTTTCGCCAACATGACGATTCGTTTATATCCGTTTCATCAATAGACTCTTTCAACAACGGACTTTTGGATGATGAAGATGATAAGTTTAAAAGAGTTTAAAAGTTCTATCGATGAACCGGACATAAATGAATCGTCTTATCGGCGAAAAGTCCAAAGGTGAAAGAGTCTATCGGTGAAACGTCCATAAGTGAATCGTCCTGACGACGAAACGTCCAATGGTGAACCGGTCGTCGGCGAATCGTTGCAGAATCCCAGGTCACATATTAGCCAGGTCCTCCAAACCATTGCGGCAGTGTGCTTTTTTTCACTCAACATACATTTTGGATACAATAGACGCCTTTGGATACCGTAGCATGTAACTAACTACACAGTATTTAAATGCTGCGAGCTCTCAAAACAATCGTTTTGTTGTTTTGTTTTTGCATGCTTGATTGAACAGTAGCGTTTGAAAATCCCTCCTTTGTTTGAACAAAAGCTGTTTTGATTCCTCCGCACGTTTACCCGATAGCACACCACACGTATTGTAGAATTTATTAGCTGAGTACTAGCTTGTGCTCTCGGGTTCTCCAGCATTTTGGTCACTGCACTGAAAAAATGGCATAGAATGGTAATCTCGTAATAAATATATTTAAAAATATTCTCTATGATTGTATTGAAATGATGAATTTATAAAAAATCAGACTAGGGCTCCAGATTGTATAGAGGCCTGCCATTCTTCTTTCATTGAAATCCGTTCAGCCGTTACGGCGTGAAAGATTAAAGACAGACATACTTATATTACTACCTATTGTTACTAAGTATACTTCCGGAGATACGATATTAAGAGGCCTTTGCCCAGCTGTGGAACAAATTAAAGGCTCCGTAGGATCAAAATGCAGGTCGCGGGACTTATTTCTATCACCGTGACCCCGGAACATAAAGGGCTATTGAAGGACACCGTGGATTTTAGTCAGTACAAGTCTGACAGTCCCTCCAGCCCTGCCCGGGGTTGGAGGACTAATTTGATGAATTTACCACGCTAAAAAAAAGGATCAAAATGCAATTTACACAATTTGTATTCAGTACTGTTAGCTGTGTTCCTTTAGCTAGGAATTAGTTAGCTCTCACTAATTTTGCTTGTGGTCCTAAGAGGCGAGTGAGATTATATCAATATGGGCAGCGTCATCTGCCTCGGTACTAATAACATTATGCTGCGGTCAACAATCCAATCAACTGAGGGGATTATTCCAATGTCTCTCCAGGATAGTTTGTCGTTGCGGTCTACTTAGGGCTGTACCTATAGAGATGACGTGACTTTGGTACTTTCGAAACTTACTTTTACTAGATTTTCACCGATTTGGGTTGAAAATTATCGCCGGGGTAGGTAGGTACTTAGGGGATGATGATAAATATATCCTTTGTAATAACCCACATTTTAAAGACGTGAAAAATACAAGACATTATACCACAGATAACATTAATACTTGATTATTATTTTGTAGAGTTATTATTTCACTCGCTGATGCAGTCGATGCATGTGTTTTCTGGGTCAGTAGGAATGAAACAGAAGACAGAAGTCAGAAAAATAGAACAGTATTTTCCTTGATCACTAACCTACTAAAGAAGAGAAGATTTATTTCCAAATAAAATCGGACATTTGTTTGGGGTAATTACATGTCTATCAGTGGCTATCACGGAAGACAGTGAGAGCTCAACCTAATTACTTCCTTGCCTGACAACTTCCCATTGATGTTGAAAAGTGGGTAATAAACCTATTTTGGTTATTCCATCTTCCAATCCAATAAGGGCAACGAGCATATGAATGGCGCATCCATTTGCGAAATGACTTACCTCAATTAATTCATTTTGGAATATTATTTCGTTTCCTTTTAGATTCGTGGAATCAGAGCTTCGATGTATAACTGGGACTTGTAACCATTTTTCGTTGCAGGATATTCGAACTTTTAAACTAGCAACATTTTTCAAATGTCCCAGAACTTTATGAAGCATACATAACTATCCAGAATAACTACTAAATCCAGCACGTTGTGTTTTTTTTTTGTCAGGAACATGTGTTTTGCAATCAAATTCCGAATCCACTCCAGATTTTCCGCATACAGTTTTCCAGAATGATACTGGACACCGCATCAACATGCGGATTCACGTAGCGACAATTTCTGGTTCATTTCCAATAAATTCCGTAGCTTTAATAGCTGGAACCTTATATGGACGCCACATGGTCAAGAGAATTTACTTATATATGTTTGTATGCACTGTTGAAATTTTAACTCTCGGAATTGAGCCTAGGACTGAAAATCCAACAAAGCGCATTTATTTCAGCATTCAATTTTAGTGTTGCTAATGTTACTGAAAGCGAGCATTGAATAACATTTTGCTGTAAATTGGACCCATAGTCCAAGACTTTTATGAGCCCCATTTTTATCACCCGTCTGATAAAGTGTGTGTAGTGTGTTATAGGAGTAACAGTTACTGAAGCATTTGTTAAAAGCTTATATCTGAAAAAGGTTTTATCCCTCGTAACTCTATTAGGGGATTACGATGGCTGATGGCATTCGAGATATTAACAAAATATGACAAAAACGACGATGTCGATGTAAATCAATTTTACGCTAACAGCGTTCTTTGTGTCGCTTTTACAAAATACTCTTGAAATATAAAAACAGAAAAGAAAACTTTATGGTTCTTGGACTACTCAGAGTCCATCTATGATGATATTTCATTTAATTTATTCATTTTTGAGCGTTTGAACTCCATCTGTTCTATATTTTTGACACACATCGTCAGTCAAAATGAAGCTTTTATTCGTTAAAATAGAAACGAAACCCCTAACGTGTGGCGGGAAAAATTGTTAAAATAAATCTCCTTTCGCATCGTGGCGGACATTTTTTAATTAAAATTCTACTCCCGCGATGCACTGAATGGTTCCATTTTTAAATTAATTTCTTTCACCATCTTATCGCTGGTCTGACACCCGTTCTTTACATTAATTAAATGAATGAAAGAAGTGTTAACTTGCTCTTTATGTAATCAAGAGATTTTCTCATAGCACAAGTGTCTTGTAAACAGTCTAAATAGATACTTAGAGACGTACAATGTTATTTAAACGAATTAATTTTACAACGCTCTATTTTTTCCATTCCATTTTTTTGCTCTCCATTTATTTGAAAACGTTCCTGGTAGAATGCAGATAAAAATGAGACCGCAGCGTAAAAAATGCTCGTGGCATTTTTTCCAGTTGGACTACAAATTCTTTTAATTTTACCTAGTAGTAGGAAGGTATTCATTTAATGAATAATGAGGTAAAATTAATCTTTTTTTACTCAATTCGTTATGTAGGATAGCAACATTAAAATACTCTTGAATAACATAATCTTTTTAATAAGTAATTTTATTTAATAACAAGAAAAGGAAGTACGTGAGCGACATAATAAAAAAAGCTCATTTTCAATGCATATGTTAACGGAAATTAAGAGAATGACGGATTATGAAATAGGAGCCCAGCGCGCAGCGGGGCTCCGAAGAACACTAATTGCTTTATACATTTCCTAGGAATGGTAGGTATACAATTCCTAGATGCCATACATTTCGGGTTGTGCTTTCATACCAGTCCCAGTGTCATAGCCAATTCAATTCGACCCTAAATTATTTCCCAGACTCGACATCGGATGTAGTCTGCAGACGGATTCTCTGAATTCGAACAATATGCAAGTGCACTCACTAGATATGGGAGAACTCGGACACAATTTGCATTTTAATTCAACAATAATATCACATTCCAAAGCTATTTAAGTTAACACAACAGAACTGAGACTGCGAGGAACTTTAGAAATGTAAATTGTATCTTGAAGCTTTGCTTCGGGACGTAAAAATGTAGGCCTCAAAGGTGTGCTTGAAACTGAAACATATGACTTATTCATCTGCAGCCTAGAGCTTTCATGATCTAGATTCTAAACGGATTATCCGACTTCTGAAATTGGTTCTAGAGACCTTGTTCGATTTTCATTGTTAAAACCCACATGATCGCATGATGGTACGAAGTATTTGTATTTCTTGCAAAAAATATAAAATGTGTGTTTCTCGCTGTGCCAAATAAGGCTCAATTCAGCAGAAAAGCCAGGCCACTAAGATGACGAAAACATTCAACATTATTCACACCAATATCTTGAAATTGGTCATTTTAAGTCAAAAAGTAGGTTACCCTCTATTTTCTTTGTTTCTGTCGAGTCCTATTAAGTTTAGCTTTCTTTTACTTAAGAAGGTAATAATATTTCAGAAAGCCCTGAGGACCTTTTGACTTTCCCAAACTTACTTATAATGGCTTTTAACAGAAGTTTCAAGCTTTACATGTCTCTTGATGAAAACGGAATGATTTTGGACTAAAATATTTGTTGCGGTAGTCATATCATATGGCGGGCTTTACGATGTAAGCAAGTTTACGATATAAAATTATAGTACCTATCGGATGTAGATAATTTAATCGTCTGAAGGACAGTCTTACACAAGAACTTAAAACGGGATGTTTATCAAATTTATTATTTGTTAAATCTTGCTAAAAACTAGAGGCGGGGAAGAAAAAGGACCATCGGAAGGTGGATCCCAAATCCCACCACTCACCCGTCACTCACGCATATAGCCGTTTTTTTTCGTCTGAAAAATTCGAGAGTATCTAATCAGAATTTTTACTTATTCCACTTCTGAAAACACAAGGTTTAGTAGTGATTGAAACCACAATTAATATTATTGTTCTGGCTAGGCCGTTTTCTTCGTTTTTCAATGGAACTGGAAACTCCGAAGCAATAACAAAACTTTTCACGTTGCAGGAATTACAGTCTGCTTTTACAATGTTATTTCCTCTCTATTAAATAAGTATACCTAGATAGTCAATGGTTTGAATCGATTTTGTGTCCAATTTGCGATTGATAATAATTATCAATCGCAAATTAATAATTATTATTATTCTTATGATTCTGCTCAGGTGGCCTTTTTAGGCCCCTGACAATAGGATAAAGATACCCTAGAGGTCTCAAAAGGCCACGTTAGCAATTTTTTTTTATTAGTATTATTTTATATTATTTTAAAATTAATGACCATCGGCTTAGGTTTATAAATAGCTATGAAGGGAAAGATTTATTTTTAGTAGAGATCTTAGGTAGAGATATATTATAATAACGTACGTATGTACTTTACCTACTTACTGGATGGCATTTGAGCTTCTGTTAAGATAATCTTTCTAGGTATCTGAGGTAATCTGAGCTAGGTAGCTAAATTACGTAGGAAGTTAAAAACAAATACTTTATCTTTTCATAAACAGATTAAAATTATTATAACGAGTACATAAAGGGATACAAAAATAAATAAAGAATAAAATAAGTTTTTCCGAAAGTGTCTCTCCCTTCATAAAATTATTTCGCGAAAAAGGATCTTTTAATATTTAGAATCGGTGTAGGTCGATTCTGATAAACACATGAAAAAGCTAAAAGTAAAATAACCGATTTCTAAAACACCACAAAAAAGTGTAAAATAACTTCAGAAAACAGACTACTGAACTTATATACTTACTTAGGTTCAAGAGTTATAAAGAGCAGAATAAATAAAATATGTATTAATTATAAGCGAGATAGGTGGTAGGTACAGTTTTTCTATGTGTAATGTAGTGTTCTGCTGTTCTAGGTTTATTAAATAAAACCTGTGCTTCAGGCTTTCAGGTATGAAATGGAATATTGTGAATGAAATAAAAAAATTATGGGATCAAATTGTAGATAGGTACCTAATCTACTACATCGAATAAATAAGAATCACGGAAATTGAACGAAAACCTCGGGGTAGTCGGTGTACAAACAAAAAAAAAATACCGACTGAATACTTTTTAAAGTCTGTTAAAATATCGGTACAACTAGCCAGATACGACTTAATCATTATTAGATATAAAACGTTTCCTGAAATTAATCCTGTAAGTACTTAGTGTAAATAAATCCAGCAGTGCGTAAAAAAAAAGAAATACAGACAAGGGCACTTACAATATCAAAGTGAAATCCCTCGAAGTTCTTTCGCACTTCTGTTTTTCTCACATCAATCCACAAACGAGACAATGTTAAGTCTTAGTCATTATTAAAAATAAATTAATGGCACATAAACGGTGGTTGTTATTTTTCTAGCACCCAATAGTCCAGACCACCTGTTCAATAAATCAACTTTCGATCTTGCGAGAGGAGCCCCGACCACACTAGCTCCGTCAAGCCGGCGTTTTTCAAATGCCGCTACAAACATTCCCGCGATATCCATTTTCCCGCCAATTTAATGGGATATAACACCACCAGTTTTAGACGGCATACATTGCGGCTTAAATTAAACGTAGAAACCAGCTTTTTCATTCATCCGTATAACAACTGTTTCATTCATTTTTACTATAATCCGATCAAAATCAGAAGAAAGATTGTTGCATGTAAAGCTGAAAACAACACAAACATTTCAATTTTGTCACATAATATAGCGTCTACAGCGACATCTAGCGATGCACTTACACGTTTTGTAGCAAAGTACCTAGCGACATCTATGAACAAATCCCCTTGTTAAATCTTAGTGTAACAAATGCTTAATGCATTTGATCAAAACAACATTAATCATGTTAATTTACTATCAGACAGTTTATTTATATTATGTTAATTAAACACAAGCGCAATTAATCAATAATTTATTTTAGGCCAGATTATAAATCATAAATAATGGCGGGCAATTTTTAAGCTATTTTAATAATTAATACTAAAAGTCCCTAGAATTGTATAAATAGTTATTGTAAATAGTTTTTTGTATCAAAGTTATCGTCTTAAGTGTAAATATGGGAAAAAACGGGCGAAAACGCAAAAAAAAGGACGAAGAGGAAAAATCCATTGTCGACGACTCTTCGACTGAGTCAGATTCGTCGTCCATCGATGACAAGCTGGACTACGTGCCATACAACGCTCCAAACTACATAAGGAAGTACCCTGACACTAATATTGGTAACGTAGAATATGTGGTATTTTTGTCACACGTTGAAGCTGATCAACCAATTACCGAAGGCATCCGCATGGGCATCTCTCGCGCAATCCGGAGGGATTGCATAAGCGGCGTACAACACTTGCGTACAATTAATAAATTTAAAGTGGGCATAGTATTTGATAATGCCAACAATGCAAACATGTTCCTTCAGGGAAACAAAATGACCCAAGACTTCAAACTAAAAACTTCCATACCTGCCTCTGCCACAGAGACCACAGGGGTCCTAAATAGGGTCCCCATACAACTATCTAATCAGAAAATATATTCTCTTCTGGCCAGTAACAGGAACATCATCAAGGTACGCAGATTCATGAGAAGGGTGAGAACCGGAGATGCGGTTAAGTATGAGCCGACGCAGACTGTGGCCGTCACCTTCTCAGCCACGCAGCTGCCCGAGCACGTGTACCTGGACCACTGGCGCCACGAGGTCAATGCATACGTCCCTCCGGTAAAACAATGTTTGAAATGCCTCAGGTATGGTCACATTGCTAAATATTGCAAAAATGCAGAAAAATGCTCTATCTGCGCCGAAAATCACAATTTTAAGCGATGTACTGTTGACTCAAGCAGCGCAAAATGTTACAACTGCGGAGGCAATCACATTGCCATATCCTCTGACTGCCCAGTTAAAAAACAAAAAATGATTGAATTGAAAACAAAAGCCAAGACACTTAAATTCACAGAATTATTCAATGAAAAATCTTTCCCATCCCTTTCCTCGCCAGAAAACCTCAAAAAATTACTAAATTCAGACAAAGTAATGAACATGCTTGTTGAAACTGTCATACAGATTGTTAGTCTAAATAAAAATAAAGAAAACGTCAGCTCTAGTAGCATCAAAAAAATTATAAATGAAACACTCAATAAAAACTCAAAAACCATTTAATCATGGACATTAACGTGATTCAATGGAATGCACAAAGTATACTGTGTAATAAACTACTTTTACATAATTACCTACTAGATAACAATATACATATAGCTATTTTATCTGAAACTTGGCTTAGACCAGAACAACCATTTAATCTTAGAGGATACCAAATAGAACGTAATGATACTGGTAATAAACATAATGGAGTAGCCATTCTCATTCATAATAATATCAAATATAATAAAGTTAATACTTTCTTTGATAACTCTTTGCAAAATATTTGTGTCCAAGTGCACGTGGGTGGTCAAGTCATCAGCATTGTTAGTATGTATTGCCCAAGTCTTACAGTTCCTAGATTTAATAAAAATAAATTAGATTCATTAATTAAAACTATCCCTCATCCACTTATACTAGCTGGTGATTTTAACGCGCATCACATCTCTTGGGGATGTAACACTACTGATACGCGTGGTAGAGACATTATGGATGTTATAGATGAAAATGGTCTGGTTTTACTTAATACTGGTCAGGTAACTACTGTGGGCTCCATGACTTGGCGCCCAAATGCCTTAGATCTCACTATTGTATCTCCAATGTTGGCTCTTTCTTGTGAGTGGTCCGTCCATGATGATCCGCTTGGAAGCTACCATTTACCTGTAATCACAAAAATTTCCATTACTTGTAACCAAAATAATAATAGTATTGGCAATGCCTTTCCTTTATATCCAAGTTATAAATTAGTCAACTGGGAAAATTACACTAATGAAGTTGACAGTGCACTTAACAGTTACATTATAAATCCAATGGACCCACAAGCTAGTTATAACGAATTCTGCCAAATATTACATGCTGCCATAGAAAAGTCTTTACCAATTCATCAAAAACGAAATAGATCATTGTCAACATATCATAGAAAGAAGAATCGAGCTTACCTCCCATGGTGGAATGAAAAATGTTCATCAGCTGTTAAAGTATCTAGGCAAGCATATATTCAATTCAAAGCAGATCCCTCAGAAGTTAATTTTATTAATTTTAAAAGATTACAGGCCTTAAAAAAACGAACCTTGAAGACAGAAAGAGATGTCAGTTGGGCTCACTTGTGTGAGTCATTTAATCGTACCACTCCATTATCCATAATCTGGAATAATATGAAAAAATTTAATAAAACCTTCAATTATAGCAAATTTATGAGTAACAACAATAGTAATTGGTTACAAGAATTCTTAAATAAATATACACCAGACTATGCTGATAACTATATGACCGAATACGTTAATGCAGACTGCAATTCTAATCCAACAACCAATTTTTTACTAGAACCCTTTTCTATTCAAGAACTCAAATCAGCAATATCTTCAAGAAAGGATACAGCTTATGGGTTAGACGGTGTAGCCTATATTTTCCTTAAAAAACTTAACTCCAAATCTCTTAATATACTACTTCACATTTTTAATTTTCTTTGGCAAAATAACAAAATCCCTT
The DNA here is from genome assembly GCA_028554685.1 of Agrotis ipsilon. NCBI lineage: Eukaryota > Metazoa > Arthropoda > Insecta > Lepidoptera > Noctuidae > Agrotis > Agrotis ipsilon. The sequence continues at coordinate 883,099 of CM052956.1, forward strand.
CCCAATGGAAAACAGATTGCCTTATTCCAATACTTAAGCAAGATAAAGAGGAATATAACCCTGACTCTTACCGTCCGATTGCTCTCACTTCTTGTGTTGGCAAAGTCTTTGAGCAGCTTTTAAAACAAAGACTGGAATTTTACATTGAAAGGCATCATTTGCTTCCTTCCAATCAATATGGCTTTCGTAGAGGGTATTCAGCCCGTGAAAGTATAAGTACATTACATCTTGATCTTCAAAAAAGTATTAACAACAATGAGACAGCTGTTTGTATATTTTTTGATATAGCTAGTGCTTTTAATAATGTTGACCATAATATACTCGCAGAGCAACTTCATCTTCTTGGTATACCTGGAAAAATTATTAATTGGATTTTTAGCTTCTTACACGGCAGAGAAGTTTATGTTAAACATAATCAGAAGCTTATTGGGCCAAGGTATTCTTACAAAGGAACCTGTCAAGGCAGTATTTTGAGCCCTTTGATATTTCTTCTTTACATTCATAGATTAAATTTTGTATTAGATAATGTTGTAAACTTGCAATTTGCTGATGATTTGACTATTTACTGTAGTGGAAGCAATTTAAAACATGTTGAATTAACATTAAATAAAACATTGCAAAAACTTAAGCACTATTTTTCTTATTTAAACTTGGACATAAATGCAATTAAAAGCAAAGTCATGATATTTGGCAAGAATAAATCTCATAATATTAAAATTTGTTATGACAAAATTGCAATACCTATAGTTACAGAAGCAAAGTTTTTAGGTATTATTTTTACAAATAATCTATCCTGGAATAAGTATGTTGATTATATAGTATGCAAAGCTCATAGGGCTTCTAACATTTTAAAAACACTATGTAGATCCTATTGGGGTGCGGACCCAAAAGTCATGTTAATGCTCTATAAATCTTTGGTAAGGAGTCATTTTGAATATGGTTTTCTTTGTTTTGCTTCAAACAACAAGCTAGTAGACAAATTAGAGAAGATCCAGAATAGTAACTTACGCCTTATAACTGGTGCTTTTAAAACAACTCCCATAGTTTCCATGCAGTTAGAATGCAATATCCCTCCCCTATTCATCCGTTTCAAACTTCTCAAATCGAAATTTCTGCTCAAACTAGCTGCCATTAAATCCCACCCTCTTCTTATAAAGCTGAACCTTCTTAAAAACTCTTCATATCCTTGTTTTATTCTTCAAGATTTTTCTGAAATATCACAATTTATAGTGTCAATGAACATCTTCTCTTCAAATGAATGGCCTTGTTACCAGGGATCCTATAGTAGTAAATACCCACAGATGGATATAATAATTGATAAACAATTATCAGAGAAACACGAAGTTTACAATAAACTTTCTAACTGGGCAGATTATAGACATATATATACAGATGGATCTAAAGTATGTGACAGTACATCCATAGCGCTGTATGATACCACTTTGAAAATAGGTGGAGGATCTAAAATCAATAGATATGCTAGCATATTCACAGCCGAAGCTACAGCTATCCTATCAGCACTTGAACACATTAATAAACACAAAAAATCTGCAAATAAATGGGTTATTCTTAGTGACAGTTTAAGTGTTCTTACTGCGCTAGAAAATCATCACCTGAACACAAACGTAAACTATTTGATTTATGAAATCAAGAGAGTATGGAAGCTGCTTCAAGACTCTGGCATCATCGTTACCTTCTTCTGGGTTCCCAGTCATATAGGAGTGCAAGGAAATGAGAATGCAGACTTCCTGGCGAGGTCAATACATTCCGTTACAAATTCAGCTGTCACTTTAACTAGTGTTGCCCTACCGATCGCAGATGTAGTAACCGAGTTTAAAAATACCTTTGTTGAAGATCTAAAACGACATTGGAACTATATAACGACAGTGGAGCAAAAAGGTCAATGGTATGCAGGTATTGAAGGAACGACAGTAAATAAGAAACCATGGTTCATCAAATCGAACACTTTTTTCAATCGCCGATTTTATACAACGATTAATCGTTTACGATTGGGTCACTGCAGAGTAAACGCCCATTTATACCGGATGAAAATGTTGAATACGTCAGAATGCAATTATTGCCAACAAGATGCGCAAACAATGGACCATATAATGTTTGAATGCCCATCCTTCGGCATGGACCGCCTTGTGTTGATGGATGATTTACTAAAAATCTATAAGACTGCTGAACAAATACCGCGCTCTGTTCAGCAACTGATGGGAAATGCACAAACATTTAAACCCATTTATAACTTCATTGTGAATACAATCAAGGAAATTTAAAGGAAGGAAGAGAATATTGAAAGTTAAGACTAGACTATTTGCCTTCGATTATTATATAGATATGAATTTGAAATTGAAACTTAAGACTAGGCTTTATGCCTTTGATAATTATACAGATATGAATTTGAAATTGAAACTTAAGACTAGGCTTTAAGCCTTTGATAATTATATAGATATGAATTGGAAACTTAAGACTAGGCTATATGCCTTTGATAATTATATAGATACGAATTGGAAACTTAAGACTAGGCTATATGCCTTTGATAATTATATAGATATGAATTGGAAACTTAACACTAGGCTATATGCCTTTGATAATTATATAGATACGAATTGGAAACTTAAGACTAGGCTATATGCCTTTGATAATTATATAGATATGAATTGGAAACTTAAGACTAGGCTATATGCCTTTGATAATTATATAGATATGTTAAAAAGATAAAATTCAAGAACAGGCTGCATGGGCTAGATCCCTTTGCCTTCCCAAAAGGGAAAATGGATGTAAAAAAAAAAAAAAAAATAATGGCGTTTTGTCATTGGCCAAGAAAAAGCGCGGGAACCTTGAAACGAACAAGGCGCCAAATCACAAATTGTAAAAAATTAATTCGTTTAAATTGTTGTTATATATTAAAATTAGTGGTTATTATAATATCATAGTTGTAAATAGTGTATAAATAAACAATGAGAGGAAGTGGAGTGAAGAAGAGAAAAAAAGATGAGCCTCCTGATGGTCGAGCTGACCATGACTCCAAGGAGACTTCTTCTGACTCTGATGAGTCGTCAGACAGCAGGAAGTACCAAATATTTAAAGTCCCTGGATATTTTAGGAAGTACCCAGAAAACATTAAAAAAACTGAGTACATAGTATTTTTATCTCACCAGACTGAACGACAATTCTCCGACAAAGACAGATTGGCGATCTCCCATGCTATACGCAAATATTGCGTCACTGGCATATTACACTTAAAATCTATTAATAAATATAGAATAGGTGTTACATTTGATTTGTCCAACAATGCTAATGTATTCTTACAAAATAAAAAACTTTTAGACGAATTGGGATTAAAGGCAACAATACCTGCTGTCGACACCGAGGTGACCGGAGTTCTTACTTCCGTTCCAATTGATTTATCTAATAAAAGTATATCTGCCTTGATTGGAAGTTCTAGAAATGTTATTCAAGTGAGGCGCTTCATGCGCCGCGTATTAAGTGAGGGTGGCGCGGTCACGTATGTCCCCACTCAAACTGTTGCGGTTACTTTCGCCTCTACTGAGCTACCACAATATGTATATCTCGACTCCTGGAGACATGAGGTAAGCTGTTACGTTCCTCCTGTCAAACAGTGTTTACAATGTATGAAGTTTGGGCACATTGCAAAATATTGTAAAAATGAAATTGTATGCTCCATATGTACAGATAAACATAGCTTTAAAATTTGTAAAGAAGATCCTAAAAATGCTAAATGTGCCAACTGTGGTGGTAACCATGTTTCCATCTCAAACACTTGCCCACAGAAAAAAATTAAAATAGAAGAAAATAAAGTCAAGTCCAGAGCTGCTAAGTATTCCGATTTATTCAATGAACATTCTTTTCCAAAATTAACACAGAAAAACATTGAAACACAGATTATTAATTTGACAAAATCAGATTTTTTTATGAATACTTTAACAAATGCTATTACTAAAATTATATTAAATCAAAAAGATAATCCTATTAATACATCCTCCATAAAAGAAGTTTTGCAACAAACTTTCCATATGAGTACTTCCACATCTAATAATGGATCTTAATATAATGCAGTGGAACGCACAAAGTATTTTAAGTAACAAACTTTCATTAACCCAATTTCTTCATGAGCATAACATTCATGTTGCAATTATATCAGAAACTTGGTTAACACCCATCAAACAATTTAACCTTAGAGGATACAAAATAGAAAGACATGATATTGGAAACAAACACAATGGTGTAGCTATTTTAATTCGCAATAACATAAATTACAGAAAAATAATTACATATTCTGATAATTCCCTACAAAATATTTGCATAAGAATTACTGTAAATGGTACAGAAATTAGTATTGTAAGTTTCTATTGTCCAACAAATTGCACTCCATCTTTTGACAAACATAAATTTGAATCTTTAATAAAATCTGTGCCTGAACCAATGATATTCGCTGGTGATTTCAATGCCCATCACACATCATGGGGATGTACTTCTACAAATTCAAGAGGTAGGGATATTCTAGAGATTGTTGATGATAATAATTTGGTGTTAATGAATAATGGTGAAGTGACAACAGTCGGTTCTTTAACGTGGCGTCCAAATGCCTTAGATTTGTCCATAGTTTCCTCATCATTGGCTCTTTCTTGTGATTGGTCTGTTCATTGTGATCCTCTTGGCAGCTACCATCTTCCTGTAATTATGAAAGTTTTTATTAATAATAGTAATATGGAAAGCACTTTCAATAACACAAATTTGCCCATCTATCCTAACTTTAAAATGGTAGATTGGAAGATGTATAAACAAAATGTAGATATACAATTATCTACTTTTCAGGATCAACATGTTGCTCCATTGGAAAGTTATACAGAGTTTTGTCAACTTTTGCATTCCGCAATTAACAAGTCCCTTCCTTATAATAATACGTCAGCTTGTTCCTCAGCTGATTATTCTATTCTTAACTCTTATAGAAATTCGGTAAAAGCTCCTCTTCCTTGGTGGAATAAAAAATGTTCAGAAGCAGTCCAAAAGTCTAAGTCGGCCTATGTAAATTTTAAAAATTATCCGTCAGAAGAAACATTTATTGAGTTTAAAAGATTACAAGCCCTCAAAAAACTTACTTTGAAAACAGAAAGATCAAATAGTTGGGTTGAACTTTGCAGCTCCTTTAATCGTTGTACGCCTCTGTCCAGAATCTGGAAATATATGCGGAAATTTAATAAAACATATTCTTCTAATAATAATGATGTCAATTGGATACAGGGTTTTCTGGAAAAATTTACCCCAGATTATGTAAATAATAAGTCAAATTTCCCCATTGCCAGTGAGTCAAACTCTGAAAATATATTTTTAGTAAAACCTTTTTCAATACAAGAATTGAAGTCTGCTGTAAATACTAGAAAAGATAGTGCTTTTGGACTGGATGGTATTCCATACATAATGTTAAAAAAGCTCAGTGATAAGGGTTTGCAAACTTTTCTTAAAATATTGAATAACTTGTGGTTGAACAATGATATACCTCATACATGGAAGTCTGATTGTTTGGTACCCATTTTGAAGCCAGATAAGCCTAGGTCTAATCCAGATTCGTATCGTCCTATTGCTCTAACATCCTGCGTTGGTAAAATTTTTGAACAGCTAATAAAACAAAGGTTGGAATTCTACATAGAACAAAATAATATTTTACCTGCTAACCAATTTGGTTTTCGTAGGGGAACATCAGCTCGTGAAAGTATTTGTCAGTTGCAGCTTGATATTCAAAATAGTTTAAATAACAAGGATTGCTTAATATCAGTATTCTTTGATGTTGCTGGAGCGTTTAATAGTGTTAATATTGATGTCCTTTGTTCTGAATTACTTATTATTGGAATTCCAAACAAAATTGTGCACTGGGTACATAAATTTTTATCTGAAAGAAAAGTTTATGTAAAATATAATAATAAATTACATGGGCCAAGATCTGCTTCGGTAGGAGTCTGTCAAGGAGGAATTTTATCTCCATTGATATTCATTTTGTATATACGTCGTTTAAATTTGATTTTAGGTTCTAAGGTCAAAAATCTGCAATTTGCTGATGATCTTGTTGTGTATTTGTCTGGGAAAAATATCAAAAATATGACAGAGTGCCTTAATAAAGCATTGGAAGGCTTGCACACATACTTTTCTTATTTGAATCTAGATATAAATGCACTTAAATCTAAATTAGTAGTTTTTAGTAGAACTAGCAATATCAGTCCTTCCGTTTTTTACAATCAAGTTTCTATACCAATTTTTCATGAAGCTAAGTTTTTAGGTATAACCTTCACTCATAATTTGGCTTGGAAAAAATATGTTGAATTGTTATGTTCTAGAGCTAACAGAGTTTTTAATGTCTTGAAGACATTGTGTAGAACCTCCTGGGGAGCTGACCCAAAAATATTGTTATTATTATATAAATCTTTGATTCGTAGTCATTTCGAATATGGTTTTCTCTGTTTTGCTGGTGATAGAAGGTTAGTAGATATTCTTGATAAAATACAAAATAAAAGTTTGAGACTCATTACTGGGGCATTTAAAAGTACGCCAATCAATGCAATGCAAGTTGAATGTAAACTCCCTCCATTGAGTATAAGATTCTCTTACCTGAAGGAAAGGTTCCTATTAAAACTTTATAGCAAAAATAATAATCACTTGTTTTCTAATTTAAAACAATCATGTACATCATCCATTTGTAACTTTTCATATATACTTCAAGGCTTTTGTCAATATGTAAATTTTCTTGAAACTCTGCAAATTTATAAATCTTCTATTCTTCCATGTTATCAGGGTGATTTTGACAGCAAATTTCCTGCAATTGACATCATTATTGATCACAATTTATCCAATAAAGAAGATGTATATCGTAAATTTCATGAATTTACTGATCATAGATTTGTGTATACTGATGGGTCTAAAACTGAGTCATCAGTGTCGTTTGCTATTTTTGATCCTCTCTTGAATTCTGGTATTGGTTATAAAATAAACTCAAACACAAGTATATTCACAGCTGAGGCTGTGGCAATACTTGCTGCCCTAAAGCACATTAGAGAAAGAAATGATAAATGTTTGGAATGGGTTATAGTTAGTGACAGCATGAGTGTTCTAGAAAATCTCAAAAATAATAGGTTGAATGCCAACACAAACTATTTTATATCATTAATAAAAGAATCTTGGTTACATTTGTCTTTTCAAAACATTAAGGTTTTGTTCATGTGGGTTCCTTCGCATGTTGGTGTGATGGGCAATGAAAGGGTTGACTTTTTAGCTAGAGCTATAACAAATTCTGATGATGTCCTAGATTCAAGTAGTTCCCTCAACATATCTGTTCCTTGTTCAGACATAGTTTCTCTGTTGAAAATAAGGTCCATTAATATATGGAAAAGACACTGGAATCATTCAGTTCAAATTGAAAATAAGGGTATGTGGTATGCAGTATACAATACTCCCATAGGAACCATGCCTTGGTTCTGTAAAATCAATACTTACATGAACAGGAAGTTTTACTCCACCATACTCAGGCTTCGTTTTGGTCACTGTCGACTAAATTATCATTTGTGTCGTCTGAAAATGGTACACAGTTCTCTCTGTGATCATTGTAATTCCCAAGCAGAGCAATCTATTGATCACATTTTCTTTGAGTGCTTATCTTTTGGCATCCAGCGCCTTGTGCTAATGGATGAGCTAATTGAAATTTATGGTAGTCCTGATTTGGTACCGCGCTCCATTCAGGCTCTTCTTGTAAATAGCTTAACTTATTTAGCTTTGTTTAATTTTATTAATAATACAGTTGGACAAATTTAACTTATGGTGTATCTGTCATGTGTATATAATATGTACATTGTTTAGATATATTCTTTCTCATTGACTGTCTTAGGATATATTTTGTATTAATTTTATTGTATCACAAATATTGATGTCTGTTTGTAAATAACATAACCACAGACTACATAGAGATATGAACATAACATTTTAGACATAACACTCACAGACTACTTAGAGATACTACGTATCAGACTGCCAACTTCGGAACAAAAATTTTCGCCGTAGGCTTTCGACAGCTTTTGAGTTTTAATGGTGTATGACGTTTGTTTTTTTTTTTAATCACTGTTGCTCAATGGCAAAGGAATAATCGTATACAGCCTAAACACCGTATTCGATATTGCTATATTACTGAACTTTTCTGAAAATTAATTTTGGGAAAAAAATTAAATAAAAAAACAATTACATATAAAACATTTATTTTTCAATTTCCTTTTCAATTTTTCGATTGCTTGATTTTGCATCGTAGGCAAATAACGAAAATCATTAAATAAATGTAAAATTATCATAGTAACAGTTCATTATTGTAAACCTTTTGACACAACATTATTTTTAAGAGCTACTATCACTGTACCGAAACACCTCACTGCACCTTTGGATGGGTAATTTACTATTTTGTTACTGCCGTATATTCTTGATGGTTTATCAATCGCCTCTTTCCAAAACGATGGTGAGCTGATTTTTCTACAACTGCTATTCTCTAGATTTTCACATGTCTTCCATCTGCATAATGAGCTGGAAAAGAAGAAACACTACGTTTATTATAAGAAATATTATGAACCTCGGACCCACTCCAATGAATGAGGTGGGTGCTTTATGTAATCACATAGTGTAAATCAGTTGAGTTTTATGAAAACATTATATTATTATGTATTCAGTAAAACATATTATTTTATCATGTAACTGTATAATAAATTATCTTAAAAAGATCTATTAAACTAAAGGAACAATATATCTCTGACTCCTACCACGCTGGCGCTGTTAAAATTTAGCAACCATACTAAATAACAATTTAGGATGCAAAACATATATTTTATACTAGCCATCACCAGCGGCTTCGCCTGCGTTTATGATGAAAATTAGACAGGAATTTAATCCTGGGATAAAAGGTATCCTATTATGTTAAAATAATCTGAGTAACAAACATCCATCTATCCTAACAAACTTTGTTAGAAGTAAGATTAAGAAAGCAAGAAGTAATGATAGCTGATGTTTTATCATAATATTTACCTTTTATACTGCCGAATTGTTGTTCCACTTAAAATCTCATCTTCAGTAAACAGGAAAGGATAGGCGCTGCCGAGACTTGGACGAGATTTAGACGTAATGAACTTCTTTTCGAAGTGCTTTGACAAAAAAACTGATTCGGAAGTTGTTCAGGTGATAACGATTGCAGTCTTGCAGATCATCACGGTTTAGTTTAGACACTTTAACCACACAGCGAGTCTTTTCTCATTACACGGGAAATGATGCCAAATAGCGTCCTGTCGCGAAAATTTACAAACAGAGCACTCGTAATACATTTTGCAAACAGTAAAAGTAATAGTAGACAGACTGGGGATTTATTATTACAGAAAAAGCGGACAGGATAAACAATAAAGATCAATATTAGCACAGCAGTAATGTCAGACACACGTCATATGAAACAAAAATAAATGGCGGCCTACCAGCGCCTGCGACGGCCAATCAGAGACGACCACAAACGTCAGTCATCATTAAAACAATATGGCGCTACGTCGAGCGTTTCGTTGTATGAAGATTATCAGCCGTGATAACACTTATAGAACATCTTTCTTCTATGACATTACCATCTAGTTGCGCCTGCTCAAGGTCAGCTGAGTGGGCTATATTTAAAAAAAAAAGGATTTGACACTCGACTCTTACAAAATATGAACAAAATACATAAATTGACAAATTACTTGGACTTGACTTACTTGATTTTATGGAAATAAATCTTAAATATGGATTTTAATGAAACGGACTGAAGACTTATATACGGATAAAATTTACATGGAAATTAAGAAACTGATGAATTTACCTGGATTTGATTACTTTGGAATACTAATGAATTAGACTGGAATCACTTATATAAGGATATGAAAAACTAATGAATCATTGGACTTTCCTATTTTACATACTGATGAATTGAACTGGATTTACTATACTCAAGAAAACTACCAACTGAAGACTAGGCAGCATGGTCTCAGACCTTAGCCTGTTCTGTGAGGAACAAAAAAAAAAAAAAAAAAAATGTCATTGGCCAACCATGAAGTTTGGTAAATGTGCGCTGTCATCCATCTGTCAGTTTGACACAAATTTTGACAAACTGTTTTTTAATTTTACGAAAAATCTGTCTGCCTGGTTTTGCAATTTCGTCAATAAGGAAATACTGACGAAATATTTTTAGTAGCAGCAGTTAGAAAATATAAGTACAACCTACAATTATTAACATAGCAGAGGCCCTAATCATTATTATTTAATCCAGGATGCTTCGACCTGTTTGCAAAATTGGCCAAAGAATCTCATTGGAGAGGACCAGTAAAGAATTTGTCAGGAATAAAGTGGTTCGACCCGCTTCAATCTTGAAACCGGCAGAGAAAATCAAACTGTATAACAAGGAGAATAAAGAACTGTTCGGGCCGTTGCTGGAGACGAACAAGCAGAAGAAGCAGCGTGCACAGAAGGCGGGTGAGTGATTTGTTTGTAAGGTTTCAGCAACCTTGCAGTCGAGCGGATTTACTACTTTCTAAATAAGAGGCAGTTGTATGAGGAAGCCTGGAGCGCCTCACTCGTGCACAATCGATCCCATTGTGTCGCTAATAACTGCGGTGTTTACACTCTCGTGTTGACTTTCGATCTCAATTTATGCGTATATACATACGTATACGTAATAGCACGTCTTGCCAATACACATCATATGACATTTCAGTTTTGGCGCCGCGAGATACACACGCGCACGCATAACGCCGCTTTTATCTGTGTGTTACAGCTAAAAATAGAGGTTCACATCAAAACATCGACGCGACTGCTTCAAACGAAAATAAATTGAAATTCTTCGAAAGTACAGAGAGAAATGGTAATAGACTGAGTCAGACGTTGACTGGCTATGTGAAGTACAACCCTGTGCTAGCTGTGAATGTGTTGAAAAACAAAATGTGGCAAAATACTAGGCACTGTTGGAATGTCGTTGGTGTCCTCTTGAATAATAGTGTGAGGGGTGTAGCTACCTCTGCATCGTGTAGTGCAGCCCGTAGCTCGCCGGCACAGCCAGGATATGTGAGTGACGACAAAATCCTTCAAATAAGACAGCACCAGAATGACTTCACACAGCCATTTCCTTCGGTGACCCTGATCTTGAACAAAACTATGACTGATGAATCCAAAGCTGCATTGGAGAAGTGGAAAAAGGAGAGGATTGCTGAAATGGGGGAAGAAGAGTTCAATAAATTCTACCAAGGTATGTATGATCTCATTTTGTTACAAATTACATCATTGTGTTTACTCTGGATAAGTCCTGTTCCACTTGTCATTAGATAAAAAAAGTAATGATGCACTCAAAGAGAAAGATACATAAAATATACTTTCTGTAACAATCTATTGTTAAACAGACTACTATTACACTAGCCACTTTAACCTCTTTAACACTAATATTATTTCATCCCACCATGGAAACATAATCAATTTACTGGCTACCATATGGTTGAAATAGGTATGACTTGGCAGGACACCTAATAAATAAATCAGTAGCTTTCGAAATAATAAAACCACATAATGACCATGAAGATGATCTCCAATAACTTTGATTTATTTAAACAGGCCTGTAACATAAATCATGATAAATTGTTAACATTCACAGCAAGAATATTCAGAAATAACAAGATGAATACCCATATTTATGTATACCCATATATATACATAATGTCCATATTTTGGTCATTATACAATTCTTTTTTCCTCGTAGCATTTTTAAATTCACAATTACTTTATATCTCTGCAGGGGAGAAGCCAGGGCAAAAGTTATTAACAACAAAAATGCTTCTTGATTATTTTTGATAATGCAGTCTGGTAGGCAACTTCGTGATATTATGACTATTTAAAAGTAAAAAATTGATAATAATTTTGCAAAGATCAAAGTGGGTCCTGAGTCTCATATTAAACAACAAAATAAAAAAAAAATCAGTTCAATGAAATCTCACAACAACAATACTTGTTTAAATATAAACCATTGTTGTTGACTTTGGCACAAAACAAACTAGATGAATTCATATAAACATGTTTTGTATTTGTCACTTGCATTACTTGTCTAATGTCTTGTTTTTTTAGTATTGTAATATCCTGAAATGAGTCCTCCCACCCACGGCAAAGCAGGAGAGACTGTCTGACTTGTACTGACTAAAATCCACGGTGTCCTTCAATAGCCCTTTACGTTTCGGGGGCACCGCGCACAACCAGTCGTACTTTCGAGCATTGCACTACCTGGTCCTCATTAGATTGTTGAGGTAGGACAGGCTCCTTGTTAAAAACTGGTATGCACTTCCAGACTTAAAGCTTATACCTGTGAATAGGATAGGCAGATCAGACAGGCAGTACAGATAGCAAAAATCTCTCTTTTAAAATTAAATTATAATCCAACATGCAAAAATATATAAGAGTACCTATACATAAATAGATATGTCATGCAATGATAGCACACAAATTACCTACAGTCTATCCACAACAATTGACCTTTTGGACGGCCATTTGCCTCAATATTACAAACAGTTGAAGAGAGTGAAGGTGACTGTTTTGCTTAAATGCCAGCATAATCATTGAGAAATATTTATACATTTTTACTTCCTTAATCATGTCAATGAATGTTTTTCTACATTCACTTATACATATGAATTAATTTAAAACTTAAATAATGTTATAATTGTGGAATGTTTATTAATTAATGATTTTGTATTCAGTGCATTGTTTTTATTTCTGTAAGTATAAAGTATATATTCTGATATTTTAGTTGACACACTTTCGATGAGAATAGAATAGAATACTCTTTATTATGTACACCATACAAATTACAGGATACATCCAATCAATATCTTATAAATAGGGTGACACAATGGGCGGTCTTATCGCTAAAAGCGATCTTTTCAAGACAACCTTTGGATGGATTTGAAAAGTAAAGGAGGAACAATACTGTAGGTAGTCTACGGTGTACAATTTATCAACAAACAAAAACATACACACAAACACAAAATATATAAACACATATAATTATATAAATATACATTAATTATTATGGAAAAACGCTAATAAACGTTGATGAGAGTTCAGATATAGATTTTAGTGCTGGCACACATCTAAATATGTCTGTTATTTTTATGTGTTTAGGAATTAATGTATGTGATTCTTTCCTTAAAAGGATATATAGACTGTTTTGACATTGACCAAATAATTTGATTATCACTCCATCAGAAAATGAATTTATTAATAGTTTCTACAGATTACAGTAATAAATAACTGTTCTGCAGAAATTATCTCCATTTGTGTTATAATTATGTATCTCTAAACATAAATAACTTGAAGTCGGTTTTTTGAACTGCCCTTAATTACTACTTCAATTTCGTCTGGCTTAAATTCTTTCTCTTGTCCAGAGTTAGGTACTTGTATAAGCCATTTCTGGGAATCCCAAAGCAAAAAACTCTGTAACTAACCCCGTTATACCTTCATTCTGAAGCAAAGTGGGATGTAATTGACGGTCAGACATCCAAGAACCGACTTAGAAAAGCGTGGCTTTAGAACAATAACCCTTTCGGTTACTTTTAATTAGCCATGAACCCCTGCCAAGATAGGACATAAATGATGCAATGCATGATTATCTGTCAAAGCTTTAAGATTACGCATTCCTATTTGGCAAGCGTCACTGGCGCCATAGAGGTTTATCACATGATTTTGAATCTTATTTTAAAACAATAAATTAGTATAGCTTAATGATGACACACGTCAACAAATTGTTACGCATATCGTCCTAAGAAAGGTACTTTTCAAAGCGTGACTGTTTGAAAGTTCTCTTTAAAATTCCAGCTAACATTGCGTTACGAAGGTACTTCCAAGCCATTTGAGCATAGTGAATTTGAATCCATTAAATTAGGTATGAAGGTTAACAATTGAAACCACTGTAGAACTCTTAATATCACTGCGCTATCAACGTCGCGACGTCCCACTTATTAATCGTGGCCAAAAAAGTGCGTGGATAAGCACGCTACTACTGTCACGAAAGGTCTTTTTTGTGGTGAGGGAATCATCAAATGACTCCTCCCGTTCTGGATGAAATTTAAGAGAGTGTCAGACTAGTACTGGCCAGTACACCCTGTGCCCTCTGAGTACAATGCCGCGATAAGTCTTTAAGCAACAAGCTTTCTTAGGTCAGGGAGGCGGCATCTTCAACTCACTTCACCAAGTAATCTAGAACATAGTGTTTTTTTAGCGTGCTAAAATCGTCAAATAAGTCCTCTCACCCAGGGCACGGAGGGACTGTCAAACTTATACTTTAAATTCCGGAGTCACGGAAGCTCTTTAGAGTGCTATATTAGGTACTACAAATAATTTGAATTTATCATCCACAGCTCAAATGGTGGTCGGCACCAAATTCCACACGACGTTAAAGAACTACTTCACTCAGCCACAATCGCAGCTCCGCATAGAGAAGGAAGTCGAAGGAGTATGGGTCTCAGTAGCAGATGTGTTGAAGAGGATATCGGCGCCCAAAGCAATTGAATCCAACGTAGTACACCCTGTTCTGAAGTACAGGGGGATATTTGATGCCATTGCTGATTATGAGTGAGTACATTGTGACATTATACTCTTACAATAATATTTCGGGATGCTTAGGCCTCTCCAATCGCACGATGATAACTTGATCACCGGCCACTCTCATCCAGTTGTTATAGGTCACCTTATGAAGACCGTCGCTCCACCCGCCCGACGGTGTTTTAAATGCCTCATACGTGGACTCACACTGCAAAAAAACTATGTATGAATGCCCCATTTCCGCAGTCAAGTCTGCGATTCACCAAGATTACTTGCGTATTTTGAAGTCTAAGACAAATTTTCAGCATCACCGTGTCGTGTAATATTACTAACGTATAGATTTGATACGCTTGTTTGCAACCACAGTTCATTTACATACACTTATCTCGGTGACCAGACATTGCTCTTACGCAAGGTACAGTAGGTGTAAGTTTGCAACCGGCTGTAGTTAGCAGAGCATAAAATCTTGTTTGAAAAGCCCTCGGGCTAGACCCCGTCAAGGTCGGTGAATAGACAGAGAGGGAAACTGGTTAAAAGTGAAAAGAAACCCGTTGAGAATTTTATGCTAGAGAATTTGTTGTATATTTTATATAGGTTACTTACTCCATAAATTCTTCACCTTTTTTGTTTTACTTGGTAAAATCATCCAATGAGTCCTCCCACCCAGGGGAGCACGAGAGGGATTGTCAGACTTGTAATGACTAAAATCCAAGGAGTCCTTCAAAAAAACTTACAGGCGATTCTGGTAGGCACTCCCGTGCCAGATAAGTCAAAAGGTGTGCAGAGTCAGAGGAAGTCCTAATCTATAAGAGACGAGGCACCGTGACCTCGGACCGTAAAGGGCTAATGAAGGACACCGTGGATTTTAGTCAGTATAGGTCTGAGAGTCCCTCTCGTCCTGCCCTTGGTGGGAGAACTCATTTGATCATTTCACCAATTAAAAAAAAAGAAATCTTGAGATACGAAATAACTACAAAAACGACTGTTTACGAGTCTTGAATAGATTAACGGTAAAAGAAAAGACGTTGTACATTTACATAAACATATTATCATAGTTTATCATTATCGCCTACAAAATACACCAGATAAAGGAGTCACTGACTTCGATGATTTAGTTTAACAGATTGCTAATGTCAAGGGAAAACTCAAGGTTATTTCGTTTTATTTTGTATCTCTTTATAGAAACTCGTGCCAAAACTCTTCGAATACCAATGCAGTCGAGTGATAAAATATTAAATTTTCTATTACTGAAAGAATGGATTGGTGACAGATCTAAATAGACAATAGTCCTATACTTACATTTTTTGATATGGTCGCTTGATTGATTTGCTATGAAAATCCATGTACTTACCTATCCTAAATGTATTTTTTAACCTATATTGTCCCACTGCTGGGCAAAGGTCTCCCTCATAACCTTCCACTCCTCTCTTTGTGCGGCTTTCTCTTTCTTTAAATGTATAGAATAAAAAATTATGAGTTTCGAAAATTGCCCAAAATAGAGATGTTTGGAAGCATTTACCCAGCAGTATGACACAAACTAGCTTTTGTGTTTATCCAGTCCAGGACAAAATTTTGGATGTTGAAAATTTAAACCTTTGCGAATTTGGGCACGCCAAGAACTAAACGAAACATTTTTTAGCACTATGCATAAATCGCATAAAACTTTCCCTCAGCTGAAACAATAGCCAGTCTCCCTGTGAAGTCGAGGAGGTGTCAATTATCTTGTCCGGAGCGAATTTTCAAATGTTGATTTCCTAATGAATCTTCTAAAATGTCTTCATAATTATAGTATGAATTAAGTTACCTTGAAATAGGTATTGCTATTTTATTTTCTTGTATACAACTCTTATCAACGAGCTGATAAAAGTTCATTGATGTACACACACGAGCACAATAAAACGTAGATTAGAAACGTAGAATTCTTACCAAGTGGCGTCTTAAGAAAACGTTTAGCTACAATGCAATTTGCTAATCTGATATCTGAGTCTATTGACAAAGATTTTCTTGTCACAATGTCTTGTTATTTTTGAGCAAACCTAACATTAGAGTTTCGTTTTGAAAATCATATTTCTTTATAACTGCAATGTGGCATCCATTTGTGTTTTTGCCCACAAAATGCTGCTTTACTGATAATGTTTTTTTTTTTCAAACTATAATATTGCTGAATAGAATGTCTTTACTCCATATAAAAAAATATAGGTATAAAAAAGTACCTGTGCTAAAATATTGGGCACGAAATTTCTACATAAAGTAAATAGATTTTAGATAATATTAGAAATTAGCCCAGGCTTCACAAGCTTCCCTTTCTTGAATCACTGTCTATTGATGAAAACCGCATTAAAATACTGTACAATAAATGTATCCAGTTAATGATCATACATAAAATAACTCTCTCTAATTCCAGAGAAAAACCAACCCTAATTGAGTGGAAGAAATCGGACAAACCTCGCAAGTCCATAGCAAACACTTACGACAACCCTGTGCAACTAGCAGCGTACTACGGCGCGGTGTGCCATGACCTCAACTACAAACATTTCAACGTGAGAGACGCCCTGCTCGTCATCGCATACACGGACGGTTCCAAAGCTGACGTCTACCATCTCTCTCCGGACAAACTGAGGGAGCATTGGGCACAATGGCTGATTAGGTTAGAGGAATACTCGAAGAAGTTCGGCCAGGATGAGGAAAAGATCTTGAAAGGCGGGAAAAGATTGTTTGAAGAAGATATTGGGAATCTCCAGTAAGTTACGGTATGTATCTCATATTACTAGTGGTTGAAATTCGACCTTAATTCTTTAAAATAAAATATGTAATGTGTTCTGGTAAAACTAGGCAATACGCCCTAGTTGACAACGCCCCACCAATTTAGCACTCTTAAGTTACTGCTTCAAACCACACGCGAGGGAGGCCACAGTTGGCGTATATAAAATGGCAGGGGCCGAGGGCCATCGTGTAGCATCTTGAGCAGTAATTTTGAATGATGGGGCGTTTCGTCAACTGGCTTATTTCCTAGTTTTTCCTTACTCCTAAAATGTTGACTGTGTTAAATTCATACTACGTCCTTTAATTTTCGTAAAAAAGGGCAAATAAAATACTTACACGTATTAATAGATATGCATTACAAAGGTATTTGTATTACAATGTATCTCTCGTCTATTTGTTATCGACTATCGCGCTTTCAACTGCGCAAAACTAGTGCGAATTGGTTTTTATCCTTTTCTGACCCACAGTTACTTATAGTAATAGGCATGATTATAGTTCATTTTTATCAGAGCGAGAGTCGCCACTGATATTATTAATCATTAATGATTAAATATCCTTGACAGAAAAAGACTATCGCTTACATTTATGACTTTTAAGAGTTCCTAAGATAGAGAGGAAACAACAGTCTTCATGTCAGCGGGCTGTATCAGAATCAGTTACAAGTTGTTTTTTTTTTAACAGAATATGAGTCAGGTAAACCGAGACGCGATGTGACGACGCGATACTGCACGCGTAGCATGGCGATTCTATCTCTATTCTACCAAGAAAAGACAAACTTATTTTGTCGTTATTAATATACAATTCGACTGTTTTTTTTTGCACAAGTATGACACGATTCGCATACTATAAAAGAAAAGAAACATATCTCTTCTGTATTTTAAACATTTCTATGCTTAAATCCATAAAAATCTTTTATGTTCTGTCATTTTGTCTATTCTCGCGTCGACAAAACCCGTTTCTACGGCGCCATGCTACGCGTGCTGGAAATGTGTATTTTTTCGTGTATTAAATAAAATTAAATTTTGAGGGCTCCCTATTAAGATGTGCGCGCATCGTACGTCTGTGAATTGCCCCTATGGATATATCTGTTGCAATTTTAACACCGACAAATAATAAATTATACGAAACCATTCATACTCACATTTAGTCTTTTTTAAATGTTTGCCAAGATAATCTTACCTTGTGTGTGGGACATCTACAAGCGCTAAAAATAGACCTTTAATTTACTCTTGTTTTCTCTTCCAGTGGAGCCGAATAAACGGAAAATGAAACAATTAATTTCCATACAAATGACAAGTTATGGTAAGAATTACTGCTACACCCGCCTTTTCACGTGTTAACTTCACATTATTATAAAGGCATTATGTTAAGAAACTCACCCAAGTGCAAGTGGCTTTCAACTTATTTCGATTATAAAAGTTACACTGAACTTGGAAGTATATGTATAAACGAATCATCCTATAGAATTAGAAGAAAATTGTTGAGTGTTGTCAACTGATTTCAGACTTTTGGTGGAAAAGGGGCTTTATTTTGTTGTAATAAGACGCAAAGTTCATTGGACATTTTTGCGACCATTATTGAAATGTGGTTTGAAGATTTAGGGTTAATATTTCTTGATTTGTTGATTGCATGGGAAAAAAAGACTAGTTGGTTCATAGGTCAGAACAAAATGCCCGTTTATCTTTATGTGACTTAGTACATATTATAGGTCTTCTCTATGCATAAATCAGATCAACAATGCTTGAACTAATGCGCTATACGGCGCATTATCAATACCACAATAATCTGATTTGCGGCGTTCAGTATTGATCTTTAGTTACATATAGACCATTATAATAATACCGTACCGTATAGAATTTTATACATATATGAAAGTTGTTTTAGAACAAAAAGTTGACGAACATAAAATAGAGCAATGAACGGGACATTTCTTAAATATTCTGGCCCATTTACTTTTGGACATGTGACATAGTTGGCCGCATGCCTATTTCTATCGAAACTGACGCGGTCAAGGATGTATGAAAGTTCTTATAAGATAGTGTTTCTTGTACCTACACTATTCTGTGAAAATCTTCCAATGGAAAATCGAAATCAATTGCCAAAAGATATTTTCCAGATTGGAGTAGGCGGTGAGTAATGGGCGACTCGCTGTCCGACCATGGACTATGCTCGGGTCGATGGCGCGTTGTATTGTGTAGTGTCAGCACAAAGACGGGGACATGGGTCGTGGGACTAACGAATTATTGGGACTATCGGTTATCTAGTACCCATAACACAAGCTCTGCTTAGCTTGGGACTAGATGGCGTTGTGTGATAGTTGTGGAATATTATTATAATTACCGTGACCCCAGTACGTAAAGAGCTATCGAAGGACACACAAGACTGACAGTCCCTCCTGTCCCGGGTGACTTATTTGACGTGTCATTTAATTTTAGCACGCCAAAAAAAATAAGATTGCAGTAGATTGATTTGCTAACGTCAGTACTAGAAATGGCAACAATGATAATACAAGATGAAAATGCTGCATGGTGTTGCGATATCTCAAGGACGTGACAGCTATGTCTGAGTCGGTATGCTTTGGCACCGCTAGGCGATAAAATGGAATATACTAGATACATGTTCCATAGAATTCTGGCGATGAAACATTAATGTAATTCTGCGATTGTAATTGTGTGAATGGAAAAAGGTACTTACGGCTTTGTTTTTTAATAATACCTACTTACTTCCAAACCGAAAATCCTGTTCCAAAAATGGTAACACCACGAAATACCAAAAACAAATACCTACTTATCAAAAGTTTGAAATCAGTTGCATGTTAGGTAATTTGGCTAGTTTATATGAATGTATTTATAATATGAAGACTGGATAAGTGTCGAATGATTGTCAACTTAATACACATTACTGTGGATATGCTATTTTGGTTCTAAAAGCCTTATCAATTTGCAGCCTAGTTTGCCTACATTGCGGTATTCGTCTGAACAGCTGAGTTTATTACCCATCAACAGTGTGCAATGTAGTCAAAAATGTAATTGGGCCTTTAGTCAACAGAATAACAGGCAATAGATATTCTGACTATGACAGCCTGTGACTAAGCAATAGGAGCTTTATAGGCTGATTACGATATGACGATTTTCAATGGCATATCTATAGTAATACCCACATTTTTAAATAGTCATCTCTAAATTAGTTTATCTCATACAAGGTCTTGAAAAATTAACTGGTGAAACTTTACAGTCATACTTTATCTCTGTTGTGATAAAATGAGTAATAATTTGCTGGACTCTCAAATGCCGCTGGTTGTGTTTTCTGATTAAAATCATGAGTTGAGCAAGTTGGTTTTATTATTATTATTTTATATATTATCAACATCCATCAGCTGAGTAAGGTTTTGCTAGTTAATTTAAATTGACATACATAATATATGATCACAATGTAGTCATTTCTGATAATGACTAGAATTCTCACTTCGCTGGTTCAAAATAATCACAATATGTACTTTGTTATTATTTTGAACCATTATTATATTATATGCTATTGTATTACGTCTATACTTTGAATTCAACACGTTACCTGAATCAATTTGTTACCCTGTGTATTAACACATCAATTATAATCCCAATCGATAACGAGTTAGGACTTATTTTTACATAAATGACATCATACTCTTGTTCTCAGTCCTATGTCCTCCTCCTGTGTGGTATATTGTGTGTACATAAATAAATAAATCATTTATGGTTAAGTTCGGAATCTGTCAATTGGTCAATGCACCCCTTCGGCTGCCATTCCACCGCAGTAGAGTGGAAGGAGAAAATAAAGTTGCAGACTGTTTGTCAACATGCGGAGCTAGACCGGGGGACTATCGGGTAACCATGGCCCCGGAATGTAAAGGGCTAATGAAGGACACCGTGGATTTTACTCTGTACAAGTCTGACAGTCCCTCACGTCCTACCCTGGGTGAGAGGACTCAGTTGATGATTTTAAAATGTAGAAAAAGGCCGGAACCCGCACTCGATTCTCCGCTATGCTTCACCACTCCGCTCCGGTGAATATGCAGCTTAAAGGTTAAGTTTAATAGAAGATGTATGCAGCTTTGCCAATATAATTATAAGAAGTCTTCACACGCGATCAAAAATCCATTAGCTACTTAAACGTCTCGAACGAAACTTCCCTCCAATAGAACTGAATCTGAAACAGTTTTTTTTTTCTATATAAGCTTAGATTATTGAAATTCCAGATACAACAAGTAATGTTTTTCGTGAAGCCACTTTTTACAAATGTGTGAGTGCACTACGCACACATTATTACTCCTTGGCGTGTGACGTAGGGATCTAAAGAAGAGGGTATTTTTCTCATTGTCATACTAGGATTCTGGACTTTATAATCTAAGCAAGTAGGTTTATTTCTTCCTTTATTGCCAAAAAATGAGTTAGTACTAGTCCAATATTGGTACAAAATGTGTTCAGTTTTGCTAAAGATATCCTGGTTTATGCATAGTATGTATTATCATCTGTAGTATGTATATTTATTCGTTGTCTTCGAGTATTTACGTATATGTTATTTGATTATTTCTTAAGTACTTATAATAACTTCATTTCTGTTAAAGAGATACTTTTCTTAACAAGTTTACATTTGTTTTTGAAATGATTTATTTTGTTCGTCTAAGGATTAGTGTTCACGTATCTACACACTCATCATAATCATCATAATCGGCAGCCGAATTCCACCCACTGCTGATTATGGATCTCCTCAATTGTATGCAATACCTATACTAACAATAGCGTTTTTCGTCAAATTGAATGCGATCATCATCACATTTAAACTGCGTTCAAAAACGTTCAGTTTCGATATCAAATTTATATCTTGACAGCTCTTGGGCCGTTTAGATGCGATGATCTCGTTTCGTTAGTGAAATACGTCCAGAAATGGTGATGTTGAATGAGCCGTTTCGTACGTGGGAACTAACCCTTAACGGGGCTAAAGTATGAATCGCAATACCAGAATAATAATATGTTCAAGACGAAGCTTTCTTAACATAAGATTTAAATAGCATTTATTACTTTTATGCCCAGAAAAAAATGTTTTAAGTTTGTATTATTGCTACGATTTCTTTTGTATCACTTATTAGTATTTTGTTATAATAATTGAATAAATGCTGTTCAGTTATTTAAGAAATTATTTGCCTTAGAGTTGGCATGATGACTGATCTAGGGATTATTTCAGATATATTTGCAAAAAAAGGTTAAAAAAATGTATTTGAAATTCACAACATCGCGCCATACATAACAATTGCTTATATTGGCATTAGCTCGTGACGTCACTTCTAATATTGTCAAATTAAAAGAGTTCACTTTACATTTGTGATGTTATTTCGACCTAAAGAATTGTGAAAAATAAATAAAGTTAATTATTGTCATCATGCTTTTTTTTTGTTCACTCTATTTTAAACCTTCAGAACTGTATAAACGACTAATTATTTGTATTGTTCTTTTCTTAGGTAGATATATTTTATTATTTTATATAATTTTAAGCATTCTTTGTTATTTACTTGCTGATTAATAATTATCCTTAGCCGTCTAAAGAATGGTCTGAATAAGTTTATATCACTGTAAATTCTCTGACATTATATAATCTAGAAAGATTTTATGTATTTTTTTTTTAAATTCCTGATTTATTCCTAACACGATAATTATAAGTCTACTTAGATAGACCGAAATGCAGGACTTTCTATAGACGCCAGCAAAACCTTCCCCATTCTGTCAAATTATATCAATCGAACATTGACCTTCCACTATTGTGATATGATTGAAAATCTATTAAAGATATTTGACGGATTGTGGTAGGTTGATGTACTGGCGTCTGTACATTTCTACCCTCTTAAACCGATACGATGGATTCAATATTATCTATCATTTCGGTGTAAATTCATTAATTAATTGAAAAACACACATAAAAAATCCGATGACATTGAAATGGCTGAGCCAATTATGATAAATGTTTTAAAAGCATAGCTATAAAAAATCTGCTTTAAAAAAAACTGCATTCAAATCGGTTCGTTCGTTCAAGAGCTACAGGGCCACATGCAATCACAGCGGCCCAACCTTGGGCCCAACAACGCTCTTTCTCGACGAGGATTAAGGCTCCGTTTCCACTGAGGCTGAGCGGAGCAGAGTGGAGAGCAATTCACCAATCACATGGCTTGAGTGGAGAGGAGATGCGGATTTCAAGCCATGCGATTGGTGAATCGCTCTCCGCTACTACAGACGCAGCACATCAGCCAACCTCAATCTGACAGGCTGATATTAAAATCTGTCTGATTGGTGTAGGTTGACCTGCTGGCGTCGCGTCGTCTGTACCTTTTCTATATACGTTGGAAAAGTTTATTAGATATTTTATTCGAGGCGGAATACCTACGCACCCGAGCCGTACAGAGGCGAGGGTGGACGATGAACGACTTTTTCAAAACATCTCCGAAGAAATACATTAATAGAATAAAAATAGTTTTGTCATAATTATTAGCAAAAATATTGGCAAGTTGACCTGCTGTCTTCTCATCTTCTGTACATAATGTTTCTTCGCCTTTGTTCCGAGAACGGACGTCGTTCTCATTTAATTTGCCACAAATAACGTCACCCACGCTTAAGACCGCCCTCTTTCCGCACAAGTCACTTTGATGCTTGTTAGTATGCAATTGAGTAATTTACATACGCATTATTTACCACACATAAGAAAGATAATTATTTTGAAGGCATAACAAGAAGTGTTAAAAACATTATTATATATTATAGGCTCTAGCGGTTAAGAACTCAGTAAAAATTCGTGAAATGAAACGTCAAGAAGCTGTTTTGCAAATTCAAGTAAAATAGCAGGAAAAATACAATCTCTCTTTCGCACTTGCACGTTCCGCATTGACACGTGCGCCATAGTTTTTTAACGTTATACTATTCCAATTTAGTCGGGTTAATCTGATACGAAAACAGTGAAAGCCCGGTTTGTCTCGAGTTGTTTCAAAGTCCAAGGGCATCACGAAGATTTAGAAGTAAACTAAGTTTGATATTATCAAATATAACATTATGTATTAGGAACTTATCAGTGCAATCTTTTATAATTCAGAGTTATAATTAGGTCCAGAGACATTGTATTATGCAGTCGCCGGCAGTGATTGTAGTGCAATAGTTGTGTTTTGGAGTGACAAAAATCGTAAATATTATTTTTTATTTCCTACACCTAATCTCCGTTACCTTTCTAACACTTTAAGTTCGAGATTTTTGGTACGATAAACTCGGGATCATGACCTGAAATCAATAAAATTCCATGGTTATTTGAAATGATTATAATATTTTTAAACAAACAACAATATTCAAATTTAGTATTTTAATTAATTCTGAACAAGTTTTGCTATTTATAGAAGTAGTGTTGTGGTCACAGACTACTTATAGATCCTAGTTGTGGGCTATTAAATTTTTACACTATGTACACCTAATATAAAAAATATTAATTTATTTTTCAGTTTTAAAAACCCAAAAATGGCCAGTTCAGTGAGAAGCAAAGTGTTAAAAGTTTTGACCAAGCAGAATGGATTACTGTCCACAGCAATCAGACAAAGGAGTTCTAATGCTGCAGAAAAAAATATTCTGACCTCTGTGTTTAAAGATGTGCCCCCTTCAAGTTACACAGCAAATGACTTCGTATGGCAAAACTTGGATCAGTGGCCAGACAAAACAGCTACAGTAAGTTTCAGCTCTCTATTTATTTAATTATCACCCATAATTGAATGGTACATTAATGCACATTTCCACACATTTTGATGCATAATTTGGAATTATAAGAAGCATTAAAAATCGAATAGCAACTAATCATTACTGTATTCAATAAATGTCAGTAAAAGCTCAAATCTCATTTAGCCTGTACCATTGAGCACTCATCCTGGATGGGACATAGTCGTGATATGTGGTGTCGTCTCTATACATAGTAATAAAATAAAAAAAAATAAAATTTCTTTAATTCAGACTACAAAAATGTCCATAACTTTGTTTTGTTAGTAACAGTGGAACATAAAAATATGTTAGGTATATAGAAAATTATTAATAGCACGTCAATACACCCATTTTTTATAATTAAATTAAATTGAATTGATTATAATAATAGCTCAATGGCCTGAACCCTGTCTAATCTTTGAGTAAAACCTCTTTCGAAAGTAAGTTTTTTATAGAAATAGTTAAAGCTCCATAGATTTTCCTGTACCAAACTTTTATGGTTGTTCTGTGAAAAACCAATGAAATTTTGTATATTAATTGATTGGGGAATAAATCAGGCCAAATCAATTAATTAAACTGCAAACCTAGACTAGACTCATCTAGTCTGGTTTAGACCATGATAAAGGTGTTTTTGAAATGTTATCTAATACCTATATGTATATGGCCTCTATGGTATGCTGTATGATCTTTGCCTAGCTAAAGCTAGCTTTTAAGTATTTTGAAGGAATATTATTTTAAAATCATTTAAATTATAAATTACTTACAAAATAATATTTACACGAAATACAAAAAAAAAGAATAATAGTCAATGTAATTTATTTAAAGTACTTAGATTATAAAAAAACACATTGTTCAAATTAAATTACCCATGTTATCTGTCTACTTAACATAAATAAACTGTTGAATAGTTATCATTTTAATGCTGAACTTTGGAACTGTAGTGTTGTGCAAGTGTAGGTAACTTGCAGGTAGATAAATACCCACATCAGATAAGTTCTCTCTTGATCAGAGTTATACAACAGTATATGCAGAACGTCTTCCGTTGTGGCTGACCTGGAACACTTTCTAGTGTGTTTTAATCGATATTTAGTATTATAACAGTCTGTTTAATCATTTTAATAATTAGTTGTTACTCTTTTAAATATTTTTACAAAAATGAAATACTAAACATTTTAAAATATAAAAAATAGCAGTCCACCAGCAACGGAATCAGTGTCCCGGTTGCAGGTAGTCAAGACTCCTGAGAGAGGAACCTCCTAACTATTCGTGCTGTGTCCAGAAGTACTGCCTTCTGAATCAGGCGCTTCATCCAGCTGCCAAACGAGAGCCTCCTCAGATGTTGTTTGAGGCTCTTGGCAATTAAGCCATTGTCACATATGACTATTGGAAGATCGACTGCTGTAGGCACTTCCCACATGTCAACAACCTCGCATGCCAGGAGCCAGATAAAGATAAATTGAATTGTTTATCTTTTTCTGTAATTTCGCCTGAGGGCTGATTTTCCAATAATAATAATATAATAATATTCCACAACTATCACACAACGCCAACTAGTCCCAAGCTAAGCAGAGCTTGTGTTATGGGTACTAGACAACTGATAAACATACTTATATATTTCTAAATACATACATATTATAGATAAATTACACCCAGATACAGAACAAATGATCATGCTCATCACACAAACATTTGTCCTGGGTGGGAATCGAACCCACGACCCCCGGCATAACAGTCAAGATCTATGGATTTTTCAATGGATAAGCTGTCAAACCACCAGTTTTATTCCTCATATAAAAGTTATTTGACTATTGAAAAATCAGCCCTAAGAGAAAGATCGACTTGGCGAACCAGTCGGTCAAATACGGGTTTCAAGGACATTGTTATCGGACATAAATAAGCAAACTTGTCAATTTGTCCGATAACTTACTTAAAGGTATATAATTTAATGCCAAGTCATTTTAATATCTCTGTTTAGAATCAACTAATAACGAAAACAACACATTTATTGCTTATTCTTAAATATGAAATGCATAAAGAAACCGGCAAATTGCGTGCGTGTTGGACTTTAACATTATGTATAAAAACGATAAAAAAACACGTTTTTTGTATGGCAGCCATACTAAAATATTTGTTTTATTTTAGTTTAATTATTATTTTTTTAAGTGAATAGATATTCAAATTATTTTGTAAATATTTCAAGCGTCTTCTGTTTGATGTATGGGAGCTCACCCAAATATTTATTTTATTCTTTTAATATTTGTTGTTATATCGGCATCAAAAATACATCAACTGAAAATTTTACTGTGTATGTAACCTTCACTTCACAGTTTATGAGTAACAGCCTGGTGACAGACAGACAGACAGCGGAGTTTTGGTAATAGTTGGAAATTGGACTGTATTGATAAAACAATAAATATTACAGTACAGTCACGAGCAATAAAATGTAAACACGAAACAAACTTCAAACGCAATTTACTCGTGAAATACAGGTTTCTACTTTGAAGTAAGACCTATTTCATTATAGTATGGCTTCCAAAATAGAAGTCTAATGAGAAGGCAAAAGTTAAATCAAAATTTGTTAGCAAAACATCGCTTTTAATTACTGCTTAGTGAATACATACTATTGCTCGTGACTGTACATAGTTGGAGAAAATTGCTTTTGGATGTTGCTAAGTGAATACAATCATTACATTGTTCATGTAGTCGTGACTAAATCAGGTTCCCTAACACGTTTACAACCTGTTTATTCTGTAATGGAAATAATACATAGTTACGCCAGATAAGCAATAAACATTTATAAAATATTCTACCTACCTACATATTTGTTAGAGATAATTCCCATAAGATAAGTTCCAAGGTAAATCTTTAGCAAATACATTGTGCAGACGCCAGCTAACAACATTCCTCTATTTGTTAAGTTCAGAGATTTTCAACCATATCACAATAATGAAAGGTTAATATTCGATTGATAAAATCTGACAGAGTGGATTTAGTCGACCAGCTGGCGTCTGTACTTAACCATTCTAGAATTGGCAAGAAGATGCACACCATCAAGAGACGTGGAAGGTATGGGGGAATCTCTTGCCATGGACACTATAATATGTGTTGTCTCACCTTGACTTACAATCCTTCTAGACAATTTAGAATAGTATAGCCTAGAAATACTTAAATAAAATACCCATTAAAATAAAATGTAGTATTATTTCATCATCATAACATCATCTTCCTGCCCTTATCCCTTTTAATTTGTGGTCGGCGCAACACGTTTTATTCTTCCATTCTCCCCTATCAGACGTCACAGTATCATTTACTCTTTTTTCTTTCGACGCCTTTAAAAGTGTCCAGTCATCACCAGTGATGATTGTAATTATCTCAAAGTAATCATTCCCTTTTGTTTCCTAGGTATGCGCAGTGACAGGCCGCGGGTACACATATGCACAAACTCATAAGATGACCATAGCGTTCGCCGCGTCTTTGCGGACGAAACTAAAGTTGCAAAACGACGATAAAGTTGCCATAATCTTGCCGAATTTGCCAGAATATCCTGTCGCGATTCTGGGCGTCCTACAGGCTGGTTGTATAGCCAGTATGATGAATCCTGTTTATACAGCATGTGAGTAGTCTTAAGACATTTTTGGGCTTGTCTTCCTGACCAGCGAGTTCCGAGCTTTACCGACGTCCTTAGCTTGTGTATGAGCCGTGCTCTTGTATGAGACCAGTGAAATAGGGGTCCCTTCTTGTCCGCCATCTTATAAAAAACTTATAGTAAGACTTCTTGATTTAGGTTGTTCCCACTGCTAGGACACAGACCCCCTCTCTGTGAGCTGT
Organism: Agrotis ipsilon; assembly: GCA_028554685.1. NCBI lineage: Eukaryota > Metazoa > Arthropoda > Insecta > Lepidoptera > Noctuidae > Agrotis > Agrotis ipsilon. The sequence goes on from CM052956.1 coordinate 912,081, forward strand.
ATCCCTGCAAAAACAGGTAAAAATAGTAAGGCGCAAGTAGGCACGGCTCGCGTTACCCTGATTTTGCAGTACTGCTACTTTCAAAATCTGAAAAGTTAAAAAAAATATGTTTTAGCGGATAATAAAAATATAACTTTATTGAAACTACTGAGAATTTATTGTGATATGGTTACATCACTAGAGAAAATACATATTGTATGTAGGCACATCAAAATAAGTTAGTAATCACTACTTTGAATTTTTTTTTTGTTACTGTAGTTTATTATTAAAGCATAATAATTATACTGATAAAGAGGCAATATTTTTTTGAATTTTCTAAGCAATTTTTTTATGTGTATCTGTTTAAGTATGTAGAAATAGCCTTGGCAAGTAATAAACCATTTTCTAACAAGAGTCCTTGAGAGATCGAAGCCTGATTGAATCGACACCATTTTCGAATTGCATGAGAACATCAACAACTACTTATTAATTGACTAACTGTAGGTACTTGCGTGCCTTACAATTGAGTACAAAGGAACATCATCTCATGTTTATTTATTTATGTTAAAACTTATAAAACAATGAAGTAATATGCTATTATGTGGTGGGCCGTAACTACCTCCATGACGACAACATTACATTTTCTCGATTTACCTTTCGATACCCACAACTTCAGCACCACGTGACCAATTTTATTGAACTAAAAAAAAACTGATAAATATCACAATTTGGTCTATCACCAGTTTCCGTCTTGATGTTGATTACTGGGACACCCTATATACATCTCTTTATTTTTCAGATGAACTCAAACGCCAAATACAACTGATCAAATGCAAGGCTGTGATCACTTCAAAAATTTCTTACGCCAACGTAAAACAAGCCTTAACGGAGTTGAAATTAGACATACCAATAATTTTAACAGACAACGATGGTTTACCCGAGGGTACTATCAAGTACGCAGAGTTTGCTCAAGATTATAGCCTGGATAACACATGTTTGAAGTCTGTGAAGAGAGGGCCTAAAGACCTGGCCATAATACCCTTTTCGAGTGGAACTACGGGCTTCCCGAAAGGAGTTGTGTTGACACATGAGAGTGTGGTCACTATGAACCAACAGATTGCTGACCCAGATATCATTGCTATTAAGGAAACTACGGGTAAGTTCTTCTAAATGTTCTGAAGGGATATACAAATTGTTTTGAAGTTGGAGCCCGTAAATAAAACTAAAACTTTGCTTAGTCTATAAAAGAAGCACCAAATGTATCGGTGCCGCACCGCAAAGATTACGCCAGACACGATCCATGTCACGTGTGCCGCCAGTGGCGAAATCTTTGCCGTGCGGAGCCGGAATGCAGTCATCATCATTAGGATGATGGCTTCGACCACTGTTGGACATAAGACTCTCCCTTTGAGCCTGGTCTTGAGCTTTCCTCATTCAGTCTCTGCCGGCCTTGTACAACTCGTTGCTCCATCCACGGTTGCTCTACATCAGCCCTTGACGGCACGGATGGCGCAGTGGTTGAGTGATCGACTGGTGCGCAGCGTGGCGTGGGTTCGATTCCTGTACGGAACAAATATTTGTATGACCTACAGGTAGTTGTTTCGGGTCTGGATGTTTGTGTATTTGAGTTTCTATGTTTGTAAACGCACCCACGATACAGTAGAAATTCTTAGCGTGGGGTAACGTTTTTTTAAAACAAAAAGTAGTAAATCCTGTATTTGACTATTTTCTAGTGTACCGAACAAAAGTCTTGCAGCACGAATATTTTTGGAACACTGTATTTTTTTTCTAGCAACAAACCAAGCAGTATTACCAGCTATCCTGCCATTCTTCCACATATTCGGCTTCAACTCTCTCATGATGAACCAGATGTCTCTGGGTGTTAAGCTAGTCACCATGCCGTACTTCAAGCCAGAGCTGTTCCTGCAGACACTCGTGCAACATAAGGCTGAGGTGCTCTTCATAGTTCCTCCTATGGGTAAGATGCGATAATTTTATGCTTTTTTAAAGGGTTTTGCCCTGTCTTCAGGTAGTCCGTTGTCGAAAATTATCTCTCGGGAACATAATATCAAATAACGCTGAGATGACTTATACATGAAACTTCAGACATAAAAGGGCTCTGAATTTAAATAACACTGATCTCAATTTGATTCAACAAATAAAACCTGATCTATATTGGGCAGAAAAAAATACGTTTTGTTTGAAAAAAAACGCGGTCTTTTACAGATTATCCCAAAACTCCCACTTCTCACCACTTCCTAGTGTTTTAGCTGGAAAAAACGTGCTGTATACCAATTAATTAATGCTTCATATTTACATAACAATTCTAAATTCCAGTAATATTCCTGGGCAAGCACCCAGCAGTGACGCCCAAGCACCTGGCCTCGGTGTACGGCATTGTAAGCGGCGCAGCACCCATCTCCAAGGGAGACGCAGAAGCCGTGCTAGCTAAAAATGTAAGTTTTCTTTTTATAACGGCATTTTCCGTTGATTTTCGCGGCAATAGTCTTTAAATGTTCGTATAAGCGTCCTATAACGCGATATATAACAGCATTTACCATTAGTGTGGTCCGCACTACGGGTTTGTTCAGCGTAGGCGTCGATGAACGTAGGCGCAGTGTTTCTACACTACTTCTGCGACAATGAGACGTGTGAGTCGTTGCTGCGGTATCATTTACAATCCATGGTTGTCGACTTTTGACCTGTCTCTACCCTTGGGTACAGGCGTGACTCGTGAAATTTACCACTTTGCTGGATAAGTCGCTGTTTTTAAGGCTAAATTAAAAATAAATAGGAGCAGCTCACAAATATCTCTGAACAGTCCTAGTGGTCTACCATGACGTCTTAAAACCGGAGTAAGTCCTGTGTGGAAACGACGTGAATGGGCTTTTAGACGACGACTCGTATAACTCCCACATTTTATGGTACCTGCCAAATAAGTCTGGAGTAAAATTCATTGACCCCCGTGTACCAATGTATTCCAACATTTCAAAACGATAAGAAAAAATGTAAAGAAAGTGTCGTAACACGATCAAAACAAACGTTTCGTGGTAAGAGGCGAGCTTGACCCTTGACCTTATATTTTATTTTGAAATTCGAACGATGGTTTTATGAAATTCGAACGATGCATTATTAGGATCAATCGTATGACCTTTCTCAATCAATGACCTTTATTCCAGACTTATCTGGCGGGGACTATAGAATAATTATACTTGTATGTATTTAACCTTGGATGCATTTGACATTCGTGCTTTACCGACTTTAGGTACACAATTAGCTACAATCGGTCAATAAATCAGTTCGTCTAGATACATAATTATTTTGCATTGTTTGACATACATAATAGTACGTTAATGATATAGGATATTGAACTGTTAAATACCTACTCACACGATAATTACTACGGCTTATGCGGGCGAATATTTTTAACCCCCGACGGAAAAAGAGGGGTGTTATAAGTTTGACGTGTCTGTCTGTCTGTCTGTCTGTCTGTCGGTCTGTCTGTGTGTCTGTCTGTCTGTCTGTCTGTCTGTCTGTGGCATCATAGAGCCCGAACGGATGAAGCGATTTCAATTTAGTTTTTTTTGTATGAAAGGTGACTTACCTGCGAGTGTTCTTAGACATGTTTGATGAAAATCGGTTGAGCCGTTTAGAAGTTATGGGCGTGAAAGTGGGGAAAGGTAACCGAGGGTCTGCAAATATACTCGAGTTGGGTATCAAATGAAAGCGTACTGAAAGGGAATATTGATGACTTAATCGGGAGTACTCTTAGCAACAATAAAATTATATAAGTATGTACCTATAAAAAGTATAAAATAAAAAATAAATTAAAAATTTAAAAAACCCCCGACACAAAAACCAAGTTCCCTTTAAAAAGTAAAAATAATAAAAATACGTCGCGTTGGGGGACTGCAAATAAACAGGAGATGATGAATAATTTGGAGCAGTCCCCCAACGCGACGTATTTTTATTATTTTTACTTTTTAAAGGGAACTTGGTTTTTGTGTCGGGGGTTTTTTAAATTTTTAATTTATGTATTGTAAAATAAATATTTTTAATTCATACTGGCCACATTTTGTCGACACTATCGGTGATGCTGGCCTAAAGTCTGCCGGAGTCGCAGGACTGTCACAGTAAATAAATGAGACCCTTGGAACGTAAAGGGCTATTGATGTTAGAATAGTATTTTAACACAACATGACATCACTATATTTATTTAGATCTGACAACACTAAATAGTTTTTTGTTCCGTTTCCTGAACGAGTTATTTCTCTTCTCTCTAAGTTGTCTGTGGTTCTGTTAGCGTTCTGATATATGTCCGGGTCTAGTACAAGATTAATTAATAATTATCTTAAGTATTTTCATGAAGTTCAATTTGCTTGTCATCGTTTATTTTATAGTAATAAACGTGCAAACATCAAAGCTAGAAGACCATCTTTTATTTTACATCTCCGACTACACCTGGCTGCCACCACGTGCGAACAGCTTCCACACAAAGCACTTTGCAACAGGTTCTGCACCCAGCGTTCTATCTGGGATTGGCAGCGAGAAGCAAAAAGCAAAGGAATTGGTGAGAAATATTATTATAATTATAACCTATAAATAGTCGGAGAAATGTCGCATGAAAATCCAATTGCTCATGCACAAGATGGCGACATGCACCATGTGCCGGGTGCTAACTTCAATAACATGAATGTTCCAAAACTGGAAGGTGTTTCCAATTACACCACATGGAAATTCATTATGAAAATGTTGCTGACCTTGGACGGAACGTGGGGTTGTGTGACCGGAGTGGACCTGGATGTTAATCGCAACCAACGTGCGCTTGCGCGCATTTGCTTAACAATTGATGTCAATCTTCATCAATATGTGCGTACAGCAAGCAAGGCAAAGGAAGCATGGGATAATCTGGCATCTGTTTTCGAAGATAAAGGCCTTTACAGGCGTGTTTTGTTGCTGCGTCAGTTGCACAGAATCAGTCTGTGTGAATTTACAAACATGTCACAGTATATTTCGACAGCTATGACGCTTGTGCAACAACTCGCAGATATTGGGCGTACTATAGAGGATGGCGAGGTAGCCGAGATACTGCTCAGTGGTCTGACTGCGGAGTATGATGTCCTAGTATCTAGTTTGGAGACGGCCTGCATGAGCCGTGTGCTTTCCAGCGAGTTGGTGCGGACACGTTTGCTACAGGAGGAGCATAGGAAGAATGGTTCTTCAGAAAGTAATGGTGTTAATAGTGCGGCTTATGTTGCTGGCAAGAAAGTGTTAAAAGTGTGTAATTATTGTAAAAAGCCAGGGCATATTAAATCTAAATGTTATAAGTGGAAAAAAGACAATAAGCAATCTTCTGAAAAAACTCTTATTGTGACAGAATCTGCTTGTTTAGCTGCACACCATGATTGGATAGTGGACTCAGGATGCACAGCGCATATGTGCAACAACAAAAAGTTATTTATGGACTTTAAAAATAATATAACTAAAGTTACAATAGCAAATAATGATCTTCTTAACAGTGAGGGCACTGGTAAGATTAATTTTGTTTGTAATAAGCATGAGTTTGTTGCTGAGGACACTATGTTTGTCCCTGAGTTGTCCACAAATCTCCTCTCTGTAAACAAACTAGTGAAGTCTGGTTACTCTGTTGTCTTTGATCAACGAGGTTGTAACTTTTATAAAAATCCTCAGATTATAGGTAATTCCTTAGGTTATGCTAACAACCATAATGGTGTTTATAGATTGAATTGTGTCATTCCTGTGTGTCAAAGTTCTGGTGAGGAGCATTCTTCAGTCCCTCTGAAGAATCTAGTTCAGAGTGAACAGAGTGCAATGGTTGCTACTGAGATGGAATCTTTATGGCATAGGAGACTTGGTCATTTGAGTCATGGGGGATTATGTACTCTGCGGAGAAATAAACAGTTAATGTTTCAGGAAGTTCCTGGAAGTAACTTGGATGAGTGTGTTGCATGCCTGCAGGGGAAACTCGTTGCAAAACCGTTTCCTGTCGGCGAGGCAAAGCGCGCTACTCAACCGCTGGAGCTGATCCATTCAGATGTCTGTGGCCCGATGTCTGTCTGTAGCTGGGGTGGAGCCAGATATCTGTTGACACTGACAGATGACTACAGTAGGAAAACCTGGGGTTACCTGCTTAAGAACAAATCCGAGGTAATGTTACATTTTATTAATTTTAGAGCCCTTGTGGAGAAACAAACAGGATTGCGAATAAAAGTTTTTAGGACTGATGGTGGTGGTGAATACTGTGGCGGGAAATTCGAAGCCTATTTGCGAAATGAGGGAATTGTACACCAGGTTACTGTTCCGTACACCCCTCAGCAGAACGGAATTTCGGAGCGCCTTAACAGGACCATCATGGATAAGGCACGCTGCATGCTGATGGAGTCTGGTCTTAGCCGGGAATACTGGGGTGAGGCGGTTATGACCGCAATTTATTTGAAAAATCATTCCCCGACGTCTTCCCTAGGTGGATCTGTGCCCGAGCAGGTTTGGACTGGTTCACCGTCACTGGACCTTGGTCACCTGCGTGTTTTTGGCTGTGTTGCATTTGCCTTAAAACCTGAGCCAAAGCGCAATAAGATAGAGTCAAAATCGACTATGTGTTTGTTTGTTGGTTATAGTGAAACTATTAAGGGCTATAGACTCGTTGAACCCACTAAACCCCGACAGATTATTTTTTCTAGAAATGTTTCTTTCTTAGAAAATAAATTTTTGAGAGATATGAACAATATTTCTAGTCATGAGTCAAAACAGAATATTATTTCTTATAATTTTGACATGAATATTCAATCTAATAATAATTCTAATGAAAATGTTAGTGAGGAATTGAATATTAATAATGAAAATAATAAATTAATGAATAATCATACTTTAGTTAATGAATCTCATGAAAGTGACACAATTTTAAACAGTTTTAATAATGAAAATACTGGTGTCATTTCAGCTCCTGACTCAGACTCTGAGTATTGTACGGGCAGTGAGGAGGACACGAGCTGTTCGAGTCCTGCGGCCGGGGACTGCAGCTCGAGTACTTCCGACGTGTCGACTACTGGTAGGGATGTAGCCGTGGCCAGCTCTGAACTTAAGTTATCAGTGGCTACCACTAGCCGCCCCGTGCGTGGTACGCGTGGAGTGAAGCCCATAAGGTACCAAGATTATTCTTTATTTACACATGCAGAGTTGGAGCCTGTATCTTATGAGGAGGCCATATCTTCTCCTAGTAGTGAGGAGTGGCAGCGTTCTATGAAAAGAGAGTTCGATGCTCTTACTAATAATAATGTATGGAAGCTTGTCGATCGCCCATTGGATCAAAACGTAGTGAAATGCAAGTGGGTGTATAAGATTAAAAATGACACTTCAGGCAACCGTACCTATAAGTCGCGTCTTGTTGCCCGCGGGTTCTCACAAACTTATGGGGTTGATTATGACGATACTTTTTCGCCAGTGGTACGCCATAGCACTCTGCGTACTTTGTTTGCGCTAGCTACTGAGATGAATATGAACATAGAACATTTGGATGTAGATACAGCATTTCTTAATAGCAGTTTGAATGAGCGCATTTATATGGAGCAACCTGAAGGGTTTATTGAGAATAAAAGTAAAGTGTGCCTACTTTTAAAAAGCATATATGGGCTAAAACAAGCAAGCCGTATGTGGAACATGACTGTACATAATTTACTGATTGGTAACAATTTTTCACAAAGTAAATGCGAACCTTGTGTTTATGTTAAGAGAGATAAAGGTGTGTTGACAGTAATTGCATTATATGTGGATGATTTTTATGTTTTTTCTGCTCATAAGGCATCCATAGATGAATTGTATACTTTATTAAAAAAGGAATTTAATGTTAAAAAATTAGGCCCTATTAAAGTTTGTCTTGGCATGCATGTATCTCATGATGTATCAAAAGGTGTATTAAGATTAGATCAATCACAGTATATAAAAACATTGTTGGTTCGCTATGGCATGGAAAATTGTAAGCCTGTGTCTACACCTTTAGCACTAAATATAAAGCTGGATAAAGCTGAAAAGGAAGTGCTTGATGATAATGTGTATAAGTATAGGGAATTATTAGGTTCCCTTATGTACCTATCTGTATGCACTAGGCCTGACATAACGTATGCATGCAGTCAGCTAAGCCAGTTCAATAATTGTTTCGGCAGAGAACATTGGCTCGCGGGAAAACGAATTTTAAGGTATCTTGCAGGCACTTTAAATTATTCCCTATGTTTTAATAGGTCTGGTAGTTTAAATATTACTGCTTATGCCGATGCCGACTGGGCTAATAATATTGTAGACCGAAAGTCTTATACTGGATTTGTGATTCAGATGGGTGGGAATACCATTAACTGGGAAGCACGGAAACAAAAGTGCATAGCATTATCAAGCACTGAGGCGGAATATTTGGCTATAGGTGAGGTGTGTAAAGATTTAAGTTTCCTTAAGAATTTTTTGGCAGAAATTGTAAATGTTCAAATAGACATAATGTTATTCAATGATAATCAAAGTGCCCTCAAACTGTTACAAGCCAAAGAATACTGTCATAAGAAAACTAAACACATAGACTTAAGATATCACTATATTAAAGATCTGATACAACATAAGTTTGCTAATGTACAGTATATGTCAACTCATAATATGATTGCTGATGTATTGACGAAGGCTTTATGTTCCACTAAACATAAGGATTTTATAAATAAGATAATGAATGTTAAATAGGTAAGAACGCTGTGCAATTGTGATTTGAAATGTTTTTTAACTGTTGACTTGTCATGTTGAGTAAAAAGGAGAGCATGTTAGAATAGTATTTTAACACAACATGACATCACTATATTTATTTAGATCTGACAACACTAAATAGTTTTTTGTTCCGTTTCCTGAACGAGTTATTTCTCTTCTCTCTAAGTTGTCTGTGGTTCTGTTAGCGTTCTGATATATGTCCGGGTCTAGTACAAGATTAATTAATAATTATCTTAAGTATTTTCATGAAGTTCAATTTGCTTGTCATCGTTTATTTTATAGTAATAAACGTGCAAACATCAAAGCTAGAAGACCATCTTTTATTTTACATCTCCGACTACACCTGGCTGCCACCACGTGCGAACAGCTTCCACACAAAGCACTTTGCAACAATTGAATGATCACCGTGGATTTTAGTCAGTACGAGTTAAACAATCCGTCCCGTCGCACCCTGGGTGGAAGGACTCATTTGATGATTTTACAGCGATAATAAAAAAGTAAATGGGTTATGCTGTCCGCATCACAACCACGTTGCAACCACAACATTCTTTCTTCCTTCGTTCCTTTTCTTACAAAGCGCACGCTCTCATACTCAAACAACCATATTTAAAACAACAACTTTTAGGCCATACAAATATTTGCCCCATGCTGGGGTCAAACCTGTGACACGTGGTGCAGCAATCGATGACCATTGACCACGACTCATATTTAAATCATGACTAAGTGTAAACATAGGTTTATAATATTACTATTGTACAGTAGCAAAAGCTGTCGCAACTGTACGTATTTGAACTGTCAACAAAATTATCTGCGAACGCGACCTACTTTTGGTTTAGTGTAGTGAATAATAATATTCTTTGCAAAATGTGAAGTTCTAACTTGTTACTAGATATTCTGCACCCTCTTTTTATGTACTTACATAAAAGTATCTGTTCCTAGCTCCATTTTTATGTCCTGTAACACCAATACTAATATTATAAAGCGAATGTGAGAACGTGTTTGGTTAAACTCACAAATGTGAAGAATTACTGGTTCGAATTAAAAAAAAATCGTTTTGTGTTGGATAGTCCATTTATCGAGGAAGGCTATAGGCTATATAAAATCACGCTACGACCAATAGGAGCCGAGCAGTGGGGTTGAAACCGCGGGCAACAGCTAATATCCGCGGGTCCTCTAATGACGCTTTCAATCGCGCGCTTTTTCAACGCGCGTTTTACGCGAGAACTGAGAGGTCATTTTCGCTTCGACCGCCATGCTAAGCGCACACAGTGTGTACGTTGGTAACGCGCGCTGAACGCATCGCCGATATTATAATTTCATAACTTCTATCATGACCATGAGAGTGCATTGCGCTCTGTTATCTATTCTTTTAACAATAATAATACAATAAGACACTGTCCAAAGGTGTCTAGGTATTGTCATATCTAAGATAGGTATAATAAGTGACAATAAATTAGTGTCACTTGTTTGATAACGCTTTATCGCCTGATAGTTATTATCGGTATGTTTTGTTTTTGTCCCCATGTATGCTACTAAAAAATGTTTATTCGCCTTTATTTTAAAACAGCGGTTTAAAATCAAAATAAAGCATTTATTTCAAGTAGGCCAGTTATAGCACTTTTGAAATGTCAAAAGACAAAAACAGTTCAAAAATAGTTCCGTTAATTACATGAAAACAGTTCAAAAATAGTTATGTTCCTACAGTCCCAGTCACACGATATAAAAACTGTGAAAATACCGTAGATCCGTAAAATATTCAAGCTTAGATTTTGTAGTATTTTGGGGGTAGTAGGAACAGAGTGGAAAGTTCCTCACTACCCGGTGAAAAGGAAGGTACCTTCCAACCAGACGGGTGTTGTGTCTGGTGGGCTTTCTGCCCGACATTCATAGTCGGAATTTTTTATGTGTTCTAATGTCGCTGTTAACTTTGATTGCGCGATGTAGACATTTTTGCATCCCAGTTGCTCCGTCGATTCATAGATGGCGCTACAGTATGTCCAAACTCCCAGAAAGCCACGGAACACGGTAGAAAAATTACCCTAGTTGTAATCGATCGACGGGGGTAATTTTTCCACTGTGTTGCAAAAAAATCCTAGGAAAACACAAGCGTGGCGCACAGACACACATTTACATAATGAACTGATGTGTAGCGGTGTGTACGTAACGACGTACACACCGCTACACATCAGGCTATACAATACCAGTTTGTCTTGATCTCGCTGCATACGATTTTACACACAATGAACGGCCAGCTAATACTGGTTTTGCATAGCTAGATGTGTGTAAAACGTCCGCTTAGTATGAAATGTTTGTTATTCTCCTTCGATGTATAATTTAAAATGAATGATTATAAACGGCTTCCACTGTACAAAAAAGAGAGACTAGCCAGAATTAAAAAAAAATAGAGGAAGCTTTTGCCCAACAATGCAAAAGAACATACCAAATGCATAAATATTTAAACTAACGTTCCGATATCACTTACTTTCCAGAAAAACATCCTTTTCCGGCAAGGCTACGGGTTGACGGAGACCAACGGTGCTATATCAGTGGGAAAGAATGATGACAGCAACCATGCTTCAGTGGGACACGTGTTGGGTAGCGGTGAGGTCAAGATAGCTGATCTGAATACGCAAGAAGCTTTAGGACCGGGAGAGGCAAGTGTTTTATAATTAAATTATACGTATCAAAATTAGCCTAGCAGAAATCTAGGTATAGGCGGAGACCTCTCGAGCCCGGCATTGGTTGAAGCCATACTGACGGGCGAGACGGAGTGGAAAGCGGTAGACTTCTTCTGCGAAGCAGTCATGCTCTCGAAGGCGGAGGCGCGCCGCGTGAGGGAGAGGACAGCGTCCTCCCTCCACCCCAGCCGCAGTGGTAGACGTCCACGGTGACGGACGTCAGCAGACGATCTCCGGTCATTGTAAGCGCGGGCATGCGGAGTAAAACACATTCGTTATAAAGTGCCTAGTTAAGAGACGCCTCTGGATTGCAGGCTACGAAGACCACGTACCATCAGGGGTCTATCATGACGTCTCAAACCGAGAGTAGTTCCAACGTGGTAAAGAGAAAGAGCTATACAAGTCGTCTAGCGCCATCTCGTTCCCACACTGGAACTACTATCGCTCAGTAGGCCACCTGGTCGAACGTATGGTCATTTGTTTATCTTTATGGTTAAAAAAAAGGAACCTAATTATAAACTAGTAATTAACATTTCCAGGAAGGTGAGATCTGGTATCGTAGTCGCAGCTTAATGTCCAGCTACTATGAGAACGAGGAAGCTACCAAAGAAGTGCTGACTGAAGACGGCTGGTACAAGACCGGGGACATCGGCCGGTACGACGACAAGAAGTACCTATACGTAACGGATAGATTGAAGGAACTTATTAAGGTAAATAGAATTGTTTTTAACTAATTATTAATGTATCACATATGTGTTTTAAGTGTTTTATTCACACTGGGCGACTCGCTGTCCGACCATGGACCATGCCCGGGTTGACGGCGCAATGTTTTCCATGCGCGCTTCAAAGAGTGTCATCACAATGACGGGAGGACCCCTTTAGTGGGCCTTAGTCTGCCGGGGTCGCAAGACTAACAAATTCCGTCCGTGACCCTGGAACATAAAGTGCTATAGAAGGTCACCGTGGATTTTAATTAGCACAAGTCTGACAGTCCTTTCTGCCCTGCCCTGGTTGGTTGAGGACTCATTTGATTTAATTACAGTTACCAGAATTTATTATTTAACTAGTATGTTTCTCGTATTGAGTTGGCGATTCCATTCCATTTTGCAGCTGCACGTAACAAACTGGCCTCGTCAAAAGAGATAAAATAAAAACAACCCTAAATTGAATGTCTCATCCACAGGTCAAAGGTTTCCAAGTACCTCCAGCAGAACTAGAAATGGTTCTACGAACACATCCAAAGATCCTCGACTGCGCTGTCTTAGGTATACCAGACCCCATCTCAGGAGAAGTACCAAAGGCCTTCATAGTACCACAACCTGGACAAACTGTCAATGAAGAGGAGATCTTCGAACATGTCAACACCAAAGTCACTGTCTTTAAGAAAATAAAGGCTGTCCAGTTTGTTGAGGAGATTCCTAAGAATCCTGCAGGAAAGATTTTAAGGAAAAAGTTAAAAGAAATGTACTGTTAGCATGCCCTTTAAGGGAGTTTCCCCATGGCCACAGAAACCAGGGCCGCCCAAAAGCCCGTTGGGTTGACGATATCGTCAAGATCGCGGGGAATACATGGATGAGAGACGCATAGAATAGAGAAATATGGCAAAAAAGGGGCAGGCCTATAGGCAGTGGGTGATTTCAAGTTTATATGATGACGATGATGATGACTAACTAAAAAAGAAAATCGTCCTTGTCACTACGATACAATGATGCAATTCGATTGACTTGACGTCGTCGTGGCGAGCGTGTTTTGTTTTTTGTCTACCCGTAAACAACCGCACGTTTTATGTCATATGTCGTAGTAGTAAGGATGATTTTCACTTGTAGTCGAATTGTGTCGCGTCGCGTCGCGTCTTGGGGAAGCTCCCTAAGGATGTTTTTCGCATGACTTTAGCACAAGATTCAAGTACGTATGTTGATATTTTGCATTTAGATTTTGTACAATACTGGTATGGTATGGTAGGTCTTGGCTAGTATTATATTATCTTTGGTCTTGGTTTGAATTTTATGGTTTGTAAGATGGTTTAGATTTTCTAGTTATATCGTTGTCTATCATTTTGATATAGAATTAATTTGTATATTATGGTAACTAATGACCAATGATTGATTGGCTGAAATAACGCTCCCTGCGATTAAGAAAATGTGAAAACCTCCAAATGTTAACTTACGCAGCGATATTATAAAGTATTGTGATGAATATAACAAGGAGTAGCAATAATTAATTATAAGATTATTTTTATTTGTAAAAAGTTTACAAATCGTAGTCATGGTTAATATATAATTTAAGTTTTAATCTTTGATGCAATAAGGTCACCCGGGGCGAATGCAACTATGGGGCTAAAGCAACTAATTCAATTTTCTCTCTATCTAATCGTTTTTGTAGATAGATCTATCTATTGGAGTAAAGAGGAATCATAGTTTTTTCAAATAAAGTACAGATGGCATCACCAGTTCACCGACTGTAGTACTGACAGACCATTTTCTGTCAGCCGTCATTTTGGAGCAACGTGTTGCTGCGGCCTGTGTTATGTTTTAAGTCATTAAAAATATTTCAAGTCGTCGCAAGGAAAATTGTAAGTGCATCCTAAAAATAAGATAAAACGTCAGTGTTTTTGGTATATTTGGTTAAACTCTAGGTGTTGTAATTAATATTTTATTGATATAGTTACATTAACCCCAACTTTTCATGCAAGTGGGTTATTGCGACTATTTTTGAAGTTACAATTGCCCCATGCTTTTTGTATGGAAACTGCAAATTACTAGTGACGTTCCGTGTCGATATTTCGATAAATGTTTATCTGCAATTATATAATAAAACAGAAAGCTTAAATAAAAAATGTACCAGGTTAATACAAAATCCAAATTTTGTTAGGTATCAGAAATTATAAAAGAAAAAACGAGAACACTTATTGCTGTGAAACACTTCTGGAAGCTGTACGACTAGTAAAGCAAAATCAGTTATCCAGTTATGCAGCTGCGGAACGCTTCAATATTCCTCGTTCAGCAATAATATCACATTCATACGCTACGCGCCAAAAACTGTATTTTTACATTAAATTTAAAACCTTCCATTATTGTTATTTATCGAATCTTTGCATATTTATATTTATCGATAAGTAGTAGGTACTACATCTCAAATTCTCAACACTAGTCAGTATGGAAGACAGTCGCATTCGCCCCATAAAAAAATAAAACTAAATTTACTTGAAACTGAACTCTTTCTCAGCAACTGTAGATAGCTTTTACAGATAATTATGTGTGCATCTACACGTACTCTTGACCTCAACATTTAGAAATAGATTACAACAGAGTTATAACGAATAGTCACATTTACCCCAAAGTGGGGTGAATGTAACTTTTACTGGTCATATTCAACAATAATGCAAATTAATGAAAAACTAAAGCTTGTTTGTAAGTTAATTTATGTCGAAACTGTTCATCGAAAACTATGCAATGAAGTACGTTTACTAGAATATCCCTATTATTTAAGTAGCTTATGGTAGAGGGAAGCAAACTTTCAAAATTATTTTGTTTAGTTGCTTTCGCCCCGGGTGACCTTATTTTTATATGAATAGTATTTTCTCGAAGAGTAGCTAGGAATTAACTAGTCTGTCATTTTGTTGTTAAAAAAAATATACTGTAATTATATATTCATTTATTTTATTATATCTACCTATTTACATTATCGTAGGAATATTTTTGTAAATGTAATGTTTATTAGTTGGTAATGGGATATTTTTAAACGGTTTATTTAGCTTGCCCTCTTTGTTTGTTAATAGTGAATTAGATTCGTATTTAATTGAGAAAAGCATAAAATGCTTTTTTATTACTTATGTATCCTCAAAGGATGTAAAAAAATATCAATAATGCCAAGAAAATCATTACCATATTAATAGTTTTTGTCGATGATGAATAGTCAAAAAATAATTATGACAGCTAATAGAAAAATTAAATCGTAAATGTTATTATATTTTTACTTATTACGTAATTTTTTAAATATTTTGAAGTTCAAACTTGTGGAAAAAGAAGTGCCGTACTATAAGTATGTGGCAATATCTCGTGGTATTGGGATCGATCTATCATGACTGACAGGACTACTGTTACAAATAAGCCTGATATTGTGGTGATAGATCGACCGGAACGTCGCGCTATGGTTGTTGTTTTAAGTGCCTTATATTGAAATTAAATTATGTAAAATAATATGCTTTTGTACAAGATTTACAAAATTTATATTAAAACTGAAGTTAGTCATGTCTACGATGTAATTGTTATTGAATAATAGTTTTTAAATAAAATACTATTATGGTTATTTATTTTTATTGATTTACGGGTAAAATAGACAAATATTTGGTGTGACCTAATAGAATAAAATTTGAACAATGGCCTTGCATATTGAAAAAATCTTATTAGTTAGATTATAAAAAAACACCCTGTTTTGTTATTTCTTTGCCTACGTACATAAAAATTGACGAAGTAACAACGCTTTTAAATTCACGGTCAGTGGGTCATTTTCGGAGAAATACGTCACCTTATTGTGGTACATTTTTTTGTGCGCTCTGATGTCACGAGCGGATTTTAAACCAAACCAAATTGATCGATAAAAAATGTCCCACGTTTTTCATTACTACATACCTACAGATAGGCTGTAATTAATGATAAACGTAATCCTTTTCTAGTATCTTTTTTTACATAAGATGATAGGTGAATATGCTCTACTCATTGGTGAGTCCTATAGAATATTTTCAAGAAAAACTCTTTGAAAAACTATATTTATAAAATATATAATAACTATATTTAAAAATATACTATGCTTAGCCATTCAAAGAGGCAACGCCGCCAGTCTCTTGGGCACTTTACCGGCTGACAGCGTTGAGGAGGAATTTTTCGATGCTTTGTAATATTTTAATTTAGTTTTTGGTTTATGTACAGTGTATTTTTTTTTTCTTTTCTTGTTTTGTTTTTTTAATTAATTAGGTGTAATTTATTTATTTTTGTAATACCTAGTGTTAAGATGACATTATAATACTTAACATATGATCTAGACATTTGGCTATTTAGAAAAGGTTTCTGATTTTCAATATTTTTAAAGTTTGAATAAGTAGCTTAAAATCCGTAACATTTTGCTCAAAAGAAATTGTGTTATTTGGTAGGTATTGAGCCAAGCTAATATCATCATTTGCAATATGACGTGCTATTTACTGGGCATCTTATATGCTATATGCCAACAACGGATAAAATCTATAGCTATCTTATCGTAAGGCCGTCGGTTGTTACGTTTGCTATACGTAACAACCGACGGCCTTGTAGACATTCCGTATCGGCGTGCATTGAACTTTGCGCTTTCGCGAACTATTTTGAACGCGAGTCTTGTCTTACCGCCTGCTCCACTAGCCTAGCATGTTCTGATGGGTGTGTCATCGATGAATGCGCTGGATATTTTGTTTTTGTAAGTACTCTTTTATCACAGAAAGCAACTTTTGAAATTGCAATTCCCATTTTTTTACGTGGTAAAATCATCCAACGAGTCCCACTCAGGGTAGAACGGGAGGGACTATCGGACTTGTACGTGCTTGTACTGACAACCGAATCGCAAAAGTTTCTGCCTTGCTGGACTCTGAACATTTTATAATCTACGCCA
The DNA here is from genome assembly GCA_028554685.1 of Agrotis ipsilon. NCBI lineage: Eukaryota > Metazoa > Arthropoda > Insecta > Lepidoptera > Noctuidae > Agrotis > Agrotis ipsilon. The sequence continues at coordinate 929,132 of CM052956.1, forward strand.
TTTATATTTAATTTTTGTACTCTTTTATAACAAAAAGCAATTTTTGAAATTGCAATTCCCTATTTTTTTACGTGGTAAAATCATCCAACGAGTCACACTCAGGGCAGAACGGGATACTATCGAACTTGTACTGACAACTGAATCACAAAAGTTTCTGCCTTGCTGGACTCTGAACATTTTATAATCTAAGCTTTTTTAATGGAACCAGGCTAGGCGGTGCGAGTTCCATTGCCCTAAAGTGCCAAGGCCTCCAGGGTCAAAGCCGCAAGGGCCAAACCCTGCCGGGTTCGTGGAACTGTCTCCTCAGACAACAGTGACCCTGGAACGTATTGAAGATTCACCGTGGATTTTCTCTGGGTGCGAGGAGTCATTTGATGATTTTACCACGAAAAAAATAGTCATAGCCGGCCGCGTACATATTTTCACTATACAACATTATCTTGGGTACTTTTAAGGGCATTGCCTTTAGAGAGTCTTTAGTGAAACGAAACCTGTTTGGTCACAATATCGCTAAGTTGTTGCACACACGCAGCTGACGCACTTCTTATGATAATGCATCAGGTTCTCATCAGATACCTACAAGGTTAAATAATATTGATTGATATTGGATGTTTTGTGTAATATTCTTTTTAACCCCCGACGGAAAAAGAGGGGTGTTATAAGTTTGACGTGTCTGTCTGTCTGTCTGTCTGTCTGTCTGTGGCATCATAGAGCCCGAACGGATGAAGCGATTTCAATTTAGTTTTTTTGTATGAAAGGTGACTTACCTGCGAGTGTTCTTAGACATGTTTGATGAAAATCGGTTGAGCCGTTTAGAAGTTGTGGGGGTGAAAGTGGGGAAAGGTAACCGAGGGTCTGCAAATATACTCGAGTAGGGTATCAAATGAAAGCGTCTGAAAGGGAATATTGATGACTTAATCGGGAGTACTCTTAGCAACGTAAAATGATATAAGTATGTACCTTTAAAAAGTATAAAATATTAAAAAACTTTAATTAAAAATTTAAAAAACCCCCGACACAAAAACCAAGTTCCCTTTAAAAATTTAAAAATAATAAAAATACGTCTTGTTGGGGGACTGATCCAAATTATTTATCATCTCCTGTTTTTTTGCAGTCCCCCAACGCGACGTATTTTTATTATTTTTTTACTTTTTCAAGGGAACTTGGTTTTTGTGTCGGGGGTTTTTTAAATTTTTTATTTATTTTTTATTAGTGTTTTAGCGTAGTTTGTGCTGTCTCTGGGAGAGACAGTGGGCTCTACCACGCTTGTTTAGTGCAGTTTGGCAGATGTCTTCGATCCTTTGAATATAAAAATATAAGTTCTCTTGCCCAGTTTGAGATCAGTGGTGTTAGGTAATTATGATTATACAAAGTTATACGCCTACCTTGGTTTGAACACACGACGTTCTCGCAAGTAAGAACGCATAATTAATTGTATTCAAGATCATAGGCGAAGGCAAATTCATAACCGATCAAAGTGCAAAACTGTGATCAAAGTCTAAACAAGATAAACATAAATTCTGAACTGGTTACATTATTAAAATAAGTAAGTATGCATATTTTAGCTGGACCTTGGTAACTGGATAAGGCTGTCCTTGACCTACGAGGAGGACCTTCAAAGTTGAGGAAGGTTGTTATGTTTTATTATTCTTTATTTTTTACAAGCTACTTTGAGATGATCGCGAGATAGGTTTACCACCCGTTTTTTGTAGCGTAGTTTTAAATCATTTAATGAGTCCTCCCACCCAAGGCAAGGCAGCAGGGACTGTCAGACTTGTACTGACAGCTATATTCTGAAGTACATATCGCTTTTATTTACTAACTAGCTGCTGCCAGCGGCTTCACCCGCTGTAACTCGAAAATCATCCCGTGGGAACATAAAATCGGGATAAAAACTATCCTATGTGCCAGGTTATAAATTATTCTGTGTACCAAATTTAAACAAAATCCGTTCAGTAGTTTTTGCGTGAAAGAGTAACAAACATCCATCTACACATACAAACTTTCACGTTTATAATATTAGTAGGATAAATATTTGTGTGGATGAATCGATTTTACGTGTTTACAAAAATGGCTGAACAGATTTTTACTGCTGAATAGATAGTTTATAAGTACCCTGGACTGGATACTATTAGTAGCGGGATAAGCGGCAACAGCTTGTGTTATTAAAATGCGAGCGATTAAAGTTTGCTTCAATCACGCCATCGTGGCTGAACAAATTTAGATCAAATTTGGCTCAGAGATAGATTATACCTAGTGCTAAATAAAATAAAAATGAAACACATATTCGTGTTTATCCCGGTATTACGTAGATACTCGTGTGAATATTTACTAATGTGGACTACGACCCTGGCAACACTAGCTTAGGTATACCTACCTAAGCTAGTGTTGCCAGGGTCGTAGTCATTACCATTTAGAATTGACTTTGACTTGATCTTTAGTCATTAGATATGCGTTTCCTTGGAAGGCTTTAGACTTTGGTCTACATTATCCAGGAAGGCCAGACTGAATGGAACACAGTAAATATTTACTCAGTTTGAACTCGACCTTTGGACAGGCTAGCAAATCAATCTACCGCCCGCCCGCCCGCTCTGTAAAATTTCTTGGGTAGATTTTAACTTTATTATAAAAGCAGAAAGTTCATGTTCGTATGAGATTTTTTTGAAGTTGAGGATAGGTTCACAAATCACGATGTAATAATAAGTAGGTATCTACTATCGTGTAGGAATCTGTACTGTTTCAGTTTTTGTTCTCGATTAGAAGTAGTAGGTACCTGCCTTTTTATTAGAGTATTACAAAATTAAGGTACCTACCTAATTGAAAACTCATACATAGGAAGGCACGTAATCAAAAAAAAAATTGCAAACTATTTTTTTTTTTGGTTCTTACATTACATTTAATACTAATTCAATATTCAAAAAAGCGTGTGGAAACTTCAAGAATTTCATTATTCTTAATTTAAATACAAACATGTTTCAAAAAGGTTAATTAAATTCCTAAAACAATGGTGGAAAAATGCAGAGAAGAGCAAGATTAAATAATACAAATACAATTTTAACAATGCATAAACGTATTAAAGGTAGGTAGTTATTTTTAAATAAATGTGCAACAACTAGAAAAACACTCGCGAATTCATATTTATTTATTAAAAAAAAATAGTAGATTGTTATACAAGGGTGGAAAGAAATCAATTCCCATACGAGGTATTTAGACGCACGAGCGAAGCGAGGGCGGCTATAGTCCGAGTGGGAATTGATGACTTTCACCAGTGTTAAACACTCTACTTTTCATTTCAAATATAAGGAAAGTAAAAAATAGTATTTTTTCTAAAATATTTATTGATAGTAACAAAATGAGTAGTACCTATTTAATAGTCTTTTTAATTTAAATTTCAAATATGGAACACACCGCCCGCGTCACCGCCGCTGGCCATCCCGTTTTAATAGTTTTTTTTTTTTTAATTCAAATTGGCCGTATACACTCACAGGACCGCAGCATATTTTTTAAATCGATATTTTTCTTAAATAGGTAATATAGATGGAAATCCGGCTTGCCCGAACCTCTGTTGCGGCAGTCGCTCGCTCTATATTATCGCCCTGAGATCGCGCCGGAACTCTTCCCGCCGCACTAAACTTGTCGAGGCACGGTTACAGTTTATAGGTTTTTCTAAGGAGGTTTAGTAACTACATAATACATCACATGACACTGGCCGAAAATAAAGAGAAAAAATAAAAACTTCTCAACATGTCATCCGATGTCAAAAATGGCGGCTGCGATCTGTCTGGTCAGAAAATCATTAGAAATTTGCAAAATACTCGACAATCTGAATTTTGCGGATATATGTTGTCGATTCGAAATCATTATTTTTTAATGTTTTATTATTCAGGTTAGCTTTCAATCGATATTAATATAGAAAATTATAGCCGACTAAATAACCAATTTTAGTTCTATTTTTAAAATTCATTCCCGCCCTAGGGAGGGAAGCAATTACTATGAGTCTTTCCCGCCCAAGGGAGGGAAGCATCGTTTTCGACCCGCTGCTCTGATCAAACAAACACTACTTTCCGAGTATGAGAAATGAAAAAACAATTGTGTGACGTTGCTCTGCCGGGCGGCCAACTAAACACTCACGCATTCAGTGCAAATTAAGAAAATTATCAAGTTCAAAGTATCTAACATACCGACATAATATTAATTCGGTAAATCGGAACGTTTTTCCATGTTCGCGCATATCAATCGCGACAGTCGTTCATTCGCCGCCGTCAGATTCGCGCGCGAACATGCAAAATATGGCGCGAAAACTTCTCCTGCGGGAAATTAAAAACTTAAAATGGCAAAGGAAATTGTCTACAAGTGTAGTGTTCAGAAATGATGATTTTATAATTAGATCAACTATTCCTGATATTGTTGTGCCAAAAACCAGGTTTATTGACAAATTGTGGGCTGATTCGGCAGGATATAAGAATCTTGTTGCACTTGTAAGTACTTTTTTTCATATTTATTTGTAACAAGTTTCTATAATTAAAAAAAAAAACACTTTAAAAATTGATGAATGAAATAATAATTAAAATGTATTGGTATTCTAAGCTCAGTACTTTTTAACGTCGACTTTTTTAATTGAATTAATATTTTATCTTTTATCCACCTCTTGACTATGCTAGAAAAGCCTGTAATATATTTTTTAGGTCTTGCACCATACTAGAAAATTCTCCTGTGTCGTAGATGTTGCAAAGTGCTTTGTGTGGAAGCTGTTCGCACGTGGTGGCAGCCAGGTGTAGTCGGAGATGTAAAATAAAAGATGGTCTTCTAGCTTTGATGTTTGCACGTTTATTACTATAAAATAAACGATGACAAGCAAATTGAACTTCATGAAAATACTTAAGATAATTATTAATTAATCTTGTACTAGACCCGGACATATATCAGAACGCTAACAGAACCACAGACAACTTAGAGAGAAGAGAAAAAACTCGTTCAGGAAACGGAACAAAAAAACTATTTAGTGTTGTCAGATCTAAATAAATATAGTGATGTCATGTTGTGTTAAAATACTATTCTAACATGCTCTCCTTTTTACTCAACATGACAAGTCAACAGTTAAAAAACATTTCAAATCACAATTGCACAGCGTTCTTACCTATTTAACATTCATTATCTTATTTATAAAATCCTTATGTTTAGTGGAACATAAAGCCTTCGTCAATACATCAGCAATCATATTATGAGTTGACATATACTGTACATTAGCAAACTTATGTTGTATCAGATCTTTAATATAGTGATATCTTAAGTCTATGTGTTTAGTTTTCTTATGACAGTATTCTTTGGCTTGTAACAGTTTGAGGGCACTTTGATTATCATTGAATAACATTATGTCTATTTGAACATTTACAATTTCTGCCAAAAAATTCTTAAGGAAACTTAAATCTTTACACACCTCACCTATAGCCAAATATTCCGCCTCAGTGCTTGATAATGCTATGCACTTTTGTTTCCGTGCTTCCCAGTTAATGGTATTCCCACCCATCTGAATCACAAATCCAGTATAAGACTTTCGGTCTACAATATTATTAGCCCAGTCGGCATCGGCATAAGCAGTAATATTTAAACTACCAGACCTATTAAAACATAGGGAATAATTTAAAGTGCCTGCAAGATACCTTAAAATTCGTTTTCCCGCGAGCCAATGTTCTCTGCCGAAACAATTATTGAACTGGCTTAGCTGACTGCATGCATACGTTATGTCAGGCCTAGTGCATACAGATAGGTACATAAGGGAACCTAATAATTCTCTATACTTATACACATTATCATCAAGCACTTCCTTTTCAGCTTTATCCAGCTTTATATTTAGTGCTAAAGGTGTAGACACAGGCTTACAATTTTCCATGCCATAGCGAACCAACAATGTTTTTATATACTGTGATTGATCTAATCTTAATACACCTTTTGATACATCATGAGATACATGCATGCCAAGACAAACTTTAATAGGGCCTAATTTTTTAACATTAAATTCCTTTTTTAATAAAGTATACAATTCATCTATGGATGCCTTATGAGCAGAAAAAACATAAAAATCATCCACATATAATGCAATTATTGTCAACACACCTTTATCTCTCTTAACATAAACACAAGGTTCGCATTTACTTTGTGAAAAATTGTTACCAATCAGTAAATTATGTACAGTCATGTTCCACATACGGCTTGCTTGTTTTAGCCCATATATGCTTTTTAAAAGTAGGCACACTTTACTTTTATTCTCAATAAACCCTTCAGGTTGCTCCATATAAATGCGCTCATTCAAACTGCTATTAAGAAATGCTGTATCTACATCCAAATGTTCTATGTTCATATTCATCTCAGTAGCTAGCGCAAACAAAGTACGCAGAGTGCTATGGCGTACCACTGGCGAAAAAGTATCGTCATAATCAACCCCATAAGTTTGTGAGAACCCGCGGGCAACAAGACGCGACTTATAGGTACGGTTGCCTGAAGTGTCATTTTTAATCTTATACACCCACTTGCATTTCACTACGTTTTGATCCAATGGGCGATCGACAAGCTTCCATACATTATTATTAGTAAGAGCATCGAACTCTCTTTTCATAGAACGCTGCCACTCCTCACTACTAGGAGAAGATATGGCCTCCTCATAAGATACAGGCTCCAACTCTGCATGTGTAAATAAAGAATAATCTTGGTACCTTATGGGCTTCACTCCACGCGTACCACGCACGGGGCGGCTAGTGGTAGCCACTGATAACTTAAGTTCAGAGCTGGCCACGGCTACATCCCTACCAGTAGTCGACACGTCGGAAGTACTCGAGCTGCAGTCCCCGGCCGCAGGACTCGAACAGCTCGTGTCCTCCTCACTGCCCGTACAATACTCAGAGTCTGAGTCAGGAGCTGAAATGACACCAGTATTTTCATTATTAAAACTGTTTAAAATTGTGTCACTTTCATGAGATTCATTAACTAAAGTATGATTATTCATTAATTTATTATTTTCATTATTAATATTCAATTCCTCACTAACATTTTCATTAGAATTATTATTAGATTGAATATTCATGTCAAAATTATAAGAAATAATATTCTGTTTTGACTCATGACTAGAAATATTGTTCATATCTCTCAAAAATTTATTTTCTAAGAAAGAAACATTTCTAGAAAAAATAATCTGTCGGGGTTTAGTGGGTTCAACGAGTCTATAGCCCTTAATAGTTTCACTATAACCAACAAACAAACACATAGTCGATTTTGACTCTATCTTATTGCGCTTTGGCTCAGGTTTTAAGGCAAATGCAACACAGCCAAAAACACGCAGGTGACCAAGGTCCAGTGACGGTGAACCAGTCCAAACCTGCTCGGGCACAGATCCACCTAGGGAAGACGTCGGGGAATGATTTTTCAAATAAATTGCGGTCATAACCGCCTCACCCCAGTATTCCCGGCTAAGACCAGACTCCATCAGCATGCAGCGTGCCTTATCCATGATGGTCCTGTTAAGGCGCTCCGAAATTCCGTTCTGCTGAGGGGTGTACGGAACAGTAACCTGGTGTACAATTCCCTCATTTCGCAAATAGGCTTCGAATTTCCCGCCACAGTATTCACCACCACCATCAGTCCTAAAAACTTTTATTCGCAATCCTGTTTGTTTCTCCACAAGGGCTCTAAAATTAATAAAATGTAACATTACCTCGGATTTGTTCTTAAGCAGGTAACCCCAGGTTTTCCTACTGTAGTCATCTGTCAGTGTCAACAGATATCTGGCTCCACCCCAGCTACAGACAGACATCGGGCCACAGACATCTGAATGGATCAGCTCCAGCGGTTGAGTAGCGCGCTTTGCCTCGCCGACAGGAAACGGTTTTGCAACGAGTTTCCCCTGCAGGCATGCAACACACTCATCCAAGTTACTTCCAGGAACTTCCTGAAACATTAACTGTTTATTTCTCCGCAGAGTACATAATCCCCCATGACTCAAATGACCAAGTCTCCTATGCCATAAAGATTCCATCTCAGTAGCAACCATTGCACTCTGTTCACTCTGAACTAGATTCTTCAGAGGGACTGAAGAATGCTCCTCACCAGAACTTTGACACACAGGAATGACACAATTCAATCTATAAACACCATTATGGTTGTTAGCATAACCTAAGGAATTACCTATAATCTGAGGATTTTTATAAAAGTTACAACCTCGTTGATCAAAGACAACAGAGTAACCAGACTTCACTAGTTTGTTTACAGAGAGGAGATTTGTGGACAACTCAGGGACAAACATAGTGTCCTCAGCAACAAACTCATGCTTATTACAAACAAAATTAATCTTACCAGTGCCCTCACTGTTAAGAAGATCATTATTTGCTATTGTAACTTTAGTTATATTATTTTTAAAGTCCATAAATAACTTTTTGTTGTTGCACATATGCGCTGTGCATCCTGAGTCCACTATCCAATCATGGTGTGCAGCTAAACAAGCAGATTCTGTCACAATAAGAGTTTTTTCAGAAGATTGCTTATTGTCTTTTTTCCACTTATAACATTTAGATTTAATATGCCCTGGCTTTTTACAATAATTACACACTTTTAACACTTTCTTGCCAGCAACATAAGCCGCACTATTAACACCATTACTTTCTGAAGAACCATTCTTCCTATGCTCCTCCTGTAGCAAACGTGTCCGCACCAACTCGCTGGAAAGCACACGGCTCATGCAGGCCGTCTCCAAACTAGATACTAGGACATCATACTCCGCAGTCAGACCACTGAGCAGTATCTCGGCTACCTCGCCATCCTCTATAGTACGCCCAATATCTGCGAGTTGTTGCACAAGCGTCATAGCTGTCGAAATATACTGTGACATGTTTGTAAATTCACACAGACTGATTCTGTGCAACTGACGCAGCAACAAAACACGCCTGTAAAGGCCTTTATCTTCGAAAACAGATGCCAGATTATCCCATGCTTCCTTTGCCTTGCTTGCTGTACGCACATATTGATGAAGATTGACATCAATTGTTAAGCAAATGCGCGCAAGCGCACGTTGGTTGCGATTAACATCCAGGTCCACTCCGGTCACACAACCCCACGTTCCGTCCAAGGTCAGCAACATTTTCATAATGAATTTCCATGTGGTGTAATTGGAAACACCTTCCAGTTTTGGAACATTCATGTTATTGAAGTTAGCACCCGGCACATGGTGCATGTCGCCATCTTGTGCATGAGCAATTGGATTTTCATGCGACATTTCTCCGACTATTTATAGGTTATAATTATAATAATATTTCTCACCAATTCCTTTGCTTTTTGCTTCTCGCTGCCAATCCCAGATAGAACGCTGGGTGCATAACCTGTTGCAAAGTGCTTTGTGTGGAAGCTGTTCGCACGTGGTGGCAGCCAGGTGTAGTCGGAGATGTAAAATAAAAGATGGTCTTCTAGCTTTGATGTTTGCACGTTTATTACTATAAAATAAACGATGACAAGCAAATTGAACTTCATGAAAATACTTAAGATAATTATTAATTAATCTTGTACTAGACCCGGACATATATCAGAACGCTAACAGAACCACAGACAACTTAGAGAGAAGAGAAAAAACTCGTTCAGGAAACGGAACAAAAAAACTATTTAGTGTTGTCAGATCTAAATAAATATAGTGATGTCATGTTGTGTTAAAATACTATTCTAACAGTAGAAGCGTTTACAACATAGAAAATCACATACACAAACATCCAGACGCGGAACAACTATTTGTAGGATCGAATCGGCGACTCATTGCACCAACCGTACCGTCAATTTTATTGTTTACTTTATCAGTTTCATCATAGAATATAAAGTCGACTGATACTGAAATAAAAATGAACGATTGGACATTGAACCCGGGTTTAAGTCGTGAATCAAAAAACAAAAATGTTTTGCTCGGGTGCAAATCGTTTTACTCATCAATTACTTGGCAATTGTGTTAAACAATTTAGTCTGCGATGGTATTTGAACTAGTTACGTTATAATACGCATGATTGTTTTATTATTTAACCGTCATTGTTCGATGGTTCTTAGAAACAAATGTTCGGTAGATTTGGTTCAGCAGATAAGAAACGGGTGTGTTATTCCTGAAGTACCGAAATCTCCTACCTATGTACCGAAATCTAAAAGTAATGTTCAAATATAAGCTTTAAAAATAATTACATGTATACGTTTGTAGAAAGATTTAAAAATTCGAACCGTTTTCGAGGGTTGACCGTTCACCTCACACAACAAGGTAAAAAAGTTAACTAGTTCGCCAAATAGCTAACTTGATAATTTTCGGCCTTATTTATATTACTTTCTTGACAATTTTATTAAATTTCTACAAACAACAGCGTTATTACATACCTATATTAGTCATTTTAATCCTAGCTACTACTTGAAAAAGTTATTTTCCGAAAGGCAATACGTAAACCACCTAGCTTACCGCAAAACTGACCGCATAGCTTATGAAACACCATTATAAATTTATTTAGCAATCATTCTATATTTTGTTTGAAATTAATATTGATTTCAAAACCCTAGACCGCTATTTTTATAAATTTTGTGATTCCAAAACGGTCTCATTAGTACTTATTATTTTGGTAAAAGTTCGTAATCTACTTAATTCATTAGTCGATCACGTTTGTCAATGGTAAAGACCATTGACAAAAATGAATAAAATGATGAAAATGATGTGATGAATAAAATTCAAATAATGTCATTAGGTATCTTTATACCTAATGACATTATTTGAATTTTATTCATCACAGATTTTATTTGTACAATTATATATTTTTAAAATATGAGTGTTTTAAGCAAACTGAAGTAGGTATAGTCAGAATTTCAAAAATAGCCAAAACATTTGTACGATATACGATTTAATGTCATTTCATTCAAATAATTGTCAGTGTTTTACCATCGGAAAGTCACAATGAGATGCCACTACATAGTTATATTAGTAGCTATTACCAAAGTATTCAAAATCAACAATTATAAAGTCAATGATTGACCATTCTGACGCTAATACATATAATACCTACCTACTCGTAGCAGACTTGACGTCCTGTTTTTTTCTCCGGCTACGATATAAATCATTCATTAACACATGATGTTCATAAGGAAAATGTCTGATGATCAGCCCTATCAAGGGGTTTCATATATTATTATCCAGTGCTTAATGGGTTGTGAAAGTCAGATAGCCATTCGATGCATTTAAAGTACCAAAATTCAATTGCAGCCGGTTAGCTAACACAGTATACCAGAGATAAGTAAAGGCAGATGATGACTTGGTCTTCCATTTTATCCGTCACCTTATCAGTAGACTTTTATTCATCTTTTCCCCACCCTACACGGAACTATGCTTAATAAGCAATTAAGATTCATTTACTTCTATCGATTAGGTATTTCTCAAGGTCCGTCTTATTATGTTGACCATTAAGATATAGTTTGTTATGTCTAGGTAAGTATCTCTTCAAAGTGTTTTAGCACTTCATTTATTTATCTTGTGTTATCTGTCGCTGTATATAAACGCTGCTCGTGTCATTCGTATTTTTTTTTACTTATATTCTTTTGTTTACTTCAACCATTATTGTTAAAGTTGTTTTTGTATCCGGTTTTCCGTCAACTAATTTTAATTCGGTTATTATCGTTTCGTGTAGGTATAAGTAACTTGATAAACTTTAATATTATTGACATTTACAATCCTTCTTAAGGTTATCGACTTGTGTTACTTAGGTTTAGGTAGGTACCTAACTTACCGACTTATCGTTATAAAAATACTATCAAATGTTTTGAAAAAACAAACACGGCAATGCTGTGTAAACAGTTATTTTTACTTTAAAATAGAAACACTTAGAAGCGCTAGCAATTTTAAAAAGAATCATTATTACTAAAACGAACAAATATCGACTAATTAGCGCTAGACGTGAGCGCATCCCTATTCACACCACGTTCTTTCAATTGTAAACTCTTCTGACTACTTACTAACAAAGGTAAACGAGATCTTAAACTATGTAGGTATCCATGTCACCTAGTAACTAGGAACCAAATTCTGGTCCAGACAATGCTATCATCAAACTTTGAACTAAAAATAAATCCTGTACTATGAACCCGCGATAGACTTTAAAATAATTTTGCAGCAGCTGTTCTTAGTCTAGCCGTTACACGAATCACGATAAACTTTGGTATACATTGAAGATTCTGTACCTACATACTTTTACTACTCTGTACAAACTATCAGTAAAGTCAGCAATGCAATGGGGAGGGAGCAGTTGAATTATGTCGTGAGCAGTCAACAAAACTACTTCGAAAGAGTTTAGATGTCAATTTTAAATCATGCTAAAAAAGAGTTATATCAACATCTGAAGAAGCCTGTGGCAAACATTTGGTCTTATTTGACGGCCAACTCGTTCCACATGATGGTAAGCGATGATGTAGTCGACGGTTAAACACGCTTGCGGAGTAGGATCCTATTTACTCTTGACTTAAACATCCGAAGGCTGTAGTTATCAGAAAACAGACTAGCACTCTGGGTGTGGGAAAGAACTAGAAAGATTCTCATTTCTCTTTTTGATCGACTAGGTATGTACCTACAATTATTCATTGATTATGAAGACGAAAGCATAAAAGCCTCAAACGGCTATTTGAGCAGAATTATATTAAACATAGAAACATGTTGTGCTTCATAAAAAACAGAGTGACCATAAAGTTTCATACCCCACCTTTTCCATAGAAAATCATCTCCATAAATCACTTCACTCTTCATCATCACTGAACATGTTCTAATTGAAAGTGTATTTAGCACAAACGGTCAATGAACTGAAAGCAGTACACGTTAACTCAAATATAGATAGATATGAGTAATTCCTTGTGATATATGGTGTATACCTAGGCGGTTCGAAAGTTTCCAACCTAATCTAGATTTGAGAGCTGTTTAAATAAAATTGCACTCACTCGATGGCTTGATAATACAAGTGTATGTAATAGTCTTAAAAAATGTTGCTTATTTTCCAGGTTATCGCATTTGCTGCCGTATCCAATTGTAGGCCCCACCTATCATAGTCTACTGGTTTCGTCTAGCTAGAGCGCCGAGACTAAATACTAAATCTGTAGTTTAGGAACTCCTTCTATAGCTCATCATCATCATCATCCACAGCCCGTCTTCACCCACTGCTGGTTATAGGCCTCTCCTTGTTTGTGCCAAGCTCCACGGTCTTACGCCAGCCTCATCCAGGACCCTCCCCCAATGGCAACAATGTCGTCTGTCCATCTCGCCGCCGGACGACCAACACTTCTTTTTCCATTCCTTGGACGCCACTCTGTTACAGCTTTACTCCAGCAGCCATCACCGCGCCTTGCCAGGTGTCCTGCCCAACTCCATTTGAGTTTCATAACTCGATTACCAATATCGAAAACCTTTGTTTGTCTCCTGATTTTGACGCTTGGAACTCAAAATAAATTCCTAATCTATAGCTCAAAGAACTAAATGCCAACGTTATGTTCTGAAATCTAGTTCAGCAAATTGGAGGGCATCTTGCATCTCATGATCGACGCTCGCTGACGTAAAAAGTTAATATTAGATAATTATTTTGAATCGAAGCAGTTATCATATGGTGGTTGTCCAGATGCATTTGAGAATCACAAGGTTGCATTGCTAAATGAATTTCTGAAATAATTTAGTGCAATGTACCTATGCCAAAATAACAATTATTGGTCAATTTGATACCCAAGTGGTCATCGCCATATAATATGGACGCTTGCATCATCTATCCGAGAAATCCAGGATTGAAATATTGAGATGAAATGTTTAAAAATTAAGCTTCACTTAAGTTTGTTTGAGTAGTTTAGACACTGAATTCAATGCAATGACCGTGAAAAACAAAGCGACTCGAATAACAACATTATTATTGACCTCGAACTAATACTTATGTAATATCGGTTATGTGGTTATGATAATATAGGTGTGAGCAATGCCTTTTTATTGTATAAAAATACTAACAGATGATTAAAACATTTTGAGGGAAGAAAATATCAGCTGCGAGTGGGACTACTATATGCGACGCAATCGAAATCGTGCGTAAAAAATATGTAGGTAAAACATAGTGAGAGTCAGATTCAATATATTACACTAATGCATCGCCCTTCTTTGCGTGGGAGCAATTTACTGATGAAGTTTTTTCCAAAAACACAAATCGCTTCTCACGTTTTTGGGTTTTAGTGAGACTAACGAACGCCATTAGATTCTTATAAGTATTAATTAAGTAAGAAGACATTATTTTAGTAAATATTTATTGATTTAACTTTCGAATATCTAAATTCAAAAACTAACGTTTGCTAATGTTGACGTTCTCTACTCCTACCTATTTTAAGACAAAACTAATACCTATGTGACAAAACGGCGATTACCATTGAAAAGAGCGAGTAATACCCATATTAAGACAACTATGTAGTTATACCGTCTGTATGTCTAAGATGTCCTTTTTAAACTGAACTGAGGTCAAACAAGAATAAAACTGTACATAATATGCAAGGTTTTATAATCATAATAGACATTTGCGAGATAAATGTTGATTTGATAAACAGATTGAACTTGAAGCTTCCTTCCGGGATCCTTGATAAGATTTGAATAACTTTTGGCAAGCAACGTTTAGTACGATACTGTAGAATTAGTGGACTACTAATAGTCTTAGTACCCCAGTAGTAAGGTCTTAATTTTAGACCTTCAGAAAACAATGATCTGGGTCCAAAATGTCAAACTCTGTTTCGGAAGTTACCTAACTTGCAATTATAGTGAGCAATCATGAGCATTATGTGTTACCCATAGTTCAATGCAGTTATGTAGTGATTCAACAAGAGCCTCTTAAGATATTATATATCAAGGATCTTCATAACCAGACCATTGGCCGATATACAATCAAAACATAGCTATGTGTTATTTATTAAACCAAGTAACTATAAGTGGATTCATAATGTCTAGTCGTCTTTTGCTGTGCGAAAATCATCAAATGAGGCCTTCCATCTAAGGCGGAATGGAAGGGATTGTCGGATTTGTACTGACTAAAATGCATGGTAGCAGTATGGCCTCAACTAATGCCAGGCACGAGAGGTCTTTCGCCATCGTGAGGACAAGGCTGTGCTCTGCCCAAGCGGCGGGGCAGTCTTGTACCGTATGCTCCACCGTGTCCTCCGGGCGATCCTAGCAGTGGTGACACTCAGGTGTTTCTTGCTTCCCAATCAGACACAGGAACCTCCCGAAACCAGTGAGAACCTGCGTCAAGCGGAAGGTGAAGACCTCGTGACAAATCTCCAGCCACTCCTCACAATGTGTAGTCTACCGATGAATTCCGGACTTTGTAACATGATCGATTGTATGTACAAAGTATTTGTATGGGTATTTTTGCCATACAAATTGGGACAGTCAATACTTATGATGATGTTGACATATCCAATTGTGTGCGTGCGTAGACTTTGGTCAGTAAGGTCAGGGACAGCTGTACTAATTTTGTTTCGTTTATTTAGTTCATATTTGTGAGACAATTATGAAATTGATATGGTTTGTGTTTTAGAAACGCAAACACCGAAAGAGAAAATGAAAAGTGTGGAATCGGCAATGATCTTCTAAACAAATCCAAGTTTTGACATGATGTTCGGTTCAATCATCTAAGCCCGTCGACTTATGTCTGCTTGACAACGACCTCTTTCAATTTTCACCAGACCTCATTGTCCTCTGTAGTCCACGTCCATTCTGTTCCAGTGACCTTCATAATTTTTACTGCGACGAATATCAGTACTATTATTATACAAATAGAAGTCTTCAAAAGTTCTTTCGAAAGTTCATCGATAAAAAACCCTTATCATTTATTTGAAAAGAAGTTGAAAAAAGCTGTTTCCCGCGTTTTCAATCACACCAATCCTAATTTTCTCTAGGTTCCATTTCATCTATTTCTGTACCAAAATTCATAAACACTTTCGCATTTTAAATATTAGTACAGTCGAGACCTAAGGGTTTAAATAAGTGCTCCTCATGCAAAAAAATATGCAACTAATTCTACCTTTCTTCTATGCAATTACTTTGATAATTACCAGCCCACATTGCAGTTACGTCACTCCGTGCAGTTCTTAGCCACGAGTGTTTCACGTACTGTTTCTAGACTAATTCATAGAATTATTACGAGAAACTTTAGATCCGCTTTCTGAATCATCTGAGGAGGTAATTAATGGACTTTTCCTTATCAACAGCCCTGTTTATCTCGGTTACACACTCTAGACCATTAATTATTGTAGACGAACAAGAGAAATGTCATTGAGATATCGATAAATAGTTTGATAGCTTCTGCTAAGGTGATCTATTAATAAATTTTAATGATGACCATCACATGTTTTAAGCATGCACTCATTTTACGTGTCGATGATAGTTTAGATTGAGTCAGTACATCCGACGCTCTTATCAACCGAGCCACCGAGGTCTTGTTTACAAGCGTCGAATCTTTCAATCCTCTACCAATCTTCAAATCCTGCTAGCCGTCGAACTTTTCATTCCACAGCAAATCTTTTAACTTCGCGGTGCATGCGTTAATGCGTATGATAACTAAAAATTTAGATTTAGTCAGTTGAATATGAATTTATTCTATCTATGCCAAATTAAATAAGTAACAGGGTTGCTAACTTAATACCTGCTAAAAACAACTTTTGTAATATAAAACTGACAAATTCAATGATACACAATTTAAATCTGAAATAGTTATGCTTTGGTCTTGGCTTCTACGGTAGCAAGCCATCGCACTTATTCTCTTACTCTTACTTATCCAAATTCATTGATCGGCGTCTTCTCTTCCCATTTTTTTCACTACTTAAACTAAAATACTTCCCACTTATCCTTCCTTGTGTCTTACTTTCTCTGTATTCTCTTTCTTGAACTGTTATTCCTGCTTTACTATTACATACTTACTTGTCATTGCAGAAGTCACATTTTTGCACTAACATGTAAAGTCTAAAACAAAGTTACTTTCGTTGTGAATGTCTACGTGAACATGATAATTACTGGCTGTTGGTTCAATGTGCGAAGCAATCAACGATGCCGGCGCCCGCGCCGGTACATGCACTCTGCTGTTATTTAACTGATTAAGATTACGTATTGTCTTTAGTTTTTCATGTTTCAGTACGTCGCGTTTTCTGCCGTGTTTTTAGATAGTACCTAATGCAGTAGTTATGTTATCATCTATATATATAAAAATGAAACCCGTTTTCCGTTGTCACGACATATCATGAAAACGGCTTGACCGATTCGGATAATTATTTTTTTTGTTGTGTTTGTAACCATCGGGACCGGGTTTTAGACCGGGACTTCCACCCGTGCGAAGCCGGGACGGGCCGCTAGTTTTTAATATTATATCGTTATCGAAACGCAGTTTTACTTGCACTCAATTTTGGTAGCGTACTTTCGTTGACAGTCTAAAGTATTTTGAAGTAAATTCCTTATTCATTGTTACTAATGATAAATTCTCTAAAGTAACATTGATTTAATAAAGCAATTATTTCCTTTTTTAATTTTGTCATCGCCATTTAAAACGCCTTTGTAACAGTGACTCTTTATTTTCATTCATAATCGCTCGTTTCGAAAATTGCGTGTTAATACCAACTTGCCAGAAATCCTTAAAATAAAGTCCTTCGTCAACGCTTATCTCGTTTTTTGCCTGATATAAGGCTTTAAATAAGATAATAATCTACGCGTGTGTTTGCTTTATCAATATCTGACACTGGACGTTAATCTTTAGCTTTAGCAACTCTGCACTCACTTCCGAGTGCAAAATGTCCTGTCAAATCGAGGGCAGTCTCATCAGAGCTGTATTTATCAAACTTAGTTCTGTCACCAACTCTGGTGAACTCCACCAATTGTACCCATTTTCTGGTAGGGCCACAATTAACTACGATGGCTAAATAAAAACAGCCGCACAGGCCCGGTCTTATAATGGATTGTCTTCTACTGGGGTGGGTATTGTGGCAGTCCGGTTGGCAGTCGCTCCATGTAAAATACTGATATAGCTGCTGTCCGGTTCGACTTGAAGCCGACTCCAATATAATTGGGGTAAAGATATATAAAAAAAAGAAGTGGGTTTTGGAAAAGCTAGGCAGATGATGATTGAACAAAGAGATGACAATGTCCACCCGATTATACCACACTGTTTAATGACTTACTATAACTTGTTAATTTTATTTCTCTTTCTTTCAGGAAAGTGCCGAAACCAAAAAGACCTACACATACGCGCAGGTGGAAAAAAACACATCAGTCTTCGCAACTTCACTCATAAAGAAGTTCGGTTTGAAGCCGGGAGATGTCGTGGCCGTCATGTTGCCGAATTGCCCTGAGTTCCCCGTCGTGGCGTTCGGGGCCTTGCAAGCGGGATGTGTAGTGACGACTGTCAATCCTATTTATAAAGAGTGTGAGTTCACTTTTGTCTGTTTCTTGTTAGTTTGAGAATGGGACTTTTTCATTGTTGTGTGAGTAGGTAATAATAATTTTAGCCCCATCCTTCTTGGCCAAAAGAGAACTGGTGCAAACCATATAGTGCATGACACTAACGACCGCATGGAGGTATGGCATAGTAAGGAGATTCAGGGACGCTTTTTCGGGAACCTTATTGGCCTTGATGTAGACTTTTTGGCGTCTGTAGCCTGGCTACATTTCGATGAACTCTTTGAGGAAACCGAAGGTTTTGTCTGTGCGATTATAAATAAAGTTATCAGGACGGACAAATACCGGAAATACATTGTCAAGACTCAAGGTTAGTACGCTTGACATCTCCCGCGCCTGCTACCGTCCTGGTGACTCGATCAGACACATTGTTTCCGATTGTTCTCGTTTTGCTAACGGCGAGTAATACTTACACAGACACAATCTAGTACTAGTAGCTCGGATTATCCACTAGCAACTGGCCTTGCAATCATCTCGCATCCATTTATTCCTCTGGGCTAGGCTTTCAGGCGCCCTTGGTTTCGGTCGAAACCTTGCTCCATCTGCCATCTCTGCGTCACTTGCCTTGCAATACACTCAACCATAGATATATCTAATTCGACAACAATGCCATCTAACGTGATCGTGAGTTAACGTTTACGTATTTTCATACTTTTTTTTTATTCCCGTCTAATCAAAGATAGTAATAAAGTTAATAAGATTATAAAAATATACGGCTTTATTTCGTACTAACAACTAAAAGATTATTTTCGAGATAGCCTTAAAATTCTTGTAACACCCAGCTTTGTTTGATCGTGTGATTGTTATGAATGCGACAATTCTAGATTCTTCCGAGACGCTAATTAAACCTCAAGGTATTATTTTAATCAAATTGTGAATTAGAATCGTAAAATATGCATACACAAACGTACCTAAGTCACAGATTACTACCGAAGTGTCGATATGTTGTCTTATAAAAAAGTAAAGTTGATCAACGACTCATTATTACTGTAGACAACTACATATTTTACATACTACAATATGTTTTTAGCTATGTTAGGAGCTTTATGGCCGCAATAAGTTTTCATTTAACTGCAACATTTCATGTTTTAATTTTTATTCCAATCGTCGGGGGGGGGGCGTATAATTTATACGGCTGAAGCTACGCCTCTGCCTAATGGCCTTATGGTAGCCTTTTACCACCTATACCCATGCCCATGTTATATTCTACAAACGGTCTGTGTCTCATATTTTTTGTACTTAAAATAAGTCATCATCAGACACACTAAAAATATTTTTTACTATCTTACAACAGAGCAAAGAGCAATTTGATAAATATCATGTAGGTATGGATGTTACATCTTAAGATTAGATAAAAGATATTTGCTTTAGTGTCGCAGGCATTTATTGCATATTACGATAAATTCAGCGTTTTTATATCACCAGCGGCGATGATAACAGTTTTACAAGTCACAATAGGAACTGATATTTTTTTATATCATGTCATTACCCTGTTATAAAACAACGGTGCTGTTTGATAAGGCTGGACTAGAGATTTTATTATTGTTTTCGAACTAGCAAAAGAACTAATTAAATTAAAACGAAATGAGTAATAATATTAGGTATACATGATACTGTGACGTTTCTAATGAGGAGAATGGAAGAAGAAAACGTGTTGTGCCCAAGTATAATGGGTAGGTACCTAAAGGCGTCAAGATGATAAAGAAAAACGGACAGTTTTTATGGGCAAACCAAACAACCAATCTTACCATGGCGTATCGTATTACCCGTGACTGGGTTGTGGAGGTCCGATAGGTAGTCGCTCCATGTAAAATACGGATGGTCAACTGCATCTGACTCGACTGGAAACTGACCCCAATATAGTTGGGAAAAGGCAGGCAGATGATGAACTTCAATTATTTGGGAGTAGTCGCAAGATCGCTTTCTTCCATACTTCTTTATAATATTAATTCTCAAGTCTCAACTCCATAGCTTCCAGAATACTCTAGCCAAATTATCTTTCACACGGTCCGTCTTCTCTTTGGTCTTCTCATACTCTTAGCCCCTTCGTACACAAAGCGACGCAAGTCTCCGATGCCTTACGACTTTGGTATCCAGGTAAAAATCGCAATACAAATCCATAGATGTTCGTACACAAGCGTGCCTCAATAGATACAAATTACAAAGATTCCAGCATCAGCACCATAAAATTATGTTGCCTACTAAGAATTTATAATAACAAACACTTCGAGTCGTAAGGTATCGGAGATTTGCGTCGCCGCGCGCCGTCGCCTTGTGTACGCAGGGGCTTAAACTATGATATTCAGGCAAGTTATACTCGAAAAGACTCGAAACAGTTTGTCATTGAACTAACAGAAATGAATTATCAAATTATTATGCTTTATTGCCATGGCTTATCCTTGTAAGCAAACTTAATTATAATCCTTTATTCATATGTATATGAACCATTCAATTATTATTTGCAGAAATCATTGTTATTGCAGTTTTTCCCCTGTTAGGTACTTTGTTTTCTTTTATACTTCTATAAATAATTTAAATATACTTAATAGATGACCTAAGTTATTAATAGAAGTGCAGTTTGTATTCGCTAAGTCATCCTATGTACCTAATAATTATTTAAAATGTTTTAGTTTATTACGGTCGGCAAGTCGTGGATTTTTCCAAAGAAAACCAACATTTAGATTAATCTGGTTTTGTGTTATTTTATTTATTAAAACTTTATTTACTAGTAGAAATACATTGTGTAACCGTGATGCAAAATACTAAGTACAGTAGGTGCAATAATGGATTCCAAGTAATACTGATCAGCGCAAGAACTTGAGCATGGAACTCACCATGTAAAAACGTCGTAAGACAAACTTTTGGCAAGAATTCAAAATAATATTGTAGAACTTCTAACATGTAGTTTGCGTCACGAGAATCCTTCACGGTGCATACGCATAGTGACTGAAAATATTATATCTGCAAGACGTAGTGACACTTCGAATAACTTGTGATATAGGCCTTTCCTTGGATTTAGATAATGATAACATTTTATGGCTCATTAAGATTAAGTATTTCTAGATAAAAATATTAATATAATTTTGAGAAATAGAAGCTCAAGCGCGAAGACAAAAAGCGATTAAAAAATAAGTACTCAAACAATGTTTTCGTATTTTTAAAAACATATTACTTAGTAACGATTAAGGTGGATTTAGATTACTTGTTAAGTTATCAATAAGTTAATATATTTATTGCATTGGCTCGATCATTGACAGCATGACATTGAAATGGCGGTACATTTATAGATGTGGACACAGGACGTAAAATTTTTTAAGCGGTGAAAAATGTTTAACCCATACGGGGGGACGGCTGATTACGTAAGGCTTGCACCTTCTAACAAAAAAACACCGCCGTGTGCTTAATAAGGGATGAACCGTGAGGACTGCTAAGGACGACTTTCGCGTCATCATCCAGCACAACTCTTTGCGAAATCCAGGCTCCCTTGAGACAAGGCCACAACGATAGTCACCCCAATCCATCGTCCGCCTACTAAGATAGCACCATGTTGCCGTGGTGTCTCCTCCTCTATCTCTAACCAGCAATAAAAGTGCTAAAGACACGACTCTATTATAGCTTGATATCTTGAAAAAGTATATGGATCATTTTAGACTTAACCTGTATCTACTTGCAGTGCAAATTAAGATCTACTAGATTATCTTCTAAAGTTTTATTACTTCTTAAACTCTATTTCTCTTTCTTTACAGTTGAACTCGCGCATCAAATAAGCATCACCGAGCCAAAAGTCTTCATAACGCTGCCAGAATGTTACGATACCGTTGTAAAATCTCTAAAATCAGCAAAGATGCAACCGAAAATAATCCTTGTTGATACTCCAAGCAAACCTGTTCCTGGCGGTGTTTCAAGATATACAGAAGTCGCAGAATCGGGTGAAGCAGACTTTGGTCTATTAGATAAAATAACTAGAAAAGGTGATGATGTGGCTTGTATACCATTTTCAAGTGGAACTACTGGTCTACCTAAAGGCGTTGAGATTACTTTCGACAATCTGTTGGCTGGAATGGAGATTATGCAACAAAAGGAAAACTGTTTCCCGTATATGGCGAACGGTAAGTTTTATTAAACTGATATTAGTACTGTTACCTTAGCAAAAATCAAAAGTCCTCGAAAGACCATCTCGGACATGGCCATGGACCTCACCAAATCAATGTCTGGACTTTAAAAGAGACTGTGACCTCTGAGTTTATTTGGCTGTTTCTTCTCAGGTAAGGTCGCTTCATCTAGCATTCAAATATTGGTTGTGTCTTGTAAAAAAAATCACTTACAAAATAAAATATAATTTAATATGTAAGCACTTATGTAAATGAAAAATTGATTAGAGAGAAATGAATTTTAATAATTTTGTTCACACGTTTCTTGCTAAACGTTTTAAAACAATGGTCATTACTTATTATGATATTCATAAAGAATTAAAATAAAATTACTAGACGTTTCTTATCCACCAAGTAACTTTTTGTTTTGATTTTGTACCTTTTCTGGCAATTGAATAAAAAAATCGATAAAACTTACAGTTCTGTTCCCTTCATCATTAGCGCGGGAACACCGGATACGTTTGATGAGGTCCTATACAAAAATGCCTAGGTACTATTTATGAAGTTAATTAATCTAACATGATTGTGAAATCTAAGAACATCATCATCAGCCTGTATTCGTTCACCTGTTACACATAGGCCTCTCCTCATGTATGTACGTCATTAGCAACGACGATATATTACTAGACTCCGCATGCACGATATAAGGAACAAAAACTATTCTGTCAACTCGCTGAGGTACTACGTAAGCAACTGGGTACTGCGTTGTGATTGGCTAAACTCAAGGTCTGTTCTGTCTCAAGTTATGTTTACGGCTCACAGGAGTGGCCGAAATAATACGGATATAAGACTTCTTTGCCTAATGTGTTGACATACATCGGTCGCCTGTTATTAGGTGTCTAGTAATATATCGTCGTTGGTCATTAGGCTCTGTCCTGAGCTTTCCTCATCCAGTCTCTGCCGGCGGCTTTTCGCATATTATCGCCGAACTGGTTTATTTTTTATGTACAAATGAGTTTGCTCTTGACCTCAGTCTAGGTCAGTAGTGACAAAGACAAGGTCGACGATGGAGCGAGCTTACCCAGAAGAAGCCGGTTCACACTAACTTTGAAGAGATTAGGGTTGTATGCGTTTAGAAACAGCAATGCAGAAAGAGAGTACTGTCGCGGGACACACGTATACTGCGGCACCGGTATATAATGATATGGGCTACTACTGAAGGACACCGTGGATTTTAGTCAGTACTTTGAGTGTGACAGTCCCTTCCGCTCTGCCCTAGTTGGGAGGACTCTTTTAATGATTTGACAACGATAAAAAAAAGAAGGCAGAGAGTACTCCTTTGAATATAAGCTACAGCATGAATTATTTTTCCCATTTTCAGGTGATTTCCAGGATGTTCTCCCTGCATTCCTGCCCTTCTTCCACATATACGGCCTCGTGATAGGTCTGATGGGCCATCTTTCTAAAGGCTGCAAGCTGGTCACCATGGCTAAGTTCTCTGCCAGCACGTACCTGGAGATCTTGAAGACTCAGAAGACCACCTTGCTTTACATCGTACCTCCTGTTGGTAAGTGAATTTATATCATCATCATCATCAGGTTACGGCTGGTGTAGTGGCGATCAACTGCTGCGTGGCATATCAGCAATTCCCCAAGAAAACTTTTATTTATCACGAATCAAATACTTGGCTTAGTGAAGCCAAGATAATACTTTTGACCACAGATTTTTTGACAGATGCTTAGCAATGATTATTTTTCTTAGCAAAGACTCGATCTTCGGAACAAATATTTCTATGATTGATAAGAAGTTGTTCCGGGTCTGGGCGTGTCTGTGCATGTAAGTTTCAAAATTTGTAAACGCACCCACAATATACATAAATCCTAGTGTTGGGACAACATTTTCTAAAAATAAACTACACAGTCTTCTGTATTGTAAGCGAGTTAATAAAGGTTTTTTTTCCTAAAAACCATCCTACACTTTGCGAATGGCGGTCATTTTATTTGATTCCTCGTACTACTTATTAGAGCTCTTACTCCGTTACGGGCGCCAAAACATGTCTCGGGACTAAATAAGTTACTTTCACCTCTTGGATAATAATGTTCTATTTCAGCAGTAGAATGAAGATTTTAATCTCGCTGGCGTGACTCCAGAAAGAACTAGATTCGATTCCAGCACGCAGCTTTAATGTCCATTACAACATTTCAAACTTCCATCGATATATCATTATTTTTTTTCCATAAAAAAATTACTCTCCTTACAGCGATCCTGCTCGGCAAGCATCCTGACGTGAATGAAACTCATTACCGTCACGTGAGACACATCATCTGCGGCGCGGCACCATTGGCTGCGTCAGACGTTGAGGCTATCTTACAGAAGAGTAAAGTAAGTTTCTCAGAAACTTTTTAATTTGGAATTGTTTTAGTCTTTAAGCTACTCTAGATAAGAGGTGACAGAGACAAACTTTACAATGTAGTGAGCTTACACAAAGGAAACCTGTTCAATGTTCACTCTAAGTTCGAAGTTATTCGGGTTGTTAGCATTCGGGAACACAGACGCAAGTCGTGAGTTCCACTCGTTCCACAGACGATAAGTAATGGGTGACTCGCCGTGTGATCATGGACCATACCCTGTTTTTTTTTTTGATTTGAGCTGGTTTTCGGCACGTCGTGTTCCACGCTCGCCTCAAAAAGCTGCTGGGGTCGCGGGATTGTCTCATCAAGTAACCCTGGAATGTAAAGGCTTAATATTGAAGATCACCCATAAATTTTAGCCAGTACAAAGTCTTACAAGCGGAAACAACTTTCTGTTTAATTTCGTTGCAGAATCCTAGACAGGTAAATTCATTCTCCGGGACACGTCAAGCTTCATTGTCTCGACGCTTTTCTGGTGGTTGCTACTGTTGATTCTGGCTTTTATGAGTTGCAGTGGTTGGGGAATATACAGGGTGACTTTGAATAAATGCGACAAAATGAAATGGGAGCTTCAGTTACAGTAACATAGTCATTATAAACTGTTTTTTCAACAATCTAAATCGATAAAAAAAATTACGCGGTTTTCGTTTTCAAAAGGTCCATTGATGTTATTAGCTTTATTTAAGTACGAATCATCGGTATTCCAGCATTTAATATGCAAAATAAATGTAAGAAAAATTAAAGTATCAAAAAATCTCGTCCCAATCATCGCAGTGCTCAATAATCATCGAGCACTCATGTTATTAAACGTCGCCGTTCATAGCTTAACACTGACCAATTATTTTTAAATTTTACATTTGATATTTTATATGTTTTCTTGACAACACGTATTATTGTATATTTCAATTTGTCGCATCTATTCAATTTCACCCTGTATAACATTATATTCCACAACTATCACAACGCCTTCTAGTCCCAAGTTAAGCGTAGCTTGTATTATGGGTACTAGACAACTGATACACATACTTATATATTTCTAAATAAATACATATTATAGATAAATTACACCCAGACACAGAACAAATGATCGTGGTCATCACACAAACGGGGAATCGAACCCACGACCCCCGGCATAGCAGTAAAGGTAACTAACTACTAAACCAATAGGCCAGTCTTAGTTTGGTGGGTTTGTCCCATTAAGTCCCCAAGTCCCCCCAGTCTCTCCCATACGACTCATTTGATGCAACGATAAAAAAACGTAATCAACCTTTGTACTCGTACCTAATTGCTTGTTAAAGGAAATGACGTCACAAATACCGAACATGTTCTTGTCCTAGTTATTTAAATCAAGATCCATCAACTGTAAGTATGGAGACGTGCCATTACTATAATAAGATAGGGCAATATGTTCGTCCTTGTCCTAAAGACCTTGCGTTGCCTTTACCATACTGTGTCAATAATGCTGTATCAGTAGTTCTTGAGATTGACACAGAAATATTTACTTCACATTTACGTCTTACTACAAAAAAAGTTAAACAGCTGTTGAACACTAGTCTAAAAAACTGTTAACTGCAAAATGGTATTTGACGTTGATGATATAAGGGTCGTTTTGCTTTTGACACTTGTCGGAAAAAGTATAACTGACTGTTTTTGGACAAGTGTTTAACAGATGTTTAAATTTTTTGTAGTGAGACGGTTCATGTTTTGGGTGAATTCGTTGTTTTATTTATGCTATTATGGATAAATTACACAATAGGATAGAAAAAAGTTGTTGATCTACAGTCGGACTTTGAATGGGTTTAATAGTCGATACAAGTGGCAAAAGTTGTTTATTGCGAGGCGGAAAATTAGCAACCGAACCCTTGGCGAGGCCGATAAGGAGCCGATAACAAACTGCTCGGAGCAAATTAAAGCTACCCTTCCTCTATCACTTTGCCGATTATAGTCTAGTTAACCCCCGACGGTCTGAGGCATCATAGAGCCCTAACGGATGAAGCGATTTCAATTTAGTTTTGTTTTGTATGAAAGGTGATTTACCTGCGAGTGTTCTTAGACATGTTTGATGAAAATCGGTTGAACCGTTTAAAAGTTGTGGGGGTGAAAGTAGGGAAAGGTAACCGAGGGTCTGCAAATATATCTTGGTTTTTGTGGCGGGGGTTTTTTAAATTTATTTAAGAAGTCTATAGTTCGTATCTCCATTTCTATATGGGTCTTTGCGTTATTAGTAAACAAATCGAATACAATTTTCATCAAGTTTGAAGTGTGTTCTAAATGATTAAATTTATTTTTCAGCACGCCATCGAGTTCAACCAAGGCTTCGGTATGACGGAGACAACGTCGTTAGCTACATCTACCTTCAAGGGCACGAAGAATGTGAACTTCGACGCCTGTGGGGTTCCCATGGCCAGTGTTGAGCTGAAGTTTGCTGATCCTATCACTGGCGAAGCTGTTCCAATTGGACAGGTAAGACTGATTTGATTTACATAATATTACACCTTTAATCATCGAACAGTTATGCAGAGGTTTTTTTAATTGTATAATGGCATATCCCCTTTAATTGTATAACTACTTCGTTGGCCTCGTGGTCGCAAGCGCTATTGTTGAGCCTTGGGGTCCTGGGTTCGAATCCAGGTCGGACATAAAGTGCTATTGGGTTTTTTCTATTGGAATTTCACAGATGAGAAACGAAATTAAATTCAAATGAAAATAAAACATAAATATAAATAAATAATAATATTTATTTATTTAATTTTTTATATTTTTGATGAGACCCCTTGGTTCCAAACTGAGTTCTGTTTGTGCGTGGGAGTTTCAGTTCCTTCTGGGTGAACTCGCTTGATTGTGATCAAGAGCTAACCATGATCTGCAGAAAAGAAAGTTACTTCTCAGTTTATTTTGACTTCATCATCTTTTGCCAAGCCGATTCCTCACCTGTTACGAAATTGACGCCATGTTTAAGATAAACGGTTTGAAAGGGAGTCGTCTGCCTTGGTATGGACATGTAATGAAGAGGGATGACACCCATGTGACTAAGCGAGTAATGATCATGAATGTTGATGGATGGAGTGGAAGAGACAGGCCAAAGAAAAAAATGTTGAATTGTCTAAAGAATGATACGAAAGAAAAAGGAGTAAATGATACTGGTTATCTGATAGGAGAGAATAGAAGAAGTAAAATAAGAAGGGGGAAGAAGGTGATGATATAGATAACACGATATTTAATTTATTTTCTTGTTCCAGTCCGGCGAAATGTACATCAGGAGTCCCACAATTATGAAGGGATACCACAAAAACCCAAAAGCAACTGAAGAATCCATGACCAAGGATGGTTTCTTCAAGACTGGTGACCTCGGCTACTTCCAACAGGGTGTTGGATTATTTATTACAGATAGAATTAAGGAACTTATTAAGGTAAGGGAAAGTCTCTAAAACCCACTTTTTTGTCTTTGTAACATGCTGCTGTTTTACCCATCTATTATCATCATCATCGGCCTATAAATGTTCCCACTGCTGGGACACAGGCCTCCTCTCTGTGAGAGGGAGTGGGCCATAATCTACCACTTGGTGGGCCCAGTGCGAGTTGGTAGATGTTACATATCTTCGAATTTTAGATTCTAATCAGCGACGATATATTACTAGACTCCGCATGCACGATCTAAGGAACAAAAACTATTCTGTCAACTCGCTGAGGTACTACGTAAGCGAGAGGGACGGGGTACTGCGTTGTGATTGGCTAACTCAAGGTCTGTTCTGTCTCAAGGTATGTTTACGGCTCACAGGAGTGGTCGAAATAAGACGAATATAAGACTTTTTTGCCTAATGTGTTGACAGATATCGTTCGCCTGTTATAAGGAGTCTAGTAATATATCGTCGATGATTCTAATAGTACTCGGTTTCCTAACGATGATTTCCTTCACCGTTTTGAGAGCAGTGGTGATGAAATAAATTACACAAAGTTCTGCGACCTACAACTCGTAAGTCTGAGCCGATACCACTGTGCCCCCACTGCTCCATATACCACCTATTACATTAATAACGAACTATTCAGTCTCAATATTTTTTGCAACAATTTGACATTGACAGTTATTTTACATCCTATCCGTGAAAACAGTGTTACTGTCATCACAGTCACCACCAACTTGGCTATCGGCAGTTCCATATTATTTCTATTTAAGGTCTTCCGTATTTTATCGTACAGCGTAATTGCAGTATTTACGGCGTTTATTGTAGGGAAACTGAAAAAGCGCTTCTAGTGTACGAAAGAGGAACTATTATACATCAACGTACCCTCGAAGTCCCCGTTAACGTCACAAAACTGCGAAAACTTGTGATAAAGCCTTTGAAATACTAACCTAACCAAATACCCCTATTTAAATCACCAGGTCAAAGGCATGCAAGTGGCCCCAGCAGAACTAGAGAGTCTCCTTCGATCTCACCCGGCGGTACAGGACGCAGCCGTCATCGGAGTACCTCACGAGTTCTTCGGAGAAGTTCCTAAAGCCTTCATCATCAGAAAGAACGGTCTCAAGATCACTGAGGAAGAGATTCAAGACTTCGTAGCGAGTAAAGTAGCAGTGTACAAGAAGATAGAAGAAGTAATGTTCGTTGATGACATTCCTAAAACAGCGTCCGGAAAGATCTTGAGGAAGGAGTTGAAGAAGATGTATGCGTAATAGGACCATGAGCTCTTAACGCGATCCAGTTTAGGTTGTGGGAAAGAGACAGAGCTATACAAGTCGTGTAGCGCTATCTCTTTCCCACAGCCTAAAGGCTCATGCTTTAAGAGTTCGTGGCAGGCCACCTAGAGCCTTATCATGAGCTCTTAACGCGATCCAGTTTAGGTTGTGGGAAAGAGACAGAGCTATACAAGTCGTCTAGCGCCATCTCTTTCCCACAGCCTAAAGATTCACGCTTCAAGATTTCTTGGTAGGCCATCTGGAGCCGTATCATGAGCTCTTAACGTGATCCAGTTTAGGGTGTGGGAAAGAGACAGAGCTATACAACTTACAAGTCGTCTAGCGCCATCTCTTTCCCACAGCCTAAAGATTCTCGCTTTAAGAGTTCATGGTAGGCCATCTGGTTTGTTAACTCTGCTGCGTTTGTAGGATTAACATCGCAGGTTTCCAAAGAACTTGGAACAGCCCCCTAGTGGGTGATGGTGCTTCTCGTGGGGGATTGGGGACAAAGGCAAAGGGGTGGGCAACAAGCAACGTTTTATGTTTTTTTTATCGTAGTAAAATCATCAAATTGGGTGTTACAACCCCTTTTTTTTTTTTTTTAGCGTGGTAAAATCATCAAATGAGACCTCCAACCCCGGGCAGGGCGGGAGGTACTGTCAGACTTGTACTGACTAAAATCCACGGTGTCCTTCAGTAGCCCTTTATGTTCCGGGGTCACGGTAATAGAAACAAGTCCCGCGACCCCGGCAGGCTTTGGCCCTCTGAGAGGGGGCCCCGTCATTTTGCTGACAGCTCTTTGAGGCGCGCGTGGAACACGACGCGCCGACTGTCAAACTTGTACTGACTTAAGTCCACGGTGATCCTTCAATAGCTGTTTACGATTCAGGTTCACGGTTACCGGATACCAGACAGTTCCATGACCTTAGATGGCAGGCGTTGGCCCTCCAGCAACACCCATGCGGTCAAAATTAACGATTTTCAAAACGTTTTGGCATCTTGCCGAAACCCTTTCGTCCGCTTTGGCAAAAGATTTTAAATCTTATGTGATTTCTTCTTAGGAAAAAATCATTTTGGCATGCCTTAGCGGATTTTTGTGGAACAAAATATTATAGGACAGTAGCATGACTGCGATCGTAACCGTGACTCCGGAAAGTAAAGGGCTATTGAAGGACACCGTGGAATTTAGTCAGTACAAGTCTGACAGTCCCTCCCGCCCTGGGTGGAGGATTCATTTGATGATTTTATCTCGTAAAAAAAAAGGAACACGGTGGATTATAGTCAGTACCAGTCTGATAGTCCCTTCCACTGTACACAGGGTGGGAGGACTTATTTGATTGCCTAAAGAAAGGCGTTTAAAATGCTTAAAAACAATGAATCCTGGTCACCATGACGTCTTAAAGCGAAAATAATTACACTGTGTGAAAGAGATAAGTATATAAGTTGTCTAGCGCCATCTCGTTCCCACACTGGAATTAATCTCGCTTAAAGAGCCTAATAAAGCAGAAGAGTTAGCAGTTTGTAAAGTGCAATATTGTTAAATGTTTGATTAATGGGACGTTGTTTATATTACTTAGGGAATTGTTGAATAATTTTTGTAAAGCTTTTTACCTAATTTTTATTTTGAGGTCTTTAAAAATTGAGTCATTTTTTAACTTGATATAATATTATGAAAATCATAGTAATTAAAAATAATTATTGAAGATAAATTTTCTCGACGTGAAAGTCTATTATAGATATACTTTTTCAAAGTTCATACATTGAAAAAGTATGTCTTTAATAGACTTTCGACTTTAAGCCTAAGAACATGAAGATGAAAATTCACCAAAGAGAAAACGTAGTTTCGGCGGTGCCACGACATTTGAGTCTTTAGAGATTTTAGTAATTAATACATTTAAAACGAGTCATGTCAATTTTAAAAATGACGGGATTTTTGGACAATCTCATGTTGTAAATACTTTGTAATATATTAATATTATAATGAAGAAACATCACAAAAATAATTATTATAAATATAGTAGGTATCTCATCATTTCAGTTTTTTTCTTTAGATAATTCAAATTTAAATGAAATGAAATATTTGATTAATAAAACAAAATATCTGTCTGTGTCTGTACTTATAATTTTTTTATTATATTGATTAGTACCTCGAATAAGATTCATTTTCTAAATATTCTTTCTTTCAACCAAAAAATCTTTTGGATTTTAACTAAAATTTTATGTTTAAATTTAACTGAATATTTGATCTCTGCTAATCACACAAAAGCTAAAATGTCTACTTGTTAGTAACACTTACGACATATACTTATATATATTTTTTTTATAAAATAAAATGCATTTGTATACAAAAATAAATTGTTTTCAAAGATATCGTACCTAACGTGAATTAAAAAGTGCCTTATTTTAAGGAAAGTTATTATTATCTTTTGATAATGTGGGACGGTGCAAATTAATTTTAAGGTAATCGTTTTTCTAAGATAGTTTGTAAGAAATAAATTAATTTTTCAATAATACATATCATTCATTTTATTGAAATTTTCCTGAATTAGTAAAAATGTTCGACAACAGGGTAACGTACCTCTAAAGCGTGAGTAATTCCACTGTGGAAACGAGATGGCGCTAGACGACTTGTATAGCTCTGTCTCTTTTCCACACTGAAATTACTCCTTTTTAAGACGAAAGTGACAGAGCTATACAAGTCGTCTAGCGCCATCTCGTTCACTCACTGGAACAAGCCTGGTTTTAAGGCGTTATAATACCCCCCCAGGGTGGTTTTTTGTCCTGCCAAGAAAACTGAATTGTTTTACACACTGAGTAATTAGTATGAGCTTGTGGCATTCGTCCTGTCCGAAAGGATGAGATGCCGCAATAAATAAGGAGTGTATAATACGGGACAATAAAATAATCAAAATATCCACTACAAGGTTTAGTTTTCCGAAAAATTGTACGAAATCAAAAAAGAGTTGAAGATGACGAAATGATAGAATGAAATTCGAAATAAGAATATAAAAAAAACAATAACTAGAACTAAAAGGTTGAGGCAACAGAGGAGGTCGAATACCCCACTCTGTTACAAGCTAGTTACTAAATAGGAATTATATAATAACCCGAAATTGCTCATAAGATCTTCACATCATCATGAAATCATCAAAACAAATTTGTTTAGCGATAGTCACTAAAGATACCTCCCTAGGTAACATAGTATTATGTCATCGTTTTGTTAGATAACCTTGACTTGATATTTCAAGATAGTAAGCCGGATGTTCAAACTTCAGAGTAGGTAGGTAGTACTTCAGTTTATTGCATTCAGCATGATTTACACTGCCTATCGAATCCATAAGGTTCATTATCGACTATAATAAACTTTGTAGGGTAAGCTGGGGCACTGTGTTACAAAAAAAAAGAATATTGTGACAAAAATATCGTTTCAATCAGCTTGTTTTTGTCATGGAAATTAACTTTAAGAATCTCTCTTTAATTAAAATAACTCAAACATTAATATTATTAACAACTACTTAATTTAAATTTCACTTCAATTAAATCAGTCGATTGTAACACTCACCCCGTATCTGGGGTAGTCTGTTACAGAGTTAGGGGCACAATGTTACATCCTCAGACCAACAAAAAAAGAAAGACGGCGCGCCGCGAACATCAAAAGTGAAGCCACCTTTTTATCTATGTGTGTATCGAAGGGTTGCCATTTGTTACATTTTTTCTTTGTTTAATACTCTTTTTTTTTACTTTCTATGTGATTTGCTGATGTTTTTGCAACTTTTCACTACACAGGAAGGCATAATTCTATGTTTTAAATCTAAATTTAGTTGACGACGACTCGTGACGTACTAAGAGCGATGAGCATGGTTTTAGTGTAGGTGTGTGCGTGAGCGTGTATGTTTACTTGCAGGAGCACGGTTTCATGGCTTCACTTATGATGTTCGCGGCGCGCCGTCTTTCTTTTTTTGTTGATCTGAGTTTACATCATAAAAATAATAAAAAAACTAACAATTCTAGAAAAATGTTTAACTCTAATAAACATTTTCTTTCCTAACTTTTTTTTTTCTTTTAAACATAATTTTGTAATGTCATAAAAATTAACATGATTTGCATTTACTGCTTTTCAAAGACTAACACCACTCACTAAATCATCAGAATCGCTACTGCCATATCTTTTTCACTATGAAAATCGTAATCCGTCTTCATCTTGCGGTTTCGAACCATTTTCTCTTAATACCCTGAATTATTAAAAAATATTACATTAATTGAGGCTGACTGTTACAGTGTCACACAGTGCCCCGTAACACAGTACCCCAGAGAGGGTAACCAAATAAAAAAAATTGAATGAGTATTTTAGGTTATGTTTACAACAAACTATTCAACGGTAATTGTAATTGTACAGCTAAATATGTGTGAAATAAAGGAAAACTACCATCTGTTACCTAAATACAATATGTCTGGAAAGAATTTAAAAACTGCACAGATTTTTTCGTCATTTAATCACAATAAAACCTTTTTTGTTTGTTATTTTTAAGCACGTTATAAACTGCGGCGAGGACAGTTTTTTGGGTGCTTGTGAGCTTAACAAACCTGTATACCAACTTCATAAAAGTAAAAGGCAGGGATGGATATATCTGCATTGTAACATTGTACCCCGTGTAACACTGTGCCCCACCTGACCCTACCATATACGTCATAGGTAAACGTTAATTTAAAAAAAAAAAACGTTTCCCCACGCTTGGAAATTCTTCTGTGCCGTGGGAGCGTTTATAAACATAATATATACTCGTCAAAACAAAATAGGGGCCACTTATTAAATTGCACTTTAATCAAGTATCACTCTTATTCTGTGTACATAATAGATGGTAAATACCTTGTTATGGTTTCTTTCAAGTATTAATATTGTTTCTACTGCAGAATTGGAAATTCATAACTTTTTTAAATTAGAATTTTGAGATTTCTTAGAATTTACGGTTTGGTGTTTTTTATTTTTCAAACTTCTAACGGAGTTTTCTTCGACTTATACAGCAAGTAGGCTATAACGATTGTTTAATCTCATAATGCCATTTATTCGGAGACATATGGATGCAAAAACAGCCACTTGGGGTGTTACCTTAATCCAGGGGGGGCATAGCCAGGACAGGTAGGTCTTATGGTTGAATATTCCCAACCAGTGGTTCAGAAAGTTTGAAACTGGTCTCAAAAGACGGGTAATATCACCAGACGCCGTGATCCAGGAAGAAAGTAAGTAAGTAAAACCTAAGAAGACCAATAAGTTTGATTAACCGCGCAAATAGAGCGAAAATCTACCGCGCGGACCGTACAAACTCCACTGCGTTGAGCTACAGGCACCCCTATAATTGACTAGACTATTCCGAATCGACTCCATGAAGACTAACAATACTCAAGAAGATGCTTGGTTCTCCTCCAGCTAATTGGAGCGTATGGTGCAAATCGTGAAACATTTGGAAAGAGAAAAATTATTTAACTGTTTTGAATGGGCTTCATTGCTTTTTATTTATGACTGCAGGCTTATTTTTTTTTAATAAACACTGATTCATTAGAGTGTATAGAAGATCTAAACAGCAGGTTTCAGATCCTTGCACTCTTGAAACAGACTGTTCCGATGAGATCTGAAGTATGCTCTGGGGCGGTTGTCTCTATCACGCAAAACTGAGCTCGCACTTCGTAATAACGTTGCTGTAACTGCTCAAAATTGCGTAGCGAATGTGGTGCAACTCCACATTATCCCATTCGCACAGCAACGAGTACCTGAGTTCATCTTCAAGCAGGATAATGCTCGAGCGGACACGCTGCGACTAACAGTGCATACATTCGCTGACGTTCGAATTGTTGACGTTGAATGTTACAGTGGCTATTCAGGATTTTTACCTAAGTTTTATTCAACATTTTAGAGATGAGTTAAAGAGGAGTGCAATAGAAAGTAAAATTCCCATCAACACCCAGCTGGATCTCATAAATTGTCTGAAAACTTGCTGGTAGAGAATCCCAAAGAAAATGTTTGGTATTTAATCCCGCACATTCCACCTCCATTAAAATGAGTAGCACAGAGAGAACAGAGTTAAAAGAGAAGCTTTAAAGAACACTTTGGAACATTAAAGACGTTATTTTTCCGAGTTTTTTGATTTTGTGTAAGTTGATACATTTCTGCAATTCCCCACTTTTCATTCAATTTCGTTTAATTTAACGATTGATTGGAATACAAACTTAATTTTTGTGTATTTCCAAGTAAAATCGTTAATATTAATCAGATTCAGTCATTTTAACCAGTAATATTTAAATATTATTTGATAAATCGACAAAAATCTGTTGGCCCTTATTTTCTTTTGAGTAGTATATCAACTCACATACACAAACGCCCAGACCCGAAGCAACTACTTGTGGATCACACAAATATTTGCTCCGTGTGGTAATCGAACCCACGATACGCAGCGCAGCAGTCCAATCGCTTAGCCACTGCGCTACCCGTGCCGTCAAATTGGCCATAATTGATTGGTGCTGAACATTCGATGGTTCTGATATCAATATTTTGTGAACATCATTGGTGTACGTAGCGGCATCTAGTTTTTGATATAGAAAACACGCATTAAAACTTCTTTAGAATTGGACTAGATGTCACTAGTGAGCTTGATAAGTATTTATAGTGTTGATAAAACGTTGATAATTTCATAAATGTTATCTACCTATACTTACGTACAATTACCTAAATTAATGCGTACCTAACTATATTTTATTTTGATAATTTTGTTAGGTAATCAATCTTTGAATCCGTTGGAATCGCGATAATTATTTAGGTACTTCCACGACCATAGACTTCCATTAAGTTACAAAAGATTTTGTTGCAAACAAAATGATTTCCATTTACACCATTGTTGCTGATATTTTTTCACTTTATCACCTACAAACCATCCATTATTTAATAGCATGTCGTAATGTTAGCATGTCGTAATGGGCTCAAAAAAAATGTAAACAACATGGAGTATATAATTCATGGAGTTCGACATAGCACGGGTGCATATGCAAAGGTGCGTACCTAAGTCAACGCGTTGGTTATTGTTACTTATGGTTAATTTTGAATAAACTGTGTAGTTTTAGAAACAACTAGCTTCTGCCCACGACTTCGTACGCGTATCCTGTTGCTTATGCCAGCGACACCGGGATCGTCAAAATCTAAGATCTGAAAAGTCTATTACCCAACTCCAAGAGCCCGCCAAAAAAAATAATGGCCAGTAGAGTACAATAATATTCATCGTCATCGAAAATCGGTCCTAAACTGTTACCGCCTTTACTGCGTGGAAGAAATCCCAGCTTATGTTATTTTATAATTTGTATACTTAATTATAAAATACTCACTATACTAATTTCACTGTATGTGAAATTAGTGATAGCTTTGATTTCCATATCAGGTGTTCCATATCTTAAATTTTTATACATAAACAAACAGTGCTCATCAAGCTGAAAAACTTTTGCTAAGACGTCAGTTCTCGGGCACGCCGCAATAGCGGCGGTAAGACCCCTCTTTGGGGAGTGGCTGGAGAGACGTCACGGCGTCCTTACCTATCGCATGACGCAGGTCCTCACCGGACACAGAAGTTTCGGGAGGTACCTGTGTCTGATGAGAAAGGAGGAAACGCCTGGGTGTCACCACTGCAAAGATCGCCCGGAGGACACAGTAGAGCACACGGTGCAAGACTGCCCAGCTTAGGCAGAGCACCGACGTGTCCTCACGGCGGCGATAGGCGGAGACCTCTCGCGCCCGGCATTGGTCGAGGACATGCTGCGGGGCGAGACGGAGTGGGAAACGGTCACCTCCTTCTGCGAAGCAGCTATGCTCGTGAAGGAGGGGGCGGGCCGCGAGAGGGAGAGGACAGCGGACAACTCGCTGTCCGACCATGGACCATGCCCGGGTCGACGGCGCGTCGTGTTCCACGCGCGCCCAAAGAGCGTCAGCAAAATGACGGGGCCCTCTCACAGAGGGCCAAAGCCTGACGGGGTCGCGGGACTTATTTCCATCACCGTAACCCCGGAACATAAAGGGCTATTGAAGGACACCGTGGATTTTAGTCAGTACAAGTCTGATAGTGGGGGTGGGAGGCCTAATTTGATGATTTTACCACGCAAAAAAAAAGACGTCATTCCTTTATGTTATAGTGTAGCTGGGCTCTTGGAGTTCCACATCAGGTTTCCAGATCTTCAATTTTTATACGTCAACAGAGAGTGCTCATCAGGCTGAACAACTTTACTAAGACGTCATTCCTGTAAATGTTATAGTGTAGCTGGGCTCTTGGAGTTCCACATTAGGTGTTCCAGATCCTCAATTTTTATACGTCAACAGAGAGTGCTCATCAGGCTGAACAACTTTGCTTAGACGTCGTTCCTGTACCTACATGTTATAGTGTAGCTGGGCTCTTGGAGTTCCACATCAGGTGTTCCAGATCTTCAATTTTATTCTCTCAGTAGAAAATGCTCATCACGTGGAACACTTTTTGCTATCGCACCATTATTGTATCTCTTATAGTTTAGCTGGTCTGTTGCGGTTCTGCGCCAGGTGTTCAAGTTTCCAGAATAATTTATAGCCTATGTTTTGACCAGATTTAATACCTATACAACAAAAAAAGAATCATTCAAATCCGTTCAGTACTTTTTGAGTTTATCCTGGACATACATACAGACAAACAGACAAACAGATAAACAGACAAAAATTCTAAAAACTATATTTTTGGCTTCGGTATCGATTGTAGATCACATCCCAAGTATTCTTTAAAAAAAATATTCAATGTACAGTTTTGACTTTCCTACTATTTTATTATATGTATAGATATATAGATCATGTAAGTGAGTGAATTTCCCGGGACCGAAAATTGCGTGGCTTCAATGAAATCGGTACTAAAAAACATAGTTACAACGTTCTAAAATTTTTTTCCGGGTAGGTGAAATAGTAATCTATGTGTAGCACTAAATGTTTATTTAATTGGATTAATGGATATTCCAAAAAAAAATATTAAACCTCGAAATCTTTCATTGCCGTGTTTGTATACACTTCACCTTGTTGCGTATTATTCCACATTGATAAAAATCTATTGGTTATTTATACTAAAACCTCGTTTTATTTGATACATGAATAGTTAAAGTATTGCTACAGAATACATTTATTCAAATATTTAAACAAAACAACGAATGGTTAATAAAAAATCACTTGTCCCAGAACTACCCTTCATCGCCGTGTCCTAATCATGTTCAAGGATATTGTTTTACCTACTACTTTCTTCCCCCCTACCGGTATGCTAAACGTTGCATATTAGTGCTGCCTAAGTGCTCAACGTGGAAGGAAGTACACACGTGCCTGCGTTTTCGCACCATAAATTTAAATAATCAATTTTTATGTTACTGGAAAAATTTTCTTTCATCGCCGTGGATAGATATAACTGATATTTGAATAAGTTTGTCTTCATGAGTAAGCATTCAATAGAACACCATTCCTCATATGTTCATTTGTGAGGTGCTTATTTCTTCGAATAATTAATAGATTTTTTGTTATTCATATTTTTTGCCTTGATTTTCATCGACGTGTTTTCATTGCCGTGGTTTCCGTGGCCGAAATTTGCTATGGAAATGAAAAAAAAGACATGGCAATTAAAAAAATTTCATTGCCATGCCTTGTAAAACAATCTTGTTTCATTGCCGTGGCCAGGTATTTCATTTCCGTGACTTGTGTTTTCATCGCCATGGTATGATTAGGCAAAGAACACATCTTTTGTCACCTGCGATTCAGGTAATACCGATTACTGAAAGTACAAAACTCGTCAAGTTAACTCTAGATTGTTTCTCTCTGGTCTCTCTTTAGATTTGATTTGAAAGGTCCAGCCTGATGAAGTCTACGCTCCCACCTACTCGGTCCCATATTAAGAACCCCGAAATCAACTCGAGCCTTCTAATCGCTTTGCTTTCTCTGAGAACTTATTGACCGAGCAAACCTTAAACCTCATGTCTGAACGAGGTTTGCTTCAGTTGCAGTCTTCCAATGACGGGA
Source organism: Agrotis ipsilon (assembly GCA_028554685.1). NCBI lineage: Eukaryota > Metazoa > Arthropoda > Insecta > Lepidoptera > Noctuidae > Agrotis > Agrotis ipsilon. The sequence continues at coordinate 968,841 of CM052956.1, forward strand.
AGTCATATAAGCAGCTAAATAGACGTATATCTAAGTCACTTCAGAGCTTCTGAAAGCGGGTGGAATACCGGTACTTAAAGTCCTCCAGAAGCTCACTAATACCGTCCTGTTCTAGGGCAAAACGCCTGAAGCATGGAGCAAAGGTGAAGTGGTGCTTTTCTTAAAAAAGTTGATAACAGCCTATTGAAGAACTACAGACCCATCATACTTCTGAGTCATGACTGTCAGACTTGATGACTTCTAGCCTCCCGAACAAGCCGGTTTCCGAAGAGGCTATAGTACCATACACCACATCCATACGCTGCGGCAAGTTATACAAAAGACCGAAGAGATAACTTGCCATTATGCTTAGCGTTTGTGGACTATGAGAAAGCCATCGTATCGGTGGAAACATGGGTGGTACTTGAGTCACTCCAGTGATGCCGTATTGACTATCGGTACATCAAAGTGCTGAAGTGTTTGCATGATAACGCCACCATGTCGGTTCGAGTACAGGAGCAGAGCACGAAAGCGATTCCATTGAGAAGAGCCGTAAGAAGGATGTTATCTCCCTGAAACTGTTTACTGCCACAATGGAAGACGCCTTCAAGCTCCTGGAATGACAAGGACTTAGCATCAACATCAACGGCGAATACATCACTCACCTTCGATTTGCCGACGACATCATAGTCATGGCAAGTCGATGGAGGAACTCAGCATGATGCTTGATGGCCTCGACTGAGTTTCACAATGGGTGGGCTATGGGCTTGAAAATAAACATGTACAAGACGATTTTTTTTTTTAATTTCAAATGTCGGTATGATCCATAATATTATTTTGTCAAAGTCTGCCAATCAGTTTGAATATAATTGTAGTTCTAATTTTAACATATATTGTAATCATCGTTGATTGATTCTTTCATTGCCATGCCACAGTTCTTTCATTGCCGTGGGCGCTTGTTTCATTGCCGTGCACGCATGTTTCATCGCCGTGGCGCGAAATTTTTAAATCCTTATATCTCGTTAGTTTTTTAAGTTATCTGCTAGACATTAAGCAAGAATATATAAATTATCAAAAACTTTAATAAGAGCGTTTCTTTTTTTAAAAAAAGCTTAAGATTAAAAAAACCACGGAAATGAAGATTTTATAGGACCTGTTGAAATTCACTCAAGTATGTATGATACGTTTAGGGCTTTCAAGATACCGTATTTTTTAGTACCGGAATAAAAACCGATATTAGTGTGATCAAGACCGTGATCAGGTACAGTCGCGTTCATTAACATCTTGGCACGTCTAGAGTTCAAAAATATATGAACATCAAAATATTTCAGAATATTGTGACAACTACAAGCATTAATAAATTGTGATCAAGATTCGAATTCATTAATATGTGACCACTTTTTCTCAATATCATCTAAACAGCCAAAGGGACACTTTTATATGATCAACTTTATGATCATAATTATCTGAACAGTGTAAGATTCACAATTATGTCAGCTCACATGAATACAGTAATATCTAAACAAGTAAATGTAATTAAAATTCAACCTTGTTACAACGTCATAAAGATGGTTTTACTAGCAATATTAAAATTGCGTGGTCAAGGAGTTCGCAACATTATTTAGGCATCACTGGCTAGTTTTGCATCAAGTGACGTTATTAAAAATAAATAACTGACGAAAATGTGATTCATAAAAAATATACTATGGCACTGAAATACTCATTTCAAAAGACCTAAAAAGCATTTGCGCGGAAAACAATTGAAATACTTTTATTTCTATAACAATGTAAACTGGATCTTATTTATTCTAGCAAATAATTTACTTTCCTATGCATGTAGAGATAATTATGAAGCTTACCCTGCTCAAATATTATTAAAGCTAATACAGTATAGATATATTTTAAAAAGGTGATCACATATTATTGTCTAATGCAAATTATATATTATTGAACCTTCATATGAAGACATATTTTTGATCGATAGATTCGTAGAATTTATTGAGCTTATCAACGCTCACAATATTTTGAATCATTGGCAATGCCAACATATTATTGAACTCGACTGTACCGTGATCAGGTACCTAGTTTTTAACCGACTTTTACGAAAAAAGGAGCATGTTCTCAATTCGTCGGAATAGGAAAACGAAACAGTTAGGTACGCCAACGTAGTACATGCTCCTACGAAACGTCTACGCCAGCGTAGCACATGCGCCTACGAAACGTCTACACAAGCGTAGCACTTGCGCCTACGAAACGTCTACGCCAGCGTAGCACATGCGCCTGCGAAACGTATACGCCAGCGTAGCACATGCGCCTACGAAACGTCTACACAAGCGTAGCACTTGCGCCTACGAAACGTCTACGCCAGCGTAGCACATGCGCCTGCGAAACGTATACGCCAGCGTAGCACAACTCCTACGAAACGTCTACGCCAGCGTAGCACATGCGCCTACGAAACGTCTACACAAGCGTAGCACTTGCGCCTACGAAACGTCTACGCCAGCGTAGCACATGCGCCTGCGAAACGTATACGCCAGCGTAGCACATGCGCCTACGAAACGTCTACACAAGCGTAGCACATGCGCCTACGAAACGTCTACGCCAGCGTAGCACATGCGCCTGCGAAACGTATACGCCAGCGTAGCACATGCGCCTACGAAACGTCTACACAAGCGTAGCACTTGCGCCTACGAAACGTCTACGCCAGCGTAGCACATGCGCCTGCGAAACGTATACGCCAGCGTAGTACATGCGCCTACGAAACGTCTACACAAGCGTAGCACTTGCGCCTACGAAACGTCTACGCCAGCGTAGCACATGCGCCTGCGAAACGTATACGCCAGCGTAGCACATGCGCCTACGAAACGTCTACGCAGTGTAGCACATGCGCCTACGAAACGTCTACGCCAGTATAACACATGCGCCTACGAAACGTCTACGCCAGTATAGCACATGTGCCTACGAAACGTCCACTCTAGCGTAGCATATGCGCCTACGAAATGTCTACGCAGTGTAGCACGTGCGGTTCTGAAACCTCTACGCCAGCGTAGCACATGCGCCTACGAAACGTCTACGCAAGTCTACAATACTACTAACCCCGATTCAAACCACCAACTGTGCTATACTTTCAATTATAATTTGTCTCAGTACAAGTTAGTTGGCTTCTCTCTCACTCCTAACATTTTATAAGTTTCACATAAACACTCCATTCTTAGTTCCTCCGCGGCACTATAGTGTCTACATGACAGAATTCACGCACAAGTCCGGACAACCATTTAAATTCATAAGCGGACAAAGTCGGCGTCGTTCGTAAACTATCGAGGCACGCAACCGGTCTACCGTTTTCCATCTAATAGACACTGTGTTAGTGTGTTTAGTAATTTGGCTTAGTAAATAAATATGTAGTAGACTAGATACGTTGTATAGATTCTGGATTAGGATTTTGTTGACGATCTCGAAGGGTGCATTTATATTTAACGGATCCTACCTAATTTATTTTATTTTGTTTTTAAACAACTTTCAGAAAAGGAGGAGATTCTTGATTAGTTTTAACTATATTTTTTTACGATGTTACTATAAATGCAGTAGCCGACTGATCAATTGATGTTGAGTTGCGGGTTCATTTCCCGCACGTAACAAATATATTTTGTATGCAAAATTCAAATCATTTATGTCAAGTAGGCCAGCTGCAGGCACTTTTGAATTGTCATGAGACAAAATAAGGCAATATCACAAAAAAATATGGTGCTATAGTCCTAGTCACAAGACATAATAACTGTGAAAGTACTGTAGAGGCCCATTCCAAAGCGTAGATCTCTATGGAGAAGAACGGGCAAGAAACTCCATGTCGTATGATCTACAAGTGTTGGTTTCGGGTCTAATTGTACGTGTATGTGAGTTTATATGTCTGTAAACGCTTTCGGAGAAATTCCTAGTCAGGACAGCAATAACAAATGTGCTTATGTTTCGTAACAAAGTTTTTCGATAGGTCTCCTAAGGATTTAGATTTCCCCACTGAGCTGCGATCCAAATCAGCCCATTAAATAACTTCTTAGACGATTTGCATCGCGGTCCCCATAAAAATGGCATCTATGTCTACAAAGCAAAACAAATATCTACTCTATGACGACACAATTCAGTTCTATTTAAATACAGACACACCCACATATACGAAACTGATGTATGACCATTTATTTTTAGGCCAACAACAGACTTGCACGTAGCGCACGTATAAATAAATGCACTGTGGTCAGTGTAAACATGTTTTTAGATAGTTAATGATAACTGAACTGTTTAATTAACAATTAGAGTATCAAACTCACATCAACTATTTTAAACTTCGTCTTATATCTTCAGTACACAAGCCAAGTTCATAGCGGACACACGTTGCCGCGACGCCCGACGAATTTCTATTTATTTATACTTACAACTTTTCCGTGTGTGTTTCTTAGACTGTTTACACAGTGATTACATATTTTAAAGTGTATAATTCTTATGTAAGTATTCATTATGTAGACGATATGGGTATTGTAGGAAAGTTTTTAAATTACGCTTGTGTTTTCAACTTTTGACCGCTGCAAGTATATAATTCCCAGTAACCTATGTATAAATAATGGGTAGATTGGTCAAAACATTACACTTTATCACTCTAATGTCATTGGAAAATGACAAATAGATAAGTCTAAGCGTTATCATTTCCTCAGTGCAATGTTATGAACTTTGACTTTCTAATCGTGTTAGTTATTTTCCTCATTATGTAGGTGAAATTGGAAAATTAGTAACAATCTTATAATGCATTAATACGAGAAAAAGAATAATGGAAATAGAATTTTCTTTTTCCCAATAAAGCAATATTTATGCATTTATTTATTAGGGGTTTGTGATAGTGCACATCATTCATTGCAATACAGTAAATGTTTCCCCCTTTGTCTCTAACCCATTCAAAGATTGTCTTACTGTCAGCCTGTGTTATCCCACTGCTGGGAGAAACCTCTCCCCCATGACTTCCAACTTGCTTTCAACTATTTCGATCTAGGGTTATTATGAACCACTGGGCACTACCTACTTTATTTTTCTATCTCTTGCATCCCGAATCTTAAAGTCATAAAATTAAAATAGAATTTTGTTTAATATTAAATTAGGTACTACCTATCGAATATTCTATCAATCTGTTTTACTACGTACAGCTGTTGTGTTTTGACTCACAAAGATACGAGGAGAAACACAACAAACGTTGTTACATACGGGTCAACGACTTGACGCATATTTATACACATTGTCAGTAGGACGAGCAGTGCAATTTTATTTTTTTCCATTACAACGATGCAGTTAAGTAGATAGTCAGATGTTTTAGGTACTTTGTATTGTGGTATACAATAAAAGTAGTATGGTACTATAGTCCAGTAAATAGATGGAGTTTTATATATATAAAATGCTGTTTACTAAACACACAAAGATGAAACTTTAATCGCACTTTAAACGTCCAGCGTTTATGCGCCATCGTTTTACTGTGGACATCGCTCTGGTACAAACAAAGCGTTGAATAGGTAGTAATATTTTTATCATGCACACAGTTAAGGAGTGCAGTTCCCTGCCGGGGTCTGTATTTCCTGACAGCGATAACCTTGGGATCTTCAAGTCAAGGGCTTCACCGCTTACCACATTCGCTTACCATTAGTGTCGCCGCACACGAGCTACAGCGACGGCCACAAACGCCGCCACGAGAAGCTAGAAGCGACTAGCGTGTGGCGGCCACCGGCGTCAACCGTGTGCGGCGAGTCCCTAAAAAATGTATGAAAACTACAAGAAATAATAGGCGGCGTTTTATGGTCGTGGCCCGTGTGCAGGCTCCTTAGGCAAGGTAGTTGGTTAAACGCGAACTTATTGATAAATGAAAAATATCTTTCAAGACAGAGCATAAAAAATAAAGCTGTTGATTATTTTCAACCACCCTGTTAATAACATAAGAAACATCACGGTCATTATATAGAACTAAACAATTTATAGAACCTACCTTACGTAAGCTATATACATTGGACGTGAAGTAGAGAACAATGCAAATCCAAACACCACGAATAATAAATAAGTAGACAGCTATAACGTCTTCATGTTATTGTAACAGTCAAGTTGCAACAATTAAAGTTATTTATTAAACTACATTAACATACTCGTACAATGAGATATAAATTATAAAACAACTGAGTTACTGTTATCTTTGAGATACCTTGAATCTTCAGATGCTGTACGAAGATTCTTTTTATCAACTGCATTATAAAATCTCTCGCTATCTTAAGCCTTGTCTGTTTTATTTTGGCCTTTTTTTAGTTCAATTCATTGTTTTTCTTCGGTCACGTTTTCAAAATCGAAAACAGATAAAAGTATGTTTTCATTCGTGATATCTGCATGCAATAGGTTACTAGATGTTACCTTGCATGCATTGGCGTTGAAATGTCTCTGATCTCATGTTTATGACGTGTTCTATTTTATCCTCATAATCTTCAAATGTACGAATCAATGGACTATTTTTAAGTGAATTTGGAAGTCTCTATAAACTGCATTATGCCAGCCTTGAAGCTACGGTCTGTGTTTTAATTTTCAACTTTGTATTCGAGAGCATAATATTGAAAATCTATTACAAGTTCGTCGACTAGCTGACCGTAGAGTTTTATTGACGATAGAATAGCTGATTGCCCTATGCATCGTCAAATACAGACAAGTGTTGAAGCTAAATCGTACGTAGTGGAATTTTTGTTGATATCGGATGAGTCATAGTGTTTTAAGTCATTGTCTAGTCTTAAACGTCTTGTTTTGTTCTTAACGTGCGTCTTTTATTGGACAAAAAACAACCATACAATTTTTTGCTAAAACATTAGACTTAGTGCTCATTCACACTAATCGGTCAAAGACGTTTCGTGTTTTTTGAAGAATCGTTATTTTATCGATGACGACGTAACTATACCTACATATTGACGTTTCGTCTTTTTTCAAAAGCTTCAGTTTTAAATCCCGAATCGTTATGACGGATCGTGAACGGATATTTTGATGAATCGAGATAAAACTCGATTCCGTATGCATAGTGAATGTGTATCCGTCACTACGTATCGTCTTTTTTGACGAATCGTCGTTGACGGACCCAGTGTGAAAGAGCAAAAACTCCATTTTTTTCTACCATTAGGTAAGACATGGACAATTGCCTACACCATTAATGGTAATGCTTTGTACAATTACCGCTATCAGATATTTAACAGTTATCAGAACACTATCAGGTCATCAAAATGCCATTAATAATGTGGTGAACATTATTTAAATTATTGTTTAACTTGCAACAGAGAACTGCGCGTCTGTGAACCTTTGACATTGACCGTGTCTACAGAAGTTTGAATTTTAAATCTTCAAGTTATATTTTCATTCATCCCAGCAATATTTTGGGTCATCATGTCTGTTTGTTGCTTCTCAGTAGCCAGTTTAAGAGAGATCTCGATCAGAATATCATTAGCAGCCAGCAATTGGTCGCGACTTGCGAGTACTTTAATTAGTCTAATAATCGACTTCCCTTCTTTGTTTTTAACAAAACGAGTACTGTCTGTTAGTTTGTTTGTGGTCTTGCACTTATGTTTGTTTAATAAGAAAAAAAACTTAGACTTAGTATGAGCAATTGATTTAGCTTGGTTTGTAACTGTTTCATGCTTGATTTCAATACGATTGGCGTAGTCATCTAATATTTTGTCCTACTCATCGTTGCAGTACAAATATGTTGTTTTTTTTCTTATTTGATAAATAATATGGCAATCGTAACACTTAGCTCTCAAATAAATGTTATCCTCACTTTCCTACTCAACTGATATCTCGTTATCAACAAAAATACCCGTATCAGCTACTATAAACAACATTATATCATTAGAAAACATCCAGTCCTCCATGAGTGCAATACAAAGTCGGACAATGGTAGCCAAAAATTTGTTCACGGTGAATAGAACTTTAAATTCAGTGAAACAGAGTTCAAAATATGCAAGTGTTGTGATAAGAAAACACAGTGTATGGACCCAGGACAAAGTGATCAAGTCGCCGTACAAGGATGTTGAAATTCCGAATATTACGCTGAATGATTTTGTTTGGCAAAATCTGGATAAATGGCCGGAGCGGACTGCTTCTGTGAGTATTTTTTTTCTATTGAAGCATTTAATTTTCACGACATTATTAGATTTAATATACCTAGGTCATTGCGTTTATCGTTGTTAATATCATGGTAAAAATAAGTTGGCATATGGACAAAAGTAATCGAATATTTTTTCACAACAATAACACAATTCTTATTCTTAATTGTTTGTGAAACTGCATCAACCGTGAATATTCAATCCTGCCCTGATTCATTTCAGTTTGACAAAACATACACCATGTTTCCATCTCCAGTTTACTTTCATAATAATAATCCCTACATCATCCATCATTATATCCATCATATTGGTCTTACACTTCTTCTGATCTATCAACGTTCTTTGTAACAATACTTTTATTTTTAAAACGTGTTTTTCTCATTGAGCTATTATTACTACGTTTATAGACGACACCACGTATCACCACTGTGTCCCATCCAGGATGAGACAACGCGCACAAGTTCATTCAGTTGTTTGACAGCTCTGTGGCGTGCTCTAGGCACGCGCACTTATCCTGGATGGGACACGGTGGTGATGCGTGATGTCGTCTCTATACGCAGTAATAATAGATCAATGGTTTTTCTTGTTATTTTTGAGCTTAAATAATGATGGGGATGGCACAGTCGCGATGGTAAGATCTCTATAATTTTGAAGAGTGGTTGGAGAGGCGCCACGGCGGTGTCCTCACCTTTCACCTTGTTTACCGGAATCGAAACCCGAAACAAGTGTCCTTTACCGGCCACTGCAGTGGTAGGGACTGTCCACCCTGATCCATCAATTGCCAGTTCTGTTTAAGGGTCACGGTTACTTTTACAGACAGTCCCAGTACTCCACCATACTAAGCTACCAATCATATTTGGACCTTTGAACAGACTCGTGTATAATAATTATGTAAATAGTAAATACCTTCCATGTAATATTGTGTAAATGTGAAGTGCTTAATGTCAATCAATGTAAACATAAACCATAAATTTATGCACAGACGCCACCACGACAACCTATTACAAACTGATTAAATAGACAATAAACATATTTTCAAGTTTTAAAGCCATAGGATCGTAACGTAACGTCAACCACATAGACATTCGTAGATACAAAAATTTTTGCTGTGGCTTTTCGGCTAAACGGACGCTCGATCTAATGTCTGTTGAAACTACATAGTATTTTTGTGTAAAGATCCTTGTTCCAAAAATCAAAACTGTATTAGCCTGTAATTATGTATATTTTTGGGACATTGTGTAAAAATGATTGGAATCTATGAACAGACTATATTCAGCTTTCGCAAAATAAATTTTGAAATCAAGCAGTGAGCATAATAATAATCCTGCCAGGGTCTCCGTTACATAAAGGGGGCTACTGAGAGACAACGATGTGGATTTTAGTGAGCTCGAGTCTGACAGTCTCTACTCCCTTCCAGCTCTGCCCTGGGGTGGACTCATTTTGTGATTTTACAATGTAAAAAAAGAAACAACTGAATAAAATTAATGAAAAATTGTTAACTATACAAGGTGAATGACATTTTCATGACAACATTAGTAGATAGACCTACATAAACTAACAAATAACAATGATCTTGCAGGATTGATATCAAAGCCAACATGCCACAAAGATTAGTGATAGCTGCTGTGTGATAATTATTATCAGGGTGGCTGTAAATGTTGATATTTTTCCACTTGATTACGGTAATCTTGGTAGCTTCAATCGGCATTTTTTTTTATTTTATCTTATATTTTTGTTGCATAACAAAACGGTGTACTTTTGAATCCTATAGTTTAATTTATAAAAAAAAATCTGCAATTGCCGAGTTGCTAAGATGTCCGATGTACTGAAACCAGTGAATAAAAAACAAATCCTTCCTTCGCGAAGCGAATCCTCTGTTCTTATAACCCTCCACACACATAATATTATAACATGAACAAATTCGAATTCCAGGTCTGTGCCCTAACAGGCAGAGGATACACCTACGAGCAGGCGTTCAGGCTCTCCAACAGATTTGGAGCGAACCTCAGGACAAAGTTCAAGATCACCGATGGAGATACGGTTGCGATCATGTTGCCTAATATACCAGACTATCCTCTAGTTAGTTTGGGTATATTGGCTGCTGGAGGAGTGATAACCAGTATAAATCCTATTTATACAGCCCGTAAGTGATATTTTGAGTACCTTATCTGCATATAAAACGTGAAAAAGCAATGCATAAAGAAAATATCGCATGCGTCCGTCGACAGTCGTTGGACTGTCTAAGCAGGATCAACAGGGTAGACTTTGACTCAGTTAGAATCTGGAAATCTCTTTTCTCGAACCAGGATGGGAAGATTCGTTTGATAGTTTTAGCAACAAATAAAATGAGTGAATTAATTGCATTTCACTACTTTGATTTACGTGTGAATTTGAAATTTAAAAATTCGCTCTTCGCTGATAACCAGTAACATCAGTCAAATGACAATCGCCTGCAAACCGAATTGCTATTTGACTTTCAAATGAGATGCATTGAGCTATTACTACTACGTATAGAGACGACAAGACGCATCACCACTATGTCACATCCAGGATGAGTGCGCGCGCCTAGAGCACGCCACAGAGCTGTCAAACAATTGAATGAACTTGTGCGCGCTCACTCATCCTTGATGAGACATAGTGGTGATACGTGGTGTCGTCTCTATACGTAGTAATAAAAGCTCAATGATGAGATATGAGCTTTTCAGTAGTGTATGTCAATCAAATATTATACTTGTATAGTTTTCCATCATCGGTATTGCATTATGTTCGGGCCCTCTGAGGCTTCGTCATAATAAAACGCGATAACGCAATAAAAATATTCATACATTTACAATTTATTGATGCTGTCATATAGCTTTATGGAGAGATTAATGTCACCTGCTTACTATTGTTACTTAAGTAAGCAAATTATGATGATGCTAATTATTGTTTATTAACAGACAAACAAATCTCTTTAATTTCAGATGAAGTACAGCGCCAACTAAAGATGTCCGAAGCAAAAATGATAGTAACACTACCAGAGATAGTGCCTACAATAAGAGAAGCTTTTAAGATCTCCAAAATAAACATTCCAATAGTCGTAGTTAAAATGGGAGAGAATGGTAGTCCAGCTCCTGAAGGAACTGCTTTATTTAATGAATTAAGTGAAGATTTTCATACTGATAAATCTGTGTTGAAACAAGTCAGAAGAAGTGTCGATGATGTTTGCTTTCTGCCATATTCTAGCGGGACTACAGGGTTGCCAAAAGGAGTGGAGCTGACACATAGAAATATTATTGCTAATTGCCTACAGATTAATGACCCGCTGATTGCAATGCACCGTGAAACAACACGTGAGTTTCTTGTTCAATATTAGTTTAGTATTTAGATTAAGTCATTGGCCGAATGGTCCGTTCCGATATCTATGAAGAGATCCAACAGCCAATATCCATGAAGGTTCTCGTTAGGCTGTTGCTCTCGGGTTGGTCAGAGGCCTGATTCAGGAAGTAGTTGTCTTGGACACGGCGCACGTTGCTAGCAGGTGTCTTTCTCTGGAGCCCTGGAACTTTTGTTTAAACATTTAAATACTTACTAGATAATAGGGTATTTTACTGCATAAATAAATTGAAAATCTATTTAGTCCGTCAGTAATAATATTGAAAAATAATAGACACGTATTTTTTATTTTTTTTAATCAATGAATATTGGAAAAGATAAAACTCTTCCAAATTCGGGAGTGGGGGCTTGCGACGTCATTACGCTTGTAAAATTGTACCAACCGAGTGACGTTTTCTGATTTTTAGAAGCGTTGTATCTTCGTTAATTAACCCCCGACAGAAAAAGAGGGGTGTTATAAGTTTGACGTGTCTGTCTGTCTGTGGCATCATAGAGCCCGAACGGATGAAGCGATTTCAATTTAGTTTTTTTGTATGAAAGGTGACTTACCTGCGAGTGTTCTTAGACATGTTTGATGAAAATCGGTTGAGCCGTTTACAAGTTATGGGGGTGAAAGTGGGGAAAGGTAACCGAGGGTCTGCAAATATACTCGAGTTGGGTATCAAATGAAAGCGTACTGAAAGGGAATATTGATGACTTAATCAGGAGTACTCTTAGCAACAAAAAATATATAAGTATGTACCTATAAAAAGTATAAAATAAAAAATAAATTAAAAAAACCCCCGACCCAAAACCAAGTTCCCCTTAAAAAGTAAAAAATAATAAAAATACGTCGCGTTGGGAGACTGCAAAAAGACAGGAGATGATGAATAATTTGGAGCAGTCCCCCAACGCGACGTATTTTTATTATTTTTTACTTTTTAAAGGGAACTTGGTTTTTGTGGCGGGGGTTTTTTAAATTTTTAATTTTAGTTTACGTGTCAAAAGAAAAAAACGGGTCTAATATTTTTTTTAATAATCTATATTTCAGACTAATATTTTTTTTTGAGTAAAATACCCTATTACCTAATTATTATAAACGTGAAAGTTTGGATGGATGGATGTTTGTTACTCTTTCACCCAAAACTACAGAAAAGATTTGGTAATCCAGGTTATGAACTACCTATGTATCTGTGACATAGGTAGGTTATAACCTAGAATAAGACATAGATAGTTTTTGTCCCGATTTTACCTTCTCGTGGGATATTTTCGAGTTGTGGTCGAATGAAAATGAAGCCGATGGCAACAGCACATAATTTAAGTGTCTAGAAAATGTATAAAGAGATATTCTGCATCCTTTTTCATAGCTACCAATTATTTTTCTCCAGCTACTCATCAAGACTCAGTGATGGGTGTGTTGCCATTCTTCCACATCTACGCGGCTACCGTCCTCATGTTCCACAAGCTGTCTGTTGGTGCCAAGCTGGTGGCGTTGGCCAAGTTCCAGTCAGAATCGTTCCTGAGGACTTTAGAGAAGCAAAAGATTAGCACTTTGATGGTCGCTCCACCTATAAGTAAGTAGAAGATCGACCGAAGTTTGCCTGTTTTTGTTGATTACATTTTGCCTCTGGTGTTGCAAGCGTAAGGGCCGGCGCCCAATGCCAACCTGGTACGGCAGATTGTGCTGCGGCATACCCCGACGTTTCATGGCATGCTGTGGCATGGTAGGTTGTGCACGCCTCGGCATGCCAACTTTTCGGTCAACAAAATATAAAAAAAAACAAAAAGAGGAAAATAAGAACTTTCTGTTATTCATTAAAAAAAACATTTAGGAAAGAGATATACGTTTTAAGCAGATCCTTGCTCTATGTCTATACTTTTTACTGTCCTAGCTGTCAATGTGTGGGTGTACTTAGTTTAATAATAACTCAACAAGCAAGCCACACACACACACATGCCAATATTGTCCATACCCCTGTGTTTGTTTACAACGAGCATTTCGCGATTACTTTTACACAAGGACACTTACTGGACTTGTGTGTCCGGATTCTTTATAAGCTTGTTGTGCACTATATTAAACGTGTTCGGGTAGGTCTTTTGTTTACGAGTAAGAGGGCGTCATTGACGATTCTTCAAGAAGCACGATAAACGACAAAACTTTTTAAGACAACTTTGTAAGAACGTTATGGCGTATTTGTCATTAAATAACCATTTCGCTTTAGTTTGGCTTTAAATAACGTAAGAAACCTCATAAAGAAATGTTAAAGTCACATCGCAATCACGACCATAAAAAAAATTGTTAACTATAATAGACGTACTTGATTTGCCCTTTACAGTATGTGATATGGCAAAAAAGTTTCGAATATCAAATTCAAGAACGAACAAGTTTTGTGCGGACTTTTTATCGATTTACCTACCACTCGCACTTGGCCAGTTTTTTTTTTCATTTTTGTATTGGTTTGCGCACTTTATTATTAACATTATTCTTTATCAACATTATTTTTTTTAATCTGTTCCAGTTCTGATGATGGGTTCGCACCCGGCAGCCACTGAGAAGACATTCGAATCTGTGGAGTTCGTATGCAACGGAGCAGCACCACTGGCGGCCAGCGATGTCGAGAGATTCATTAACAGGACAAAAGTAAAGAGTTTTGCATTTTCTTCTATTGCACGATCTTCCAGGTTAAGCCATGCCAAATGACAGATGGTTACTCATTCACAGACCAACCTTGGCAAACGCGGCTTAGCCCGAAAAAACAGCCTGTCTGGCTGTAATTATTTGGATACGAGTTCCTCAGATAGGCAGTCTTTCCATATAAAATACCGATATTCAGCTGCATCTGGTTCGACTGGAAGCCGACCCCAAAATAGTTTGGCAAGGGCTAGGCAGATGATGATGATGATGATGTATTTCGTATTGGAGACCCAGTCTGCTATTTTCATAAATTGGTCATTCCATTACGATCCCATTTTCGCTAAAAGTTCGTAATCTGCTATAAATTATTTAGTCAATCACCGGTCTGTCAATGGAAGACCATTACAAGAGTAATATAATTGTTTTTTCACACTACTTGCTCGTAAATGTCATATTATACGTCAGGCAAACCTACTGTAAAGCATGACATTATTCCCCCTCGCTCGAGCCGGGAATAATATATGTACTGAATTTCATTATTCCCGTGGGAATAATGTGATTTGAATTTGGAACCTCAAAGAAAACCGTATGAAAACTTTCACCAAGGAGTAGTATCCGTAATGGCGGCCGCTGGCAGCAACAGCTGATCGCTTACAGTGGTGCCAACTTCACGTTCAAAGGTTGTCGTACCACACGTAATGGCGGCCGCTGGCAGCAACAGCTGATCGCTTACAGTGGTACCAACTTCACGTTCAAAGGTTGTCGTACCACACGTAATGGCGGCCGCTGGCAGCAACAGCTGATCGCTTACAGTGGTGCCAACTTCACGTTCAAAGGTTGTCGTACCACATCAAATTTCAAAAATCGAATTTATTTCCTCGCAGTAGGTGTGAAAAGCAGAGTACGCGCCTCGGGAGTAAAGCTGCCTTGTCTTGGGCTGACTTGAATCCCTCGCTACACTAAGGATTCTTAACTTAATTCCCTCGTTTCACTCGGGAATTAACACTTGAACCTCCTCGCTGCGCTACGGAGGTTCACCCCAGAATCCTTAGTGTCTTTTCGGGATTCAATACGCCCGTGACGTAAGGCAATGCTTTACTCCCTTGGTGCGTAATCTACTATTTAATGAAAATTTAATATTTATAAAATATCTTAAGGTGACGGTGATTGTCGCGACCAGATTGTTTATTTTTAGTCGCGTAATATTCACTTTTTCCTTTTTCACAGCACGAGATCGACTTCAGACAAGGTTACGGTCTCACCGAGACGTCACCTACGGTCACTCTTACTCCCAAGGGAGTAAAACGTTACGAAGCAACAGGCCCGCCAGTTGCCAACACAGAACTTAGAATTGTGGACAAAGATCTCAACAACTTGGGACCTAATGAGGTACGTGTGACATCTACATTTACCTATACTTGCATACTAATATTATAAAGCTGAAGAGTTTCTTCGTTAATCTCAGGAACTGTTGGTTCAAATTCAAAATTTCGCTTCCAAACGTCTTTTATAATGCGAACGTCGATGGAGTGGAACTCTCTGCCTGCGTCAGTGTTTCCTAACGCATACAACCCAAATCTCTTCAAAGTTAGAGTGAAAGGGCTTCTTCTAGGTAAGCTCGCTCTATCGTCGACCTTGTTTTTGTCACCCGGTTACCTAGACTAAGGTCAAAAGCACAACCATTGTACAAAATGAAAAGAAATTCCTTTTGTATTGGATACTTCATTCATGGAGGAAGTCTTTAGGCTACATTAGATCACGCTAGGAGCGGAGGGTGAACCCACGGGAAACAGTAATGAAATTTAGATCGCTATTAGTAGTTAGTATTTTTTTGTATGTGGTAGAATCATCAAATGAGTCCTGCCACCCAGGGCAGGGCGGGAGGGACTGTCAAACTCGTACTGACTAACTAAACTCCACGGTGTCCTTCAATAGCCCTTTACGTTCGGGGTCACAGTGGGGCAAAGTTATAAAAAAAAACACGAAATTTTTGTGTGAAACTGCTTATTATTTTCGAATTCAGGTTATCAATAATTCAATAGGTCTAATTACTTGTTCGTGTCACTAACTTTATCTTGTGTCCATAACTGATATGGAGTGGAAAACACCAGAAACGCGTTTCGTGATTAATACTAATTAATAAATAACTATGACATTATCGGTAGCTTAATGATCTTCAGTGAGTTTGCATTTTAGTAAGAAAGACGGACGACATTATGAATGTAAGCAAATGTGCATCGGGCATACGAGCGGCGAGTAAAGGGCAACTCGCTGTCCGACCATGGACCATGCCCAGATCGACGGCGCGTCGTGTTTCACGCGCGCCCCAAAGAGCGTCAGCACCATTACGGGGCCCCCTCTCAGAGGGCCAAACACTGCAGGGGTCGCGGGACTTATTCCATCACCGTGACCCCAGAACATATAGGGCTATTGAAGGACAACGTGGATTTTAGTCAGTACAAGTCTGACAGTCCCTCCCGCCCTGCCCGGGTAGGGAGGACTCATCAGACGATTAAAATTCTGTGAAACAATTGAGGCAATCTTATTAACATGCACACCTGCGCGATTATGATGCAGATCGCACTGATAATGTATCGATTAATATTCTAGGTGTGTATTTTAATCGTAGGTACCAAAACTAAGTTTTAACACGAATAAATGAAGAAAGAATGAATTTTAAATTGAATTATAACTGTAACCTATTTAGGCTACGGTCTCACTGGGGCGGAGGGGAGTACAGCGGAGAGCGATTCACCAACCACATGAAATCCACATCTCTTCTCCACTCAAGCCATGTGATTGGTGGTTCGCTCTCAGCCCTGCTCCACTCCATCTCAGTGGAACCGCAGCCTTATCCTGTTTGTGCGGATGTAGTTTCATTAAAATCAATTCAAAAATCATCGTATGAAAAAACTTACGACGCTGGCGTACTCGCTCTTAATTTCTTTTAACCTAAGTGTCTTACCAAGGATTCTGCTTCAAACTACGCCGATTTTGTCTGGTTATAATTATTATTAGCTACAAATCCACTCTGGTTTTTATTTTTCCTCCTTTCCTCCGCTCCTACGCCTCCCTTTAAATCAACCTTATACCCACCCCCAAAGGGGTCCCACTGCACTGGTTAGAATTCCCTAATATCAATAATGAACTATGCTCCAATATAATTAACTATTTAATGGATACCCTTGAGCCTATAAAATTATTGTGATCAAAAATTCTTTAACGTAATTACTCAACTGATTTAAATGACCGAAATCATATAAATTCTTGCAGACTGGTGAAATTCTCATCCGCGGTCCTCAAGTGACGCGAGGCTACAGAGATAACCCTCAAGCTAACAAAGAGTCTTTCACTGAAGACGGCTGGTTCAGAACTGGAGACTTAGCTGTCAGTGATGAAGAAGGGATCATCACCATTGCTGATAGGCTTAAGGAACTTATCAAGGTAAATATGAACTACTTTATAGACGATGGTGTTGATAAATACTAACTTACATCAGAGCAGCTAAATAGTTAAAACTGTTTTTGTGAATACGAAAAATTACAACATTGTATTGAAGAGTTCAAAAGTTCTTTGCTTTATTAATACAAGCAATGACATCTGTCAACTTGCATTGAACAAGCGTAGTGGATTATAAACCCACACCCCTACAAAACTCACAATATATACATATACACTTAAGTTTTTATTTCCTTTGTAAGAAGCAATCTCTGGAACAGCTGAAACAATTTTCTAAATTCTTGCACCAGTAGAATGCTACGTTATTTCAGGAGTGACAAAAGCTATAGTATTATAAATAATTGTGTATAAATTACGGTGATTGAGTTTTGTCTGATTGCCCTTTACTTTGTATTTTACTCGACTCTAAATCTCATCCAATGCCCACAATATCAAAAGGTCAACTAGCTCGTTGAGCTAGAATATTTAAAAATTACACTATGAGCAAGCAAAACCAATGAATAACACTTTTTCACAGGTGAAAGGTCTTCAAGTGCCTCCAGCAGAATTAGAATCCGTGCTCCGCGAGCATCCTTCTGTCAACGATGCAGCTGTCCTTGGGGTCCCTCATCAGGTGAAAGGCGAAACACCGAAAGCCTTCGTAGTTCTCAAGGACGGCCACAAATGTACTGAGAGACAACTCAGCGAGTTTGTTAACGAGAAAGTGGCTGCATACAAACATGTAGACGACATAACTTTTGTTTCAAGTGTTCCTCGAAGTGCAGCTGGAAAGATTCTTAGAAGGGTTCTGAAAGAAAAGTACTGTTAGTTAAAATAAAGCTTTGATCTAACTGAAGTAAACCCAGCCGTGATTTGGTCATGTTGATTGTGCCAACCAACATATGTATATGGAAGTGTTCAAAATTGCATTATATCACGTGACTTCTTTACGCATAGGATTCGCCTCAGTGTAGTCAGAGCTTAACAGGGTATAAATCAGTCAAGTTATTGTTGTTGTAGTTCTTAAGTTGATGATGTATTTTTTATTTTCTTGAACAGGTGAAAGATGCAATATATGTATTGATATTGTATTGTTGTGTATTAGTGGTTTGTTCTGACGTAAACATAAGTTTAATTAGTATTAGTATGAAGTGGAAATATGTAGAGAGGCTTCAAATAGCCATATTTATAAAACCAAATAAAGAAGAAATGTTGCATATTATGAAAGCATTTCCACTAATGATTGTTAAAAGCTTTAATATGTAAAAAATATATGAAAAAAGAACACGATTATTTAAATTGTATAAAGTTTAATTTAAAAACCTATAGCTATGTACTTTTTGGATTTATGATATTACAAACAATTAATAAGGATAATATATTATAAGTACCTACGCAAATGATTATAATTATTGTTCATGATGTGACCAAACGATCTTTCGAAATAGAACATTTTTGAATTTTTATTTCGTCTTTTTGTGACGTATAATCTTGTAAGTCTGTAATTGGTTTAAGAATATAAAAACAATTGTATAAAGAAAAACTGTTTTATTTATTTACACCTTAGTCACTATATTTTTACCCGACTGCGCTAGAAGGAGGGTAAAATTTTAGTAAAATAGCCTATAGGGTACTATAGGCTATTTACACACACACCTATGTTCCCAAAAATGAATAAAAGAATTTGATTTTGAAATAAATTTGAATTTCTATATTTTAAACGACTTCAAAAAAATGAGGAGGTTCTCAATTCGGTCGGTATGTTTTTTTTTATTTTTTTAATGTATGTACTTCGATTACTCCAAGGTTTCTAGTCCGATTAGTGTGATCTTTTTTTGTTCGATGCAGAATACTTGCAGTTTGGTCCCATAACAATTTCATCAAATTTGATTCAGTACTTTTTATTTTGTGAGTATTTTTATTAATTTCGCCTACTTGGATGACATGATGATCTTTACTTTTTGCGTGTTTGTTACGCGATTACTTCGCCAATTGTGGACCGATTTTCAAAATTCTTTTTTTGTTGTACTAGGGATCGTTTACCTTAGGGAATACTGCAGGTTTCATCGAACTCTGTTCAGCAGTTTTTGAGATAGGGATATTTATTGGAATTTTATTTTATGTACACAACATGGGCGATGTTAATACCGGTGCTACGGATTACAAAATTCTAGTGCACATGTAAGAAAATGATGTATTTGCCAAGAATTTGGGTTGAATATTTAAACTAAAAAGAGTAAAATAAAAATCTTTTTTCAATAAAAAAATTAACCGCCTTCAAATACAACCACAAAAAAGGGTAAAATAACCTACAAAATAACTTTTTTTTCGGAAGTCGGTGGCAAAAAGACAACGAATTAATAAAACAAAGTCACCGACTTCCGAAAAAAAGTTATTTTGTAGGTTATTTTACCCTTTTTTGTGGTTGTTTTTGAAGACGGTTCATTTTTTTTTGAAAAAAGATATTTTATACGTCAACAGAGAGTGCTCATCAGGCTGAACAACTCTTGCTAAGACGTCATTCCTGTACATGTTATAGTGTAGCTGGGCTCTTGGAGTTCCACATCAGGTGTTTCAGATCTTCAGATTTATTCTCTCAGCGGAAAATGTTTATGACGTAGATCAATTTTTGCTATCACACCATTTTTGTATCTCTAATAATTTAGCTGGTTTGTTGCGGTTCTGCGCCAGGTGTTCAAGTTTTCAACATAAATTATAGCCTATGTGTTGGCCAGACTTAATATCTATACAACAAAAAAAGAATCATTCAAATCCGTACTTTTTGAGTTTATCCCGGACATACATACAGACAAACAGATAAACAGACAAAAATTCTAAAAACTATATTTTTGGTTTCGGTATCGATTGTAGATCACACTAAACAAGTACTCTTTAAAAAAAAAAGAAGAGTTGGTTTCCGATGTACCAGATAGTTCATATTCACAGGATATGATGCCAATGATAGACTTAATAAGTATACAAAGTCTCAATGGAATAGCCCTAATAGTTTAGATTTTATTGACATCTAAAATACACGGATTTTGTCACTAATTCACTGATATATTGACACACTGACATACTGATCATCAAAATGTTTGGCTACTCCCTGCAGTGCTAGAGAGCTGAAATTCGGTATGTAATCTAAGTTTAGTATACAACCAACTAAAAAAATCATTACCCTATAATTTTCACCCGCCATTCCCTAAAATTGGGGGTGGAAGTTTGTATGAGACCTTAAACCTTATTCGGATGGAATCTTTGAACTCAAAAATCAAAATCAAATTTCAATAATCAAAATCAAAGTCGAAATCAAAAATAAAAAATCTAAAATCAAAAAACTAAAGTAACTTGCTAGCAACTTACAAAAAGAACTGAAATCCCACCAAAAACATTTCATGTAAACTGTTGCCAAAACGAGCACATAAGGTTTGTCCTACGAAAAAGATATCAGATCTCATGTAGAACCAAGCTTCTGAATCTACACGGCCTAACTCTAGCAACCGTAACTTCACAAATTCTACAAATCAGTAAAATGTATGGCTTGGCTGTTTCGTTAGTACATAGGTACTTCAGAAATTAGCATCACCTCCACAACGGTAGTAATCGACTATGCTAAGCCGAGAACAATCGTTCGATATCCATCTCGTAGCAATCGCATCGTAGCGCGTCGCGTCGTATCAATTGAGTAGCACTTGAGTAGAACTTGAGTAGGAATTGAATAGAACTTGACTAACTCTTGAATCGCTCTATAATCGCACTTGGGTAGCACTTGAGTAGCACTTGAGTAGCTCTTGTTTAGCACTTGGCTACCACTTTGGTAGAACTTGGGTAGCACTTGGCTAGCACTTGGGTAGCACTTGGGTAGAATTTGGGTAGAAAATGAGTAGCCCTTGGGTAGCACTTGGGTAGCACTTGGGCAGTACTTTGGTAGCAATTGGGTAGAACTTGAGTAGCTATTGAGTCGCAATTGAGTAGCTCTTGGGCAGCAATTGACTTGCAATAGAGTCGCAATTGAGTAGCTCTTGGGTAGCAATTGGCTAGCTATTGAGTCGCAATTGAGTAGCTCTTGGGCAGCAATTGACTTGCAATAGAGTCGCAATTGAGTAGCTCTTGGGTAGCAATTGGGTCGGACTTGGGTAGCTCTTGGGTAGCACTAGGGTAGAACTTGGGTAGCACTTGGCTAGCACTTAGCTAGCACTTGGTTAGGA
Organism: Agrotis ipsilon; assembly: GCA_028554685.1. NCBI lineage: Eukaryota > Metazoa > Arthropoda > Insecta > Lepidoptera > Noctuidae > Agrotis > Agrotis ipsilon. The sequence goes on from CM052956.1 coordinate 990,608, forward strand.
CTTGGGTAGCCCTTGGGTAGGACTTGGGTAGCACTTGGGCTGTACTTGAGTAGCACTTGGGTCGGACTTGGGTAGCACTTGGGTTGGACTTGGGAAGCACTTGGGCTGTACTTGAGTCGCTATTGAGTAGTTCTTGTGTTCCACTTGGTTCAGACTTGGGTAGCACTTGGGTAGAACTTGGGTAGCACTTGGGTAGGATTTGGGTAGCACTTGGGTAGGACTTGGGTAGCACTTGGGCTGTACTTGTGTAGCACTTGAGTAGAACTTGAGTAGCTATTGAGTCGCAATTGAGTAGCACTTGAGTAGAACTTGAGTAGCTATTGAGTCGCAATTGAGTAGCTCTTGTGTAGCGCTTGGGTCGGACTTGGGTAGCACTTGGGTAGCACTTTGGTAGAACTTGGGTAGCACTTGGCTAGCACTTGGGTAGGACTTGGGTAGCACTTGGGTAGCACTTGGGTAGCACTTGGGTAGAGCTTGGGTAGTACTTGTGTAGCATTTGGGTAGCACTTAGACTCAAGTCTCATATAGATATACGTAATGCGGTAGTCAAATTAGTTTTTAATAAATTCGTGCCAACTTGTAGTAATAAACTTTTAAAAAAAAAACAACATTTTTTACCGAAAACACTCTTAATGGAAGTAGTTGTTCCGGGTCTGGGTGATGTGAGTTTCTAATTTTGCAAAACGCACGTGGGTGCGTGAGTCCTTTATGGTGGTGGCACCATAAAGGACTCTATAAAATTACAAGTGTGGGGCTCTTTAAAAAAATAACAAAAATGTCTCACAATCCTTTTGAACATTTTAGGAAATAAGTCGACTAGTTTTAAAGTCGGTAATCTGACTGATAGTATTTTTTCGGTTAAGTAAAAAAACGCCTAACTTTGCGTTTGTAGACTATTATAAGATTACACAAAACCAAACACAAAAAAACTGTAAAATAACTTTTCTTTCGGAAGTCGGTGGCTTTGTTTTTTATTTCCTTGTTAAACATTGCTATACCTGTAAAATCTTTTTAAGTTCTGTCATTTTGCCTTTTCTTCTGTCGACAAACTCCGTTCTCCGATACGGCGTCACACTACGCACACACTTTGTTTAAAATCACCAAAAACCAATCATCTTGAAAACGTAAGATATTTTATTACGATGTAAAAATTAATTGACAATCATTAGACGCGCGCGCCTAGAGCACGCCACAGAGCTGTCAAACAACTGAATGAACTTGTGCGCGCTCACTCATCCTGGATGGGACACAGTGGTGATACGTGGTGTCGTCTCTATACGTATACGTAGTAATATACTGCTCATAAAATTAAAACTACTGAAACAAAATGAAAGATTTTTTATGGGACTAAATGACAGACAATATACCGCATCGAACAATACTCGTAACCATAAAAGTCACTTCACCTAGTCGTATAGTCGAGGAAACAAACATAAAGAAGTCGGTTAAGAATGCAGTCGTATTAAGAACCTAATCCTTTTTAAGTCAGTTCAAAAAAGATGGAGCCAGTCACTTCGTCAATATTCTTTTCCGGGCTAGCCGGGCTCATAAATGTACGCTGAAATTATTTTCTTATGCTATTTTCTAAGTTTAAGAGCTATGCTCGGAGTTTCTTTGCGGGATAAAATTCGGAACACGGATATTCGGCGAAAAACCAGAGTCACCGACATAGCTTTTAAAATTTGCAAGTTGAAGTGGCAATGGGCAGGCCACATCGCTCGTAGAACTGACAACCGATAGGGAAGAAAGTTTCTCTCATGGCGACCACGGACCGGAAGACGCAGCGTAAGTAGGCCTCCCACTAGGTGGACCGACGACATCGTGAGAGTCGCGGGCAAGCGATGGATGCAAGTGGCGAATTGTCATTCGGCGTGGCGGTCTAAGGCCCTTCGTACACAAGGCGACTCCGGTATCCGATACCTTACGACTTTGACATCCATCAACGCGTGCCTGTGTACGAACCTCTTGGATTTGTATTACAACAGTCGCTTGGATACCGAAATCGTAAGGTATCGGAGACTTGCGTCGCCTTGTGTACGAAGGGGCTAAGGGGGAGGCCTATGTTCAGCAGTGGACGTCTTCCGGCTGATGTTGATGATTCTCTAAGTTCAAGATACAGTTAATTATTATCGAATCGATGAATTTAGACAAAAAACGAAAAAAAAACATAATCGCGAAAAAACAGCTTAACACTTTCCATATTTTTTAAGGACGGGAGGAAAAGAGCGCTTCTACGAATTAAGTGTGTATATAAATAATTATTTGGGATTTCCTCAATGTAAACTGGGTGAGTAACAATTTATTTTCGCCATTTTCAAAGGCAAATGAGTCATTAGACTAGTCATTATAATTTTTCCTTATCGATTTAGGGTTCACGAATATGATTATTAAGCGTAAGTAAACTGTTTATTTGTGTTTTCATTTGAATGATAAGAAGACACATAATATTAAAATAACAACACAAATACACAACTTTTCGGGTATTTAACTTAAAAATTCAAATAAGTCGGTTAATAGGTTTATGAAAAAATATTTGACAAGAGTTTTTCCTTTTGTTACGTAAACCAAAACTGACAATGACACGTTACTTTTAAAATTGGCAAGACATCACAATCAAGTACAGTTTTTACTTGCTAGTGACGTCACGAGACCCCACTCTCGTATTTTGATGCGTTGTATCACGGGTTAATTAGATTTGCAATTTATTTTATGCCGTCAACTAATTTTGCGTGGCGAGAGACTTTTTTAAGAAAATTATTAAAATTACGCGACTCATAAGTTAAAAAATACGCTCCTCTTACTTCAGCCTTATTTAATTAAATAACGTCACATGCTGTAGGTATATGAGATGCCATCTAGCTGACTTCGGCTACAACAACTGCTATCGATGGATTTTAGAGTGGTTGATAGCTTTGATATGCTCTTTCATGTGCTCTCCAGTGACTCATATTCAACTTTTGCCTTAAAACTCCGAGCACAAATAAGTGGACATGTAAGAACACCATTGATGACTGCAGATTATGATTTGCAGGTGGTCTTTTTAGGTCGTCACGCTTCTTGTCCAATTGTAACCTTCTTGTATCTTCAAAGATGTAAACCTGCTCCCGTACATAGTGTCTCCAGTCGGGACTGCTGTTTATAAATGTTAATGAATAAAAGGCAACTACGGAACCCATATACTGCGCATGATGTGTCATACGTTTTTATTTTTGTTTTGTTATCAAGTATGACTCTCTGGATTATCTTTCTTAAATCTGATTTAGTAATACTGATATCTAGCTATCAGCGATTTATTAAAAAAAACATAGTAGCTGCTAATTACTATAAATATCATTACATCATTTTAAAAAATATAGTAGTCAACGACAGCAATACAAGACAGGACAATGGTTGCCAAAAATTTGTTCACCATTAATAGAACTTTCAGTTCATTAAAACAGAGTTCAAAATGCACAAGTACTGTGATAAGAAAACACAGTGTATGGACCCAGGACAGAGTGATCAAGTCGCCGTACAAGGATGTTGAAATTCCGAATATTACGCTGAATGAATATGTTTGGCAAAATCTGGACAAATGGTCCGAGAAGACAGTTTCGGTAAGAAATTTTCCTTATAATTTTCGTCACAATATGACTTTAATTAAATATTTAAGCATAACTTTAACCGTACTATAATCTACATGTCCTTGTTTTGGTGTAGTAAAATCATCAAACGAGTCTTGCCATGATGTCTGCCCTGCAGTCAACCCGAGGCCGGTTCTTGGCCGGGCGGCGAGCTAACCTTTAGATTAGTCGCCGCGTTGGCTGAATATCGTCCCTTGTTATCCAACGCCCTAGGCGTCTTCCACGGCATCTGAACCGTGAGGTGCAGGATGTCCTTTCCCTCACGTGTTCTGCCTCGTCCTTTTCGGTAGCATTACTGTTTAACAGAAGGTGTTGACTACTTCCCATTCTTTCTCGCTCAAAAGCATGGCCTCATCTAGTGCCAGATGCAAGAGATGCAAGAGGCCTATCGCCTCCGTAAGATTAATGGTCCACGCTAGCGGAGCAGATCTTTACCGTATACTCTACCATGCCCTACGGACAGTTCAAATACTGGCGGTAAACTGGCGTTTCCTCCCATTCAATGCGACACAGGTACCTCCCGAAACAACCGTATTCGGTGCGGGCCTGCGTTAGGCAAAATGTCACACCAGACGCGGGTGTCGCCTCCAGCCTACTCAAAGAAGGTTCTTAACATATGGCTATTATGGCTTGCTAAGTCAACCGTTTACTTCAAATGGTCTACACATTGGACCATCTGGGAATATTCTGCAGGTGAATCCAAGACAGAAACCTCCAGAAACAACCCTGTTCTGAAGGACATGCGTCAGGCGATAGTTTAGAATGCCAAGGCTTCTCTTCACTGCCCCAGAAAGGAGACTTACTGCCGTAATTGCGGCGCACCCACGGTAAAACCTTTCGAGCTTGTAAGCTTCTCAGATGCATACAAGTGATATTATGTCAACAGTGCTGTTTGAAGTTTTAATATAATGACTGACACAGCCAAGGTCATAATAAGTATCTACTTTAGGGGACTCGCATTAGGGTGCTCCCACATTTATAATCACGGAATCGGTTTAACCCGATTCCGCGCCGAAACAATACTGTACATACTTATCGCCGATCATCTGAAGACGAACGGCTTGTTTAGCCGTCGCGCGTTGGCAGACGTCGCGCGCCGCGTCGTCTGAGCCGAGCCGAAGCGAACGGTATTAGTAACACCCTTATTAGGCCCGGTATCCACCAAAGCGGAGAGGAGAGGAGATGTGTTTGAATAACCAATCAGATGTCACAAAAGCTTAGTGGAGAGGAGACGTGGACATCTGATTGGTTATTCAAACACATCTCTCCTCTCCGCTTTGGTTGATACCGGGCCTTACGAAGGCACAAAGGCTTTTTTGTCCGGCGTTAGCCGATTCCGCGTGGATAAATGTGGGAGCACACCTAATATAATTTGTAATTTCTTATTGTCGTCAAGGAAAAAGTTGTGTTTACTACTCTTATCTTGATGACTAATTAAGACTAGACAGCATAATAATTATTATATCACAATCGTCTGATTCACGCCATTCAACACATTCATTCGCCACGCGTTTAGTCACATATCATAATTAACTTAATGTACCAGATTAGATACAGCGGACAGTCTGATGATTGATATCTCTTTGACAATTAATACTTTGATTTTCCTGTTTGATTACAGTAATTTCTCCTATTTGAGCTAAAATTGTCTTAATAGGGATTAGAATAATTAATTATATAAGTAACATTTCTTTGAAAATACGTGAACCCGTTGGTGCCGGTTGTCATTTGTAGATCTTTGACAGTTTTACTTTTAGCCTCTTCGTACACAAGAACCGAAGTCGAACGGTTTCAGTGACTTGCGTCGCCTTGAGTATGAAGGGGCTTGGTCAGACGCTCGAATGTCTGACAACCAATGCTACCCAGTTCCTGGGTTATGGAGTATAGATAGGTAGCCGCAGTTGCACCCGTTTTGACTGAAAGCCGAACTCAACATGGTCGGGAAACAGCTACGAAAATTATCATGATGATTTAATAAAGCATGTCTTAGTAGACATGCTTTATTAAATCATGCTCTTCCTCAATTAACAATTTTATTTAAAATTCCAGGTCTGTGCCGCAACAGGCAGAAGTTATACCTACGAACAGGCGTTCAAGCTCTCAAAAAGATTTGGGGCGAACCTCAGGACAAAGTTTAACATTAACGATGGAGACACGGTTGGGGTCATGATGCCTAATGTACCTGAATATCCCATAGCTTCTCTGGGAATATTGGCAGCAGGTGGTGTGATTGCTAGTCTCAGTCCTATTTATACTGTGGGTAAGTGATCTTTAGATTCATATAACTTAAAATAAATACACGGTATTTAATATATTTTCTATTACCCAAAATCTGGAACTATGAAAAATGAAAAAGAAGAATTAACACTTGAGCCCCCACACCCAGAATCTTAATTGGTGTGTAATCTAATATTGTTAAAGTTGACGATGTTCTGTAAACGATGTTTATTGAATAGTCAAATCACGAACTAAAACGCGTGAAATTATAAAACCTCAGCAACCTATGGATGATGATGTATGTTACCACTAATACACTAACATACTTATTCCTCTTACTTACAGATGAAATAAAGTGCCTGCTAAAAATGTCTGATACAAAAATGGTCGTAACGCTACCAGAGATAGTACCTAATATAAGAGAAACATTGAAGATCTCCAAAATGAATATTCCAATAGTCGTAGTTAAAACTGTCGAGAATGGCAGTCCAGCTCCAGAAGGAACTGTCTTATTTAATGAACTAATTGAAGATGTACATACTGATGAATCCGTGTTGAAACAAGTCAGGAGGAATGTCGACGACATATGTTTTTTGCCGTACTCTAGTGGGACTACAGGGCTACCGAAAGTTGTGGAGCTGACGCATAGAAATATTATTGCTAATTGCACGCAAATCAGTAATCCAGCAATTGCAATGCACCATGAAACAACACGTGAGTACCTACTTGATACTTGTTTAATCTCTTTCTTTTGATAACATAATAATTATTATTTGCTTGTCTTGCAAATTGTAAAGTCATTTCTTATCAAATGCTGTGCGTTTTATCTTTTGATTGTTTTTCGTTTCCGTGTATAAAGCATTTTACAATTAACCCGCTTTCTTCAATTCTTTAACTTTGTCTTACTTTTTCCAGTTACTCATCAAGACACAGCGTTAGGCGTGTTGCCATTCTGTCACATATTTGCGTCAACATTCCTCTTATTCTACAACATGTCCGTCGGTCTCAAGTTGGTGGCTTTGGAAAAGTTCGAGCCAGAATTATTCCTGAGGACTATTGAGAAACACAAGACTAACATTTTATTAACCGTTCCTCCTTTGAGTAAGTATTTTTGGTCAATATATCCTTTCATACTACGTTTGAGGTCTGGGTCGATTGCCAAATCTGACGAACAATTTCTAAGTAAAGATGCGAACAAACAATAGGCTCGCCACAACACTTGCATAGTTACGAGAAAAGTCTCTTGCAGCAGTGGACATCTTATAGTTGATCTGCTTATCAATATTGCCAGGCCTGAATAGAGCTGTTTATTTGGTAACGGCGACAGCTGGGCCTGGTGTGTGAACAAAGCCAGTATTTGTTTATTACAGGGATTTTTTTAGGACCTTCCATAATTTTGGTCCCGTGTAGGGTGTATTGTTTTCAATAGATACATGCCTATCATTAGTAATCATAATTCATTTTACCTGTCATCTATTCCAGTTCGGTTAATGGGTTTACACCCGGCAGCCACTGAGAAGACCTTTGAATCTGTGGAGTTTGTTGGCTGCGGAGCAGCAGCTGCGGCCGCCAGCGATGTCGAGAGATTTATCACCAAGAGCAAGGTAAAGAGTTCTGCATTTTCTTCCACGTATCAGGTATTTCTTGGCAGCAACCTGGAATCAACTTCACTGAATAGCTACATTGTGATGAACTGCAAGATAGAGAGTGAGGAACTTATTTTTTTTTTCCCTTTCAGCGTGATATCGACTTCAGACAAGGTTACGGTCTAACCGAGACGTCTCCCATAGTCACCCTCAGTCCCAAAGGATGTCGTTATGAAGCAGCAGGTGTGCCAGTAGGAAACACAGAAATCAGGATCGTGGATAAAGCTCTCAAGAACTTAGGCCCTAATGAGGTAAGACTATAGAGATGGGAGGCCTGATTTGTACTTACCTACCCACTTTAACTCAAGCATATGAAAAGAACTATACAGCCATAAGTCTATAATTATGAAGACATAAACAAAATTTAACCTTGTAAAAATTTGGGATTATGTAACGTGTTTATAATCTGGATTACTTTATCCTGGGATTATTACCATACTCTAATTGTGTGAACGTGGGTTAACGCTAATAAATCATTATATCTAATTCTTTCAGACTGGTGAGATCCTTATCCGCGGTCCTCAAGTGATGAGAGGCTACAGAGACAACCCTCAAGCCAACAAAGAGTCTTTCACCGAAGACGGGTGGTTCAGAACTGGAGATTTAGCTGTCAGTGATGAAGAAGGGATCATGACCATTGCTGAAAGGCTTAAGGAAATTATTGAGGTAAATACTTATATCAGATAAAGTTTATACTGTTCTTAGAAAGATGCATGAAAATTATTTGTAGCTTCAGAAAGACCAGGTGTATAATATTTGCACACGGCGTACGTAGATATATGATTAGACGTATGAATGACCATGGGTGAAGTGAATTAAGGCTTACGTAAGGGTAGGCCTCTTGACCCCAATCGGTAGCAATTTTTAATCTTAGCGGAGATAAGCATTCGGCTGAAGTGTGTGCAGCCATAGGTGCTATATTTGTTTCTAAATTTCTCGCAGTTAGATGGGATGGGATTGGAGAAAGATAAGGCCCACCCGATTACCATGCTATCCGAGGTAAAATGGTAGGAAGTGCGAGTATTCCTTTATTATAATGGTGATTTTACTACAGCTTACTGACTTCTTTTAGTTTGATGTGATGAAAAATATCGAAATGTAGGCAAAAATTATATATTACAAGCAAAACAACTGACTCAATTACTCTCTTCCCTAGGTGAAAGGTCAACAAGTCCGTCCAGTGGAACTAGAATCTCTCCTCCGCGAGCATCCTTCTGTCAACGATGCAGCTGTCCTTGGGGTCCCTCATCAAGTCAAAGGCGAAACCCCGAAAGCCTTCGTAGTTCTCAAGGATGGCCACAAATGTGATGAGAAGCAACTCAGCGAGTTTGTTAACGAGAAAGTGGCTGCATACAAACGAGTAGACCATATAATGTATATTGATGTTATTCCTAGAACACCATCTGGGAAGATTCTCAAAAGGGTACTAAAGGAGAAATACTGCTAGGTGTAAAATTAAGAGATACCGGAATACTTTGGTATGAAGCTTTAGTTACTTTTGTTGTTAACATTTAAGTTTAATTAAGTAATTAATTTAAGTGTAATTTATTTATTTTAATGTTTAAGTTGTAAATAAAAATAATGAAATAAGTTAGAAATTGTTTTACTGCCTATTGGTTCTATTCCGTGATCATTAAAATTTCACTGTCAAGTCTAATATCTTAATGAACAAAAATATTTTGATGACTATCGACTAGAGTGCTTGCTAGAAAGATCGTGAAAATATTCGTAGTGATGTCTGGCTGAGTAAAGAGCAACTCGCTGTCCGACCATGTACCATGGCCGGGTCGACGGCGCGTCGTGTTCCACGCGCTCCTCAAAGAGCGTCAGCAAAATGATGGGGCGCCTCACAGAGGGCCAAAGCCTGCCGGGGTCGCGGGACTTATTTCCATCACCGTAACCCTGGAACATAAAGGGCTGTTGAAGGACACCGTGGATTTAATCAGCTCAAGTTTGACAGTCCCGCTCTGCTCGGGGCGGAATGAGTCCCATTTGATGATTTTACCACGATAAAAAAAGTGATGGTCACGACTTATTCGTCAACTCGCCTGCAATTAACTCGCTCGCTCGGGCGAGTTGGCACCTTCCGATTTTACCTATTTTTGCTGTCGTCAACTCGCAACTGACCGAAAAATGGTACAGTCATCCATAAAAGAGTTATAATAAATTAATATAGAAACCTACTTTATAGTATGAGGCGCTGTAAGATTTGAGTTTGAATATTTGAAAACGTACCCACGATATAGAAGAAATCCCAAGCGTGGGGCAAAGACACCTTGTCAACTATCTGGTATTTTATATTAATTGTATTTTTGTAAAAACAGTGTAAAATACCTATATACTATGAAGTACCTTTATTTAATGATTTAAATACCACCTTTTCGTGCAAGCCTAGTACTTTTGTGATAAATAGACTTTGCCCAAAACTTGTATGTTTAGACAGAACTGTTAAAATGAAAAACACTACCTTGATTTTATGCAGTCCTAGTACATTTTTGGGTATTGAGTATTCGCCAAAAGAAATTTTTAGTTTTGAAGACCGTTCGTTGTGCAGCATGAAAACCTTCAGCATGATGCTGTTCTCCTAGTACTTTTTGTTCTAATTCCTCATTTAATTTCGGCACCAAAACCTTCTTCATGATCCTGTTTTCCTGGTACTTTCTGATTAGATTTCACATTGAATTCTAACTTATGAGAAAAATCATTATGATATAAGTCTTTGTGCTTATATTTTATTAATGATCTCAAAACAACTCCGCCCCTAAGACCGACCCACTGGATCTCAATTAACCTACTTTACACGTTTAGTGTCATAAAAGTGTGAAGAAGGTTTAATTAAATTAAATGTTAAAGAGGAATGCCCAAAAATATATGGAGCAAAAACCCAGAATCGATTAAAACGACTTATGTGTGGCAAGGTAGAGTATACATACTATAACCCAAATTCAATGATAGTTTTCGATTAAACCATCACCAAAAAAAAAAACGTAACTAATTGACTGAACTTTTAAAAATCTATGTCTTGTTTAAAGCGGCTTTAGAAACGATATTGTTATGAATTGTGCTTGATATTGAGAGAGATTTGAGAGTAAAGAACATTTTCGTATCAACTAATTATATTTAAATCTATGTAAACATTATTTATCATCACTATCGCATCACTACATAGTTTAAAACAAAGTCGCTTCCCTCTGCCCGTCCCTTTGTATGCTTATATCTTCAAAACTCCGCAACGGATACTGATGCGGTTTTTTTTTTATAGATAGAGTTATTCAAGAGGAAAGTTTTTATGTATATAACATGCATGATATAGTAGAGATTGCAACCGTGCGGAGCCGGGGCGGGTCGCTATTGTACATTTAAAAGTGATTACGGATTACTATATAGCTATTAACTTAATAAATGAAAACAACTGAATACATACTACGTTCTTTTATCTTCTATCTATCTTCTCTTCTATCTATCTATCTATAATATAAAAATGGATCACAAAATGTGTTGCTAAGCTCATAACTCTAAAACGGCTGGAACGATTCGGATAATTATTTTTTTGTTGTGTCTGTAACCATTGGGACCGGGTTTTAGAGGACGAAAATCATTGTGTTCAACCGTGCGAAGCCGGGGCGGGCCGCTAGTTGATTATAAAAATGTTACATATTTTCTAAATCTAAAAAATAGTGGAGTGGGAAGTGATCGCCTCCTTCTGCGAAGCAGTAATGAAGGCGGGCCGCGAAAGGGAGAGGACAGCGACCTCCCTCCGCCCCAACCGCAGTGGTAGACACCTACGGCGTCGGACGTCGGCAGACGACCTCCGGCCACCATAGGCGCGGGCATGCGGACAGCGAGTAAAGGGCAACTCGCTGTCCGACCATGGACCATGCCTGGGTCGACAGCGCGTCGTGTTCCACGAGCGCCTCAAAGAGCGTCAGCAAAATGACGGGGCCCCTCTCAGAGGGCCAAAGCCTGCCGAGGTCGCGGGACTTATTTCCATCACCGTGACCCCGGAACTTAAAGGGCTATCGAAGAACACCGTGGATTTCAATCTGTACAAGTCTGACAGTCCCTCCGTGCTCTGCCTGGGGTGGGAAGCCTCATTTGATAATTTTACCACGATAAAAAGTCTAAAAAAATATGTTTTTTCTTTTTATTTACATTGCTGCAGGCCATAGATCAGATATTCTGCCAGTTATTACAACATTAACCAAAAAGGCCAGCAGAATATAACAATTCTATAAAGCAAGGCGTGTGCCGTCCTAGTTCTTACACAGAAATTGTTATTATGGTCCTGTCTTGTTTGCTTATGGTTTTCCGCGAAACTAATAGCGTATTTATGACCTCATATTTAAGGTCTATTTAGATGTTCATAAATTATTTTAATCGACTCTGGGTTTTTTTTGGGCATTCTTCTTTATAGAAACACTTTAGTAGACGACTGAAAATACGTCAGATTTTCACTTAGTTGCGAGTTGACGACAACAAAAATAGGTAAAATCCGAAGGTGCCAACTCGCCCGAGCGAGCGAGTTAATTGCAGGCGAGTTGACGAATAAGTCATGGTCACTATCTCAGTTCGACAAAATTAAAAACGCCGAATGCTCGGTGTTCTGTTACAAGTGAATGCTCAATTCTATGTATAAGCACCTTTAAAGTTTTATTTCGTGTTAAAATCGTCAAACGTGTCCTCTCACCTAGGGCGGGACGGGAGGTACTGTCAGACTTGCACTGACTAAAATCCAAAGAGTTCCTTCAATAGTGTTTTATGTTCAGCACTTTTAGGGCTACTGTGTCTATCATGCAGGTATACGTGATACTGAAAAATTACTTTCCCTGCCCTTATTAATTTCAGACTAAGTAAACCCTAAATAAGTAGGTATCTTATCTAGGAGAATATTGAATAATACATCTATGTTTAATAGTCGTGTAAAGACAGATAATAATTCCGATCATTATGTGTTTCATATACATAATCATGAAACCTAAGTAATACCATTGAACTTAATATAGTACATTTTATAAGTTTCATTATAACAACAACAAAAATATTAAATTCATAATATTAATAAAAATAGTGGTCCGCCCGCCGGTGTGGCAGCAGGGTCCAAGCTATCGCTATCGCAATAATCGCAAGCTATCAAAAACCGACACTGATCGGGGAACAACTTCCACACTCGCGTTTCGCAGTGTTCGCGTAATGATCGAAGGTTCGCGGCTGTTCTCACCGCCTAAATCTCTTTACCTACATAATGCATTATGGCAGTCAAACAATAGTATTGCATTATGGTAGTCAAACTACAGTGGCAACGCGACGAAGGCGACGAGATGATCTCGATCTCTCGCTCGTGGCTCGTGTCCGATGATTGTGTTTGGTCGCCGGTCGTCGTCGCGGCCCCCGGCCCCCGCCTCGGCAGTAATGCAGCTGTCGTTGATCAGAGAGGACGCGCGTCGCGACAATGTCGATCGACGACTTACAGTTAATCGAAACCATTAATGCTCACGAATGTCTATATAATACTAAAATTAACGATTACAAAAATGTTTCTAAAAGGAAAGCTGCATGGCAAGAAATTTCAGCTAAGTTTGGTGCAACAAGTAAGTAAATTCTTCCATTCTTATTTGATTACCACAACGTGCCTGTTTATAAATAGTGTTGTTATTTTAAGGCTCGTGTTCACGGTAAACGATTTGTTTTTTTTACCCGCGACTAATTACTTGCCAAAAAGTAAAAATATAATAGGTATAAACAATAACAGAGGTGTGATGTTGATATTGGGATTAGTTCAACGGACATGATAACAGATGGCGGCACTATCCAATAGAGGTGTGAAATATTCTCGACAGAGGGCAGGCTCTTGTATTCCGTATTTATAACTTTTTGGTGTAGCCATGTACTTCCTTTATTAGGACCTTTGAGGAAAGAGAAAGCCACAAATGGGACTCTAATCTCTGGATAAGTACTCCAGACACCTTACCAATTAGGCCGTTATTGCATGGTTATTGTTGAGATGCGTGTTACAATGATAACTGGCCAGGAGGCGCTGCGTTGTAGTAAACATTTCTTTGATCAAACAAAGCCGCTAGTCAGATTTGGATGCGATTTTCGGTGTTAGGTTCGGTTTTAATTGGTGAATTTTCTTAAATATTATGTTTGGATTTACGGTGAGAACTCACCAGGGGGAGCTTCAGTGAATATTAGTTTTTAGGGTTCCGTAGTCAACAAGGAACCCTTATAGTTTCGCTCGTCCGCAGCTTAGCTCAGAGACGCCCAGTACTAGAAAGCTGTAATTTGGTGTAAATATACGGATTTGTTGCGCCAAAAAAGTGGTATTAGGATTAGGCTATTATGATATAGACACGAAAGTGATAAAAAAAATGGGGGTTCCCCATATAATAAAACTTGAAAAAAAAAATTACGCGAGGGACAAACTTCAGAACAGACATCCAAAGTGGTAAAATGTGCTGCGACAATTGATTTTGAATAGTCTGTCCGTCTTATTAGAAAAAAGATAAACATCGGTTGAACACTTGTCTAAAAAACTGTCATCTGTACATTGAAATAAGGATCGTTTTGCAGTTACACTTTTTTTGGACTAATATTCAACAGTCGCAGTGTTCAATTTTTTTTTTTGTATTTAAAAAGACCGGGACATAACACACCGGATCAACTCGAGATGGATGAAATGGCGACAGGTCACCGGAACAACTTGCGACCCACGAATGCCTCTCAAGTTAAAAGGGAAAATATACATGTAGTATTGTATGGATAGGAATGCTGGGCTGTGAAAAAGATGGATGAGAAACGATTGCATGTAGCAGAGGTGGGGAGGAGATGAGGATTTTGACATGGATGTGTGGAGTGACAAGAAAGGTTGAAAGTAGCACCTGTCACAGAAAAAATGAAAGGAAGTCTTGTTATGGACATGTGATGAGCCCTCCTCATGAGACTCATGTGACTAAGAGTGTGATGAGTATGAATGTTGATGGATGGAGAGGAAGGGTAAGGCCAGAGTAAAGATGGATGGATTGTGTAGGGGATGATAATTAATGAAAAAGGAGTAAATGATATGGTGACGTCTGATAGGGGAGAATGGAAGAAAAAAACGTGTTGCGCCGACTCCAAGTGAAATAGGATAAGGGCAGGAAGATGATGATGGAAAAGGTGAATGTTATTGTTTTTTATCAAGAGCGTTATATCTATACATATAATAAAACTGTAGAAAAAATATTTTTGTACATTAAATAAAAACTCAAAAAATATAACCAGGGTATTAAAGGACAACCAATAGAACCCATTTCTAGCATTTTTAGAATTTTTGTCTGTTTATCTGTTTGTCTGTGTATTTGTCCAGGTATCACGTAAAATATACGAAATTAATGTAGATAACTTTTATACACAACGATTAAGCGTAACTTGGAGAGGAATTTAGTTTTTGTTTCATTGGAATCGGTTCAGTCTATCAAAAGATATTTGAATTTAAAGTGTTTCAGAAGTTTTTTTGGTCTCACACATTGATTTCGTACGTCAGTCGCGCGATCTAACTTCGAATAGAAAAACTAGATTATTCAAATAACTGGAATGGACTGGAATGGACTGGAATGGACTGGAATGGACTGGCATGAATTAAGCGCTTCGAACTAAAAAATACATTGTTCGATTCCGACATCCACGCGAACGAAGTTGCGGGCACAGCTAGTGTATTAATAAAACTGTATTTTCTAGTTCCAGACTGCAAAGCTAGATGGAAAGAATTGCGATGTTCTTTTTTGAACGCAATAACTAGACGAGACAGCACTTCTACGAAACTTTATAGAAAATGGAAATATGAAAATGAAATGAGTTTCCTATTACCATTCATGTCTCGAAGTCCGTGGAATAGACTTTCTAATTACAATACTGAAGACTACAATCAAGGCGATAACTGCTCAGTATCCCAATATTCGGATGAATGTTCTAATGAAGAAACAAAGGCAGGGAGAGGAATAAAAAGAAAACATCAACACCTAGAAGATATAATTCAAGAAAAAAGACAGTGCGTTGATGAATATAGTAATGATTGTAATGAAACAGAGAAAACAGACTATTACAATGAAATACTGCAGTTAGTGAAGGACAAAGTAAAGAATAAGAAAGAAAGGAAAGACGAAATTGATCTGCTTTTTGAAAGTTTGGCGAAAGCAGTCAAGCTGTTACCAAAATCAGAACAAATTGAATTGAAAGTGGGTATAACTTCACTTGTATATGAAGCTCAATTGAAACATGGAAACTAATAATTAAAACTAATTTTTCGTAAAAAATATCATCTTTTTTTCAATAAAGTCTACCTAACCCTCCTGTTACCTCATTCAAATGTAGAGATTTTATCAGAAAAGTGAGATAATAGTTATTTGAACAATTGTCTCAATGGATCCCAACATCGTAATCTCGAAATATTATGAGGTTATCCCCTTTTTCTTTATCACGGAATAGAGCCAAGCGGCAGTAAAACAATTTCTAGCCTATTTAATATTTATTTACAACTCACCTCAACTTCAACCAAAAAATAAATAAATTACAAAAATTTAAACACCAAAAGGAACTTACGTATCTCTTAATTTTGGACCTAGCAGTATTTCTCCTTCAGAACCCTTTTGAGAATCTTCCCAGATGGGGTTTTTGGCATAATATCAATATATATTATATCGTCTACACGTTTATACACAGGCAATTTCTCGTTAATAAATTCTCTGAGTAGCTTCTCATTACATTTCTGGCCATCCTTGAGAACTACAAAGGCTTTCGGGGTTTCGCCTTTCACCTGATGAGGGACCCCAAGGACAGCTGCTTCGTTGACAGATGGATGCTCACGGAGGAGGGATTCTAATTCCACTGAACGGACTTGTTGACCTTCCACCTACGAAAGGGAGCAATTGAGTCATTTGTTTTACTTGGCGTTGTGTCGAATTTTCGTATTTTTTAATACGTCTAATCAAAAACAGTAAGTAACTAGTAAAATCACCATTATCATTAAAAAATTGTCGTACTTCAAACCACTCGGCTAGCATGGTAAACAGATGGACCTGATCTTGCTCCAGTATACCTTCCCATCTAACTGCAAGAGTTAAGAAACCAAAAGTGCACCTATGCACAGTGCACACCCTTCAGCTGAAGGCTCATCTCCGTTAAGATTAAAAAATTGCTACCGATTGCAGAACGCAGGCCTACCCTTACATAATGCCTTTCACCTAGCACATGGTTATTCATACGAATAATCATACCTATACGTACGCCGTGCGCAAGTATTTTGTACACCTGGTCTTTCTAAAGCATCTCTCAAATAATTTTAATGTATATACTTCTAAGAATAGTAAAAACTTTATCCCGTATATTTACCTCGATAATTTCCTTAAGCCTTTCAGCAACGCTGATGATCCCTTCTTCATCACTGACACCTAAGTCTCCAGTTCTGAACCAGCCGTCTTCAGTGAAAGACTCTTTGTTAGCTTGAGGGTTGTCTCTGTAGCCTCGCATCACTTGAGGACCGCGGATTAGGATCTCGCCCGTCTGAAAGAATTTAAAATAATGATTTATTAGTGTCAGCCCACGAGTTCACACGATTAGAGTTTGGTCATTTTGCCACGATAACGTCGTAATACATTAGAAAAATCTGAGGTGTTAATCCAGATTATAAACAAAAATAAAGAATAACAACAACAAGCATCTAACATCTAAATTTTTACGCGGTTTTATTTTCTTTATGCCGTAAAAAAGAGTCGTGGCTTAATGGTTCTTTTAGTATGCTTTAGTGAAAGTGCGTAGGTAAGTATGAATCAACCTAAAAAACCCCCATTACTGGCCCCACGCAGGCCCTTTTATCTATAGTCTTACCTCATTAGGGCCTAAGTTCTTGAAAGCTTTATCCACGATCCTGATTTCTGTGTTGGCAACTGGCACGCCTGCTGCTTCATAACGACATCCTTTGGGAGTCAGGGTGACTATTGGAGAGGTCTCGGTTAGACCGTAACCTTGTCTGAAGTCAATCACACGCTGAAAGGGAATAAAATGTTAAGTTCCTGAATTCAATCTCAATTATATTAAGTCAGGTAAGAAGGATTCTGAAACTTCTCATTTCTTGGTTGAAGTAAGTATCTACAATCATACGCATAGCCAAGGACCGATTTTTTCGTGAATTAGTTCTTGCACTGTATGGCCTCCTCATGCTTAAACCTTAGTTATTTCTGTAACTTTCGCGAGTCTTAACCAGATTTTCCCCTCAATTTTCTAAATGCCGTCCACCTTTCTGGTAAACCCCTTTTAGTTTGCAATCAGTGCTAAAATGTTAACTACTGTTTCTTATCTAATAAGTGAAGGTGATTTCAGGTTGCTACCGAGAAATATACTGTCTAATACATAGAAGAAAATGCCAAATTCTTTACCTTGGTCCTGTTGATGAATCTCTCGACATCACTGGCGGCTACAGTTGCTGCTCCGCAACCAACAAACTCCACAGATTCGAAGGTCTTTTCTGTGGCTGCCGGGTGTAAACCCATTAACCGAACTGGAATAGATAACAGGTAAAATTCGTAATTATCATTAATGATAGGTAAACAAGATTTCAGCTTCTGGATAAGTACTCCAGACGACTTACCAATTAGGCAAGCGTAATACACTCGTTTGAAGCTTGAACCTTTTATTCCCTTGTTTTTAAACGTTTTATTTAAAACAATACGCCCTACACGGGACTTAAACATAACTCATGAAAGTTCTAAAAACTTCCCTGTAATCAACAAATACTAGCTTTCTTACAATAACATTCGAAAACGCAAAAACAATTCGGGAGTTAGAAAATTTTCATCTGAGTTAGGAATCGATTCCATCAACGAGAAAGTATATTAACTTAAAATACTTACTCAAAGGTGGAACGGTCAATAAAATGTTAGTCTTGTATTTCTCAATAGTCCTCAGGTATAATTCTGGCTCGAACCTTTCCAAAGCCACCAACTTGAGACCGACGGACATGTTATAGAATAAAAGGAAGGTTGTCGCAAATATGTGGCAGAATGGCAACACGCCTACCGCTGCATCTTGATGAGTAGCTGGAAAAGTAGAACAGAAAGCTAAAGAATTGAAGAATGGCTTAATAATAAACGGTACAGAGGAATAATTAAAAGAGCACATTTGATTAGAAATGTCTTTCCAATTTGTGCCGGTTGTATGTTATATGGCAATGCTACTTAATGTTTTTTTCAAAGAAAGAGATTAAAATAATATCAAATACTCACGTGTTGTTTCATGGTGCATTATAGTTAATGGATTACTGATTTGCGTGCAGTTACCAACAATATTTCTATGCGTCAGTTCCACAACTTTCGGTAGCCCTGTAGTCCCACTAGAGTACGGCAAAAAACATATGTCGTCGACTTTCCTCCTGACTTGTTTCAACACAGATTCATCAGTATGTACATCTTCAATTAGTTCATTAAATAAGACAGTTCCTTCTGGAGCTGGACTGCCATTCTCGCCAGTTTTAACTACGATTATTGGAATATTCATTTTGGAGATCTTCAAAGCTTCTCTTATATTAGGCACTATCTCTGGTAGCGTTACTACCATTTTTGTATCAGACATTTTTAGCAGATGCTTTATTTCGTCTGGAAGAAACAGGAATGAGTATGTTAGTGTGTTAGTGATAGCAATCATCATCATCCACAGGTTGCTGAAGATTTATAATTTCATGCGATTTGGTTCGTTAATTGACGATTCATCACACATCGTTCCGCCCCCTTAGCCCAAAATATAAAGACAAGGGGACCTCTGTGCTGTCATTTACTAACAATATTAGATTATACACCAAGGGGATAGAGTAGTGCCTTACGTCACGGGCACACATCGTTTACAGACTGAAGTGAGAAAATAAGCTGCCTAAACGGAACATCGGCGTGTATTTGTAGCTGAGACAGAGAAAACAGTCAGTGAGTCTCATCTCTTTTGTATTTAACTTACTTAATAAGATTTATTAAGCGACTGTATGCAGGATACTAGCTATCAGGTGGTTAGTGCTCTGCTTCAGGGTAAAAAACTTCCTCAAAATGCGAGCTGTATCGAGGAGTACACCTTTCTGGCTTCATTTTATGTAATGCGAATCTAAAAGTTACTTACCCAAAGTGTAAATAGGACTCAGACTGGCAACCGCACCTCCTGCTGCCATTGTTCCCAGAGTAATAATAGGATATTCAGGTATGTTAGGCAGCATGACTCCAACCGTATCTCCATCGGTAATCTTGAACTTGGTCCTGAGGTTCGCTGCAAATCTTCTGGAGAGCTTGAACGCCTGCTCGTAGGTGTACTTTCTGCCTGTTACACCACAGACCTGGAATTCAAATTTGTTAATGGAAGAAGAGCATGTAATAATTGATATGATGTACTTAATCAACGTCATCATCTACGTAGCCTTTTCCCAACCATTTTCAGTACCCTTAGCACGAGTTGTCAGTATTTGAGACGTAAATTAGTAAACTTGAACTTTGACAAATTCAAATTGACAATTTTCAAGAAAAAAATGAGTTCCTTCTTCGCACACCAGAGGCGCTGTTCCATTTTTTCATACAAGAAACGCTGTAAATACTGGAAAGACGCTGTAAAGTAAAAGAGTGAAAACTCGTGCTAAGGGTACAGGTCGGCAGAGTCGAAAGGGGTGCAGCTGAATTATCTTTATTTTACATATTGTGTAAGATGGAAAACTGCACCATTACTGACTCCACCATTTATTCAATAAAATATAACGATCATCTTGCAACTTGAATTTACCGGTCATGTCAAATCACACCGCGCTGACATACGTCACCCTGACTTGTCTCTGCTTGCTCCACTAAGGCCGTTATCATACTAGCGGTTTGGAAGCGGCTGCGGAGCGGAGCGGACGCGCAGCGCATCCGTCGCGAACACGCCGCGCATCCGTCGCGAACACGTCGCGGACGCGTGGCAAATGCGTTACGTTTTCGTCGCATGTTTGTACACTCAGTAACAAAATGGATTCCGACGAGGAAACATTGCTGTTGACGTTATTACTTCGAAAACGTCGAAAATGAAAAGGAAAGCATCGACGAATTTGGAAAGATCCATTATTAGATTAGGCTGAGGAATTTTTCGCAGAGAGTTATAAGCAATATTCATGTTTTGGTGAAAAAAAACTTTTCGGCTAAAAAAAAATTTGGATGATTATGTTCTATAATCTGTATCACCTACTCTTATCATATTATGCAAAATTTCAGCGCTGGAGGAATTTTTCGAAAGTCTTCATACAAAAAATTCCTCGTTGATCTGAAGTGGGGCGGACGTTTTGGCGTTTGTTCGAGGCAGTACAAAATGGCGTCCACTTTGCTGTTCGCGGCGATCCCGTTGCGCGTCCGCAACGAATTCGCTGCGCAGCCGCGGCGTGTTCGCAACGCATTCGCTGTGCGGCCGCTCCGCCCCGCAACCGCTTCCAAACCGCTAGTGTGATAAGGCCCTAAGGATGACCACGATGCGTAGGGTTGGGATTCCAGTAACCGATTTACGTTTATTACATGGAAAGGCTGGTTTGAAAGGAAACCTTTTTTTAAAGTGGTAAAATCATCAAATCTAATGAGTCCTTCCACCCAGCAGAAGGGGCTGCCTAAGTACACTACACAACTCAAGAACTGGGTAGTATGGGTTGTCAGACTTTCGAAGTACTGATTAAGCCCCCTCGTACACAAGGCGACGCTAGTCACTGAAACTGAGTTCTTTTCAAAAGTAAAACTGCCAAAGATCTACAGATGACAATCGGGAACCAATATTAGCTTCACGTCTTTTCCGAGAAGCGGAGGACACTCGATATGATAGATGGGTCACCGCCATCAACAGGCCAACTTAAGCAAGCGCGTCTATATCGAAAAAACGGATAAAATTGAATGAATGGCTTTACTATAATAATTAATTAATCTAATCTCGACAACTTTACTTCAATTAGGAGAGATAACTGTAATCAACAGGAAAGCATTATCAATTATTAGACAATCTGCTATCTCTAATCCACCTGGGACACTAAATTAATTATGATAGGTATGGAAATTAACGGTGTGAATCACGCGAATTGATATTTATGCTGTCTAGTCTTAATTAGTCACCAATATAAAAGTAATATATACAAAATGATATTAATGGGAGACCTCAAAAGTGGATACATATTATGGTCGTCGCTGTGTCGTTATAGTCGTTATGAATAGTCTCAAAACTTGAAACAGCACTTACATGGATACCCTAACATGCATCTGAGAAATTTACAAGCCCGATAGGTTTTGCCAGGGCACGCCGCATTTACGGCAGTTTCTCTCCTTTCTAGCGTACTGAGGAGATGCCATGGCATTCTCACCTTTCGAGAGGTTTCTGTCTCATTATTCGCCTGCAAAATACTCCCAGGTGTCCAATGTGTAGACTACCCGGCGGACACGATGAAGTTCTTCCTCGCTTGAGCGGACCAGTACCTTTTCCTTCTGAAGGCGAGAGGCAGCAGTATCCTGGCTGGTCGAGCGAAGGGGCATCGAAAAAGACTGCCGAACCCTTGAGGGAGGGGTTTGCCTCCTCTTCACGCCCCAGCTACCTTGACAGACGCCCAGGGCGAGGATCATGAGGCGATTTCTGAATTTACGAGTTATCCATAACTCTAACTTAAATTCATAAATCGCCACATAATCGGCAACTAGTCGTCCGATCATCATCAGCCTATAATGTTCCCACTGCTGGGACACAGGCCTCCTCTCTGAGAGAGTGAGTGAGCCATAATCCACCACGCACGCGGAATTTGCGGATTGGTAGATATCACATAATCTTCGAATTTTTGGTTCCAGGACATGCCTGTTTCCTCAAGATGTTTTCCTTAACCAGTTTGAGAGCAGTGGTGATGAAATAAATTACACAAAATAATGCACCTGGCGGGGTTCGAAACCACGACCTGCAACTCCTAAGTCAGGACCGATACCACTGGATCACCACTGCTCTCATCTCGTCGTCCGATCACTCACATCAAAATCATTCAGTACTAAAGCTGCTAAAATTGCTTGATTTTGATTTCTTTTTCTACCTAAGATAAAAAGTTCTTCCATTTAAAGATAATAAAGTAACTGATGGAAGGCATGTGTTGCTTGGGCAAGCCGCAATAGCATCATTAGCACCCTTCTTTCAGGAGAGGCTGGAGAGACGATAAAACATCGTCACCTTCTGCCTAACGCAGGACCTCCCCGAACAAAGTTATTTCGGGAGCTACCTGCGTCGGATTGGGTGGAACACCGCTGTGTTCTCATGGAGGCGATAGGCGGTACCGAACTCTTGCATCTGGTATAAGATGAGTCCATGCTTTTGAGCGAGAAAGAATAGAAAGCAGTCAACACCTTCTCTAAACAGTAATACTACCGAAGGACGACGCGCAGAACACGTGAGGGAGAGGACGTTTCCATCTCACGTTTCAGCTGCCGCGAGAAAGGTCTAGGGCGGCGGATATAGAGCCACCAAAATAATGGCAAGTAGATTTTAAGGTTAGAGTTATGCTTAAATAAATTTTAAAGAAAAGTTCTTACAGAAACAGTCTTCTCAGGCCATTTGTCCAGATTTTGCCAAACAAAATCATGCAGCAAAATATTCGGAATTTCAACATCCTTGTACGGCGACTTGATCACTTTGTCCTGGGTCCATATACTGTGTTTTCTTATCACAGTACTTGTATATTTTGAACTTTGTTTTAATGAATTGAAAGTTCTATTGACGGTGAACAAATTTTTGGCAACCATTGTCCTGCCTTCTATTGCTGTCGTTGACTACTACAGTTCTTAAATTATGCAATGATATTTATAGTAATTAACAGCTATTATGGGTTTTTATTAAATCGCAGATAGCTGGATAAATAGATAATATCAGTATTTCTAAATCAGATTTAAGAAAGATAATCCGGAAATATATACTTACATGATAATTATCAAACTAAAAATAAAACAAATGACACGCCATGCGTAATGTAGGGTTCCGTAGTTGCCTTTTATTTACTAAACTGCCACAATCTAAATAACCATTTATTTAGAATTTTGAAAAATAATAGAAACGTATTTTACTATAGTCTACATTTCTTTTTCATTTCTCCTTTCACGGGTCTGCTGGCAGAAATTTCTATAGAAATAAGCAGCACCCTTGTACCGAGTTCTGTCTTAATTATCCTGTGTTGTATTTTGTGTGTACATAAATAGGAAAATAAATAGTAGTAAATAGTATTTTTTTCTTTTGTAAAATCAATGAATATTTACCATAATATAAGGCATCCATTCGAGGGTACGGCTCGTGACGTCACTAGCAAGTATAAACTGTACTTGTGACGTTTTGCCAATTTTAAAAGTATCGTATCTTCGTCAATTTTGGTTTATGTAACAAAAGATAAAATACGTGTCAAATATTTTTTCATAATATAACTGACGGACTAGATTTTTTCAGTCAAAATACTTTATTTTTCAAATGACAACAGAATTAATTACGCTCAATACCTACTCATATTCGTTAACCCTAAAGATAAGAAAAATTATGAATGAGTCTACTACTCATTCATAATTTTTTCTTATCTATTAGACACTGACTCATTTCCTGTAAAAAAAACGAAAAATAAATTGTTACTCATCCCAGTTTATTGAGGAAAAAGAACTATTACTACGCGCACTTATGTTTTGAGAGAGCTCCTTTCCTGACGTCGGCGTCGGGGCGTCGCACGGTGGGCTGAAAATCGGCTTTCATAGACTTAGGCATTTTATTTTGTAAGTGCCAGTTTTTATGCCGGATATCACTTCTATTAGTTATAACAATATACAAAAATGACACCAGAATTGATTCTGCACAAAAACGAAGGAATTATAATTTTTTTACGAAAATTTTGTATGGAGCTAGTATGAAAAATCGAAATATCTCTAAAACGGCAAGGATAACCGTAATATCCTTATAGGGAGTTATAGTACTAATTATTTGTGATTTTTTGACATAAGTTACATAATGGTTGTGAATGCCGTTTTTTTTAAAAAAATCGTCAAAATATTTTCATTTATTTTTACATATGAAACGTTCCTTTTAGTGTTAAAGTTGAAGATATCAGAGCTTTAACAACTCTTAACATAAAAAAGCATGACCTCTTTAGACCTGAAGGACTAGACAGAAGTGAAAGAAAAGTTATTTTGTAGGTTATTGTACCCTTTTTTGTGGTTGTTTTTGAAGAGGCGGTTATATTTTTTTTGAAAACTCGGTGTAATCGATGTACATACATAAAAAAAATACCGACCGACCGAATGGAGAACCTCCTCTTTTTTTTAAAGTCGGTTAATAAAAAAAATGGACTGTATATACACATACTTTTCATTGAAAGGTAATTTAAATAAAACAGAAGTAACAAAAATAATATCAAAGTTCATAATAATTTATGAAAATATTAACTAAACATATGATACAATAAACTAACATGAATAACAAAAGAAAAATAAATGAATTTTACAAATTTTCTTCACAACTTTCGTTGTCGGACTCCAATTCCGTGTCAGAATCCAGATTGGATACACCTACAAACGCGAACTCAGTTTCCGGAAACTGTATTAGGTCGAGAGTTTCAGCAAAAAAGGTTGTCTTCCTTTTGGCATCTAACTTCGGCTTTTGTGCACTTAGGAAGGGATCCGAAGAAACAACAAGCATATTTAGGATATCTTGATTAGAATCTTGCCTGCTTCTTTTCCGCGAATGATGTTCCCGAAACCTCCTAAAATCTTTGTTTCGAGACTCTGAGGCTTCTTCCGAGAGAGTCCCAATCGGGACAATATCATTTTTTTCGATTATGTCAGCACCGTGTATTAATAGTTTATGTACGGTTGATGACATGTAGTACCAGTCGTATAATTCCACGTACTTTTCTGCTGTTTTGCGAGCAAAATCTTTAAATTTGATGACATCTATCGTCTCACAAGATGGTGGCTTGCAAAATAACAGAAAATCTTTTTATCAGGTCTTGATCCAACCCAGTAATAGCTGCAGTTTTATTGGGAAACTCGAAAAACTTCCTTGCGGTATTCCCGTCATTGGTAGTTCCCGAGCCTTGTTTCACTATATCAATCAACAGATTGAGCTCCTCTTTAAATTTATTTTGAATGTTTTTTTTTCTGTTTTGTAACATTTCTTTATGCTCATTACTTCTTGCTGCCCACTGTTTGAAGTCAAGTCTGTACGCAATGTGTAACAGACATTCCATGCAATTTATACGGGCATGTAGGGATGATAGGCTAAATTCGTATATGTCAGAACACACAGTTTTTGATGTTACAGCATCTAAGTGGTTCATTTCTGTTGGTTTTGCTAAGCACAGGTAGCATGATGCATTTGATCTAGCTTCAGAAAGGTACGTGCAGACTTTTGCGTCGATCATTGTCATCATTAGTTTATGAGTCACCCTGTTACTTTTAGTGCACTCTGTGGGGTTAAGGGCCTCAATATCCTCATCCATTTTTCTTTTGTTATCTACTATACTTGTCAGCAGACTCATAAGATGACTACACAAGATGTTATTTTGTATTTTGATCTTCTGCAAGGTCTTAAAATTCCTATTGTGTCGATATTATTATGTTTCCGGTTATGTTATAATCATACATTTAGGGTATGATCAATCAACAATTTCATTCCCCTATCTTTCAAAAAGAAGCGACTGCATGGGCACTTTGACACTGATATTCAACTATTTTGGTATTGTTGGAAATCTTACAAGATACTACACACTTCTGTCTCGTCCTTCAGGTCTAAAGAGGTCATGCTATTTTATGTTAAGAGTTGTTAAAGCTCTGAAATTTTCAACTTTAACTCTAAAAGGAACGTTTCATATGTAAAAATAAATGAAAATATTTTGACAATTTTTTTAAAAAAAAACGGCATTCACTACCATTATGAAACTTATGTCAAAAAATCACAAATAATTAGTACTATAACCCCCTATAAGGATATTACGGTTATCCTTGCCGTTTTAGAGATATTTCGATTTTTCATACTAGCTCCATACAAAATTTTCGTAAAAAAATTATAATTCCTTTGTTTTGGTGCAGAATCAATTCTAGTGTCATTTTTGTATATTGTTATAACTAATAGAAGTGATATCCGGCATAAAAACTGGCACTTACAAAATAAAATGCCTAAGTCCATGAAAGCCGATTTTCGGCCCACCGTGCGTCGGTAAAAAAAAAAAAACATTATATCTATGGTAAGTGATCCGCAGTTTTTTTTTTTGAACTATTGTTTTTTTTTTCATGATTTTCAACTTAATTCATCGTTTCGATATTCCATTGTAATATTGGGATACTGTCAGACTCATACCTACTTAAATCCACGGTGTTCTTTCAATAGCCTTTAACGTTCCAGGGTATCTTGATAAGACAGTACCAGGACCGCGAGTCAGTCCAGCGATTTCGGCATTGAATCACCCTGAAAGAGAATGTGAAATTAATTACTGTGTAGGTATGTTACCGGCCAAACCGGATTTCAGGACAAACTAGTTTGGCCTAGCATAAACTAAGTTATTATCGCCGAAGATGGTCCGCCTCCTAGGACAGCCCACCTTTAAAAAAATATAGTTATCTATCTTCTCTATAATATAAAAATGGATCGCTAAATGTGTTGCTAAGCTCATAACTCGAAAACGGCTGGACCGAATCGGATAATTCTTTTTTTGTTGTATTTGTAACCATCGGGACCGGGTTTTAGACAGGATCTTTCACCCGTGCGAAGCCAGGACGGGCCGCTAGTGATTATTTAATATTTGTTTCAATGTATTTTTTAAAGGTGGGCTATCCTAGGAGGCGTGCCATCTTCGGCGATACTACCTTAGTTTTTTGCAAGCTCGAGATTTGCTGGCACCACAACTCGGAATATTTAGGTTTAAATGCTATTTGTTTTCAATCCACCCGGAAATAGTAGCCACCGTCGACTTGCTCCTGTGAAGAAAGAACTAGTTTAGCCAAACTAGTTTGTCCTGAAATCGGATTTGGCCGATAACATATACATTAGTGACCTGGTTTAAAATGGATTGAGAACAGATTATGGTAGCTTGATGTGCTGTTCGCGGGACTTATCTCATTACCCCGGTACGCAAAGGGCTAAAAATAAACGCAAATAAACTCACTCGGTTTTTTTCTATTTTTGGCTGGGTTTACAAACATAGAATTAGAAACTCACATACACAAACACCCAGACCAACTATTTGCAGAACATTCAAATATTTGTTCCGTGCGGGGATGGAATCTGCGATACCCTGCGCAGCAGTCGCTCATTCAATCACTAGCCGAAATGCATCAAATAAAGTGCATATAAACTTGGCGTTAGAATGGTACGATTTCTTGAAAAAAAAATTGAAATCCCACCAAAAACATACCTGTTTAAAAGTTGGGCAAGTTCGCCTAAAAAAGGGTCGTAATCCAATCAATGGAACTTGGCAAGTTCCATCTGGCTGAAATTCACTTTAGCATACACCCAACTTAAAAAGTAAGTAAGTTAAGTTAGTAAGTTTAGTTGTAAATGTATAGTTTTATTTATTTTTAATTTCTAGCTTTAGTTTGTATATATTTAATCTAGATTATCACATAAATAAAATGGGAAACCGATTAATGATAATATCAAGTTATATAGGTATAGGACGTATCAAAGGATATCTTCGTGATAAAGACTTAAAAATATATGGTATACTTAGTTGAGATAAAATCAATGGATGTTGGCAAGTTCCATAGATTGGATTTCAACCCTTTGTTAGACGAACTTACCCCCCTTTTAAACAGATATGTTTTTGTTGGGATATCTATTACTATACATAGTACAAGCCAATGTGTAGTTATATCAAATAATTCTATAACAATTCTATATTGAACTAGGTGTTAGTCCTAAATCCTCAGTCTAATTTAAAAATACTTACGAAAAAAACTGTACCTCTTATTTAGTTTTCGAAATAGCAGCTAAGTGCCTAGTGCCTAGATTAAAGCATTAGCAAATATAGTATACGTCAAATAAACAATAGCCTCTAGGCGTTTAGTTTATAAGCCCCCATTCGTACGAGTGCTCTTTTTTTTGGGTATATAGTTTATTTTATTGTTTTAATAGATTATATTTAATAGCCTAATTATGTAGTAACGCCTGAACGAAAACAACTTCTTATTCATTTACGGAAAACTTATGTCTTTGCTTAATTGTTACATCAGGCGCTGATGCCCATTTCTACGCAAAAGTTCGTTCGTAAGTTTTTTTAGTATAATTTAATAACTAGTTAAATATAGAATTGTTATAGAATTATTTGATATTACACATCATTTGCTTGTAGTATGTGTAGTATGACGTATATCTGCGAAATAGACAAAGTACTTCTTTCCTCTTCTCCCTTATCAATTTTAGATCTAGGTCAGTGTTTTTCAACCTGTGGGTCGAGTGACCCCGGGGGGGGGGGGACCCTGGGGGGTCGCTTAGCTTTTGTAAGGGAGTTGTAGAAAGTTGGGAAATCTACTGCAGTGAAAGAGAACAATCAATTTTAAAAGAACCAAACACAAACAAAATTTGAGGAAAATGTTAACTAAAGGACAAAAAATTTAGGTATCATTTATGTCAAAAAATTAAAATAAAATATATTATGAGATCTTTCACATCCTGAACAACGGGGTCGTAAAATATTTCTTCGTATTCCGTGCCATGAAAAAGGTTGAAAAACACTGGACTAAGTAGGTAATCCCTAGATAAGTAGGTATCTTATCTACAATAAATATTGAATAATAAATGTATGTTAAAAAGTTGAGTCGACAAAGATAGATAATTCATTATAATGTGTTACATAAATATTCATAAAACCTAAATAATGCCATTGAACTCTATTGAACTTAATAAAGACAATACAGTCAGAAGTTTTTTGGAAGTTACAAGTTTTAACACAGAGTCGTTTTCTTTTTGCATGAATCTTTGGGCTTTATTTTTCTTTCCTACATGATGTGTTATAATTATACTTTTATACGTTTCATCTAACAAAAGATTTTTTTTTATTAAATGTTTATAAAAAAATAGTGGTCCGCCGGTGTGGAGAGCAGGGTACCTAGGTAGGTACCTATAATGTATTAGCAACACTATCGAATGGTTTAATAATACAGCTGGTGGTGACTTTTTTTTTTAATAGCAGTTTTGCTAATTGGCCAGGATTTTCTAAAATCCAATGATGCAGTTTTAATTTTCGTCAAAATCACCATCGAGACCTTTCAGTATTTTTGGATATTCCTCATAAATTCAGATCATAGGTACCTACTTAGCCAATCACGCCCAGATGGAAAATTCTCCCTGTACATTAATACTAGCTGTTCCCGGCAGTTTAACTCCGCTGCTCAGCTCCCTTTGGTCATAGTGTGATGTTATTAGCCTATAGCCTTCCTCGATAAGTGGACTATTCAACAACAAATAATTATTTTCAATTCGAACCAGTAGCTCCTGAGATGAGCGCGCTTAACCAAAAAAGATCAGCTACATAACAACATTATAACTCTGCGTAATGCTGAATAATAATGCTAGCCAAACAAAACGGTGGCAACGCGACGATGCGATATGACCTCGGTCGCTCCGCTCATGCCTCGTGTCCGATGTGTTCGGTCGGACGCGGCCCCCGTCCCCCGCCTCGGCAGTAACGCGTCTGTCGTTGACTAGAGAGGACGTGCGTCGCGTCGTGACAATGTCGACGGACAAAATAATCGACGAGTTACAGTTAATCAACAACATTCGTGCCCACGAATGTCTTTATAATAATAAAATTCACGATTACAAAAATGTTCATAAAAGGAAAGCTGCGTGGGAAGACATTTCAGCTAACTTGGGTGTGCCAAGTAAGTGAATTCTTCTTTTATTACCACGTGCATGTTTATAAATAGTGTTGTTTTTTTATGCCTCGTGTTCATGGTAAACGATTTGTATTTTTACCCGCGACAAATTACTTGCCTTAAAGTAAAAACATATTTAAACAAGATAAAGATGTAGACGTATAGATATAATGGGATTAGTTCAGCGGACATGATAACATGGCGGTGGCGGTACTAACCAATAGAGGTGTGAAATATTCTCGACAGAGGGCTCGTGTATTCCGTATTTATCTGGTGCAAACCAATGTTGCCACGAATCTTCTAAACTATTAGGTAGGTAGGTATATATTTTTGAGAAAAGTCACCTGCGACTGGGAGTCACAAACATTTTTTGTCGCACAAAACGAAAACCACTAGTCAGAATTGGATGCGACTTTCAGCGATAGGTTTTGTTTTAATCGGTGCATGTTCTTAAATAGGTAGGGTTGTTTCGCCGGTTTCGCGACCACCTTCAGTAGGCGACCATTTGACGGACTAAGTTTCTTTAAATCAAGAAAATAGTATTTGTAGAGGTAACATACATAAAAAATAAATCTAACGTGCTTGCTAAGTAATTATGAAATAAGAATTTGCAAAGTTTGAAACAAATGGGTTAACCCAGAGCCGAAAAAAAATTGTTAAATGTGCGTCTTGATTCCGCGGTGAGTGGACGTACTGCGAGTTGAAAAAAAAATAACACGGCGCGCGGCGCTCAAAGGTAAGTTTTAATACTTATTTCATGTTTTACACACCAGTTACCATGTTAAATTGTAAAATCCATAAGTATGGGTTATAATTTAGTTGTTTTTTGCATTTTTTAAACTTATTTTTAAGATAAAATCAAGTGGTCGGTAACCGAAATGCTTATTTATCGAAAACGTTAGATAGCGACCACATGGTCGCAAACCGACGAGATCAGCAATATTTCGTTTTTACTAATATCTTCCTAATGCTTCATACAGGACTGTTACAATTTTGAATGTAGTATTGTAAAAGTTTTTCTTTGTAGTTCTTTGGTAAGCGACCACCAGTTTCTTTGTAAGAAGTTTGATTAATTTGCCTACGAAATTGGGCGCTAAACAGGTCGTAAACCAAAGTTAGCGAAATAAATACATTGGTTTCCGGCCACCATAATTTAGTATGAGAGAAATAACGGCCGCTAACAGAAATAAGTATGAAAATTCATTGAGTATGCGGCCACATCTGATTTTTTGAATTTCGTCAGTTATTTAAATGTCCATTTCATAATTATTTGTTGTAGATACCTCATCATCTCAGCCATACGACGTCCACTGCTGAACATGGGCCTCCCCATTAGATCTCCACGTATGGCCGGTTGGAAGCGACCTGCATCCAGTGTCTTCAGTAACCAGGCAGTAAACAGTTTCGGGGAGATAACATCCCTCTTACGCCTCTTCTCAATGGAATCGCCTTCGTACTCTGCTCCTGTACTCGGACCGACATGGTGGCGTTATGATACAGACACATCAACACTTTGTTGTACCGATAGTCAATACGGCATCGCTGGAGTGACTTAAGTACCGCCCATGTTTCCACCGATGCGATGGCTTTCTCATAGTCCACAAACGCTAAGCATAATGGCAAGTTATACACTTCGGTCTTCTGTATAACTTGCCGCAGCGTATGGATGTCGTCTATGGTACTAGAGCCTCTTCGGAAACCGGCTTGTTCGGGAGGCTGGAAGTCATCAAGTCTGTGTTGGAGACGGTTCGTCATAACCCTCGAAAACAGCTTATAAACATGACTCATAAGCGTGATGAGTCTGTAGTTCTTCAATAGGCCCTTAACTTTTTTTGGAGAACAGCACCACCTCACCTCTACTCCATGCTTCTACATATTATGGATATTGTTTGACAAATGATTTTTGATTCTACTAAAACTATGACTAAGTCTCTACAAACTGTAAGAAAATTAATTATTAATTAATTTTTTCTTATTAATTATAAGAAAACATTACGCAAAATGATTACCATTTCTGTTTTTATTAAATTAAAATATTTTTAAAGCGATTATAATTGTTTTATTGGCATATTTTTCATATTATAATAGTGGTCGCAAACCAGCACACTGGTGGTCATAAACTGATAAAAATGGTCGCAAACTGACGTTTTCGCTATATTTTCACTTTTTCAGCATTTTATAAATATTTTTGTATCAAAGTGTTTTATTTTATGTTTTGTATCCAAACTACATTATATTTGGGACAAATTCACATTAACATATACTATTTTGCGTGAACACAACATTTTTTTTTCCTCGTCTTAAGTGGGCAACTCAGCTAACTGGTCGCTAACCGGCGCAATCACCCTATATGTGTAACGGTCACAACTCACCAGGGGGCGCTGCGGTAACCATTTATTCGTACAAAATCAAAACCACTAGTCAGATTTCTATGCGATTTTCAGTGGTTGTTTCGGCTCCCGCCGACCATAGGCCTCCATTGTAGACACACTGTGTTTTAAAGTAACTTTACAATTTTTTCTCCGTATCTCTTGTGGATTCATATTTCCCCCTGTTGGCTAACCTATAAGAATGACTGTCTGTCTTATTAGAAAAAAGTTAAACATTCGTTGAACACTTGCCTGAGAAAAGTGTCCGTAAAACCTCGTGTGACATTGACTTATAAACTAGTGTTCAACAAATGTCTAACTTTTGTGAAAACAGAGGGTGTATGTTTTTGTTTTGGAACAAAGCGATACATTAATAAAACTGTATTTTCTAGTTTCAGAATGCAAAGATAAATGGAACCATTTGCGAAATGCTTTTTTGCACGCATTAACCAGAAGAAACGGCTCTTCTACAAGAATTTTTAGAAAATGGAAATATGAAAATGAAATGAGTTTCATGTTATCATTCTTGTCTCATGGGACGTGGAATAGACTTTTTTCTCACACCGATGAAGACAATGATCAAGATGACGACTTCTCAGTATCTCAATATTCTGATGAATGTTCCAATGAAGAAACAACGGCAGAGATAGGATTTAAACGAAAAGTTCAATATCTAGAAGATATAATTAAAGAAAAAAGACAACGTGTTGAAGAAGATGAAGAATACGATAATAATGTTTGTAACGAGACTGAGAAAACAGACTCTTACAATGAAATACTCCAGTTAGTGAAAGACAGAATAAAGAATAGGAAAGAAAAGAAAGACGAGATTGATCTGCTTTTTGAAAGTTTGGCGAAAGCAGTCAAGCTGTTACCAAAATCTGAACAAATTGAATTGAAAGTGGGTATAACATCACTTGTATATGAAGCTCAATTGAAACATGGAAACTAATAATTAAAAACTAATTTTTCACAATAATTTCTTTTTTCTGTTACCTCATTCAAATATAGAACAATTTTCTCAATGGGTCAACTTTCTCATTGAAATCGCGAAATAATGTTATGAGTATCCCTTTTATTTCTGCTGTAAAGGCTGGAATGTTATCAAATGAGTTCTGTCACTTTGGGTGGAGCAAAATGGACTTTCAGACTCTTAATTACTAAAAAAAATATCCACCGTGGATATCTATTAATGGCTACTCAAGTAATATAGTTAAGTGTTGGAAGCTGTTGTTATCCCTAATTAAATAAATAAAAAAAACAATACGTTCCAGGGCTGCGGTATCCTGCTTAGTCCGGTGGTTACTATAGCCCCATAATTTTGAAATGAGTAATAGTTAAACTTACACAAAGAAAACAACTGTCGAATTGATTCCTGTTCTTTAAATTGGTTGAAAAAATCGATTGAGAAAATGAAAGTGCATAGTTGCATACCTTTTTTTATAGTAAAAAAAATACATCGGACAGAAGGGACTGTCAGAGTTGTGCTCACCACAATTGTAGAAATCCATGGTGATCCTTTAATAGCCCTTCACGTTCGGGGTCACGGTTACCTGATGAGACTGCCCCGCGGTCCCGGCTAGTCGCGCTACTCCGGTAACACTGTTCAGCACGTATAGAACTAACTACTACGTGGTCTTCATTGCTAGAAAATGTAGTCTCTGCATTGGAAAACCTAGAAACCTTGTAGAGAGGCATCTAGCAGTAGCACTGCCATGCCAGGCCAAAAGATACAGTGAGAACAGTCATTGTAATATCTTCAAAGCTGAAAATTTTCAAAGCTGAAAAAATGAAAATTTACCAATAAATCACTAGCAACCCGCGAAGCGCCAAGTCTCCGCACGGGTGTAATGTCGACTAAGTTATGCATGTTGAATACTTTATAAACCTTCCTCTTGAATCAGTCTACGCATTGAAAAAAACGCAATCAAAATTTATTGCGTAGTTGTAAAGATACAAACATAAACATACAAAGGGACAGACAGACAGCGGGAAGCGACTTTGTTTTATACGAGTACTATCTTGTAGTGTGGCTGACTTAGTGATTAGCCGAACTTGAATGAGACCTCGTGTGTATCCGTCGTAACTCGTAAGTAGATAAGCATAATGCAATGGTACTTTGTCTTATCTTTACAGCTCCTTACAAAACATCGATTACCGATACTGAACGTTATTCGAAGACTACCAGTATGTATGGTGTGGTCGATTTTTCTTGACCTTTTCATTTTGGTTGGCTTATTAAAGAACTAGCGACCCGCCCCGGCTCCGCACGGGTGCAATCTCTTCTATATTATGCATGTTATTTACATATAATTTTCCTCCATTATCACTATATCTATTAAAAAAACCGCATCAAAATCAGTTGCGTACTTTTTAAAGATCTAAGCATACTTATTGACAGACAGACAGACAGACGGACAGCGGGAAGCGACTTTATTTAGGTACTAGCTGTGCCCGCGACTCCGTTCGCGTGGATGTCGGAACTTAACAATGTATTTTTTAGAGCGAAGCGCTGTTGGAGGATACCCACACACAAAAAAAAGCTAGTTCTTCTTTATTAACAACATTAGCTGCTGTGAACCATCATTCTGGAGCGTACATAAATATGCGTACGTAAATCACCATGCCACGTTTTTCATATATAAAAACCCTGTAGGTATTCAGAATTTTAGTAGAATATTTAACGTAATTGTAATAAACGCCCTCTATTGTTCAAACGCAAAACCATTCAATTGCTACTGGATTAGGGTAGTTTGTTAATCGGTTTGCATTATCGATGTTGTTTACTCAATTAAATGAATTTTGTTGTACAAAAAAGTTTTCTACTGTTTTACTACATGTATAGATAGATTAATAAGTAGTAGTTAATAGATTTAGTTTTTTCTCTTATAAAATTTTAGCATAATATTTAGTTAATTATCATAAATAAATTACCTTTTAATTAAAGTCTAGACATTTTTATAGATAGGATAATGACGTCTGGACTTAAAAAGAGACTTTGACCTCTGAATTTAATTCGGCTTTTTACTCTCAAAGTAGACAGGTATGAGTATGGCACTCCAGTTTTATCAAAAGAAGATTCATTTCATTTCAACGTCACGCGATACCCATTATTTTTATATTAAAACCTTCTCCAGAATATAAAGAATGCTTTTCTGAAACAAAGCAAAATCGCATCAAAATCGGTTCAGCCAAACGCAAGATAAACGCGGACAAACATACATAGGTACAAAAATACAGGTCGAAACAAGGTTGTTATTTTTATAAGTCTGTAAAGTACCTTAGACTTCTGTATCGTTTCTGTTTATTGGCTATGTAAATAAATAAATTGTACACACGTCCTATCTATCGTTATAACACGTTTGGCGCTGAGTACGTTCACACTGCTCATTGGCGCGTAATTTATTTTATAAAATGTCTACGATAATCTTCCGTTTAAAACCTCGGTTTAGAAATTGTAAGTTAAGTGTATGTGTTAGAGAAAAAAGTGTATGGAATAATGATAGGATAGTCTCGTCTCCTTACAAAGATATCGAGATCCCTAAATTACTCGTGGATCAGTATATGTTCAGAAATTTAGATAAATGGGCTGGTAAGACAGCTGTGGTAAGTACTTCCTTACTGTCTTATAATACGAAAGTAAATTATAATGATAAATTACTAAATACATTTCAATGTGATGCTTGTAAGGATGGACTTGGGTGTTGTTTAATGCAAAGTACCAAGCCTGTCTGTTAAGCTTCTAGAAATTTTATAAATGCAGAGAAAAAAAAACACAATTTAAGAATTTTTAAGTGTAGTATGGGCCACAAAAAATTTGCATTATATGGCAGAGCGATGTGTTCAAATTGCTAAAAAATTGTTAACAAAATGTCATGAAGACAAGACAGATTATAGACTAGCATTAGGTATAGGTATTACTTTTTTGTATGTTTGTCACGTCTTAAAAGTTGAACGGACTAACAACAAAAAAACTACCAACTACTAATTTAATTTTAATTTCTAAATACAGAGATCAAATTGACACATGCAAATGACAAACTGACATAGATTTTAATAACATTTTTATTAAGTCAGTTTTTAAATGTCAAATCAGTGTCTCTCTAATTAAAAAAAACACACTTCAGTTATAATATTTATTACTTATGTTGATAAAAAAAAACAAACCGCGAGCAATCGCTAATGACTTTTAAACGATAATGGCCTTGAATACTGACTTTAGTTATCAAGGTATCAAAGGTTGTTTTGAATCATTGTCAATATATTAGCTTGTCAGAATACTTAAGAAATGTCTACGCACTAGTAAAAGATTTATCAAGATTTTAGAAACAAAATAAAAACATTTAGGTGGCGCAAAGGGACCACGATAAACACAACATTTAAAATAAAACAAAGAAAAAACTTAAACCTAATGAAAGAATTATAAGGAAGGAAAAAACTAATCTCTCTATCGTATCGATCTACCTATCGTATTAACAAACGATTGAACACTGTCTTACTACGCGTCTTAAGACTCAATAATGGACTTTGCTCAACTCTTTTACACTAGCGTCTCTATTATACGACCATTTAAAGACTATTATCGTGTAACTCAACGGAAACGCCGCTAATGTGGCCGGCCGGAGCATCGCACACGCACATGACAAAGACTCAGTTGCCATGGCAACAAAACTGTAACCGCATTGTTTTCATAAGGTGCATTCAGACCCATCAGTCACCAAATGAAACTTGTATGGAATTATGCCTGACCGGTGACGTGGCTGATAGATCACGTGCCGGACTGACCGGTGACTGACGTGTGGGAACAAAATTTATCATACCCATAGGAGTGTAGAAACATTTTGTGTTTCAAACCGGGCCGGTGACTTGAAAGTTCGGGTTGTGGAGGTCCGATACGAAGTCACTCCATGTTAAATACTGATATTCAGCTGCATCTGGTTCGACTGGAATAGGCTAGGTAGATGATGGTGGCGCATTCTCAAAAACTTCATTTTTTCTCGAGCATTTATAACATTATAGCACGAGTCCTTTCGCCCTGGTAGAAGCGAAAGGGATGGCCAGACTCTTAGTCTAAAAATCTATCCTATTCCTTCGGTGTTCCTTAGCGTTGAAGGGCCACGGCCGATAGTCTCGCAATACTGGCAGGCATGGGTTTTTTGTTGCTCTACTACGTTTTCTCAGTGACATTTTAATCAATCTACCAAATTAATATGTTCCAGGTATGTGCCCACACGAACAGGAGTTACACATACGATCAAGTGTATAAGAAATCAAGAATTTTTGCAGCAAATTTGAGAAGAAAATTCAAAGTTAAAGATGGCGACACTATCGCTATTCTGTTGCCGAATGCTCCGGAGTACCCCATCATCACCTTTGGAATTCTCGCTGCTGGTGGAGTGGTAACGACTATGAACCCTGTTTATACAGCGTGTAAGTTCATTTTTGTGTTTATTGACTAAGGCACGAAGGTAGTCTATAAAAGGGGAATCGTGTTCCACTCACGCGCACACCTCAAAGAGTTGACAGGAAACTGTCATTATTTAGGGACTAAACCTTACTGGGGTCACGGGTCTGTCTTAAAAGGGAACCGTGACCCTGAAAATGAAAGGGCATCTGGGAACAAGGAACAGGATGGATTTTACTCATTAAAAATTGATTAGAAATGAGATGTTAGGGTAGTTTCGGCATTACATTACATAGCGCTATCACACACTGCTCAAGCCTATGATATACATGCCAGTAACTAGCATAAGGCCTACGATACACATGCCAGTAACTTGCATAAAAGTACGCAAGTAGCTTGCATGCCATTACGCTTTACGACTTCTGATTGGTGAACGATACAGTGGGATGTCAGCTACTTGCATACTTGTATGCAATGATATTATAAGTAAAAAGGAGTAGATACGTAATACGCGGTCAGAAAGTGACGCGCTCAAATGTGGTCAATTGACAAACCTTGACTATATTTGTCTCTTTTTCACTTGCGATGCTATCCTACTTTAGCCTAATCGTGATGTAGTGTGCTATTGCAATATTTAGTTCTTTAGTGTGCCGTCTTTGAAGATACAATGTCGTGCAGGTAACGCATGTAATAATAATTTATAATATAATTGATTGTATGCAAGTTACTGGCATGTGTATCGTAGGCCTTATGCTGTACACATCATACGTTGTTAATTCCCCTCTCATAGTGGAGGCTCGTGTCCCAGCAGTGGGAACATTATAGGCTGATATTGATTTATAGCCGGTATCTGAACATTTCAAGAAATATGTTAGGTACTTAGGTGGTATCCTAATCTATTTTATACCTAGGTATTATGATAAGACACACAGCAACTCATAGAGCAATATTGTTGTTAGATAATGTTGTCTAATAGATCCGTGTTATCTTACAAGCAAATATTTTTGTTGGTAGGCTGACTTGATCAAAGTTTATTTCGACGGTTAAAATGTCAGAAACAAGTGACATTTTAGTCGAAATAAAACATTAAACTGCTCTTGCTGATGCCTTTTTATCTTATAAGACTCTACATAATCCTACTTATTAATTAAACACAATTACATAACAACGAATTGTTATGTAATTGTATTTAATAACTACCTCTTAGTCATTAAAATTCTAACAATGGCAATTACATCTTTATTAATATACAATTTACTAAAATATTTATCAAATAAAAATTAATAATCCTAATTTAAATTTCAGATGAGATCGAAAGACAGATTCTTCTATCAGAGACATCACTGATCATCACAAATGAAGATTTAGTGCCAACAGTAAAGCAAGCATTAAGACAAGCCAATAAAAACTTTCCAATAATATCACTGAACATGACTCACAGTTTGTTAGAAGGAACCGTATCATACAAGGAATTAGTTGAAGATAACCACGTAGATATAACAGTGCTAAAAGAAGTGAGAAGAAATTTCAATGATGTAGCGTTTCTACCTTATTCTAGTGGGACTACAGGCCTTCCAAAAGGAGTACAACTGACACATATGAATGTTATTTCTAATTGTGAACAGCAGAATCATGAGTTACGGCAGTATGAGTATACTACAGGTAAGATATGCGAAACATGAAATCATAATTAATAAATTTAACTTAAGAATAAAAAGAACACAACGGAGATTGAATCATCTATCAAAAACATTTATTTCAAGTTAACTAATAAGGGCTCATTCACTCTAGGTCCATCACCGACGATTCGTCAAAAAAGACGATACGTAATGACGGATGAACGTTCACATTGCAT
Organism: Agrotis ipsilon; assembly: GCA_028554685.1. NCBI lineage: Eukaryota > Metazoa > Arthropoda > Insecta > Lepidoptera > Noctuidae > Agrotis > Agrotis ipsilon. The sequence goes on from CM052956.1 coordinate 1,030,596, forward strand.
ACGGAATCTTGGACGAACAGCTATCCAACACGATGAATGTTAATATGACTATCGTGTCCGATACGTCATAACGATTCGTGATTTAAAACTGAAAAAAGACGAAACGGTATTTAAGACGTACCCGTCATTTTTCGCTGTTCCGTAATGTGTGAAAACGGGCAGTTAAAATGTATAACCATATTCGATTCGATTCGTGAAAAAAGACGAATCGTCTTTGACGGATTAATATTAAGAATAAGCACTAACATATTGAAAGCAAATATGAACTAACTTTCTGAAACAGTTAATACAGAAAATCTCAAAACGTCATGTCGTGTTGTTTCAATAAGTATCCGAAATAGTTTATTTATAAAAATAAACTATGCTTTGATTATGGAATAGATTCTTCTTCTTCGTCGTTGCACTCTTGGCAGAGTGGTCGTGGTCGTCATTTCAGCTGTTAGTGGCTCGCCTAACAATACGACGCCATTCCTGTCTGATGGCCGCCTTTCTGGTGCAGACGTGCAGGGAACTGTCCACAGCTGCTCTTATCTGATCTGTCCATCTCATGGGCGATGGAATAGATAGACAGTATCATAGTAAAAGAGATAACGACATGCAGCATGTCTTCAAATTGTTAAGTCTAGGAAATGTTCGTATCTTCACAGAATTTTCTTTGAAACTTTACTAAAGCAATTGCCTGCTACCAAATACTGTGTCATCCATTTCACACGATTTTGCACATTGTCCAGAATAATACAGTATTTCCTTCCAAAAACAGAGTCACATCAAGACAGTACACTGGTGGTCCTACCCATGTTCCACTCCTATGGACTTAGTATCCTCTTGCTGCACAAGATGTCTGTGGGCTTGAGGTTGGTGACTTTGCCGAAATTCCAACCTGACATGTTCCTGAATACTTTACTGGCACATCGGCTGCAGCTGCTCTATTTGGCACCACCTATGGGTAATTTGCTTGTTTATTTTTTAGTATATAATCGTATAGCTAGCACTATATTAAGAAAATTTTTTGATCAACTACATAAATCAATAAAGGGCAGTGTATAATTATGTTTTAATAATAGTTTCGTTAAAATTGGAAATCTGGATACAGATACTGTCTCTTACTCGTACCCAGTACTATTGAATGTATAAAGGACTTCGATCATTAATAATTCCACAACTGTTCTCCTAAGACGGATTTATCATTGGACTGTTCGTCCAAAGCAAAAATGGAGAGCTGACAATCAACATTGAATATTTATGGAAAGTTCTCCATTTTTGGACAACGTCACGGCTAAAGGCCGCTGCATACGTGACGGTTTTTTTTCACGGACGGTACGGAAAAGGATTTGTTGGAAATATCGTTCAATACAAAGATGGTTTAGATGTTACGGAGACACTGACGGGGCGGGAACGTGACACTGACGAACGAGGCAGCCACGTCCTGTTCTCGTACACGCACCGTCCGAGGTTTTATCTCGTAACGTATGCAGCGGCCTTAACTTGCAGAGTTAATAAATTATCCACAAACCACTTTTTTCTTTCAACGATTAAATCTCTGTTTGCTATGTACTTACCATCTTGCCCTGATTCACCATTCTAGTATTTTTCATGGATGTGAGAATAATTCTTTTCATTCGGTTTGTTTCCAGTGATGTTCCTCGGATCGTATCCTCAAGTGACTGCCCAGCACTTGGAGCATACCAACTCTGTGATATGCGGTGCTGCACCCTTGCCATCTGCGGATATCAACAGACTGTTCGAAAAGGCACAGGTAAAGTTATTCTACTAAACTTAATTAGTTTATCAAATCTTGCACCTAAGAACGTTGTTCACATTCGTTGCTCATCTGGCATAAGTTTAAAGCCAATGTTATTCTAATCCATTGAAAAATTAAACTTTACTGTTGGTAATATGGAATTGATTTGATTGCTGATGTTTTTGGATTTTGAAGTTGATTAGACCACCCCAGAGTGAAAGCGCTGACACAATTCTTTTTCTGACAAAAACCATGTTATGCGACATGACTATAAGGTTAATTTTGGAATGATTGTATCCGCCACCAACCCAGCCTCGTCAATCCTCTTCTTTAAAAAACACTAACATTTTCTATTTCAAATTCCAGCGCGAGATCCAGTTCTGCCAAGGTTACGGTTTGACAGAGGCATCCCCTCTGGTCAGCTTGACCCCCAAAGGACAGAAGACGTACCAGGACGTCGGGTACTTGCTGTCAAATATGAAGATGAAGATTGTGGATGGAAACGCCAAGACTTTGGGTCCTGGAGAGGTGAGGAGCCAGTTTTTCATACACGTCACTCCACTGCAAACTATGCCAGCTAGATACATAAAATATCACTAAGTCCAACTAACTTGTTTGTGTAGGCCGATCCCAAGATACGAGAACTAAGCAATTTTTGGTATAAAAAAATGTTTGAGGCATTTCAAAACCTTTAAAATTGATAACTAAAAGAGTGGAGAATAAGCTATCATTTCGTTGGGTCTTAAAGCTCGCCAGGCGCAAAAATATGTTTATAAATCAATTTCGAAGGGACCCACACTTACCAGACCCGCTCTTTTTCAAAGAGAGGCGTTTGAAGTCCACCCCGTGCTGATTATAATGGGCACAGGCAGCCTCCCTTTTCTGACTTTCCTTTTTGGTCTATTTAAGCATCAACCTGGTTATACCCGTGATCCACAAACTGTGACTACGACACTTCAGCAGCTTACAGCTTGTACCATTCAATAGCCTTACACCATCAATTGTTTATGAATAAAAGGTAACATACCAACCTATCCTGTTCCAGGTCGGTGAGCTCATCGTAAAAGGTCCTAACGTGATGAAAGGGTACTTGAAGAATCCTCAAGCCAATAGCGAAGTGTTTCTGGATGAAGATTGGCTGAGAACTGGTGACCTGGCGAAGGTCGACGAAACTGGACTCATTACGATATCTGACAGGCTCAAGGAACTAATCAAGGTAGATATTGTAGTATTGTCTGTTTTTAAAGGGCAGATGAAGAATCAGGGTGACTTTTATTCAGTCCCTTTCGGGCCATTGAGGGTGAAAGGGCTCATTTGATGATTAACATAACATCACGCCTCTAATCCCCAAAGTATTAGGCTCTAGACAGATGACCGCATTTTAACTGCAGTCTAACCGCAAATTGCAGTTCGGATGCAGTTTGAATGCAGTTGATACGACTGCAATAGAACTGCAAAGTAATCGTGCAGTCCGATTTAAGTTCATTTGCCGTCGTGAAATGCGGTCCGTCTGTCTAGAGCCTGAGACAAAGGTTAACCAAGTGCACACCCAAATTTTGCCATATTTAAGAACCAGATAATATCATATTATGAGCTTTATGCAAAAAATCGGGCAGAAACCCAGAATGTCTGCCAGAAACAAAATGATCAATAAAATTGAAGTAAACTATGGCGATGTACAGTATTAATTTCTTTAAACACATTAAGGACGTGCATCGTAAAGATATTTTTTGAGAAAATAAAACAGCTTCTGAGTGTGAGTAGTTAATTGGTAAGGCGTCTGGAGTACTTTTCCAGAAGATGCGGGTTCAAAAATCCAAATCGCAGCTGAATTTTCTTTTCTCAAAAAAAATGAGTATGCCATGAATCATCATCATCATCATCATCAGCCGGAACACGTCCACTGCTGAACATAGGCCTCCCCATTAGACCGCCACGCCAAACGACAATTCGCCACTTGCATCCATCGGTTGCGACTCTCACGATGTCGTCGGTCCACCTAGTAGGAGGCCTACCTACGCTGCGTCTTCCGGTCCGTGGTCGCCACTCGAGAACCTTTCTTCCCCATCGGTTGTCAGTTCTACGAGCGATGTGGCCTGCCCATTGCCACTTCAACTTGCAAATTTTACGAGCTATGTCGGTGACTCTGGTTCTTCGCCGAATATCCGTGTTCCGGATTTTATCCCGCAAAGAAACTCCGAGCATAGCTCTTTCCATTGCTCGTTGAGTGACTCTTAGTTTCTCTAAAAGGCCAGCAGTCAAAGACCACGTTTCAGAGCCATATGTAATCACTGGCAACACACACTGGTTAAACACCCTTGTTTTGAGACACTGCGAGATTCTCGATGAGAAGATATCACGTAGCTTCCCAAACGCTGCCCATCCGAGTTGGATTCTTCGGGCGACCTCTTTCTCGAAGTTGGACCTACCTAACTGAACAGTCTGTCCAAGGTAAGTATAATGGTCTACAACTTCGAGAGTATCATTCCCAACAACAACCGGTACGGGCGCCACATGGACATTCGACATGACTTTCGTCTTGTTCATGTTCATTTTAAGGCCGACCCGTTGGGAAACGATACTGAGGTCGCTGAGCATAGCATTGAGGTGCTCCAACGATTTTGCCATGATGACTATATCATCGGCAAAACGAAGGTGAGTGATGTATTCGCCATTGATGTTGATGCCGCGTCCGTTCCATTCCAAGAGCTTGAAAACGTCCTCCAACGCGTTCGTGAACAGTTTCGGAGAAATAACATCTCCCTGTCTCACGCCTTTCTGCAATTGGATTGGTTTCGTGCTCTCTTCCTGAAGTCGGATGGACATAGTGGCGTTACTATACAAACACTTCAACACTTTGATATACCTATAGTCGATATGACATCGTTGGAGGGACTGCAATAATGCCCAGGTTTCGATTGAATCGAAGGCTTTTTCATAGTCCACAAACGCTAAACATAATGGGCGATTATACTCCTCTGTTTTCTGTATAATCTGGCGGAGCGTGTGTATGTGGTCTATGGTGCTAAAACCTTTTCGGAAACCGGCTTGTTCGGGAGGCTGGAAGTCATCAAACCTGCGTTCGAGACGGTTCGTAATGTTCGTAACTCTTGAGAACAGCTTGTAAACATGGCTCAGAAGTGAGATTGGCCTGTAGTTCTTCAACAAGGTGTTGTTACCGTTTCTGAAGAAAAGAACAACCACACTCCTGTGCCTTGCTTCTGGCGTAGTGCTTTCGAGTATGACGGAATTAAATAACTTCTGGAGGACTAGAAGTACCGGTTTTCCACCCGCTCTCAGAAGTTCTGTTGTGATTCCGTCATCGCCCGGCGCCTTGTTATTTTTGAGCTGTTTAAGAATACAGGGTGAATTTTTCAACTGGGCGTGGATGGCTACTTTCGAAACTATGAGGAATATCGAAAAACGTTGAAAGGAGTCTCGAGGCCGATTTTGACGAAAACTAAAACTGCATCATTGGATTTTAGAAAAATCAAAAATCCTGGCCAGGAATCGAACCCGCTGATTTTGGAAATAAAATCACATCCTGTATTATTACACCGTTCGATAGTGTTGCTAATAAGGATCAAATTCTGGGAAGTAATCATATACGGCAAACTTAAGGAAATGGCTGATTTTATGAAATTGCTATTTTTCCATGTTACTTTACATCTACTGAGCCATAATTTATTCGAAATATAAAATTTCATTGTTTTCAATGTCTCACTGGATTTGACGTTTCAACAATCCCACAGTACTTACCAATACGACATTATTGAGTTAAACTAAAAATAGCATTATTTTAAAGAAGAAACGATAACTTATGTTTCAAATACAGTTTTTGCCTTGAAGATTAATCAGTTTTTTTGTAATAATACGTTTTCCTTAAGTTTGCCGTATATGATTACTTCCCAGAATTTGATCCTTATTAACAACACTATCGAACGGTATAATAATACAGGGTGTGATTTTTTTTTCAAAATCAGCGGGTTCGATTCCTGACCAGGATTTTTGATTTTTCTAAATCCAATGATGCAGTTTTAGTTTTCGTCAAAATCGGCCTCGAGACTCCTTTCAACGTTTTTCGATATTCCTCATAGTTTCGAAAGTAGCCATCCACGCCCAGTTGAAAAATTCACCCTGTATATAACATATATAGCTGTTTAAGAATGTATGCCATGAATACTGATCGAAAATTGAATCGATTTTAACTAAACCATCAACAAATTGTAGCAGCTAGATAACATATCCTGCTACTTTCTTGATAACAGCACAATTGATGTAGAACAGTAACGTTTTTTGGGGTTAGTTTTACAATGAAAGCCTGGAACATAAATTACACTTCGAAATAAATAACCTTCATTGTATATAGGTTATTTACGCTTCAGGTAATCTGAAACACTAATCACTTTGAGATAGAACGCTATTCATGTCTCATAATTATGTACGAAAAATTCGACAATAATCAGCATTTTGACAGTCTATGATGATGATTTTTTCATTCATTCCGTTGAGGATAGGCAAAGGTCTTAGACCATACAGCCTGGTATGTGATATTTTGACGGTCGAATTTCGCAATAACTGTTGATCAGAACTATGACATATATATGCTTTTCGGGATCCTCGTTGGAAGATCTTTCCAAATATAATAATGGTTCTCGGATTTATTACACTTTTAGTTTTATTCTTAATCATGTAATAAATGTCATAGACTCCCTTTACACACGCGCCTCGCTATTCATACGGATGCGTAAACGCACCATCAGAATTGCGTTCCGTTCCATCTCGTTGTGGCTGTCTATGACCATTGCAGTCACCAGCGTTTAAATATTTGTTATTTTTATGTGAACTACATAAACTCGACAAGGGAGTTATTTTTCCTGTCACGGATGTGGTAGAGTGTCAATTAGTTTATGCTGTTTTAAAACTAGAATTAGAAAAATAGTTTAAGCATTTTCAATGTCAACATTTCGTGTGGAACGGACCGTCATCGGTTCGTGGTCGTCGATTTCCGGATAGGATCGAACAGTCTGGAAAAGATGATGGCTTGAGCAAGTTGCGTGCCGTCGGACTCATCTACACGACGCCGAGAAGATGGCGGAGCTGAACTGAATATAGCGCCATGTTCGCTTCTCATTTCTCCTTGGGTTTCTAACTTCAAAAGCTACAAAATATGGCTAATCTTTATATCCCGATGGATGATTAGTCAGCGTCAAGGTGCGTCATCAGCCCTAATTTGCTCGATGACAATTTTCCGTACCGCGTGCTCCGTGCGGCAGTCCTAAAACTTCCGAAGGGAGGCCTACGCGGCGGGCCTTGTCCGCTGGGGAAGCTCTCCCAGTGGACGAACCCAAGGATCATCAAAGCCGTTGCCAGCCGGGAGATTCTCTGTGTGCTCCTGGTCGACTTCGCGGGAGGTGCCCTGCGCCCACGACGTGGCGCGCCGGCAGATGGCGTTCGTCGAAGATCCTGGACGATTGACGGCCTTAGTGGTCGCCATCCCGTCGTGATGCCAGACCAACTTCATCGCCGGCGTTCTACTCGAAAATCCACGGCTTCCGGGGTCACATCGTGAACGTGTGAGTGCGTGATCGTGGTACCACGTAAGTCTCTTGTATTCTTTTGGCCAAACTAGAGTCAGTGCGCGTTTTGCGTATCACAGGCACCGATGCCCGTCCTCTTTCTAGAACTTTCTGGTCTCAGGATTTTGCTACATCAATTTCCATAATCTGTTTATAGCTGTATAAGTGTTAAATGTTGTAATATACAGTTATCGTTTACAATGTTAACTTATTCGTTTTATTCCAAATGAATCACCCATAGGTTCCCTTTAGACAAGAGGTCCTTGAAACAATAGCCCAATGCTGAAAGCCGAGAGTTTGAAGGCCTACTGTACTACTTTTCAACTTGTAACATAACGGTAACTTTTACAATCCAATATTCATTCTCTCTTTTTTCTTTCTTTTTTTTTTTCACACCGTTACAAAATAAAACTTAGCTTGCTTCTATTTTCAGGTAAAAGGCTATCAAGTCCCACCAGCCGAGTTGGAAAACGTCCTAAAAGAACACCCAGCAGTATTAGATGCTGCCGTCATTGGAGTACCTGATGCAGCCTCAGGAGAAAGACCTAGAGGCTTCGTAGTCCTAAAGCCAGAGGTCAAAGCGTCGGATGAAGACATCATGGAGTTTGTCAGCAAACGAGTCGCACCGTACAAGAAAATCAAGCAAATCACTTTCTTGAATGAAATACCTAAGAATCCATCCGGGAAAATACTTAGGAGAGCGTTGAAGGAAGAATTTTGTAAATAACGTCGGGTGTTTGTGTATTATAATTAGTACAAAATGTTAACACTAAGATATCGTTGACTAAGTGTTTTGATGAAAATTATACGTAATATATTTCTGGAAAAAAATGTTTACTTTATTTACGAGAAGTGAATCTGATGTCTGAAAATGTGAAATGAAGAAATGAAATTTTTATTTTTGCAAGTAGGCTAAAATCAACACGTTTACACGTCTTCCTTTTACAAACTAGATAAGGCTGATGTTTCGTACCTGACTACTGTGAGAAGAAACGGCCGAAACAAACTCTGAGGTCACTGTCTCTTTTAAAGTCCAGACATTAAATTGGTTAAGTCATACGAGGACCATGCAGATTAATGTTTGATATGGGTCTTTTGAAGAAAGAACCACATAGATTTGAGTGGATCAGTCAGTGCAAGTATCTGTCAGTTATTGTGTAGCTCGACTCATAACTCAAGGAGCTCAACGACACGACGAACATCATCAAAGAAAGGACATTTTAGTAGTAGAGCTGACGATACTGAACCTAGTATGATAGGACTCCCAGTTGATACTCGTACATGTGTAATTAGTCAAAATTAATGGGGTATGCGAAATACCGTTGCAGCAATGCAAAAACCTAACAGCGCAGTTTATTTTTCTTTTATAACAATAATAATATTCCACAACTATCACACAACGCCATCTAGTCCCAAGCTAAGCAGAGCTTGTGTTATGGGTACTAGACAACTGATAAACATACTTATACAATATTTCTAAATACATACATATTGTAGATAAATTGCACCCAGACACAGAACGAATGAGCGTGCTCACACACAAACATGGCACTCAGGGTTACTAACCACTACACCAACAGGCCTGTCAAATGGCCTGGCCGCCTGTTATGATGCAGTTTGATTTTTTTTTTATTCAACGACAGGATCGCGTTAACCGCTAGACTACCGCCATTTTTAATACGTCAGACATACGTCAAGCCCCGCGGACGGGCTCTTATCGTCAGCGAAATCTGACACCACTCACAAAAACTCTTATCGCTCCGTTTCTATTGCTTCTATTCACACAGTCTAAACAGTGTCGGATTGTTCAATGAAGTGGCTATGAAATACAATGTTAACAACGTACTGATAAGACCTCAAGAAATAAACATATCCTATTGAAATCGGAGAACTTGCGAATGTTTATGTTTATAGTTATGTTGCTGTGTTATGTTAATTTCTGACTAAACTGTGTGATCAATTTATACGAAATTTTGGGAACTAACTCATGATTATACTGGTAATCTAAATATAATGATATTTTACGAGTTCTGTATCCGATTCCTGCAATATTCAAACTCGAACTTCACAGCGCGCGGCGCAACCGCGAGCACGAATTTTTCGTACTAACTTCACACGTGTTTTTTTAAATGTTGCCTTCGATATTTTTAGCTTCTATCTTTGTTTATGGTTTTAAAATATTATCTGCCGTCGAGAACATTCATTCACAAAAGATTTTAAGACTTATATTTACTACAAATACAGTTTTAAATCGGTCGCGGTTTGGAGGCACAAATATGTGCCAGCGGGGCTCAACGGCAATTCTCGTTTACCGGCACGTTTTTGTGCCGCTGGGGCTTTAGCGGAACCACTATTTCGTAATGATGTAGTCTCTCACTCTTGACCTAAATACCCCAAGATTATAGATATCAGGAAAAACCGACCCCGGCACGGAATTCCACTCTTTAGCTGCGCGCACGATAAATGTATTGGCATACGCTGTAATGATAGTACATTCAGATAACCCCACTAAATCCCAGTTTCATAATAAATGTTTATTTTGAAACTTGGTATGAAAAACAATTTTACATGTCACAATCATCTCTTTATTCATTTTTACACTTATAAATTACATTTTAAAATACATTTTTACAAAAAAGATACAAAAACATTTAAAAATATAAAAAATAGCAGTCCATCAGCCCCTGACCATCGAGCCCTCAGGGCTCTTGAGAGAGGAACCTCCTAACAATACGTAAGTATCATGTCCAGGAGTACTGTCTTCTGAATCAAGCGCTTGATCCAGCCACCCAGCGAGAGCCTCCTCAGATCGGCACAATAACAGCCGTATTCACATCCCACATTTCAACAATTTCGTGAGCCAGATCAAGAGACTTGAATTCACAATCATTTTTACTAAAGTTAGTCATTAATTTGTTACCAACTCAGTTCCTCTTCCAGCTCAGCAATTTTCTCGTCTATCCTCAAAGTGCATACAATATTATTATGTGTAACCAGAAACAGTCTTCGTTTGGGGTGGTTGCCGAGCGTCTGCCGATGATTCTTAACACTCCCTGTTCCTGCTCCCCCTTCGCTACCGTGGACGCTACCGTAACCAGGAACAGCGAAGACTGGACTGGACTAGGGGCCTGGTAAAACCCGGTCCTTTTAGTATTTATCATTTGGGGGCAGGCCTGGTGGCGATCGTAGTAACGTAGCTTCGCGCCGAGGATGCTGCTGCCCATTCCCGCCCTGTGTTATTCTGGCTATGTTATTTTTGAATACAGTTATACGCATTAACCCAACTGGTCCAGTCGTTATCAGTAAGCATTTTAAGATACTCGTATATAGGTTGAATTTTTAACTGGGTATGGAAGTGTATTTAAAAACAACATTTTCGATTTCTGGCCTGGAATATTGATTTTTTAAAAATCACACTTACATTACATATAATTTTCATCAAAATTTCATTTTTCATATTCCTCGTAGCTTCGAATTTGGTCAGTTTCGGAGCTTATTCAACACAAACAAACAATCAAATCTTTCCTCCTTATAATAATATTAATGTAGACTTTTAGTTATTTCGTAGTAATTCCGTAATGTGGCGCCACGGCGCGCCGCGGCGCCAAATATCTGCGACAAGCTAATAGCCCAGCTATTTCGAGTCTATATAATATTATGTCACAGTTGAATCCCTGACCTCTATATAAAAAACAAGAATGTCGTAATACATAAATAATCAAATATAAATAACAAATTAACAACACTTTGCGATAGAGGAAAAAAAAGGCGTCAATTTGGCGAAAGCAAAAAAAAAACGAATATATCTATTCTACACGGATATGAGAACATTTTGTGGAAATAAAAAAGATTGTTTACGTTATAAAATGATGAATCATAATGTAATTCCCAGGTACGCATTCCGGCGTTTCTTGGCGACCTTCGTTAGGTTGCCTGCACACCTTGCGACTAAGAATGCTGTTGGGCAGATAATAAATTTAATCCAAATTTAACAGTTTTGCGGTTAAAAAGTAGAAAATTGAAATTTTTCTGCAAAAATTCCCCAATAATCTTAAGATATTCTTGCATTTTTTTGGTCTAATGTACATAATATATTAATCACCTTTTAATCTTGTAAGTTATGAGTGTACAAAATCAAATTTTGCTATTTAAAATAAATATAAAAAAAATCTATGTATCAATGAATATTAAACTAAAAACTAGAGAATTTGTATTATTTCTATAAAAAACCAAGTATGTCTATTTTATATGATTTACCGCCATAGCAACAGAAAAAATGCGCGTTTTCCCGTGAATAATAACAAACTTACTTATTTTTAATTTTGCCTTTTGAAACAGAATCAGCTAACGAGTCTAACAATATAAAAAAATGACGTAATACGGATAATTAAAATAAGAAATTGTAGGTATATTCTTTTGTTTTCTTTTGAGAGCAGGCGTAATCATAATACACTTTATACAAGTTTTGCGTAACTGAAAACTTTTACCTTAAGAAAATCGTTTGATGTAAAACATTATAAAAAAAAATCGCACGACAACTTAAAATCGTAAGTGTGTAATCGGTTGTTTTTGAACAAAAACAAGATCACGGTTCTCGAGCGTTCATTTGGCTTGTTGGACAGCTTGAAACTATACATAAATACCGGTGTAAAATAATATAATATATAATATAAAAATTAGTATAAAACAAATCAGTTCCGAGTGCTTGTAAGCAGCTAAGCGAATTTTAGTTCTTTCTCCGTTTTTATTGGACTTTTTCACACAAAATGGTGTCAAAGATTTTATTGCTGGCCTTCATTGTTGGGACAGCGAGTGCCGCGACGTGGATTGGACCTCCTCCCACGAAACCTAGAGAATTAGGTGAGTTGTGATTTTCTTTTTGTCTTTATTTGACTTATATCAGTAGTGATATCTTGCGGCCTTATCACGAGTTTTCTGGGACTGTCAGACTTGTACTGACTAAAATCCACGGTGTCCTTCAATAGCCCCTTAAGTTTTGGAGCTACGGTTACCTGACAAGACTGGCCTGCGACCCCAGTAAGCTTTGGCCCTTTAAGGGGGACCCCGTCAGTGATCATTACTCGCTCTCCGCATCTTTTCGGCGAACGGCTGGCAACGTCCGATGCCGTGGGGTGTCTGGTCATTTGTTTACTGCTTAGCCGTCACTCAGTGGAGACCATCTTTTAACGGGCCCCTAAGCATGTTTAGGGGGTCCCATAAATTTAAGGGATGTTGGTGAAAACGGGCGATGACTTCTTACTCGATTCCCTAAGCTCTTAGATTATAGAATGACCAAATTTCTAGTAGGACACTGATAATTGAAGCCTAAAAACAGTTACTCTCATCCCGGAATTAATATTATGTTTCTGTTAAAAGATACAATACTTACAGATATAATACTTTATTAAACCAACTATATATAAATGACATGTTTATTTAAAACCCGATTTCGAGTGATGACGCAAATTGTATTTTTCTGTTTTGATATGAAAATTGAATTTTAATTATAATTTAGCATAATAATATTACACTGGTCTATGTACTGGTTTCGTTTTAATCTATTATTAGTAACAGTGTTCCTACGGAATTTTTAATTAATACTTCAATTTAATGTGCAAACTATAAATAAAAACCTACTAGTAATATGTACAGGAAAAATAATAAATAATAATTAAAAGAGAAAACATTTGAATTAGCATTGCTATACAACGTGGCTGTGATGCCAGCGTTCAGTACCCTTAGCACGAGTTTTCCCTATTTTACATTTTTTTTTTTTTAATAATAATAGTAACATTACAGATACTTTCCAGTATTTACAGTCTCTTGTATGAAAAATGGAACAGCGCTTCTGGTGTGCGAAGAAAGAACTAATTTTTTCGTTGAAAATTGTCATTTTGAAATTGTCAAAGTTTCAGTTTACTTTACGTCTCAAATACTGAAAACTCGTGCTAAGGATACTGGGCACTGTTCTTGTTGGACGTGTTCTTTGACGCCCTTTGCCCTTTCTATTATTAGTCAAATAAATGTTTGCAAACCGGATCACATGTATTTTGTGATTATTAAATTTTCCATCGACATCCTGCACTAAGAAAGAGTAGTCATATGTATGCGCTAACAAAATGTAACGTTTTACATTTCTGTAAAATTACTTTGGGACGTTCGACATGACTGTTTAATCGAACAAAACATTCGATGTGCCAAAATTACAAATAAATAAACATTGGTGTTATTATTAAAATGTTATTTTCTTAATCGTTTTTTTTTTGTACTTTCAGCGTTCAAGGAAGGCTGTTATATAAAGGAGATTAACGATGTTGTTCCTTACGGCACCACGGTAACGCCTACTGGATATTGCTACAGGATACATTGCTCACCCACCTTGATTGACTATGCCTCGTAAGTACATATTGTTGGTTGTTAGTCATTACTGTCAGTTAATTAGTAATACAGTACCTATATGAACTGAAGTACTCCTGGAAGTAAAAAAGAAATTGAGAGCGGTATTCAAACCTGCAGCTTTCTGAATCCTTAAGATTATCTTATAATCCTTAAGATTGATAATCCTTATGATTGTTAGAAATCTTAAGAATACTTCAGCCCGAAGCTATCGCTATCCCGCCAGGCAACATCGAATCTTTCATTATATTAGCCCCTACATAATATACACAAGGCGACTCAAGTCTCCGATACCTTACAACTTTGATATCCATTGACGAGTGCCTGTGTACGAACCTCTATGTCAGTGGTTCCTAACCTTTTCAATGTCACTACCCCTGTGAACAAGTATGGGAATTGAGTTTACCCCTAGCAGCTAGGGGTAAATAAACAAGATTTGTTTATTATTTATTAATTGTTCACTTAGTTGTATAAACATTGTCACATCACCAGCTTGGACTCTACTTTGGTAAAGTTCCAATTTGCGCAAAAATCTTGCGATTTTATCCAGCAACGTCAAAATGTTCGTTTCATTTCCTTGCATTGAAATATTCAGACTATTAATTTCAGTGAAAAAATCAGCAAGGTACGCCATCTTTAGAACAAATGTTTGATTTTTAATTTTTGCATAATATTCTTTTTCTTTTTGTGTTCTCTTATTTTCAAAAAACAATCCAATTTCTTCTCGTAATTCGTAAACCATAATTAGAACTTTGTCTCTTGATAACCAACGTACCTCTGTATGGTAAAAAAGAGCTAGTCATGCGGTGCTTAACCGGCGACGGCGACGAAACGACGACGATGATGAGAGCGCCGTGCTGACGTTTACCGTTCTATTATTTTGTTAATTGCTATTTTAATACTATTTCGTGCCATCCTGTGTTACCCCTCAAGAATCTCGGTTTTACCCCTTCGGGGGTAATTACCCCCAGGTTAGGAACCACTGCTCTATGTGTTTGTATTCCGAAAGTCGCTTGGATACCAAATTCGTAAGTAACGGAGACTTGCGCCGACGCCGCCTTGTGTACTAAGGGGCTTATTAAAAGTCTTCTGGTGATGTTAGCGCAAATATTGAAGTCTTCAAAAAATACTACCAAACATGTTAACGTTAATTATTTTCAATTTTTACGATTTAAAAGTAATTGTCAATGTTTGTTTTCTCAATAAAATCAAAATCGAATGTTTTTATTTCACATAGGCCCATGAGGGCACTTGTAAAACGTCGACAACGGGTGCTTTGCTACTACTAGAGCTCATGCTCATGCCTCTATTCGATTCCTTGTGTATTTGTTCCATTTTCACATCAATACGATTGCAGTAATTATTTTAGTTTAGTACAGAAATAATATTAGCTAACAAAGGTTATCTCGAATAGATAGCCTTTAGTGATAACTTAATGTGCCATTTAATCATTATAATAAGCTATTTTACTCAAAATGTTATTAGTACGAAAGATAGATTATCAAATACTTGACCCGTATTTTTCTGTTGCGACTTAAATCAAAATGGATTGAGATACAATACTTTTAAAAATCACAAAACGTCAGTCGGTCGGTATAATTTTACAGGCGTTATGACGTCACAAAGTCTTCACTCCCGAAATAAATTAATAATTAAAAACCAAAATATTCGTGTTCATTGTTTCTTTCAATACTCTGACGGACTAAACAAAAATTTTCTATATATTTATGTATTATTCTATTGGTGTAATGAAAACTTTTTTTCCAGATGTGGTGTCGTCTTCACCGATGATCCTAAATGCTACATCACAGATGAGGATCTGAGCAAACCATACCCGGCTTGCTGCCCGGACATCAAGTGTGATGTTGATAACAAACTCTTCTAAATAAGTAATTGCTAAGTTTAGGTTAAGTTGAATATCGTGTTAAAATCCTGGCATTATTGGGTTATTGTAACTTGAGAGATTTTTTATTAATAAAGAATTTAGACTGAGGTTTTGTACAATTGTAATGTGCCATATATTTATTAAATCGATGGGAAGAATTCTTAAAACGGTGAAAAGTTACGGAACTAAAAAAAAATTGCGCCGTCTTTATTTGCTTCAAGTATTTGACAAAAGGGTGAGTGTAAGACCCTTCGTACACAAGGCGACGCAAGTCTCCGATACCTTACGACTTCGGTGTCCAAGCGACTATCGCAATACAATTCCATCGATATTCGTTCACAGGCACGCGTCAATGGATGCTAAAGTCGTAAGGTATCGGAAACTTGAGTCGCCTTGTGTACGAAGGGCCTAAGTTTTGTGTTTTCATTAATGCCATGATTTTAACAACACGACGTCTAAAGTCATTTATTTATGACGAATAGATAGAGTTCCTTTTCAAAGAGTTTGTTTACAAACTCTAGAAGCTGTCTTGCCACCAAATTGTTGAATTATTATATTATTGTTAAATTATAAAAAAAATATTTTTAATACTTATTGTGAGTGTTTTATTTGATAAATTATTATTTTGGTGCCATTTTGGCCCCGACCTAAGAAATCTGCGACGGGGGAATAATTGTTAAAATTTTGAAAAAATATCAACCTGTTTCTATTATTTTAACGCATTATAGTTTTAAAACTTTTTTGGCCTTTATCGGGCCAAAAAAATGTTTTATTGAATAAAAATTACTGTCTAATTTGGTTACAATAGAAAAATAATAGGCAACGTTTTAATCTAATCTCAAATTACTAATCTAAATGCAGTAGAACAACTCTCTCTCTATTAAAATAAATTGATCAAACCAATACAGTTATTTTGACAAAATATACACGAAACTAGAAACGAAAGTGCCATCACTCATATTGTAAACTAGTTCTGAAAGTTATATAAAGAGCACCAGGATGTATCTAAAACTCGAATGCTTATCATGAGTTACTTAAGGCCAAAATCGCGTGGCAAGTTGTAATGGGTCTTTTGCAATAAATTGGCAAAACTCAAAACGGTGAAGGAAAACATCGTGAGGAATTCGGCATGTCCTAGAACCATCAAATTCAGAGATATTTGACATCTATCAACCCGCACTGGGCCCGTGTGGTTGATATGGCCCACTCCCTCTCGCAGAGAGGAGGCCTGTGTCCCAGCAGTGGGAACACTATAGGCTGATGATGATGATGGCCAAATTTCTATAATCCTGAATACTTCGGGCGACCCGAAAACAGTAGATATGTATAGGATTGGTATCGTTATGGTATCGCACAGGAGTTTCACAAATGTAGGTAATATTATTAATTAAAAATGTAGGATAACATTAATTTGGTTAGTTCGTTTTAAAATGTTATCGCGTAACAAAATGTTTTATAAATAACGTTATGTAACTGCTGTCTGCAGTGCCTTAGGCCTTAGGCCAATTGAGCAGTTATTTAACTTATCCTAGCGTATTTTTTTTTTGTAAGTATCGATGTTTGTTTTAAAGTCAAAGTATCTTTATTGTGGGCATATATAAGTTACAGGTCTAAACAATATAATAAAGTATCAATATGTCCTGCCTAATAGGCATACAATAATATGTAAAAGTACAGTGAAACTATCTTATGGTCAATACTAATGCATTTCAAATACGGTGAAACTAATACAATATAGTCAATACTTATACATGTCAAAATACAGTGGAATTAATAAATATTAATACTTTTATTAATTTATAGAATTTTTAACATAAAGAACAGAACTAGTTACTAAAATACTACATTTAAAAACTAAAAATAAAGATAAAATATTTACAAAAATGATCGAAATAAAACTAAAGATTACAGGGCGTCAAAAAATTCATCCACATCGCTGTCAATGGGGAAAGTGCCCAGAACGCTGGCGGCATTGCCTCGTTGGATCGCAATGCTGATCCTTTGCCCAAGATATAGGCCAGCCCTCTGGTCACGCGAGGCGTCGACTATACGCTTAGCGATGACTTTGAAAAGTTGGTGGGCGCTCGGACCCCATGGCCCTAGTGTTTCAACCCCAAACGGCTCAAACACATAGCTATTAGTCAAGCTAATGTATTTGCGCCGTTTGAGGTTTTCGGCACTTGCAGCAGCCGCACCAGCACAGCACGCAGTACCAGAAAGATGGGATGGCGCAAGGGTGTCGACACATGTTGCATCCCACACCAGAGGTCTACCCAACTTCCAAGGCATTACAGTCATCCCATCTGGTCTCTTCCCATCGTCGCGTGCCAAACCATTGGGTTCTAAAACGGCTGGCACTCCGGCGGTGACAAGAGCACGACGGATAATGTCATTTAAACTAGCGTGCCGTGCTAGCCGACCTGCACTCTTGCTGCAGGAAAGGCCATGGTGCCCGAGGCAGTCGACGCCTTCGCCACACTGACAACGATGTGGAGCCCCGCAAGGAGCGCCCAAATTAATAAATGATGTCAATAATTCAGGAAATCTTGGATCGTGTAGTATGCTTTATCAATTAAAAATGTTCGTAATTTAGTTTGAAATACTGAAAGTCCCTCAGTGTCTAGAATGCTAACAGGTGTTTTGTTTTAAGTTTGTAATATGTTACTCGTAATAGTACTTTGTTTTTTATGCAGTAACAGTATTGCATCGATATTTTATCCGTATCGAACCGACACGTGTCGCCCTGTGTAACTTTGAAATAATATAATTATGTATACTTTGAAATAGTGTTCAGTTGAATCGACTGTAAACTACGAAGTATGGAAAACAAAAATCGTGAAAGAAAATGTGTGCTCACTGTCAATAATAAAATAAGTGCTAATTAAAAATAAATCTTTTACAAAAACATAACAACCCGAGAAACTATATTGTACACATCGTAAATGCGTCAATTTATTTTAGTATTTATCGATTCATTATAGAAATTTTAGAATTCGTTTATTTTTTGAGCCGTTTCGGGTCGAAACTATAAATAATAGGGCCCTAGTATTAATAATAGAGACCTTTCACAAAGACTTGTTGACGCTTGATGCTTCTGCTGCCAACTATGTAACTGCACCTCGAAAGTAGCATCAGGTGTTTCCACTGCGGTAAGCCCGGTCACAAGGCCGCAACATGCACTGCCATGCTGCTGCTACGCATACACATGCGTAGCAGCAGCGAGTGACCGACAACCTGAGTTTTCAAACAGGCATTTGCAATAAATAATAAGAAATAATATCAGATCAGCAGATTGTTCATCTCCATGTTATTTCCTTTACTTTTTTTTTAATCTTGCTAAAATCATCAAACGATTAAGGCGGGACGGGAGGGACTGTCAGACTTGTACTGACTAAAATCCACGGTGATCGTTCAATAGCCCGTTGAACCGGGCATAGTTCATGATCGGACGGCGAGTCACCAATTACTCTCCATCCGCATGCCTCTTATTTTCCATTGGTTGGCAAAGGCTTATCCCAAGCTATTCCATTACCTCTTGTCCGACGTCATTTATAATATTTCTAGGAATTTGGTAGAAATTCAAAATTATTTGTTTCTCGGGAGTAAGGTGCGTACAATCTATTCCTCAGCTGTATTAGCTAAACTGTGTTATTGTTAAATGCAGTCGAATTTTTGAGTTAATGAATCAACCGGATCTACCTACATTGATATAAAAGAATTTCTAGATGACCTCTAAATTAAAATTCTTTTAAAAACATTTCGTTGAGTTATTTTATTTATTCTTTGTTAAAACATTGGGTTTTTCTTAGGAATGTTATTCCGTTGGACGATTTTAATGATTTAGTTTTTGTTTAACAGCCTCGATCTTATTTTATTTGTATTAAATAGGAGCTGGATTGATAACTGTTTACTTATTTATTGGATAGAGAATGGAATGTGGTCTACAATTTATTAGCAAGTAGTTGTTTTTTTAAGATTCATTGTACCTACGTTCAGTTGGCTCCTTGCTGTCCAAGGCTGCGATGGTGATGCATATTCTGTCTGTTCAGAACATAACACGACCGCGCCGTCGTCTTGTTGCTTGATCGGATGGTGAGCTACCGTGGCTGGAAGTCGCCCACGGTGATTCTGACGCCCTAGCAGCCTAGGTCTTTGGCTGCAGCACTCACGCCTCTAGCTACTGATAGCGACACTATCCAATCGAGCAGCACAAGGGGTGAGCGCTCGCGCTCCACGATTGGACGATCTCAAAGCTGTCTCGTTGAAGAGCATAATTCTCATCGAGTCTAGGGATGTGATTTCTAATATTAGGGTAAAACTAGGTAATGCGCTCTAGTTGCCAAAACGCCCCATCATTCTAGCACTCAAACTTACCTAGTTCTCGGAACCACACGCGTAGCCACACTCGCGTGTTTGTGTGTAAATTGGCCGAGGTCAAAGGCCATGTTGTACACAGTGGCCGCACTTGCGTGTGTAGAAGTTTTACATTCATCAACATCACCCTAAAAATGTTCCCACTGTTGGGACACAGGCCTCCTCTCTGAGATGGGATCACGGGAGTGGGCCATAATTCACCACGCGGGCCAAGTGCGGGTTGGTAGATGTCACATATCTTCGAATTTTTGGTTCTAGGACATGCCGGTTTCCTTCACCATTTTTAGAGCAGTGGTGATGAAAAAAAATACACAAAGTAATGCGCCTGGCTGGGTTCGAACCCACGACCTACAACTCGTTATTCGAGGCTGATACCACTGGGCCACCACTGCTCTCAAGTTTTATATTAGTTAAGTATGTATAAGGAAATATAGCATAGTACAATATAGCTGGGCACAAAAGGTTTATTCAGAAACATTAATTTGTACTAATATATTTGAGGTCATCGCAGGTTATATTGATAAATAATACTTAAAAATGGTAGACCCTATTCGCCCTTTTCCTAACCATATGATTCTTCACACGGTCCATCAATTATGTATGTACGTACATAATAACGATCTTGTGGACAAAAAAAAATAAACTACAAGTTGGCAAAGCCGTGAGCAAAGACTAGTAAAGAATTAAACTGTTGTGGCACTTACGACTCCTCATCTATTTTTGTTTTTAATTTTTAATTTAATGTTCTATTTTGGCATCGGAGTGACACAACACGATGCTAAGAATTACAGAGGGCTAACTCAAAATTCCTGTATTTTCTGTTTTGATATAAATGATCAATTGGGAATTGAAACAGGGTGGATTTTTAGTCAGTATGAGTCTGACCCCTTCAAAAAGGGAAGATTCATTTGATGCTTTTACAAACCAAGGTGTGTGTGGGCCGCAAACACTAGCACCAAGGAGGCCGCAAACACTAGCATTTGAGACATATCACTGCCGTCACAATAGGGTATTAGACTGAAAAAAAATTATCCATCAGTCAGATTATCAAAAAATATTTGATATGTATTTTTTCTTTTGTTACGTAAACCAAAATTGATGAAAATACAGCACTTTTGAAATTCATAAATCGTCACAAGTGCAGGTGGCCGTGGTACCATGACGTCGCCGTTCCAGTTTGGGAAAGGGACAGAGCTATTTAAGTCGTCTAGCGCCATCTCGTTCCCTCCACCGGCCACCAGTTTTTAATTGGTATCTACTGACGTCATGAGCCCCCCACTTTCGAATTTTGATGCGTTATTTCCTTTGTAAATATGCATTCATTAAACGAAATAAATAAAACGTGTCCATTATATTTCAAAACTCGAACTGAGGGACTAATCTGCAATTTATTGCTCTTTTAAAATTGCCTATTCTCCGAAACCAACTGCAGACGTCATAAAGAATGTTCTGTGAAACCAGTTATTTTTTGTGGTGGCGCTACTTATCTGAGGTCGGCCGTGAGGTCGTCTGCGGTCATGTGATGTTTGGAGTCGGCTGACGTTTCGCTGCAGGGGGTATTTCATAGAAATCCTTATAAACCAGTAGATATGCGCAACACGTGGGTACTGCTGTTTGCGGTCGACAACAAACTCGTATCATTGAAAAATAATTTAAAAAGCTTAATAATAAGTAAACAAAACCGGCTAAGTGCGAGCAAGACTCGCACACTAAGGTTTCCATACCACTATTTACATAAAGAAATGGCAATTATATCATGTGTGGAAAGCCTGGAGGCCTGGAGGCATCCACAGAAAAGACGAATTAAGCAGCTCACAACCTCCTCTTGGTTGACCATAAAGACGCCATACAAAAAAAATATACCTGTTGAATGAGAGAGGAAGTATAATGATTCTGTTACGGCGACATAAGAAATAATTATATCATCTGTGAAATTTTCAACTCTCTATAACTGTTTGTGAGGTACCGACGGACAAACAGATAGACAGGCGAACGGACACCGGAGACTTATTGAAAGGGTCCCATTATTATTCCTTAGCTATGGGACTCTAGAAATTGGCTATACTTTATTTATTGTTTTCGTCTTTTTTTCTAAAATTGAAAGTTATGTTACTATTATTGTGAGCATGTATTGTGTGTAGGCGCAGCTAATCTTATTATAAAATACATTTTCAAACTTTCCTTTTACAAACAAACTTCTTAATTCCATTAACATACAACAGCAACAAGTGAATTTTAACTTCGTTCGGAAAGTTCAAAATGAAGAGTGTATTGTTTAGGAGTTGCTAATCATGAATATAAACATCATGCAAATGTGAGGCTGTTTTAATCTTTTAATGAACGGAAGATTTTGATTATTTTAAAATAGCAAAAACATAATATACCTAAGTTGTTAGTAAATGATATTATTTTTTCATAGATACGTCACAAAATGGCATAACAAGTTAGGTGCTTCGTTTCTTTCTTTTAAAAATAACAATACGATAAAGCGTTATCGTTTCGAAAATATTCGATAAGTTTGCGATGAGTCTCGATAGTTTTGGCAGTAGAGACACGGTAGAGACTACCAAAAATAATTACCATCCGATCATTAAGACTCTTTGTTTCTATCGTGTGAAATGTAGTATATGTAAATGAGTCTTCCCGCCCTGCCCTGGGTCTGTCAGATCCACGGTGTTCTTCAATAGCCCTTTATATTCCGGGGTCACGGTAAAGTAATAAGTCCCGAGACCCCTGCAGGCTTTGGTCCTCTAGAGGGGGGCCCCGACTTCTTGCTGACGCTTTTTGAGGCGCGCGTGGAACAAAATGCGCCCGCCGTCGACCCGGGTATGGTCCATGGTCGGGCGGCGAGTTGCCCATTACTTGCCGCCTGAATGCCCGCGTCTAAAGTGGCCGGAGATCGTCTTATGACGTTCGTAGCCGTGGGCGTCTACCACTGCGATCGTTAGGACTTAGCGACCGATTTTACATACGGAATTCAATAAGTATTTTATTCTTACTATGGTTCATCATCATCTCAGCCATAGGACGTCCACTGCTGAACATAGGCCTCCCCTTTTGATCGCCACAAGTACCGGTTGGAAGCGACCTGCATCCAGCGTCTTCCGGCGACCTTCATAAGGTCGTCTGTCCACCTTGTTGGTGGACGTCCTACGCTGCGTTTGCTAGTCCGTGGTCTCCACTCTAGCACTTTTCGACCCCATCGGCCATCCGCTCTGCGAGCAATATGGCCTGCCCATTGTCACTTCAGCTTGCTAATCCGGTGGGCTATATCGGTGACTTTAGTTCGTCTACGGATCTCCTCATTTCGGATTCGATCACGCAGAGAAACACTCACTATGGTTCATCGCACATAATTAAATTGAAAAAAAAAACATTAAAATAAATGTCAGACCAACATAATCAAGTAGGTACTTTATACTTCGACCCGCAAAAGCCTTATTTTTGATGTCAAGGTACCATAAACACATCTCGAAGTCTTACATCACAAACAAACAAAATAAAATATAGCGACAAAATAAAATAAAGATACAATAAATGAATTCCCACAACTCATGTTAGGTATTGTTGTGACTGATTGAAGATGCATGCCTTCATCATCATCATCATCATCAACCGGAACACCTCCTCTGCTGAACATAGGCTTCCTACGTGTCAAACAACAATTCGCAGCTTGCATCCATCGGTTGCCCGATCTCGGGCTCAGATTCAAAGATCGTTTTTAGACAAAATCTCATTGAACTACGTCGTAATCGAAAACATTAGTAGTTTTCCTATGAGTCAGCTGACTATTAACTCTTTTTGTCGCCTACTGTCCCCAATTAAAAGTAATATCAATAAGCAGCAGGATTCCGAAAATTCCATGTTGGTTTTTCTACTCAAACCTTCGTTTGCCAAGTGATCATCAATCATAGTTGTAGGAAATCCTCTTCCGCATCTAATTGAACAAACATTATAATGTACACAGTTCTGTAAACTTAATCAATAGCTTTTGACAAAATAGTGACGTCACAACGTCAGTCATGCACGAATCGACGAAGAGATGAAAACCAGTAAAGGTTGATCATGATTTGTATGGAAATATATTCCAAAAAGAGGTCAATTTATACTGGGTATTTATAGCTTTAAGTGTGTATTAATTTATAATTTTCGATGTATGAAATGAAGATTGGAACATTAATGTTAATCATTGAACATTGCAACAGAGCATATTTAGTGACCAGCCGGGTGTCGTTAAGAAGTGGGAAAAGTTCCTTATAGTTAGGACCGCGGCGCGCCTACACAAAACAATTAGCAACCACATACATCAACATTTATTACCTGGTCATTTTAAACAGGACACGGTCTTACCATTCAAAAGACCGGGCTATTGTCATGGGCCGCGGCAAGCGCATTCGGGAAGGAGGCGAAACCCCGGGACTGCTTGCAGCATACCCTCACGGGGGGTGTATCGATAGCTATTTGCTTCTTTATCAGTCTTCTTTCACAAGTTGGCGGGAACGGTACACATTTGCGCTAATTTTTACCACTGAACTTGGACGAAATGGATACTATACCCACAGAAGCAGCACAAAACGTCCCCCTATTGCAAGAAGCAGTGCCGGTTTTAGCACTACCAGCGCCCTTAGGCGAGATTTTCTACGGCGCCCCCTAACTGCAATGCAAACTCATTTTTTTTAAGCGTGGTAACTTCATCAAATGAGTCCTCCCACCTCGGGCAGGGCGGGAGGGACTTTCAGACTTGTACTGACAAAAATACATGGTGTCCTTCAATAGCCCTTTATGTTCCGGGGTCACGGTAATGAGATAAGTCCCGCGACCCCGGCAGGCTCTGGCCCTCTAGAGGCCAGACGCTCTCTCTCTCCCTCTGACGCTCTTTGAGGCGCGCGTGAAATACAACGCGCTGTTGACCCGGGCATGGTCCGCAAGCCCGCGCCTACGGTGGCCGGAGATCGTCTGCCGACGTCCGACACCGTGGGCGTCTACCACTGCGGCTGGGGTGGAGGGAGGACGCTATCGTCTCCCTCAAGCCGCCCGCTTCCTCCTTCGCGAGCATGACTGCGTCACAGAAGGAGGCGACCGCTTCCCAGTCCGTCTCGCCCCGCAGCATGGCAGCGACCAATGCCGGGCGCAAGAGCTCTCCGCCTATCGCCGCCGTGAGGACACGTCGGCGCTCTGCCCAAGCGGGACAGTCGTGCACTGTATGCTCTACTGTGTCCTCCGCGGGATCCTCGCAGTGGTGACACTAAGCGTTTCCTCGTTCCTCATCAGACACAGGTACCTCCCGAAACTTCCGTGTCCAGTGAGGAACTGCGTCATACGGTAGGTCAGGATGTCGTGACGTCTTTCCAGCGACTCCTCAAAGAGGGGTCTTATCGCCGCCATTGCGGCATACCGGATACAAACTCATATGAAAAAAATAATAGGATTTAATGAAATTACCATTTATTAAAAGAAATAACCATTTCCTAAAAAAATAAAAACTAATAATAATGTTTATTTAATACCTAGTGTCTTTAAATTTTTGATTGTAATTTTAATGTATTTAATTCTTATATTTTAATGATTTTAATTTAATGAATGACTGTGAAAAATTCTTAATATGGATCTCTGGACATCTGAATTAAATGATGTTATTTATTTTATTTTATTTTAATATTGTGCCTTTCTGGCCTTTCTATTGGCGAACGGTTTTATTAAATTATCAAAATCGAGATTTTCTGCAATTTCAATACAATTTTGTGAGTCTAGATTGCGATATTGTCGATTGTAGATAAGTTTTTATTAGCTTACGCTTTCCCCGAGGTTCGGGCACGCCGCAATCGCGGCGGTAAGACCCCTCTTTGAGGAGTGGCTGGAGAGACGTCACGGCGTCCTGACCTATTGGATGACGCAGGTCCTCCCCGGACACGGAAGTTTCGGGAGGTACCTGTGTCGGATAGGGAGGGAGGATACGCCTGGGTGTGACCACTGTGAAGATCGCCCGGAGGACACCGTAGAGCATACGGTGCAAGACTGCCCAGCTTGGGTAGAGCACCGACGTGTCCTCAGGGAGGCGATAGGCGGAGACCTCTCGCGCCCGGCATTGGTCGAGGCCATGCTGCGGGGCGAGACAGAGTGGGAAGCGGTCGCCTCCTTCTGCGAAGCAGTAATGCTCGTGGAGGAGGAGGCGGGCCGCGAGAGAGAGAGGACAGCGTCCTCCCTCCGCCCCAACCGCAGTTGTAGACGCCCACGGCGTCGGACATCGGCAGACGACCTCCGGCCACCGTAGGCGCGGGCATGCGGACAGCGAGTAAAGGGCAACTCGCTGTTCGACCATGGACCATGCCCGGGTCGACGGCACGTCGTGTTCCACGAGCGCCTCAAGAGAGAAAATAAAAAAAAAAGCTTACGCTTTCCTCTCCCCACTAGCAACCGTTACAATAATATAAGCAGAGCGATCTTCATTTGGATAGATTTCTTCTGTTTGGCGAGCTTTTATAAAATTAAAAAAAAAACCAGGGGAGCCACATTCTGATCTGGCAAAAAAGATTTCAGGCTTATGAGCTCATCACATAACATACACCCATCTATATCGGATTTAGAGTCTACAGTTAATTTTAAAACGAGATCTCCACAGAGTTTTAGAAGCTCGGGTTTTTCCGGAAACTTTTTCATATTGTACAAAAAAGACCGATATTCTGAATACTCGTTGAGCTGTGCGTCTTTCATGGACTGAAATTATAGTAGTGTCCAAAAGACAGTTGAAAAATTCAAACTCAATTTTTTTTCCGGAGAAATTATAGGTTCATCAGAAAGTAGGCCTGCGGCGCCCCTTGGTATTTGGCGCCCTGGGCGGTCGCCTAACCGCGCCTTACCCTAACGCCGGTACTGGCAAGAAGGACTCACCCAGCGGGCTGTCGCATATCAGCTCCACATAAGTCAGCTTTATCCCGACACCAAGATCTGGCGATAGTACCAGTTCACATCTGAAAGGGATGACCGTTTTATCGTGTCAACCTCTCACTGAAGTTTATATAATTAAACTTCATGTAGGTACATAGGTGTACTCATACTTAATGCCACAAGGCATTCTCTACCAGTCTACCTTTAGCTTTAATAAGACAACTTAGCACCGTGACTTAGCGGTACGGTATAATAGAAAAAAAAAATCTAGCACTAAACTATAGATACTTCTCCACTTATATTAATACATTATAATTGTAAAAATA
This sequence comes from Agrotis ipsilon, assembly GCA_028554685.1. Classification (NCBI taxonomy): domain Eukaryota; kingdom Metazoa; phylum Arthropoda; class Insecta; order Lepidoptera; family Noctuidae; genus Agrotis; species Agrotis ipsilon. The sequence continues at coordinate 1,057,782 of CM052956.1, forward strand.
AAATAAAACAAAATTATAGTAGTGAGAGATTTAGGCAGTTGATTTTATCTGTTGTCTTACTCGTAGTAACAATTATTAAAAAAGATACCTATTCTTCAAAAATAAAGACAGAAAAATATTTAAAAAACAGTGATGACCTTTGGCATTTGCAGATAAACCCTATTTTTTCCATTTTTTATCTTGTTTGTTAGAGCACTGGTTTCAAGTTCCTGCTAAACTGATTAGACGTAGATATATTCACTGTGGATACCACGAAATTTTCTATCACAAATATCGGACGATGTTTTTCTTAACGACACTGAAATTAAGATAAAAAAAAACAATTTATATTTTTTCTACTTGTTCATTTGGTTTATGCAATTTTTTTAGTCGTTGTTATTATTACTTCCCCAGATTTATTGACAGCTGAAACCTGGAACAATAGTTTCGTATCGGCAAACGCAGATTAGTAGAGGTCTTTATCCAGCAAAGGTGTGCGAAGTCGATCATATATTTCTCGGGTACACAGTCTCATCCACTCCCTGTTCTTCAGTTTATCAAATTGTATAATGTCTTGCTCCAATTTTAGATTAGTTGGAAGTTCCCTTGCCATCAAGAAAATTATCGTATCATTTGTGTTTGTTGTCACATATCCCAGCAAATAGTTCTTATTCACAATTTCTAGAACACTTCGGTCACTGAAAGTAGTACTTGCATAATTACAAGACACGTTTGCAAGAGGTACATCACCCAAATTGTCGACGACTATAACAGGTACTGATAGTGTTACTGGCCTTATCTTCACAAAGCTTGACTGAGGAGAATCTTCACCATCTAGTAGTCTTACTGCTACTAATGTGCAGTCTCTTCCATCAGAACAGGAACACTTAATGTTTCTTGGATCTTCAGCAAAAGTTATGCCTCCACATGCAGGCTCGGTTATAATGTCATTTGGATACACCAACACAAACGAGTAATTTCCAAAGATATCGTTTACCGAAGTTCCTTGTACCACACATAATAACGCTGATAGAATTATTATTTTGATCATTATTGCAGAGTAGTCTTTTCTGAAACGTGTGTTGTTACTCCTTGCACTATACAGTATGAGGATGTAGTACATTTAGGCGATTATGAATACTGAGTGACCACTTAACCTTTGGCACTGCAATTTCCAATTACATTATGCGTGAAACAAGATATTTTCCATCTGGGCCGTCATAAAAATAGGTCTGACATAAGTTTGTACTACGACTAGACGGAATAGTTTTCAAAACTATAGCCAAATTAACCGTAGCATCTCTCGTTGATGAGGTATTATAAAAAGCAGTTATTGGTTAACTTTAGCAGTCCAGCAAGTAGTGCATGGTCTTGTCTGGATCACTACCTTGACACTGAATGTCAGATGAGTCTTTAATGCTTCATTTTTTCGAAGTGTGCATGTAGCGGCCATCTGAGTTACTCCAGATCATCCTGGGTCGTAATCGCCAGCCGGTAGACGTCCAGTGTTGAACAAAGCACTATTGTGTGTTTGCATGAATAACTTATCGTGTTTTTTTCTTACGTCTTATTTAAATCAGTATCGTATCCATGAAAAAACACGATACCTAATAAATCATAACGTATCGTGTTTTTTGACGAATCGTGTGCCCTGAGTGACCGCTTAACCTTTGTCACTGCAATTATTGATTTAATCAGTGCAGGAATGAATCGTCATGGTTTGTGTACGGCATGTATTTCAACGACACAGATACCATACAGAGCATTGGAAATAGACACACTGCGAATAAAAAATTACACGTGGACGATTCAGTTTACAAATTGAACTCCTTTAACTTAATTCGTAGAAAAACATCATCATTGAAGAGCTTGAGCATATTTAGCCCGTACTGGGACCACTGTTGGGACACAAGCTTTCTGTTTATGAAAGAGAGTGGGTGATATAATCTTACTCGATAACCTAATGTGGAAATGCACATGTCTTTGGTTTTCAGAGCAGTGTGTCTATTTGCACAAAACTACACAAAATAATGAGCCTGCTTGGGTTTGCATTTTTGCAAATCGCAAGTCGAGACATTTGGCCATGCAAAAATGTCAAGGCGCAAATTGAAAACGGCAAACGATGGACGAACGCCGAATTTCAAACAACTAGGCAATTTATTTTTCAATCGACTCCCTACTGCAGCAAAATGCAACGTTGCGGCCGAAAAGGTGAACGCCGTTGATACCTACCATTATTTTTTTTTTAAGTCCCCGTACACAGCTCTGAATGCCTACCATGGTATACCTTGGAAGGCCAAAGACTGCCAGGGTGGGGACTTGTCAGGTAACCGTGACCCTCGAAAGTTTAAAATTCGCGTGGATTATTGCCGGCGTAGTGCTAGTACTGTATAACTTTAAGACTTAAGTGTAACAAATTAAGATTTAAAATATTTTTTAATACCTGTCAGTTTTGAAACTTGGAATTGTCCCTCTTTTGCTGCAAGGTTCTCAGTTCTATTTAGAACGCGTGAAGAGCTCGTGGTAGGCCTCCAGGTTTCAATTTCGGCGAATTTTGGAAACGAAAAAGTTCATGCGTGAACGTTATTAATTTAGTGCATGTTTCCAGTTATTTTTTGCGCTTCGATGATCCTTTTGAATTGGGATTAGATTGCGGAAGTCATAGATATGGGTTTGTTTGTTTTTTGAATCAATTCAATATAAAATCGTGAATGTTTGTTAGACTGTTTTTATTTTGTTAGTGCCTTACCTCCATCGTATTGAACGTTACTTTGTTAAGAGCATAGTGTATATTTGTGACTGTTGGAAAAATCAAAATAAAAACAACAAATACAGCAAACTGTGTACTGTAGTAATCTGTTAATCTTGTGGTTTTGCAGTGGTCATTTAACTGTAACACAAATTTTCGATAATATACATAGTTATATCCTGTTTAGACATATAAGTTGTATGATAACGCTCAGCGTCTGGTCATTTTGAAAATTCTTTGAGAGGCTATGAGCACTTGGACCCCAAAGTTTTGTTGGCGAAACGATACTCAGTGTACGAAAATCAAAATAGTCGCAAAACACTACTTTGGTGACGTTATTTTCCTTAGTTGACGAATCGGGAAACTGACTAAACGGGATGTGGCCAATAATGCCTCACGTCCTGACAATCCTCAGTTCAAAACTGACACGAAGATAAGTCGCTTGTTTCCAAAGAAGTTAATCAGTCCAGTGCTCAAAATGTGGAAAATAATAATCCTGACAGCGTTCCTGATTGTCTGCCAAGCAGCTGATATCAACAAGCTGTATGGAACCTACACAGCAGTTATGGGATCCCTGCATTTATCGGCACCCGTTTGCGTGAAATACTCTTTCGCTGAAGATCCACGCAAGATTCATTGTACTTGTTCAGACGGAGCTGAAAGTACACTTGTGGAAGTGAAATTTCTAGAACGTCTGACCTCAACGGGGGTTGAAAACATCCCCGTTGCAATATCAGCACCTATGCTAGTGATCGACAAAGTGGAAGACATAGTGTTATCCGTAAACGCCACTTGCAACTGTGCTGAAAAGAAATTTAACTACCGCGGTGTGTTTAAAGCTGTAAATGAAAACTATACCATGACATACGTAAGAAATGTACCAAGATATGCAGATAACCTTAATGTTGATTATTTAATGGCTCGGAATTTACCCAGTGCTGCTGAATTGGAGGCTGACCTTACTGACATGGCTGAAATTAAAGATATGAGAGGATCAGTATTGTGTACTCGTGAAATGTACGAGCAATTGCGTTCGAAGAATTAATTGCTTACATCATTGTATTTTCTTGCCCTTACCTTATGTTACTCAAGGACGGTGAAGAGCAATGGTTTCATGGCAATCGTTACTCTGTCATTTTCTCCTTTTTCTATCATTTTATTCTTTTCACATTTTTTTGTCCTATTTGTGTTGTTCTTCGTTCCCAGTCTTCAAAGTTTATATTCATTGGTCTTGTCGTACTTCATTTGATTAATTAAATAATTGTAAACTCTATAATTACTTGTAATAAACTCTGAACAATACAGTTTATTTTTATCCATATTTGTTTACTTCCTGATATCTTATTAATCTGACATGGCTATTTTAAAGGATATATTTTAATATAGTGCCATTTGTTTATCTTCATCCTGTTGATGAACCTGTCCATTGTCCAGAGAGCATTGGCTAGAGCGGAAGGGACTTGGCTGACTTCATTGACTTGCCCTTTGCGTTCCCTACTACTACTAGTATATACTTGAGCAGTGGTGGCCCAGTGGTATCGGTCCCGACTTACGAGTTGTAGGTCGTGGGTTCGAACCCCGCCAGGCGCATTACTTTGTGTAATTTATTTCATCACCACTGCTCTCAAAACGGTGAAGGAAAACAGCGTGAGGAAACCGGCATGTCCTAGAACCAAAAAATCGAAGATATGTGACATCTACCAATACGCATTGGGCCCGCGTGGTGGACTATGGCCCACTCCCTCTCTCAGAGAGGAGGCAACGTTAAGTTTGGTCATATCGTTAATAATCATTATTAAAGGTAATCATTTCCACGATAACATAGAGTTCCTTATTACTATGTGTTAATCTAGGTTGTAAACTATTTCTGGACCAAAAAGTTCAATATTCTTTTAGCAGTTTTGAGTAAGTCCGGAATACGACAGCAATTAAAGATAAGATACATGACACATAACTTTACTTTATAGGACACAAAAACACTACACAGCTATATTTTAAAATGACTTATATTATGGATACAACGGTAGTAGTGTTATGGCATACATATTTCACACAACTTTTGTATTTAGTAATGAAACTTCAATTTAGAGGGCATAGTCAATAGCGCACTTCAAATAAACATACAACAAAAATGCAAAAAACAAGCTAAAAAAGAAATCCAATGAAATGTACACAATTAATATTCCAATGAAAATGATTAACTAAGTAGATTATGGGTACTTAAAAGAAGCAGAATATGAACACAATCATTGGAATCATAACAAGTTGGTATAGTAACCAGGTTTATAAAGAAATTACACTTTAAAGAGTATAAGTTAATTTATGACAGTCAGGATTGATGGGTATAAAGTTGATTAATGGAGAGGACAACCAAAGAAACGAAGGATAACAAAATTAGTGAAACAACATAAAAGAAAAAGATAGGTCAACGATTTACATAAGTAAAAAAATTATACGTCGTGTCCAGTAAGAAATAATAAGGGTGATGAACAATTAATTCTTGGGACGCAACTCTTCGTATATTTCTTTGGTACATAACACTGAGCCATTACTCCTATCTTTCAGTTCATCTACACTTCTCATGACAGCTTCCAATTCAGCAGCACTGGGTAAATTGCGGGCTACCAAAAGATCATGTTTTGGAGAATCTGGTCCACTCCTTGCTCGTGATAGAACGTAGTTTTCGTTCAAAACTTGAACAACAGACCGGTAGTCGTATGCCTGGCCAGCACAGTCGCATGTGACGTTCTCGACTAAGACATTCTCATCTACTTTGTCGACTGCTAGTACAGGCACTGATACTGGACTCATGAGGAAGCCTGGAACGTTCGGCGGAGACAGTTCTTCTAAAGTCTTCGTTTCCACAAGTGTACTTTTACTTCCGTCTGAGCAAGTACACTGAACTTTACGCGGGTCTTCCGAGAAGGAGACTTTCGTACATACACGTACCGGTACATTTGGATACAACACAACTGCTGTGTAAGTTCCATAGATGTCGTTAATATTAGCTGCTTGAGAGACACACAGGAACGCTGACAGGATTGTAACTTTCCACATTTTGAATTGTGATTATTTTGTTGGTAACGACTGATGTAGCTTGGTGACAATTTTGAACTGAGTAATTAATTGGCTGTAAGGCAGATGTGATATCTATTGAGTAGTAGAGTCTAGCAAGTAGAGATAGATGTAACCTAACCTAACCTTTGACTTTTTTGTTGATAATAAACTTAACAGATAGTTTGAAAAAAAAAAACGCTTTAGCTTAGACAGATTATCTAAATGCAGCGAGTATCAGAAAGAAGATGCGATCACAATTAAAGCTGAAGTCTTAGTTGTATAATTAATTATTTCAGGTATCTCTTTCTTTATTAAAAATATTAAATACCCAATTTAATTATATTAAAGTCATAATTAATCGAGGTTATAAAACTATTTTTGGACCGAAAAGTCCAATGCTTTGAAAAATTCGACAAGTCTATAGAATAATTATAGACATGTAGATGGGATAAATATAATACACACATTATTATTAATACACAGCTATTTTACAAAATTAATTAAATTATTTATTCAACTGATACAGCGACAGTCTTAATTATTATGCTGTTCATTATTTTGTAGTGATATGATAAAACATACATATTTCAGATAACTTCTGGATGTAGTAATGAGACTTTGAATTTAATGGGGACAGAATAACAAATAAACACATAACAAAAAGGTATAAAATGAGTTACAAATAAAATGTAAGTAACATTCCAATGAAAGAAAATTATTAACTGGGTAGAAAGCTTTATGGTAAACTACATAGATGAAGAACGTGTGCACAATAAAATTTGAATGAAAACAAGTTAGATTACTTAAGTTTATGGGGAAGAATATCAGTAAATAAATCGGAAGAAGAATTAAGCACGTCTTGATAAGTTTGATAAATATAAAGTTGATGAATGAATAGGAAAACCTAAGAAACAAAGTATAACAAAATGAGTGAAAAATAACATAAAAGAAAAAGATAGATCGACGATTACGAGATACAAAAGTAAAAAATCATACGTCTCCAAGTTAGCAAGAAATAGTAAGCGAGGAGGGTAATAAGCACTTAATTGTTGGCACGCAACTCTTCGTATATTTCTTTGGTACATAACACTGAGCCATTACTCCTATTTTTCAGTGCATCTATTTTTCTCAATGAAGTTTCCAATTCAGCAGCACTGGGTAAAATGCGGGCTGCCAATAGATCATGATTTGAAGATCCTGATCCAGTCCTTGCGCATGATATAATGTAGTTCTCGTTTAAAACTTGGATAACAGCTCGGTAGTCGAAAGTCTGGCCAGCACAATTGCATGTGGCGTTCTCGAATGGCACATTCTCATCTAGTTTGTCGACTGCTTGTACAGGTACTGGTAATGCACGAGCGGGCCTGTTTCGAACGTTCTTCGGGGATAGCTCTTCTAAAGTTGTCATTATAGCAAGTGTACTTTTAGTTCCGTCTGAGCAAGTACACTCAATTTTACGTGGATCTTCGGACAAGGAGACTTGTACGCAAAGGTTAGGTGATGACGTGTTTAAATAGACCACAACTCCTGTGTAAGTTCCATAGATTTCGTCAATATTTGCAGCTTGAGAAACGCTCAGGAACGCTGACAGAATTATAATTTTCCACATTTTGAATACTGGTCTGATTGTTATTATTTTGTTGGTAACGACTGGTCTAGCTTCCTGACAATTTTGTACTGAGAATTATTTACTTACTGTAAGGCAGATGTGATATTCATCGAGTGCTAACCCTTGACTTTTTAGTTGATAACATGTTTTGGTTTTAAAAATAAGTGATAGTTGGAAAAACATGCTTACGCTTAGACAAATCACGTAGATGCGGCGTGCACAGAAAAGATGATGAGGTCATAATTAAAGCTGAAGTTTTCGGGTATCCCGTCTCACGTGCAACTGCCTGTACTCGCAGTCGACAAAATGGAAAACCATCTGTTACTCGAAAACCTTATATGCGATTTTGCTGGCCAGGTATTCGATTATTAAAGTGCTATCCAAGTTTTGATCGAGAACTACCTTCTATCATGTTTCAGAAATTGATCATGTTCTCCTTCAGTTCATATTCTAAACTATTTGATAGCACGGATAACCCAGTACCTAGTAATTGGAAACTGCAATGGCAGATTCCAATTCAGCGGCACTGAGAGCCTCTAATGAGAGGCAAGGAAGAATTAAAAGATAAGAGAGGCTCAAAGAAATATACTAAGAATTGCATCCCAAGAATTAATCGCTCATCATCTTTGTGCCGCTTGCAGTGAAGAAAGCGATATACGGGTTCTTTTGGTAGATAAAATTCGAAAAGAAGTCAATTGAGATAGAACTAAAGTCACAGACATTGCGCTCGCAAATCCTTTCGTGAATTTTTGACACCAATAACTTGCTGCTTAATGTAGCCATCGGCGGTGTCAACTTTACACCAAATACTTTAAAACCCTTTGCATTATTATCAGCAAAAGGTGCAAGCGAATGACAATATAGGAAATGTATTTGTACAGTGTAAAGCACGCACAAATTTGACATCATTGTGTCAGCACTTTACTAGCTACGCGTGAATTTGATATAAACTTGGTCAAGGTTAGAAAAACATCACTCTAGTTTTAAATGTAACTTGAAACTTTGAATACACCTCTATGACTGAAAAAGATTTATATCGCAATATAATTGTTAGTGGAAACATATTTTTCCTACTCCTCCACTATTCTTTTCTGATTAATTTCGTTGCAGGATCCAAGACAGGTAAATTCATTCTCCGGGACACGTCGAGCTTTATTGTCCCGGCGCTTTTCTGGTGGTTCCACTGTTGATTCTGGCTCTCAGGAGTTGTAGTGGTTTGGGAATAGTGTGGTGAGTTTGTCTCAAATGAAAAAAAATATAATTGTTTATAATGTGAAGTAAACAACATCTTCGTTTTGAAAGAACAACAGTTATCATTCATAACACAACAATTCTTATCGGAACAAAGTCAGGGCCTAGTGGGCCATAATAATTAACTGCCCTACATAAACAATTTGGGATTGAGAAACTTTAGTCCCTAATTGACAAGAAACCAAATCGGTCGTTTCCAACAAGTTATATCGGTTCAGTGTTTATAATGTGGAAAGTAATAACCTTGTCAACGTTCCTGAGCGTCTGTCAATCAGCTAATATAAACGACTTTTACGGAACCTACACATCGGTCATGTTGTATCCACAAATGTCGGAACCCGTTTGCAACAAAATCGTCCTAGCCGAAGATTCAAGTCATGTTCAGTGTACCTGTTCAGACGGATATAATTGTACACTGATAGAAATAACAAATAAAGAGCATCTGTCCCTGTCGCATCAGTTGCAGTCTATTAAAGATCCCGCTCCAGAATCATGGCCTATGTTAGCTGTTGACAAAGTGGATGATCAGATGTTACTCACAAACTTTACATGCGATTGTGCTGGCAAGGAATTTGATCACAGATTCATTGTCAAATCTGTGAATGAAAACTACATACTATCATACATATTGGATGGACCAAGAGGTGGTCACGTTAGAAAATTAAATTATTTTCTGGCACGCAGTTTACCTAGTGCTGCAGAATTGGAGGCTGACATTAAACTTATTGATGAAGTGAAAGATAAGACCGGATCTGTGATGTGTAACAGAGAATTATACGAAGAATTCCGTTCGAAGAATTAATTGTTTGTTATCTTCTTGTTCTTGTTGTCTGTTGCTTGGGTGCAACAAAATTTTGCTTTCATTTCAACTATCAGTTTCTCTTTTTTCATTTATAATATACTAGCTTCTGCCCGCGACTTCGTACGCGTATCCTGTTGCTTATGCCAGCGACAACGGGATCGACAAATTCTAGGATCTGAAAAGTCTATTACCCAACTCCAAGAGCCCGGCAAAAAAAATAATGGCTTTTGGCCAGTAGAGTACAATAATATTCATCGTCATCGAAAATCGGTGATAACTGTTACCGCCTTTACTGCGTGGAAGAAATCCCACCTTATGTTATTTTATAATTTGTATAATTATAAAGTACTCACTATACTAATTTCACTGTATGTGAAATCAGTGATAGCTTTGATAGCTTAAATTTTTGTACATAAACAAATAGTGCTCATCAAGCTGAAAAACTTTTGCTAAGACGTCATTCCTCGGGCACGCCGCAATAGCGGCGGCAAGACCCCTCTTTGAGGAGTGGCTGGAGAGACGTCACGGCGTCCTTACCTACCGCATGACGCAGGTCCTCACCGGACACAGAAGTTTCGGGAGGTACCTGTGTTTGATTAGAAAGGAGGAAACGCCTGGGTGTCACCACTGCGAAGATCGCCCGGAGGACACAGTAGAGCACACGGTGCAAGACTGCCCAGCTTAGGCAGAGCACCGACGTGTCCTCACGGCGGCGATAGGCGGAGACCTCTCGCGCCCGGCATTGGTCGAGGACATGCTGCGGGGCGAGACGGAGTGGGAAGCGGTCACCTCCTTCTGCGAAGCAGCTATGCTCGTGAAGGAGAGGGCGGGCCGCGAGAGGGAGAGGACAGCGTCCTCCGTCCGCCCCAACCGCAGTGGGTAGACGCCCACGGCGTCGGACGTCGGCAGACGACCTCCAGCCACCGTAGGCGCGGGCATGCGGACAGTGAGTAAAGGACAACGCCCGGCTGTCCGACCATGGACCATGCCCGGGTCAACGGCGCGTCGTGTTCCACGCGCGCCTAAAGAGCGTCAGCAAAATGACGGGGCCCCCTCACAGAGGGCTAAAGCCTGACGGGGTCGCGGGACCTATTTCCATCACCGTGACCCCGGAACATAAAGGGCTATTAAAGGACACCGTGGATTTTAGTCAATACAAGTCTGACAGTGGGCCTCATTTGTTGATTTTACCACGCAAAAAAAAAGACGTCATTCCTATAGTATGTTATAGTGTAGCTGGGCTCTTGGAGTTCCACATTAGGTGTTCCAGATCTTCAATTTTTATACGTCAACAGAGAGTGCTCATCAAGCTGAACAACTTTGCTTAGACGCCATTCCTGTACATGTTATAGTGTAGCTGGGCTCTTGGAGTTCCACATCAGGTGTTCCAGATCTTCAATTTTATTCTCTCAGCAGAAAATGCTCATCACGTGGAACAATTTTTGATATGGCACCATTTTTGTATCTCTTATAGTTTAGCTGGTCTGTTGCGGTTCTGCGCCAGTTGTTCAAGTTTTCATAATAAATTATAGCCTATGTTTTGACCAGACTTAATACCTATACAACAAAAAAAGAATCATTCAAATCCGTCCAGTACTTTTTGAGTTTATCCCGGACATACATACAGACAAACAGATAAACAGACAAACAGACAAACAGATAAACAGACAGACAAACAGACAAACAGACAAAAATTCTAAAAACTATATTTTTGGCTTCGGTATCGATTGTAGATCACACCCCAAGTATTCTTTAAAAAAAATATTCAATGTACACTTTTGACTTTCCTACTATTTTATTATATGTATAGATATGTCATACGTTTATCCATCAATACAAAGATCTTCGTCTTCATCAATCTCTGTTGAATTAAAGTATGCACGGCCAATAAATATTAATAAAAATGAAAAATAAACTTTTCCTTGCCCATGTCCATTTGATATTGTTTACTGTTGTTGCAAGAGTATTTAAACTGCATTTTTATTTGATGTATTACTCTAATGAAAAACATGTTTACAAAATGTAGATAATTTAATAATTTTCTAATCTTGGTACTTTATTATTGTTTAACTCATTTAACGATTGTTATTATCTGTCTTGCTTATAAACACTGTGTCAAAGGTTGTCTCTAAGCTGTTAGTATAATGTTTTATATTTCTATAGGTAGTTAATTTTGTACCTATGAATAAAATTTAACGTGTCAAAAAAATGTTATATAAAAAGAGCTTGTTATTTTGTAACCGACTTCAAAAAAAGGTGGAAGTGCTCAATTCGGTCGGTGTATTTTTTTTGGTAATTGATAGCGCACGTGTTTATCATTACAAGTATAAACCATTGATAGTTAAATTATAAATTAATGTTTGGTACTTATGATTGCTTTGCAGAAGTAGATTGCGACGACATAAGTTCCAAAGGAACTGATTATGATAGACGAGAGAAACTTGTATTTTATTTTCAAATTAATGTTGACTATTACCATAATCGTATCAGCGAGAACCCATCAAAGATTATTAAACCTGAGGCTTTATTCTGAATTCTAAGCATTTGACTCTTTGATTTGACCGTACTTCGTACTTCAAGTTTAGTGCACTGTATGGAAATACAATGACACCTTCTGCTAAGGCCTAAGATTGTATTTTTGGGTCTTTACAATTTCCTAGTCGTAGTCCCAGAGTAAAGTTTTCTCCGTCTATGGTCCTAGTTTACATGAAATTCATATTAGGTATTTGATATAACGCCATCTATCTCACTATGCGTGAGCTACGTAGTTCGAAGTAACTAGGGTGGATGTCGCTACAATACTCGTTTGGAATAAGCAAATTCTATTTTTCCAAAATTAAATTAAATTGATGAGGTCCGTTTATTATGCAAACTATGACATTCATTAAATTTCTTTTTCCCGCGCTTTGCTTTCGCTAGGTTGAAGGAAATGAAGGTTTTTTAAGAATTATTTTTTAATCTATGGTTTTTTCTATTTATTAACTCAATTAAATATTCAAAAAAATACGTCGAAACGCCGAACTCCTTGCTGAAATAAAAAAAAAAAACCTGGACGGCACGGTTGGCGCAATGGTTGAGAGATGGACTGTTGCGCAACGTGTCGCAGATTTGATTCCCGCACGGAACAAATATTTGTATGACCTGCAGGTACGGGCTTGCGTAGCGCAAGCGCCATAAGGACGTCATTTGCAAGCGGCAGATACCTAATGGACGATACCGAATGTACTGTTGGCGCTTGCATACTCTTCCCCTATGTGTTTCTATGTTTGTAAACGCACCCACAACACAGGATGAATTTATAGTGTGGAGGAAACGTTTTTAAAAAAACCTACGTAAGTGCGACAAAGACACGAAAAAAGCCCGAGTGTGAAATACACTGCATATTGAATCTAATCATAGTGCGATACGTTCCAGTTTTCGAGGAAATGTATTGTAAAAGATCTTATATTCCCGTCGTTACCGTTCACTGTAAAGGAAACAATAAAAGGATTCCTCTCGGTAATGTTCAATAAACTCGCTAAATACCAGACGGTATTTTATGATTATTGCGAAACCCGTAGTGGCCTCTTCTTACCCAAATTATGCTATTCGTTTTAATGCCTGCTCTAACTGCCAATATTTGTGTTGGTGTTTTATAATTTTCTTTTCTAGTCTTGGTTTACGGGACTTCCTTCTTCATGGCCTTAAGCTAGTTACTCACTGTGCAGGGCAGGTGGGGTCGACCCAAAAGCGAACTTGCGACATGCAGTGCAGCAGTCAACCGCGTCTTCTGTATTATTAGACTAGGCCCAATTCAATTCAATTTATTTTCGGAAACAATTTACATTGCCTTCGAAATGATTGAAATGAAATTTGAAATTCAGTAGACAAGTGGCAAGCCATAAACGAGTTGAAAATCTATGAAAGACTATTTAACGTTTACGTTAATAGTTTTCCGCTTTTCTAGGGAGGCTGGGAGTATTAACAGCATTCGTAAAGTGGGATACAAATACCTCTCGTACTTTTCCTTTAAAGATAAGATTTCGAGTCGCCTGAAGGCACCTCTAACAATAACGTGTCATTTTTAAAGGACGTCGCCTGACAGTGATGGATGGCTGTCCTAGCTCTAGTACAGTGCGTTCTTCACAATTTGTCGCATTAGGGTAGATAGTTACTTATCAATAGAATGCCTCGGGTAATAGAGAGGTTAGCACCTATTATAGCTGAGCCTCTTGGCATTTTCATTGGAAATTATAATTGCACACCGCCCACATCTTTGTCTGCGCAATTTTTTTTCATTTTGATTTTCTATTTCTGGCCACCCTCTTTATGAGATGCTTTTACAAAATCTAAATAAATCTTTTATATAAAAATCAATTGATGGTCGTTAGTCTCGCTAAAACTTGAAAACAATGAAAAAATAAAATAAAAAATGAAACGGCTGGACCGATTTGGCTAATTTAGGTTTTGAATTATTTTTAGAAGTCCAGGGAAGGTTTAACAGGTTTTTCTGAGGCGGTAAGAAATAAAAATAAAAATTGACACTTCGAGCATTTGTAGTTACGAAGTTTCATAACTACTAAACTACTCAAACTACCAACCCCCAAACTAACTTATAAACTTTGTAGAATTGCTTTTAACATACAACGCATTAACTACGAATTCCTTCTTATTCCCACTTCTTAAAAACCATAATTAGAACTTAATCTAAAATCAAAGCCAACCACAGAAAAACAAGATTAAAAAAGTAAAAATACAAAAATAGTTTGAGAATACAACTGCACCCAGAGGAGGTGGCAAAAAAAAAAAAGAAATGCAAGATAACAATGATTTAATGAACGCGAAAAAGTTTAAGCATCCCAGTTTAAATGCCACCCGTGAGTGTACTGAGAGGACTTTGTTCTCGCTTTTTGTTTGACTTTAAAATGTGTAGGCGCAGTGGAAGCGGTTAGCGAAAATATGATTGAATTGAATCCTAGTGTTTTAAATTAATTCTGGTCACAAAATCAAAACATCTATTTCAAGTAGGCCAGTTATAAAGCTCGTTGCGGGACTTATTTCAATACCGTGCCCCCAGAACATAAAGGGCTATTGAAGGACTCCGTGGATTTTAGTCATTACAAGTGTGACAGTCATCTCAGTCTGACAGTCACAAATCATCAAATGAGTCCGTAGTAGAATCAGGACAGGAGGACTCATTTGATGATTTTACCACGTAAAAAAAGTAGGCCAGTTAAAGGCACTTTTGAATTGTCAAAAGTAATATAAAATAGTAACAGTGCTACAGTCCCAGTCACAAGATAAAAACTGTAAAAATACTGTAGATGCCCATTCCAAAGCGTAGATTTCTATGGAGAAGAACTAAAGAAATTCCATGGACACTTGTTTTCAATCACCAAAATGAGATACAGAACGATAAGATACAGAACCTTTCTCACATCACAAACAGAATGATAAGAAGAACCTTTGTCGCATCACAAACACTACCTATAAGATATTTGGACAACAGACATGATAGAGTTGAAGCATTACTATGGTGGAAGAAGTAAACAATTGAAACTAAACGAGAATATAATGGTGATTAAAAACTGAATCATTTAGAAAAGACCAAAGGGTTCCGTATCATCTATAAAAAAATGTGTTTAAGAGACTTCTGTAGGTGACTTGGATCCTACCCATCCCAAATTATGTTACTAACACCAACAAGACTTTATTTCACTTATTTTTCGACAAATCCAGCCCGTTTGAGTATGCATCTATAGATAGGCATCCTATCTAATCCATTTCCCGTACATCCTCATAACTGATTCTCTCCAAAGGCCCATAATATTCAACGTGACGTGACCATAAAAGAAAGGTCAGTATATAAAGTTTTTATCTACTCCGGTCGTAAAAAGCGATTAAGAGAAGATCGTAAGTAACAGGTTATGGTTGATGGAGTTAAACACTGCCTGTGACGAGTCAGAGTGTTTAACTGTGCCCATATTTGTGACGAGAATCTCAATAACTCGTCACGATAATGAAAACTTGAGCTGTCATTTTAACTGACTTTGTAAAAACTATATGCTCAATTCACTCAAGACGATTTTTTATAGGTTCCCCGATTTTTTGGAGACCCCTGGATCGTTTTGGAAAATGCTTTGTTTGTTTGAAGGAGTATATTGTTACTTCCTAGTGGTCTCATGATCTTCACGTTAAGATTTGATGATGAAATCATAAACGATGATGGAATCATAGAAGAGAAACCGAGAGAACAATTTTTTTTCCATAATAATGTTTCTGGTTTTATGTTGTCTCCTGGTTTGATTATTCCGTGTCTTCCCATGTCTTCCCATATTCCTATTGTTGTTTTTGAGTTTGCGTTTGCAAATTGGATGACGCTTCGAATGGTGTTCGATTTCGTAGGTTGAATATTTTTATATATACGTTTTCTACTGTTGCACTGTGGTTTGTTTCTATATATATACTTTAAAAAAAAATTCGTCGGTTTCTTTGATTTGTGTTCTTGCAATTTTTCGGAGGTGTTTTTCGTTTTTTCCTTCACTTATTCCAGTGTTATACTCGTCTTGTATTGCTTTGTAGTCGTTGTCGTGTTCTTGGGCTATTCTATTCAATTCGTTTGATGGTTCACCAACTTTTAAGTCGTTTCCCGGTCCTAGGTTGGTGGTCGCGGGACATACGTACCTAAACCGCGACTCCGGTACACAAAAAGGCTACTGAAGGACACCGTGGATTTTAGTCAGTCAAGTCTGACAGTCCCTCCCGTCCTGCCCGGCGGGAGGACTCATTCGATGATTTTACCACGTAAAAAAAAAAGGTAGAAGTGTTAGTAGACCAATGTTCAGATATCAAAGGCAGACAGATGTACAAGTTACTTGATATGGCTTTCTCCCCTCCATTGAAACTGTTTACGGAATTATACTACACTTCCCTCTGAATCTTCACGTCAAAATGGCAGAACCGGCCGCGAGATTATCTCATCAGGTCACCGTGACCCTGGAATGTAAAGGGTTACTAAAGGATCACCGTTGATTTTAGTCAGTACAATTCTAACAGTCTCAACCGCTCCACCCTGGGAGTCTCTCATTTGATTATTTTCACCACGATAAAAAAAATGTCAGAAATGATTTTGAATTCCAGTACATAGATGGATTTGACTCAAAAAACAAGAAAGGGGGGGGATCGATTGAAGCCGCTAACAACAGCTAGTGATTTATAATCCCAAATCCGCAACCGTAGTCACGAGAAAATAAACCGACAGTAAAACCAAAGGCACAGCTTTCCTTGATCTAAGAAAATATCTGGTCTATGTAGGTACTGTAAGTCTATTGATTATTCAAACAGCAATTTAGCTAACAGTATTCGCCCGTTGAAGCCAGTTGAGGTTTTCGTGCTCGTATAATACCGGAGTTGATCATTTTTCGTACTTGGAGAAATAGCATGTTGAGAAAATGTACCGGGAATTTTTATTTTCGATTTTATTTTTTTATTTGGTTAGGTTATATCTACGTGTGGATTTTAGCTCCCAAAAACTGTAGATATTCCAGATAAGTTTTTCAATAGGCTGGAAAAATTCAAATTGTTTTCTTTCTTGAGTGTGTTTAGGTGAAGTGCAGACGACAGATTATCCGTGATGCATTTTTTATTCTGTGTCCTCAATGGTGTAACCTCAGCAAATTAATCTCTGTGAAAGTATGGGATGAAGGTACCCAAAATTCTCCTTTTTTATGAATTTAATTGAAGAACCTATACATATAAAATAAAATATTTGTAAAATGTATTATTTTATACACTTGGCTTTTTCAAACAAAATGAGAAATTGATCGGGCTTATCAGTATGAAAAATCATCTTTTTTTTGCGAATTTCCAAAAGTCTTAGAACAAACATTGTTCATGTTCAGTAACATGGGCTGAGTTACCCCACAAGAGGTTGTGCGCTATTTACGTTACACATTGTATATCATATCGTATATTTTTTGAGAGACCTTAAATAAACTACTAAATATTCATATCAAACAAACTAATATACATTTATATAAGTTAGATTAAGCTATATTTTTTTCAGAAAATTATTTCATCCTAGTATACATAATTAATAGTCTAGCACTACATGAAACTTCACTCATTAAAATAAACCCAACTAATTTTAAAAAGCTTTAAACGTATGGAGAAGCAAGCAAATGTTATCTAAATAATGACTGAGGTACAGATATGAGGTGGGTTCATTACAGTTAGTCCTAGCTGCAGTTGACTAATGCACGTTATTTCCTTGGCCAGGAATTAACTATGCCTCTGTTTTGCTCGTCTGTCTACGGTGTACAGTACAGCTTATGAGCGGCAGCGACTGGTCTGTTGGTTCAGTGTTTAGTGACCCTGACTGCTATGCCGGGGGGCGTGGCTTCGATTCCCACCCAGGACAATTTTTTTTTTGTTTTTATTAGTTTTTATTATATTAATATTTAGAAAAATATATACGTATATCTATCAGTTTTATAGTACCCATAAAACAAACTCTGCTTAACTTGGGACTAGATGGCTTTGTGTGATAGTTGTGGAATATTATTATTATTTAAGTTAAAGTTGAATAGAGGTGATATTGAAAGGATATGCAGTTCTTCATATTTTAACTGACCGTCTTCGTAAAAAAAAAGTTGGATTTCAGTTCGACCTGTATGTTTACGTATGTGTGTTTGTCCGCGATTTTTATCACGTTTGGCAGTATCGATTTTGATGCGGTTTTCAGAAATTTTTGACACATTCTGGAGATGAGTTTGGTATAAAAGGATAATGGATATCCCGTTACGTTGCCCACATGGATCTGTTTTTACTTACTTGGATTGTGGATTTCCAAAGACACCGATTTTAAGAAGATTTTTTGAATATATGGACTAAAAAGGGTAAAATGAAAAGTTGACCTTTGAAAAAAAAAGGAACCGACTTCGGACACAAAACAAAACGTAAAAAATGTTTTTTTTTTTCAATTTTTTTATTGTATTCTACTACTACTACAATTTAGCCTAAAAAGGTTAATAAGCAATTTATATGTAACTTAATTAAAAAAAAAATTAAAAAACCCACCGATTTGATCTTCTACGGGGTCACAAAATATGCTAGATGTAAGAAACGTAAGGTTGGGGTTCTATGTGAAAGTGCATGTTTTGAAGGTTTTTTATGCAATTGCCCAGCAGCGTGCGCTGGGCTACAGCACTAGGTAGGCAAACAAACTGACGAAAAAAACAACGCTATACAAAAAAACTAAAAAAAAAACAAATAGGAATCGCCTAAAATATGCGGTCATCATTATGCGCATGGGCACGCAGGTCGGAGTTTCAACGACGAAATGTGACGATCGCATTGTGGTTTTAAATCTTTATGCATTTTGAAAATGTGACAAAACGAGTTTTCCCAGATATGGGGACAAACTTGATCGATTTTTGCCCCCGCAAACCTCCATACAGTAAATTCAAACGAAGTTGTTGAGACGTTTTCGAGAACGCGAAAATATACCTACATTAAAATAATTATATTTAGACAATTAGGTAGTGTTCGTTTAATATATTTTATGAGGATAAAAAGTACTTAAGCAAAAGTTAAGTGTAAGACATAGAAAACAAAAATATAAATGCAAGAACTCACCAAACTTATGATTTATGGTTATCACAATATTCATTGTTTATTCAACAAAGATTCCATGATTTGGACCTATTTCACACGATCTACCTGTTTTTATAAGATGAATTATCATATTTCCGGGTTATTCTAGTTTCAATCTTATTATTAAACGAAGAATTCGAATATTTACTGCTTTTACCTTCGAACACAGACAGTATTACCACCGGTTTATGAACACATAAACAAAACACTTAACCTCACTAATTTAAAAGTAAACTTAAACACTCGTGCAAAAACAAACCAATAGGCAGGTAACTGATTTGATCACACTACGCTAGTTTCAATAACTTTTTAGCGATCTTTTCGTACGAATTGTAAACAAACATTCAGACTTCCAAAATAATAATCTGCCAGGTTACTGACAGTACAGTTTTGGGGTTGCCAAAACACATTTTCTCAATTCCCGAACAACAAAAGCGAAGTTTCAAAGAATTCAAATAGTTAAAAATCCTTGGATAAACAATAAAGTAAAAAACCATGCAGTTTTTATTTCCATTTTTAGTTACTTAAACTTTTATGGTAGATGCAAAAATGACAATATCACCTTGATTTTTTTACCATTAAAATAAAAGAAAGGGAATTTTCAACAAAATTGCCACCCTGGAATTCATTTATACTTTCAGCCAGCCAATAGCACGGTTTTAGGCCAGGCCTATGCCCCGCCTATATTTTGCGCTCATCTTACATGTGTGCAGTTCATATACACGGCAGCGCACTTATACAGCACGTGATTTATCAATGGAATTTAGGCAATCTTACTACGAATGTAGTTGGGAGTAAAATTCTCGTCAAACGGCGGTTGTGAAAGTTGCTATGAATTTTTTATTAGGAGTTTTCACTATTTTAATGTTTTGTTTTATTTTATAACCTAGTTCCAATAAATTCTTTTATTTATTTGTACGTTGTTATGCCAAGGTAGGCTGTGCCTAATTGCCTGTATGAAGGAACCGCGCCTGCAATTGCCAATAGGTGCGTCCACACAGAGCGAGGTGCCTCGCGAGAAATTTGCGGCGCGAGGAAACTGCCTCGCGAGGTTGCTTGCTCTGTGTGGACGTGTCTAATGTTTCTTGACCGAGGCGCGAAACAATATACGCGAGCGTCCAGAGAGCGCACGGCAAACGACTGAGCCCCTTCGTACACTAGGCGACGCAAGTCTCCGATACCTTACGATTTTGGTTTCTGACGCTTGTCTGTGTTCTTGTATGGGTTTGTATTCCGATGGTGGCTTAGATATCAAAGTCGTAAGGTATCGGAGACTTGCGCCGCCCAGTGTACGGAGGCGGTGAGGCGCCTTTGAGCAAAACAAAGGCTGACACTGGATGGCTCGGGCGTTCGGTTGCTCGACTGCGGCAGCGCGCGCTTGCTTAGTCCAAGTCACATCCACACTAACCGAGCGACCTTCACGCGGCAATGCCTCGCGAGGCTGCTCGCTCTGTGTGGATGCACCTAATAGCTATGATATATTATTTAACTACCACAGTCGTAGTTGGTCACCTATAACTTGTGCCACAGTCGTTTTCCGTCCGTCTATCTAACCGCTGCAATTTAAACCCATTGTCTTAATGAAACAGGCCGTTTCTACACATTACGCCCTCCCCGCGTCATTTATAGAACAAACAGCGACTTACTGCCGGAGACTTGAAGAAAATTTAATTATCTGTGAATTATTTAACTGTTTCGTTAGTATTCCTATGGTTTGTTTGTTTTGCTGAGCTTTGAATGAGATATTTTTGGGTTGCATAAAAAAAATCGTGCGTAGCTGTGATCATTTGCACTACACACTACAGCGAATATGAAACACTATTATGATGGCCTAAGAGCTAATTGAAATTGAACATATAAATGCATACGTCTGGTTTCGTACAAAACCAGTTTCTCTCAGCCAGGTCTGCATTTCTGTATTAAGGGATAATTGAAGAAGTATTGAGCAAGTTTTCGCAAAAATTCGCTTTAGCTGTGTTCATATAATTACACACAACATTCTGGGATTCGCAATTTTTGGATGTCTTGAATGCAGCATTTTTTAAAGCTATTTGATGACGTCACTAGCACCGCGTCAAAGTGGTGGCGTGGACTCTAACACCATCTACGCCTGTCGAGATCACTCAGCTGCCACCGCAAGTTGCAAGTAGCCTGCGACGCGATTGCAATTCGTCCGATTCCAACTCAAAGTGAAAATCAACCTTGCTACTAAGAAATAATGATGCAATTCGATTGACATGACGTCGTCGCGTCGTGGCGATCGTGTTTTGTTTTTCATGTACCCTGTAGATAACTATGCGTGTTATATTATGTCGTAGTGGTTGGGTTGATTTTCACTTTTAGCTGGAATCGGTTGAATTGCAAGTTCTTTACTGTTGCCTGAGGTGGACCGCTCGGAGATTGATCCCACCCATCCCAAAGATGAAGCCACTTTTCACAAGAACACCGCTTTTGAATTATTTTAATTAGCGTATACATTTCATTATAAGGAAGACAAATTGTTGAGCAAATTCTCAGAAAATAATTTCCTTGACTTCACCTTCAGTAACAAAATACTCATAACAGAAAATTTTCATTAAAAACATTATTGTTTTACAAACTTTCTAAGAAGAGGCTCTAGATGTTACGCAATTAACTACTTGAACGCATATTATGGAACATTTTGCTTGTAACGCGAGACTGACGGCGGCTTCTTAAGAAATTAATAAAATAATAATTGCTCCCACATGAGGAGGGCCCTTACTTTTGATTATCTGGTTGATCTTGAGTCGTGGGGAGGGGAAAAACTTTTTGAAAGGTATTATCATTTTTGGTTGCGGATTTACAGTCGCGTCTGTATTTATTTATGGGGCATTTACTCGGGTCTATTTAACCGTACGGCTAGTTACCGTTCGCGACGCTTACAAAATTTAGTAAGTAGTAAAAATAAGTAGGTACCTATAGAATTATCAAGTCTTGTGATCTCTTCTCTGGACACCTTGCCAGTCGGCTGTTGATGAACATCGAATTTGGAAGAGTTAATTCAACGAAAGAAAAAATACGTAGGTTCATTATTTTTCAAAACTCTTACGTACGTAAGAGTATTAGATGCATTCACACACATCAGTCGCGTCACCGTCACGTTACCGAATGAAACTTTTATGGAAATATTATTTGACGTGCCGTTGACTGGTCGGTGACTGACGTTTGGGAACAAAGTCATAGTGTACACACATTTTGTTTTTCAAACCGGGCTGGTGACGTGACGTGACGGTGACTGATAAGTGTGATTGCAAGGTGCATTAAATTTGCAATTTAAGATGCTGTTAAGATACATATTATTGAATAAACATAGATATTTGTCACATAAAATAAGTGATCGCTCATAAAGCCGCCACTACCCTGTTTTATCACGTTGCTGATATTTTAAAATATAACAAAATTCTAGCTTATGCACGTGCTTTTTGAAAACCAATCCGGATCATACCTTCATGTGGTGCCATCTATTAATAATGAAAGTTGTTATTTTTAACAGTATTTTTTTCCATATGGATGGTCTGTATCTGTACATCTGAGAACGTTATACTAACAGGATGATCGATTCAGTGGTTGGCGTCAGAAACTAACAAATATAGGGGAACAGTGTATAAGAACGGGGACGCAATGTATAATAGGGACATACACTCTTTAGGCATAATTAACACAACACTAACGTAGTACAAGCGCCATCAGGACGTTATTTCTAAGCGGCCAAATAAAAAATAGCGTCATGTTGGCAATTGCGCTACGTTAGTATTCTGTTAAGTTTGCCTTAAGTGTGTGTGATTTCCAATCATACTTTGCGTTTCCGTCTTATACACTGTTCCCCTATAATATAAAAAAGTTGCCTCACACTAGGAATAATATCTCCTGTATTGTAGGCGTGTTTACAAACATACCAAAAACTCAGACTTCGAACAAGTACTTGTTGACCATGCAAATATTTGATACATAAGGGGGTCTAACCCGCGACACGCTGCGCGGCATTCAATCGTTTAGCCAATGCGACAACCGTGCATAACTTAAGTAGGTGTAATCGCATTGATTATGTAAGTAATTATATACACTTCTGATATAAAACACATGCAACACTTTTATACATGCACATAATGGAAAGTCTAACTTCATATTATAAACTGACTGACTGACAGCCTGACTTTCAAAATGTAGAAACAAACAAAAAAAAAACTATCACAATTTTCCTCACATTTATCTACAAGATTAGAATGAAAATTAGGACTGAAAAAAGAAGTAAGAAGCCTGCAGCTTATGTCTTATTTGAAGTATCTACTAAAAGTCAAATGAGGGTAGCAAGTATGGCGTCGTAAAGGACAGAGCCATCTTTTGTTACGCCATTTCTGTGAACTTACCGTACCGGCTTTGTAGTACTGTAATGTTAAGGCTTTTGATGGTGTAGGTGACCGTAACTTACGAGGTTTTGAAAGAAAGAAAGAAAGAAAAACATTTATTTGGCGCAAGGGGACCACGGTAGACACACACATTCAAAATAAAAAATAAGCACAGAAAAAATAAAAAAGTAAAAAAAAACCTATGTAACACAGGAGAAAAAGAAAAGAATTGTTATTGTGTGTCTCACGGCTGCGCCAAAAAGGCCCAGTTCAGCAAAATGTCGAGCAACTAGTGCTCGACACTGGTTTTCAACTTTTGGTTTAATTTAAAGGAGAAAATAGCTGTGATGAGAATCAATACAAGAGGATCTAAAAAGGCACACATTTGCGTGAATGCGGTTGGCGAGTAATGGGTCGCTGTTTGCTGTACGATCATGGACCATGCCCAAGTCGACGCCGACGGCGCATGTTCCACGCGCGTCTCAATGTGCTGTTAGCAATCTAGCGGAACTCCCCTCAGAGGGCCAAAGCCTATCGGGGTGGCGGGACTGTCTCAACAGGCAACCGTGATTCTTGAACATAAAGGGCTATTGAAGGATCACCGTGGATTTTAGTCAGTAGAAGTCTGACAGTCCCTCCCGCCCCGCCGGGTTACTGCATCGAACAAAAAATCGTAATCGGTTCACCTAGTCGAGACTTATGAGATAACAATAACAATAAATACAGTGGAATTAAAACCTGCTTCCTTTTTTTGAAGTCTGTTTAAAACATATTGGTAGTTGCCCAGTTTTTAACTCAAAACGTAATACATTACAGGCGAGGTGTTGAGGTATTCCACGAAGGGCACCCGCTGACAATGGCACCTGGGGCCTTAGTCAAACAGCATTCGACAGTAAACGACAATCGTTATCGTTCATCTGTCACCAATACATTTTCAACTTTATACCCCAGCAAGTAAAGTTGAAAATCTATTGACGTTCACAGATCGTTTTCGTTTGTTTCGTTCGTTATCGATTAGCAGTTTTTAATAGATTTTCAACTTTACGCGCTGGGGTATAAAGTTGAAAGTGTATTGGTGACTAATGAACGATAACGATTGTCGTTTACTGTCGAATGCTGTTTGACTAAGGCCCCAGAGCTACTTGCACCTTATCTATTCGACATAAGGCTCCTGTCAAAATTTTTCGTAAGTGCCAGGTGAGCCCATGCGGAAAGCGAGTAAAGGGCAACTCGCTGTCCGACCATGGACCATGCCCGGGTCGACGGCGCGTCGTGTTCTACGCGCGCCTCAAAGAGCTGTCAGCAAATGACGGGGCCCCCTCACAGAGGGCCAAAGCCTGCCGGGGTCGCGGGACTTATTTCCATCACCGTGACCCCGAACGTGAAGGGCATCCGAAGGAACACGGGAGGATGTTAGTCAGTAAGAGTCTGTCAGTCCCTTCCGCCCCCCACCCAGGGCGGGAAGACTCATTTGATGATCTTACCACCTAAAAAAAAAAACATTACAGGCGAGGTGTTAACCTCTGGGTCATCTTGACCATTTCACCTTTCTGATTTCACACTGCATTAAAATTTCTTAGCACAAAATGATTTATAAAACAGACAAATCTTAACAAAAAAATCCAATTTGTATTTTAAGCTTAAATTGAATAGAAAGGTTAATGTAAATTTTAGTCTAGGTACCTATAGTAATAAACTTGAAGTAGATCTTCACTTGAAATTATAAAACTGACTTGTAAAGGTCCGTTTACACTGAAGTACGATCAACCGTATTTTCGCTCAGCGTACTTTATTTCATTTCTCAGCACCACTTTGCGTTCTTTATCACACTAAGTTTATATGAATTTACTAATATTGGCCATATAATATTAATATATAATTATATAAGATTAAATATTATATTAATATTGCAAAAAATATTTATGAAGTGAAAACTTCTTTAGCATCGTTGTGATTTGAAATTCGATGAAACGAAAGAGCGACAGTAAAAAGAGACAGACACATAAATTCAAAAGATTTAACGAGCTAGAAAATGAGATAGGAAGCATTATACAGTGTTTCTTATGTTCGTGGTTCTCTTTTAAAAATGTTTAAGGTTTCACTCCTACTACGCGTGATATACACACTTTAAAAAAAATTTTGTTTGCGGTTTAAAAATTATCCTAATCTTCATACGAAAGAAGTTTGTTGTTTTATCACATTTTTACGTTTAAACCGCTGAATTTTTGCATAAACGTTGTCGGACAACGTGAATAGAGTAGTTTTAATCCCAGAAAAAATACTGTAGCCGGGAAAAACAACAATAACTTCTCATGAGAGAGAAAAGAAATTCAGTAAATATTCTAACTGAAAAATCAATTAAAATAAAATTTATTTAAAAGGACAATGCCTCATTGTGTACGTAGCCTTACATTATGAGTACTTTGAGCAAACGAGATAGCAACATCAGTGACAGGTGCACTAAAGTACCCTGAACGGGGTACCTATAACAAAAATTTTATTGGTCGACAGATTTACGAGCTATTTGGCAGGGATCAGTCGCCCTCGAAAAGTATTATATCTATACGAAAAAGAATTACGATTGGAGTATAAAATTTCGTTGGATTTATGGAACGACAATGAATGAAATTGGAGTCTGGAGTATAAAGAATATTCACGAGTTTATGTTCGGGGTTTTTTTAGTCTTTTGTTTAACTGCATCTCTCATCATCACTGAGATAAGCTGATCAATAACAAAGGGCATATTCTCTTTGTAACCCACTTTTGCATAATTATAAAAGTGCACGCAATAGTAAAAGTTGGATTCAAAAGTGTGATACAACGGGAATAAATCATAAATAATAATATGCGCAGCAATCACTGCTAAAGTTTCATGTTTGTAGTTGTTGCCAGCGATTTTGCTGGTGTGTAGTTTGTTTATTGCCACAACTTTTTTTATTTTTGTCGTGCTAAAATCATCAAATGAGTCCTCCCACCATCAATGTCTCACCCATGGCAGAGCGGGTCCCGCTGTAATTGTCACACCAGTGGGAATGAAATTGGAGTCTGGAGTATAAAGAATCTTCACGAGTTTATCTTCAGGTTTTTTTAGCCTTTTGTTTAACTGCATCTCTCATCATCGCTGATATAAGCTGATCAATAACAAAGGGCATATTCTCTTTGTAACCCCAACTTTACTTTTGCATATAAAAGTGCATGCAATAGTAAAAGTTGGATTCAAAAGTGGGATACAACGGGAATAAATCATAAATAATAATATTCGCAGCAATCACCATAAGTTTAATGTTTGTAGTTATTGCCAGCGATTTTGCCCGCGTATACTTTGTTAATTATTATCGACCCATCTTTTTTAACCGTGGTAAAATTTTCAAATGAGTCCGGGAGGATTATTTATGTTCCGCTCTGCCTTCAATGGGGTAATTGTCACACCTTCACATAATTTTTAATAAAATTTAACCTGGATCGATTTGACTACGACACTTTTTTCGAATGATATTCTCGCCCACACATTTGGCCGAGTTTACCACCTCTGTTTCTAGCTCCGTGTAAACTGGGCCGCGGGGCAGAGGCGAGTTTCGCCCTAAGACGATCTGTACGGCTTCTAGAATTTTATTTAATTTCATTCAAATATTAGATATTCAAATTGTCTATTAAATGCATCCCACATCTTCTATCTATATCTATCTATCTATCTAACTATATCTATCTATCTTCTATATCTTCTTCTATCTATCTATATCTATTCTATACATATAATAAAACTGTAGAAAAGTTATTTTTGTACATTAAAAAAAAACTCAAAAAATATAGCCAGGGTATTAAAGGACAATCAATAGAACCAATTTCTAGCATTTTTAGAATTTTTGTCTGTTTGTCTGTATGTCTGTTTGTATGTTTATTTGTCCAGGTATCACGTAAAATGTACGAAATTAATGTAGATAACTTTTATACACAACGATTAAGCGTAACTTGGAGAGGAATTTAGTTTTTGTTTCATTGGAATCGGTTTAGTCTATCAAAAGAAATTTGAATTTAAAGTGTTTCAGAAGTAAAATTACGGGTGCACTTTGGTCTCACAATTTGATTTCGTACGTCAGTCGCGCGATCTAACTTCGAATTCGAATAGCAAAACTACAACGCACGGCAGATGGTTTAAATTGAAGTAACATTATGTATTTTGTTTCATAGTAATCGGTTCACATAATATAAAAAATGTAAATTAATTAAAGCAATATTTAAAGGAATCATAGAGTAGAACAGAATGGAATGGAATGTTGTGGTGAGGTGTGGTGTGGTGTGGTGAGAGCGGGCATTAGGAAAATAGTCCTACATAAACCTGGAATACAAGTGGTTTATATGAAAAACGTGGCCTGAATTAAGCGCTTGCAACTAAAAAATACATTGTCAAATTCCGACATCCACGCGAACGAAGTCGCGGGCACAGCTAGTTCCAAATAATATCTATGTCCCAATACCGTATTTAATTCAGCAGAGAAGAACACTCGACAATTCGTACTTAATGTATGAAAATTATAATCTTTCGAGATGAACACGGAATAAAAATGAAAGTATAATATAAAGTGTATATCAGAATAATCCGTTGTGATCCACTTTCCTTGTTACTTGCCAGGCCCGCACCGTGCCAACGAACGGTAAGACCTATAAGCCTCTTACACAAAAATACAACTCGCTTATAAAATTCATGTGTACCGAAAATATCTTCCGAGGCATTGAAGAAAGAATGAAAATAAGGCAGGGTTGACACGTTATTTTCTTGATAATATTATCTACATTAAGATGACGGAGATAAGCTCGAATCTGCTTGAAAGCTGTCGATTAGAAACCCAATAATTGAATGCACACTTGTACAATGAATGTTTTTAATGATGATGCTGGAAATGCACTATTTTCATTAGCCTATAATGTTCCCACTGCTGGAACACAGGCCTCCTCTCTGTGAGAGGGTTATAATCCACCACAAGGACCCAGTGCGTATTGGTGGATGGTACAAGTCTTCGAATTTTTGGTTCTAGGTCTAGGACATGCCCGCTTCCTCGTGATGTTTTCCTTCACCGTTTTGAGAGCAGTAGTGATGAAATAAATTACACAAAGTAAGACGCCAGGTTCGAACCCACGACCTACACTCGTAATTCGGGGCCGATACTATATGGCTACCACTGCTCTGGAAATGCACTACTAGAATCATTACAAATATTGCTTAAAATGGCCGTTTTAGATCCGCAACCGAGAAAGGTTCTCTGTCACCTTCTAAATCGTGGTTTAAATTTAATGAACATAATTTTTGATAATAATAAATAATTTACTTATACCTTTTTTTTTTTTTTTTTTTAGCGTGGTAAAATCATCAAATGAGACCTCCAACCCCGGGCAGGGCGGGAGGTACTGTCAGACTTGTACTGACTAAAATCCACGGTGTCCTTCAGTAGCCCTTTATATTCCGGGGTCACGGTAATAGAAATAAATCCCGCGACCCCGGCAGGCTTTGGCCCTCTGAGAGGGGGCCCCGTCATTTTTTGCTGACAGCTCTTTGAGGCGCGCGTGGAACATGACGCGCCGTCGACCCGGGCATGGTCCATGGTCGGACAGCGAGTTGCCCTTTACTCGCTGTCCGCATGCCCGCGCCTACGGTGGCCGGAGATCGTCTTGCGACGTACGGCGCCGTGGGCGTACACCACTGCGGTTGGGGCGGAGGGAGGACGCTGTCCTCTCTCTCTCGCGGCCCGCCGCCTCCTTCACGAGCATTAGTGCCTCGCAGAAGGCGGCGACCGCTTCCCATACCTAGATGTTATATTAGGGGCTGATTTTTCAATTGTCAAATAATATTATTTGAGGAACAAAAATGGCGGTTTGACAGCTTAGCTATAGAAAATATGTCAAATCCCTATTTTTATTACTCACATATAAGTTATCTGACTATTGAAAAATCAGCCCTAAGTGCATACAACTCCTGTCGTCATAATCACTAGCTCTAAAATCGTGAATAAAACCAATATATTAATAGTAGATACCAATTCAATCAAGAATCAATAAGAATAGTAATAGTAGTAGAGTATACCTACAAACAACTTAACAAAACAAAAGAACATAGTGGTATAAAGAAAATTAATTAACTAATAATGACGTAAGACAATGTAAGAGATTATAGAAAGTTGCTACTAAGTATAATAAACGAACTACGTAATAAAACTAATCAGTAACTAACATAAAATACACGATAAAATTAACAAGTAATGAACGGATGCAATTAGAAATTATTTATACAGCCTTTCCACGTTCAACCTTATTGATAACGCACATGAAGTGCTAAACACTGTAGTTTTGTATAACTAATATAAAAAGTACAATGAAAACACTATGGAGTTTGGTCAGTTTGTTAGTTTCTATACAATTTGTAACATGCAGGGATTTCTATCTTGGCATGTTCAGGAAGAATGATTTCTTAGTCGCCCAGGATAATATTTATAAAGCAGCAGCGCCTTTTGGGTTTACAACAGTAATGTATGGAAGATTGTTTAAATGTCCAGTAAGTTATTTTTATTTATTTAGCTTAAATACTTCCGTCAGTTTGATTAATGATTCAATGAAGTGGGCTTGGACCAGCTGCGTCTACTATATGTCCAATTTTATGGACAATGACCTTGCACACAATTCAGACGTTGAGTTTTGTCCAGAGACATAAAATTGAAATGCTTACTCCACATATAAGAACATACTAAATTATTTTCTTGGACAAACCGCTAGGACACACTCATAGAACAAGTGCCCCAGAAAAAGTTTTTGTACATGTTCAAGACGCAGTGAGTAAGTTGCATAGTGTGGCCGCCAGTCCAAGCTACAATATTCTTTTATGCTACGAATCCAGAAATTATTATAAGTATAGGATGATTTTTGTTCTGCACTTCTATCATCTATGTGAGATACAAAAGTTAATTACCGATCAAAAATAAACCCGAGCATCTGCCATTATGGGTGTCAGGACTATCACATCAGGTAACAGCGACCGTAGAACGTAAAGTGCTATTGAAGGGTCACCGTGGAGTAAAAGTCTGTCAGTCAATCCTGTCCTACCCTGGGTGGGAGGACTCATTTGATGCTTTCACCATGTTAATTATCTGTTTAGAGAGTCCCGCGACTCCGGCAGGCTTCACATGCCTCAGGCATACAGTCCCACGACCCACACTTGTATTAAAGTAAGTATTGTAATGTAACATGGTATGTATAATTGGTTTTCTCCTTTACAGATAACATACTTCAGGGTAGTCGACCGCCTAGGGATGGGCCGAGGACCAATCACGACCATCGTTCGCGGCGGTCTTAGAAAAAAATTCATAAGCGCTCGCATCAAGTCTACTTACCGGCTTCCCATATCTGTCAACATATATGTTGGCTGTGAGAATAAGAAGCCGTCCACAAGAAGAACTACACAAACAACTACTCACATTACTACTACTGAACCTGATGAAACATCTGCTTCTACTGATACTGATAATGTTCCAGATTCAAATACTACTGATGTTGATGTCAGTTTTACTGAACCTGATGACACCTCACCCGACTCAGGGAACGCCACAAGTGCTGATGTAACCGGCAATGTTACTGATACTGACAATCCTCCTCAAAATTCTTCAACATTTGATACAGATTCATCAACACCATCAAGCGAAGATCCACCATCATCATGAAGTAAAAATAATGTTTTGATTAAATTGTCTGACTTATTTTATCTCCGATTTTTTTTTACAATCAATAACACAACATTAAATTTTTGTTCAACTAAACTGAAATAATTATTCTATATCATGAAAAATTAAGGTTTATTACCCATGGTCCACCCGCTTGGTTCACTTAGGTTTACCACGGGAAATTATTTTGCCTGTGGATCACCCAGCTGTACTACGGGAAATAATTTTTGCCCGTGCCTCATCTGGGTATACTGAAGGATATAATTTTTTCCCGTGGTGCACCTAGGTGAACCAAGCCGGTGGACCATGGGCAATAAACGAAAATTGCAAGCAAATAGACTTTAATACAAGTGGGAAAGTTTTTTATTGCATTCGAGGCATCATTCCGAGGTCTCATGGAGACGTGAAGTGTAGTAGCAATTTAATGTCCACGTGTGAAAACACTTGCCTTCAATACACTTGCGAAGAAATAAAAACTAAGTCTGAAAAATATCTCCCTCCGCTACGCTACTGGAAAGATTCTCAGCTGAACAGTTTTTCAACTGGACTGGAGATTGGCAACTGGACAGTTTCCAAAACACTTTAACTTCACTTTTTACTGTTTTGGGCACAACTTTACAGTTTTAACACAAATCACGAAATTAATTTAAGAGTGCGTGTGTGTCTCTGACAATAATATGTGTCGAATTGAAAACCGCCTTCGTTTTTTTCATTGCTAACTTTTTTAATTTTGTGAAGTAATTATAACACTTGCAGTGTTTTTATTTGACATAATCCGCAATAATATTGCCTTGTTTTTTTGACCTATTGCCTGGGGCGTGACGGGGAGATATTCCACATAGGGAATGCTGATGCCATGGCGGCACCTGGCATGGCAATGGCACCTGAGCTACTGACAACTTATCTATTCCACATCTATGTGGAATACTTCGGACGGGAGGGACTGTCTGACTGGGACTGACTAAAATACACGGTGTATACTGTCTTAATGATCTACATTGTGATATCAATTTATCTCCAACACAAAAATGTCCCGATTAACTTTTCTACAGTTTCTACTACTAGCTGAGACCTCTTTCATTACAACTCCTTTGCAACATGCCGGCCAAATTCACTTCTGTATTAACAAGTTAGTCACAGCCAGGTCAACAACTGTGTCTTGTTTCAAATTAAATAAGACTGGACTTGTTTCTTGTAGATTTCTCAACTATATTCGTTTGAAATATTCGTTTGTTTGACTTGGTATTTTTGCTGCTCAACCTACAACTGAACAGGGTTTTTGTATATCCCACCACACACATTTGGTGTTTGTCGGTTTCCTCACGATGTTTTCCTTCGCCATTTTTAGTGCATGGTAATGAAATGAATGACTAAAAAGTAGTGTTGCTAATGAAATAAATACTACATGGTTTTGTGCTGGATTCTAACTCACGGCCTACAACACTAGTGACTAGGGAAGTAACCTCTGGGCTCCACCGTATATGCTTATTTAGTCTTATTGCCATGAGTCTCCATCATCGTCTATTATTATAATAATAATAAATGCCCCCACTATAGGATGAAAAGGACAATCATATTTGTGTTATCATTTGACGTGTTTCACAACGAATACGCCTATTGAACCTAGGACATAAAGAAATGTCAATAATAAATATGTTGGGTATATGAAGAAAAACAAATCTAGATGAGTCTGTATTTAGAATAAGTTTCCTGATTCAAACGGTCATCATGCACATCGCATTCGTATCTTTAATGCTCATTACGAGTAAATTAAAAATAATGGAAGCATTAACAGCAAAGAAGATGCAGCCACCAGATCCATTACCTGATGAAAGAGTGATTTTGAAACCCGAGGACATCTTCAGAATCAAAACTTTCTTGCATTCATTGGACCATAACAAGGATAGTATCACAAAAGATCCGGGCAGCTACTGTCGTGCTTTTGACAATTGCCAAGAGTGTGTGAAGAGTCTATGGTTTCCATGTGGTTGGTGCCATAACTTTGGATGCACTGACAGTCCTGTACTTCTTTGCCCCAACGCTGATACAGAAGCCGAGAATTCCAATGTAACTGAAACAATAAGAGCATGTCCATACATTGAACACAAAGGGCCTATACTGGTTCCAGAAGGTACATTAACCAAAATAACGGTTAGAGTTTACGCACCTGATCCAGCAATCATAGAGCAGGAAATCGTATGTCAGATCAAGATTGGAATGAGGTTGACGAATCTAAAAGGAGTGATACGCGATGGTTTTGTATATTGTTATCCTGTTATTCTCCAGTCATATACTAGTCTACACGGTGATAAGGAAAGAGGATCTCTGACGCTTGTTTGGGGAGGAGCTCAGCCGTATTCGAATAAAATTCCGTTGATCGTATATAATTGTGAGGTATTGGCGTCAAACTGCGAAGTTTGTACCTTAATCCCAGCAGAATATGGTTGTGGATGGTGCGACACAACAATGAAGTGTGTGATGCTGAGTCAGTGTGCCCACAGTAGTTTGTCATGGATTCGGGACAGAGGGACTTGTCCTGTTGGTAAGATTTTTTTTGACTTAATACTTTTATTGTGCGTACAGCTAAAGAATTCTCCGACCGGGGTTTGTGTTTCCTGATAGGAGAAACACAGATCAAACCAGATCAAACCTTGGGGCTTTCAAGTCAAGGTTACTTTCAGGCAAGCTTACGGACAGCGGAGTTTTGGGTATGGAAACCTAAAACAAGTAACGATTACTATTTATTAGATCAGTTGTGTCATCTTATTATGTAATGTTTAATCAACATACTATTTACAAATACTATTTGAAAACATTGTTTGAAAAGGAAATTATAAATAGACAGGTTAATGCCAAATATATTCAGTTTGGATTAAATCTTTGAACGAGTTGCATGGGTTTAGTGTTACATTATTTGGACTGCAATATTTTAGTAAGTACGTTGATACAAGAAGCTTTTGGCGATGTGACGAGTGGCAGTAGTTCGACTGTCCGTCCGACTGAACGAACTAATGTAACATTTTAGTGGTATTAGTAGTTCGATTGTCCGGCTGGTTGACGGAAATAATGCAACTTTTTAGCGGCCGTAGTTTGATTGTCAGTCCAGTTGAATCCAACTGAATTTCGTGAATCGACGGGCTTAAAATAAAATATATTGTGAGATTTACATAGTTTAAACAAAAAGATAAAATACTGTAAAACAAAATGGAAACATCACATCATGATGGCAATCTAATCGATTTGTTTGCAGTCTAATTTTTCACGGATTATGTGTGATAATTATTATTTTCTATCCTCTTTCTAAAAGTTTGAGTTGGTTTCTTTTTATGTGAGATGGGTTTGCTCTTGAGCTTAGTCTAAGTCAGGAATGACTAAGAAAAGGTCGACGATGGAGCGAGGTTACCCAGAAGAAGCCTGTTCACTCTAACTTTGAAGAAGGTCGCTAATTAAAGCTAGTTTACGATTAGTATCAGTTCAGGAGTTTAAATTTAAGTACCAATTTTACCCAAAAAACTCTCAAAATTCTCTATTTACCTTTCAGGTCGAGTAAAAAACTTCAATATCGAAAATTAAAAGACGATGTTAAGCTTCTGGATAACACTTTGGTTTATTTTCACATACTTTAAGTTGACGACACATCATAAGGTGGAAATTCCTGCTGTAGATCCAATTCAAATTTACTGTACTTCGTTCACTAGTTGTTGGGACTGTAAAAATGCTGGTTCAAGATGTGATTGGTGCCACGAAGTCGGATGTACTTACTACCCAAGTCGACACTGCCCTCAAAAGGTATACCTCGATAATGCCTACTTCAAGAATGCTCCAAGAACAAATTGTAATGAAATTGTATCTCGTGATCCGATATTTGTGCCCGCAAATATAAACAGATTTATCAAACTAAATTTAAATATAGCTGATTTAACACTTTATAAACGGAGTATTATGTGCGAAATAAGTACGGAACAGTCCTCTATAAGATTGAAAGGCTCAATCGGTGATAATGCAGTGTACTGTGATATGACTGCGTTGAGGTTAAGTGAAAAGCAAAGTGTGGTTCTGGGGTACGTCAGACTGGTGTGGGGTGGGGCAGAACCGTACTCTAATATGGTCTTAATGGTAGTCTATAAATGTGAGTCCTTGGCGTTTGATTGCATGGGATGCCTAGATGTTGACAAGCGGTTCAACTGCGGCTGGTGTGAAGAAACTTCTAAGTGCAGTTTGAAGGAGCAATGTCCGGGAATATTTGGTGATTGGACAGAACAGAAAAGTGCGTGTGTTGTTGAAATGGAGACGGTGATACAATAGGCATTTTTTATATGAAATAATGGTTTACATGTAAATCATTGTGTATTTTAAGAAACATGTTGCTTTGCGAAATTGTTTGGCATTAATTTGGTAGAAATTTTACCTTGATGAATATAATTATTGTTGTTTAAAGAAAAGGACAATGGTTTATTTACTCCAATCTTTTTAACATAAAAAAATATATATTAAGTTGCTTTTTTTTCAACTTTGGTCTCGTATCATTTGTCGTAGAAATACGAATGTAAAGCTATAACCTTTCTTTTTCAGTAGTCTGTTAAACATAATAATCTTGAATCGCTTTTTAGTTTCTTATAACGGAGATTCTTACAGCAAACCTTTGCCTAAAAGTTACGTACATAAACTTATGCGTTTTTTGCCATGAGGATGATGCGCTTTTTTGTTCAACTCCTATGAAGATTCTCACTTACTCCTTTCACATTGTCCACGTTTATATATCTGGCGAGTAACTTCTAAAAACAAAAGTTTAACTTTCTGTATAAAACACCCGTACGACCCCATTAATATTGCGGCAATGCAATATTTTATGTCTTACGTAACTTTCCAATTTCCACAAACCTATCGTAAATCTGTGGAAGCTTTTGCCTTGAAGATTTTAAATATTACCGCTTGGTATCTGTTCACTCGCACCGCAACGACACGGCAACGACGTGACTTAGGGGGTCGCATATTTTGTTTATATTTATTTGAAAGAAGCCTCTTCATACACAAGGCGACGCAAGTCTCCGTACCTTACGACTTCGGTATCCAAGCGACTATCGCAATACAAATCCATACGGCTTTGTACACAGGCACGCGTCAATGGATACCAAAGTCGTAAGGTATCGGCGACTTGAGCTGCCTTGTGTACGAACGGGATAAATATTTTATTCGCATTATGTCGTCACTATCGGCCACAGTTTATTCCACTTTGTACATCTGGATATACTTATCATCTGGGAACAAAGTGGGCTCACTGACTCATTGGTGGGTTACCTACTATCAAAAGTTCGAATTTTTTACATATTTCATTTCATCTGATTTCACCTTATACTTTTCAAATCGTTTCCTTTGTTTTTCTTCATCGAAGTAAAGTACTGCCAATGTTTGTTTGAGTTAACCTACTATTTTCAAATCGTTTTTTTAACAATTTTATTATTATTTTTTATTATTCACAAATCCACCTCATATCCTTAGAAGATGAAAAAACATACTTGATCTTTTACGAATCGTCAAATCAAATAAAAATGCAAAAACAGAAACGTATTGTTAGCAGCAAAGGTATCTCGGTATTGAACCTTTTATCATAATGAGAGTAGCACCAATATCCGTAGGCTGAACAGTTTTCTATCTGAGCCGAAACAAGATCTAGTAAAGCGGGAAAATTGAACAGATGCTACTGAAACGGGCTATCCTCCAGGTTACATTACTATTGGGAAAAGAAAGGAGTAGATGGAACAATGTAACTGTGGATGCGTTATTTCTACGTTGTGTCTTTATAAATGCTTCATTAGTAGTTTCCAGAAGTTTCACTTTCGCTGTCTGTAGCCAATAATCTTCCTCAATAAATAGATTATTAAATACAAAATATTTTTTTCAATTTGAACCAGCAGTTTCTGAGATTATTTGAGTTATCTTGTGCTCACAAGATAAGGATCAAGTCATATTAAAGTTGTTTTCAACGTTCTATTTAACAGGCCATTAATAAAAATCGTCAGTTGCTTTGTTTAGTGCACAGTGCGACAGAGGCAACGCTGTACAAACCTGAAGTTTGCTAATTATATTTATTTACAAAGACTGATTATTATCCTATTGCTGAACACTGCTGGAAAAAGGCCTCCCCAATGAGCTTTTTACCTTTTTCAGTCATCAGTAATTCTTGCCGAGGTCTTCATCCCACACTACGTTTACCTACACGCGATCCTGTAGATCTTGTAACTAAAGGAATATAATTTGCCTCCTCCAACTTTCTCAAATCGCTTGCAGATAAACGTCTGGACATTGATTTCTACAAATTGGTTCCGTAAGTGTATTACGTTGTAAAAATCCTTTGCACTAAGTGAATGACTGACTAGAGAGAACCCAAGTGGCTCTCTTAATTATCTTCCCATCATTTACCACCTTCTATATCACCACACCACTACAAACTCGTTTCGTACCTCGCCAGGCTCTAAGCTGGATTGTTCTAAGCTCATGAAGGCATATGGCAATTCGCCACTTTTTGATTTTCTATCATCATTAAGTTATGACAGAATGCAATTTTGTGTGCACCTCTTAATGGATTTGCGACGAATGATTTTGTAATTACATAGTAGGTACACTGTGGATATAAAAATGATTTACAGAAATAGTTATTGTCAAGCATTGGACGATTTTAAGGTTATTTAACAGTCACTTGTGTTAAAAATCCAATTAATGAAAATGTGTAAAGCTTTTAAAAAGCCTTGCACCGAGTTTTATTTCAAAAATATTTTTGCTAAAAGAATACTAACAATCAGAATGAAAGTATGGAATCCTGTGGAAAAGGAAAGGTAAGCGGAAACACGTGTAACATTTAAATAAAAAAGTAGATCGAAACAGCCCTAAACAGAGCCGAATTTAACAACCGTAGTATATTTCTCCAGCAAATTTATCAGAGCAAATTAAAAGACAACAATTAGTTGCCTCGGGACATTTGTGATCCATCTAAAGGTCTACCTGGATAAAACATCTATTACCCAATGTTTTTTCAATGTTTAGGTAGGCCGACCAAAACGGTTCCTACCTGGTACCATGGCAATGAAATTTATGGATGGTGTGGTCAAAATTATATCTTCTAGGTTGTTCGAGTCTTTCGAAGGACAGATTGATGGACAAACCACTGCATCTTCTGAAAGCCAAAATCAACAGTGGTTACTGCCAGAAAAGTGAGACAATGAAGCTCGACGTGTCCCGAAGAATGAACTTGCCTATCTTGGATTGTGCAGCAAAATTAAGCAGAAAATAATAGTGGAGGACTACTTGCCACTTTTAAATCGATTGCAGGAAAACCTACAAGAAGTCCATGATCTTAAACTATCATGGTAATCCCGGTTTATTCCGCGTTCGACCCCTAAACGTTTCCACATTCGACCCCTCAGGGTTGCAAGTGGCCCGGGGTAATCAACTAAGAGATCCTTCATTACATGGTCCGACATGACACTCGGCCAATTTAAAAAAAAATCGTTGCTATCCCTCTGCTGGGCAAAGGCCTATACATATCCTTGTATGTATCTACTCTTTTAGAGCGTCACCTCGCAACATGGTTGTATTACCCAACCTTTTTGGACGACAAAGACAAATAACCGGTGAAGTATAAAATCATGACTAATCCTCTGTTATTATACAAGTGCATACGAAAATGCACCCTCACGCTACATTAGCCATTTCCCATTATGGTATTATCATCCCTTCACATCCCCTATTCTCTATTATACGGAAAACGTGGAAACATAGGGGGCATAATTGCGTGGATAGCCGCGGCTTCGCTACGTGGATAGAATGTCATTATGTTCTTTAAAAACAGTAGACAGCGTGAATAGCCGAGAAGAAGAAAACCATAGAAAGACGCTATAAGATGGCGGCAGACGTTTTCCTAGGAGTAGAATAATAACCGTCTTACCACAAAAAAGTTAAACTTGTTGAACACTTGTACAAAATAACTCTCAAGATCAAAGCAACATTTCAATTGATATTATACGACGATATAACATCAATACGACGTTTATACGTCAAAACGTCGTGGACGTTTTGCAATTACACTTTTTTAAGACACGCGTTCAACAGATGTTTATCTTTTTGTGGTAAGTCAGTTTAAGTTCATTTTTTTTTAAAAAGAACCATTGATAACCTATGGCTATCGACAATACCAGAAGCATTGAGTGTCAAATATAATACTTGTCTGTAAATACCTCCACCGAAATCAATACATCATAAATTGATGTATAAATGCCCATTTCCCTTATCACAGAAAGTAGGCCAGTATCCCAGCAGTGGGAACATTTATAGGATGATCATGATGACATTCTTGATTTTAGTGCTGTTGCCAGCGATTTAAGAAATATTAGTCTTCCCACGGGAAACGCTATAACGGAATAAGAATGTGTCAATCTAGATTATTAAACATAATACCATCCATTCAAAGTGTACCAAACATTCAAACACGATCAGTGGTTATTGTGTGAAATAGTAACAAAAGCAAATACAGTGTTTTCGTAGATAGATGGATTGATTTTGGTCTTTATTTCGTAGCAGCAAAATGGTTTTCTTGTAGCAAGTGTTGCTCTTGACGGTTATAAAAACGCTGGAATACCGCACCAAAAATGATACCCGTATGTTTCCAAAGAAGGGTGGAATGAAATCGTTTATAAATAAACACATTAGTGTGAAAGCCCTATTTTCGATGGTGTTAACAATAACAATAGTAGATATTGGAGATTCATCGAGCGTCGCCATACATTGTGCTACTTAGGTACAGTTTATGGGTATGTAGCTGTGAATCTGTGTAGTTATGAATATTCGATTGGGTATCGATTGAGAATATATCTCTGTAATATAAGCTGTGTGTGCGAAGACAGCGCTTCTTAGAGACCACATTTTTAGGGGCTATAATATGGAGAATTAATGATTAGATTCTGAGAAATCCTTCATCAATCGGGAAGCTTATAATCACAAGAAAATAATCTGAATGGCTTATTTTAGTTTCAATGGAAAAATTCCGTCATTGTATGTAGATGACAAGCAAAAGCTATGTTTTCAAAGAAGATGGCTAAATGACTGCCCCAGTCATCTATATGAATTTCACATTAACTAGTAGTATTTGAAAATTAATTAATGAATTGTTTAGTATTTAATAATTTCCTAACACTTATATAAACTATTAAACATAAAAAAGTATCTGAATTGCTTTTTGTGCATTTTTTTGAAATGACAAGGTCATGATTAAATAATGTAAACTAGGGAAGGGTCACCTTTTCCAGATTGTCAAAATGAAACTATACTTAATCGATTTTTACTAACGGGATTCAATACGATTTCTTTTCTGGAATTAAGAAATGGCGTTGAGTTCAATTCAGTGTCCTTTTTAGTTGTTTGTTATTATGTTTTTACGCGTTTTGATTCGGAAAACGGATTACTGTGACCCCGGAACATAAAAGGCTATTAAAATACACCAGATTTTAGTCAGTAAAAGACTGACAGTTTCTCCTGCCCTACCCTGGGGCGGAGGACTCAATTGACGATTTTACAACGTAAAAAAAAGTGATTCGTCCACTAAACTCAACTTTGGTTTTTACCCGACTACGGCAAAGCCAAAAGGAGGGTAATGATTTGGACCGGTATGACCCGTATGGTTTGTTCTTCTGAATGTGCTTCTTCGTTTAGTTTTAGTTCATATTTTGCATCGAATCCATCTAAACTACTTTCTAACCAATCGATTCTTTTATCGATTCTGTGAACTTCAATTTGAGTACGGTCCCTTCTTTAAGAAAAAAATACAAACGTCATAATTATGTCATTTGAACACTGTCGTTTAATTGTTCGTTGTAATTCTTTATTTTAGCTTTTTCTTCACCCCCGCTTGTTTATTGGACTTTCTGCTTGCTTACCTATCGACCTCTCGCTCGACACGAGCTTGAATTGCATTCAATACATCATGAAATAAATAAACTGTGGTATAGCCACGCAAAAGATTGCGGCGGCATTTTAAGCAAGCAAGCAACGAAGACGTCATTGCTTACTGTTCTACTCTCCGTCCTAGGTATCACATTGATTAACAATAGAGGTAAGACATTTACAGATGGTCACGGCGATGCTCGGCCCAAACTTAATCTCCACACCGTGTCCTCCAAGTGGCGACACGCTTTTTTTTTTGGCCCAATCCGACACAAGAACCTCCTAAAACATCCGTGTCTCGTGAGAACCTACGTCAGACGGAAGATGAGGACTTCGCGGACGCGATTGCGTGCCTAGATTGGTTGCCTTAGTGTAGGTAAACAGTAAAGTTAATTCATGTAGATACTAAAGTAATTACGTTTATTCTAGGTTCCAAGGAATGCCAACATTTGTCTTTTTATCCTTGTCAGGAACTGCTGAATTCAAGAGCAACTTGTGAAGTTCGTATGATTCGGTCATGCAATGGTGTGCATAACTTCTGGCCGTTCTGTGAGAAGTTTACAACGCTATGCAGTGGACAGAACCAATTGAAGAATTTTGCAGCATCATAGCCAGATTTCCACGTGAATAAAATGACATTTAATCATGGTCCGTCGCTTCGTACGCTTTAAGGCTATGTTTTATAAGAATCCCAGATTATCGAATAAATATATTACTATTTTTCTTGTTTAATTTCGAAATCATTAAATGTATCTTGAGCTAATTAAAATCTTCAATAACTAGTTCAGAAAAGATTTTTATCAATCACGAAATGCCTTGCAATATGTAGTCTCCCTGGCTCGTTTTATTTGTCAGCCTGTCTTTATCGATATAACAAACAGATTTCGATGGGGTTATCAAAGTTAGATTAGTTCTTTCAGACCATTTTAACTACTTATATTGAAATACGTTAGATTATTTGGTATTTTAAAGATATTTACTTCATTTGGGTGGTTCGCTAATCAAAAATCAACACCATCGCAGATACGTAAAAACTAAACGCCTGTAGAAAAGGTTATAGCAATGTAATTATTTGCAGTACTTTTTTGATAGGCGTTCACTTTTTTTTTCAGGATTGCTAAGAAATGACAAGTTCTATAACCTTTTTTCATGTGAAATATTAATATTGAGCTATTCATCGTTATACAGTACTAGGTCCCATGACTATAGATAGCCGGATTCTCGTGCATACTTCAATTTAGCCATCTCCTTTAAATAGAACACAATCAAACATTTTCTAGTTTCATCAATATTCAATAAGAAAAGCAAAATATTTGAATAATCCAAATTGAAATATTACGTCAAAGTCTAGCTAGCTGCAGGCGAGGCAAGCAGAAGCCGGATATAACACACCGTTATCCCACAAAGGAAAATAAAAATATGTAACCGCTGAATGACATTATGAAAATTTTCCAATTGCGGCATTTTCAAAACACCTGTGTCACTTCATACCTTACGTCCGGGAGTGCGATGCGATACAAAATGAATATTTGGCGGCAATTCGTATGCAGCTGCCAATTTCAACTGAGAATTCCGTGGAAAAGCCGTTCTTCCAAAAATTTTTAAGGAATTGTCGAAGTGGGAGTTATTCGAGTTCCGAACTTTTAATGATATTAATTTGTTATCAAATTCTATCCGCGTAATTTATGTCCCTTCTGGGAAACTGGACAGATTCGCATGTGGACAAATTTTTATCTCGACAGTTTCTCAGTTAGACAGAACATGTGCCTGTACAGATCATGACGTAAATAAAATGGGTTAGGATTTAAAACTAGGCCATTTGTGCCTCCGATAACTACAATAGATAGCAGACAATTCTACATGTATTTTAATTCTCGTACTCCAAACAAGAATACTCGTATTTTCTGAAAGTATACAGCAGTTTTCTATTAACAGTTAACCAAATAAGTTCAACATTTAACTCCGAAAGCAATCAGGTCAAACGTAAATATAAAAACGGTTCTTTACTTTTTCGCAACATCTACCGCAGCGTTCAGAGTTCCCTAGACCAATTAAAAATCCAATATTCTTTCTATTTCACTCTCCCATATATTTTCACCAGAGAACTTATAGTTTTAAGAACCCTCGCCGAAATAATTAGGTACCTATTATTTGACACTTAACGAATGGAATTACCACTTGAGGCACTTGTGAGTTTTCAAGAAATTCTTTGGCGCTTTAATGAATTTCTGCATTGAGCTACGGAGTCAGCGTTTTAAGGACCAGAAGCCGGTTGAAAATTGAATACAGAATCTATCGGTTGCAATTATGGACAAATTAAGTCAAGTAATGCCGAATTTGAAGACCCAAACCCACTCATTTACGAGCGCTTGTTTATGTTGTAATTTAATTTGAATGTTTTTACGCAATGGAACGCAGCATTTTAGACGTTATGGAGGCCATGTCCGTTAGGCCTTGCATGATGATTTTAACCGTGCACGCATAACCGATACATACACGCAATCACGCTAGGGCTTGCCTGTGGTGCATGCAAGGTTATAACTGTCATGCAAACCCTAA
The DNA here is from genome assembly GCA_028554685.1 of Agrotis ipsilon. NCBI lineage: Eukaryota > Metazoa > Arthropoda > Insecta > Lepidoptera > Noctuidae > Agrotis > Agrotis ipsilon. The sequence goes on from CM052956.1 coordinate 1,101,424, forward strand.
CGTGTATGGCCTCCATTCAATGAAAAGACCCATATTTTATTCTCATTATTCAAAAACGGACAAAAATGCATGCTGCGTAAAAATTACCACACAATATGGGTGCCTGGTAGATGACACTCGCTGCCGTGGTTGGCCCAGAAAGAGATTATGAGCCGATCTGGGCGTATACTGTGAGGGCTGGATAAGAGCTATAGGAAAAAAAATAGATAAGCCTTTGCCTAGAGGAACAGCATAGACTAAACTCCAAAAGAAACTGTAACCGTAATCAGTTCTCTGGGATAGAATTTTCAGTAGTTTTATATCTTAGAGCAAATTCCTAGATACCTCTTTTCCATGGCTCGACACGTAGAATGGAGTTAGTTATTATCTTCTTGGTAGCCGACAACCACTTCGCCTGAAGCACTGAAATGTTATTCTAATTTTATTTTATTTTTAAACGCTGAAAATTCACTTCCTGTAGACATGAGAGGGATATCATACAACGCTATTTCAGTACTCGTAAGATATAAAATTGTTACTTTGATATTATAATTTTTGGTGATTTCATTAACGGTAAACAGGAATGTCTATTACCTAACAGTGTATGTAGGATATAAAAATCGGAATTAACACAAAAGTTAAATTCAGCTTTATTGTCCATTATCTAATTTATTACGGTGGTGGATTACGATGATCGATGATCAATAATAATTAATCGTCGTCTATCAGGCGATGAAGTATCGGGTAATCACTAATCATGCTAGTTTTTTTTTTACCTGGTAAAATCATCAAATGAGTTCATCCACCCCGGGCAGGGCGGGAGGGACTGTCAGACTTGTAATTACTAAAATCCACGGTGCCTTCAAACCCTTTATGTTCCGGGGTAACGGTAATGAAAGGAGTCCCGATTTAATCATGTTAGTTAGTGATAGCTTTTGAAGGACATTGTGGATTTTAGTCCGTAAGTCTGACAGTCCCTCTCATACTGCGCTGAGTGTGAGGATTTATTTGATGATTTTAGCACGTAAAAAAAAACAAAAACATATTCCCAATTAGGTAGATACCATAGACAGCTATTTTTTCTGTAAAAATACCCGTTTAATCCCGCGAGGAATTCCCTGCCAATGCCTTTATTGGTTTTATTAATAAATTGTTTTCCATTTTTGCACGGGTTTTAAATTGCGACTTGCTATGTACTTTTAATATCGCTTTTAAAACATGGCGTTGTAACAGATAGTAGAATATCACTTATAATATTGATCACGTGCTAATGAAAATGAAATGAAATTGTTTATTTACCAGATTTGCATCCACATATAAATTATATAACTAATGAAATATTTGTAAGTACCTAAATATTTCAAACAAAAATTATTTCACCAAAAATTATTTAGCGTAGTGTTTCCGGGGGTGCGGGACTTATCGAATTACTGGAACGTAAAGGGCTTCTGAAGGACACAGTGGATTTTAGTCAGTACGAGTCTGACAGTCCCTGCCGCCTTCCCTAGGTTCCCAGGACTCATTCTTAATGATTTTATCACGATAAAAAAAGCGTAAGTTTTCTATGGAACGGAAAGGAGTTTCAGACTATTTCTGAAGCCTTATAACTAGATTTATGAGGCGCTAGTATGACTTTTCAGGTTTCTGTGATGTAGACTAGAACTTTGAAATGTCAAAATTCTAGTCTAATCAAGTAAACGAACTATGGATGAAATTCGTGCACTATAGGCGCTTTTTCGAATTAAAATACAGAAATTATATGAAAAAGGCTCCGTGTCTGTCTATTACAGTGAACTTGTCGAAATTACTGTGTTTATTGTATGGAAAATAGAAAAAACCGGCCAAGTGCAAGTCGGACTCGTGCACGAAGGGTACCGTACCATTACTTATAATAAGTATTTATTTTATTCTTATTTTTAGTATTTGTTGTTATAGCGGCAACAGAAATATTAATCTGGAAAAACTTCAACTAACTAACTATCATGGTTCATGAGATACAACCTGGTGCTGACAGACGGACGAACGGACAGCGAAGTCTCAGTAACGGTCCCGTTTGAACCTTTGGGTACGGAACCCTTAAAAGCCCCTCTAGTATATGAACGACGGAGTGGGAAGCGGTCGCCGCCTTCTGCGAGGCAGTAATGCTCGTGAAGGAGGCGGCGGGCCGCGAGAGAGAGAGGACAGCGTCCTCCCTCCGCCCCAACCGCAGTGGTGAACGCCCACGGCGCCGTACGTCGCAAGACGATCTCCGGCCACCGTAGGCGCGGGCATGCGGACAGCGAGTAAAGGGCAACTCGCTGTCCGACCATGGACCATGCCCGGGTCGACGGCGCGTCGTGTTCCACGCGCGCCTCAAAGAGCTGTCAGCAAAAATGACGGGGCCCCCTCCCAGAGGGCCAAAGCCTGCCGGGGTCGCGGGATTTATTTCTATTACCGTGACCCCGGAACATAAAGGGCTACTGAAGGACACCGTGGATTTTAGTCAGTACAAGTCTGACAGTACCTCCCGCCCTGCCCGGGGTTGGAGGTCTCATTTGATGATTTTACCACGATAAAAAAAAAAGTATATGAACGAGGAACTATTTTTTCCTTAAAATTAACGATAAAGTTCCTACATAATTTTCGACTTACACGCGGTCTAAATCGATGGAAACAGCATAATTATCACATTGTTACCATCATCTGCCTGCCTATTCCCAATTATATTGGGGTCGGCTTCCAGTCAAACCAGATGCAGCTGGATATCAGTATTTTATATGGAGCGACTGCCTGTCGAACCTAAATTATCACATTGTTACCATCATCTGCCTGCCTATTCTCAATTATATTGGGGTCGGCTTCCAGTCAAACCAGATGCAGCTGGATATCAGTATTTTATATGGAGCGACTGCCTGTCGAACCTAAATTATCACATTGTTACCATCATCTGCCTGCCTTTTCCCAATTATATTGGGGTCGGCTTCCAGTCAAACCAGATGCAGTTGGATATCAGTATTTTATATGGAGCGACTGCCTGTCGAACCTAAATTATCACATTGTTACCATCATCTGCCTGCCTATTCCCAATTATATTGGGGTCGGCTTCCAGTCAAACCAGATGCAGCTGGATATCAGTATTTTATATGGAGCGACTGCCTGTCGAACCTAAATTATCACATTGTTACCATCATCTGCCTGCCTTTTCCCAATTATATTGGGGTGGGCTTCCAGTCAAACCAGATGCAGTTGGATATCAGTATTTTATATGGAGCGACTGCCTGTCGAACCTAAATTATCACATTGTTACCATCATCTGCCTGCCTTTTCCCAATTATATTGGGGTCGGCTTCCAGTCAAACCAGATGCAGCTGGATATCAGTATTTTCCATATAAAATACTGATATCCAGCTGCTTTGGGTACGGAACCCTTAAAAGCCCCTCTAGTATATGAACGAGGAACTATTTTTTCCTTAAAATTAACGATAAAGTTCCTACATAATTTTCGACTTACACGCGGTCTAAATCGATGGAAACAGCATAATTATCACATTGTTACCATCATCTGCCTGCCTATTCCCAATTATATTGGGGTCGGCTTCCAGTCAAACCAGATGCAGCTGGATATCAGTATTTTATATGGAGCGACTGCCTGTCGAACCTAAATTATCACATTGTTACCATCATCTGCCTGCCTTTTCCCAATTATATTGGGGTCGGCTTCCAGTCAAACCAGATGCAGTTGGATATCAGTATTTTATATGGAGCGACTGCCTGTCGAACCTAAATTATCACATTGTTACCATCATCTGCCTGCCTTTTCCCAATTATATTGGGGTCGGCTTCCAGTCAAACCAGATGCAGCTGGATATCAGTATTTTATATGGAGCGACTGCCTGTCGAACCTAAATTATCACATTGTTACCATCATCTGCCTGCCTTTTCCCAATTATATTGGGGTCGGCTTCCAGTCAAACCAGATGCAGTTGGATATCAGTATTTTATATGGAGCGACTGCCTGTCGAACCTAAATTATCACATTGTTACCATCATCTGCCTGCCTTTTCCCAATTATATTGGGGTCGGCTTCCAGTCAAACCAGATGCAGCTGGATATCAGTATTTATATGGAGCGACTGCCTGTCGAACCTAAATTATCACATTGTTACCATCATCTGCCTGCCTTTTCCCAATTATATTGGGGTCGGCTTCCAGTCAAACCAGATGCAGCTGGATATCAGTATTTTATATGGAGCGACTGCCTGTCGAACCTAAATTATCACATTGTTACCATCATCTGCCTGCCTTTTCCCAATTATATTGGGGTCGGCTTCCAGTCAAACCAGATGCAGTTGGATATCAGTATTTTATATGGAGCAACTGCCTGTCGAACCTAAATTATCACATTGTTACCATCAATTCAAAAAGACTAACTGTTCTCTTTAGGCTCAAAGAATTATTCTTCGACAGGCGTCCGTCTAAATTCAACGCGTTCGTTAAATCCAGGCGATATAATGCTGACGTCGATTCCACCTCATTTGCCACAAAAAGAGCTTCAAATAAATCCCTTTTGACATTATTTTTATTCTTGGTGTCTTCGGAAATAATAATCCTTGGAAACAGGACAGATCGTATATTTTATCAAGGATCCAGAATAAGGACGTAGTGGAACTTTCTTTTGTAATGAAAGGACTGCTAATGTTACAAAGGATGTCGTGTCGGCTACTGATTTTGTGATGAAGTGATGGGTTGGAGTAATAAACTTATTATAGGTTGACGTTTATAGACTGAATGTGTTCTGGGTATTAATTAGGTTGGATTTTTTGGTTTTGAAGTGAAAATTTTATACATATTTTTGTGGTTAGTTTGATATTCATAATTTAATAACCTGTCGAATATTCAACACTCTATGAAGAGAAACTATTTACTACGTCAATTTCAAAAATAAACTTTTTAAGTGTAATACTTACCAGAGTTTTGGTATTTCTGTTTGGATTGTATAAGTACCTATTTTAAGTAAACGATGCATAAAGAAAATAAAGACCACTATTTTATTTCATTCACTGAAATCACAGAAATTTCTAAGTTTAATGAAAATCCTGCACTCTTTTTGTTCCAGCAGTGGTTCTAATTTAATAAAAAATTCTTTGACGAAGTGCATAAAAAATATCTTTGAACTTTCCTAAGCTGCTTAATAATTTATTTTGCATGCGGTTTATGTTGAAAACTTTGTTAAATATTGTAGAAAACTTTTTTTTTAATCAACGAGTTCTGGCATTTTGAGGAACAAAACAACAAACGATTAAACTTTTATAACATAACATCGCACATGTTTCTTAAGATGAGGCAAAGGTTACCATAGTCCACCCAAAATTCGCTAGTTATGCTTCCCACTGAAAAAGGACGGGACGAAGTGTGGTGGAGAGGCGTCACGGCGTTCTGACCTCCGTTTGACTTGTCCTCACCGGACAAGCGCCTTAAAGATTTAGTCAGCAATCTGACGGAAAGCCCCGTACAGGGCCAAAGCCTACCGGGGTCGTGGGACTGTCTCATCAGGTAACCGTGACCCTGGATCGTAAAAGACTATTTAAGGATCACCGTGGATTTTCGTAATTACAAGTGTGACATTACCTCTCTCCCTGCCCTAGGGTAGGAGGGGTCATTTGATGATTGCCCTATCTGAAACCCAGCTATATCATGCTGAGATAGGGGCCTTTTGGCCTCATACAGGACCAAAATTGATTATTTTATTTCATTTTAGATTATTTCCAATTTTAGTTTTTTTTTTTAATTTTAACGTCTTTTTTTTTCAATTTTATGTTGTTGTTCTGTCCTGTGTGAGTCCAATAAAACTTTTTCTTTCTTTGTTTATATAAATAATCCAGCACTGTTTTGTCAATATAATGCTCTCCGTTTTACAGATGTACAAAAAAATAGGATGTTTGGTTTTATTTCACGTTCCTGTAACCTTTCCTTTCAATTTAATACGAAAGCCGAATTCAGTAGCAAAAATGGTACAGAGAAACTAGGTGGGAAAATGTGTAGAAACTAAAACGGGCTGTTTCAGAACTGTGCCCCTGTTTTATATAACATGATCGACAGTTTAATTTACTTGTCAGTCCGCGGCACGGCTTTCTGCAAAGTGATGTATCGGATACTAAATGTTAGTTTTGGATACGTCAAGTGGGGTGGGAAATTGTCCTATTTTAGGACGTTATATTCTGAGCTTATTTATTTATAGTTGTAGTAGTTTTAAGCTCGAATTAGAACGCCACTCAATACCCAAGTACAACTTAAAACTAGATTCAAGCTATTTGAATGGTTGAAACAAGTTATAAGCTTGAATTTTGAGTGCATTCTGTAATACGGGACTTAGAGCTTTTGGTTCCGACTGTCATTTTAAGATCTATGACAGTTAGGTACTGTTAGCCCCTTTGTACACTAGGCGACGCAAGTCTGCGAAACCTTACGACTTTGGTGACTATCGAATACAAATCGTATTTGTAAATAATTAAAAATACCAATGCTTTTAGTTTTCATTTCTTCAGTACAACAAACATTACAAAAGATTTAATATCGCACGATACAGAGACTCTGGCACAAATTTCCACGTTTTTGTGCCGAACAATAAACGGGATCTATGTTTATGGATAAAAATAATTCCTTGTCGCACACTAGAGGCGCTTTTTCACTTTCAACACAATTAACGTCATATGATAAATGAAAAAGAGTCACCCTTCAAGAACGCTGTACGGCCAAATTGGTAGAATTCATGATAATGCTTTGATATCGTCAGTATAAAAAACAAAAGCGTTTTTATAACGCACAAACAAACTTAGTAAAATCATGCTGGCGATGGCGGCATAAAATCGTTACACAAAAAATGAAAAAAACAAAATTTAAAATCTATCGGACGATAACCTATAAAGTTCCATGTGCTGTGACATCGGGGAATTTGATAGAAATTTTTTAAAAGTTTTAACAAACGTTATTTGTTTAGGCCCTGAAAGCGGACTTTCCATTAATTCTTTTTTTTTACACATAGGAGGAAACCAGGTTTACAATGGAAATACCCTAGGGGACGCTCGTTGAGAATTATTTACCTACTATTATTTTATAAAACATGACAGACGTAGTACCGATAAATGGTGATGAATTTGTGCCCTTTGTGTCATTTAAATGAGGTTGTGAATCTAAAAATTAAATTGGTGCGAAAAATAGATTATAAAAAAGAATATTTGACAAATATTTCTAATGTTTCGCACGGGCGTAGGTATCCCGTTACGAAAACTAAAATAAACAAAGATACAACGCCTAAAACACTTAAATTTTATTGTCGCTATGACGTCACAAGCGGACTCCCGACTTACGACATCGTCAAAAGAAATTAAACTTTTATCTTCAGTTATCTAAGGTGAAAGTATAAAAAATATATACTACAAGGTTTGTAACTGAAATAAAGTAAAAAAACACAATGAGCGAATGGGACCCAGTGCAAGAAGGCCCAAGTTCGAAAGGGCTCAAGTGCGAATAAGACTAAGTGCGAATGGGCACAAGGCTAATGGGATGAATTGCGAATTGGACCAAGTGTAGATAGGCCCTATTGCGGATGAAACAAATTGCGAATGGATCCAATTGTGAATGGGATCAGGTGCGAACGGGGACAAGTGCAAATGGGAGGAAGAGCGAATGGGACCAAAAGCGAATGTAAATAAGTGCGCATGAGATCAAGTACAAATGGGACTAAGTGTAAATAGGACAAAGTTCGGCCAATAGTTGTTAATAAAGTGGGTCCAGTTAGTAAAGTGGAGCCAATTATCAAAGTGGGTCCAGTTATGAAAGTGGTTCAAGTTATCAAAGTGGGTCCAGTTAATAAAGCGGGTCTAGTTATTAAAGTGGGTCCAGTTATTAAAGTGGGTCCAGTGAGAAAAAAGTCCAGTCCAGTTAGTCAAGTGGGTCCAGTTACCGTAGTGGGTCCAGTTATTAAAGTGGGTCCAGTAACCGCAGTGGGTCCACTTATTAAATGTGTCCAGTTATCAAAGTGGGTCCAGTTATTACAGTGGGTCCAGTTAGTAAAATGGGTCCAGTTATCAAAGTGGGTCAAGTTATTTAAGGGGTCCAGTTAGAAAAATGGGTCCAGTTAACAAAAGGGTTCCAGTTAACAAAATGGGTCCAGTTATTGACTATAACCATGACTATAACACAGGGCAAAGAACACCTCCTTGGGGTATCCCAACATTAATTGCCATTAGACTAGATATACTAACTCCTTGACCACCCGTAATGACCATACAGTAAACACTTTGAATATTCAATTGCACAGTCGGGCATTCATCACATATTAAGAGCCTGACTAATTACTCTTGTGTGCCGAACCTTATCAAAGGCTTTAGAGATATCATCAATTACGACAAAGGTTTGTGGAATTTAGACATTAATATTGAACGACGTAGAGGTGCGAGCGTCTAGTAATGCTCTATCATTCATTTATTACTTATTCACTAAGATATTCTAAGAAGTTAGTGGAAATAACGATGCGTAAGAGTGTCTTCTAAACATAACGTATGTCGCAAGTTATGAGAGATTGACGGGGCTATTAGAGGGCCAAAGCCTCCCGGGGTCGCGATTCTAAGGAACAACCGTGACCCCTAAACGTAAAGGGCTATTGACGGACACCGTGGATTTTAGTCGGTACACGCCTGACAGTTCCTCCGGCCTAACCCGACTAAGGCCACCCTAAAAAATAAGTTAGAAGAGATTACCAATTTTAAGTATTATCTTGGAATTTAATTAATATGCGAGTCTCAAAAATTACAAATTCGTATGTATATTGAAAATTAATTAGCTTAATTTAGAAAAATATAACTGTGTTTTCTTCAGAATACGGGCTTAGATTTATCTGTGTTCGCAAAAGAAACGCAGGCGATGCTTGTTGGCGACTTATGCAAGTGACAACATGCACTACTTAAGTTCCGTCTCATTACTTTAGCATATGATATAGCTCAGATGTACAGAAATGTAATAAGTCTATGAAATCTTACAAGACTATTTTTTTATTTGAACTACTTACAATACAAAATTCTACAATACTAAAATTAAATACAAACTATAAATAAAAACTTACTTACAAAACAACAGAACAGAACAAAAATAATATAAAAAAAAATATTCAAAGGGCGTCAAAGAATACGTCAAATCGCTGTCAACGGGTACAGTGCCCAGAACGCTGGCAGCATTGCCAAGTTGTATGGTAATGCTGATTCGTTGGCCTAGGAATACACCAGTCCTCTGGTCACCTGAAGAGTCGATTTATCGCCTCGCGATATCCTTAAAAACGTTGCGGGCACTCGGAACCCAAGGCCCTTTTTTTTTCTTGGTAGCATCATCAAATGAGTCCTCCCGCCCCGGGCAGGGAGGGAGGGACTGTCAGACTTGAATGACTAAAATCCACGGTGTCCGTCGGTAGTCCTTTGTGTACTGGAGTCTCGGTATACGTATGTCCCGCAACTACCTCATGGTCCTAGAGTTTCAACTGCAAACGACTCAAACACTTAGCTACTAGCAACTACATACTTCTTGCAGGATAGACTATAACATTTTGTACTACATCTAAATACTAAGAACCTCCAAAGATTTTTTCCAGATTAAGAAATAGTTGAGTTGTAGGTAAGATTAGTCAACAGATTGACTATGCATAGTCATTCTGTTGACTAATCTTTCCCGCTGTCATTCTTAACTTATAACCCGACAGAAACTTTAGCAAAGAAAAGCTGATCCGACTTGACATAGACTAATATAACTTTAGGCGATGCCGTGTTCGTACCTCACTTACTTCTTTCTTTCAACTGAATTATGAATTACTTGAAGCAAAAATTGTCAGTTTCAGAAGTTGCTTATTTATTTACTTAAAGGTGTTTGGGATCAGTAACCTAGTTCGGATGTACGAATAAGATTTATCTATTGATTCTATTATGATTTTCTTATATGTTAAGCTCGCGTTTGACCACTATCTCGCTTGGTAAGCAATGATGTGGTCAACTGTCGACACTATTTTGGTTTTCAAGACGAATCTTGATAACTTACTGTCTTACAAAGAGGCAGCTAGATTGTATTACCCATTGGTTATTTTTTTCGTGCTACAGTCATCAATTTTGTCCTCCCACCCATGGCAGACAGTCCCTCCCAGGACTGTCAGACTCGTACTGACTAAAATCCACGGTGTCCTTCAATAGCCCTTTATTTTCCAGGGTCACGGTAATGAAATAAGTCTCGCGACCCCAGCAGGCATTGGCCCTCTAGAGGCCCCATCATCTTGCTGACGCTCTTTGCGGCGCGCGTGGTACTCAATGCGCCGTCGACCCGGGCATGGTCCATGGTCGGAAAGCGAGTAGGCCATTACTCGCCGCCTGTATACCCGCGCCTTCGGTGGCCGGAGAAAGTCTGCCGATTACTCAGTGCTGCCTGAGATGATCAGATAGGCAGTAACCTCATGTGAATTGTTGGTATTCACATGAGGCAATTATTAGAATTATTGGTATCCAGTTTGACTGCAAGCGAACCCCAGCTTAATAAAGGAAAGCCTAGGCAGATGATGACGAAACGTCAAGTGAACAAACATATTTCCAATAATGTTTGAGACGGAGAGAGAATAAACAAACAGCAAGTAAATATTAAGAAATCTTTCTTTACAAGAGTCTAACAAAAAAATGTCGCAGCTGTGACTCTTAAAAAAACATGCAATATTAAAAGTCCAGATGATGAAAAGTAATAAGTTTATGAATCCTTGGAGGATATTATTACAATTCTTGTTTGCGTTGTATCTAATTTTGGAATTTTCCAGAATTTGCTTTTTCTAAGGATAAATTGTGATCTTCAGTTTAGATTAACATTGAAGAGCTCGAAGCTAAATAATTACAGGCACAAGCTTCCGGGTTAAGCCTCACTTGCCGAGGTTGGTCTGTGGATGGGTGGTCATCTGTCATAGCGAGTTTTCTCCATACCTTGGAACGTAAAGCTGTTGGTCCTGGCTGTCCTTTGTAGATCTTTGACATTTCTTACTATTAGTCAGAAGCTCTAAAGTCTGACAACCAGTTTTACCATGGGTATTACCCAGTTACTGGGTTATGGGTGTCCGACAGGCAGTCGCTCCATGTAAAATACTGATATCCAGCTGTATCTGGTTTGACTGGAAACCGACTCCAATATAGTTGGGCATAGGCTAGGCTAGGCTAGGATGATGAGTTAAGTTTAACATAAACCGAGAGGATACTATTAATTCGTCCAAAGTATTGAGAAAATAATATAAAAAAGGACAAAAAATAATATATGTGTTTGTTTATTTGGGCATAAACAACGACAGCACACAACACTTACAAAATAAAATGGTAAAAAAAGAAAAACTTACATCCAGACAAAGACATAATAATTATTTGTCCACCACCCCATTAGCTAACTAACTACCCACTGTTTCTCCTTGTTTAAACATTCAGCAAGTGTTAAACCACATAAACATGTGGTTCAGATACTCAAATCAAAACCTAGTTACCCTCAAACCGCAATAACGTATCATCAACAAGCGTTAAACCTAGCTTAATACCTCTAACCGTCCGTAATAGTTTTTAAAGTACTTGGACCATAAGACTTGTATCAGTACATCAGTGTGAGTGCCGAAACGAGGGCAATATTGCCCCAACATTACCCCTAATACCGTCAACGTATATTATGAAACTTTTCATAACCACTTACGTATTAAGAGAAGACCCAGTTAATTATTTAAACGTAATGTTTGACCCAAACGTAGTCCACGAGTGTAGGGAACTTTAATTATCCCGATTCCAACCCTCGTTTTAACGATGCCCAAGTGCGTAATTGCTTACGTAAGGAGGGATGCCGTAGAGTGGCTGAAAAAGGCTAGTTTTCGGAATTAAGTATAGATTTAAGAAGGTGTAGTGGTGGTATTTGCTTTAAGAGTAGGTACGACTATAACAAAACGTTCAATTTTTTATTGCACTAAATCATGTTTAAATCAGAAAAAGTAGGTATAAGTTAGGGAACTTTATTATATACGAGCACTCCGCCCGCGACTTCGTCCACGTGATTTCCGAACTTTGCTTTTGTGAATTTTTACTCCCAGCCACCTTCTATAAGAGTTACTTTTCGAAAATCTTAATCAATATTCAACAAAATTTCTATCTCCTCGCAGTATCCCGTCTTGGGTGGTACCTACGTTCTTAAAATAACCCCAATGAATATATTGGGATTCCTTGCAAATAACCCCAAAACTACTCTTAAAGGGTTGAATTTCGCAAGATCCTCACTTAGTGAGAACCTATGTCTAAAGTAGAACCTCCTGTAAAATTTGAGACCTCTAACTATCAATACATCAATCCCGTTTTAACTATCACTTACGTCTTGAGACTCCTAGCACTTGTAGTAACAAAGTTTCATACAAACTATCAACCCCAAAAACAACCCCTTGGGGGTCGAATTTCGCAAAATCCCTTCTTTAGTATCACTTACGTCTAAAAAAGAACCCATATATGTAAAAAATGAAGTCTCAAAACTATCAACCCCAAAAACAACCCCTTAGGGGTCGAATTTCACAAATCTTTTACCTTGTTGAGCATTTACGTCTTAAAATGAACCGGCATACAAGATTTGAGACGCCTAGCACTAAAAGTAACAAAGTTTCATACAAACTATCGACCCCAAAAACAAACCCCTCAGGGGTCGAATTTCGCAAAATCCCGTCATAGTTAGCATCTACGTTCTAAAAAGACACCTTATGCAAAATATGGAATTCCTAGCACCTGTAGTAGCGAAGTTTCATACAAACTATCAACCCCAAAAACAACCCCTTAGGGGCCGAATTTCGAAAAATCCGTTCTTAGTGCTCACCTACGTGGTATAAGGAAGTTTTATGCCAAATTTCAAGTTTCTAGGCCCAGCGGTTTGGGCTGTGCGTTGTCAGATCAGTCAGTCAGTTTTGAATTTTATATATATAGATAGATTATTTGCGAGGGCGGTGTCAGACAAAAAAAAAAAAGATTGAAAACGGTCACAAAAATTGCTCAAATTTTTACCTTTTTTTCGAATTCTTCCATTTTGGTGCGTCCTACTGAACTATAAATTAGATAAATAAGAACACAATAATGTATTCCCTTTTTGAAATATTGTTTTTAGTAAAATGTTTATCATTGTTCATTTTTGACTAATATATTATTCTAATAACGTTACTAACAAACAAATAAGGTAGATTTTTTTCAGTGCAAATGCCTATTCTATTTGTCTATCAAAATTGCTAGATTGAATATTTTATTCACCAAATTCGGAAACTTTTTCAACATTTTTTAGCCTTCCATTTCATTTTTATTTTTTATTCTCAAGCTCCTTATCCGTCAACTGATGCCACAATTAATTTAGCCATAAAATAAAGCTCTTACAATCCAGTAAAGTACAGTCGATTACAAAAGAAGACATGTCGTTGAACCATCTAGTCAATTCCTCTGTCTGTGCTCGTCAGCCAATTCAACATGATTAATGTTAATTAATGTCTTAGTTGGTCGATGAACTTGTTTAGTACGATAAGCGTCTGATTTCAAATACATTAATGTCTTCTAACCCCTCGTTTACACCAAGAAACAAGTTAAATACTAGTTTCATACAAAACTTGTCAAAACACAATTTGTTTGTTTTAGACATGTAGGTATTGAGAGTGTCTCAAACCATAATCTCAAACATTCTTTCGTTCACACTGTGTAGCCAAAAAGTATTTACACAAGTATAAAACACATTTACGTTTACATTGAAGTCTATGACATGTCAAAACTTGTCAAATACATGTATTATACCTTGTTGTAAACGAGGGGTTAGCACTTATTGTATCGCCAAAATTGAGGAAACGGATGTATGAGGGACACACAGAATCAAAAATTATGGGGGAAAAAAGAGGAGAGAGCCTAACCTAACCATAGAATCACAGGCTGAAATAATGATGATGAAGGACTACTAATAGCGATGTTTTTACTGGGATTATATTATTTAGTGTTTTTTTCGGACACCAGTACCGTCAGCACGAGTTTTCAGTACCTATTTCAGACGTAAACTGGAACTTGGTTCCTTCTTCGCACACCAGAGGCGCTGTTCCATATTTTCATACAAGAAACCCTGTAAATACTGGAAAAACTCTGTAAAGTAAAATAGTGAAAACTCGTGCTAGGGGTACTTAACAGAAAGGTATTGGTCTATCACTAGAAATTTTTCTATTTTTCGACGTATAATTGAACTACATCACAAAAAATAAGGTCAAGTTTTCCATTAAAACTCCGAATCAAAATGAAAATGAAAATTCTATTACCCAATTATATTTCCCAATTTCTATTATTACCCGATATCAATCACCTTTAACAAAGCGGGAATTTTCCCAACACACTGTCACCGCGAGGGACGATATTTCAAAGAGGACAATGGGTCCAATAATGTCCAAACCTCCTGATCACGCCTCTTCGGACTTTGGATAGTATAAAACCCAGCCATTAGTCCGGAACCCATAACTGGTTCTGACTTTTCTCCGGACAAAAGAACGTGCACCTAATTAGAACCAAAATTGTTTTGCTAATTTTAAACTTAACGTCTTTTATGAAAATAAAATATGGCGGCTGTTTAAAGAAAATTATTGGCACCGTCTCTTATAAATAAAGATCTGGGGCGTGAAATGAACAGGGCCTATTATTGTCAATTAATTGTTTTGAAAACAAATGACTGAAAAATATTCGAATTGTTTGTTAGTTAAACAAAGGTTTGACATTTGAGCTTGTGTATTTATGGAAAGGCTTAGTTTTAAATTAATTTATTTTTAATTACAAATACTACGAAAAAGGTCTAAATATTCTTGAGGAATGAGTTGAAAGTGGCTTATTTAGTTTCGAGACGGGGTTTTGCGCCAGCAACGGAGCGAGGGCGTTAGTTCATGGGACTAAATAAACCACATTTACCAACCTGAGATTAACACTGTGCTACATATTATATTATTAACGGAAGAAAACATGAGTGTATATCGGATTACCGCTTTTCAGGTTATTTTGTTTTTTTTTTATCCTGTGGTCTTAAAAGGACAAAAGAGTTTTAAAACCACATGAATCTCATTAAAAAAAAATGAAAATTTTTGCCGAAATCTTTGTTCTTTTAAAGAAATTGTTGAAACTAAATTAATCTTGTAATGTTTGTGTTGTTTATTATGATAACAAATGCTGGTGTTTATCACGCTAAAAAAAAACAGTCTTACAGTGTGTAGCATTTTCTCCTTGTTTTATTTTGTACGATTGATTTAGACTTAATAGTTTAATCAGGCAAGAAGTCAAAGATACGAATAAATCAAAGAAGTCATTGAACATACACCTGAACAGGTGTTTGATTCAATTATGTGCCCTATGTCGCGTCAATTTAGACGTAAAACAGAATAACAGCGGGGAAAATTAAAAACCCGAGTCAAAATCGATAACAAAACCTCCATTCCATCCGAAACCCGTTAACCCAGAAAGCATCAACAGTAATGTACACTTGGGGCCAACAAGAAGTGTAAATAACATTTCTAAACGCGACATTACACTAAGCGTCGAAACCGTAGCTATGCCAGCCAAATCTCTCGATATCAGTTGCTTATTCAATCGGCGCGATTTGAGCCAGCGAGCGAAAATACAGTTGGGTGCACTGAACAATTTACAATTCACTTGTGCCCGCCTCTGTACCAGGGGGACAATGGGTGTGTGTGATTTGAGGTTTGATTTTAGTCTAGCGCCAGCTTGGCTCGCATTGTGAAACGATTTCAGTGACAGGGTGAAATTTTTTACCCGCATTTAGATTAAGTTGTTGTTCGCTGAATGGTCGGGTTTCATTTTGGTTATGTTGGAATATTTATTTATTTAAAACTTTTTGCAGATGGAAATAAAAATGCGGACTTAGTACTTTGGGCATTTTCTTTCAGTCTGCCTTAGGGAGATGCAGAGAAACAAAGATAGTAGGTGCAAAACACTATAAAAAGATAGTCAGGAACATTTATAGTTACAGGTACGATGATGATTATAAAGACAACTTTGTTTTATTTTATGAAGTTTAAAATGGGAGGCGTTAATTAGAGCAAAGTAATTGAAGCTAATAAACTAATTGAAGTATTTAATGTAAAAATAAATACTTTTTTTTAACTTTTAACATACTTTAGAACTACATAATTATATTGTACGTTCAGTCATTCTGAAATAACAACCTGAAAGTATGAAATGCCGTGCATGCCAATTTAAAATTAAAAGCTTACATTTTTTCCTATGGAGTGTCTAGAGGGAACTGCAGTTTTAATTCTGTAGAAATAATATAACACGAAATAGGTTTCACCTGTTCAAAATTCATTCTAAAGTGGATAAGCCAGTATAATAATTTTGCCACCTTCGAAGCACCAATATCAAATTGGGCATCAAATATACATACATGCACCTGCCACGCCATTTTGGATCGTAACGATACCTCAATATAAATGCCATAGTCACATAACTTACTGACGACTGACGTAGTAGGTGAAACATTGTTTTTTTAAATGGCTTTGTAATCTATTAAAAAAATAATAAACGTGATGTGAGTGGTGGTAAATAAACGGTGAGTTTGTATTATTTATTTTTTGATTGCACACATTGTTAATTACACAGGGTTAATTTTTCGACTGGATGTGAATGGCTATATCCGAAACTATGAGGAATAACGAAAAACGTTGGAAGAAGGTTCGAGGCCGATTTTGATGAAAACTAAAACTGCATCATTGGATTTTAGAAAATTCAACAATCCTGGCCAAAAATTGAATGCGCTGAATTTGTAAAAAATCACACTCTATATTATTCGAAAGTTGCTAACAAGGATTAAATACAAAAATTATTACAAATTCATAAAGGTTCTTCCTATCTAAATAAAGTATTGATCCAACGAATTCTCTTTAACAGAAAGTTGAACCAATTATAATTCTAAATGACACAATTTCTGACTAAATAGGTATTTTATGTTTATAACGCAACTCAAGATAAGGGCAACTACAAAAGAGAATGCTTAGTTGGCATCTACAAAAAGGCGGATCTGATTAATGGTTTTTCGTCTGCGTCCGTCCTACTCCGTTAATCAACTAAATACTCGACGAGCGCCTAAATTAATTTCAAGATAAGCATTTTGGGGACATGGCTTAACCAGTGTTTGGCAAGTTATTATTAATTGTTAGAGCCATTATTATTATATATTTGCTTTTTTTTTCTTTCTTAAAAGTGGGCCTACCTCGTAGTGGTGCGCAACGGCGACACTGACTAGGTATCTGTAATCTGCGGTGAACTCCGATTGATCCTAATGGCCATTGTAGACCCCATCAGGGTGTCTAATCTGTCGCGGTACAGTCTCACCTGGTAACCGCGGCCCTGGTACATAAAGGGCTATTGAAGGATCTCCGTGGATTTTAGTCAGTACAAGTGTAACAGTCCCTCCCGTCCCGTCCTGGGCTCTGGACCTATAGGATGATTTTACAACGCTAAAAAAATGTGTCTAATCTTTAAGCATGAAACACGTGTTTTCGGTCTTAGTTTCGGGCGTTTGATACCGAGCCCAAACTAAGAATGAAATATATTTTTTACGATTTGACAGATAGCTCCTTAGAGTCCACGCCATCACTCATAACCTGCGGATTTGTGATAGGTACTACATGTTTTCATTACAATTTGTTGTAATGACATTGATACTATTAGTGCCGCGTCAAAAGGACTCGTGGCAGTATTATACGTTCGCAATTTTAATTTCGACGTTGGTTACGTTCGTTTATCCGTGTCCGTACTCGTGTTTTCGGATTAAGAAAGTAGTGGAATCTTAGAAATAGAAACCCGTTTTTACTCGTTAAATACGGAGCCTTGAAAATACCTTTAAAATCGTATATAAATTTAATTTTTAAAACATTTAATTTTATCACGTATTTTACTACGTTTATTTATTATTATATTCAACCGTTTCAAGATCCACTCAATAAAAGACATTCATACGACAATTTATTAAGCAATATCAATTTTCTTACCCGCACAATACGAATCCATAAATCAGAACAAATTGAACACCGCTTAAAACAAGACACGTAAAATGGCACAGAATTAACCAAAATTTATTGGTTTTACGAACTTTTGTTCCGCGCATTTATACTTTCCGCTATATAGTTTTAGGGTACGTTTTTGAACGAAACCTCTGAGGTTAAGCTGCTTTAAATAAGGTGTATTGCTGGATGAACTTTGTGTATTCAATGTCTCGTGGTCATGTAATGATTCATATTTAAGTGATTTGATAGAAGCCTGAAAGTAGGAAAAGTATTTTACTGAAGTATTTCCATAAAAAGCATTTGTTGTTTTCTACATAGTTTTTTTTTAAGAAACCCGGACAACGGAGGAAACAGGTCAGTGCATACAAACGCGCAGACCCGGAACAACTACTTGTAGATAATACAAATATTTGTTCCGTACGGTAATCGATCCCGTGACACACAGCGCAGTAGACCAATCGTTCAGCCACTGCGCTAACCGTGCAGTCATGCTTATAGAAAATCAAGTTTGTTCCAAAAATATCGTAAAGTTCTAATAAATACATTGATATTCATCAGGCGAGTTATAGTGAAACGCGAGCCTATCCCTGACTAAAAAAACATGTATTCTTAAATGATCTTCTATTTATTCTTAAATGATCTTCTATTTCCGTTCTTACACGGCTCGTATATGAACTTTTAAAGTTTCAACCTGCTTCGATTTCAAAACGAATAACTAAACAAACACACATAAAAAAACAGTTTGTGTTGGATCTATCTATACTATCTACTACTTACAAGTATACTATCTTACAAGCATAATTTATTTTATGGAAAAAACAATTGAAATGTTTTATTGTATATATATTATATTTTAATAAAGAATCTAAAAAGAAGAAGAAATCATAATTTAATCTACACAAACCAAAAAGATTCCCATTTTTCACATTTTTGAAAAGCACAATCAGTTTTTAACATACATTTTTGAAATACATTCATACAATAACTATTGCTATTATTGCTATTTGATTATCTACAAACTCCTTAGTACAGTCGAGCACAGTAGGAACCAATTTTATATCTTATATCGCTTGCGTTGGCTGTTTTCCTTAGCTGACTTCCACTACGTGCACCGCATTATAAGTGACAGACTTGCCAGGATTTATTTCTTATATAGTCTGCAT
Organism: Agrotis ipsilon; assembly: GCA_028554685.1. Lineage (NCBI taxonomy): Eukaryota > Metazoa > Arthropoda > Insecta > Lepidoptera > Noctuidae > Agrotis > Agrotis ipsilon. Next base: position 1,120,641 of record CM052956.1, read on the forward strand.
TTTCTATTTCTAAAACTAGATCATAAATCAATGAAATAAAATTGAATGAAAATATCACTATTTCATGCATGTATTATTTGAAGATGGAATAATAGGCTAATCCAGTGAAAAGAAATAAGAGTCACTTGGATTATCAAGAAATATTTGCCACTGCATCATTTGTGAGTTAGCGTGAGGCCAAACGAGCGTATTTTTTTTATTTTCGAGTTGCTGATTTTCGGAGATTCATAAAATCGAAGAAGTTTCTATGAAAGCGTCCGAAAATCTACGACTCAGGACTCAAAAATTACGCTCGTTGCCCTCACCCTTAATGATTACGACTCTATAACGACTCGACCAGTTCTGTGAATCTGTTTTGTGTTATTTTTGTAAACTGTCAGGACAAAGTTCATTATGTATGAAAGTCTGATCGATTCAAAGTTTCCGATCCTTGCACATAGACGCCTAGTTGCCAGCCTGTCGGTTTTTTAATGATTACATTTCGGAGAGCGTGCAATGGAACTGGCACAAGTTTAAGCCACTTGGCCCTTTCCAGCTCCGGACTACAACACGTACGGCAATGTGCCATCGTTACAATGACGGACATCCGTTCAGTACAAAGTATTTTACCAATACTTTTATTGTGCGGACAGCTAAGGAGTGGGATTCTCAGCCTGTGTGTATGTTTCCTGATAGTTATAATCTTGGGGTCTTAAAGTCAAGAGTGAATAGGTTACTTCTAGGTAAGCATGTTGCATGTTGTTTAAAAGTAGCCGGAAGACACTGGATGCAGGTCGCTTCCTACCGGTATATTTTATATTTACTTTCAAAGCAAGACTTAGATTGTACTTTGCGGGGAGCGAGAATCATTTGTAGTAATGAATGGAAAACTGCACCATTACTGAATCCACCATTTATTCAATAAAATATAATTATCATCTTGGAACTTGAATTTGCCGGTCATGTCAAATCACACCGCGCTGACATACGTCCCCCTGACTTGTCTCTGCTTGCTCCACTAAGGATGTACCACGATGCGTAGGGTTGGGATTCCAGTTACCGTTTCTCGTTTAACAGTTCGGCCTTCCTGACTATCCGGCGTCCTCGACGGAATTGCACTCTTAATGAACACGAAGAGCCGTGAAACCTGCGAACAAACACGAACACAGAAACCCCACAAAGCCCGCAGGCAATGCGCTGTAATAGGTAATAGAATCCTTCATTACACGACCCATCTTAATGCGGAATAAATGGAAAGATGGGTCAAGCAATGCCGGTCATTGACTGTAAACAGCGTAAAAGCCCCGTAGGCAACGCAACCAGCCCATTATGTAATGCAACCAGCCCCGTAGGCAATGCAACCAGTTAGTGTGTAATGCAACCAGCCCCGTAGGCAATGCAACGAGCCACACAGGCAATGCAACCAGCCCCGTAGGCAATGCAACCAGCCACACAGGCAATGCAACCAGCCCCGTAGGCAATGCAACCAGCCACACAGGCAATGCAACCAGCCCCGTAGGCAATGCAACTAGCCACACAGGCAATGCAACCAGCCCCGTAGGCAATGCAACCAGCCACACAGGCAATGCAACCAGCCCCGTAGGCAATGCAACGAGCCACACAGGCAATGCAACCAGCCCCGTAGGCAATGCAACCAGCCACACAGGCAATGCAACCAGCCCCGTAGGCAATGCAACCAGCCACACAGGCAATGCAACCAGCCCCGTAGGCAATGCAACCAGCCACACAGGCAATGCAACCAGCCCCGTAGGCAATGCAACGAGCCACACAGGCAATGCAACCAGCCCCGTAGGCAATGCAACCAGCCACACAGGCAATGCAACCAGCCCCGTAGGCAATGCAACCAGCCACACAGGCAATGCAACCAGCCCCGTAGGCAATGCAACGAGCCACACAGGCAATGCAACCAGCCCCGTAGGCAATGCAACCAGCCCCTTAGGCAATGCAACCAGGAAGGTAACTATTATTCAGACAAGCCCCACAGGCACTAAACATTAAGCTCTCAGGTAAGAAAAGTTTTATCGATAAGCCGCGGAGGCAAAATTTAGTCTTTACTCATTTCTTACCTGAGGAACTCATTTTTCTTCAGCACTGGATACAGTGCTGAAGAGAAATGAGTAATGTTTCGACAATATTCCATAATGTTTCAATGGCCATAATGTTTCGACAATATTCTTTAATTCTTTCGTTTATAGTAGATGTCACCTCATATCTGTCATTAAACGCTATCTGCTGTGACCTTCTTCGGTTCTGCGTATCACGGCACTAGTTTACCACTCGTCAAACCTAGCCTCATAATTTGCCACTCCACCATAACCAGAGCTCTCTGCATCTTTTGTCAAATCGCAATTTCATAAGAGAAACACCCTTCTCAATTTTATTACTAGCCCCTTGACACAACTTTGCCACATTCTGCTCAATACACAGTTGATCTTGTGAATCACTAGCCAATCGTGGACGAAAGCCACACGCAACACCTGTCCATTGACAGACCATACTATTAATGCGCAGTTGAATATTTGGAAGATAAGCAACCCATTCTCTTCGTTCCTCCGCCATATGAATTGCCAACAACGCAACCAACCAGGTTGTTTACCTGACAATTTCTTAGTGAATTAACACCCAATACAGTTGCTAACATACTTCTCAATAAATTTCATAATTTTAGAAAACATGTATTTAGCCGTAATAGCCTCCAGACACTTTTCTACACCGAGATGACCATTACCGTCATGATAAACTCTCATAATATGCCAAAAGGCAACTTTTGACAAGAGAAGGTTGATGGGTCTTCGATAAATTCTACACATACGGTCATTAAACATCGTCACTTGCCCAGCCTTGTCCAAACTACTTTTTTTACTTTGCTTCCAGCAAACCAGATGCAACTCAATATCTGTATTTTATATGGAGCGATTGTCTATCGGCCCTCCACAACCCAATAACTGGGCTAAACAATACCCCATGCTAAAACTGATTGTCAGACTTTCAGAGCTTCCGATCAATAGCAACGACTGTCAAAGATCCACAAATGATAGCGAGGACCAACGGCCTTACGTACTTTCCGAGGCACAGAAGATACTCGCTATGACAGATGGTCACCCAACCACTGACCAACCTTGACAAGCACGGCTTAACCCGGGAGATCGGCCCGTTTGGCTATAATATTCAGCCACGAGCTCGTCAAACGGACATTCAACAACTTATATCTATTCTAATATAAAAATAGATCGCAAAATGTGTCGCTAAGATCATAACTCGAAAACGGCTGGACCGATTTTTATTTGTTGTGTTTGTAACAATCGGGACCGGGTTTTAGAGACTTCCACCCGTGCGAAGCCGGGACGGGCCGCTAGTGATAATATATTACTCATTAGCTCACCCTCCGTATACTTACTGGCATCAACTTCTAACTTCAAATTTAACTTAACATCAATGCTTGAATTCCTTTAACACCTTCTTGTGAAATGCCAATAATTTATTTTTCTTCAATTACCTCAATATTAGAAGCACCGATATGCCTGGCCCATGTTCCACTTCGAAACTCACACACATACTCATAGAAATCAAGCCACCACCTAGTTATTCGAGATGACAAATCCCTCTTAAACCAACCTTATCGTAAGAGACTGTTCTAGTCTCTTACCACAGTGTATTTCATTCCTGTCATATTTACTTTAATCTTTTGAATACTGAAAACCACAGCCAATGCTTATTGAATATGAAACAACTTTTATTAGACCATCTGATTGACGATCAAACTCCGCTTTGAAAGCATCTGTGTAAACGTAAGTTTCCCGATTTGAAATGGAAATACATCTTAAGTACCGCATTAGAGGTTAACAGAGCCTTTAAAATATGTACTGCATCGTGCTGTTTCTGGCCTCATTTCCGATCTACAGTCTTTTATCAATTTAATTAAAGGAAGAGCTATTACAACAAAACCTTTTATAAAATTTCTAAAGTAGCTCGCCAAACCAAGAGGAGCTCCTTGAGTTATAAGTTGAGCTACACGGTAACTGACACATGCTTGCACTGACTGAACAGGCCCACTCAAATCTGTGGGGTTCTTTCTTCAAAAGACCAACTCAAACACCTGCATGGTTGTCATTAACTTGACCAATACAAAATTGTCCGGACTTTAAAAGAAACTGTGACCTCTGAGTTTGTTTTATTTCTTCTTAGAGTAGTCAGGTACGAAACACCGACCTCATCTAGTGTAAAAATAATGTCTTTTAACGTGTAAAAGAGTTCTCGTAAACTCTTTTACCAAGGAATTGGTGAAATTGATGTACAATCGACAAGTTGAATTACGACCCACCGTAAGCCTATTTTCTTACACACATTCAAATACAATTAGGTCTAGTTTCGAGTAAACATACATGTCCATGCAAACGACCTTGACATTTGTAATTTTGACGGGTTCAAATGATTTTTGTGTCATGATTCATTTTTGTCGATTATACACCGCATGGTGTTCCAACTATTTCACGGCAGTGAACTTATCAGGTGACAGGTGTAATTCAGCCGTGGAAATTTCATGGCCTATATATTCAACACACCCAGTGAGGAATGTATATTTATTGCTTCTTAACTGTAACCAGAATCAATAAACTCAGGGACTTCCATTTCTTCATTAAAATGGTCTCATGACTCAAGTTCAGAACGTTTACCATAGTAGTCCCATCTTGAGTTTCTACTTCTTATCCTGTATTATATTGATCTCAAGAGTTCACCATACTTCACTTAAAGAAGTCCATTTACAATAGTACCAGTTATAGTCATAATGTTTAATTCTAGGCAATAGAATAACACTAGTTTGGAGATGTAATCGGATTTTCTCTAACTGAGCGCTCAGATCCGATATTCTTAAAAACCCAACTCATTGTTATTAATAATAAGATGGATGAAAGTTTCCACAACAAGTATATAATGATACTTCAGTAAATTGATGTTCTATTAACACATCAAACTTGTGTAAATTATCAGACACCACATAGAAATAAGTGTATCTTTCTAAGCCATCAATTTTCAAACGTGCATTAACCAAAGTAAAGATAGAGTCAATGAATCACTATAGCCCTGAATGATCATCGTGTCATCAGTTATTATTGTTTGCTAAAGGCTTCCCTTATAATATTGCATGAACTTCCAAAATCAATAAAAAGCTTTAACATTTAACCCATTAATTAATATTTTGTACCGCTTCCATACGTAAAATCAAAACAGACAATACTCGTACGAGTATGTACCTTTTAAACCTCATGCCACATGCAAAACACATTGGTTTATCTAGCTTTTCCTTTTTATTGTCAAACTGCTGCACTAAAGTTGTTGATGTCTTAACACTGACCAGGTACTTTAGGGAATAAAGAAACAGGATCATGACATCCTGCAGATATTACTCCTACAAATTTATTGCCAAAAATACTTATGATGACTCACAGAAGCCAACACTTTATCCGACATTCGCAAGACATCCCTATACCCAATTCATAATAAAATAATTGGATCTTCCTCATGTTCTTTAACCTTATTTACGAAAACTCAAATTTGACTTATTTTTTACTTTGTACATGAAAGTACTTTTATAAAGACGTTATTTCCATTCTGCCCAGCTCACATCATAAATGGAAGCTGTCTCTTGTACCAACCTTAAGCATATCCGCGTTGGTTAAACATACAATTACAAATTAATGTTCTCTCGTCTCAACCACACATGAGACCTTTTAGAATTTCTAATCCAACGTTCAACAAACACAGAAATAGTCTAAAGTTCAAACTTTGTCAATATGTCATTTCGCCTCAAATAACGAACCATAGTGGTTCCATTGTTCCATTGGTGCTCGCTTCGACCAAAAATATTGACATAGAAACTAGTTGGTAATGTTGTCTATGGTGTAGACTCAGAAGCATGATAATTTTGTGTTTGTTTGAGCCCTCTAAATAGCCTCTCTAATGCTTCTATTCTACAATTCTTTCTCTCCAACCCTTTCCTGTTGTTCTTCCTTTTACAACTTTGCTCTTTCTCCAATTCCTCAAAAGCAGAAGAACTACTTGAATAGTAGAACACCTTTTATCATGAGGCCACTTTTATATTAGAAAAAGATTATGAAGTATTCTGAACAACAATAATTGCACCAAGAATATTATAAACAACAGTCAAACAACTTATTTAGCCAAAATATTAACAATAAGACCACAGTCTTCTACCACCAAATTAATCAAGTCCATAACTGACTCAGTAATTGCTTTTTTTTTATGAAATTGTTCCCCTTCTATGAATACAACTACTTTCAAATCAATATTCGCTTCGTGCGGGAATCGAACCCGCGACACGCCGCGCAGCAGTCGATCGATCAGCCACTGCGCCAACCGTGCCGTCGAATTAAATTTAATATCCATGTATAAAATGCAGTTATTTACAGATGCACAACCCATAACCCAATATATTTATAACACTTTGGTCAGTAGGTCAACTTTTCAAATCAGATTCAGATAGGTAAATCAGAACAAGCTCACCAAGTTTCCATGTGTCCCCCAAAATAAGTATTGTAACGTCCTTCTTCGCAAAATAAGTATTGTAACGTCCTTCTTATCGTCCTTCCAAAATAAGTATTGTAAAATCCTTCGAAATTCGGAGTAATCTAAAAGCTTCTTAACGGTTCCACAAGGTTCTTGACAATTCTCCATGATGATGATGGCTCCAGCTCATAATATTATCACGCAAATACCATCAGATCGCACCATGAAAAACCAAAACCGGAAAAAATGATGTTCCTTTGTTTTTTTTCACATTCAAAGTTTTCACACAATAATTTTATGTTTTATGTCCAAATAAGCACGTAAGTAATTTTGCCACTTCTGAACTAATGAATGGAAAACTGAACCATTACTGAATCCACCATTTATTCAATAAAATATAATTATCATCTTGGAACTTGAATTTGCCGGTCATGTCAAATCACACCGCGCTGACATACGTCCCCCTGACTTGTCTCTGCTTGCTCCACTAAGGATGTACCACGATGCGTAGGGTTGGGATTCCAGTTACCGTTTCTCGTTTGGGGTGCAGTCTGGATCAGGGTCTCAAATTATAATATTAGATATTTGTATGTTTAATTTCATTGTTTTGTTTTTGTAAACAACCTAGCATATTTAATTGTTTAATTGCAGAATAACTACTCTTGTACTTTACAACACATTGTATCTGCACATGAATACTATAGTTATAACATTTTTCTAATTGTATATTTATTCGTAAGTGAACATGTTATTTTGGATAAATAAATTTCTTTAAACCCATATGTGGAGATCTAAAGGAGAGGTTCAGGAGTGGCCGTCCTGTGGCTGAGATGAAGATGATGATGAAGCATGTTTCACCATGAACCACATCACCGCTTACCATTAGATAATGGTCAAACGAGAACCTATCGTTATTTTTATTTTCTTTACTGCGTAAATTCACTCAGTTTAATTATTAATATCTATAGAATTGCTTAATCCTCCCTACATACTCGTCGAGTACTTGTTTTGTTGATTATACCCGCCCTCTGCAGATCGGTAACAGCTGATACAGGAACAGCCGGAACAAAAAGATAAGCTCGTGACTTCTTTTGTACAGTTTTCACAGAGAACCGTTATATGGCGGTAGGTTTACTAATTCAATACGTACCTATTATTTCGTGTGTTTTAAAGAAATCCCGTATAACTACGAAAAAAGTTAAACATCTGTTGAACACTTGTCTAAAAATAATAATAGTATTCCACAACTATCACACAACGCCGTCTAGTCCCAAGCTAAGCAGAGCTTGTGTTATGGGTACTAGACAACTGATAAACATACTTACATATTTCTAAATACATAAATATTATAGATAAATTACAGCCAGACACAGAACAAATGATCATGCTCATCACACAAACATTTGTCCTGGGTGGGAATCGAACCCACGACCCCTGGCATAGCAGTCAGGGTCACTAACCACTAGACCAACAGGCCAGTCAAAAAGTGTAAATGACCCTTATATCAACGTCAAATCTCATGCTCATGCTGCAGTTGACTGTTTTTTTAGACAAGTGTAACGAAGGTTAATGTTTTAGGAGGCCCTGGTTTTTCTTTTTCATTTATAGTAAACTGTCAGGAGATGAAAGTAGATACCGGATTACCTATTAACTCGGTTTTGTTTCTTGCTTCTAAAGTTACGACTCATACAAAAACAGGAAAAAAATACTAGCTATTGTTATTGCCTATGCCCACGCGTAATTCGAAAACAGTTATTCCAAAGCAACATAAATCCTCTGCTTTAGTCAAATTTCATCAATATCTGTTCAGCGGTTCTGTCGAAATTGAGTAACAAACAACGATCCAATCCATCCATCCGTTGGTTCGGATCTTTCGACAAATGATCTGCGCCAACTCCAACCCCTAAATGGTATCTGACCCCCCCCCCCCCCCCCCCCCCCTTTGACCGTGGCCCTGATCCGTAAAGGGCTTTTGAAGGATCGCCGTGGATTTTAGTCAGTACAAGTCTGACATTAAGAGTACTCATTTGATGATTTTACCACAATAAAAAAACAGTTTAAGTATAAGGTCTTTCATAGTTTATTATTCCATATGTACTTCTGCTATGTGCTTGCACTATGGTTTCCTCTGGTTCCAACTACGGCACTCGCAAGACTCACAGCTTAAACTGACATCTAAACTCTTAGATTTCTTTACTGAGTTATTTATTTGACTCGACTACAAAGAAGGCTTGAATCAACGCTGCAAAAACTTTAATCTGGAACTACTGGAACTGTAGTAATAGTGGAACACCTTTTATGGAACTTTTTCTTGCAGGTCTTTTATAAAATAAACACTTTATAGACTTGTGAGGGAGAGTACATCTTCAACATTACCACCATAGGCACTGTGTGAGACGCTCAGGGCGTCAGATGGTATTCGGCCACCAAGGGACTGGTGATTACTAAATAGCTCGCCGTGCGATCAAGGACCAGGTCCCAGGTCGACGGTGCGTCTTATTCCACGCATGCCACACATCTGGGCTAAAGGTCGCGGGTCGTGGAACCGTGGTCCTGGAACTTAAATGTGAAAAAATTTACATACTTTTAAAATTTTGCATGGAAATAGCGCACTGTGATTCACTAATTATAACTAATTGAGGTAACCCTCAATTATCTTATTTGATCATTTCAAAGCACAAAAATAGGTTTTATAAGAAAATGTGTGTTTTGAAGTTTTTGGTTAATTATAGTGTCAATTTTGACCTTATTCTTTTTTGCAGAATATTAGAGACAGTATATAAATGAATTATAATGACACAAAGCTGAATATATTTCACCTAGACTTCTATAACATCATTCTCTGAAACCCAAAGAAAGAATATCATAACAAAAACTAATATAAAAAATAAAAAAGTTACAAACATTCCAAGTAATAATCATTTCGTGTGACAAATGTCCCATTCGAAATAGTTTTCATCGACCATAACATAATTTCGATAGTAATATTTCATTTTCATTCGTCGTGACAACCAAATAATCGTGGTTAGTTCTGACAAATGGCCGTCAATTTGTTTCGTCTCCGAAATTGTTTCAAATTAATGCAAGATCTAGTGGGGGATTTAGGTTACTGATAGTATCTGTCGCAACCCCTGAACTTCAGATGTCGAAGTACTGAATAGATTTAAACTGAGCTTAATTGAGAACGTTGGCATTAAATTAAGGCGTGCGCTATTAGGCGAACAAGAATGTAGTAAATGGTCTAAACTTTTAGAGAAGTCATAAATATCGCTGCGTAACTTTTTTGTCATCTTAAATATGATTTGGGTGTCAACTCATCCGCAAAATATTTCATCAGAGGATGAATGTGGTTATTTCATACGAATAGACATAGGTACAAACAATTGTGTAAAATTACAAAAAAATGAGAACACGATGTGGCATCTGAACAGAAAGTACTAGGAGAACAGGATCATGAAGAAGGTGTTGGTGTCACAATCTTCAGTATTCGAATGAGTTGATACCTAAGTGGAGTAATTTTCTATCTTTAGTATAATTGTCTATGCATAACATTTTTAAAGGATGTCGTACCTATAGCTTCTTGCAATAATTTTCTAGGAAAACAAGAATACAAACAGCAAAATTGCGGTATTTCACTTAGGGCGCCCGCTGGCAATGGTACCTGAACCACCCTGAACTACTGGTACCTTATCTATTCGATATAAGGCTCTTCTTAAAATTTTTCGAAGGTGCCCTAAGTGGAACACCTCGCAAAACAAGTAATAATAAAGGTCGAGTCACACTAACACACGTCTAGATAAACGGCAACTGTAACCTATTCAAAGGTTATGAAACAGATAATGAAGCTTAAACAAATAAAACTACGAAAATCCCAAATGACCAGGTGAAATCGCAATAACCGTTTTATTGTCGGAAAGTTTAAAAAAACACGGAAAAACTGACTTCGATTTAACTCGTAAATCTTGTTACAGTGTTCGTGCCATTAAAAATCTGTCGAAGCTACGTAATGGCGGCTGGATGCAGGCGAAGCAGCCAGCAATTACTGTCACTCACTCAAATGCACCGTTCACACCGAAATTCGATATTTATCTATTCGATATTCGATTGAATTAGCTTTTTAAATGAGTCCCTTTCGACATTGTTAAAAAAGACGTACTCTGCTTTAACAAAATTTCTTTTTACACTTGATTTGTTTTCGAGTACGCATCTAAGGGTACGCTTTTAATTTGAGATTGAATGAAGACATCATTATATTTTTATTTGTGCTTTGTACTTTTTTAGCTTTGTAGGCGTTCACGGAAAAATCATTAAGTGATAAGTACATTTTAACTGGTTTTATTATTTTGTGATGGCTTGAATGATCGAAGAATATTTTAGAATACATTGAAATATAATATGAAGTGTTTTGTAAGGTGTTTGGGACCTGTAAAATCATCAAATGAATCCTTGTCTTCGAGTTAAAAGGTTTTGTTTCGGAAGTAAGTAATATCGTTACGAGGCTTTTTTTTTCATTTTACTGAGCCTTTATATAACCCATTTATTCGAAGGAGTGTGGAGCATTTTCCCATGGAGTATTGATCTTTATGCTTCTGATTACATTTTGGGATAGATATCGCTTTTTGTGCGGACGGCAAGGAATGGGTAGTCCACCTATAATGTGGCCTATGCCTGCCGGGGTCGCAGTGCACTGTTAACAGTGTACCGCGTCCCTGAAACGCACAGCGTAACCGAAGGAACAGATTGGTTTTTAGTCAGTACAATACTGACAGTCCCAGACGATCACCTACCACCACCTAGAGGACTCATTTGATGATGTAAGACCACAAAAAAGCAATAGAATTTTAATACCAAACATATAAAGCATGTTATAACTGCGCCATTACCTGCATAATATCTAGTACTTGTACAAAATCCCAATTGAGCCATAATTTTCCTGCAAACGGGAACATAAAACTATCACTTTTACAGCCCTATAGGAGGCAACTCGACCAGCCTATCTTGGGAGCTAAAAATATTTACGGACACAATCGTCGATGGCAGTATTGGAAACCATTCCCATTTACCATTATCTCTTCACTAACTAGTTATAATAATTGCATATTTACCAACTTTATTGGCCACAGTTGGTCTCCGATAACGTAAGTACATAAAGCTGAATGGGATATACCATTTACATAAACGATTGGGAATACACTATGATTGAACTCGTTCTGTCTGACAATTTTCTTGCTTGTTTTTGTTTTTTAGTTAAATGTCTGATGGCCTAGCGAGAGTAGTTCCACTGTGGGAACGAGATGGCGCTAGACGACTTGTATAGCTTTGTCTCTTTTACACAGTGGATCTACTCTCGCTTTAAGACGTCATTGTTGGTCGCGGGACTTATACCATCACCGTGACCCCGGAACATAAAGGGCTATTGAAGGACACCGTGGATTTTAGCCAGTACAAGTCTGACAGTCCTTCCCGACCTGCCCGCGGTGGGAGGCGTCATCTGACGATTTTACCAAGTAAAAAAAAAGACGTCATTGTAGAGCCCCTGTATGTCTAGGGTCTTGTCTTCTACGTCAAGACTCAATTCAATTCAATTTTTGAGGTTATGGCTCCATCGGTGACGTTCGATGATTTTGCCAATGTCAAGGTATGATAAATTAAGGTCGTAAACTGTTACACGACTATTGATCAGTATTTGTAGCGGTGGCATCCATGGGTCCCCATGCTAAAAAAGGACAAAACATTTATGGTTAGTATAAGTAAAACAACACAAGATAAATGTTAGAACATTGAACAAATAAACCAAATATAAATATCGCCTACAACTGGATTTTATTAATACTTACAAATTTATAAAGGATTTTAACTGCAGGGGTATGGGCTAAAGACAACAGAAAAGGAATGTTAATTGGGCGGGGAATATCAGAAGGGAGTAAGTCGTAAAGGGGGGTGGTTAAACGAGGACAGGAAAAGAACAAGTGTTCCAGAGTACCCTCCTCCAGACCGCATTCACACAAAGAGGAGTCCCTCACATGGATTTTGGCCAAAAAAACTGGTGTGCAAACAAAACCAAGTCGGAGTCTAATTATGACAGAGGTGGCTAATTTACTTGAAAATTTTAATTTGCTGAACCAACATTTTGATGGAATGAATGGTTGGATAGAGCCATAAAATCTTCCCTTCAGTATTCTAGTTTTTACGTCAAGACTCTTTTAACTACGAGTAGTATGTCAAACTGACAATCTATTGTCATATGAGTGACATTGATATGATAGTAGTGACGGGTTCAGAAAATTGGCATTTGTCATCCTGAGAGTTCAAATGAATGAATATGATGACGGAGTATTTAAGAATATTTGTAAAACATATCCGTGATTGGCACCACCTACGGAAAAGGTAAGTTATTGCCTATTATGAAGACATTGTGAAAATGAAAGTCGCTACCTAAGTTTTATTTGACTTAAAATGAAAAACTTTCAAAAACGAGGACTACATTAAATCAATCATTCAGAAACTCGTCCCAGCATTCCACAGTCGTCTCGAAATAAAAAAAAAACGAACAAAACAAAAAACTGTTAAGAGACCAACCTCTGCGGAACAATATTTTACTTCTGATTAAATTCGCACCAACTTCACAGCTTGGAAAAAAGAAGTGGATCAGCTGTTCATAAAAAACCGAGTCCCTATTGGAAAAACGAACAATAAATCAATCAAAAAAGTATACTCATTTGTTTCTCGGCTATTGAATTTTCGCGAGCCAAACTGTATTGTTACTCGTTGTATTGTTGGGCAAAGTTTTGAGGACTTTTTTATTGTTTTTCGAACCTCGTTAAAACTATCCATGGATGAATGACGGTTTCGAACGAGATTTTAGTTTTCGATAGATTGATGTAAAATAAAAGGGTGGTTGTGCTGAAATGTTGTTAGTCAAACAAAAAAGGTTTTTTTTTGTTTGTTTTATAGAGTCCTTTGCTGAATTTGATGAAATATTGCCTTTTGTTTAAGGCAGGAATGTTTTATAATAATGTTTTAGGTTACAAATCAAATACCATTGATGGATGATAAAGAGTAAATCGATATTAATTAGTGTAATGGCGCGGTGGCTTTGTCGGCGGGCACGGAAATGAGACTCACTTGTTTATAGTGTAAAAGTATAATAACAGTACGATACACATATTATAATGCACATATTTCTTAATCTAGGGTACGTATATCGCGGTAAATAGGGCTCGCGTACGTATCACTTTGCTCCGTGTCGGAGCGTGCGCACTCCGTTGTTGCGTTGGGCCGACTGCCTGCGCGAGCGATGCGCCGTGCAAGATGGCGCGCGCGCCGCGCTGACCTTGTACACTGTCCTGCGCGTGTTTTACGTTACGGCGCTACACACTCCCCCTCTAGTTCGAATATGGCGCCCTCGCATTCGGGCTAGCAATCATACCTACGGGGTCGACCACGTTTGCGTTTTTCCCTAACCGGGACCTCAACGTCACCGATGAACGGCGTCAGATCGGAGACATGGTAACGTCCAACGTGCTCACCCTTGACAGTCCCCTCTAACACATAGGTTGTGGGACTTACAACTTCTCGTATACGATACGGACCATCCCTACGAGGTATAAACTTAGCAGTCTGTCCTGGACCGGCATCGTTCGGCCCCTGTGTCTTTAACAATACAAGATCACCTACCTTGTAATCGGGGGGCGGGCGTCTACCTTCATCTGCATACTTTTTCTGCACGGTCTGAGCGCGTTCGTGGACATCTCTAGCGTCGAGCAATACCGTTGACAACTTACGCAGGTAAGGAGTGATGTTTGGCACGAAATTATCGCTATCTACGATGGCTTTCATATCCGCCACGACGTCTGAAGGTGCTCGTAGCTCTCTCCCGAAGGTAAGACAAGCTGGCGAAAATCCAGTACTTGCTGTTACAGCGGAGTTCATGGCAAACCTTATGGCTGCGAGATGAGCGTCCCATGTTGCGTGTTCTTTTCCGACCAAGATTGCCAACTGAGGCTTCAAGTCTCGGTTCTTCCGTTCTACAGGGTTAGCTTCGGGATGATACAGTGGTGTCAGGGACTGTTTTATACCCATGACGTGACAAGCCTGCTGCATCACCTCGGCAACGAACTGCACTCCGTTGTCGCTAATCATCCTGCGCGGGACTCCGTATCTTAGGAAGACTTCAGTGATCAAGATCTCAGCGCACTCCACGCTGGTGGCGCTCTCTAACGCGAATAGCTCAACCCAATGGGAGCAGGTATCCTCCAGTATTAATATCCAACGGTTCCCCTTCGACGTCTTCGGGAGCGGACCGAATAGGTCAACAGCCACAACTTCGAATCGTCGGGTAGGAGCCGGGGTTTGCAGCAGTCCAGCTGGTTTCCGATTGTCTATCTTGTATCGCTGGCAAGCCGTGCAGCGTTTGATGTAATCGGTGATGAAACTTCTCATACCTGGCCAGAAGTATCGAGTTCTGATGCGTTGTAGGGTTCGTTCCACTCCGAAGTGACCTGCTGTAGGAGCGTCGTGAAAATCTGCCAGCACAGTCTCCCTTTCGTGCTTTGGCACGACGAGACAGGCGGAATCCGCGTCCTCAGATTCAGGTGCACACCTGTACAACACACCATCCGATATCAGGTATCCTCTCTCTGACCAACCCCTCCCCCTAAAGGGATCGTCAGGTGCTTCCAATTCCTCTATTATCTTCTTCAGCTCGGGGTCTTTGAGCTGGTTAGAGCGCACGTCGTCGGGTTTCCTGTGTGGTATATCTACTGATACTAAGCATACCTCGCAACCGCCTGGGTTCTCATCGCAACAGGGCGGGCGGCTTAAGGCGTCAGCAATCACGTTCACTTTTCCAGGGGTGTATTCGATCTGGAGGTCGTAAGCCTGGAGGGTAAGTGCCCATCTGGTGAGACGGCCGGTGGGTGACTTGAGGCTCATCAGCCATCGTAGTGGCTGGTGGTCAGACTTAACGATTACCTTGGACCCTTCGATGTACCCCCTGAACTTCGTAACGGCCCACACGACAGCAAGGGCCTCCCGTTCAGTGGTGGTGTAGTTGCGCTCAGCTGCCTCTAGTAGACGGCTGGCGTATTCTATTGGTCTTTCATCGGGGCCCTCCCCCTGCATCAAAACTGCGCCGAGACAGTAGCCACTGCTATCTGTGCGGAGGGAGAAGGGCTTGCTTTCGTCAGCTTGGCGTAGGATGGGTGCAGTGACCAGGAGCTCTTTAATACGCTCGAAAGCAGCTTGCTGCTCTTCCTGCCACTTCCAAGTGCCGTTCTTCTTTAGGAGGTCAGTTAAAGGTTTTGCAATTGTAGCGTAGTTCGGTACGAAGCGCCGGAACCAACTGGATGTTGCTAAAAAACCCTTAAGCTGCCTTACGGTCTTCGGGGAGGGCATGTCAGCAATAGCTGAAGTCTTACCTGGGTCAACTTGCAGACCGCCAGGGACAATTATGTGACCAAGGAACTTTACCGAGTCTCGGGCAAAACAGCTCTTCTTACGATTGACACGCAAGTTAAACTTTTCAAGTCTGTCAAAAACTGCTCCGAGATCCTCGATATGACCCTCGAAAGTTTCTGAGAGGATGATCAGATCATCCAGGTACCCTAAGATGGTAACAGGTCTGCATCCTTGAGGGTCTGAATGTGCACTGGAGCTGTCGATCATCTTCTCTGGAACAGGCACATTTAGGTTCGACTTGAAACGATCTATCAGTCGTTGAAATGTGGCACCTGAGTTCCGTAGGCCCATCGGCATCCTTTTAAATCTGTAGGTGCCGGACGGTGTCACAAAAGCGGTTTTGTCGCGATCCTCTTCTGCGACACAAACCTGGAAGTAGCCGGAGTGGAGGTCAAGCGTAGTCATGTAGCTGGTCGTCTTGGCCGCATGAAGCACGTCTTCAATGCGCGGGAGCGGGTACCGATCTGGTTCTGTCACCGCGTTCAGCTTCCGGTAGTCCACACACAGGCGGACTCCGCCATCCTTCTTCGCTACTAATACTACGTTGGCAGCCCAGGGCGATTCACACTCCTCTATTACATCAGCGCGTAGCAGCTTCTCGAGTTCACCGTCTAACAACTGTTTCTTACCTTGCGACATTCTATAGGGAGGTGAAGCGGTCGGTTCCTGCTTCTCGTCAACCCGAATGTGATGAGTGGCATACGTTGTTGGAGGTCCCTCGGTAGCGAAGCGCTCAGCTCTGCTTAATATGAGCTGGTTGAGCTGTGTTCTTTCGGCTGGTGTCAAGTTCGTACCTTCTTCCCCTCTCAGTGCCAGGCTGGTGGTATCGACTTGCATCAACCCTGCGCCACTGGTAGATTCTAGGCTGTATGTTTTTACAAACTCGAACATCAGTCCGGGAGCATCGCTAAAGAACCAACGGTTACGTTGAAGGTCCATCAATATACCTGCTTTAGCGATGAAGTCTTGTCCTAGAAGCGTCCTATTGCTCGCTTCTGGTATCACTAGGAAAGTAGTGGGAATAACGTGATTCTGAATCGTTACGTTAGTATCACATGATAATAATTCACGTACCTGCTGCGTTCCGTCGGCGAGACAGAGACTTCGCCGCGTTTGTGTGAAGGTGGCGCCACTGTCGAGGAGGATTTTATATAATCCGGGACTAGCTAGGCTCTCAGTAGCACCTGTATCTAACACTGCCACACCTACTACAGACACGACTTTAATTTTTACTGTGGGATGCGAAAAATCGGAATTTTGAGTTATGGCACTTTGGAAACTCGCCTTGTCGGCGGATGTACCTTTACATTTCGGACACTTAGACCGTATTACCCCTTGTTGACCGCAGCCGTAACACGATACTGACGCGTTGTCTTCCTTTCGGGTGTTATCTTCCTTTTGGTCTACCGATTTACTTTTATTCCTACAGTCTTCTACAGAGTGGCCGAACTTTTTACAAAAAACGCAGCGTGGCCTAACCCGTTTCGTTGCGTTCGAATCGCTATTATTATTATTATTCGAACTAGAGTTAGGAGGTGTGTCATGCGATTGCGATTCGTTATTCTGAACCACAGACTTCGCGGGGTGGCTAGACTTATTGTCGCGGGGTGAATTTATTATTTTAGGTTCACTTACTCGCACTTCGCCCAGCGTCTCCTCTACATACCTTGCGCGCTCGAGCAGACAGTCGACACTACTAACGGTATCACGTGACACTCTTTTTCTTATTCTACGATTTAACAATCCATAAACAATGTCTATCTCCATTATTTCGGGAACTTTATATGGTAATCGAGATAAGCTCGCGCGCACTCGCGAAATATATGAGTCGGCACTATCACTATCACTTTGTTCACGCGCGAAGATTTCTCGAAGTATTCGATGAGCGGGGCGCGGGGCGCCGTACATGAATCGGAGTCGGCGGATCGCGTCGTCCCAGGTCTCGACGGATGATTTTATTCCTTGCCACCATACTGCGGCCTCTCCTGTCAGCAGCATAGGCAGCCCTCGAAGAGCGTGTTCGTCGGACACGTTCGCGCACTCTTTATATACGAGCACGTTTTCGATGAATGCTTCGGTAGCGTCTACGCCACGTGCGGCGCCGTCAAAACGGGCCGTGCACCGGGTGAAGTTGCCCTGCATGGTCGCTGCTGGCGCTCCCGGGTGTGCTGCGTACTGATGACTCGTCGATCCCGATGCGTCGCCCGATAATGGCGAGCTCGGCGTCGGTGTCATGACGCTCCTCATCGCGTTTGACAAAAGTCGCGTGAGTTGCTCGTCGGTCATGGAAATCATGTGGACGTCTGGCGTCGGCGTGGATGTCTCCGCGTTGCTCATAGCAGCGGGGTTTGCCACCGCGTGGCTGTCTTCGTCGCTGCTGGAATCTTCAGGGTTTTCTTTGGTCGCGTGCCGACGGGTCGTCGGCGGCATATTCTCGTCGATAACGCTCGGCGGCAAACCAAGTACACCTGGTAACACGCACAGTAGTAGCCGAAGACAGTTGCGTGGTTTCGTTCGCGCTCGCGTTGTCCGAGCACGTGCCACGAGTTGGGCGCAATTTGTAATGGCGCGGTGGCTTTGTCGGCGGGCACGGAAATGAGACTCACTTGTTTATAGTGTAAAAGTATAATAACAGTACGATACACATATTATAATGCACATATTTCTTAATCTAGGGTACATATATCGCGGTAAATAGGGCTCGCGTACGTATCACTTTGCTCCGTGTCGGAGCGTGCGCACTCCGTTGTTGCGTTGGGCCGACTGCCTGCGCGAGCGATGCGCCGTGCAAGATGGCGCGCGCGCCGCGCTGACCTTGTACACTGTCCTGCGCGTGTTTTACGTTACGGCGCTACATTAGTTGATTTTAGAAACCAATTGTGCAAAAACTTGAAAATGGCGACATAGCACGAAAAATCGTAATTTGCACTTGACATTATTACGCAGATAGTTGATTGGGCCGTAAGGTTCTGGAATGGAGACCATATAACGGCAAGCGCAGCGTAAGACGTCAAAACAAGGTGGACAGACCATCTGCTGAAGAACGCGCTAAAAGCAAGCCGTTTAGAACCAGGTATTATAAGTCCATCGTAGAGGCTTTTTTATCGTGGTAAAATCATCAAATGAGTCCTTCTACCCATACTCAGACTTGTAAGTGATCACAGTGATCCTTCGAAAGCTTTTTATATTTCAGGGCGGTTTCCTGATGAGACAGGCCCGATATCCCGGCAGGCTTTGGCACTCTAAGGGAAGTACCGTCAGATTGCTGACTGCTCTTAGGGGCGCGTGCAGAACACGATGCGCTGTCGACCTGGGCATGAGCCATGGTCGGACTGTGAGTCCATTCATGTGATACCCATTACTCAATGACCGCATACCCGCGCCTACGGGCGGTGGCCGTAAATCGCCTTGCGATGTGCTATGACGTAGGCGTCTCCCGCAGCGACTTGGTCGAGAGGTGGACTCTGTCTTCTGCCTCACGCGTCTCGCCTCCTCCTTCGCTAGCATGACTACTTCGCTGAAGGAGGCGAACGCTGCTCATTCCATTGTAGAGGCCTATGTAAAGTGGACATCTTATAATGACGGGGCCCCCTCTCAGAGGGCCAAAGCCTGCCGGGGTCGCGGGACTTACTCCATCACCGTGACCCCGGTACATAAAGGGCTATTGAAGGACACCGTGGATTTTAGTCAGTACAAGTCTGACAGTCCCTCCCGCCCTGCTCGGGGTGGGAGGACTCATTTGATGACTTTACCACGCTAAAAAAAAAGTGGCTGTTATGCTGATATTGCTGTGAAATATCAGTTCCAGAAAAATTCCGTCTTACATAAAAAAAAATCTAATTAATTATTGTCTGGTATCTGTTATGTTCTTTATAAATAAAAGATGCTTGTAGACGTACAAGGTTTATTGTTCCAGGCAGACACACAATATTACAGACAGTTCTTGGTCGTGGCTCACAGAGGCGTAGCAGTACAGTGAAGTGACGGAGTGAACCATCGACTAAATATATAGATGTCATAGACAATGCATAGTGGTGTGGATTCATACTAATTACTAATTAGTGATTATACAACATCCCCCCTGTTGAGTTCTATTTAGACCCTTGACAAACAATTAAAAGATATACTATGCTAATGCAACTATACTTAAAACAACATACTTAAAAAGACTTATAGTTACAACTTACATAATATTCTTAACTAATACATAGCATGAACTTAAGTTAAACTTAATCTATTTCATCTATTAACCTTCTAGTAGGTTTTACAATACGACCTGACCTTGTTGTTACACTTGAGGATTTTTGAGATGAGGAATCTTGAGGTCTAGACGACTCCTGTCTGTCACCTTCCTCTCTCCCCTGTGACGAGTTGGATTGCATAGGAGGGTTTGAGAAATTATCCGAATACTTATGTCTTAAGTGAATTCTATTCCTCCTATACCTAACACCATTGACATCCTCAACAACATATGACCTATTATTTAACAATCTTTGTTTAACAATAGCTTGTTCCCAGTCACTTTTAGGATTTCTCTTAAAATAGACATGATCATTATGATACAATAAAGACAAAGGCTTTGTATTTCTGTCATAATACTTTGTTTTGTTTTCATTATTTTTCTTGACTGACTCTTTATAATCCTTAAAAGTTACTACTTTTGGTTTGAGTCTTTTGTATGACACTGGGATGTTATCTCTTAAGTTTCTAGACATTAACAATTGTGCAGGTGATGACAAATTGTTTTTAGGTGTATTTCTATATTGTAATAAAGCTATGTATGGGTCTGATTTGTTTTATTTACATTTCTTTAACATATTTTTTATTATTTTGACTGAGCTTTCTGCTTGACCATTCGACTGTGAATGATATGGACTAGTAACTATATGTTCTATGTCCCATTCTAACATAAATCTTTTAAATTCGACTGACTGAAAAGGAGGTCCACCATCTGACACTAATGACAATGGTATTCCATGACGAGCAAAAATAGACTTTAAATGAGTGATAACATTTTGAGATGTACTGTTTTTATTTAACAAAGCAATTTCTATAAATTTTGAGTAGTAATCTGTGACAATTAAATAAACTAAATTATCAAAATGCATTAAATCAACACCGACTTGTTGCCATGGATATTTGCATATTTCAAAATTTTGTAGTGGTTCCTTTTGATTGCATGGCTTGAATTTTGCACATACAAGACATTGTTCTACCAAATTCTTTATATCACTTGACATATTTGGCCAATACAAAGATTCTTTTGCTAATTTTAGACATTTATTTATACCTTGGTGACCTTTGTGAATCTTATCTAACATTTCTCTATACATAGACTGAGGTACTATTAATTTTGAACCTTTGAAAACTAAATCTTTAATGACATGGATTTCACCTTGAATATTCCAAAATGGTTTTACCAATGGACTGACATGGTTTTTACTTTTTGGCCAACCTTCATTATAATATTTTTTCAATAATTGCAAGGATTCATCAACTTTGGTTTCCTTTGCTAATTTTGTACTATATTCTTTTGTTATTGCTAAATTAGCATACATTAAATTGACATGACAAGACATTTGTGATTCATTTTCAGGTATATAATGGTCTTTTAAAGCTGCTCTTGACAATGTATCTGATATATACATTTCTTTACCTGGGACATGTATGACTTCTAAATCATATTTCTGTAAAGTTAACATCATACGCTGTAATCTAGCTGGTACATCATGTAATGGTTTTTTAAATAAATAGACTAATGGTTTATGATCAGTATGTACTGTGACTCTATTACCATATACATATTGGTGAAATTTTTCACAACCAAATTGAATAGCTAGTAGCTCCTTTTCTATTTGAGCATATCTTTCTTGGGTTTCAGTTAAAGTTTTTGAACTGTATGCAATAGGTTTATTTTTTTGTAAAATAACTGCACCTAAAGCTGACTTTGACGAATCGACTGACAAGACTAATGGTATCTTGGGATTATAATGAGCTAAAACTGGTGAGTTAGTAATCTCATCTTTCAGTTTTGACAGACATTGACTATTGTTACGTTCATTGGAATAATCGAGTAATGACACATATCTATCGAGTAATGTCTATGACCTAATCTTCATGTTGTCTATGAGCGAGCGTCGGTTCTTCGTATTTTTCGCGGGAAGACTCGACAGATTTGTTAAAACCCATGTTCAACATTATTAATTAAAGTAATTATATTCTCTTGAATTTCGTGTTTTGTTGGAGATTCCCCTGAGCTGTTTTAGCTCAGAAGTGGGATTACAGCAAAAATATACCGTTTTTGCAACGCCCACGAAACATCAACAAGTTCGAAGGTAAGGTTTTGTTTGTTATATTGATACGTTTTCTGTAGATGAAAATACGGAAACAAAGGTTAATAATCCCATAAGGAAACTCCGTAATTGATTATGTATCATGTTTTTTTGCGAAAAGTGATAAATTGAGAGGATGCATGTAGGTCAGATCGAGCCTGTGTTTTGTTTATTTATAACAAAGTACGGAAACATGCAATGATTTAAATCAGACTGTTGGTATAACTAATTTTATACTAATTCATTACCGAAATATCGTGAGATTACGCCGATGCATAAGAATTATCTTGGTTCGTGACCATTATGTTTAACAAGAGTGTATTTTTATTTTCTTTTTTCTTTCAATTTGCGCTATGTTAAATCCATAGACTAAGAGTATGGACTGAGCAATAGCTGCTTAATAAATGCATAGAATAAGAGTATAGACTGCGCAATAGCTGCCTAAATAAATGCATAGAATAAGAGTATGGACTGCGCAATAGTTGCCTAAATTGATCCCATTATGAAGAGAGGAATCGAAGAGTGGGTCCTACCTCTTCTTTTATAGAAAAGACATAGGTCCGTACTGGCTAGCTTCCTGGATTAGATCCAATGGTCCAATATTATCTGTCAGTTGGCTAGGGAAGGTACAATCCATCCTCTAAATTAACAGTTAAAACCGATTAAAATACAAAAATCTAGATTATATTGGATTTAGAAATGCACAAATAATGTAAAAAAACACTAGATTATCCGTAAAATTATAATACAAAGTCAGAGTTAATAATACTGATATGTATAGATAACGATACAACGTACGTAAGCAGAAACATTTGCATTACCTCGAATGTGAATTTAGACTAATATATACCATGGTACAAGTTCCAGATGGATGGAGGACAGTACGATGACGTTGGCCGACGGCGACTTGAAACTCCAGCGAGACGGTCACCACAGCCGGATGAGCGGAGTATGAGAGCACGCGAGGGGAAACGTCGCAGCCGCAGCCCAACGAGACGTGACGACCGACGAAGCAGCACTCGTCATCTTCGGAGCAGGAGCCGAACCACACGTGACGCAGGAGGTGAAGGGCGGCGCCTTGGGCGCAGTCGTTCCCGTCGTGAATCACATGATGATGACGATTTACGTCAGAGGTTACGACTTTTGGAAGAAGAGTTACAGATACGAAATAAACGACGTACGCGCGATCAGGCGGCCACCGCTTACACACAACCTACGGGCCTAGTGCGAGAAATAGTTACTCCTCCACGGAGTGACGTCAGAAGCCCCGAACGGAAGAAAACCGAGGTACGCTGATCAACCAGATTTTTTTGAAGAATTTGCAAAAATTTTTAGAAGCAGAGATCGGGAACCGTTTCTGTCGTCTTCATTTAATAACATCATCCCAGAGTTTGATCCTCTTTCAAAAGAGCAAACTATTGACGCATGGTTGAATAAAGTAGATGAGTGCGCGGAGATTTACAATTGGAACGACAAGCAAACGGCCCACTATGCCCTGCCCAAGCTGACAGGACATGCTAAAACTTGGTACCAGGGTTTACCTTCTATCAAGCATTCTTGGTTAGAATGGAAGCGTATATTACAGGAATCTTTTCCCTCAACTGAAAACTACGCCGAACTACTGACAGAAATGCTTGATAGAAGGGCACGCCCTGGTGAATCTTTGGAATTATATTATTTTTCAAAAATCAATTTGCTCAACCGATGTAAAATATTTGGGAAACAAGCAGTTGATTGTATTGTATTCGGTATAGAGGATAAAGGCGTACGCTTAAGTGCACAGGCTGGGAAGTTTGACAAAACCGAGGAAACATTAGAGTTCTTTAAAACTGTTAAAAATAATCAACCACGAGATTCGCATGATTTTAGGAGGGACACACAGTCTAAGGATACGCGCTCTTCGAACGCCACTCCATCGTCGAATAGCGTTGTTCCGACAGTTAACGACATGATGAGGAATCGATCTAAGGGAAACTTAACATGTTTTAACTGCAACGATCCTGGACACATGAGTTGGCAGTGTCGTAAGCCCATAAATAAATGTACGGATTGCAATTTTTTAGGTCATAATTCGAATGACTGTCCAAAAAAAACCAATAGCGTTAACAATAACGACGATTCTCGAAATAATAATGCTTCCTAATGATCGATACCTCATCGTTGATACGTCGCTTACTCGAAAAGGTAAACCGTACGAGAACGTAGTGTCTGTAGATTAAATATTACCTTGGATGAATTTTGACGCCCCTGCTTGTTCCTCAAGTGACGATAGTGACGTTAATTAAGATTATAGTACATGTTTTTGTAACTAGAAGTACAATGATGATTAGAGAGAAGAAAAATTAATTTATTGGTGATAGAGACTGTCTACATGACTCAGAGCTTGAGCAGACGTGAGCCGAGCATGAGAGTTATGTATGGCAAACCTCATCAAATTGGATAGTGAAAGAATAGAAGTAACTATCCTTTGTTGAGCTGCAGTGAGAATATTATAGCGACAGTGATTTATGATTTTGACGATTAGTGAGATCTATAACAAAACAGTAGTAAAATAATAGAAATAGCACTTTTGTTTACTTCATTTAAGCTTGTGTTTAAGACAACCTATGGGTATAAGACTGATTGAACAGAACTTGTTAAATCTGTAAGTTGTTATTTAGCATTTATGTCTTTAGTTATTTAGGATAAGAAATATTTTATTGTTGTATTGGATGATACATGTTAATAAGCTAAGCTACCGCTTAATTGTACAAAGCAACAAACGAAGGGACTCGTTACTGTGACGGATGGCCGACTGTTACGTTCATTGGAATAATCGAGTAATGACACATATCTATCGAGTAATGTCTATGACCTAATCTTCATGTTGTCTATGAGCGAGCGTCGGTTCTTCGTATTTTTCGCGGGAAGACTCGACAGATTTGTTAAAACCCATGTTCAACATTATTAATTAAAGTAATTATATTCTCTTGAATTTCGTGTTTTGTTGGAGATTCCCCTGAGCTGTTTTACTATGATTCTCATCCCAAGTCCAGACTGAATCTTTTTTCAAAAGATTTCTTAATATTTGAGTTTTTTCTGACAGGTTACTTATAAAAGGTCCTAGATAATTGATCATACCTAGTATTCTTTGTAACTCTTTGACATTTTTTGGTGTGGGCATATTGACTATGGCTTTGACTTTTTCTTTGTCTGCCCTTGCACCATCTTTACTGAAGACATAACCCAAAAAACAGACTTCTGAGACTAAAAATTTACATTTTGACTTGTTAAACTTTCAATTAACTTGACGTGCTCTTTGCATGACTTTATGTAACCTTTCATTATGAACTGACTCATTTGGTCCATAGACTAAAATATCATCTATGAAAATTAAGACTCCTTCAATATCACCAAATAAATTCATCATAACTCGTTGAAATATTTCAGATGAGGCATTTATACCGTAAGGTAATCTTAAATACTTATATCTACCAAATGGTGTTTGAAAAGTACATAATTCAGAACTATATTCATCCAGACGTAGCATCCAAAATCCAGAGAATGCGTCCAAATGAGAAAAACATACAGCTCCTTCAAGCTGAGACCTAATCTCATCAATTGACTTTAATGGATAAAATTCTCTCATAATGTTCTTGTTTAAATTTCTAGGATCAAGACAAATTCTTAACTGACCTGAACTTTTTACAGTTACGACGACTGAGTTAACCCACTCTGTAGGTTTTGTAACCTTGACAATAACTTTCATTTTCTCCATGCGATCCAACTCCTCACGTAGCTTCTTGAGTAAAGCAAATGGAACTTTCCTTGGTAGATCCACGCATGGTACTGCATCAGGCTTGAGTTTAAGATGACAGACTGGAGGTAGACACCCAAGACCCTGAAATACATCATTATATTGTGTAAGAATTTGTTTACAAAAGTTTTGTTTTGATACTGAAAAGACACGATTTATTATACCTAACTTTTCACAAGTTGGTAGACCAAGAACATTTGGACAATCTAAGTTAGCTACTATAAACATTATTGACTCGACGACTTTACTGTTATTTATGTACAAATTACAATTTAAATTAACTTTTCCAAGGATTGGAATAATTTTTCCTCCAAATCCTGTGACATTTGTCAAGTGAGACTTTATTTTCCCGTTTGACATAATTGAATGTTTGTTTCGACATTATGTTGACATCTGCACCTGAGTCTATGATGCATGTTATTTGTTTATTTTTTATTGACAAGTTAATTTCCCATGACTTTCTAGAAAAATTGTTTTGCAAAGTGTTGACATTATATTTTATTTCTGAATGACTGACTAATGAATTATTGTTGGGTGAATGTTTAAATTGACTTTTGTGTGACTGCCTGGTATTTAAATTTATGTGATGAAGACCCTGTTTGTGTTTTAATCCCTCAGACTCATGACCATATTCATCATTGAGATGTGGACATTTTTTATTTTGACTATTTGACTTGACTATTTGACAAAGACATCTCTCAGATGTGTGACTAATCTCATCACCGAGATCTTCATATCTCTCAGACTGATTGTCACTATACTCATCACAGAGATAATATAAATGGGGACTTTGACTAACTGATCTCTCAGCTATGTGACTGTTTTCATCACTGAGATCTTCACAATGACTTATGGATCTCTCAGACTTGTCACTAGTTACATCACAGAGATAATATGAATTGGGAATTTGACTATTCTGTCTCTCAGAATTATTGTCACTTTTTTCATCATTGGGATATGACGGTGACTGACTGTTACCCATCTGTGAACCACGGTGCCCGTGTTTACTATAACTATTGTGTGACTGACTGGACTGACTGCTATGTGTACCCAACAGATTATGCTGACAATGACTATCACGCTGGTATGAATGACTTTTATAACTTTGACTTGACTTTAATTGACTGTTTAACATACCAACAAAGTGATCTTGACTATTTTTATCTGAATTAAACGATTGCAACTGACTGACTTTTTTATTTTTAAGACAAAATTTAGCAAAATGACCAAAATTTTTACATGACCTGCATTGGACTGATGTAGCGGGACACTTGAATCGATGAGACTGCCCACAGCGGCCACATGACTTTGTGCTGCTGTGCTCGCTGTCCGAAGCTGACGTTGACTTGCGACTGCTCGATGCTGGCTGACGACTGTTCGAAGCTGACCTGCGACTGGAAGCTCGCTGTCGACTGTCTCCTCGACCACGGTTCTTCCGACTGAGATGCATGACATTTTCACCATGAACACTGCTGTCCTTGATGATTCTTTCAGCATCCTGCTGAGCGACTATGAGCGTTCTAGTTAGCTCTTGCATCCTCTGATATGTCAGATCAGGTTCTTGCAGCAATCTTTGACGAACATGTGATAATTCACTATTTAAATTAGCAATGAAAATATCCTTAATCAGCGATTCCCTGAGCGTGCCAAACTCACAATCTTGACTTTTAATTTCCAAATCCGTGAGGAATTCTTCGATGCTTTCGGATTTTTCCTGCCTACGTGTGAAGAATAAATATCTGCACATGGTCACATTTATTCTGGGCTCGAAGAAATTGTCGAATTTGGATTTGACATCGCTGAGCGTGCTCCCATCGAGTTTTAAATTAAACGTGTTAAATATGTTTAATCCACGTTCTCCAATAAGATGGAGTAAAATTGCAATCTTCCGTTTCTCACTGGATTTGTCCAGGCCTGTTGCAAGTAGATAAAGTTCTAGCTGCTGCCACCAGCGCTTCCATGATTCGGCATTATTATTTGCGGAATCCGACGATATTTTTAATTGCTTAAGATGTGTAGTCATCGTACCTTTTTCAAATTCGCCATCTTTAACGTCCACGACGCCGCGACCGTTATTTGGATTTTGCATTTTTTCGACAATCTTCAGATTTCTTGACTTTTGACACCAGGACTTCTTAGACTTCTGACACCATGTTATGTTCTTTATAAATAAAAGATGCTTGTAGACGTACAAGGTTTATTGTTCCAGGCAGACACACAATATTACAGACAGTTCTTGGTCGTGGCTCACAGAGGCGTAGCAGTACAGTGAAGTGACGGAGTGAACCATCGACTAAATATATAGATGTCATAGACAATGCATAGTGGTGTGGATTCATACTAATTACTAATTAGTGATTATACAACAGTATCAAACCGCCTATTTAACTTTCCAATAAGGCTTCGTGTTTTCGAAAACGGACGTCCTGACTTTTCCAATTCACTATTGCAACTAATTAAAACTTTAGTTTAATCCGAGATTCCCATTATACTTTCAGAAATGGCGACGGGTTAACCTACAACTGCCGGGAGGGTGATCTCATTGGACGCTCTCACACCGTAACGTAATAAGGTAATAAAATGGTTTGGGAAAATGGGCCTTGAAGTTGACCGTCCTATTGAAGGAGACAGAATTAGTTGAAGTCCTAAAGAATTAGTTGCTTTTCATATTAGACTTTTTTTTCGTGGTAAAATCATCAAATGAGACCTCCCACCGCGGGCAGGGCGGGAGGGACTATCAAACTTGACTGACTAAAATCCACGGTGTCCTTCGGTAGCCCTTTGAGTACCGGAGTCGCGGTATACGTATGTCCTGCAACCCCGGCAAGGCTATGGCCCTCTTGTCATATTAGGCTAAAAAAAATTGTTGGTCCGAAATATAGATTATATCAAAAATATAATTATGTTTCTTTTGTTACGAAAACCAAAATAGATGAAGATACGATGCTTCTAAAAATCACAAAACGTCACTCGCTCGGTATAATTTTACAGGCGTTATGACATCACAACCCACTCTCGAATTATGACGCGTTTTATCTTTGTCAGTATTCATGGATTTTAAAAACAAAAAATACGTGTTCATTATTTTTCAATACTCTAAACGACTATATACAAATTTTCAATTTATTTATACAGTAAACTACTATTCAGCATTGCAAGAAACTAAGGGAATATAAAAGTGCTGTTGAAAGCTCAAAGTTGCCTTTGTTTGAAAAATGAAACAAGTTTTTGAAATGTTCTTTTTGTTTATGTTGTTTTTTTTTTCATTCCAATTTTTGTAAACTAGTGTTTTATTAAGGTAGGTACCAACTTTTTTTAAACTGCGGTCATTATTCATGCACTCTCATTTTAATTTGCGTAGTGTATCTCCTATCCAAAAAACACACTTTTTTGTGAATAGGATAGTTAAATTTTGCAACAAACTTATTTTTAATAGATAGTCAACTGGAGCATACTCGTATTATAGAAAAAGACACGTAACGCGGTTGCCTCCTCAATGTGCTCTACTGCGTAATTTATAATTGTAATTGTGTGCTTAAGGCTTGCCAAATAAATTTATTTTCTTTCTTTCTTTGCAGCGGCAAATGTAGCGTTGAAACTCATCGCACCTCCGCTGGTCGCCGCTGTTCTCTACAGTCACTTCAGCGTGGCAGACGTCTAAACCCCTTCGTAAACAAGGCGACGCAAGTCGATTCGAGTTGACATGCACTGACGTGTGCCTGTTTACGAACCTCTATGGGTTTGTATTCCGATAGTCGCTTGGATACCAAAGTAAAGCGTCGCCTTGGCTACGAAGGGACTAAGTGCTCTCCAAATAGAGTCTTATCACCAACTTTGACGCCATACTATTTACGGACAAACTTTATTGACATTTCCTGAGTTTATGTCCAAGTTTGATATAAGCTATTCTGTGTAATGCATCATTCTGTCGTTAATGTACAAGTTTCGGTGTTGTTCTGAGAACTTTCGGGTAGTGGACTAAGTCGACAGTCGTTATTGCGATCGATATTGAGTGGATATTAATTGTTAACTAATATACAATACGATAAGACAATAACTTTGACTATAACTATGAAGATAATACATCTTTTCCCCATTTTCATCAGCCCAAAGTGTCCCACTGCTAGGCAAACTGGCCGCTGGGTGAAGCATAAAGTACTGTCAGATTCCCACTGACTAAAATTCACTTCAGTATAATGTTTCGCAAGAAGTATCATAAGTTGCAATATCCTCCTGACTAATTATCTTCTATCTATACATATAATAAAATAGTAGGAAAGTCAAAACTGTACATTGAATATTTTTTTAAAGTATACTTGGGGTGTGATCTACAATCGATACCGAAGCCAAAAATATATTTTTTAGAATTTTTGTCTGTGTGTCTGTTTGTCTGTTTATCTGTTTGTCTGTATGTATGTCCGGGATAAACTCAAAAAGTACTGGACGGATTTGAATGATTCTTTTTTTGTTGTATAGGTATTAAGTCTGGTCAAAACATAGGCTATAATTTATTTTGAAAACTTGAACAACTGGCGCAGAACCGCAACAGACCAGCTAAACTATAAGAGATACAAAAATGGTGCGATAGCAAAAATTGTTCCACGTGATGAGCATTTTCTGCTGAGAGAAATAGTTTAAAGATCTGGAACACCTGATGTGGAACTCCAAGAGCCCAGCTACACTATAACATATACAGGAATAACGTCTCAGCAAAGTTGTTCGGCCTGATGAGCACTCTCTGTGGACATATAAAAATTGAAGATTTGGAACACCTGATGTGGAACTCCAAGAGCCCAGCTACACTATAACATAAACAGGAATGACGTCTTAGCAAGAGTTCTTCAGCGTGATGAGCATTCTCTGTTGACGTATAAAAATTGAAGATCTAGAACACCAAATGTGGAACTCCAAGAGCCCAGCTACCCCGCTAAGGTGGACGCCCACGGCGTCGGATGTCACAAGACGATCTCCGGTCACCATATCGAAAAATGTTGAAGACTCCTTTAAAAAATTCTGGGAAGTAATCATATACGGCAAACTTAAGAAAAACGTATAATTGAAAAAAACCTGATCAATCTTCAAGGCGATGACTGTATTCGAAACTTAAGTTAACCTTTTCTTCTTTGAAATCATGCTTATTTTTGTTCAACTCAACGCCCAGTTGAAAAATTCAACCTGTATAGGAATGACGTCTTAGAAAGAGCTGTTCAGCCTAATGAGCATTATCTATTGATGTATTAAAATATAAGATTTGGGACACCTGATGTGGAAATCAAAGCTATCACTTGTGCCGGACGGACGTGATCGCCCGGACACGAAGGTATACGATGGAGTCCGGGGCGGCGCTGACGTCCTGCACCGATGGTTACTCGTAGTTTGCACTATGACCTGAAGTCTTGAGGAGCAGCGTCTTGTAGAACGAGGTTGAAGGTGTGGAGTAAATAAAACACTTGATAAGTCTTCAGATTTTTCAGGGAGCGAGTTGCTTGAGTCTTCAGGAGGGAGAGAGAGAGAAGATAATTTGCCGTACCGTTGACTACGATTATAGTGAAATTACGAATTACTATTGTACTACCGAACTTTACCTTAACGAGACCCGCAAATCGCTGCCCTGTTTTATTGTTTATTTTTATTATATTAAAACTATTTAACAATGGGTTTTCTTATTCTACTAATACTGAATTATGTGTTATTTGGTATCACTATAATCCTCAAAAAATTACCTGTCTCCTGAAATAATTGCCTTGACTATAACTGAAACGACTGAAAAGTTAAAGCGAATTTTAAAGGATAAATTAGCAAAATTGTAATTAACTTCTATTTTCAAAGGTCGTTATTTCAGGAGACTTTGTGCTGATTTCATGAACTTAGGTCACGTTAGGTAGCCTGGGTAACGACCTAACATGATCTAGCATTTACAACGATGTATCTGTATATTTCAGGAGTCTAGGGCCTGAATAATGAAACACGGAAAAAAATTATCTTTATTTTAGGAACAAATTGTGTACAAGACATTTTACAACGTCAAATAAGTGGGCTTTCGAAAGGATTACGCGTCTACAAGTTAGGTCCAGGCCTAGGTCTCATTCTAGGTTACCTGGATACACAAAAAAACGAAACTATATTATGACTATAAGCCCACCTACTCGATGCTACAAAATGCACTGTACTTACGGTTTTTACAACGAATTCTTAACTGTTAGGTTCTATTTAAACACTTTATATACACTATTTATCACATAACTATATATAACTTTACTTTAGTCTTTTTTCTCACTATAATCACTAATAAAACACTTAGGTTTTTTGATGGTGACGCTTCGTCGCGAACATCACTAATTTCACGGACTGATTTTCGATGACGATTAATATATGAATACAATTTTTATTCTACTTTCCAAACTCCCATGAATTTTTTACCCGGGCTCTTGGAGTTGGGTATCAGACTTTTCAGATCTTCGATTTTGCCGACCCCATTGTCGCTGGCATAAGCAACAAGATCCGCGTACGAAGTCGCGGGCAGAAGCTAGTACAATAATATACGAAATAATAAGTTAAGTAAGGGTGTGCTTCATCGGGCACGCCGCAATAGCGGCGGTAAGACCCCTCTTTAAGGAGTGGTTGGAGAGACGTCACGGCGTCCTTACCTACCGCATGAAGCAGGTCCTCACCGGACACGGAAGGTTCGGGAGGTACCTGTGTCTGATGCGAAAGGAGGAAACGCCAGGGTGTTGCCACTGCGAAGATCGCCCGGAGGACACAGTAGAGCATACGGTGCAAGACTGCCCAGCTTAGGCAGGGCACCGACGTGTCCTCACGGCGGCGACAGGCGGAGACCTCTCGCGCCCGGCATTGGTTTCGGCCATGCTGCAGGGCGAGACGGAGTGGGAAGCGGTCGCCACCTTCTGCGAGGCAGTAATGCTCGCAAAGGAGATTGCGGGCCGCGAGAGAGAGAGGACAGCGTCCTCCCTCCGCCCGAACCGCAGTGGTACACGCCCACGGCGACGGACGTCAGCAGACGATCTCCGGCCACCGTAGGCGCGGGCATGCGTGCAGCGAGTAAAGGGCAACTCGCTGTCCGACCATGGACCATGCCCGGGACGACGGCGCGTCGTGTTCCACGCGCTCAAAGAGCTGTCAGCAAATGATGGGGCCCCCTCACAGAGGGCCAAAGCCTGCCGGGGTCGCGGGACTTATTTCCATCACCGTGACCC
The DNA here is from genome assembly GCA_028554685.1 of Agrotis ipsilon. Classification (NCBI taxonomy): domain Eukaryota; kingdom Metazoa; phylum Arthropoda; class Insecta; order Lepidoptera; family Noctuidae; genus Agrotis; species Agrotis ipsilon. The sequence goes on from CM052956.1 coordinate 1,153,967, forward strand.
CGGAACATAAAGGGCTATTGAAGAACACCGTGGATTTTAGTCAGTACAAGTCTGACAGTACCTCTCGCCCTGCCCGGGGCGGGAGGTCTCATTTGATGATTTTACCACGTAAAAAAAAAAAGCTTCATTCAACAACTAATTTATTCTTCTGCAAGGAGATCCCACTGCGATCTGTGAGATCATAATCACAACATAATAACTGTCATTTGCAAGCAGGCACTATAAATAGACTTATCATTATGATTAAACTGTCAAATTCCTCAACACCAATGTATTATGTGACTGACCACAGGACAGAGGCAACCACAGAATATTCGCAATCACTTCGGTGTACAAGCCACACTCGAACAGAATGCAGAACGAAAATAACACAGGTCTTAAATGGTTTTCTCTTTGTCGGGCCAATTTAATAGTGTGCTTGTTTTCATCATTTGACGTCTGATGGTAGATTCACTTGTTCTAGTACCTACACTATACTAAGGGATTCAAAAGTGGCTTTAATGAGTTTTAACTAAAGTAACCGAGTGAAGCCGTTGCCAATAAAAATTGCACTTTATTCCGTAGTAGTACAGATGCATTTTGAGTGGTTAGGTTTGTTGAAAAGTTTTGAATGTTTTCTTAGTAACTAAGACCGTTTTCTGAGAACACGGTGGCTTGAAGAGAAATGACAAAGCTCTTTGTAAGATGTGAGTGAAACTAATATTAGGCGAGTGTAAGGTATCTTGGAATATTTTGTTACTATTGAAAGCAATTTTAATGAGTGTGATGGGAAATTAACCACGGAGCCGAAACATTGAACATGGCAGTCAATCTGGCCCACCAACTTCATGTCACGCAGCATGCTATGAAAAGGTCTATGTTGAATAACGGAATGAGGTCTTACAGCATAAGAACAAAGTTATGGATACTTTCCAAACCTATAGTAAGCTAGTGGCAGTAGGTTGGTCAAAAGGTGGAGCAGGAATTTTCTCGACTGGAGACCGCGTGTAGGTAAACGTAGGGTGGGACGCCCACCGGCAAGATGGATTTATGACCTGAAGAAGGTAGTTGGCAGTGCCTGGATGAAAAAGATCGTTCGCTGTGGCGCTCCCTGGATGAAGCCTATGTCCAGTAGTGGACTGCAATGACTTGAATTGTGATGCGACAGCAAAATTTGGTAACAATGATTAACCATGGAGTTTCTTGCCGGTTCTTCTCTATGGAATCAACCAAACCGAAACGAGCACCTTTTGTAGGTGTCTTATAAGTGCCCTCAGGGCCTATGTGACATAAAATCATTTAATTTATATTTTGGCGCATGTAACATGAACGATACTGAACATTCTAGTTTTTTTCTTCTTATGTAGTTCGTCGAAAGAGTTCCTTTTTAGGGTTTCGTCTCCCCCTGTCTAAGGATCTCAGATAGTCCCACGACAACCAGTTAATACGACTTAACCCTACTACTAATTTAGCAACGTGCTCGTCCAACCGCAAAGAGCATACCCTAACTAAATGCAAATAGAGAAAAAAAATATGTTCACTATCCTCGTTCGAAATTCAAAAGTGGTGTGCCAGCAGCAGCTAAAGTTCAGTTGTTATGAACGAACGTGACGTCCCATACTTTGTGGTTGATGTCTATTATAACTGGGTAAACGGTGTACGTACCGGAATTTTATTAGTAAGATGTTTTGTAGGTGAATGAAGAAACAAATAAGCACGTGTGCTGAGCAAGTTGTTCTTTGCGAAGATTAACTTTAGAGATTAACTGTCAGTTTGGTATATGTTTCAATATGACTGATTAGGGCTCTATTTAGTAACCCCTTTTTAATATCATCAAATGAATACTACCGCCTACCGCCTACCGGATTAAGCGGAAGAGACTGGAAACGATTCAAATCTGACTGATTAGGCCCCTTTTTAGTATCTTGATAATAATAAATATCATCAAAATTATGTTTCTTCCGCCTTGGATTCAGCGGAAGGGACTATCAAATTGGTACTGACTAAAATCCACGATGAAAGAAAGAAAGAAAGAAAATTGCGTTTATTGGCACTTTTGCTAAAACTAAAACAATACAAATTTAATAAAAAATAATGCCAAAGGGCCTCAGCTCAGCATAATGTAGATGTTCCTTCAGTAATATTTTACGTTCCAGAGTCACGGCTACTTGTTTCAGCAGTATCGCAACCCCGACAAGACCTCTTCGCGGCCTTGGGTGATAAGAACTGTGACCAATGTGCATGAGCAGAAGTTGTTTCCTTGCGAGCATGTTCATATACCCAATTTAACGTAGACCTATGAATTGCCAATATCTTAACCGTATCTCCTTATGTAGCCTACAATCTATAAAAATAAACGTTTACCTTATCTACTGCAAATTAACAACAATGGTTATCTACTTTTCATCAGACGTTTGACCTATAACATTAATCACTGCAAAGCATCCACTAGAATGTACGAAGCACCGTGACACGTCAGTCGTCAGTGTCTGTCAATAGTAGCCATCTGTCCGTCAAGATGAATGGAGGTCTGCGTCTCACTCTAATCGATTCACATTTACAGCATGCACTGCACTATTTTGGTTGGGTCGAAGGCGCTTCGTGTTCCACGCGCGCTCAAAGAGCGTCAGCATAATGACGGGGCCCCCTCTCAGAGGGCCAAAGCCTGCCGGGATCGCGGGACTCATTCCATCACCGTGACCCCGGAACATAAAGGGCTTTTGAAGGACACTGTGGATTTAAATCAGTAGGGGTGGGAGGACTCATCTGATGATTATACCACGTAAAAAAAAATGCACTCCACTATTTTGGATGCTCTCACTTCAAAATCGTGTCAACCAAAATAAAACACAATGTCCAGGCGACAAAGACTCATATTTAATTAAACGCTCTTTCTGACGCCAAATAAAAATGTTGAACATGTGTATTTTGTCTATGGATCACAAAGAACCTTTTTTCGTCCATACTAATGAAACACAAAAAAACGGTTTTAGTTAAGAGAACACAGCATTTTACGGCGTTGAAAGCTTTTCTCTGAATCAGCACCATTGTTTTTGAAATGTTTGTTTACTTTAACCCTTCTATGTAAATTGAAGAAATTTTACCGAAAATGTTTTTATTACTATTTAAAAAAAAGGGAAAAGTGGTTGCGTGGTCGTGTCTCTCTTCCTCTTATTGTTTTTTTTTTTAATATTTTACAAAGAGAAAAACAAAAATCGAGTTCATTTTATTATGATTCGATACAGGACCGATTTAGTTGTTTAAATTTTCTTTTGCCATTTCGATATTTATTTATTTTTGAGTCAAATAAATCTTTTTCTTTCTACCTCTGTAATTATTTCAATCATGGCTTGCTTACTTAATAGGTAAATCTTTGTGAAATTGCATCGCTACTGAGAAAAACAACTCAGTTATCGGCTTTACTGTTTTCCAGTAATGTAGCCAACCATTATTGCCACAAGGTTTGAAAAGTAGTAACAGGTTTGGATGGGATTTCATTTCCGGGAAAAATCACTTTTTGATTTTGACTATACGAGTTGTCTCTACAAGGTTTTATTTTCATCGTAACTTTAAAAATAAATTATGTCCTTCAAGCTTGTTCCCTCGCCTTTTTATCAATGTTCAACATCTGATTGTACATAAATCAACACATCATATTCTATGGAAGTGTATTCTTTGGCAGAACGAACACAAAAATAAGTTGGATTCTGTACAGACTACTTCATACTTACTTACGTTGCGGAAACTCGAACAAACTTCCGAGTGTTCAAGCGTTTTTGCTATACCTATTATTGGAATCAAATATAGCAGCTCACAATTTAGAACCTATTAATTTTAGTATTCATTTTAACCCGTGGTGCTAGGCAACTGGGCTTCTCCCAGTTGTACATGTCCCTTTGTGCCTATTGGCCTTGTTTTGTTCTGTCTCCTGCTTGCATGGAGGGAAGTGGAATAGTAGATTGTTATACAAGGGTGGAAAGAAATCAATTCCCATACGAGGTATTTAGACGCACGAGCGAAGCGAGGGCGGCTATAGTCCGAGTGGGAATTGATGACTTTCACCCGTGTTAAACACTCTACTTTTCATTTCAAATATAAGGAAAGTAAAAAATAGTCTTTTTTCATTTAAATTTCAAATATGGAACACACCACCCGCGGGCCATCCCACTTTAATAGGTATCAATTTTTTTTAATTCACATTGGCCGTATACACTCAGAAGACCGCAGCATTTTTTTTTAATCGATATTTTTCTTAATTAAGTAAAAACGATATGAAAACCCGGCTTCTCTCGGGTGATCGTGTGTCATACATAATACACATCTAGGTACTAAATGTAGGTGTCACGGTAACTCATAAGTTTATAGGTTTTTCTAAGGAGGTTTAGTAACTACATAATACACCACATGACACTGGCCGAAAATAAAGAAAAAAAATAAAAACTTCTCAACATGATAACCGATGTCAAAAATGGCGGCTGCGATCTGTCTGGTCAGAAAATCATTAGAAATTTACAAAATACTCGACTATCCGAATTTTGCGGATATGTTGTCGACTCGAAATCTTTATTTTTTAATGTTTTATTATTTTGGTTAGCTTTCGATCGAGTCTACCGTAGCCCTGCACGAAATTATTAATATAGAAAATTATAGCCGATTAAATAACCAATTATAGTTCTATTTTTAAAATTCATTCCCGCCTTAGGGAGGGAAGCAATTACTATGAGTCTTTCCCGCCCAAGGGAGGGAAGCATCGTTTTCGACCCGCTGCTCTGACCAAACAAACACTACTTTCCGAGTATGAGAAATGAAAACATATTTTTTCTACGCCTCAACTATTCTTTTCTGATTAATTTCGTTGCAGGATCCAAGACAGGTAAATTCATTCTCCGGGACACTCGAGCTTCATTGTCTCGACGCTTTTCTGGTGGTTGCCACTGTTGATTCTAGCTCTCAGGAGTTGCAGTGGTTTGGGAATAGTGTGGTTGGTGGGTTTGTCCCAAAAGCTTTTTATTTTAACTTCACGTGTTAGTGTGATATCTACATTCATTACATCTCAAGATGCGTTCTTTCTATCACAAATATTTGTGTTTCTTTTATTTATTTATTTAACGCACATCAACAACACAAACATGCTTATTTACATTTCAAGTCATCTAGTGTTATCGTCACTATAATAGACGTGCACAAGATTAACATAAAAAAAAACTCTATCTGCAAATAAGATTCATTCAAAGTCGTTGTAAAGTAATCCTAATTTAACAATACTTTTCTTTCAAAATTCTTTTCAAAGTCTTTCCCGAAGGATTTTTCGGTAATGCATCTACAAAAACAACTTCCTTCACTCTCTTGTACACTGCAACTCTTTCTGACACAAAGGATATCACTCCATTTGCGTTTAGTTTACGTCCTTCTTTTAAAACTACGAACGCTTTTGGAACTTCTCCCATTCTTGCATCAGGTACACCGATGACTGCTGCGTCCAGGATATCAGGATGTTCTTTTAGTACGTTCTCTAATTCAGCTGGAGCCACTTGGTAGCCTTTTACCTGAAAATAATTTTAAGATATAAATTCGTTTGGTTTAAGATTACCGTTGCCACTTTAAAGGCATTAAAAAGCATCTTTAGGCATTTTTGCAAGTCAATTTTTTTGTATACTTATTTTTTATCGTCTAATCTGCCTATAAAAAAATTCTAACCCAACACCTCGCGGAGGGTGACCATTTTGGTTTTAACCGGCCGAACTGGGGTATGTATAAGTAATAAAATGGAAAAATCTTTGAATTAAAGTAACCTACATACGTGCAAATGACTTCATTGCAAAGGTAAAAGTTAAGACTAAGACTACATTTTTAAAAATACAAATCTATATATATAAAATTCACTGACTGGACAACGCACAGCCCAAACCGCTGGGCCCAGAAACTTGAAATTTGGCATAAGCTTTCCTTACACCACGTAAGTGAGCACTAAGAACGGATTTTGCGAAATTCGGCCCCTAAGGGGTTGTTTTTGGGGTTGATAGTTTGTATGAAACTTCGCAACTGCAGGTGCTAGGAATTCCAAATTTTGCATGGTGTGTCTTTTTAAAACGTAGATGCTCACAATGACGGGATTTTGCGAAATCCGACCCCTGAGGGGTTTGTTTTTGGGGTCGATAGTTTGTATGAAACTTTGTTACTACAAGCGCTAGGCGTCTTAAATCTTGTATTCTTGGTTCTTTTTAAGATGTTAAAGCTCAACTAGGTAAACATTTTGTGAAACTCGACCCCTAAGGGGTTGAATTTGGGGTTGATAGTTTTGAGATTTAATTTTTTACAAATGAATTCTTTGTTGGACGTAAGTTATAAAAAGACGGCATTTTGTGAAATTCGACCTCCAAGGGGTTGTTTTTGGGGTTGACAGTTGGTATGAAACTTTGTTACTACAAGTGCTAGGAGTCTCAAGACGTAAGTGATAGTTAAAACGGGATTGATGTATTGATAGTTAGAGGTCTCAAATTTTACAGGAGGTTCTACTTTAGACATAGGTTCTCACTAAGTGAGGATCTTGCGAAATTCTACCCCTTAAGAGTAGTTTTGGGGTTGTTAGCAAGGAATCCCAATATATTCATTGGGGTCATTTTAAGAACGTAGGTACCACCCAAGACGGGATACTGCGAGTAGATAGAAATTTTGTTGAATACTGATTTAGATTTTCGAAAAGTATCCCGAAAATCACGCGGACGAAGTCGCGGGCGGAGTGCTCGTACATTATAAGATTCTGGCATACATCAGTTCATGAAATGCCTTTACTACAAGATCATGAATTTAATCCCCACCCAGCTCAAACACTAAAAATATCTTATGATCCTCTTTAAATACCTTAATCAGTTCTTTAAGTCGGTCGCATATTGTTACGATTCCATCTTCATCTATGCTGGCGAGATCACCAGTTCTGAACCAACCATCATCAGAAATGGCTGCCCGTGTCGCTTCTGGATTATTTCTGTAACCTTTCATCACATGAGGGCCACGAATTAGTAGTTCACCCATCTGGAAGTGAAAGGTTTTTTTTTTGAAATTGGACCTTATTTAGTGGTGATCGATGACATGACGTCTATAATGAAACATGCAAAAGTACATTATCATCCATCCCAATCTAATTGGAAGAAGTTCAAGAAAAATCATAAATTACAGAATAATAAGGTCATCATCTTCCAGCTCTTATTTTGCCTCTTTCATCCTCTCTGGTTTCATTTCATTTTTCTCTTTTTAAGTAGAATTTACAGGGTCGCAGGACTTATCTCATTATCTTACCGTGACCCGGGAACGTAAAGGGCTTTTGAAGGACACCGCGGATTTTACTCAGTAGGACTCATTTTATGGCTTCACCAAACAAAAAAAAGAAGTTGAATTTACAATGAAATACCTCATTAGGTCCCAATGGCCGTAACTCTTTATCAACAATTCTCAATTGAGTGTTTGACAAAGCATAACCAGCTTTGTGGTAGTCAGTAGAGCCTGGTAACATGGCGGTTGCAAGTGGAGATACTTCTGTTAAACCATAGATTTGTAAAAAGTCCATTCTGTGCTGTAATTGAAAAGTAATAATTTTACTTTAATATTTTATAAATATTATACGCATCTGCTGTGCGAGTATTATGGCCTGCCCGTCAGCATGCTAATCCGGCGGGCTATATCGGTGACTTTAGTTCGTCCAGGGATCTCCTCATTTCGGATTCGATCACGTAGAGAAACACCATTCGAGCAGATGGCCGATGGGGTCGAAAAGTACTAGATTGTAGAACACAGACTAGTAAGCGCAGCGTATGTCGTCCACCAACAAGGTGGACAGACAACCTTATAAAGGTCGCCGGAAGACAATGGATGCAGGTCGCTTCCAACCGGGATATGTGGAAATCTAAAGGGAAGGCCTATGTTCAGCAGTGGACGTCCTATGGCTGACATGATGATTATACGCATTAATGCATGTGAATTTTAAATATTTATTATGTTTGGTGTCAACAGTTACAACATTGATTTGACTGTAATGTCAACGTGTTGGTGTATTAGTTGAAATACTCTGCAATAGATGGCGCAAAACGTCATCGTAAGACGTTAGAATGAATAAAAGAATTCTACGATGTAAGGTAGGAACCACGGCTGATAATCTTCATACAACGAAACGCTCGACGTAGCGCCATATTGTTTTAATGATGACTGACGTTTGTGGTCGTCTCTGATTGGCCGTCGCAGGCGCTGGGAGGCCGCCATTTGTTTTTGTTTCATATGACGTGTGTCTGACAATGGTCTGACATTACTGCTGTGCTAATAATGACCTTTATTGTTTATCCTGTCCGCTTTTTCTGTAATAATAAATCCCCAGTGTGTCTACTATTACTTTTACTATTTGCAAAATGTATTACGAGTGCTCTGTTTGTAAATTTTCGCGACAGGACGCTATTTGGCATCATTTCCCGTGTAATAAGAAAAGACTCGCTGTGTGTTTAAAGTGTCTAAACTAAACCGTGATGATCTGCAAGACTGTAATCGTTATCACCTGAACAACTTCCGAATCTGTTTTTTTGTCAAAGCACTTCGAAAAGAAGTTCATTACGTCTAAATCTCGTCCAAGTCTCGGCAGCGCCTAACCTTTCCTGTTTACTGAAGATGAGATTTTAAGTGGAACAACAACTCGGCAGTATAAAAGGTAAATATTACGATAAAACATCAGCTATCATTACTTCTTGCTTTCTTAATCTTACTTCTAACAAAGTTTGTTAGGATAGATGGAAGTTTGTTACCTTTTATCCCAGGATTAAATTCCTGTCTAATTTTCATCATAAACGCGGGCGAAGCCGCTGGCGATGGCTAGTTTATAATATATGTTTTGCATCCTAAATTGTTATTTAGTATGGTTGCTAAATTTTAACAGCGCCAGCGTGGTAGGAGGCAGAGATATATTGTTCCTTTACTTTAATAGATCTTTTTAAGATAATTTATTATACAGTTACATGATAAAATAATATGTTTTACTGAATACATAATAATATAATTTTTTCATAAATCTCAACTGATTTACACTATGTGACTACATAAAGCTCCCACCTCATTCATTGGAGTGGGTCCGAGGTTCATAATATTTCTTTTTAATAAACATAGTGTTTCTTCTTTTCCAGCTCATTATGCAGATGAAAGACAAGTGAAAATCTAGAGAATAGCAGTTGTAGAAAAATCAGCTCACCATCGTTTTGGAAAGAGGCGATTGATAAACCATCAAGAATATACGGCAGTAACAAAATACTAAATTACCCATCCAAAGGTGCAGTGAGGTGTTTCGGTACAGTGATAGTAGCTCTTAAAAATTTTGTTGCGTCAAAAGGTTTACAATAATGAACTGTTACTATGATAATTTTACATTTATTTAATGATTTTCGTTATTTGCCTACGATGCAAAATGAAGCAATCGAAAAATTGAAAAATAAATGTTTTAATATGTACCTAATTGTTTTTTTATTTAATTTTTTTCCCAAAATTAATTTTCAGAAAAGTTTCAGTAATATAGCAATATCGAATACGGCGTTCAGGCTGTATACGATTATTCCTTTGCCATTGAACAACAGTGATTTAAAAAAAAAACAAACGTCATACACCATTAAAACTCAAAAGCTGACAAAAGCCTACGGCGAAAATTTTTGTTCCGAAGTTGGCAGTCTGATACGTAGTATCTCTAAGTAGTCTGTGGTACGAACCTCGGTGGCTCGGTTGGAAAGAGCGTCGGATGTACTGAATCCGTAGGTTGCAGGTTAAAGTCCTGCTTGCGGTTCGAATTTTGCTTTCCATAGAATTAGTAAGGATTATATTTTATTTAACAAATACAAATATTATATATAAAATTGTCTCAGTTAATACTTTCAAATATTACTTTTGATCCCATAATCGACCGTATGCGATGTTTCGCCCACTAATTGAACTGTCGTGTATTTCTATCTCATTTTGTCGTGTGTATCCATTTTTGAAAATTATTTAGTATAGATTTTTTGAAAATTACTTCAGCTTTATCGCCTTTAGGATATCTATCACAAGTAGGTAATAACTCGTTTTCAAATTACAATATAAAATAAATACATTAGCCATTCGGTCCCGAATAACACTGACTGACGCAAAAATAAGAATTTCCTGAGATTTTCGTATTTTTGAGGCTACGGTATATTACCGATACCCTTTTTAATGACTATATAAAAACAATGTTTTGGAGTCAATAGTTGGATGCTAATAAACTGATCCTCTCGGACCTGTCATTTTCAGCCTAGCTACATAATTATTCCATCATCAAAATACTAAATTTTAAACTACTAAAAAAACGAATTTAAATCAATAGGATCTCAGCCCATCCAAATGTGATTTTTTGCAATGATGTGTAGTAGTTTTTAGAAGCTATGTTTTTGAGCCTTTTGGGGTTGAAACACTAGGTCCATGGGATTCGAGTGCTCACAAACTTTTAAAAGATATCGCCACACTATTACTCGACTTTTCACGAGACGTGAGAGCTGGCCTATTCTTAGGTCAAAGAATCAGCATTGCCGTGGCAATGTGAAAAACGAATGCATTAAAATTATTCTTTTAGTTAATAATAATTTTATTAAATGACTGTAAAAACCATATTGAAGGCTCTAGAATCCTTTCAAACCACCTTTCAAATTAAAATACCAGGAATTCATTAAAAATTCTATCTTACCTGAACCTTATCCATTACTTTCAGTACATCGTTTCTTGGTAACGGAGCAGCTCCTGAAGTTATAGTTTTTATTGATGCTAGATGTTCTTCTTTTATACCGGGATGTGAACCGAGGAATAATACTGAAAGTAATACAAGTAGGTATTTGATTACTTTATTTATTTATTTATTTATTAGTTTGGGAAAACAAACAGTTACACACTAGAAATAATCATAACAGTAGGTATACATAATACTTATTATAAGTCTGTAACTCACTACGTTATCCACAGTTTATATATGACGTACATTTTTGGGAACGTCTACAAGTGAGACACAATTTCAGTTTCTTATTATCAAGTTATACATTATACAAGTCATTGATTTTATAATTGTTGAATGTATTGTCATTATTTTCTTCACGTTAACAACATCTCTTCTTTTTGGTGGTAAAATCATCATTTCTGCCACCTTGAGTGAAATGCACTGTCAGAGTGTTATTAGTAAAAAATCACCGTGTTTCTTGACAAGTTCTTGACCAAAAACCTTTAGTAAATAACTCTAAACTAAGTATACTTACCTAAAGGAGGGGCAGCACAAAAGAGATTTATCCTATGATTCTTCAGTGTCTCGATGAACGAGGTTGGTTGAAACTTGGGCAACGTTACAATTTTGTATCCCACTGATAGTTTATGTAACATTAATATAGATTGTCCGTAACTGTGATAAAATGGTACCACAGCCAAAGTTGTATCTTGATTTTTTTCTGAAATTAAACTTACGGAATTATGATAAATTCATTCAAAAAATTCATTTTTATTAGGTTATAACACTAAAATAAATTGTTCAACTTACTAGTAGTTTCAACATAATGTCGGGCACTATCAACATCTTGCTGCAGACAGTTGACGACAATATTCCTATGGACCAGTTCCACACCTTTAGGTAGACCAGTAGTTCCACTAGAATATAGTAACAGGGCAACATCTTCGGAATTTCTGTCAACTTCTTTGAGAACACTGTGATCTACGTTATCTGCTAGAGCAAATTCTTGGAATGATATAGTCTTTGATGGAAGGTCACTGCCAGCTTCTTTGACAGCGATTATAGGTATCTCTGTCTTGGCTAAGAATAATGCTTCTTTTAGAATTGGTATTATTTCTGTCGTACCAATTAGAATTTTAGGATTTGATTGTTTTATTTGGCGTGCTACTTCATCTGCAATAAAGTAATTGACTGTCATTGAAATCTGATCTTAATTAGATTTGATAAGACTTTGTTAACAGATAATGTTATCTTGCATTGCACTATCCGAGGTACGATTTGAATTGTTTAATTATAAAGATAGTACATTATCTTCTTAAAGATCAGCTAGCACATTCACTAAAATATTTACACATAAACTGATTACAACGAAATGAAAACGACGACCTTATGAAGGTCGCCGGAAGACGCTGGATGCAGGTCGCTTCCAACCGGTACTTGTGGCGATCAAAAGGGGAGGCCTATGTTCAGCAGTGGACGTTCTATGGCTGAGATGATGATGATGATGAAACTGATTACAGCTGATTTTAAGTCATTTTACCGACTAATATTAAAAATAAGAATAAAATCAGGACAGTTATGAAATATGATAGTAACACGGGTATGAGACGCTCTAGTATCTACTTAAATTACTTCTTTAGTAAGACCTGGTGTATAGATCTTAGTAGTATTTGTAATCGGCTGGTAGGTAAGTTTCACCAAACATAATTTGAACAGAAACGAAGCAAAAGAAGTATGTAGAGATCATAGCGGTTGGCGTTCTATGGCTTGTGGTTGTGATCTATAAGAAAAAGACGCAATATGTCCTATGGTCGACGACAGTTATCAGATTCTAAAGGTTAATCAACTGCGGCATAAGATAGAGGCACATCTTCCTCTGACTCATAATTATTTTCTTCGATAACTTCAGTATTATCATCATCATCTCTCTCCTTATTCCATTCTACTTGGGATCGACGCAACACCTTTTCTTCTTCCATTCTCCCCTGTCAAACGCAACTCCTTTTTCTTTCACTTCATTTCATACATCTTTTCTTTGGTCGTTTTCTTCTTCTTCATCCATCTACATTCATATCCATCACTCTCTGAGCCATTTGTTCGTGTAGCGTGTCATCCCTTCTCAAAACATGTGCATACCAAGATAGACTATTTTTAATTAAATGTGTTTTGTAATAGCCATGTACGTTCCAGGGTCAAGGTCTCGCTCCACAGTAGGGCCTTGACCGATTCCGAGCGAGACGTTGGCGTTGAGGACAAGGCCGTATGCTCCACCGTATCCTCAGGGGGATCCTCGCAACTTTTACTTACATGGAGTATAAATAGGGTTGATCGTAGTGACTTCAGCTCCAGCCTCCAACGCTCCTAAGTCAGCAATTGGATACTCAGGACAGTTAGGCATCATGATACACACGACATCACCATCCCTGATCTTCAACTGAGTTCGAAGTTTTGCGGCGAAGTTTCGGGAGTATTTGTACAACTGATGGTACGTGTACGATCTGTTTGTTAGTGCACAGACCTAAAATGAAATCCAGTGTTTCAATTGAGTATCTAAAATATATAGGGTGTCCCAGAAAGTGTTGTTTAAATTGCACAGAGGCATAGGAGAGGTCATTTTCAATCTTTTTACCTCAGAGACACACGGTTCTATTTTTATACTTCTAAAGTTATGACCACTTTTCGTGTTCAGCTAGGCAATAAAATGTATAGATTTTATGTAATTTCCTTAAATTCTCTAACTTTTAAACTCATTAGAATATACTAGCAATTAATACCTCTTAAATATCTCTTTGTCTTGAGGAAGTTTTTTAAAAAACGTGGTAAATTCTTTAGAGTGTAACCTTTTCCAAAGAAAATTGGTTACATATCGAGAAACTGAGTAGTTAAAAATAAACCTTTTCTGAAACCATAAAGCAATTAAATTGATGTTTAAATTACAAATATTATTCACAAAATAATTACTCTCGACACCATTAGTGGACTGCTATCTAACCAAGGCAAAGGCGCTAACGGAGAGTAAACACTAAAGATGTAAAAATGCATACCAACGCAGTTTTATCAGCCCATCTCTCCATATTCTCCCATATATGTTCCGGAACAGTTCTGCTCGGTATATCTATATCTCTATGAGGTGATCTGACGATGTTGTCTGCCGTCCAAAGACTGCTATGTTTTCTATGAGCGAGTGAAATGCTTCTGCATGATAACAGTCTTTGAGCTGTTCTTGCTAGAAGGTATAATCTTGCCATGACTTTTCTGGAATGAACAAATTATTTTTTCTCTTACCCTGTTATCTCTCAAGGTAGGGTAAAGGCTTCCGCCAATTCCTGATTCCTGAGATTTTCTAAAATTCAAATTCTAGTAGTGCTGTACTCCTACGCTGATAAATTACATATTAGGTAAGAGGATGACCTCTTACCTAATATGTAATTTGCTAGGTATGGACCTAGCAGTTAATTTTTATCGTTAAATAATACGAACTGTACATACCTTTACACTAAACGAATTTTAGAATTAAAACTTATTCACAAAAATAACCAGCAGAAACACAACTGAACTCATCACTGTTATCACACCGCACATAATATTTTTATATTCTTAAATACTATCACGATCAGTAAGTCACTGGCAATTCACATTTAGTTACTGAATCTTATTTATTTGTCACGGGTATTTTCACAACATACACATATTATCAGTGTTATCTCATTGTTTATAAAATCTCAATTTCTAAAGGCATGGAGAGTAAAGATGATATTTGAGGAAAGAAAAATTCAGTTGAAAGTGGGATTAGAACCCACAACTTCTGGATAAGTTCTAAAGACGCGTCAGGCGTCTGATAAAAACATTATTAATAATTATACTTATCATTGATTTGGCTGTTATGTCAACATGTTACAACTGTGTTCAAGCGAGGGAATAGAAGAATTCAGCTTGCAAGTGTGAGTTGTATATATAGCCTAGTTGGTAAGGCGTCTGGAGTACTTATCCAGAAGACGCGGGTTCGAATCCCACTTGCAACTGATTTTTCTTTCCTCAGAAATCATCTTAGCGATACACATCGAAGCGCCCATGCGGACGGAGAGTAATGAGCGACTCGCAGTCCGATTATGAACCTTGCACGGGTCGACGTCACGTCGTGTTTCACGCGCGTCTCAAAGAGCTGTTAGCAGTATAACGAGGCCCCAGAACGTAAAGGGCTATTGAAAGACAGTGGATTTTAGTCAGTACAAGTCTGACAGTCCCGTTCTGCTCTGGGTTCCAGGACTCATTTGAAGATTTTTTACAACTAAAGATAAAAAAACGCCACGGTTGGCGCAGTGGCTGAGCGATCGACTGCTGTGCAGCGTTTCGCGGGTTCGATCCCCACACGGAACAAATATTTGTATGATCTGCAAGTGGTTGTTCCGAGTCTGGGTGTATGTGTGTTTCTATGTTTGTAAACGCACCCACGATGCAATAAGAAATGCTTAGATTGGGCAAAGTTTAAAAAAAAAACACACAAATTAAACAAAGAAGCGTTTCTTTAGGCTTGTATTGTTCACGTCGAGCATTAATTGATTTAATAACAAAATAATTCATTCTTAACATCACATTTCTTTTAAGACTCTTTTCAAAATCTTTCCTGAAGGATTTTTCGGTAATGCATCTAGAAAAACAACTTCCTTCAGTCTCTTGTAAACTGCAACTCTTTCAGACACAAAGGAGGTAACACCATCAGCATCTACTCTTCGTCCTTCTTTTAAAACTACGAACGCTTTTGGGACTTCTCCCATTCTTGCATCAGGTACACCAATGACTGCTGCGTCCAGGATATCAGGATGTTCTTTTAGTACGTTCTCTAATTCAGCTGGAGGCACTTGATAACCTTTCACCTGGAATTGAAAAACATCAGTTTTAATAGTCTTCTGAGCATTGTTGCCACTGAGACGAAACCTAATTTGGCACCTTATCATAGTGCGCTTACGCCACACTGCGCTCCAAAAAACAAATTGCTGACGTTGGTCAAAAGGCGGTTGCCTGCACTAAAATGGGCTTGGAATAGCCACGTCTCCAGCTTGTCCAATGAGCGTTGGGCTAAAATAACCACTTTGTGGAGCCTTGACACAGCCAGAAGGCGTCGCGGCAGACCTCGTAGAAGGCGGCAGGACGAGTTTGACAAAACCAGTGGTCCACTTTAGCCCTGGATCGTTAAAACTGAAAGTCATGGGGAGAGGCCTTTGCCCAGCAGTGGGATGATGTAGGCTAGCAGTCCAGGCCCATCCTTGTGTATGTAATTTTTCCAAGGTTCTCCAAGAGATGTAACTTTTTTAAAGTATTTTATTGTTCTAATTATTTTTATTTGAATTCCTAATAAATTATACTAATATTGTTGATGACTGGCCTGTTGGTCTAGTGGTTAGTGACCCTGACTGCTATGCCGGAGGTCGTGGGTTCGATTCCCACCCAGGACAAATGTTTGTGTGATGAGCTCGATCATTTGTTCTGTGTCTGGGTGTAATTTATTTATCTATAATATGTATGTATTTAGAAACATTTAAGTATGTTTATCAGTTGTCTAGTACCCATAACACAAGCTCTGCTTAGCTTGGGACTAGATGGCGTTGTGTGATAGTTGTGGAATATTATTTCCTTTATTCATTTTTTTTTCCCTTATTATTTACATTTTTAAATATTGTTACAAAAACAAAAAAATAATAATAAAAACATTTAAAAATATAAACAATAGTGGCCCGCCGGTATCGGGAACAGGGTCCAAGCTACCGACAGTCAGGGCTCCAGAGTAAGGAACCTCCGAACAATGCGCGCCGTGTCCAGAAGAACTGCTCTCTGAATCTGGCCCTTGATCCAGCTGCCTAACGAGAGCCTCCTGAGATGTTGGTCGAGGCTCTTGGCGATTAAGCCATGGGCCGACACGACTATCGGCACAATGACTGCTGAATCCACATCCCACATATCGACAACCTCGCGAGCCAAATCAATATACTTGATTTGCTTATCTTTTTCAGCTTTCACGAGGTTCTCGTCATGCGGGACGGTTATGTCAACAATCATTGTGCGCCGCTCTGATCGATCCACCACCACTATATCAGGTCTATTGGCTACAACAGTCCTGTCAGTGATGATGGATTGATCCCAGTACAGTGTGATATTGCCACTTTCAAGAACTGGGTCGGGCACATACCTGTAGTACGGCACTTCAGATTCTACAAGGCTGTATCTCAGAGCAAGTTGCTGATGGATTATCCTGGCTACAAGGTTATGTCTATGCAAGTATTCTCCGTTAGCCAGACGAGAACATCCGGAAATAATGTGACGGATTGATTCGCCAGGACGGTGGCATGCCCGACATATGTCAACCGTCCCATCCTTCACAATAAATCTCCGGTAGTTATTCGTCATCATAACTTCATCCATAATTGCACAGATAAAACCCTCGGTTTCACCAAAGAGGTCCCCGGATCGTAGCCAGGCCACGGACGCTGACAAATCTACATCAGGCCCATGTAGAGCCCGGAAAAAGCGTCCGTGAAGCTCCTTGCTCTGCCATACCTCCATGCGATCATTAGTGTCAAGCACCACAGGTTTGCGCCAGTTCTCTTTAGCCAAGGAGAGCGGGGTGAGGCCCCTGTCCACCGCCACTACATCTCGATGCATCCCCACGTCGGCTTTGAGGAAATATTCCCTGAGATTGCATATCTCGCGATTGTGGAGAGTCTTAGCGTTTAGAAAACCTCGACCTCCACATTTTCGCGGGATATACAATCTCATAACCGAAGACCGTGGGTGATGCATTCGATATGCAGTCAGCAATGTACGGACCCTCCTATCCAGGGCATCAAGTTCTGTTTGAGTCCATTTGAGTATGCCAAAAGAGTACATCAAGACTGGCATGACCCAGCCGTTGAAGGCTCGCACCTTATTACCACCTGATAGAAGGCTACTAAATACTTTCTTCAGGCGGCCAAAGAAACGCTCCTTCAACGATTGTTTCATGTCAGTAACATTGATGCCCAACGCTTCCGACATACCCAAATACTTATAGGTTTCGGTTGCTGAGAGGGATCTAAGGCTTATGGAATCCGAGAGTTGGGTGCTCACGGACTCCACAATCTCCCCTCGCTTTACACGAATATTATTATTATTATTTGTGCATTAAATTTATTTTTCTCGGCTGGCCGGGTGACTGGGAAGCCGGGAAATACTGATAGAACGGGCCTAAGCCAAGTGACTATCAGATGGGTTTTGAATTGGAGTGGTGATAGTTGGAGCCATATCACATTGCAGGAATTTCCTCACTAATCTGCATGTGTTTAATATCGCTGCCTTCTGCAGCAGGTGGTAGGTGTTAGAAGGCAGATTCAGGGAAGTAAGGGACTGGTGAAGTTGTTTTGGTATAACACCTGTTGTGGACAAGACTATAGGGACTATTGTTACTTTTTGCAGATGCCAGATTCGGGTTATTTCTTCTTTTAGTTCGGTATACTTAGATAACTTTTCTGCGATGGTAGTTTGTAAATTGTGTGTATTTGGTATAGCTATGTCTATAAGGTATCCGGTTTTATTTGTTTTATTTATTAACGTGATGTCTGGTCTATTGAAGTGAACAGTTCGGTCAGTAAAGAGCCCTCGATCAAAATATAATTTTGTTGACTCGTTTTCCAGGAGAATTTTAGGTATGTATTTGTAGTAAGGTGTTATGGAGTCTATTAGGTTGTATTGGTGTGCCAGTTTTTGATGAATGATGTTAGCGACTTGGTCGTGCCTGTGCTTGTAGTCTGTCTGGGCTATTGATTTACAGGCACCTGTAATATGCTGGATGGTTTCTGGTGAGCTATTACATTTTCTGCAAGTGTCGATGCTTAAGTTTTTGATAATGTGCTTCCTATAATTTTTAGTTTCAATTACTTGGTCCTGAATGGCGATCATGAAGCCTTCAGTCTCAGGGAAGAGCTCGCCTCGTTTAAGCCATGCGTTCGCCGCTTCCTTTTATTATTATTGTTAAAAATCGGTTAATTAAAGAAATACGTTGGTACGTGTCGAAGTAAAAGTCTGGCCGTTATCATTCGTTGGTTAAAAACAGACAAAAAGATCAAAGTTTTTTTTTTATCCTTAACAAAACGAAAAAACTGAGTGTGCCTGGATTTAAGCTGTTAGAATATTTTTTATTGAGAAAGCGTTTTTAACCAACCTTAATCAGTTCTTTAAGTCGGTCGCATATTGTTACGATTCCATCCTCATCTATGCTGGCTAGATCACCAGTTCTGAACCAACCATCATCAGAAATGGCTGCCCGTGTCGCTTCTGTATTATTTCTGTAACCTTTCATCACTTGAGGACCACGAATTAAAAGTTCACCAAGCTGTAAGTAGAAGGTTTTAGGGTTAGGTTTATAAAACTTACTTTCTGTAATAATTTAGGGATGACTACTAAAGAGAACACAGAAAGTAGAAAAAAATGCCTTTTTAAATGAATTGAAAAGAGTAGCATATTGAAGTACATAATTATCTTCTTTTTTTTATCGTGGTTAAATCATCAAATGAGTCCTGTCAGACTTGTATTGACTAAAATCCACGGTGTCCTTCAATAGCCCTTTATGTGCCGGGGTCACGGTTATGGAATAAGTCCCGCGACCCCGACAGGTACATAATTATCTTTTGAAATGATTATTGCAAAAAAAAACTGGCTGTCGATTAGAATATTAGCAGCATTGAGAGTCGCAGAATTGATTTAAAGGATTATAACGGGCCTAACTGAAGTAAAAGGTTATTTTCTTTAGGCAGTAAAATCTAACAGAGCCTGTTCATTTTATGATTAAAAATATTTCTAATAAATTCATATTTTGTCTTAATTTCTATCGTAAAATATTTTGAAACTGATTCAAGGAAAATATAGACATACAGAATTGTGTAAATCACATAAAGACATTTAAAAGTATTGTACAAACCTCATTAGATCGCAATGGCTTTAAATCTTTGTCAGCGATTCTCAATTCTGTATTTGAGACAGCGTACCCCGCTTTAGAGTAATCATCTGATCCTGGCAACATCGCAGTTGCAAGTGGCGACACTTCAGTTAAACCGTAGATTTGTAGGAAATCCAGTTTATGCTGAAATTAAAATTGACAATTAGGGTTAAATTGAATCGGGTTAAAAGGGGTGGCGAAACTTATGTCAAAAAAAAAGTTGAGTTGTTTCTTCTCAGTGTGTAACTAGTTTTAAACAATTTCTGACGTGCACGGATTTTTTTAACAAACCAACTTTCCAAGTAAATATCATTTCATTTTTATTTAGATTGAGAGTTTTCGTGTCATTATTTGCTTTTTCTCAAATATCTTGCCACTGACAGCCAGCCTATATGACAACCAAGTAAGAATGGGCCATGTGCACATAACCCCTTTTGAAGTGAGAAAAACTTGAAATAAGTCTTCCCACCCAGGGCAGGACAGGAAGGGACCCCGGCAGGCTGCACATAACTGCCCTACTTTCAAGCATGGTTAATATCAAGATGATAATTTTCCGAAAAAAATAGTTTCCTTCGATTTACTCGACGCAATCACAAATTTCTGGAAAACCCGAGACTGCATCTTAAGTCTCGGTTTTTCCAGAAATTAATAATTGCAAGGAACATCTTACCGTTACTTTTTCTAGTACTTTAATAACATCGTTTCTTGGTAACGGAGCAGCTCCTGAAGTGATAGTTTTTATCGATGCTAGATGTTTCTCATTTATACCGGGATGGGAACCGAGGAATAATACTGGAAACAATACAAAGGGTATAAAAAAAACCCAATTTATTTATTTTATTTTACAAAATTTTAAACCCATTATAATAAATTGAGAAAATCGTGGTCCGAAAGATAATCAAGACGGGATGATGTAGAAAACACTTACCTAAAGGAGGGGCAGCACAAAACAGATTTATCCTATGATTTTTCAATGTCTCAATGAACGAGTTTGGCTGAAATTTGGGCAGAGTAACCAACTTATAACCTACTGACAGCTTATGCCACATTACTACTGATTGTCCGTAAATATGATAAAATGGCAAAATAGCCAAAGTCACATCTTGATTGGTTTCTGAAAATAAAATAAAATGTATTAATTCCCAATTTCCCAAACAAATTCAAATGTTTAAGGAAATTTTATGTAGATCAAAAGAATCGAAATATTCGATAGTATCTCTTTAAGTTAACCCAATATAAATCTGCGTAGCATCTTCGCAACAGTATGTTGTCGGCTTCCAGTCGAACTGTGAATTATGTACAAAGGGCTGTCGAGACAGTGACTTTACGTCAGAATATACAGAGCCACGGAGAAAACTCGCTATGGTAATAATATCTCATCCACCGACCATCCTCGACAGTCATGGCTTTACCTTGAAACTCGGCTTTTCATTTTGCATCCGATCAGATTAGAGCAGATCAGTTAGTTCTATTGAATATGAATGTCGTAAATAATTGCAACAATTGCTGTACACAATAGTAAAGATTTATTTTTAGCAGTTGCGCGAAGTGGGACGATACTGGAAGTTCCATTGTTACGCATCCTGAGGGTAAATTCACACCGAGGTGTGAATTTACCCTCACGTATTTAAATCTATATTTTGTGATTAATTAATAGCAAAAATGATCCCAAAACGTTACCTAATTTGGGGCCGGGTTTAACATCTTTCAATCCAAATCGAAGACATCAATTAACTTAATACTATTCTAGTTATCATTTTCTCATTTATTGTTCAACTTACTTGTGGTTTCAACATAATGTCGGGCACTATCAACGTCTTGCTGCAGACAGTTAACTACAATATTTCTATGAACCAGTTCCACACCTTTCGGAAGACCAGTAGTACCACTGGAATATGGTAAAAAGGCAACATCTTCCGACTTTCTGTCTACTTCTTTGAGAACACTGTGATCTACGTTATCTGCTAGAGCAAATTCTTGGAATGATATGGTCTTTGATGGAAGAGCACTATCAGCTTCTTTGACAGCGATTATAGGTAAATCTGTCTTTGCCAGAACTAATGCTTCTTTTAGAACTGGTATAGTTTCTGTTACACCAATTAATACCTTAGGATTTGATTGTTTTATTTGGCGTTCTACTTCATCTGTAATTAAAAAAATATTAGTTATTTGAATACATAGATTCATTTAAAATTCCTGTCACCGTAAGTTGTCGAAAACTGTAACGCTATCATGCTGCCTTTAAAATACTGTTATATCACTTTAGGGGTGAAAAATAATACTTATTGTAAATATTATGTAATTTTACTGTCGCATATTGAAATAAACAGTAATTATAAAGTTCATAGATTCTTGTGTCATATCGGTCGGGTATTTATATTTTTACACCTACATGTGGCAAACGACAAGTGACAAACGTCAATAAGAGCGTTTGGAATACTTTGGAAAAAATAAGAGATAAAAAAAATGCCTTGTAATTTTCGTTTGGTCACGACGTAGATTTTTTTACATTCAAAAGAATAAACTTGATAATGTTTGGAAGACTAACAGCGTTTTCATTTATCGTTAGCTATTTTTCAAGGCTCCTAGATCGTTTGACTAACTGACTGTGAACTTAGTCTCAACTTACATGGAGTATAAATAGGATTGACCGTAGTGACTTCAGCTCCAGCTTCCAATGCTCCCAAGGCTGCTATCGCATACTCAGGACAGTTAGGCATCATGATACACACGACATCACCATCCCTGATCTTCAACTGAGTTCGAAGCTTCGCGGCGAAGTTCCGAGAGTATTTGTACAACTGATGGTACGTGTAAGATCTGTTTGTTAATGCACATACCTAAAAAAAAAATTGTTTGTGATACAATTGTCTAAATTCTGGCAGGAACAGCTCTTTAAAAACTTGAACAGTTGATAGGCTCAAATCCCGAATAGAGAGTTAGGACACTGAATTAAATAATAAATAAATATTCCACAACTATCATACAACGCCATCCAGTCCCAAGCTAAGCAGAGCTTCTGTTATGGGTACTAGCAACTCATAAACATACTTATATATTTTCAAATACACACATATTATAGACAAATTACACCCAGACACAGAATAAATAATCGTGCTCATCACACAAACATTTGTCCTGGGTGGGAATCGAACCCGGCATAGCAGTCAGGGTCACTAACCACTACACCAACAGGCCAGTCGAATTCAACTAAGTACTACTTCGTCACATTGCTACTGCTATTGCATTTCATTGCGACTTTCGTTCGCAAAGGCGTTCCCTCACCAGGAGCATTCGAGTGTAATGTAACATTATAGATTCAACTTTGAGAATTACTTTACAATAGTTGAGCATTCGCGTACATTTATACATGTATAAGTTCTATTCAAGGTGCGCATTGAAATGTTCGATTCTCCTCCTTCACTGATCTAAACTCGTTCTTTATCATTACAAGGTGCGCAATTTATTACATTGTTATTACATTACAGGTGAATGCTTGGAAAGGAGAACCTTTAAAGATGCAGAGACAAATAAGTTCTAGGTAGCCTGTATATCGAAAGTTTAACAAAAGAATTTGACCAGGGTGCAGGTGATCCGTATTTAAAAACATATCCCCTTGAACCCATGCTGGCCTAGAACTTTTGCTGGTAAGTGTTTTAGTTAACCATTCCAGAATGATTTTAAAATCATACCCACATAAACCTATGCTAACCTAGTACTTTTACTAGTTAGTATTTCAGTTAACCCTTAATTTGGCACGGTATGTACTGTCATACAGAACCTTTAGAAAATCATTTTGTTAAAAAAAAGGTACCTTGCGGGTGAAATATTAACTTTTTTAAATTGTATAATTAACCATATTTTGAAGAAAAAATAGAGTACACATCTAGCAATATCCATTTTGACATTATTTTAAAAAAAACGATAACCCGGCGAATGTCACCTGTGTTGTCCAATGTATTTATATTGTTATTATGAATATTACATTTTTTAGGAAAAGTTTAATGATTATAATTTATGCTTTATTGTGTTAAGGAATACATGTGATGATAATTACGAAAATAGCATAACATAAAATGGTTCTATTTCGATCAGTAACATGATGTATGGTGTGACATACACCGCCAAGTTTGTAACGAAATACCCTACATTATGTTTGTATGTCACAACATACATTGCCAGTTTGAGGTTGCTTTTTTGGGCTAACTCTTCTTTTTAGTTTTCTTGTTTTTTCTATAGGTAGCATAAGTTTCAAACTCGTAATGGCAGAAATCAAGGACATGTGCCTTATAAAAGTGGTCTCCCTATGATGGGAGCGGAAATTTTGACTTTGATGACTAATATTGAACGCACACCATGCTTTCTACGTCGTATTCTTCTGCTTCTTCCGTAGAAGTTCTACGGACAGGCTGAATATTTTAGACTATGATAAAGAATGCAACAACCAAAATGTTCGACATGAACCAATTTTTCAAAACAAATATTCCAGCCGTTCCCTATACCAAATTCTAAGAAAGTGCCAATACTGAGTGACAGTTTGACACTCCCAGAAACTCCCACTAGTCCTGCAAGTCCACGAAACCTAGCACCCCTGCTCCCCTTACCCTATACTAATCAAATAGAAGTGGTTTTATAACCCTGGCTTAGCTGCAGGTCTCAGAAGATCAACAACTTCTTCCTATTCACGTCCGAGAAATACATGAAATCAATGTACCACTGTTTCTGTTACTCCCCGACCTAGACAAATAACAAAGTTCACTCTGAGCTATCTACAGAAAAGTCTGTTTTAGGCACGTTCTTGTTCATCCCGTTATGATAATGTTGGCCTTTTTCTGACCAAGGTCCAACCAGGTCGATTTAGGCTGCGTTTCATGCTAACGTCTGAATTATGCATGAAATATCAAGTTTATCTGTACGTCATCACTTGCAAAAGTCCTAAGAATTGCCAGCTAGACTACCATATTCTGAGTGTTTCACAATTTATAAGCAATAACACCTTTTTTATTATTATTTTAATTAGCATAGGACTTGGCAATGTATGCTGTGGCATACATCATTTTTCAGGAAACCTGAAAGTGCTAGATTTTTTTCATTATTTTTCTGTAGTGTCTGTTAATGCCTACAAGAAATTTTCGTAGAAAAAATATTGCTTTTATTAGATTTCAGTCTCTGCCAAATTAAGGGTTAAACTTCCTAGAATGATAAATATACCATACCACCTTGAACCCTTGCGATATGCACCCGATCACTAGAAGCTACCGTAATTATTCTAATGGGAATAGATTCGAATTATATTTCCGTCCCCATTGAGCAACTCGTCAAAATTTTGATAGATGCTCAATATCATACAATAGCTACTCACATAGAGGTGGGCCTTAAAATAGTTGCTCAAACGGGACGTCTCGTATGATAATTATATTATGACTAGCGGTTGCCATCCATTTCACCAGCTACAGCTCGAAAATCAATCCATGGAAACATGAAATCGGGATAAAAAGTATCCTATGGTATAATACAGGTTATAAACTATCTGTGCACCGAATTTCAACCAAATCTGTTCGGTGGTTTTTACGTAAAAGAGGAACAATCCATCCATCCAAACAAACTTTTACGTTTTATTAATAGGATATTCAGAAATAAACATACCATTGCAGTTTTATCAGCCCATCTCTCCATATTCTCCCATATATGTTCTGGTACAGTTCTGCTCGGTATATCTATATCTCTGTGAGGTGATCTGACGATGTTGTCTGCTGTCCAGAGACTGCTTTTATTTCTATGAGCGAGTGAAATGCTTCTGCATGACAACAGTCTTTGAGCAGTTCTTGATAAAATATTTGTAGCTGCCATGATTTTCCTGAAAGGAATATTGTTATTTTACTGCTTTTTTTAATATTTAGGCCACACTAGGGGTGTCTTATCAACCGTAATCCTAGAACGTAAAGGGCTATGGGAGGATCACCATGGATTTAAGTGAGTACAAGTCTGACAATCCCTCCCGTACCACCTTGAGTAGTGGAAGGACACGAACACTCAGACCCGGAACGACTGCTTACTAAGTCATTGTTCTGCGTCGCGAGACTGTCTAGACAGGTTTCCGCGCCAGTCAGTACGAGTCTAACAGTCCCTTCGACTCCACACAGGGCAGGAAGAATATTTTTATAATTTCCCACTCCCAAAAAAGAGTTAGGGTACTCTCACAGGGTTCTAAGACAGGAAACCTCCACGTGCGCCCGTGGACTGGAGTTCGCTCTCGAATACGTCCGGGGGGGGGAAGACCAGTTTTTCGGGCCGGTGCACCCTGGGATGCGGGCAAAAACTCTTTTAAAGCCCGTATGCGAATAGCCTGTCTTGTGGACGCTCCAACGCGTGTCCCTCTGATCAGCAGAGGGCACAGCGGCGGAGCGGGCTTGCGGACGGTGAGTAATGGGTAGCTCGCCGTCCGACCGAGGACCAAGCCCGGGTCGGTGGCGCATCGTGTTTCGCGCAACATGCCTGCTGAATTCGCGGGTTTTTTCTTAACCCTGGATACCGTGGTCCCGGGACGTAAAGGGCATCCGAAGGAACACGGGTGGATTTTAGTCAGTAAGAGTCTGACAGTCCCTTCCACCCCACCCAGGGCGGGAGGACTCATTTGATTTTACCACCTAAAAAAACGCTTTTCGCTTCTTTTCGATATTTATGGAGCAGCTGTTTTTTATTTATTTTGGTTTCCAAATTACCTTAATTAATAAACGTTGCAAAATAATAAAGAGTTCAACGACCCCTTCACAAGTTTTTGTTAAAGAACAACTCAGGTTGTGTAAGATCAAATTAAATTAGATAGCTTTAATCCAAAACTATAAAATTAATGATTTAATATTTGATGTAAACTTCATCATAAACGTGTTTAATTAATACTAGTGGCCCGTCCCGGCTTCGCACGGGTGGAAGTCCTCTATAACCCGGTCCCGATGGTTACAAACACAACAAAAAAGAACTATCCGAATCGGTCCAGTCGTTTTTAACCGACTTCATTGAGTTATGAGCTTAGCAACACATTTTGCGATCCATTTTTATTTTAAAGAAGAAGAAGAAGATGTAACAATGGGTTTTGTAATACCTTTTTAACGCCTAATTTCTCTTAAATGGATCAGTAATGTTATGAAGATGAACACCTATTATCAACCTGCAGTTTTACAAAGTCTTGAATAACTTGTACTAATTAAAGTAAATAAAGTATGAAAACATGAAGTACATACCTTAACACAGTCGATTTCACTGTTGTTTTTAAACCTCTTTTGCTAACACAAACAGTAAAACACTCTTATTGAATCATGATCACTTATTAATCTCACTACTAACAATATTACATAGAATACTATTCTTCTCAAATTCTATATTCAAATCACAAATAACGACCTTTGTATCCAATTCAAATTAAAACTCTTTGAATAAAACGAAATTCTCATAAACTTTATCACTGTTATCTTCTATTCTGTGTTTTGTTATCATAAATAACAATTCACCTTTGATAATATTTTAAAGTACGTCATCAAAATATTATTTAATCTGCGCACGAGCACAGCGCGCGGCAGCGACCGACTGCGATCGTATCACTATTATTATACAATCATACGCACAGCGTTCACGGTCAAGTATGCGTAAACAAAAAAAAACGTGGTTGTCACTACCTGGCTGGGGGTGTAACAAGGCCGCGTTAGAAGAATAAAATAATGTGAATTGCGATAAAATTATTACACATCATTAGAACTTTATTTCTCATTAAGACAGTTAATAACATTATTAACATTTACATGCGAACAAATCTATACCTACTAATATTATAAAACTAAAGTGCTTGTTTGGTTGAAATGGCTAGGTAATCTCAGGACCAGGATTCATTTATCGAGGAAGGATAAAGGCTAAAACCAAAACATCAGGATACAACAAATAGGAGCCAAGCAGCGGAGGTGGAACCACTGGGAACGGCTAGCTATTTACACATGGTTACTCTTTTTTTGAGTAATAAAATAGAATACTTAATTTTACGAATTTTGTCGCAATTCATTCTTATTATGATTCTGCTAAAGAGGCCGTTTTAGACCCCCTATTGTGATGTGAAGAAAGGATACCAGCAATATAGTGTGACCAAAAAGAAATGAAAAAAAAATATATTTTCATATTTATTTTACCTGTGAGTACGGCAATTTTTTACGTTGAAGGAGCGAGCCTACCTTGAAGAAGCCTGTTCACTTAATCTTTAAAGAGACGAGGGTTGTATGCGTTCAAACATAGATAGCTGAAGATATACCTGAATTTTTCCGAAGTTGCTCAACAACTCCAAAATTCTGACTCCCAAAAGCATTTTTATTGAGATGTGTGGTCAATAACATCGCGGCATCCTGGAACACAAATAGTTGCCAATCCACTTTTCAATCACACGCAAACGAAATCATCTCAATCGCCTAGTAGGTGAGTAACCCGTTCTTCAAGTCAAGAGTGAACAGGGGCCTTAGTCAAACAGCATTCGACAGCAGACGACAATCGTTATCGTTCATCAGTCACCAATGCATTTTCAACTTTATACCCCAGCGCGTAAAGTTGAAAATCTATTAAAATCTGCTAAACGATAACGAACGAAACAAACGAAAACGATCTGTGAACTTCAATAGATTTTCAACTTTACGCGCTAGGGTATAAAGTTGAAAATGTATTGGTGACTGATGAACGATAACGATTTTCGTTTACTGTCGAATGCTGTTTGACTAAGGCCCGCTACTTTTAGGCAAGCGTGCATCACCGTCGACCACATCTTCGCTTTCCATCAGGCGAGTAGTGGTCAAGCGCGAACTTATCTTTAAAAAAAAGAAGGTGAGGAAATCAGCGCGTCCAATTTGTGGCTAGAAATATTGATTGCACTTGTAATAGCTAAAAACAACTTGTCTCAACCAGTGGCGCCTGTATGAAATACAGTTCATTAGTAAAACACACGGGTGCTACCAATTGCTATGAGAATAATCGTAGGAAAGGATGATGCAATTTTTGGTCCCACCCTCCAATAGCAACATGTCATACGTCATTGGATAGGTATTTTTAAGCTGAACAAAAAATATTATGGCACCAAGTCTGAAATATGAGTTCGTTCTGAGATATGTTTGATTGAATATGGCAGTTTAGGATATAAGGAAATAATGTGTTTCTCGTAACATATTACATTTTAGTGCAGAGGACGAGGCGGAGAACCTCGGTTCTAAATAATAACAGCCGCACAGGTCGATCTTCTATGTCAAGCCGCGCTTGCCGAGCTCGGTTTATGGATGGGTGACCATCTATCCGAGACTTATACTTTCCCCAGAAAGAATATAAAAGCCTTTGATTGCGGCTGTCATTAGTAGATCTTTGACAGTCGTTACCAACTAAAAAAAAGTATATTCTTCCTTCTATAGAAGCTCGCTTTGTCGTTAACCACCTCCACTATGGAGATTGTTAACGGCAGGTTGAAGAGCGATTTTAAGCTGTTACTCCAAATATATTTCAACAATGCATCAATGCCTTGTCGCATTCAGTCACTACACATAAGAGCTAGAAGGGTTTTTTACATCGTAAAATCATACAAGACCTAGTAGGTACATACAATCACTAAGACATACTATTTCACACCAACTGTATTCAAAGCTATTGTACCTGCAAGATCCGACGTTGTTCTGAAGGCACCTGTGCGAATCTTTTGTGTCAACACTTTGGTACCTAGGGTCAGATACCATACCGTATGTCAGGGGATCTGGAGGCGAAAGCCTTCCAACACAATAAGTGGGGTGTGGAGTGGAGGCGCAAGGGCGAGGTGTATCTCCGCTACCTCTGACAAGTCGAGGCGCTGCGGGAAGAGCTTGGGCGTAATCTCATGGGGTATGGAGGGTACCACTGTCGTAGCCGAGGTTTGGCAACGCCGCAACCGTGGCGTTAAAACCCTTGTTTGAGGAGTGACCCAGGTCCACACCAGATGTTTCAGGAGGTTCCTGTGTCGAATTGTGCGGTAAGAAACAGGTATGCCTGGGTGTAACCATTGCGAAAATCGCCCGGAGGTGCACACGATCGACCATGCTGTGAAGGTATGCATAGCTCGGGCCGCACCACTGCGGAGCCAGACGCAACCGTTTATTAAGACGTAATCACCTCCTGCTGATCCTTCTAAGCAGTGATGCTATCGAAGGAGGAGGCGGAATACGTAAAGGAGAGGACAGTCTCAATCTGACGGTAATCAAGCGCCTGCCGCGGTCGTGAGACTGTCTAACGACGACTGTCGGAACGTAAAGGGCTATTGAAGGATACCGTGCATTTTAGTTAGTCCATGTCTGGAAGTCCTGGGCAGTCCCTCCCACCCAACCCCGGGAGGACTCATTCGATGATTTTATCATGTAAATAAACCTTCTAGCTCTTTTGTGTAGTGATTGAACGGGACAAGACTTTGACGCATTGTTGAAATATCTTTGGAGTAAAAGCTTAAAATCGCTCACCTTTAAAGCTTAAAAAGCGAGCTTTTACTTTTTTTTAGTTGGTAACGCCTGTCAAAGATCTACAAATGACAGTCGTAATGAACGGCTTTTATGTGCTTTCTGAGGCACGGAGAAACCTCGGATAGATGGTCACCCATCCATAAACCGATCTCGGCAAGCGCGGCTTGACATAGAAGATCGACCTGTCTGACGGCTCTCATTAGCGAGGTTCTCCTCCTCGTCCTATGCACTAAAATGTAATATGTTACGAAAAAAAACATTATTTCCTTATATCTTAAACTGCCATATTCAATCAAACATATCTCAGAACGAACTCATATTTCAGACTTGGTGCCATAATATGTTTTGCTCAGCTTAAAAATACCTATCCAATGACGTATGACACGTTGCTATTGGGGGGTGGGACCAAATTTCATAGAAGGCCTGGCATCATCCTTTATATTAAACATATTTTTGCGCCTTTTGCGCCCAAATCACACAGTTTCCAATAAATTACAACACCTTTAATTATTGCTTACCGCTAACAAGAAGTGCTTCTTAAAAAAACACTCGAAGAATTAGTTACCTGGTCTGCATCGATCTTTCACTAACAGCTCTCCAACTTCTAGTCCTGTGGGGGTATTACAAGGTCTTAAAACCAGGCTTATTACGGCGAATGAAAGTGACAGAGATATACAAGTCGTCTAGCGCCATCTCATTCACTCACTGGAACAAGCCTGGTTTTAAGACGTTGTAATACCCCCCTGTAATGTTCTAATTGTGGGAGCATGACTCGCTCACATTTGCGCGCCTACAGATGTTAGAATGATTTTATAAAATTACTAGATTTTGGTTGCGGCCAAACATTTCGGCCATAAAAGTCATTTTTATTTTGATCATCATCAGTTAATGATATCTTACACTCAGGGCTCATGGTTCTCATTATAAAGTACTTATTGCGAATTGGTATAGCAATAAGGTACGGATGACAACTTGTCGTCCGTCTAGAAATGCTAAGAGGGCTAGTGGGAAAAATAGGTAGTGTGCGGTCTTCACACCCAAATGTACGGCAAAACATACTCTGGTTTAGTCTGTCCGGCTTTTCGGTTTCAAGACCTGGCAACCCTACACTTGACCAATTCCAGTAGCACGTACATATACCTTGAGCCTATTACAAATGGCTCTAGCCTATCATCAAGTGATTACTTTGCTTGGACGGCTCTTTGTATCTAAAGCAATTGACAGTAATTACGCGATTCACAGCCATAATAATCTCAGGCGACGGGCAATTTCCCGCAAACATTTGATGTAATAGAGCATCCGATACGGTGGTGGTGATTTGGCCAATTATGTGTCAAATTATTGGGCAACACAGTACTACGACAAATCAATTGTACGTGTGTCTGTGTATCTGTACTGGCCTACTGAAGGACAAAAGCTTTTTTTATCGTGGAAAAATCATCAAATGAGTCCTTCCACCCCGGACAGGGCGGAAGGGACTCTCAGACTTGTACTGACTAAAATCCACAGTGTCCTTCAATAGCTCTTTATGTTCCGGGGTCATGGTGATGGAAATGAGTCCCGCGACCAAGGAAAAAAGCTTAGCATATTTATGCTGTTTAAA
The DNA here is from genome assembly GCA_028554685.1 of Agrotis ipsilon. Lineage (NCBI taxonomy): Eukaryota > Metazoa > Arthropoda > Insecta > Lepidoptera > Noctuidae > Agrotis > Agrotis ipsilon. The sequence continues at coordinate 1,185,751 of CM052956.1, forward strand.
TTATTTCTTGGATGCATTGAAATTTAGTTTGGAAACTAAAAACATGGTAAAGAAACTCGATTAATATTACTGAAGCCTAAAACAGCTCGCAGGACTGTCTGAACGTGGGACTTTTTCATTAGGTAGCCTTGGCTCTGAAACGTAAGTGGCTATTCAAGGATTACCGTAGATTCAGTCAGTATATGCCTAGCAGTGCCTCTCGGTCTGCTCTGGGTGAGAGCACTCATTAGATGATTTTACCACGATAAAATAAGCCCAAAGCAATGTCAGAAGCCTTTGGAGGTCCGGGTTTTAGCGCAAGTTCATGACGCAATTGTACTCCTCCTTTTATTTTAAACGCTGCCCGTCCCTAGTAATTAATCCTGTATCGTGGGTGCCAAACATAATTATAAACTCTTATACAGAAACGCCCAAATCCTGAACAACTACTTGCAGACCATATAAATATTTATTCAGTGCGGGTATCAAACCTGTGACACGATGCGCAGCATTCGATCGTTCAGTCACTGCTCCATCCGTGTCGTTAACAAAATTCAATTCATCCTTACTACTACGACATAAAGGTGCTAACATAATAAAACGTGCGGTTGTGAGTAGAAAGAAAAACAAAATAGACTTGCCACGAAGACATAAGATCGAATTGCATCACTATGTCGTAGTAGCAAGGACAATTTTCATTCTTAGCTAATATGAATAGCAAATCACATTATGAGGGTGGTTTAGTGTACTATCTCGTCATCGGACTAACGTCTAGGGATGAGCGTTGAATCAACGAACTAGTTGAATCAACCGTTGATCTCCTGTCAACGTTTTAACGTTACTTGTTTATGAATCAAATAGTTGAATTCGTCAACGACGTTTATGAGTTTCTTCGTCGTGTCTCGTTGAATTAACGAGAACGTTAACGCAACGAGCTGAGCAATTTACAAAACTTACGTTGTTTTCAACGTTGAGTTTTTTGGTTCATTATTTTTAGTCTCACCTTGTTATCGATTACAATCTCATCGGATTACTACTGACATGTAGGGCTACCAGTCGTAACGTATTACTATCTCATCGGACTACTCTATCATTGAATTACCGTGTCATTACACTACAGGTACATTGGTATACCGACTTATTGTATTAAACTGCCTCTAGACAACTAGGTATATCTAACAACCGTCACTTCGTTACGTACTACTGTTTTATAGTACACTCAGCATCAAAAGTTGCTGACCACATTCAGATTTTCAAAATCGCTGTACATCGTAATAAAAAGTAATAAAACGGATACGGTCGGCAACTTTTTATGCTGACTGTACCTACTACCGATTTATCGGACTATCGTTTCATGAGATTCATCTTCTATTATAAAGGGTGCCCCGTGAAGTGTGGATCAAACTGAACAGGGACATGGAATAGGTCATTTCGAATCATATTATCGTGCTATTTTTACAGTCAGGAGATCAGATAGACATTATGGCTTTATGTATAGAAACTGCAGATAACTCTAAAACTACTTGTTCGCGGGACTTATCTCATTACCGTGACTCCGGAACGTAAAGGGGTATTGAAGGACACCGTGGATTTTAGTCAGTACGAATCTGACAGTCCCTTCCGCTCTGCCAGGGGTGGGAGAACTCATTTGATGATACTCTACCACGATAAAAAAAAAACTCTAAAACTACTTTAATCTACTCGTACCAGTTATTAATACCTCCAAAGACGAATTACAGTCTCATCGTTCTTATACGCACATTATTAGAGTGCACAATAATAATCTTTGGCATAACAACCTCTACGCCCTCGCCCTGACCGGAATTCGGTCAGGAGAAATAGATGTATATTTAATAAGACTTTCTAGTTTCCCATTCCTCAAGAGAGGTAGCGCCTCATAATCTTCTAACTTCACTGTTTCTACATTAAACTTCGATAACGTGAATCTATTTAGAGTACAGCTGACTGCTTCGATTATGACACCGACTAAAGTCTGTACGGTACATTAAACAATCGGCTCTTGCGATTCCGCCTGAGAAATGTTACTTAAAATGGCGAATCTCTCTGAACATTGTTTTGAAGTTAGTACAGTCTTAAAATGTGTGACGTGCTTCATATTATTCCTATAAATACGTATAAAATATCAGTACTTGCGAGTTCGATTACTGCAATGTGACGAACTGACGATTGACATCAGTACCCACACCATCAGCCGTGGGGCACCGGCTTAATTGCGCCCCCCCAAATTATTCCATGGGTGTCGTAAGAGGCGACTAAGGGACAAACCGGAGGTCGGGCAGCAGCGTCCTCCGTGTACTGCACATCCTCACTGCGATCGCCAACCCGCCTGCCAAGCGTGGCGATTAAGGCAAATTACCCCCCCCCCCCCACATGAAAACCACAGAAACCAGGCCCCCAGTCCCCGTAGCGGCAGGTAGGTAGGTAGCGGTCAAGGTAACGGCGGAGCAGGGGGTGCTAAGAATCTCCGGAAGAGATCCGGCTACCCACCCCCACGACGACTGGCCCTGGTAACACACAACGTACGCACATTGAGGACTGACGAGGCTGGCCGACTTTCTGGAGATAGAGGAACTCTTCATGATGAACTCTTTCTTCCAGAAGCCGCCTCACAGGAAATGGACCTGGCTGAGTCCCGATGGTTTCACGAGAAACGAGATAGACTTCTTCATGACCGACAAGAAACGGATATTCAGTGATGTCGCTGACCACTAGACATTAATTTGTTGGTTATATACGTATATATATAAACGACGAAGTTATCCGCAAACACCACACAAAAATAAAAATCTGATTGAAAAAAATAATAAAATAACTAAAAAACCCCGACTTAAACCCATTTATTATATAACTAAATAATTAATAGACGTAAAAATAATTTCTATAATAATTTTACCATAATACATAACCGAGAAATATCCGTCGACCATGCACCAATCAACTACAAACCCCTTGCAGAAAACCGCATAGAAATCGGACAATTATTTGTTTTAATATTATTGCAATATCATTTTGCACTATTATTGTAGCGCCCTCTAGTGAGTTACAGACGTAATTTTAATTATTTGGGAACATTCATTAAGCTACCACGTAGACATTGCTGAAAACAGAATTGTAACCGGACATTTCGTTTCGATTAGGTATACCTATTGCAACATTGTTTTCTACTAATATTGTGGTTACAGCCATGACACCTGTCTCAGAACATGAACTCATCGAACACAAACCCGTTATCCAAAACCGCATCAAAATCGGATGCTGTTTTGTAATTGAGTAATCTCCTTTTTATAAGTCGGTTAAAAAAAATAAACAACACACGCAAAATGGCATCGCGGTGGCGGCGCGGCGCCACGCAGTCTCGGCGCGGCGGCGCCGGAGCGCGGCGCGGCGGCGCGTTCGCGCCCTTTTCCTTCATTCTGATTGGTTGATCTGGATGGCGCTAAAGTTCTCGAAACTCAAGATGACAACATTGTAAAAAAAGAATGTTAACCTTTTCCATAATCGATGGGCCATAAGTATAAGGGCCAAACTAACAATTTGACCATTTAGTTTTGACTTTTTATGGTAAACGTTTCATAAAGATGTAATGGTTATGTGAGCTATTTAAAAAATTAGATTTCTGTATAGAAATATGATTTTTTATTACAGTATAACGGTCATTATAACATGAATTTAAACGTAGAAGGTCCTAGAGACTTATACGTGAGTAGGGTGCAAAAAAATACAAGTTAGAAGGAAACTGTTACTGAAGATCTTAGTTTGATTAAATAAATAAATAATATAATTGACATTATAATTTTCTTAATAAAATTAAAAAAAAAACGCAATTTAAACCTGCAAGCAAATAATCGTAGTTAGATTTTATCTATCTGAAGTTTTAGTAAACTTTGAAAGCCTCACATGTAAAATTGTAATTTTGCACTTTGGCCCTTACACATGGGACTCATCGTAATATTGGCAAACATGTAGCTTCGTTTTGATTGGTAGATCAGGTTGGAGGTGCCTTACACGCCGTGAGGTGGCGCTAAAGTTCTCGCGCCAAAACACGTGTAATAGAGTTGATTTTCAAATTCCCGCTGTCCCGCATTCCCACCACAGACTCGCGAGCGGACGATCGAAACTGTAGTGAATGTGGTGATGCGATTTATAACTATTAAACCTACATTTTAACTGGGCTCTGCTGGGGCGCCTACCAACAATAATATAATTAAGTTTTGGCGGCGGCTTCAAATAGCAAAACCAAAAAACCTTGTGCAATATCGATTGAAATACGAAGATCAACACCTAAGCCAGTCATGTCGCAAAGTGCTGTCGAAAGAGGAGCAACGAAACGGGCAGTGACCAGCAATTCGGGGGCGCAGCACAAGTGCGCGGCAGCGGCTGTGCAGCTGCGGGCAGCAAAAGTCCGATTACAGCAGTGCAGCAGCGCGGCAGCAAGGCGTCTGTGATGGTGCGGTTGTGCGGCGCCACGGAGGCGACGGCCCGTCGTCGTCTCGTCGTCGGTGCGGCGCGGCGGCACTCGATGCCAGCTTTTGTCAACTACTGCAAAATTAAAAGTTGTACGTTGCAAGCTGATGAGATCCGATGATTCGTAGATATTTTATTTCGATAGTGGTTCTGAGAGTCTCTCGTGAAAAAAAAGTATTAATTCTTAGTAGAGCGATTCGTTGTGGAAAATGTTGAAAGACGACAAACTGCGAAAAACGAAAGTTGTTACTGTAGCAAATAAATTAAAAAGTGATGTTAGTTATGGGCAAAGGTTAGAAATATCATTTCTTGTCTCTCTCTCTCTTCCAGCAGATGAATTCGATTTTCGCTCCAAAAATTAGTGGTCACCGTCGTTATCGCATTGGTTTTTGCAGTCCATACCTATATTTATTATCTTTATTATACATATTTTACATATTATTTCGTTTTCGTTGATGATGATGATGATTTTTGATAGTTTTCCGTTGTCATGAGCAATGATTGTTTGTCTTTGGCTATTGACGATAGTTGCCGTAGTTATTCTAAAACGAATTAGGTACACACGGCTACACATCAAGCTATACAAAACCAGATTGTCTTGGGTTCCCTTCGTACGATTTTTGATGGTCGTATCTATTTACACTTTTCGATTTTGTTATGGTCAATCTCTGATTCTCTGGTAAATTAAAAAAATGCTCCCTAAGGCGAGTAAAGGGCAACTCGCTGTCCGTCCATGGACCATGCCCGTGTCGACGGCGCGTCGCCTCAAAGAGCGTCAGCATAATGACGGAGCCCCCTCTCAGTGGGCCAAAGCCTGCCGGGGTCGCGGGGCTCATTCCATCACCGTGACCCCGGAACATAAAGGGCTATTGAAGGACACCGTGGATTTAAGCGAGTACAAGTCTGACAGTCCTTCCCGCCCTGCCCGGGGTGGGAGCACTCATTTGATGATATTACCACGTAAAAAAGAAAAGGGCCGGCCGCATACCTACATCAGTTTTCCTGATCAGGAATCCTCATCCGTTTTCTATCCGTACACAGTGAATTCATACAAATGTGTGTGACAGGCACACACATTTGTATAACTTCCCGTACAAATTTCGGAAAACTGATCAGGATTCCTGATTTGGAAAACTGATGTATGCGGCCGGCCTAAACGTTGTAGTCAAACCAGAATTTTATAAGGCACTAGCGCCACGTTTATTAATTGTTGCGCGTACTTGAACAAAAGTGTTGTGATAAAAACTCTTCTTTTTTTTGTATCAGGCCGCATACGAACTCTATCTGGTGGAGGTGGTCTGACAATATTGTTTGAAGTGAAATTAGAATTTTGATTGCTCAAAATATGGTATATTGCTGAAATAAAATTAATGGAACTTGTCAAGATTGGATTAGATTGGAGTTCAACCCTTTTTAACCGACTTCAAAAAAGATAAGGAGTTTATCAATTCGACGGTTTTTTTTGTGTTTGTTACCGGATTTCTCCGGCAATTGTTGACCGATTTTCAAAATTATTTTTTTGTTCGAAAGGAGATACTTCCGAAATGGTCCCATTTTCTGGATCTGATGATTGGATCCTGGAGAAATCGAGGGCAACCCTCAAATTTAATAGGCCCACAAATCGTTATTTGCAAACATGAAGTAATATAGTATTTGCGTAGCTGAGCTGATGATGGAAGGTACAACTCCTTAACAGTAAGGAGTAGGTATTGACTGAGCTACACGTCCGATTTAAGTCATTCTTGGGTCGTTGGTTCACCCTTTGGGAGTACTGCAAGTTTCATCAAAATCAATTCAGCAGTTTTTGAGATAGGGAATTTTATTAGCTGATTGTGTACATGAGCGATGTTATTACCGGTTGTACGGATAACAAAATTTTAGTGCACATGTCAGAAATTATGTAGGTACCTTTTTGACAAGATTTGGGTTGAATATTTAAACTAAAAAAAGTAAAATAAAAGCTTTTTAAACAAAAAGTTTAAAAAAAAAACCTAAAAAATAACTTTTCTTTCGGAAGTCGGTGGTTTTTTTTCCAATGTCGTTTTTTGCCACCGACTTCCGAAAGAAAGGTTATTTTGTAGGTTTTTTTTTTAAACTTTTTGTTTAAAAAGCTTTTATTTTACTCTTCTTTAGTGGTTGTTTTTGAAGGGTTGACATTATAAAAAAAGCTTTAATTAACAGGTATGTTTTGGTGGTATCTTTAATATTGTATTTTATATAAGTAGGTAATATATTTTGTTTCTGTTCGTTTATATAAAGATGTTTTTTTTGTGTCTTTATTTGTTTTGAAGAATAACAAACTCTCAAAACGCCAGTTAGAATAATGCCTTCTTTTACACAAGTTTCTTAAGGGCACATATCCAGAAAGTTTGCAACGTTGCAAAATAGCTGTCATATATTTACACGTTTTAATTATTATGTCAATGTAAATAAGAAATAAGGCTTTTTATTGCACTAGAAAATTGATATAAAACTGCAATTAAAACACTGAATTTGATGTTGTAACATTTTCAGGTGTATAAAAGGCATTTAGAAAGTTTCCAAATGCTTTTTTTACGTCTAAAATTATGTATTCGGTGTTACGATATTACTTATTGCACTCCCTAATCAATTTTTAAGTGCTATAAATATGGTTCTGTAGTAGCCATATTTCTTGTTTCCATACAGTAACATTATCAAATTAATTTAAACTTGTTAATATTTGACAACTATTTGCGACGTTGCCAAGTTTTAAGACACGCGCTTTTACAACTCGAAAAATATGAGATCAAGGGATGATTCACGCTACAACGTGCCTCGTCCGTGCCCCGTCCGGGACCCGGACGGCGCACGGTCCGGTCCCAGCCCGGTGTAGCGGGAGTCATCCATAACTCGCTATCGAAAAACTGCTACAGGGCGTGAAGCTTGTTTTTCTTTTAAATAAGTCTTCTATTTTTCTCTGTTTAGTTTAAATATTCAACCCAAATTATTGTCAAATATATTATTTCCTTAAATGTGCACTAGAATTTTGTAATCCGTAGTACCGGTATTAACATCGCTCATGTACACAATAAGCTAATAAAATTCCCTATTGCAAAAACTGCTGAACAGATTTTGATGGCAGTATTCCCTAAAAGAATCACACTAATCGGACTAGAAACCTCGGAGTAATCAATGTACCTACATAAATTTAAAAAAAAACCGGCCTAATGGAGACCGTCCTCCTTTTTTTGAAGTCGGTTAAAAAGTACACCACAAAATTCGACCGGGCCCCGGTCGGCGTACGGTCCGGTCGCGGGCCCGGTGTAGGGTGAGTCATCCGTAACTCGCTCTCCAAAAACTGCTACAAGGCGTGAAGCTCGGGTGGTTGTCAAGCGAAATCGAATCGCTGTTTTTTCGATCCATCGATAACACTGAAGACTCATCATTCATTCAGCATTCAAATGGCTCGTGGTGTACGTACTCCTACTTCACATTCGGTCAAAAGTCCCTATTTCAAAAATCAATATATTTGAAGTCGGTCGGAAGTCGAAGACGATAAACGTCTAACTAAAAAAGTACGTACGTGTACCTAATTACAAAATTTGGTTCAGAGGGAACATGTCGTTATAATGATGTTTACCATCGCTAGCTAAGATGATGGTTGCAGTAACGAAGCTATGGCAATTGTGTTAATTATTATTGGTATAACGTTAACAAAAATAACAACCTCTCAAAACGACATTTAGAAAAAGGACTTCTTTTACACAAGTTTCTTAAAGGCGCATAACCAAAAAATTAACGTCGCAAATAGCTGTCATATATTTACATGTTTCAATTATTTTGCCAATGTTACTGATATGTAGATAAGAAACAAGACTCTCTAATGCACTAGAAAATTGATAAAGGAATGCAATTGAAACACTGAATTTGATGTTGTAACATTTTCAGGTGTATAAAAGGCATTTGGAAAGCCTCCAAATGTTTTTTTACGTTTAAAATAATGTATTCGGTGTTATTCAATATTAATTATTGCATTCCTTAATCAATTTTTATGTGAAATATGGCTCTGTAGTAGTCATATTAATTCTTATTTCCATACAGTACCTAACATTACCAAATTAATTAAAACTTGTTACCATTTGACAACTATTTGCGACGTTGCCAACTTTCGGAATACGCGCTCTTAACACTCGAAAAATATGAGATTATAGGATGATTCACACTACACCGTGACACGTCCGTGCACCGGACGTGTCCTGTCCGGGCCGCAAGCATGAATCACTACATACAAAAAGTACACCACAGTATTCGATCGTGCTCCGTCCGGGACCCGGACAGCGCACGGTCTCGGCCCGGTGTAGCGTGGCGTGAGTCATCCGTAACTCGCTCTCTAAAAACTGCTACAAGGCGTGAAGCTTGGTTGGTTGTCAATCGAAAGCGAATCGCTATTTTTTATATCCATCGATAACACTGAAGATGGTAGCATTCGACTGGCTCGTAGTGTCCGTAATGCTACTTCACAGTCGGTCGAAAGTCCCTATTTCGAAAATCAATATATTTGAAGTCGGTCGGAAGTCGAAGAGGATAAACGCCTGGGGGCACATCGCCCACACTTTTTTTCTGTGTTCGTTTGAGATGGGTGATGCGACATGCTGCTCATTTGAAAACTTTAAGGTGCTCATAATATTTTATTTGTTCGTAAACACACAAAAGTGGGTGGTTAGTGGTTACATTGCTTGATAAAATTTATTCCAGTTTGAAAAGGGATTGTACAATACTTTGTTTCCTTCTTCGCTATTTGACATTATTAACTCAAAAAGTACGTAGGTGTACCTAATAATACATGGAAAACTGCACCATTACTGAATCCACCATTTATTGAATAAAATATAATTATCACCTTGGAACTTGAATTTGCCGGTCAAGTCAAATTTAATCACACCGCGCTGACATACGTCACCCTGACTTGTCTCTGCTTGCTCCACTAAGGATATACCACGATGCGTAGGGTAGAGCTTCCAGGTACCGATTCACGTTTAACACTAATTTCAAAATTTGGTTTAGAGGGAACATGTCGTTATAATGATGTTTACCATCGCTAGCTAAGATGATGGTTGCAGTAACGAAGCTAGGGTAATTGCGTCAATTATTATTGGTATAACGTTGACAAAAATAACAACCTCTCAAAACGACATTTAGAAAAAGGACTTCTTTTACACAAGTTTCTTAAGGGCGTATAACCAGAAAATTAGCAACGTCGCAAATAGCTGTCATATATTTACATGTTTTAATTATTTTGCCAATGTTGCTGATATGTAGATAAGAAACAAGGCTCTCCAATGCACTAGAAAATTGATAAAGGAATGTAATTGACTGAACAACACTGAATGTGATATTGTAACAATTTCAGGTGTATAAAAGGCATTAGGAAAGCTTCCAAATGTTTTTTTACGTCTAAAATAATGTATTCGGTATTATTCAATATTATTTATTGCATTCCATAATCAATTTTTAAGTGAAATATGGCTCTGTAGTAGTCTTATTCATTCTTATTTCCATACAGTACCATTATCAAATGAATTAAAACTTGTTAATATTTGACAACTATTTGCGACGTTGCCAACTTTCGGAATACGCGCTCTTAACGCTCGAAAAATATGAGGTTATAGGATGATTCACACTACACCGTGGCAGGTCCGTGCACCGGACGTATCCTGTCCGGGCCGCAAGCATGAATCACTTGATACAAAAGTACACCACAATATTCGACCGTGCACCGTCCGGGACCCGGACAGCGCACGGTCCGGTCTCGGCCCGTTGTAGCGTGGCGTGAGTCATCCGTAACTCGCTCTCTAAAAACTGCTACAAGGCGTGAAGCTTGGTTGGTTGTCAATCGAAATCGAATCGCTATTTTCTCGATCCATCGAAAAAACTGAAGATGGTAGCATTCGACTGGCTCGTAGTGTCCGTGCTGCTACTTCACAGTCGGTCGAAAGTCCCTATTTCGAAAATCAATAAATTTGAAGTCGGTCGGAAGTCGAAGAGGATAAACGTCTGGGGGCACATCGCCCTCAACATTTTTTTTCTGTGTTCGTTTGAGATGGGTGATGCGACATGCGAATAAATGCCGCTGCTCATTTGAAAACTCTAAGGTGCTCATAATATTTTATTCGTTGGTGAACACACAAAAGTGGGTGGTTAGTGTTTACATTGCTTGATTAAATTTAATCCAGTTTGAAAAGGGATTGTACAATACTTTGTTTCCTTCTTCGATATTTGACATCTATGTGTACGAAGTACGATCCTACATCAATTTCTATTGCCATAGTCGCATAGATACCAAAGTCGTAAGGTATCGGAGACTGCCGTTGCTTTGTGAGCGAAGGGATTTTACGACGTCAAGTTCGACGAGGTAACTATAACGTGTTTTAAAAAGATTATCAACTTCTTCCTATTTAGGTACCGTTAGATGAAAATCTATAAAAGACCAGGCAGCCATTCTGTAACCTGCGGCCGTATTACAACGTCTTAAAACCAGGCTTGTTCCGGCGAGTGAAAATGACACAGCTATACAAGTCGTCTAACACCATTTCATTCACTCACTGTAACAAGCCTGGTTTTAAGACATTATAATACGGCCTCTGTAGTATCGTCTACAAAATACTCATGTTATTTATGTACAGTCTACGGAAATAATAATATACCCGTACAAACAAACAAACATAATAAATAAAATAACAGGCAGAATATACAAACAACGTTTTATTAAGTGCCTTAAGAAAATATAAATAGGTAGCTGTGTAGAAAATATTACTAGAGAACGTTCATTGCTTAGATTACGAGCTCTGTTGTCAAGGCAAGGAAAAAAAGAAAACAAAAAATGAGAATATTTGCATAAACTTTCGCCTATTAAACTACGAAGCTTATTTGTGACTTATAATAAAGTTTTTAATTTACTCTTGTATAATAACTGGCTTGTATGTTTTTATTTATTTTTTTAATGAACGTTACTCATATACTTTGCAAACATCTCTTAAATAATAAAATTCTGTTTATAAAAAATCATGGATCATCCTAGCCTAGCCTTTTCCCAACTATATTGGAGTCGGCTTCCAGTCGAATCAGATGTAGCTGAATATCAGTATTTTATATGGAGCGACTGCCTGTTGGACCTCCACAACCCAGTAGCTAGGACGATACCCCATGGTAAGACTGGTAGTCAGCTTCTCTAACATAACGTCTGTCAAAGATCTACAAATGACAGCCGGAACCAACGGCTTTACGTGCTTTTCGAGGCACGGAGGAGACTCGTTATAACAGATGGTCACCCATCCACAAACCAACCTCGGCAAGCGCAGCTTAATCCGGAAGACTCGGCGTGTGCGGCTGTAATTATTTAGTCACGAGCTGCTCGAAAAAATATCATGGACAAACACGATTATTTAAATAAACTTTCCCCACTTGTATGTATTGGATTGGGAAACATTCATACGTTTTGAACTGACACGAAATGTGCCTATCGACTTTTTCTTGTTTTCCCGCAGGAAACTAATTTATCGACAACTTAAAAAGTATGAGAACTGAAAAGTGGAAACATAATTTACCTGCTTTTCATCTCAGAAAAATAAACTGACATTTTTGTAAGGAAATTTCGGGGTCTGGGAGCATATTGCGTAAATCTTGTAATTTTTTTCACCCTATTAGGGCCCCTTCATTATCATCGTATACTTAATAATTCGCTTCCCGGGACCTATTGTTAAGATGCGTTTACGTTTTACTGGAAATCGCAGCCCGCGACAAAAAGTCCACGTCCCAAAAACGTTGGTTTGTTTTACCATGCCACGAATATTTTACGTGTAGAGAGTAAAAATATTCGTGAATCTAGTTCACAAATAAAACTCTGTTAGTTTTGGTACAAAAACCTGTACTATCAAGGGCTATTCCACTCGCGCCTCTCAGCTGTCACAATCTGACGAGGATCTTAAGCGCAACGCAAGCAGAAGGTGGCGCCAGATACGGTGCAGGCGCGATATCTATACTAGTACATCTGCGCTGTATCTGTATCTACCTTACCTTCGCCTCACCGCCTTCTGTCTGCGTTGCGCCTTAAAGGGCCAAAGCTTGCCGGTGTCGTGTTCAAGGTCTACCGTGGAATTTAGTCAGTAAAAATCTGAAATATATATCGTGATCAAATTAAAATGGAAGAAGAATAAAAAAAATCTTGGATTATTTTTAACGGTGCGCAACTACAACCAACCAAGTGTAAAAGTACCTCAACAAGCTTTTTGGAGAGCTTCCTATTAATATTCTTTGCTGGTCTTCACTACAGAATAAATTATGTATTTCACGAGAACGGGTAACAAACCAAGTTTATCCAAGTAAACGTACTTAAGTACGTTGGTAATAACTTAGTGTTGAAACTTCGGCCATCATCTTCCGCGTGATCACTGACTTGGTAAAATTATATTTTTTTATGCTTATTATTAACAGTAATGGTCACCGGCTGCCTCTGGAAAAAGGGTAGCAGAAGTTATTAGTCTTTGTCGGAGCGTCGGACCTCACAACTCGAGCCACCCGGCAACCACGCCTTACTGCCACATCGTACGGCATTTACTCGTTGTCGACAAGAAATCCAAAGGTGGACATGTCCACCGACCAATAAACGGCGTCCGGTCCAGTCATGACCCGCGCAAGTTGGCCAAAGGTTGGCAATGCCGAGTTAACGCAAGGTAAGCATGCGAGCAGCGAGTTGTCGCCGAGTGGTTCACCCGCCGTCCGCGCTTGGTGGGCTTACAATCGATGCGACTGTGACGATTCGGAGTTGATGGTGGAGAGACTCCCTGGGTGGGAGGATATCATTTGATGGCTTTACCACGTGAAAAAAAGGCAGCACTACTGCGCAGCTCCAGCATAACTGAAGACATGCTCTCAAAAAAATAGGCAGCTTCACAGTCACACATCAGTAAGAAGGTAATACATATTACTACAGCATCATCCATACTAACAATGCAATTACCCAGTTTAGATTTACTCATTACCATCTCTACCAGCAGCGTTGCGGTCACGCATTCGACATACTGTGTTCTCTAGTCGCGATTTAGCTGGCAGTCAACCGCTAAGGCGGCCGACAAACGTAGCAACTTTAGTTGGCGTAACTATCAACTTTTATAGCGTTATCATCAGTAATAGTAATTGTGATCCCTCTTTCCTAATCCATATTGTTATCACTGAAGATTCTTTGTTACGAAAATCAGCAACAAAAAAGACATAATTTATATTATGTCTATACCAAACTTAATAAAATAATTAAAAAATGCTATCAGTTTACAGAAACCTCAAACACCTCATCCACTTATAGACGTGATGAAGTGATAATGCCCAATTGCCCACGTACTGGTTATTAGGTTCAAGTCATAATGAACGTCAAGACCAGAGGCAGACACACTCGACCTTCAACCAGCGCAGGCAACAAATGATAGAAAAAGAACCTGTAAAACAGAATTTATACAACTAAAAGTTACTCCAAAAGATAAGCATCGGTGAACTAAAAGTTGCCACGTGTGCTACGCGCCTTAACCACCCAAATGTAATTACACGGAACGGATTACTTCACGATTTAATTACTTAGCACCTGTTTGCCATAGTCGAGAGGATTACACGAGTTTTGGTTGGCGTGAGCTCGTGTTAAACTATATGGAAACAGGTAATTGTTATGCTTTAATAAGTAAGTAGAGAACTAAGATTTTCTTGGGCAAAGACGTGAAATTGTAGTAGTAGAACAAGGACTGCTTGGATATTGAGACTAGTCTATCTAAAATGGCTACTATTACAGAATCTCACGGTTTATTAGATAGGTGCATTGATTTTTAGACCATCTTTTTTTTTGCTTCTTTGTTATCTTCGCCTTAACAGAAGATTAACATAATGTACCGCATACTTGAAGTATTTACGCCGTTTATTGTATGGAAAATGAAAAAGCGTCTCTAGTGTACGAATGAGGAACTATATTTTTCTACAAATTAACCTCAAAATTCTAGTTTAATTTTAAGTCACAAAACACGTAAAAAGACCAGTACCCTCAGCACGAGTTTTCAGTATTTGAGACGTAAAGTAAACTGGAACTTTGACAATTTTCAAGGAAAAAATTGATCCTTCTTCGCATACCAGAGGCGCTGTTTCGTTTTTTCATACAATAAACTCTGTAAATACTGAAAAAATGCTGTAAAGTAAAAGAGTGAAAACTCGTGCTAGGAGTACAGTTTGGGGTGGGAGGTATCATTTGATGATTTTACCACGTAAAAAAAAATAAAAAAAATAAAGGGGTACAGTTTGGGCTTTTGTATTACCTATTCTTTTCAATATTTTGTTAAACTTGTAACTTCATCGTCCTACAATAGGTACCTAGACGAGTTTTGGTAAGACCAATAAGTCCTTGCCAGTGTTCATTATGTCAGGTTTCAGATTAATGAGGGTTTTAATTAAAATATGTTAAAGTATCATGTACGTAGGGTTCTAATTGGAGAAAAGTTTTAGTTACTACAAACGGGTTTGGTCTATTTATTTTGTTTTATAATCGCCCGCGGCCTTACTCCGTCACTATTAATTATCCTCCTTGAAGTTTTAAATAATTAAAACCTATAACCGTTTCAAAGTTCGAAGGTATATTTGTATAGAAATAATTATATTTAGTTTAGCCGTTTAGACAAGTAGAAGAAAAAAAATATTTAAGTAATTTCTAATTTTGTACGTCATAAATGACAAAATATATTGCTGCCCTGATGATGATTTACTCCTGTTTACTGTACTCATCATCATCATCATCATCATATCAGCCATAGGACGTCCACTGTGATGATGATGATGTATACTCATGTTTCACAAAATAAATATACATAATATTTTGTGTATTAAAAAAAAATACAAGAACAGCTTATCCTGATTAAGTTAAAACATGCGAGGCAATGAAAAATAAGACTATAATACCTACTCAAAGATTTTGATTTCGTAGAAGTAGTAAAAGTAAAATTATTAAGTACATAATAAAGTTTTGATGTATATACTCGTATTACTCTCGCTACTACCTACGTACATTACTTAGAAACCTATAACTTTGATGTAGATTTTTTAATAACAAATTATGTGTCTAGTATGAAATTATTGTTGATTAATAATCTTGTAACAATTTGGAACTTCCAAGAAATAGTTGGTAGATATTTATTTCATTACGTACCTACTTTCGGCCTAGGGTAGGTATAAGGAATACCCGGAACATAAAGGGCTATTGAAGGACACCGTGGATTTTAGTCAGTACAAGTCTGACAGTCCCTCCCGCCTTGCCCAGGGTGGGAGGCCTCATTTGATGATTTGACCACGTAAAGTGTAGGTATTCCTTCGATAGGCGACAACCACTCGCGCTCAATTCGTCGAGACGGAATGAGAACCAGTCACCTCCATCTTAGGCGCAACGCAGACAGAAGACGGCGAGGCGCCGCCGATACCCTGCAGGCGCGATATCTCTTTTTACTATAAAATCATTCATCTGCGACGTATCTGTACCTTACCTTGCCTCGCCGCCTTCTGTCTGCGTTGCGCCTTAGGCAGGTGTTTGCCTATGGGAGCCCTATAAGATTACTGACAGCTCTTTGATGCGCGCTTGTTACGAAGCGCAGTCCATCCATGATTTGAAGTCGCATCCATGGCTTTCGGTGGCTGGAATAAATTCCGTTGTCCTGAGTACCTCCAGTGGCGGCTGGGTCGTGAGGTGGACACTGACCTCTCTCGTGCATTCCATCTTCTACAACAGGGTTTCGAGTAAAGATTTGATAAATAAAAAATAATTTAAAAAAACCCCGACACAAAAACCAAGATCCCTTTAAAAAGTAAAAATAATAAAAATACGTCGCGTTGGGGGACTGCTCCAAATTATTGATCATCTCCTGTTTTTTTGCAGTCCCCCAACGCGACGTATTTTTATTATTTTTACTTTTTAAAGGGATCTTGGTTTTTGTGTCGGGGGTTTTTTAAATTTTTAATTTATTTTTTATTTTATACTTTTTATAGGTACATACTTATATTTTTTTTTTTGCTAAGAGTACTCCCGATTAAGTCATATTCCCTAACTCGAGTATATTTGCAGACCCTCGGTTACCTTTCCCCACTTTCACCCCAATAACTTCTAAAATAATTAATTATGTCTAAGAACACTCGCAGGTAAGTCACCTTTCATACAAAAAAAACTAAATTGAAATCGCTTCATCCGTTCGGGCTCTAGGATGCCACAGACAGACAGACAGACAGACACGTCAAACTTATAACACCCCTCTTTTTCCGTCGAGGGTTAAAAAGCTAAAATTATAATGTGGTAAAAGGACAACATTGGTGTCCTCTATTCACCTCGGAAAAATATCACCTGAGTGATATCACCCAGGTAAATTGAAGACACCAAAAGTTGTCCACTTTGTTCACCTCGGAAAAATATCACCTGGGTGAACAAAGGCGACTTATTTTTCGCGATGTAGTGATATTTTTCCGAGGTGAATTGAGGATACTAATATTGTCCAATTTGCCAGTTTATTTACCAGGTGGTATCACCCAGGTAAACAAAGTGGAATAAACCGGTAAAAATGGTCATTACTATGTGATTGGAACAATTTACCAATAATTATCATTCATCAAAGTGGCAAATCAATATTAGTCAATGCTATCATTTATGTGCTGTACTATAACATCGAAACAAAACAAAACCGACATTATAACACGATTTCAATCGAACAACTATTTTATGTTGAAAACAAAACAATTTTGGTTCGCATCCAAATTGAATTACATATCAAAACGCCGACAGAGCTGTCGTTATATTTTTTTATCTGTTTTCAGACATTGATTGATGGGTTCAATCCGGATAAATATCCCTCTTTAACCAATGTAGGTACTTGGAACGATTCGCGAATTATTTTTACAACCTATTTCGGGCCTTAAGCGTATGTTATTTTGGGTGAAAGTATTTTTATTAATGCTTTCAGGAAAGTAATTAAACAGATTCAATTGCGGTTATTTTGAACCCAACTTTCAATAATACTTTACCAAAAATATGTTTAAATATAAAAATGTATTATACTAAATATACAGTTTTGTAGTTTTGACCGACGAAAAAAACATGAAAGGTTTTCAATTCGAGATGTATAAAATAACCAAGCTTAACTTTTCCTAGCGTGGTCCGATTTAAAAAAAAAACTGTTTTTGTTGGAAAGAGTATACCTCAAAGTTGGTCACCCAAAGTTGTGGTTTTTACACAAAGAAAAAACGGAATTTATTTTCAATTTTCCTACGTAGTTTTCAGTTGCGAACCGATTCTGTTGAAATTAAGTTAACATTTAAGGGCTGATTTTTCAAAAGTCAGATAACTCTTAACTGACGAATAAAAGTAGCGGTTTGATATATTTTCGATAGATAAATAACTGCCATTTTTATTCCCCAGATATGAGTTATGTGACTATTGAAAAATCAGCTCTAAATATAGTTCTATGGACACTACAATAGCAGAGATCGGGAGATGATAAAATGATGGCGTACCCCATTATAAATATGACCCACTAAAAGTTTCTTTGAGGAACATGAAAACCAAAAAAATGGTAAATTTTATATTATCCTTTTTATTTATTTATATGAAATACTCGTATTTAGTCATTTTAATTTTATATTTTTACTATTTTGAATATGAGGGCAAAAATATGGGTCTTTTTTAAATATGTATTTCTGACAGATTGAGTTATTTGCGTGGCCTACCCAAATGTCCATTATTTGGTATTGTTCGTTGTATCGTTGAGCTCGTTATGATGTTATGACTTGAGCTCCACGATAACCACATGCTTGCACTGACTAGACAGGTCCACTCAAAACTATGTGCTCTTTCTTCAGACACCTGCATAGTCCTCATATAACCTTTGCTCTCATGCACAAGAGTATGCATATTGGTGAAGAATAACATCGTAAAAAAAAAATGTATGTATTTGTGAAGGCTGTGATATACTCAAAGGTGGCATAATTAACTATGACATTAGGGGGTGACCATATCCTCAGAAAGTCAGTGAATGACCATAAGATTTCTAACACGATATTTAAGCCAAAAAGTTGCCAATATTCATCACTAAGTTGAGACTATACTTTCTTTCACAAATGGTCACACCGCTCGCCTTTCCAATCTCCGTATCTGTGTAATCCTTATGAGCATGCTTCCTTCAAGTAATTTTCCACTTGATCAGTCCACGGACGTTTTTCTTCCTTATTCTGTTTCCCTATCGCAAGTCAAGTGTGATCTTATTGGCCTGCTGAGAATTCTAATAAAAGTAAGATATAATCGACCTTAAGATTAGGGTCCATAGGAAACTTTGGACGTTACAGTTACAAGTTTAATTAATTCCATTTGCACATCAATAAGTTAGAAAATCTATGTGGTACTTGCAATGTTTAAATTTTATGGAAACTGACTGGACGTGATGACAAATATAAAATGTTATCTTAATTTAAGGTTTCGTTTTATTATTTCAAAAATAATTAAATCATAAGTCAAACAATTACAAGAACTGCCCTTAATATTATATTAAAGCCGAAAACAATGTGAGGATTCTGTAAAGCATATGTCGCATCGTGACTGAGTGAGTGGTGCGTGAGGTGCGAAGCATTGGGTCTTCACAATCCGACATTATTTTAGATGAACTTGGGTACTGTGTGTGTACTTGAAAGAAATAAGATTTAAGTTTACACTGATTTTATTTAAAGTAACGATTATTATGTTATAAAAAAAACTACAATAACGGGTTCAATTCATCAAGTTAGTAAAACTAAGTAGCTCTTCTACCTCAGCTGAGACTAAACGGGAGGGGTGAATGGTGCTTGATTTAAATACAACCCTATTACGTGATCTGAATGGTTGATTTTCTTTTGTTTCTTTGTTTTTTGTTTATTGCCTTCGAGATGCAAAGTAATTAAATCAGCAACTGCTTCAGATTAAAATAATGATTCGAGTGTTTTTGAATTTTCTCCGATTCTATTAGCGTTCGTTGCCAGTTATTAAGTTTGGTATTACTTTTGTGTCTGAACTTAGAAAATGGATTCACTCATTTTGTTTTTTAAAGGATCTATAATTTGTATTTAATTAGACTTTTTTTATGTACCATTGAATTTACTCGTCAAAAAAACCAGTGCTGGTTCAACGCCTCTAATGGCAGTTCTATGTAAATCAATGCACTATTATTTGAGCACTATATTGAATGTTTTATATGGTCTGATACTGTTACCGCCAGCATGTGGGCATGCGGACAGCGAGTAAAGGGCAACTCGCTGTCCGACCATGGACCATGCCCGGGTCGACGGCGCGTCGTGTTCCACGCGCGCCTCAAAGAGCTGCCATTAGGTCGTCAGTTTCGCCTCGCATATCTTCTGCGATGTCCGCCGCGATACTTTGTCCACATTCACTTTGGCATAATTTTGTTTGATTTAGGATCTATCTATCTAAAATATAAAATGTATGCTAAGCTCATAACTCGAAAACAGCTGGACCGATTCGGATAATTCTTTTTTTATTGTGTTTTAAACCATCGGGACCGGGTTTTAGAGGACTACTACCGGTTCGAAGTCGGGACGGGCCGTTAGTAAATAAATAAACCGAAATCCCCGTTTCAATAAGAAAGCGTTAGTTATTCATTGAAATATTTAATGGGGAAAATGTTCGAAGTAAAAGTCTGTTATTATCAGCCGTTTTCAATTACAACCCTCTCAGAAACTTCGTTATTTAGACCTTTATAAGGTTGTTACTCGTAATGGGCGAAGCGGGAAAGATTGATAATATGTTTTTCACTGGCGGGTAATTGGTGTTCGTTTTATTGGATTCTGCAAACCATTATTCGCATTAGCGAGTTATTCTTAACCCTAGAGTACTAATCATCGCCTGAGAGGCCGCCCGTGGTCGGTTTTTTCTGAATATTTTGAAATTGCGGGGACGTGTCGCGCCCTGCTTTCGCGCCAACTCAGTGTAGCCCACGACGCGGCGGGGAGAGCTTTCGCGCTCGGCGGGGATTCTGCGTTCCCGAGATATTGCCTACAAGATCGCCTGGGAGGCGATCATTGACTGAGTTCGACTTAGTCTGCAGTAAGCTATGTGATGATTAGACTAGTTTTTTGTTATGTTTTTCATACTTTATATATTATATTGTAGTTTTTATACCAAAACAGTGGTCCAATGTCAACATTTAAAAAAAAATATAATATCCCTTAAGGCTGTGTTAGAAAGTTAAGTATTATGTGTAAGGCTGATTTTAAGACAAATAAGAGTTTCTCGGATATATATTTTTTTGCATTTCATAAAGGCAGAGGTATGCCTGTTATTTGTTATAAATTTTGTTACATTTTAATAAAAGTTTAGTACTTAAATTTTGCTTTATTTATAAAGTAGCCTCCCAGGCGATAATTAGTATTAAGCAGTAATAAATTTATATTAGTACTCTAGGGTTAAAAGAGTGATTTTTGGCGCCCAACGTGGGACTAAAATCTAAAATCTCTTTGCAATGTTTAAACTTGTATTTTACATAGGTACAATATTAAAATGTACAGTTAAATAAAATATATATTGAAATGAAAAAATATGCAGGTGAATTGAACTAAATTAACGGGAACTTCATAAAAACACATGACATTAAAATTTAGTGCAAGATAAATAGGTAGGGCTATATTTGTGAAATATTCTGCACTAGCCGTTTCCCGTAGTGTCAGCACTGCTGTTCGGCTCCTATTAGTTGTATTGTGATCTTATATAGCCCATAGTCTTCCTGGACAATTGGGCTATCCAACAAAAAAAGAATATTGTAATTCGAACCCAAAGTTCATGAGATCGACACGTTCAACCAAACACACTCTTCAGCTTTATAATGTTGATTGTAGATAACAACATGTTTATTAGCACATGTGCTAATTAACCGCCTTCAAAAAAAAAACACAAAAAGGGTAAAATAACCTACAAAATAACTTTTCTTTCGGAAGTCGGTGGCTTTGTTTTATTATTTCGATGTCTTTTTGCCACCGACTTCCGAAAGAAAACTTATTTTGTAGGTTATTTTACCCTTTTTTGTGGTTTTTTTTTGAAGGCGGTTAAATTTTTTTTGAAAAAAGTTTTTTATTTTACTCTTTTTAGTTTTAATATTCAACCCAAATTCTTGGCAAATACATCATTTTCTTACATGTGCACTAGAATTTTGTAATCCGTAGCATCGGTATCAACATCGCCCATGTTGTGTACATAAAAGAAAGTTCCAATAAAATTCCCTATCTCAAAAAATGCTGAACAGATTCGATGAAACTTGCAATATTCCCTAAGGTGAACGATCCCTAGTACAACAAAAAAACAATTTTGAAAATCGGTCCACAATTGGCGAAGTAATCGCGTAACAAACACGCAAAAAGTAAAGATCATCATGTCATCCAAGTAGGCGAAATTTAATAAAAATGCTCACAAAATAAAAAGTACTGAACCAAATTTGATGAAATTGGACCACACTGCAAGTATCCTGCATCTAACAAAAAAAGAATCACACTAATCGGACTAGAAACCTCGGAGTAATCGATGTACATACATAAAAAAAAAAAAAAAAAAAAAAAACATACCGACCGAATTGAGAACCTCCTCCTTTTTTTGAAGTCGGTTAAAAACGACACAACATACATAAACTCTAATAGTGACTGTGTGCCTCACAGTTGTGCCAAACAGTACACTTAGCACGAGTTTTCACTCTTTTACTTTACAGCGTCTTTCCAGTATTTAGTGTTTCTTGTATGAAAAAATGGAACAGCACCTCTGGTGTCCGAAGAAAGAACTAATTTTTTCCTTGAAAATTACAATTTCAAATTGTCAAATTTCCAGTTTACTTTACGTCTGAAACAATGAAAACTCGTGCTAAGGGTACTGTACCCTTAGCACGAGTTTGTTGTCAGTATTTGAGACGTAAATTAAACTGGAACTTTGACAATTTTCAAGGAAAAAATTAGATCCTTCTTCGCACACCAGAAGCGCTGTTCAATTTTTTCATACAAGAAACGCTGTAAATACTGTAAAGTAAAATAGTGAAAACTCGTGCTAGGGGTACAGAACTTAAATTAACAGAATTTAGATCATAATAGTTAAAGTAACAATACACGACAATATCAGAACTCAAAATTGAATGAATGAACTAAATCTACCAAAACAGGCTACAGTGTTTCGTCTCCCATCAATAACAACATCATTCCGCCATCAGCTTATAACTTCAGCATAATAATAGGATTCGATCGCAGTTGTTCAACAATGTTTAGGTTCGAACACAGTTGATCCAACCGGAAAATCCTTTTCAACCGTCATGTACTTCTAACTAATTGAAATATAAAGTATCTTTCGACAATATTCAGGATTTATTTGATCTTAATCTCTATTTTGTTCTCTTCAATACGGTACGAAGATTTCGTAACGGGTACTAATAAATAAATGATTAATTAACAATTATTTTAGTATTTTTTATCTGGCTCTCGGGGTTTTCGATGCACATTTTTTATACTGTTAAGGTGATAAGGGAGAATACGGACTGCCTGATGAAAAGCATGCAGTCGAGACAGAATTGGAAGCAGTCAACTCCAGCCGTGGGAGAAGGCAGCTTGCACCTCACGATCCTGCCGCCGCTAGAGACGTCCAGGGCAGCGGACGTCATGAAGCGATTTACCGTACTGAGGGCCAAAGTCTGCCGGGGTCGCGAGACTGTCGCATCTTGTAACTGTGACCGTGGAACCGTGCATTTTAATCAGTACGAGTCTGACAGTCCTTCCCGCTATGGGTGGGAGGACTCATTTGATCAATATAACGGTACTACGCCAGTCAGGTCGGACCACGACAAAAAACCGTTATCCCTCGATTTCAGGACAGCAAAATTAAACGAAGAAGTCACGACCTAATTCCTTAACGTTTCGCCGTTAACTTGGCACAGTTACAACTTAGCGCTACAATGCTAACCAGTACAATTAACTGGTAAGCTTACTGAATACGGACGGTTTTTGCAAATCTGGGATTACACTCTTTAAGTTTTGTTTTTCTTTTCCTTCTAAAGATGGTGAGGTTAAGTCCATATACCAGAGGTTCATCCTTGGCAATTGCATCTCAAGATATCCATAGCCGTGCGGGCATGCGCACGGTGAGTAATGAGTGACTCGCCGTCTAATCATGGACCATGCCCTGGTCGACGGCGCGTCGTGTTCCACGAGCTGTCAGCAATCTGATGAGGCCCCACTTACAAAAACCGTTTTCCCTTTTCTGAGACCTCGAAACAAAATTATCGACCCTATTTTGTGAACTTGAAAATTTTTGGGTCTTGTTATCCAAACATATTATTTTTTATTTTTATAGACCAAGAAAAAATGGCACCAAGTCTTTTCAAGTCGAACCGTTCTCAAACTTCTGAGATAAGTTTGCAAAGACTTCTTAAACTCCTAAGAATGGTTCTGTGTACCGAAAACTAAGCTAATGGATGTTCTAAAATCTTTTCAAAGACCCGAGGAGTACATCTATTTGTTAAAACCGATTGGTTGTCACTTTGAATTAACTCGTTCTATTAAGAACTGACACCTCTCTGACGGATTTAATAAAAGGTTTTCAAATGGCGAGGTTTAGAAATGGAAAATTTTATTAACTAACGCTTTTCGGTTTACTTACTATTCAAAATTGGAACTTAAAATATTTATTTATTTATAAATATTTATTTATTTATTTCTAGAAAACGTAAGAAAAGAAAAACACAAGAATTAAACAAGCTTATTACATTAATACGTCCAGTACTCTTAGCACGAGTTTTCAGTATTTGAGACGTAAAGTAAACTTGAACTTTGACACTTTCAAATTGACAATTTTCAAGGAAAAAATTTGTTCCTACAAGAAACGCTGTAAATACTGTAAAGTAAAAGAGTGAAAATTCGTGCTAAGGGTACTGATCTATCTACGTACGGCGTTGGACATCGCATGACGATCTCCGGCCACCGTAAGCGCGGGCATGCGGGCGGAGAGTAAAGGGCTGCTCGCTGTCCGACAATGGACCATGCCCGGGTCGACGGCGCATCGTGTTCCACGCGCGCCTCAAAGAGCGTCAGCATAATGACGAGGCCGGTCTCGCAGGGCTAAATCCTGCCGGGGTCGAGGGACTTATACCATCACCGTGACCCCGGAAAATAAAGGGCTATTGAAGGACACCGTGGATTTTAGTTAGTACAAGTCTGACAGTGATTTTACCAAGATAAAAAAAATATATATATCCGTAGCGCTACACAAAGCTACGTAACTCGTAGCTCGTAGGCAGTGCTACGCAATGCTACGCTGTCTGTTGTGTTGAATGGAGACGTGTAGCAAAAAAAAAATAACCTACTTTTCTATTTCCATATATAACTTCTAGTGTTATTTTAACGTAAAACATTTCAATTAAATACACAAACAATTTCCTCATCTGGTTTATCTCAGAACACGATCATATAATAGAAAGTTAACACTGAAATACGCCAAAAAACTTTTACATATATTTCAAGAGGTGTGGAGTTGTTTGTTGTACGCTCCGTACGCCCTCTGGAGGATTTCAACTGGAACTTATTGGGTTCAACTTATTTGATAACCTTATCCTAAGGGATTTTACTGTATGGAAATATTAGATACAATTTGATTTATGTTTATTCTTCTCCATTAGGTTTTGTGGTATTGTTTGTGGATTTCTTTGTATTTGTTGTGAATAAGTTGTGAAGAGACAATCTTTTTTTTTATTTTTGTGACATAGAGGTCAGCCATTTTTAGCTCGGCGAATTTAACTAAAAAACTTGAAATATCAAAGCTTACAAATTATTACAACGATTATTATGTTTAACGAGCATATTGATGGTGCAAGATTGGTATGTACACACTTATTGATTGACGAAAGAGACTACGATCACGCTATCCAGATTTGTCGCATTTAGTATCGGAGACTTGCATCGCCTAGTGTACGAAGGGACTAAGTTTGCATGCTGTATCGAGTTTGGATACCTTTTGTTTTAAGTGCGAAAGTCATCTAATAACTCCTTGGGTGGAGTGGGAGGCCTGTCAGAGTCATACTGACTAAAATCAACCGTATTCCTCCAATAACCCTCTACGTTCCACTTGGATAGTTCCTCACCTTTTTACTTGTGTTATAATATCGAAAATCAATAAAGCTCGTTTTCACTGGAAAAATCGAAATGACGTCATCAATGAGACTTCAGTACCCTTAGCACGAGTTTTCAGTATTTAACACGTAAAGTAAACTGGAACATTGACAATTTCAAATTGACAATTTTCAAGGAAAAAATTAGTTCCTTGTTCGCAAACCAGAGGCGCTGTTCCATTTTTTCACACAAGAAACGCTGTAAATACTGGAAAGACTCTGTAATGTTAAAAAGTGAAAACTCGTGCTAGGGGTACTGAACGAAACAGAAATGACGTGCTGTTCCCAATCGCCCATTATCGTGGTCCAACAATTTCTGCTGAACGCATTAACATGTCATTTATGCGGCATCGTCTAGTGGAAGAGGATTACAGTTTAAATTACCACAGAATTTGGTAGTCTTCTCCCAGTTCTCTTTGTTGCCCGTTAATTTGGCAACAAGTTGTCGGAAATTACATTATGCTGGATTGACTTTGAGGATGATGTTGAGCTCATTTTTAAAGTAATATACAAGTAATAATAATATTCCACAACTATCACACAACGCCATCTAGCCCCAAGCTAAGCAGAGCTTGTGTTATGGGTACTAGAGAACTGATGAACATATTTATATATTTCTAAATACACACATATTTTACATAAATTACACCCAGACACAGAACAAATGATCGTGCTTATCACTCAAACATTTGTCCGGGGTGGGAATCGAACCCACGACCCCCGGCGTGGCAGTCAGGGTCACTAACCACTAGACCAAGCCAGTCAAGTGGGAAAAGTTTGTTAATGCTTGGGTGAGTATTCCGTCGTTGAGACGGAATACTCACCCAAACAGATCACTTAAAGGTTTTAAACACAATCAGCATGTTATGTTCATTTAAAAAGGGTCATAATTCACCACGTCAACAAAATATGGGCTGATACCTCAATGTTTATTCGACTGTAAAAACGAAAATACTTTTGCCAACCTCCTAAACGGATTAACAGAAATTGAAAGAATTAATATAAAATACAAAATTCTTTCGAAAACAAATATCCGGTAAGGTAAGTCCTCATCCGTAATGGAATGAGACAAATTTCTTAGATCTGTGGAAAGCAATACGAATATTAGAAAATCCCCATACGGCGATACTGTGGGGCCATAAAAAACGCGGATTTATTCCTCCTGTGTTATAATTTTTCGCAAATTTTTAGAATAAAGCGAGAAAACTATTTTGTTGCTAGAAATTCGAAATAAGAGTTTTTGATTTAAAATGCAGTAAACAAAGGAATGCAGTTTTGTTCAAATTATTTTTCTCATCTTTATCTTGCCTTTACAGCCAGAAACGTTCTAGAGAATTGGTATTATGTCATTTTTAGATATTTAAGTTTGTAACAAACCTTATTATGGAACCACTGGCACCATTTATTTACCAACCAGAGCACTACGCGTGGTCTCCATTGATTCATACAGAAGGTTCCACCGTTCACTACTAGATGGCGTTGCGCTGATGACGCGTTTTTGTAAATCGCGGTGTTAAGATTCTCCGAGGCTTAATGACCCTCGCTGGGTCAATAAATTTCTTTACTTTGTTATCTTTTATCGCTCAAATCTTTCTATTTCTCGTAGTCATGGTATAAAGTATCGTTTGCAACTCTTGAATAAAACGGATTTAAATCGAGGGCCTGAATCACTCGCGTCGCTCTGGATTTAAATACTTGAATCATCCTTCGCTTGCTCTTGATTCATATAATGGCCCTCACTTTAAATCCGCTCTTTATTCACTAGTTGCAAAATATACTATTAGTTCACTGTTATTCGCAGCGCATTTTGGAGTCTCGTCCTACTTGGAAAGATTATCAGGGACACCTCGGATAGCTGTTGCTCTATTATATCCGTAAGGAGTTTTTGGATAGAGGGTCCTTATTTCCCGACCCTCGTTCTAAGGTCTTGGTCGGTGGAACTATCCCTGTTTACATCCAAAACCTCATCACCTCATCATCTCATCACCTGTAACTGTGTTCGCTGAAATACATTCCTGAAAACTTCGTGTGTGATTCCTTCGAGTGTGATACCCCTAACTGGCTATCTACAACCTCTTACAAGTTTATTTTTACTTTTTTTTTTGGTTTATTCTAAATAAAATACCTTACACTGAGACAGTACTATTTTTACAATCAATTAGCTTAGTAAATACTTTCCATCAGATGGTTGCGATGCTATTCTAATTCTCTTTATATCATTTTTTACTTTTCACGACACTATGATTTTCTAATGCGTTAGAGGTAAGTTTAAAAAACTATAAACTCACATACACAAACACCAATTTAAATTAACAATTACTTGTAAGACTAAGAATATTTGCGCAAGAATTTATAATCCACCATTACACGATTCCCGCCAACTTAAAAGCCTTAAACTCAAGATATTATTTCTGGATTCGTTCGGAAACATACTTAACAGATTTGAAAACTTTATCTGTATTTGCTTTAAGACATTGAATTATTCGAGCATTTTTAAATGGCGTTAGATATTTACCTTCCTATATTTTGTTTCTGTAATGCCTGAATAAGCTAAGACTATTTTCATTTTGAATTTATTTGCCGGATTTAGAAAGTTTTCATTGAGTATTTCCACAGTACTTAAAGGTATTATCTTTATAAAGCGTAAATTAGTAGCTAAGTAAATGTTGTATGTTCATTTTGGTTCTATTCTGTTTATTTTACTAGAGCTCATTTTGCATGGTCGCATACGTATTTGTTCAAGAAGATAGGTTCCAGTATTAGAGTTAAAAAAAAATAGTAGATTTTACAACAAGTGCACAAAATAAACCATTTTTATCCGAGACTTTTAGAACAGCCAAGCATATATCTATCATCTCATCTATATCACAAATTCTACAAATACATTTGACTGATTTGTAGAATTTGTGAAGTTAGGGTTGCTAGAGTTAGGCCGTGTAGATTCAGAAGCTTGGTTCTACATGAGATCTGATATTTTTTTTGTAGGACAAATCTTAGTGCTCGTTTTGGCAACAGTTTACATGAAATGTTTTTGGTGGGATTTCAGTTTTTTTTTTGTAATTTGCTAGCAGTTAGTTTAGTTTTTTGATTTTTATTTTTTGATTGTTGAGTTTCGATTTTTGATTTTCGATGTTAGGTACATTTTTGATTTTGATTTTGTATGCTTAATAAGTCTATTATTGGCATCATATCTCGTGAATATGAACTATCTGGTACATTGGAAACCAACTCTATGAGGATTTAAAAAAACGACGAAGCACTTCGAGAAAAGGTAGGTAGTGCCCTTACGCTTCGCTTGGCTCGTCTTGGCGGGGAGCGCTGCCGTGCCCCCAGATATTATATAATAACAAATTCTATCTTTGAACTTCTTATTGCATTTGGCTGTATGGCTCATTTTCTTTGCCTTAATATAATACATTTATGAGTAGATACGTTAATGCTCTTGTGCACAAAATTCGATTTTGTGCAGCCTATACCCTGCACAAAGAAGCACTTTCAGAGCAAGAGAAGTGAAAAAGAATTTATACTACACCTGCTTAGAAAGTACCTTGATATTTTATCAAATTTACGGTAGAAAGCACGTCATTGCATATCAAACAAATATGCGGGGAGAAAACGCATCTGAGCGGAAGAGAAAAGTGTATAGAAATCCATTTCTTATGTGGTTTTTCTTTTTTAATTTTGAGTAAGACTTAAGCCAATAAGTTTTTACAGTGAGTTTTTATCTCCAATTTCGCAAAATGACACTGGCCGCTATCTGTGTGTTGGATGGTGTCGGGCTGGCAGTGCGACCTTGCGGCGGCAGGATAAACAATTTGAAAAAAAAAACATGTGAAAATTGCAGACGCCATTTGTGTATTGATTCAGTTTTCGTAGAAAGTAAAATAAAACTATCAAACTGATAAGTACTGATGATGAAGATTTTTTAACTCCGCCGCAATTGGAGGAAACAGCAAAAATACTGATTGATAACCTTTTACCACAGAAATCAATTAATTTATTTTCCTCGTAGGTGTAGTATAAAGCACTATGTATCACTCGAGAGAAAGTGCGATTCCCGATCTCGGGTATTTTAAAGCCCTCGCCTACGGCTCGGGCCAAACGACACCCTCGACGGTAATCGGTCACTTTCTCCTCTCGGTAAACAATGTACTATTTCAGACATATCATGTTATTAAAGCAAAAAAGAGTCGAATTGAAGGACACCGCGGGTTTTAGTAAGTACGAGTTTGATAGTCCCTCCCGTGCCGCTCTGGGTGAGAGGACTCATTTGATGATTTTACCACGACAAAAAAAACGCAACAATTGACCTTAAAATACCTTAAAAAACGAACGTTTTAAAAAACTTTGAGTGTCCTTGAAACGGGTTGTTGTAAGTTCACCACAAAAATAATTCCCCAAAAAGCTTTGATCCTGTTCTCCTAGTACTTTCTGTTCAGATTCCACATTGTGTCCTCGTTTTGGTTAGTTTAGTGCTGGATTTAATTATTTAATTGTTCTGCTACCTGCACTGAAAAAAGAAATGGAGCGAATTTATAATTTTCAAAAATAAAATGGCGAACTTATACCTATTTTTTTTCCGAGGATAATTTGTTTTTTGGTGAACTTACAGCAACCCCAAAACCAGTAATATTTAATGATCTTCATTATTCTCTCATTATTATTATATTCTGACTATCGCCATTATTATTGTATTCTCGTCGGTGTAAGGTCCCGCACTTGTATCTTTAGGTGTACAATAAAAATAGATGAACCCTTTATACGGGCCTTGTAATTTGTTTTAAGCAAAGTGCTTTCGTCGCACATTGCTGTGAGGAGTTTTTGGATGTAGAACTACTGGAAATGACAGTTGCCAAAAAAGCAATCGGTGACACTCGTCCTCATCAAAGGAAAGAGTCAACCTCCCCAGTCTGATATGGTTACTAGGGTGGGTCATCAACAACGTCTGCTTCTTCCTTGAATACTTTGACCCGGGGGGATGGTCGGGCGTCTTCGACTACCTTCGGCTGACATCGGGCAGCGCCTGGACAAGATTGTTTTTCCATGGGTAAACTTTTAAATTTCGCTATGCGAGATGTATTTTTTTTACAGGTCGTCACAATAGTGGAAGGTTAATGTATAATAGTTCATAAAATTTGACAAATTAGGATAGGTTGACCTCATGGCGTCTACACACCTACACACATCCAAAAAAGTTTGCGATCATGCGAATAATCGTTTTTTTTTTGTTACGATAAGGTATTTATAAGGTTATATTGTTAAGGTATTATCCTTGTCTATAAAGAAAACACACAACAAATATTTTTTCTTGTAAAAATTTCAAAATAAACACAGCCTAACACAAACATTTTTTGATGTGTGTACAATACACACCTTTGATTACAATACTAAAGCAAGACGATCAATCAATTCTTAATACAGATAACTATCTCTTCCAGTCTTAGTACCTCCCAACTTGTCCCTACTCCATACATAAGTACCAGGGCACGTGGTTAGCGTTACGCGGTACCAAACTTTTGGTGTTCAGCCACGCTACATTTTAGCTTAATTACATTCTCACTGCGTATACTTATATACCTGCCTAGTACTAATTGTACATAGGGTAACAGGGTATTTATTACAGATTACTTTGGTTAGTTCTAGTTTGTTAAAAAAGTTTGAATTAAGTTTAGTTTTTGTTCTGTAATTGTATTTTTTTTTTCACTTTTTCTTTACCTACGAGTGTTTTTACCGGATAACAGTGTAGAGGAGCTGTTTTTTGCTGTTGTTTTTTTTTTTTTTTTTTTTTTTAAATCAGTATTATTATAATTATTATAGCGCAGGTCGCATGGCTCGTCACGCTAGCATCAACGACATTATTCGTCGAGCTTTTGCCTCCGCCGGCGTACCAGCGGTTTTAGAACCAAATGGCTTGGTACGTGACGATGGGAAAAGACCAGACGGTATGACGTTGGTGCCTTGGAAGATGGGTAGGCCTCTGGTATGGGACGCTACTTGTGTCGATACCCTTGCGCCATCCAACGTTGCAAGCACGGCGGGCTGTGCTGGCGCTGCTGCTGCGGCTGAGAACCTCAAACGGCGCAAATACTGTAACCTTAATGGTTGCTACAGTTTTGAGCCGTTTGGGGTCGAAACGCTCGGGTCATGGGGTCCGAGTGCGCGTCTCTTTTTTAACCCCCGACGGAAAAAGAGGGGTGTTATAAGTTTGACGTGTCTGTCTGTCTGTCTGTGGCATCATAGAGCCAGAACGGATGAAGCGATTTCAATTTAGTTTTTTTTTTTGTATGAAAGGTGACTTACCTGCGAGTGTTCTTGGACATGATTGATGAAAATCGGTTGAGCCGTTTAGAAGTTATGGGGATGAAAGTGGGGAAAGGTAACCGAGGGTCTGCAAATATACTCGAGTTGGGTATCAAATGAAAGCGTACTGAAAGGGAATATTGATGACTTAATTGGGAGTACTCTTAGCAACAAAAAAATATATAAGTATGTACCTATAAAAAGTATAAAATAAATTTAAAATTTAAAAAACCCCCGACACAAAAACCAAGTTCCCTTTAAAAAGTAAAAAATAAAAAAAAATACGTCGCGTTGGGGGACTGCTCCAAATTATTCATCATCTCCTGTTTTTTGCAGTCCCCCAACGCGACGTATTTTTTTTTTAATTAAGGAAATTTCTCGCCGACTGATCGACAGTTCACGTGACCAGAGGGCTGGTTCCTTTTTTGGTCAAAGAATAAGCATTGCCATCCAACGTGGCAATGCTGCCAGTCTTCTGGGCACGTTTCCGGATGACAGCGATGCGGAGGAGTACTTTGACGCCTAAGTGTTTTTGTGTTTTTTGTTTTTGTTAAATTAGGTTTTATTTCTTTTTATTTTAGTTTAGTTGTGTATGTTTAGTTTTATTTATTTTTATTTTTATATTTCTAGTTTTAGTTACCTATTCTATTTAACATTTATAATTTAAATAAACCAAGTTTATGTAGATAGTTAATATAAAACACTATTGGTTTATGTCTTCTTTTTCGGCATTTAGGGTCTCGGTAGTTGGTATAATACATTCAATAGTAGTTTTGTACGAGTAAAACTGTTTTTCAGATTTAGTCTGAAAAACAGTTTTACTCGTACAAAACTACTACATATAATATTTTTTTTCTGTTTCACTTCATTCATAATTCCAATTTTCATATGACATATATCTACTATGTAATAATTATAAATAAACTGCTATAATAAATAAACCTGTAGCTCATTCCAAATAAATATTCCCATTCATTGCTAATAACGACAGACTAGACTTGCCTTTCAAATCTCCTTTTTCGAGTGCCTATTAAGACCGACTTAGCCTACATTAAAACCAGCAACATTTGAGCGCTCAATTAAACAACTAAGCAAAGAGAAACAGACTAAATAAAGCAACAAAGTTCAGAAACTCTGTGACGAGATTCAAATCTATGAATGCTAATTGCGAACGATAAACTACACGACCACATCATCCATAACTAAATTACGTCCAAACCAGGGGTAGTAAATCATGAGCACGTTTCAAATTAATTCACTAGTGTACCTGGAGTGCGATTCACTAAGGCAAAACATCTTTACAACCAAGAAATCATCGTTGAAACATCTGATGAAAACCAATCGGTATTCTTTAGTTAAAACTGCGCGGTCGTAGCGCCACAACGATGTCGACGGCGCGACAAAGAACTAAAATATGGTTCCGAATGTATGAAAAACGGTATTCAGAAACACAAAACATCCTCGCCTTCATCGACAACGGCGCCTTCGCCTTCGATTTTAACTGTCAAAGCGTAAAGCTTGTAAATTGTAGATGTTTCCTTGGTTGTAGACAATTAAAATGTGAGTAAAACAAGTTATTTTTTAAATTATAAATGTTTAGTATTGTTTTGTTTACCGTACTTTAATTCCTGAAACGTTTATGCCTATTTTTAATGTTTTAGATGGCAGTTCATCTTTCCTGTATGATTTTTTTGTTGGAAGAAGCTAAGCGTCGAGATAATATAGAAAAAAGACGTCAGGCACGTCTGATACGTAATATGGATCTTCTTACTACTGATATATACTATATTAAGGTATTCAGGTTGACTGAAGAGCTAATTAAACAATTGGAAGAAGATATTTCACCATTCTTAGCAAAGACGAAACGTCAAGGAGGAATTTGCAACCGAACCAAGGTATTACCACAGATTACAAGGTATTACCTACTACTAAATCAATAATAAGTCACTATACATTATAGTATTTATGTATACTTACGTCATCCATTTCATCCTTTTATCTTATTTATCATCCTTTTATTAATAAAATATATTACTTGATTATTTTGTTGTGACACTTTTGTCAAATATGAAACTGTCAGTTACTTTTTATTTTTCTGTCCGGCTTAGTCTATGACCTATGTTATAGTTTCTTGTTTATGATGTTGCTTTTGCTTTATATAATTAAATTATTTTATCTTATTGATTTCACAGAAACATTGTATTTTCTATTTTTATAATTATTATGTTTGTAATAACTTAAATCTAAATTTTACATTATGTAAACGCACGCAGACCTCCTTGGTCTGATATGTCCAAACCTTTGATGAAACTAATATTTGAAAATAGAAAAGAAGAAATTACGAAAACAATCTGACGGATATAAAAGCGGAGGCTGTCAGAGGAATTGGTTTCTCTATCTTGGACTATTGTATTGAGAACATGGGTTCTCTCCATCTCGGATTGTTGAATGGTCAACAGCTTGGACTCGATCTCAGACTTCTATACAACCCTCTAAGTCACTCAACTGAGGGATCTCCTCTTACCCTCTGAGTCACTCCTGTGAGGTCACTCTTGGAATCTATCCTACTGAGGTCACTCTTGGTGCCTCTCCTACTGAGGTCACTCCTGGAACCTCTCCTGCTGCGGTCACTCCGGGGACCTCTCCATCTGCGGTCACTCCTGGGACTTCTCCTACTGAGGTCACTCCTGAGACCTCTCCTACTGAGGACACTACTGAGGTCCACTTCCTGAGGCCTAACCTGCTGAGGCTACTTCTAAAGCCTAACCTTCAGTGTGTGTTAAACGTTGAACTGTGTACTACGGTGAACTGTGAAGTGCTGAACTGTGTTTTATATTATCCAACTTGTATTTTATATTCTAGAATAAATTGTACTATCCTAATAAAGAATATTGTTACAGATTGGCGCCCAACTGGCTAACCCAGCCCTCCCTAAATTCTAAAAAACACTTCCCCATGTGAATATATTTGGCTTACTTATTATTCATCTTTCATCCACTTATTTATTTATTTATTTACTTATACTACTCCTACACCCCCTCACACATTCCATTATCGTAAGATAATCGGCACCCTTTCGGCCTCTTGGGAGTGTTAACCCACTTGTGGGCACAACCAAGGTTGGAGATTGGTTACTCTCGGACGTCTATTGGACAATATCCCGTAGTCGTTCATACCTACTTACTTAACACTTAACAATAACATTGAAATACTACATCCCTCAGACTTGCACACCACAACGTTTACCCCTCGGGTATTCGTACTCAACGGCCGCTTGGTGTGTTAATCCATTCGTGGACACTCCCAAGTTGGTTGTTGAGACACTTTACGACTGAAACAGGAGAGTATCCTGTGGACGTTTTTTCATACCTATTCATCTACATTACTCCTTTTACAAATATCTATTTCTATATACTTATTATTTAAATCATACATATCATACTATATTCATTTATCGTGGGCTCTTGAAAAGATTTTTCTGATTTATTAATATAAACATTGGTTGCTAGGCAACAGGATCATAGAGTTCCTATTGTTTTGACTATTTGGTATGGATCTTTTTGCTATGGCAAAATTAAGTACTAATTGACTCTCGCTTTAAAAACTCTTTGGAGTCCTCACTATACTCGTGCGCTTTATAAAATCTCCTCTTCGCTCCTTTAGAGTCCTCTTTTAAGCTATCATGGATAGAATTATTTTATTTGATCTTTTAAATAAAGCTGAGCTTGAATACGAAATAAAAATAAGGCTAGAAGAACCAAAAGAGACTGTAATTCAACTAAAAAAACAAATTCTTCAAATCGCACCTAACACTCCGTCTGTAGAAATTTTGGATTCAATTTTTGAAGTGAAAATTGATTTGGACGAACTTTACAATACTCTTAATTATATTGAAACAAAAATATTTTCTTTGGAACAGGGTGATCAAAGACTAAATAAAAAAATTAAATCTTATATTAACCACGTATATTTTAGACTTCAGAGAATTGATATTGACTCTGATACCTCGGAGGTAAATCGTTTTTCTCAAACGAAAGAAAGATTTCTTCACTTAGAATCAAAATTTAATTCATTAACTATTCCAAATATTAACCCTCAACCGAATTCGCCCTTCCTCGACTCCTAATAGCCCAAATGACACAATGTTTCATACAATGCTTCCTGACATTCAACAAAATTCATCTCAACCTCTAAATTCTGTTCCTAATAATTCCCTTAACGATTTAAAACGAATAAAATACGATGGAAACTCGTGTCCGCGTTCCTTTATTCAGAAAATACAGGAATTCAGTATTTCTAGAAATATTTCTCGGGACAAACTACTTGATCATGCGTTTGAACTGTTAACAGATAACGCTTTACATTGGTATCGTTTTAAACGTGACTCTTTATTATCTTGGAGCGAACTTTGCGAAGCTTTAATAACAGACTTTGGCGGTTTCGACTATGACCATAAATTATTAGAAGCCATTAATAGCCGAACTCAAGGCAAAGATGAAACTATTGTTATTTTTGTTTCCATTTTAACTGGCATGTTTTCTCGACTTTCAGATAAACTAACGGAGACTAAAAAACTCCAAATTATTATTCGTAATATTCGACCGTGTTATTCACCCTACATCGCTAATAATAATATTGACTCTATTCATGCGCTTATTTCATGTTGTCAAAAATATGAAGAATTTTTGGACAAGGAGAAACGTTTCAATGAACCTCAAACTACTAAAAACCCTCTAACCGTTGAATTTAACTACAAATCAACTAACTCAACGT
Organism: Agrotis ipsilon; assembly: GCA_028554685.1. Lineage (NCBI taxonomy): Eukaryota > Metazoa > Arthropoda > Insecta > Lepidoptera > Noctuidae > Agrotis > Agrotis ipsilon. Next base: position 1,222,476 of record CM052956.1, read on the forward strand.
CAAAACCCTCAACTTCCTACGCTTTCCCTCCTAGGACAAATTCTAATAATTCTTACAATAAACCTCAAGTTAATACAATTAAAGTTAACTATAATGCTTTTTGTGTACGCTGCCGCACTAATGGTCATACACTAACTAATTGCTCTCAACCTCGTACTTTAATTATTTGTTTTAAATGCGGTTTAAAAAATGTCAAATCTATCGATTGCCCTAACTGTACGAATAAAAATAAAAACACAAAAAACTAAACAACGACTTGGATAACAAAAACTTTAATCAGTCAGACTGGCATGATTGGTTACAAACTATAAAAAATTTCTTTCATTGTTATAAAATCACTTCATTATACAATAATGAAAAAGATTTTAATCGTCCTTTTATTGATATTTGTATCAATGACAAATTATTTTCCGGCTTATTAGATAGCGGCAGTTCTATTACAATACTTGGTAATAACTCCCATCTAGAAATTTTAAAATTAGGCTTCACGTTATCCAAGTCTTTTCCAATGACTATTACTACTGCCAGTAGTCATAAAAGTAAATCCCTTGGTTCAATTGATATTCCGATTAGATACAATAATCAAACTCATCTAATTCAAGCCTTCGTATTCCCTAATATATCTCCTTCAATTATTTTAGGAGTCGACTTTTGGAAAAAGTTTAACCTTGTTCCACACATACTTTCTTCGGCTTTTAAAGCAAATTCTAAATGTTCAGGGGTTACTGAAATTAAACAAGTACTTCCATATAGTAATCTCTCCTTAGAGCAAAAAACTATCGCTGATGTTATGGTTAAACGATTTAAAGCTATATCCTTTGAAAGTAGAGGGAAACTGGGCCGCACTCATCTTATCAGTCACCATATTGATACTGGTGATACTCTTCCAATTAAACAACGATGTTATCGTCTTTCTCCTGAAAAACAAAAAGCTCTCATAATAGAAGTCGATAAAATGTTAGAATGGGGCGTTATTGAAAAATGCGAAAGTCCTTGGCTTTCTCCGGTTATCATTACACCTAAAAAAAACGGTGAATGGCGATTCTGTGTTGACAGTCGTAAACTAAATTCGGTTACACGTAGAGACGCGTACAGCCTTCCGTTTGTTAATGAAATTTTAGATAACCTTAAAAACGCTAAATTTCTTTCAAGCATCGATATTGCTAAAGCATTTTGGGAGATCCCTTTAAAGGACGAAGCAGATAAAGATAAAACAGCTTTTTATGTCCCTGGTCGTGGCATGTATCGCTTTGTTATCATGCCTTTTGGTTTAACTAATGCCCCAGCTACTCAGCAAAGACTTATGGACATGCTTTTTACCCCTGAATTTGACAACAAAGTCTTTTGTTACCTTGATGATATAATAATCATCTCTGAATCATTTGAGGAGCATATTTCTAATCTAGTTAAAGTTCTTGAGAAATTAAAGTTTGCTGGATTAACTATTAACTTCGATAAAAGTCAATTCTTTAAAAATGAACTTAAATACTTAGGTTACATTGTAGATGAACAAGGTTTACGATCAGATCCGGCTAAAATTAAGGCAATACTCGAATTCCCTACTCCCACTTCTCGTAAAGAAGTTAGAAAATTTATTGGAACCTGTAGTTGGTTTCGACGTTTTATTCCCAACTTCAGCGCAATTGCAACTCCACTTAATAAACTAACTTCTTCCGGTAAAAACGCTCCTAAATTCATTTGGGATACAGAAGCTACTTTAGCTTTTAATAAACTAAAAGAAGCTCTTGTTACTGCTCCCATACTAGCTTGTCCTGACTACAATCTCCCTTTCGCGGTACATTGCGATGCTTCTAACTTTGCCATCGGAGGTATGTTAACACAAGTAAAAAACGATAAAGAAGTAGTAATTGCCTATATGAGCAAATCTCTTAATAAAAACGAACGAAATTACTCAACTACAGAAAGAGAAACTCTTGCAGTAATCTCCGCTTTAGAACATTGGCGTTGTTATATCGACAATGGTAAACAATTTACTGTTTATACTGACCACGCCGCACTTAAATGGTTTTTAAAATTAACTAATCCATCTGGTAGACTCGCGCGATGGGCTCTTAGGTTGTCATCTTTTAATTTTATTCTAAAACACAAAAGAGGTAAAGACAACTTAGTCCCTGATTTACTCTCTCGTAATTCTACATCATTAGCACTTGGCGTTAATCCGGTTTCACTTGATTCCCAGCCTGTATCTCCAGCATTAGAACACTATAACAAACTACTTTTAGAATGTCGTAGCAATCCTGATCAATATCCCAATTATACTATTCGTGAAAATAAATTATTCCGCTATACTCAATCTCCCCACTCGTTAACTGAAGATTTTGCGTGGAAAGAAGTTCCTCATCCTAATCTCCGGGAAACCCTGGTCAAAGATAATCATGGGTCCCCAGATCAGCCTCATCTAGGAATCTTTAAAACTTATAAAAAATTATCACTTTTATATTATTGGCCGGCTATGTTTAGGGATATTGCTAAAGTAATTTCTATCTGTGATAATTGCTTAGCTTACAAACACGCAAATCACTCTCCTTTTGGCCTTATGGGCAAACCAAAAATTTGTTCCAGGCCCTTTCAAACAATTTCCTTGGATTTAATAGGCCCTCTACCTATGACCAGACGTAGAAATCAATTTATTCTAGTGGTTAATTGTTGTTTTACTAAATATTCCCTTATCTTTCCACTAAAACGGGCCACCAGTACCAACATCATCTCCAACTTAGAAAATTTTGTTTTTCTAGTTCATGGAGTACCTCAAACTATTATTATGGACAATGGATCACAATTCCAATCCCATGAATTTCACAACTTTTTGAGCAGATATAGCATACCATACATATTTTTCTCTCCTCACTATTGTCCTCAAGTTAATCCCACTGAAAGATACAATCGTACTATAATCACAGCTTTGTCTTCTTTGGTTGGTGATGACCATAGATCTTGGGATATTCACCTTCCTAAAATCCAATACGCTATGAACAGCGCAACTAATGTAACCACTGGTTTCTCTCCTAACTTTTTGTGCTTCGGACGCGAAACAGTTACTTCTGGCTCATTTTATACACCAACTAATGATCTTGATGAAATCGTTTTTCTTCCTAGGGATATCTATGCTAATAACATAGGATTATTGTCTGCAACTTTCGATAAAGTTCAGATAGCCCTTCATATTGCTCATGCTCGTAACTCTTCTCGTTATAATGAAAGTCATATCTTTAAAGAATATAATGTAGGAGATACAGTCTGGCGAAGAAAACTATGTAAATAGTCAGGCTGGTGCTTATTTCAGTGCAAAATTAGCGCCGAAATACGTAAAAACCACTGTGTTGCAAAAAATTTCTCCATTAGTTTATATACTGGAGGATCAACGAGGCAACCAAACTAAATGGCATATTAAGGATTTTAAAATATAGTTTATAAAATTCTTTCTTCTCTCTTCCCTAATGGAGTTCTTTTCGTTAAATTATTAAAACTCTATTATTTCTAATTCATTCATCGGTCCATTTTTCTATTAATTTTTTACTATTGGTCTACCCCAATAGTCTCTACGGTATGATGGCCTACCCCATCATTACCGATATCTATGGCTCTATACCATAGGTATTCTTTTGGAGCGGCTGACAACTCCTTAAATAAGCCCTTGTTAACGTCTATACTATTGGTCTACCCCAATGGTAACTACGGCATGATGGCCTACCCCATCATTTCCGAAATCTATGGCTCTAAGCCATAGCTGTCTTTTGGAGCGGATAACAACTCCTTAAATAAGCCTCTGTTAAAATCTCATCTCATTAGTGGTTTTCGACGAGAGCGGATTACAACTCCGAAAATAAGCCTTAAAGTTATTGATTTATCAGTTGAGTAGCGATCATTGAATGTGAATCCTACCTGACTCTTAACGTAAGATGTCGGTGTGTTTGATTGAGTTATGCAAGTTTAGTGAATGTGGTAATATTTTAACCTTAACAAAATTTTTGTCCTAGGCCAAAAATTTTCTCGGGGTCGTTGGGGAAATATAGTATTTATGTATACTTACGTCATCCATTTCATCCTTTTATCTTATTTATCATCCTTTTATTAATAAAATATATTACTTGATTATTTTGTTGTGACACTTTTGTCAAATATGAAACTGTCAGTTACTTTTTATTTTTCTGTCCGGCTTAGTCTATGACCTATGTTATAGTTTCTTGTTTATGATGTTGCTTTTGCTTTATATAATTAAATTATTTTATCTTATTGATTTCACAGAAACATTGTATTTTCTATTTTTATAATTATTATGTTTGTAATAACTTAAATCTAAATTTTACATTATGTAAACGCACGCAGACCTCCTTGGTCTGATATGTCCAAACCTTTGATGAAACTAATATTTGAAAATAGAAAAGAAGAAATTACGAAAACAATCTGACGGATATAAAAGCGGAGGCTGTCAGAGGAATTGGTTTCTCTATCTTGGACTATTGTATTGAGAACATGGGTTCTCTCCATCTCGGATTGTTGAATGGTCAACAGCTTGGACTCGATCTCAGACTTCTATACAACCCTCTAAGTCACTCAACTGAGGGATCTCCTCTTACCCTCTGAGTCACTCCTGTGAGGTCACTCTTGGAATCTATCCTACTGAGGTCACTCTTGGTGCCTCTCCTACTGAGGTCACTCCTGGAACCTCTCCTGCTGCGGTCACTCCGGGGACCTCTCCATCTGCGGTCACTCCTGGGACTTCTCCTACTGAGGTCACTCCTGAGACCTCTCCTACTGAGGACACTACTGAGGTCCACTTCCTGAGGCCTAACCTGCTGAGGCTACTTCTAAAGCCTAACCTTCAGTGTGTGTTAAACGTTGAACTGTGTACTACGGTGAACTGTGAAGTGCTGAACTGTGTTTTATATTATCCAACTTGTATTTTATATTCTAGAATAAATTGTACTATCCTAATAAAGAATATTGTTACAACATACAGTGAAAAAATGTCTAAAACTTACTCTCATTCCAGATTTTATGCACTCTCGCATTTTTAGCTACTGGGAGTTACCAAAAAATATTATGTGAGAATGCAAGAACATATATCTCTAACATATATCCGGTTACTACAACAAGGAAGCCAGAACTCTATCAGTGATTTGGATAGTGTACGTCTTGCTAGAAGTCGTCTAATTGATAGACTGTGGCGTGGACGAGATAGTTAATAAATAGAAGTAAATACTAACAATAGACTTAAGACAATTATTAGTTAGTAACTCAGGTTTTAAGACAGTTTGTTTGTTAAAAATATAATATACTTTAAATAGTAATGTATATTGTTTGTCTTAATAAAGTGAATGTTTTATAAACTTCTTATATATTCTTGTTTAACCTTAAGATAAAATTAATAAAGTCTAACAAAATAGTTTAAATAGTATGTACCATTTTAATATAATCAATTAATAAATAAAACAATGTTTTAGCATACATTTTATTTTTATTTATTTATTAAATCTCTAATTGCACCACTTATTTTATCTAGAGCCTGAGCTATAGCCTGGTTGACCTCCACTTGTTGGCTTATTGCTTGGGCAATCAACAGTTCTGGCAAATCTTCATCTATGCCACCACCAGTGCGTCGCCTTGCGGCTGCAATTAAGCTGGACTTCCTCTTAACTGCTCCTTTTTGTCCTTCCAGTACTGCAACACAAGTATAAATTTTATGATTTGATGTATTAAATAAATAGAACACTTATTTGCTATTTGGTTTAACTTTCCGTTGCAATTTTAAATGCTTTTATAATTGCTAGTTACCATGTAGTCTACACTAATATTATAAAGAATAAAGATTTGTATTTTAGTGTGTGTATGTTTGTAATTAATAAACTCAAAAACAATTGCGACTATTTCAAAAATTCTTTTACCATTAGAAAGCTACATTCACCCTGAGTAACAGGCAAAGTAACATTTATTTTATCCCCAAACTCCCACGGGAACGGGAACTACATGAGTGAAACCATGTGACATCTGTTAGATAATACTAATCTAGTAATAAAAAACATACACAGAGGGCTGTCAATGCAAAAAGATACTATACCATAGAAGGGTACCTAATCAATGCAACAGTTGAAACACACAATACTTATAATTACCAACCTTACACCACTGTTCCGATGTTTTCGTACAGCCACTACCATCACTGTTCAGGGCTGTTATTTTGGACCATGCCTGACGACTGCGAATGCAAGCATACGAGCATGCCCCATAGCCAACCATGGTTCCTTTTCCAAAAAGCTTACTAGCTTTTCCAGCTGATCTAACGAAGGAGCTGCGTTGCGAGACACTAAAAGATAAATATGTTGATTACTTATATAGTAGTTCCAGAAACTGTGCTACATTTAAATAGAAATGTTACTATAAACTTACTTTCGATAGGTTTGGAACCAAACTAAAACAAACAACAAGTAGAACGCCATTGGGTTGGGGTGCACAATTTTTTAAAGTCCACATAGCCACTTATAACCACTTAGAACTTTGGAATTTCGTATTTTGATAAAAAACTTTCAAGATAAGATCAAGTTGTTTGTTTTGAAATACATAACCTACAAATAAAAATGTCAAAGATTTGGTTTAGTTTTATTGCTATAAACAAAATTGATTATTTTCCAAGTCCAAATTGATATAATAAATTAAACATTCGTTGCGTAATAAATATAACGTGTTTTATACATACGTATTGTTAATTCGTATTCATTTAAAATTACGAAATAACTTAAAAATAGGTTAGTCGAGATTTTCTCGATTATACTCTAGATTAAACATAGCAACACTGCAAACATCCTACTCATCATCGTTGTTCGGCAGATCGGCGACGAGCTTATGTAGCTTAGCGAATACGGTTTTTATCAACGTTGTTTTTAGAAGCGATATTTACGATGAAACATCGGTGAACTCATCGATGTTAACATCTATGATGTGTCTGCTAATGAATCGCATTGCTGAGACTAATCCGTGACGCAATCAGACTGCTTTTGTGGCCGAAATTTATTAGTAATGAGCATTTGTTTAGTCAAGTATTATGAATAGAGATCTTTCGTAAAGGTACTGTTAAAGCCGCGGGAGACGCCCACGGCAACAGACGTCGCGAGACGAACTCCGGCCGCCGTAGGCGCGGGCATGCGGGCGGCGAGTCATGGACCATGCCCGGGTCGACGGCGCGTTGTGTTCCTCGCGTGCCTCAAGGAGCTGTCAGCAATCTGACGGGGCCCCCTACGGGGCCAAAGCCTGCCAGGGTCGCGGAACTGTCTCACCTTGTAACTGCGGCCCTGGTACATAGGGCTATTGAAGGATCACCGTGGATTTTAGTCAGTACAAGTCTGACAGTCCCTCCCGTCCCGCCCTGGACTCAGGACTCATAGGATGATATTCACACGCAAAAAAAGGTACTGAAAGTTGAGCATTCATTTGTAAGGCACCCATTAGACTGTCAATCATTTCCATCAATCATGAATGATGGTTGAACGATGACTTTTTTATCGCCTACAACATTCGTCATGCAAATTCGTCAATTTGCATGACGCATTAGACGATAGGATTTCCGTCTTTCAAAATTTCTGCCATGGTTTGCCAAGGCAAAACCTACCATCTAATAGGCGCGTAAATGAACATCGAGCAATATACCTAGCCGTTTTTATTCTTGACGAGCTGAACAACGAACATAGTCAAGCATAGAGACAAACCTCGCTACGAACATACATTCCAGGGTCTGGTTATTTCCTTTTCATTGCAGGGTTAGGTTACTTCACAAGACAGTCTCGCGACCGACGCTACTCTCCGATAACTTAGGACATTGGTATCCATTGACGCGTGCCTGTCTACGAACCTCTATGGATTTGTACTGCGATAGTCACCTGGACACCAAAGTCGTTAGGAATCGGAGACTTGTGTAGATACGAAGGTGCTTAGTCCTTCCTTAGTCCCCTTTGTCTTCATACATACGTGTCCCTGGCCCCATGTACAAAAGCAGTGGGATAGTATATTAAATAAACAACAAAAGTGTGATATGTAAATGTCTTTAATGAACGAACAATTTTTTTTTATGAAGGAGCAAGTCAAATCCTTAACTATACGTTTGTGCGGTGATAATTTCTTATATTCAAATTACGATGATGATGATGATGATGATGAATAGTAAGGCATGCGGACGGCGAGTAAAGGGCAACTCGCCGCCCGACCATGGACCATGCCCGGGTCGACGGCGCGTCGTGTTCCACGGGCGCCTCAAAGAGCATCAGCATAATGACGAGGCCCCCTCTCAGAGGGCTAAAGCCTGCCGGGGTCGCGGGACTTATACCATCACCGTGACCCCGGAACATAAAGGGCTACTGAAGGACACCGTGGATTTTAGTCAGTACAAATCTGACAGTCCCTCCCGCCCTGCCCGGGGTGGGAGGCCTCGTCTGATGATATTACCACGTAAAAAAAAAACAGTAAAATAATTAAAAAAAGATGAAACCGATTCTAAAGTAAGTTGGTGACAAAAAAGTCAAGGAAAAAAGAAAAAAAGTTGAAATAATAATAAAGATCGAAGTGCAACTATCGTGAGGGACAAATGTTTACGCCAGGTGGCGGCTTTTTATTGACCAATTCGTCAGCAATAACGCACATCATGAATTGTTTTCTTGTTGAAAGCACTGTGAACTTGGCAAGATATTCTCCGTAAAAGAACGACGTTCCAAAGAAGAGATAGACCATTTCGGAGTAATTGAGGGTAATAGTGTGGAGACCCTGGAACAAATGAAGTAAGGTCAACAACAGTAAAATATTGATTTTAAGGAGATGGACCATACCTAGTTATGGTTAATATAGCCATAATAATTTACCTAATCCTAACGAATTTTTTCGAGGCCATGCTGCGGGGCGAGACGGAATGGGAATGCGGTCGCCTCCTGCTGTGAAGCAGTCATGCTAGCGAAGGAGACGGATATCGCGTGACTATTTCCGGCTACCGCAGGTGCGAGCATGCGGATAGCGAGTACGCGATCGTATTTATTTATTTATTCACTATAAACATACAATATATCCTATAAGCTAGACTCAATGCGATATCATAGCACACTGAATAATTATGACCTAGTCCTTTCTTTCTATTTAACCAAATGCTAAAGGTTCTTGTAAATTCACCCAAAAGCATAGTTTAACATGTTTACCTTTCTCATGACGCAAGTACGAACATCAACATGAGGTTTGAGTGCCGCCGATACTGCCCGGTTAAGGCATGGCTTCTCGATCGAGTAATCCCATAGCAAAGTTTTTCGATTGTTTTTAACACTGTGGATAACGACTTTTATCTAAAAACAAAAACAAAGATACGTACATAATTAATTACATCTCCTATCTATCTATTTCCTATAATATAAAAATGGATCGCAATATGTGTTGTTAAGCTCATAACTCGAGAACGGCTGGACCGATTTCAATAGTTCTTTTTTAGTTGTGTTTTTAACCACCGGGACCGGGTTTTAGAGGACTTCCACCCATGCGAAGCTGGGACGGGCCGCTAGTTTTAGATAAAATTATAATAATCTTTAATACCTGTTGCGTCGCGAATTGGGCTGAATTATTAAAAAAGTAGTACCACAAATTTTCCACAGATCATGAGTGGTGGCGCAGTCTCCAATAAAGAGCTATCTATCAAATTGTAACTATCATTTTCTCTCTTTGTTCGGGCATGGTTATAAAACGCCAGTAGCTAGAGCCGAAACTACAGGTTTCAGCTTAGAGATTAGACCTCCCTGAATTAGACGTTACGAGTGAGATGAAGTATGCAAACTTGTTGAGCATGGAGAAGTTTCATGTAGAATCGTACACATCTTAAACTCGCTCACAAGGAATTCTAATACTTGCTTTACATGGTGCGTGAATGCACGCGCGCTCACAATTCAGGGGGCCGATTCACGGTTTTAGAGATGGTGTCGAACTCGACAAAAATTTCTAATGAGGTCATTTTTTTGACAACTCATAAAAGTAGGGATGTCACATTCGCCATTTGTCGAAGGCTAACGTTAGAGTTCAGTAAAATTTGTCGATAAAATTACGTCATTAGTAATTGTTGTCGAGTTCGACACCGTCTCTAAAACTGAGAATCGGCCCCCTGATATTTTACACCAAATTCAGACGCCAGCCTGCGCCCGCTTCTCCAAATGGGCGTAGAAAGTAAAGGCGCTCCCTCACTGAGAGCATTCACCTGTTATGATTCGAACATTTTATCAGTGAGTAAAGACGAACGAGCATCATAATGCGCACCCTGTCATCAAGTCTATGGTAAATGAAAGCGAATGCTCGTCAGTCAGGGAGATATTAAGGTAAGCGTCCCCAGGCCCGCATCACACGTATCGGACGCATCGCACGTAAGGGATTTTCGTTTGCTTTGCATACAAACTCATTAAACAGCGTCCACTGATCCGCACCATACGGACCGCTCATCGGCAATGCCTACATGCGATGCGTACCAATAACATCATACGGAATGCCGATCAGTGGACGCGACTACGACATTTTCATCGCTTTTCTCCATTCTCACAAGGTGGCATCAGCAGTTCGATTTCTGATACTCGCATCGGCAATCCCATCGCTGCTGATACAGTGTATGCAGTCTAATTAATCCGTTTGATGCGATGCGTCCGATACGTGCGATGTGCACCTTTATAATGTAATGCTAAAATCCGAATCTATAATGTTACATTTAGTTACATTATACGCGAATGATCCCGGTGAGGGGCCCCTTTATAGGTATAACGAACCATGTGAAGCTGCTATAATAGAAATATTGAATTAAAACAGTCAAAATTATACCAACTTCAACAATCCGGACGGGTTTATTCAGCGTCACATTAATAGATCCCTTGTAAGCATTTTGTTCACAAAGTAGTGTTACGCTTAGATTGGCCAAATTATTTTCTGAATGTGGGCAGGAACCAAAGTTGTTGAAACCGAGGACGTAGGGGCCCTGAAAAACAAACATAATAATCGTGAAAGCGTTTGTCTATAGAAATCTTGTTAAAGGGAATAGCGGAAGATTATGGAAGAGACCTTTGCCCAGGAGTGGGACTGTAAAGGTTAGGTGTGATTTCAGTAACATTAGGGAGTTGAGACCGCGACTAGGCAAACGTAGTGGAGGGTCTGACGGCCAAGTGGCCCGAGACTTGTGAAATGCAGAAACTGGATCAGGAAAGCTGAAGACAGGGCTCAGTGTTGAACATTGGAAGAGAGGATTATGTCTACCAGTGGACAAATACGGGCTCATGTAAAGATTTTATTCAATCGAGGCAGTCAGGCAAGTATATCGGACAATCCAGGATGATGGTGCATTTAGACAGGCACGTAGTTAGACTTTAAATTTTGGCATATTTTGGTGTTTAAGATAACAGTGACCCTGTAAGGTAAAGGGCTATAGAAGTAGACAGAACCTCAAAAAAAAATTATTACAATTATGTTGGTGTTGAAGTTAAAAATTCTGAAAACTAATTTTAGGTTCTCTGAAAAAAAGATAAAATAGTGGTGCAAAGGAGGGTTTTCACGCTGTCAAAATGGTAAGTAGTGAAACGGGATGTACCCATCTACAAGACTGAGCCTTAAGCCTTTCTCTATATTTTCTTTCAAGCCAGAGCCAAAATCGCCTCCATCTTTTACAAAATCTACCACGTCGTTGTTTAATTGGTTAAATTATGCCATACTTACGTAAGTATCGGAATTTTTTGGTCCCTCCATTGTTAACTGTATTGATTTCACATATTTTGATAAAAACATTAAAATTAAAAAGTTCGGAGTAAACATTACTATAGCGTTTGCTTTTCAGCATCACTAATACGAAAATAATGAACGCCATAGCAAAATCAGAAAAACTGAAATAAAAAATAAATATGAATTTAATGAAGTTACAGATATGACTATTAATGATGACAATATTATAATGGATGAAATTATTTGATTACTTAATTTTGAAGCTTAATGCGTTTTTGATGAAAACTCTTATTATTGTTTATAATGGATGTTACAGCCAATTTTTTTGGAAAGTATTGATCCGCCATTATGCGATTCCAGACACTTCTATATACCTATATATCATGTTACAGATAACAAATTCACATTTTATGATAGTTACTTTGCAAATGACTCAACGATGAGTAGTCTCAAAAAATATATAATTATAATATTAATTTTCATAATTATGTTTTTAGCGCGAGAAATCTTCAAATAACTCCTCCCGCCCTACGTGTAGCGAAAGGAATTGTCATATCTGACTAAAACTTCCAATACCACAGTTTCTCTTTTGAACATTGTTCTCCGAAATTTGGTGGAGTTTTTACTTTAATTCTCTCACTTATTATGAATGGTATTGATATTTAGGTATTTATTTTGTAAGTTGGTTATAAAAAACACTTTTACACGTAATAATCATAATTTTTTTAGCTAGATGAGGCCGGTGTTTCTTACCTGACTACTCTGAGAAGAAACAGCCGAAACAAACTCAGAGGTCACAGTCTCTTTTAAAGTCCAGACATTGTTCAGGTCAGACGAGGACCATGCGGGTGTCTGAGACGGTCTTTTGAAGAAAGAACCACACAGATTTGAGTGGCCCTGTCCAGTCAGTGCAAGCATTTGTCGGTGATCGTGTAGCTCAACTTAGACCTCAAGGAGCTCAACGAGTGTCAACTAATTGTGTTACACTTCCACCATTAACTGCGAGTAGGACTTAAAACTGCGTCCTTCTGGTTGGATAGTCCAGAAGTCTTGCCATCTAGGCTATCGTAGTCCTGCCCAGTTAGCGCTGGGAATTAATAAATTATCTGGATTGCTATCTGCGGTTTGACCTTTGTCTCATCATCATCTTCATATCAGCCGTAAGATGTCCACTACTGAACATACGCCTTTTTTTCTTTTCTTGTGTGGTAAAATCATCAAATGAGTCCTACCGTCCAGGGCGGGACGGGAGGTCTGTCAGACTTGTACTGACTAAAATCCACAGTGATCCTTCAATAGCCCTTTATGTACCAGGCCCGCGGTTACCAGATGACACAGTCCCGCGACCCTGGCAGGCTTTGGCCCTCTTAGGGGGGCCAGTCAAATTGCTGACAACTCCTTGGAACACAACGCGCCATCGACCTGGGTATACTTATGCCTTACCTATAGACTTCCAATAGGACGGTTAGAAGTGGCTTGCATCCAGCGTGATACTGTGGTCTTCATAAGTTCGTCTGCCCACCGTTTTGGTGCGTCCACCAGCGTAGGACGTCTCCTACGCTGCGCTTGCTGGTGCGTGGTTTTTTTTCAATAACCTTATGGCTCCATCGGTCATCAGTTCTACGTGCTAATGACCTGCCCACTGCCGTTTTTACTCACGTATATATGACTAAATAAAAAAGTTTTCGTTTTGAGAAGTCTTCTAGAGAAATAATCATAGTGTCTCGGGTACATAATATACATAATTTTATTTGTGACCATATTATCTAACCTTGAATCAGGTACCAAAACTCGACTTAAATAGTCAAACATCATTAAGCTATTATTACTACGTATACGTATAGAGACGACACCACGTATCACCACTGTGTCCCATCCAGGATGAGACAACGCGCACAAGTTCATTCAGTTGTTTGACACCTCTGTGGCGTGCTCTAGGCGCGCACTCATCCTGGATGAGATATAGTGGTGATGCGTGGTGTCGTCTCTATACGTAGTAATTGCAATATGACAAATACATGGAAAAGTGCGATAGCTGTCTTAGCTAAACTAGATACAAGATTGGGTAAAAGGATCAAAAATCTGCATACAAAACACAAAAAGAAACAAAATGTAAGCCTTATAACTTTATTATTTCAATTAAACCTTCTTAGTAAACAAACCACTGATTTGGATGCACATTATATTGCCTTGTTTAGCCATCGCATTCATTTTGAATGCATAGTCGCCGTAGAAGAAAGAATTTCCGAAGAATTGGTATGCGATCTCAGTGTAGTTTGTTTTGTAGTTATAGTTACCCTGCAAAAAAAAACATTTATTAGCGCAGTGGCTGAGCGATTGGACTGCTGCGCTCTATGTCTCGGCTTCGATTCCCGCGCGCTACAACTAGCTGTTTGGGGTCTGTTCTTAAACGCACCACGATACAGGAGATATTCCTATTGCGGGGCAGAAGTTTTGAAAAAAAAAGCATCTTATGGGATTTTGGACGATTTGCACAAAATGAATTTGCCTGCAAGATCCGAATCGATTTTTTTCTAAGCGATCGCACAAAGTTAATTAATTGGTTTGCGAATTGACACGTCCGAAAGTATTTAGTAGGCAAATTCAACAAAGAAACAATTAAGGTCACTGGTACACAACGCGATGCAAGTCTCTGATACCTTATGACTTTGGTATCCATTGACGCGTGCCTATGTATATGTTGTATATGTATATATATATGTTGTCGTTGTATATGTATATGTTGTATATGTTGTTTGTAGTTGTACAATATGGATTTGTATTGCGATAGCCGCCTGAATACCATTTTCGTCAGGTAACGGAGACTTATGTCGCGTTATGTACGAAGGGGCTAACTTAAATTCTGAAGACCTTGTTCATTCTAGATCTTTGATAAAATATACGTAGTACTCAGCGACATCAAAAATTAACCGTTTTATCACAAGAAAAATAATCATCGGTTAAAAACTTGTTTAAAAAAACCTGTCAACAAAATGACATTGCACGTTGATATAAGGGTCGTTTTGCAATTACACTTTTTTAAACAAACGTAACAGACGTTTGTTACCTTTTTGTCGTATGGCGGTTATTACAGTCTAAAACAACATCTACATCATTGAAAAGTTACAAGTTACATGCGACAAAGTTTAAAATAGATCAATATTTGATTATACCGATGCTTCTCCCAAGATGCAAACTTGGTGCTTAGGAAATGGGTTCAAAGTAATAAAATGTTTTATTCAGAACATGCATACGAACCGGGGGAACAACACAGTTGTGCATATTACGATAATATTGCTCCAGGACGCCGGCGATCACAAAATGCTGACATGGCTTGTTCACTTTGTAATTCCATAGTACATTCTTTTGATCTCCTTTCACATTCCAAACGATGACTTTGAGCTGAGGATAGTAAAAAAATATAGCTAGGGTTGCGTTGCAAAATGAGAACCTAATTCGCATACTTTCCTATGTTATTTGGCTCTTTTAATTTATTGTTTAGAATAGCCTGTTGGTAGCCTCACCATTTACCATTGCAATCAATCGCACTTATAGGACTCTTGGATTCAATGCTATTAACACTCTATTGTTAATTTTAACTGTATTTACGCATACAGTAGGTATAACGTTTCGCGATCAAAAAAGAGTGTCCATGGAGATTGCTGCCCGTTCTTCTCCATAGAGATCTACTTCTTGGAACAGGCATCTGCGGTAATTTCACTGTTTTTATGTCTTGTGACTGGGACAAATACAAATAATTTATTTCATTTCACAAAATTAGTACTACATCTAGTGGTTGAAGTGACCTTTTAGGCATTATTTGCCTGTGTTAGGGCACTTCGCTCCTCTGAAACTTAAAATACAACCGTGATGTACCTACTAACAATGATAATTTTGGTTTTACAAAAGAATAGAAAGATAAGTTAAAATGACTAAAATTAACAAAGGTTGACAAAAAAGTTTTTTTTTTTTTTTTAAGTAAATAGAATCTTATTCCTAATAAAATAATTTTATAAGGTAGTAATGGCATGCGTGAATTGTGGATAATGAGAGTGGGGTGTAGTGTAGGTATGTGTGTGGGTGAGTGTGGACTGTGGGGTGTATGTTTTTGTGTTTTGGTGTTAAGTGTGGATAACAGGGTCAGGTTGTGTGTTGAAGGAGGGCTTCAGTGTCCTCATAAGAAAGTCTTTCAATCCAATTAGTTATAAGTTTTTTGCATTCATAATATTTTTTTGTGTATAAATGTAGTTTTTTGTTCACTTTGTTGTATAGGTGGGATGCTCGTCTGTCATATTGCATACTACAAAAACTAGTTTTCGTCTGCGGGATATGCGCCACAAGATGGTTTCTTCTTTTTGTTAGATGACCAGCATCGTAAGGGACTGTAGCAACATTTTTGAATTGTTTTTATTTAACATAACTATTTTAGAACTTTTTTTATCTTTTGTCAATTCTAAAGTGCCATAATTGGCCTACTTGAAATAAATGCTTTGATTTTGATTTTGCAGGGTGAATTTTACAACTGGGCGTGAATAGCTAATCCGTAACTATGAGCAATTTCGAAAAACATTGAAAGGAGTCCCGAGACCGATTTTGACAAAAACTAAAATTACATCATTAGATTTAAGAAAAATCAATTAAACATGAGTATAGGTACATTATACAATATCTCGTACAAAATATATTGTTTAAGAAAACTCAAGTTCTGTTTTCCTTACCACTTCCATTTTAGCAGGCATGATAAATGTAACATTATAGGTGGCAACAGCTCCATATTGATCAAAGTTGAGCGTCGTTGATGATATAGTTACATTTTTCGACCGTGGTCCAGGGCATTGTTTGTAGTTGTACCATTTAACGTTGTAGGGTCCCTGGAAAAAGTGAAATTATCTCTTTGAAGATTGAGTCCCGCGACTCCGGCAGGCTTTGGCCCTCTGAGAGATGATGACGCTCTTTGAGGTGCGTGTCGAACACGACGCGCCGTCGACCCGGGCATGGTCCATGGTCGGACAGCGAGTTGCCCTTTACTCGCCGCCCGCATGCCCGCGGTGGCCGGAGATCGTCTTGCGGCGTCCGTCGCCGTCCACCACCACGGGTGGGGCGAAGGGAGGACATTGTCCTCTCTCACGCATCCCCGCCCCCTCCTTCGCGAGCATGACTGCTTCGCAGGAGGGGCCCGCTTCCCACCTCGTCTCGCCCCGCAGCATGGCCGTAACCAATGCCGGGCGCGAGAGGTCTCCGCCTATCGCCGCCGTGAGGTCACGTCGGTGCTCCGCCCAAGAGGGGCAATCCTGCACCGTATTTTCGACTGTGTCCTCCGGGACCGTCCACCGTTGGAGGAAAGTGAAGCAATTTAAAACTTGAGTATTTTGCAGTGTTTTTTTTACCCTAACGCCTACATTACTTACATAATTATTCCCATTTTTGGTCATAGAAAACTCCAAAGACGTAGCACGCGATACAAAAATTAAAATCAGAATATTTAAAATCAACATTACACACCAGCTTTTGCAATACATGGTGTGTTAAATATGAATTTCATTGCACTGTAATTTGTAACTTAATGTTTTTATAATGGATCCCGTGTAATGGTCATTTAATATACATTTTTTGATGCCTCTTCAATCACCGAATCAATTTATTTACTCGACTGTAAATTTCATTTACATGAATTACTTATGGATATGAATAACTGGCGAATTTAACTTTACCGGAGATGAACCCTATTTGGGGATATTTGACATTTTTTTTTTATTATGTAACGATAAGCTCGCATTTGGGTATTATTTCACCTTCAGCGATCATGTGTGGTCGACGGAGAACCACGCATGCCTAGAAGTAACCTATTCACACTTCACATGCAGATGATTTTAGCTAAAAGAAAACAAGCATGGAGTTCCACTCCTCAGCTATGCGTACAATGAAAGTCAGTAAGTCTTGCAGTTTGCCATAAATCAATGTACAAACTTTACAGAATTTGATCCTCATTAGCGACACTATCAAAATGGTATAATAATAGTGTCATGTTTTTTCAAAAGCGTATTTAGCGGGTTCAATTCCTGGATTACTGATTTTTCTAGACCACGCCCGGGTCGACGGCGCGTCGTGTTCCACGCACGCCTCAATGAGCGTCAGCAAAATGACGGGGCCCCCTCACAGAGGGCGAAAGCCTGCCGGGGTTGCGGGACTTCTTTCCATCACCGTGACCCCGTAACATAAAGGGCTATTGAAGGACACCGTGGATTTTAGTCAGTAAAAGTCTGACAGTCCCTCGCGCCCTGCCCGGGATGAGAGGACTCATTTGATGATGTTACGCAAAAAAAAGGGACTCCTTCCAGCATTTTATGATATCAAAAAAATCATCCCGTACATTTTCACTTCAATAACGTTCACAACATACAAATATCGTGAGATATAATTTCTTTACAGATAGTATTTGTGATGTTGTCCGTCATAGTAAATTGACGTTGTATTTCAATGCATTTGTGTTTAAATTATAATAACAATGGCTGCGTACTAGCTCATAGCGATATGCGAACAACCATTTGATGGACATGGAATCACATGAATAATATTATAATAGCAGTTAATCTAAAATATACGGCGCTCGTTTGTTTCACTAATGGTAGATTAATTGGCCATATTAATACACTAAGCAAATCTTAGTACTCCTTTTTTTCTATCTCATTTCTTGGTGGTCTCATGATCAACAGGTCAGGATCTGATGATGGAACCCTTGAGAAATCGAGGGAACTCTTCAATTAATTACAGCAAGTCCTACTATCGTTCGTTTTCGCAATCACACAACAAATATCATGCAAATAAATATCAACATCATCATCATCTGCCTAGCCTTTTCCCAAGTATGTTAGGGTCGGTTTCCAGTCAAAGCGGATACAGCTGGATATCAGTATTTTTCATAAAGCGACTTCCTGTCAGACCTGCACAACCCATTAACTGGGTAATACGATATCCTATAGTAAGACTGGTTGTCAGACTTTAGAGCTTCTGACTAACAGCAACGACTGTCATAGATCTACAAATGACAGTCGGGATCAACGGCTTTACGTGCTTTCCGAGGCACGGAGGAAACTCGCTATGACAGATGGTCACCCATCTACAGAATAACCTCGGCAAGCGCGGCTTAAGCTGGAAGATCAGTCTGTGCGGCTGTTATTATTGTTTACAAAAATTGGAAATTGGAAAAATAGTTACATATTTAACTTCACCAATTTAAATTAATTAATTTTACCAATTTTAATTAAATAGTTATTTAATTTTATCCATTTTCCTCTGTTGCAAGTGAATGCTCATGCAAGCCTACCAGCACCGTTAGTCGCATAGTACTTAATATTAAGCAATTCACCAGCTTAATCTAAGCCAGTAATAAATCCTTAGCTAATGCTAATGTTCATACAAACTAACAAATGTGTTCATACATTATGGTCGGTCATCCATAACTGATTCAGATTAGAACTAATTGCGTGGATGATGTACAGCGAACAGATATCAGGTAATTCAGCAATCTGTTATTTCAATTAGGACGTCTGTATATAGATTGCTATCTAACTAATTACTATCTTAGTGATTAGATTATATATTAGTAGCGAACAATATCTTGCAACCTGCCCCAGATTCGTAATATGGGATTCTCTTGTGAAACAGTTTAAATATTAAATTAATTGTTTGCTATTTTTTTTTTAAGAAAATAAAATCCACTAAATCCGTGGACAGGAAATCCTCAACGTCACTCCTTAGCCAACGCTGAATACGTTTTTATACGATTTATAAGAAAAAAAACTATTAAAAACCGGGAAGGAAAGGACATCTCAACCTCAAGCCCTAGCCACCATTGAACACAACCAGGGTGTAGGAGATCACGTGGCACATTCCAGCTCCATGCGCACGGTGAATCGACGGCGGCCACAGGGCCCGAGTCGATGGCGCGTCGTGTTCCACGCACTCCCCCAAGGGAATTATAATAGGGCCTACATAGGGCCAAACACCTCACATGGTGTCGGTAAAACCGCGAGCAGAAGCTAGTTGATTCATATCGTTTGTAACTTCCACACAAAACTAATTAACGGATTCAGATGAATAATTAGATGGATCTATAACCTGGATTAATACATTACTTTTGGCGGATCCGCTGGCAACAGCGAGTTCAAACTAAATCATGCAGCAAATTAGTTCATTTCGAATAGATTGTCGGCTTACGTGTATCTTAAATGAAGCGTGTCCATAATTAGTAATTACTAACGGCTGTATTCCATTGAATCATGTTAATGAGTTTGTATGGATGTTATTATAATTTGTTTTAGAAATTCATTCCTTGGGTTTGTTTTAAGTATATCAGACATAACGACGACAGCATTCATATCATCTGCCTAGCTTTTTCCCAACTATATTGGGGTCGACTTCCAGTCGAACCAGATTCAGCTGGTTATCAGTATTTTACATGGAGCGACTGCCTGTTGGACCTCCACAACCCAGTAACTGGGTAATACCATACCCCATGGTAAGACTGGTTGTCAGACGACGACAGCATTGCAAATGTTTTTTAACCTTACTTTTTTGAGATTTTTTTACAAAGTATTTTTAACTGACGTCACTAAGTATCAAATTTTTCCGAGTGTCTTTTTTCTTATTATTATTATCCAATATTGTTCCTCTGCAAAAGCCTTTCTTTCCCTCTATTGCAATCTAATTCGATTGCAGGACAATCCTTTAAAAACGGGTCTAGCTTATCCTGTCATTTCCTTCTGACTTCTTTCGTTTCCTGCGAGTCCAGTTTCATTGAGTGGTTATTTTGATCTAATGTTCTAGAAATATCTAACCCTATAAAGTAAATATTTTTGGCCAAAACATCACCTGATCTGATGAAACCACTAAATAATTATGAGTGTTTAATTTCCTCAGCACACACCCACATCCTGTTAAAAACAGAAGACAAATTGATCGTCACTATTAAAATGTATTGAGTCATTTCGGATAAGTGACGAATAATTAATTAAAACGTTTAATTAATTACACGGCTAAAAGCGTTGTTAATAAATTATGAAAGGCCTTGGACTTGCCCGCTGCCGTAGATCCCGGTGTTGATAAACGAGCGATTAAAAGTTGCCAAATTGTTGACGACAACCGGTCAGTTTTATATCAAACCTGTCATAAATGTTAGTACTTTGCAGTTTTAAAGACTGACCATTATTGATAGCTTCATTGAATTTATAAAATTGTTGTTCAATAATTTTCAAAGCGAAGGTTGTGTCAAAATTTAAATTGGGCATGTCATAATTGTTGAAGGAAAAGAATTTAACTAGGGAAAACAAAGTAAACTAGAACGGGACTTGAGTAGCAAAGAAAACTTAATATGGTCGCTTATAATTAAATGAACACTCTGGGAATATAAGAAAGGTCACTTAGACTGGTGATCATAGCAACTTGAACTTGAAACTGATCATAATGGCGATGATTGAGTTTCACAAAGTTTCACAATAAATTGGCGTTTTGTTTGTATTTAGAGTTACAATTAAGATAAACACGTCACTTCACTGTCTTCGGTCATAATTTATAGTAGTACCTAGTCATATTATATAGCGAATCATATATGCCGAAGTTGCCCGTGTCCCACCACTGTTAGGCCCTTTGCACACAACGTGACATAAGTCTCCGATATCTCACAACTTTGTTATTCATTGACGCGAGCCCGTGTACTTACCTCTATGAATTTGACGTATTGCAACAGTCGCCTGGATACCAAAGTCGTAAGGTATCGGAGACTTGCGTCGCTTTGTGTACAAAGGGGCTTAAGCTTGTTTTTGCGCGGTATTTCACATCAAATATTTACGTTTAATGTGTAGTGGAGGTATTTCTCTTTGTGATCTCAGTTTTAGGTAATAGTGTTCATTAGTATTTAAAACAAGGTAGCTGGGTGACTGTAAGGTTGTGGGAGTAATGTGGGATGATCTTGAGTGGGTTTCCTAACTTGTGAACGCCTGAATTATTTCGTGAAGAATGTTATTGTTCGTGAAAGTAGGTGAGGGAAGCTTTTGTATTTTCTAGTATCTATTTTTGGTTTCAGTGTTTTGTGTTCTTGTAAAAACTATTACTGAATCAAGGCTATCAAAACAATCTATATACATATAATAAAACTGTAGAAAAAATATTTTTGTACATTATATAAAAACTCAAAAAATATACCCAGGGTATTAAAGGACAACCAATAGAACCCATTTCTAGCATTTTTAGAATTTTTGTCTGTTTGTCTGTTTATCTGTTTGTCTGTTTGTCTGTGTATTTGTCCAGGTATCACGTAAAATATACGAAATTAATGTAGATAACTTTTATACACAACGATTAAGCGTAACTTGGAGAGGAACTTAGTTTTTGTTTTTTTTTTTTTTTTTTTTTTTTTTTATTGTTTTTAAAGAAGGCTTACAGACTAATAACATGAATAGAAAAACTTAATAACACTTAAAATTGCTAATAACAAGCCTCCACATGTATATATTATTATAATATCTAACGTAACCTAATTGTATATGTATATATATTTATAAAAAATGAAGTCCAGTATATATCCACTATTGCAGCCTGTTTTACTGCATTTAGTCATTATGACACCACAGTTTGAGCGCAGCTAAATATTAGAATTAGTGAAGAATTCCCTGGCTAATATTCGTCTCGTTGTGCTAGCGGAAGTACAAAAAAGATCAATGTTCAACTCACGCGGTAGGTTATTAAAACTAGACCCGGTCCTGGAAAAGAAGGCATTTCGCCTATAGTTTGTAGATGAAAATGGAACGTTGATTGGTGGACGTTGACGTAAGCAAAGTTGGTTCGTCCGCAGTTCCAACTTAGCAAGAAGCTCGGAACAGTCAATAGTGCCATTCGCAATATTCATCAGAAAACAAACATCATTTATTTGACGTCTATAATCCAGAGGTAGAAAATGGTATCTGCGGCAACGATGATCATAATCTGCCGAATACTGATGCGCTCTAAAGTCAAGATATTTTAAGAATTTCCTTTGTATGGCCTCAATACGAGACTTATAAATCTCATATTGAGGGTTCCAGACCTGCGACGCATATTCTAAATAACTGCGTACAAATGAACAGTATAATATCTTTATTGTTTTTAGAGATCGGAAAGACGCAGACGTCCTTATTACAAAGCCCAACGCTTTTGATGCTTTTTTGACTATTGACTCAATATGCTGATCGAGTAAAAGTTTACTGTCTAGTATAACACCAAGATCTTTGATGGAATTGACTTTATTAATGCTATGACCATTCAATGTATATCCTGTACCTATCAATGTCTTTTTGCGCGTATAAGTAACGTGATAACATTTGGATACATTGAGCTGCAGCTTATTTATGGCACAATAAGTCTCAAATCTATGAAGATCTTCCTGTAAGAGGTGTATATCTGATTGATTATGTACTAGTTTGAGAATCTTCATATCGTCAGCATAGAGTAGAATATATGAGTTCTTAAAACAAAATTTTATATCACATATAAATAATATAAATAAGAGTGGTCCTAAGATTGAGCCCTGTGGGACTCCTGACGGGACAGATATCCAGCCAGACGTATAACCTTGGAGCACCACCGCCTGAGTCCTGTTGGCAACATATGAACAGAACCACCGATACAAATCACCATGTATTCCAGCTAACAATAACTTATCCAGTAACACACGATGATCAATACGGTCAAAGCATTTACTGTAATCTGTGTAAATTATGTCAACTTGCGCGTGCTGCTCCATCCCTTCTGATATGAACTCATGGCACAGGATAAGGTTAGATGTGGTTGACCTTTTTCTAAGAAATCCATGTTGTTCGTCACCTAAATTACACCTAACTGCATCGTAAAGGTCGGTATATACTAGACGTTCAAGGATCTTTGAGAACAAGCACATCTTGGATATGGGGCGGTAGTTTTCAATGTCACATTTGTTTCCTTTTTTAAAGATTGGCGTCACGTAGGCCGATTTCCATATTTTGGGGACTATTCCTTCAGAAAGTGAGCGCTTGAACAAAATTGTTATCGGTGTAGCTAAACTAGTAGCACAATTAACAATAAATAAAGGTGGTATTTGATCAGGACCGCCGGATTTGCTTAGGTCTAGTGCTTTAAGCAACTTGAGCACACGTGTATGATTAACCTCGACAGAACTTATGCTTGTTGCGCTATTTATAAAACTAGTACTAGGAGGGGTGTTTACGTTAGAATTATTGGACTCTGGTTCTTGAAAGGTGGTAGAAAAATAAGTAGAAAACAAGTCACTAATCTCTTGACCCGTACAAGCTGTCGTATTCCGATACGTCATGACGTTTGGAAAACTACCAACATTTTTCTTACTTTTTACGTATGACCAAAACATCTTTGGGTTCGTTGTTATAGAGGATTCTATCTTTTCCATATAGACTTCAAAACATGCCTTTTCCAAGATGATGGCTCTAGACCGCAGAATAGAAAATGAATGATAATCCGATATATTACCATACCTTCTATATTTACATTTAGTTTTACTTTCTGTATTTACTTTTAGTTTCATTGGAATCGGTTCAGTCTATCAAAAGATATTTGAATTTAAGTGTTTCAGAAGTTTCTTTGGTCTCACACATTGATTTCGTACGTCAGTCGCGCGATCTAACTTCGAATAGAATAACTAGATTATTCAAATAACTGGAATGGACTGGAATGGACTGGAACGGACTGGAATGGACTGGAACGGACTGGAATGGACTGGAACGGACTGGAATGGACTGGAACGGACTGGAATGGACTGGAACGGACTGGAATGGACTGGAACGGACTGGAACGGACTGGAATGGACTGGAACGGACTGGAATGGACTGGAACGGACTGGAATGGACTGGAACGGACTGGAACGGACTGGAATGGACTGGAACGGACTGGAATGGACTGGAAGGACTGGAATGGACTGGAACGGACTGGAATGGACTGGAACGGACTGGAATGGACTGGAACGGACTGGAACGGACTGGAATGGACTGGAACGGACTGGAATGGACTGGAACGGACTGGAATGGACTGGAATGGACTGGAATGGACTGGAACGGACTGGAATGGAATGGACTGGAATGGACTGGAATGGACTGGAATGGACTTTTTTTTTTTTTTTTTTTTTTTTATATACTACTATCTCCAACATAATCGGAGTCTAGATGAAGCTACTCATTCATACCAGTTCTCGCTTTAATTCTTCTCGCACTTTCATTCTGCATACTTGATCTTTCTTACATTCATTCATCTTTCTTTCTTTAAGGGTAGGACTCCCTTCTATTACTATATTCTGCTCTTTATTTCTTTTCTTTATTTTTGGGGAAGAACGCCAACACAGTATTAACTTTATTTGTCATTTACAGGTTTTCTAAATTTACATTCTTATTCTTATTTACATTGTTTTATATTCTTATATATCTATTCTTATTACTCTGACATGTTTCTTAGGTGGTATTCTTATTTTTATTCCCTATTTCTATCACATTATGGTTTCTTAACTCTAATTACACAGTTATCTTATATTCCTATTCTTACTATTTACATGTTCCTTAGCTAGTTCCACAATTGCTCTATCTCATAATAGGTGGGCTTGGGTATCTTAACGCTGTGCACAGTTAAATGTGTTCTTTTGTTACTTTTTCTCTGTGTTCAATGCTTGACATTAATATTCTATAATATTAAGTAAACATTTTTTGCTTAATTACTTATTTCTTTTTATGACTTTTATACATATTTTTTGGCAATACTCCAAGAACTCGTTCCTTCTCTTTCCCGCGATTATTGTTCGGATATTTTCGGCGTCTAGTTTGGTATCCAGTAAATGTTCGGCCTCTAGTCTCTCCCTGTCAAAAACAGGGCAGCTTAATAATATATGTGGCACCGTCTCAGCGATATCAGGATCGCAGATGCACGACGGGCTCCCTTTACACTTGAAGCGATTCAAGTATTCCGAGAACCCGCCGTGCCCCGTCATGATCTGCGTTGTGACGCTGCTAATTTCGATTTTTCTGACTATCCTGTAGGCCGCCACCGCATCCGGGAAAAACAGTTTGGTTGTCGAGGCAGTCTCTCCCGAGGTGTATCTCCGGTTCCACTCGTCAAGAGTCGCCGCACGAATGCATCTCTTGACGTATGAAACCGGACATAAATCGTAGTCGGGTTTTCGCTTGGAACCCTCAGCGGCCTCTTTGGCTAGTTCGTCGGCCCTCTCATTTCCTTCCAACCCCACATGAGCTTTTATCCAAAACAAGGTTACGGCCTTGTTTTGGGTTGACAAAGTCTTTAGATTTGCCCTGGCTTCCACTGCAAGGGGGTGGTTTCTGTTGTGGTTTTGGATAGTTTGGAGGGCCGCCATTGAGTCGCTGAAGATTCCAAACGATTGCGCATTGAGCTTCTCGATCTCCCGGGTTGCCACACATCTGGAATGGACTGGAATGGACTGGAATGGACTGGATTGGACTGGAATGGACTGGAATGGACTGGAATGGACTGGAATGGACTGGAATGGACTGGAATGGACTGGAATGGACTGGAATGGACTGGAATGGACTGGAATGGACTGGAATGGACTGGAATGGACTGGAATGGACTGGAATGGACTGGAATGGACTGGAATGGACTGGAATGGACTGGAATGGACTGGAATGGACTGGAATGGACTGGAATGGACTGGAATGGACTGGAATGGACTGGAATGGACTGGAATGGACTGGAATGGAATGGACTGGAATGGACTGGAATGGACTGGAATGGACTGGAATGGACTGGAATGGACTGGAATGGACTGGAATGGACTGGAATGGACTGGAATGGACTGGAATGGACTGGAATGGACTGGAATGGACTGGAATGGACTGGAATGGACTGGAATGGACTGGAATGGACTGGAATGGACTGGAATGGACTGGAATGGACTGGAATGGACTGGAATGGACTGGAATGGACTGGAATGGACTGGAATGGACTGGAATGGACTGGAATGGACTGGAATGGACTGGAATGGACTGGAATGGACTGGAATGGACTGGAATGGACTGGAATGGACTGGAATGGACTGGAATGGACTGGAATGGACTGGAATGGACTGGAATGGACTGGAATGGACTGGAATGGACTGGAATGGACTGGAATGGACTGGAATGGACTGGAATGGACTGGAATGGACTGGAATGGACTGGAATGGACTGGAATGGACTGGAATGGACTGGAATGGACTGGAATGGACTGGAATGGACTGGAATGGACTGGAATGGACTGGAATGGACTGGAATGGACTGGAATGGACTGGAATGGACTGGAATGGACTGGAATGGACTGGAATGGACTGGAATGGACTGGAATGGACTGGAATGGACTGGAATGGACTGGAATGGACTGGAATGGACTGGAATGGACTGGAATGGACTGGAATGGACTGGAATGGATGGACTGGAATGGACTGGAATGGACTGGAATGGACTGGAATGGACTGGAATGGACTGGAATGGACTGGAATGGACTGGAATGGACTGGAATGGACTGGAATGGACTGGAATGGACTGGAATGGACTGGAATGGACTGGAATGGACTGGAACGGACTGGAATGGACTGGCCTGAATTAAGCGCTTAGAACTAAAAAATACATTGTTCAATTCCGACATCCACGCGAACGAAGTTGCGGGCACAGCTAGTGAGAACATAACTTTAATGTTAAGAAGGTTTATTTTTGGATGAAACTCTTTTTATTTCATTTGAAAAGGGTTTGGTCTTGGCCCCAATCTAGTCCAAAAACAAATATAGATTTTAGATTCAAGTATATCCAGAAAATAGACCGACCACAGTAAAAACGGCTTGTTACCGGACTCCAACAACAAGGTGGTCGCGAGCATGCGATCGCCAGTGGTATCGTTTAGCTGTCGCCACAAGTAGCCAGGATTGCTAGAAAGTGGATCTCACCTAGCCCAAAAAACCTGAGCTAAGCTTGTACAAACTCAAACTACATAAGATAATATGAAAATTATTACTGCAAACATCTTTTGTAGGGCAAAACTTAGGCAGTAATCCGACTGACGGCGAGAAAACGAGTAATTAATTTTAGTAGTAGCGATTTTCTCCCTTAAGAAACGCACAATGAATGTACATTCCGCGTAAATGAAAGAGATGCAAATATTAATAGTTGCTCTATGACTGTTCACACTGCCGGTGACAACTCGCTTTATTAGTTTTATCGCTGAGCGATGCTCGCTCGGCTCGCTTAACATTTTTTCAACTTGGACTGAGCGACCGCGGGCGAGTGGCGCGACTAATCGCTCGACGCACTTGCACACCGTGACAAAACTATCGTAACTACACTCGCTTCCCGCTGATCGTCAATTCTTTTAGAGTTTCTAGTTCTACTCGTAACTCGTTCATCGTCGGCGGTCGGACCACTGCCTATGACTGTCTCCTTGTCTAAAAGACAGTTAAACAATAGAAGCGACAATTGAAGTGTCAATCTCAATGAATTTCATTAAAGTGACCCCTTTCGCTGTAAATTGAATCGTTGATAAAGTCTCAGTTATCGTTCTGAATCATATCAGAAACTGTCTTTCACCCGTAGAATTCTAAATTAATATTTCTCGATCTGTATGATACAATAAATACGGGCACAATAATAACCCTTTTTTTTAGCGTGTTTAAGTCATCAAATTAGTCCTCCCACCCCCCATACTGTCAGACTCGTACTAACTAAAATCCACGGTGTCCTTCAATAGCCCTTTATGTGCCGGAGTCACGGTGATGGAATAAGTCCCGCGACCCCTGCAGGCTTTGGCCCTCTGAGAGGGGGCCCCGTCATTATGCTGACGCTCTTTGAGGCGCGCGTGGAACACAACGCGCCTTCGACCCGGGCATGGTCTATGGTCAGACAGCGAGTTGCCCTTTATTCGTTGCCGCATGCCCGCGAACAATAATTAACCCTTTAATATAACTAACTACCAACACAATATACATAAGTGCGAATGTTTATGTGAGGATAGATGGATGCATGTTTGTTACTTATTTACATAAAAACTACTGAACCGATTATCTACCATCTCAAAATAAACGATGTAACAAACGTTTTATAATAATTTTGGTGATCTAAAAAGAGTGTCCCATGGAGTTTCTTGCCCGTTCTTTTCCATAGAGATCTACTCCTTGGAATGGGCACCTACTGTACTTTCACAGTTATTATGTCTTGTGACTGGGATATAGCACCACAACGTTGTAGTCTTTTATGTCTTTGACAATTCAGAAGTGTCTGTAACTGGTCTATTTGAAATAAATGCATTGATATGATTTGATTTAAAGAAACTTAGCAGAACATATTTGCTTTTTTTCTTTCTAAACCCGTTTTTCATCGAATATATTTACAGTAAAAAGCTATCTTCATGTAAGCACTGGTACCACTAACTAATCTCATCAGAACGCTCCACAGAACAGTGAAGTTATCAGGTGCTACAGCGATGTCTTAATCTTTAACGAGTTTACTTCTTAACCATCTTGAAACTTTTACGTTCCGATTATGCTTCTAATTAGCTTCAGTATTTATTTCTTTTATACACGATTTCCCAAAAAAAGGGAATAAGGTGATTATCGAAACCATTTTTACAGGAAGTGCTAAAATTTTACATCGAACTGTTGCAGCTTTTATCTTCCAAATGACCCTTTAATATTGTAAAAAAATATTATTGAATATATGGCTGGGTTATAGTTAAAATTCACAGTTTATTACTGTATATTTACACCTCACCTAACGCCCTGTCACCGTTGAAGACGCCCGGGGCATCAGTGATCGGGTGGCAAGTTCCAGACGTTTGTGAACGGCCTGAGTCGATGGCGCGTTTTATTCCACGCGCTTCTAAAGGGCACTGAGGTAGCTACCATAGGGCCAAAATGACGCGGGTAAAACCGCGGGCAGGATCTAGTTGAATAATTATATTTCACACCAAAATAAACATTTACTTGATATATACAAACCCCAAATTCCGCGTAAACACAGAACATTGACCTGATTTTATGAAAACCAATATTGAACCCTAATTAAATACAAATTAACCTTTATAAAAGAATTAAACTACGGTAAAATACAATAGTAGAAACGGACTTAAATACGATAACAACAAAGAATGCACAAAAAAATGCCAGCACGAATTTTCAATTCACCATTTTCGTTGCGAGCGCACACAGGTTAAGTACATGGACAGTTGAACACAAATCTCGACTAATATGCTGGCTGGCTTACATATTTGTACCAAACAGAAGTTCATTTATGCAATGTAGGCATGAAGTGGAAACAAACGAAGTTAGTTTGGATTTTAGATGAACATTTTCGCGCCTATATTTGCTAACAGGACCTGAGGTAATTTGGGGATCAAACTATTCAGATACCATGCAATTTACCAGTCTATATTGTGCCAAATCAGTAGGAAAAGTTCTCTCTTTTTTAATTTGGAAAATCATGGAATAGTCCTCCCGCTCTGGTTGAGGCAACTATGTACATTACTGTCTATGTTCCCACTGTTGCTCTTTGCTTTTATGGCAATTCCGCAATCTCGGTAAGCCGCCATATCGAGGCGTCACTTTGCTGACACATAAAATGTCGTTGGCTTGGACCTAATGCTATCTGTGATGCCCTGGGCTTCTTCTATGGCGGCAGGATCATGATAAGGAGAGTTACTTCTGCATCAGCGTTCGGCTTTCTCTAATTAGTACATCAGTTAGATCAACTAAAATTATTTGAGCCGTATTTTTAGAGTTTTTTTTTTATGTAATACAAAATTGATGAAACGACGACGCTTTTAAAATTAGCACTACGTAAATTCTTAGTATAATTTATAATTATAGTTTTGACTTCACGAGGCTCTTATTATAAATGCTTTTAATCTTTTTCAAACCCCAAAAAAATGGTTAAATGGAAGACTAATTAGATTCACAATTTATTGATACCGCCTGCATGCCTAGGGTGTGCTTATAAGAACTATTCAGAGGCTTTTTTTACGTAGTATAGTCATGTCAAATGAGTCCTCTTACCCATAGCAGGGCGGGAGGGACTGTCAGACTCGTACTAACTAAAATCCACAGTGTCCTTTATGTTCTGGGGTCATGGTAATGAGATAAGTCCCGTGAGGCCGCAGGCTTTGGCTATATAGAGGGGGTCATCATGCTCACACTCTTTGAGGCGTGCATGTAACACAACGCGCCGTCGACCCGGGCATGAACCGTGGTTGGACAGCGAGTGGCCCATTACTCGCCGCCCGCGTATGCGCGCCCACGTTGGCAAGAGTTCGTCTGCCGACGTCCGACGCCCGTGGGCGTCTAGCATTGCGGCTGGGGTAGACGGGGGGGACGCTATCCTCTCCCTCACATACATATACAGACGCTTAGCACATATTTTTTTCGTGGCCTCAGATCCTCCAACAAATAGGAACACAATATTGTAGCTGCACTACATTGGAGACTCCTAAGGAGCTTTACTATTAATACGATTTTGTACTTAGAAGTAACTTCCGTCCTTGCAAGGAGGAATTCCGTGAAAGTCTGAAGATCAAATATACTGAAGAGTATCGTGCGAGAGAGTATCGTGCGAGTATCCAATTTAATATACCGCTTAACGGCGCTGCGGTTTCCTCTAATACTTGAATAGTTTGTTGAGGCCTTAATAATGTCTGGAATGGAGAATCTTAATTATTAATTTGTTGGTGAAAACTTTTTCGGGAGGATCTGAAAATTATTGATTAGATTAATTTCTGTCGAGCATAATTTTTAAATATGTTTTGATGTTTGTTAGGACAATGTACTGAAATAAAAAAAAATTGACCTTTTTTCTTTTCGGCGTGAACAATGAAATGGTTATCCACTCTATAGTTCAGACAAATGAAAAAAAACACTTTTTTGAGCAAACCATATGTTACGTCTTAACAGATTGCTTAAAAGAACAACAAACCTAAATTTAACCTGAGTTAAAAACCTAAAGAAAGAATAATTGTGACAGAAACAGACTACATCTTGAAATTCCTGGTTCTCAAACTAGTTAAAATAAAGACAGGCAATTACTCCAGACATGAATATATAACCCTTGGAAATTACAGTCCAACTTTAGACATAAGGATTAAGATCTTTTTATAACGTACGATTTGAAATCCTAAAGTGTTTTTTTTTTTAATAAGTTGCATTAATTCTGTTAAATCGGTACCAACCTTCGAAATGTTTGGGCATGCGGGCGGCGAGTAAAAGGCAACTCGCCGTCCGACCATGGACCATGCCCGGGTTGAGGGTGCGTCGTGTTCCACGCGCGCCTCAAAGAGCCACGAGGCCCCCGCTCAGAGGGCTAAACCTGCCGGGGTCGCGGGAGTTATACCATCACCGTGACCCCGGAACATAAAGGGCTATTGAAGGACACCGTGGATTTTAGTAAGTACAAGTCTGACAGTCCCTCCCACCCTCCCGGGTGGGAGGGTGGGAGGACTCATTTGATGATTTGACCACGTAAAAAAAAACCTTCGATATTGTTTAATTGTTACAGTGTCTCAGTAAAAAACTTACAATAAATCACTAAGAAAATCGTAGTAAGCACTTACTAAATTGTTTTGAGTTTTTTTTTTTTTGTGGCTGAAATAAGTTTGGTGACGTATATATTCTGGTCTATGCTGTGATTAAAGCTTAAGGTAACGATCGGTATAGGATAAGAAGTATTAACGGGCTGAGAGGATATAAATAGTAGTTGGTCTGATGTCAGCCGTCAGCCATGGAAAATACGAGTGTGCCTATCATGAGACTCTTCATAATTTGTTATAGCAAGGAACTAATATAACTGATTGCATTTATACCGTCTACAATTATTTACCAAGCCATTATTTCTGACCGCCGTTACATTTCATGTGTTTATTAATAGATATCACAGATCTATTTTAGAAACCAATTACAATGAGTTAGGTACTAATCTTAATATATAAATATATAAATCTCGTGTCACAATGTTTGTCCTCAATGGACTCCTAAACCACTTAACCGATTATAATAAAATTCGCACACCATGTGCAGTTCGATCCAACTTGAGAGATAGGATAGTTTAAATCTCAAATTTTAGACCGGGTCCTCCACCCGTGCGAAGCCGGGACGGGCCGCTAGTAAAACTATAAATATGTTACATCTCCCACAATCAATTAAAAAAGTAAAAAAATATGACGAAATATAACATTTTCATAATTCAATTGCATTAATTTAATATGAGAAATATAAAACATAATTTTAATATAAGTGTCAAACCTTCGTATCACTGCTGGTCGAAGGCTCCGATTAATCGTTAAGGGTCCAACATAGTGACGGGCCCCTTCTCAGAGGGCCAAAGCCTGCCGGGGTCGAGGGACTTGTTTCCATCACCCTGACCCCGGAACATAAAGGGCTATTGTAGGACACCGTGGATTTTAGTCAGTACAAGTCTGACTAAAATCTACTAAATCTACTTCCTGCCCTTCCCGGGGTGGGAGGCCTCATTTTACCACGACTTTACCACGCCAAAAAAAAAGGGTCAAATTTAAGGGTATCCTTAAATTGTATCCTTTACGATTGATCGGATCGTATGCATAAAACCCAACTCACTACTAAACGCGAGTAGGACCAGCGACAGTCATACAGTTGTAATAAAAAGTAGCGTGTGTACACATACTTACGTCTCGAGACGCGGGAAGCTCTCCCGCTTTTTATTTACGCGCCGTGACAGACGTGTTGACACTGGTTAAGGTATGGTTCCAACGATGAGGATGATGTGAAATCGCACCTTCGTCTACTTTATTACACCCAACAGCTGTTTCTCCGAACTTGGAATCATCAGCTATTCTCGCAGCACGCTTTGAAAGATGGCACGGTTGACGTAGTGGCTGAGCGATTAGAATATAATAGACTAGCTGCTGCCTGCGGTTTCACCCGCTACAACTCGAAAATTATCCCACGGGAACATAAAACCGGGATAAAAACTATCTTATGTGTTAATCCAGGTTATAAACTATCTGTGTACTAAATTTCATCCAAATCCATTCAGTAGTTTTTGCGTGGAAGAGTAACAAACATCCCTCCAAACATACAAACTTTCACGTTTATAATACATATTAGTAGGATTAGCGGACAGGTCCAAAACTCAATAAGCGTGTAATACGATACCCCATGGGGGGACTGGGTGTCAGACTTATGAGCTTTCGAGTAACAGTAACGAATGTCAAAGATTTAAAAATGACAAACCTATTGTGGTATTACGGCAAATGTAGCTTTCTTAGCAGTATATCGCAAACTTGTGTCTTAGCTAGTTGTCAAAGTCAAAGTCAAATCATTTTTTTCAATAAGGCCATCAAAGAGGCACTTTTGAACTTGACTGTAGAGTATAGTTGACAAAGTTACATCAGTCTGCCTCCATACATTTGCTATAATAATGAATTTTCCTAGTCGCATCAGTAAAACCGTACCCACTTTGTACTTCAAAATATGAAAGGTGCCCGATGAAGTAGCGTTGTGAGTCGCCCACAAAGAATATAAACCGCGCACCCGGCGTGCATACACGTCCGTGTTTTACGGGGATTGCATTCCGACAAAGAACGCTTTTCGGGGAAAAAATATCCATAGGTAAAGCAATAATGAAGTTGAGGAAAATATAAAGTTTTCGTTCAAATATTTGAAAGGGAAGTGGAATTTAAAATTTGTGCTATATTTTCTGTTTTTTTTTTCTTTATGGTGTTTTTTTAAATAATTTAACAAGAAGGGAATTAAATCGAGACATTTCCTTACGTTTGTTCGGTATGTTATTATTTTCCAGATTTTGTTCTTTAATAACGATACTATACAAATAAAATAAATACACCAAGTGTTTCTTTTTCGAAAATCATGAAAATCATTGAAAAATTCGACGATGTAGGCAGGAACCTCGGGTGGCTCGGTTGGAAAGATGATGATGATATTCTGAATCCAGAAGACACAGTTTTAAATCCTGCTCGCGGTTCGATATTTTCTTTCCATAGATTTTTTTGAAATTCGCGACGCATGTGTATATTATTAATAAAAATATATAATGATATAGTTTTGGTTTTCAAAATCGAACTCTAGACTCTTTTAGTCTTTTTCTCTATACCACATAGTTACCGAATAAGCCATGCATGCTCATTTGGAATTCAACCTGTATGCACATGACATTTACAGACCTACAATAACTCTCTCATCGGGTTAGGGATTATGTCAAAAGAGATGCGGAATACTGGTGTCCGTCAGAATGGCTGGTTGCCTATAGCGTTCTATATCGTTATATGCTTGTACCAGCGTGATAGTCAGATACTGATTAACCGTATACCGAACAGATATGCCGAGAATCGAGCATTTCTTAGAATCTTAGTTACTGGTAACATTACAAAGCACACACATGCGTCAACATGCGCAAGTGAAAGCGTGTTTGTTTGTTGAAAATTATGGAATATTTACATTTCAATACAACTGTACCGATTTTGATGAATATTTTGGTAGGTACACAGATTTTTGGGTTCCTAGAGACGGTCACAGCTGGGGACATGGATTAAGGAAATAAGATATTCATCATCTTCATAATTATATCAGCCGTAAGACGTCCACTGCTGAACATAGGCCTCCCATAGATTTCCAATAGGACCGTTTTTTTTTTTTTTTTTTTTTTTTTTTTTTTTTTTTTTTTTTTTTTTTTTTTTTTTTTTAGGTGGTAAAATCATCAAATGAGTCCTCCCGCCCTGGGTGGGGCGGAAGGGACTGTCAGACTCTTACTGACTAAAATCCACCCGTGTTCCTTCGGATGCCCTGTACGTTCCGGGGCCGCGGTAACCTGGGTTAAGAAAAAACCCGCGACCCCAGCAGGCATTTGGCGCGAAACACGACGCGCCACCAACCCGGGCTTGGTCCTCGGTCGGACGGCGAGCCACCCATTACTCACCGTCCGCAAGCCCGCTCCGCCGCTGTGCCCTCTGCTGATCAGAGGGACACGCGTTGGAGCGTCCACACGACAGGCTATTCGCATACGGGCAAAGAGACTCCTTAAAGAAGAGTTTTTGCCCGCATCCCAGGGTGCACCGGCCCGAAAAACTGGTCTTCCCCCCGGACGTATCCGAGAGGGAACTCCAGTCCACGGGCGCACGTGGAGGTTTCCTGCCTTAGCACCCCTCCAATAGGACCGGTTGGAAGAGGCTTGCAAGATATTAATTAAACATAAACGAAAAGCTAATAAATAGATATTGTATCATTTTGTTGTAATTACTTTAAGCCACGGATTAATTAAGTGTCCCAGCCATTTTTCAGAAAAAAATTGTTTTAATCCTGAATGTAGATGAAAAACTTTTTTTTTTACATTTTGTTACGTTATAAAAACCAAAAAAAGGCTAGGACAAAACCAAACGAACTGACTATTTAGGATGCATCGAAACACAAACATTGGTATGAATAACAATTTTACATTTGGTGCAATGTGAAAGTTTTAACAACACTCTATTGCACATGATTCGATTCGTCCATGCATACGCAGAATTTCAATATCCGTCCATGGGTTTATAGAGGTACTTTCATTCCGTAGGCTGCTTGTACACTCACGATTAAAATTCTACAGAACAAAAATACTGATTAAATATTCATCGTTTCCGCCATGCATATTTGATGCCACATTGTAAACGGTGAATCGAGGGACTGTCTCATCAGGTGACTCTGGGATTACCATGGATTTTAGTCCGTACGAGTCTGACAGTGACTGGGAGGACTCATTTAATGATTTTACTATCATAAAAAAATGGCGGAGTGACAAATATACAATGTTTGCGAAAGCAAGGTTCTGTTGTAAACTAGTGTAATTAATTTAAAGAGTTTTTCATGATATTTTAATTGTAAATTGTTTCATCAGAAGTGCAAGAGGTAAGCATAAAGTAATAACTTCGGTTTTAAAAATTGAAAATATCGTTTCCCATAAAATAATTAGGTAGATATGTCTTTAGGGTCCGTAACCAACCTTCGAGAGTCATGTATGAAGATTGATGGAAAATCAACTGAATGTTATATCGAATCAATTCATAAAGTTAAATCGAATCGAACTTATTGCGAAATAACCTTTTATCACCAAACACTGAATGAGTCAATGAATACGTGAAGTCTATCCAGTGTGACCAGCCTAAAATATCGTTTTGACATTTTAATATAAATTTGATATTTTACTGGCAACTCCGATATTAGTGGCATTTGAATATTGAGTGCGATACAAGTTAGTTCGGGGATGGTAGTAGGAAATTAAATGGTGGAACTGTATTAGTTTCAGTACTGAACGAAACATAAACGAGGAATATAGTACCGGGTATTTCTGAACTGGTGTTATAAGAATCAATGGAGAAATATTCACAATGTGGTTTTAATATTTATTCTGTGGTATTGTAACGTACAAATGCCAGCACATCAAGCTAGTCAGGATTGGGATACGTCGTAGATGTTTTTTTTTAAATAAAAATATTAAGAATTATTTGAATTAATATTTAATACTACACGTGTTCACGGAGTGTCCTTTTTTTACGTGGTAAAATCATCAAATGAGTCCTCCCACCCCGGGCAGGGCCGGAGGGACTATCAGACTTGTACTGACTAAAATCCACGCTGTCCTTCAATAGCCCTTTATGTTCCGGGGTCACAGTGATGGTAGAAGAAGTCCCGCGACCACACGGAGTGTCCTATGGTCTATACTTAGGTTCTAGCAATCCATGCTTATCTTACCGGGTTTTATCCAAGTACAGCAGTTGTGCCTGCTCTCATGCTCACTATTTGCACTGGTTGTGCTTCCATAACTAGCAACTACAACCTATCAAACTCTAATAGATTTTTCAAACCTTCACAATAGTGGAGTGTCATATTTCGATTGGTATTTGACATATTCGGGTAGGTTGACCTGCTGGCGTAGTATAGAACAACAGAATAAATATTATACATAGACTTAAATCGGGAAAAATCGTTTTGTATAATACAATAAACAATTGACTAAAATAATTTGATCGTAAAATATTCGCAATTCAAATAAAATATGTAGATAAAAAATGCTCAATTTATGTTTATGTATTTCATTGATTTTTATGCCTAACTATGTTAATTGCCCGTGTTTAGTACAAAAATAATTACCCGTAGACCAGTCAGCGTAGAAAGTTGCTGACCATAATATTCAGATTTTAAAAATCGCTATACAACAACGGTTTTGTACGTATTGTTTCGGTGTACAAAGATTTTGAAAATCTGAATGTGGTCAGCAACTTTCGACGCTGACTGTACCACGGGTTACTATTTTTCTCGTGGTACTACTGGTAGTACAACGGGCAATAAACGAATTTTTGACACTGTAATAAGTTTCTACAGATTTTCTAATAAAACAAAACTTTTACTACACACACAGAGACACAATAATATGTCCTTGTCTCGTTAACTCATATCTACACTTTATCACCCTCTACCTACCCCCATTACGTGGCGGAAACGTTTTTAGTTCGACAGATCACAAGAAAGAAAGTACGGGGAAAGAATTGCAAACTTCCGCACACCAAAACACAAGCGAAACTATTCTTTAGTAACTCACAATAAGGTTCAGTACAAGTGTATTGTTTAAGTTGGTAAATTCAGTCACAAGATTAAGCGAGATCATTGATGTGGTAATTGTATGTATGAGGAGTTTCTTCGAACTATTTCAGTGGAATTAATTTATTGGTGTTATGGTGTAGTTAAGGGTCCTTCTTACAATATTGATTTATTAATTTAGTATGTCTTTATAAGTAATTTGAAGCTGATTTATTTAACTCTACTCCTACTGTTTCTCTAATTGAATGTTTACTGTGTCTTTTTGTACAAATAAATTTATTATTATTAATTTTAAACCGACTTCAAAAAAAAAATAGGTTTTCAGTTCAACCTGTATGTTTGTATTTTTGTTGAACATCTAAACTAAAATGGGGAAAATAAAAACTTTTTGAAAATAAAAAGGAACCGAATTCAAAACCAAACACAAAAAAGTGTGGCTATGTAGCAAATTTTTATATGTACGCTGTCTGACATAATATAGCGACTTTTGATTTTATTCAGACCGACATTTTTGTACCTATGTTAAAAAAATATAAAATTACTATGACGTCACTTGAAAATTTCCAATATTTCGTTTTCAGTTTCCCGATATTCGACCTTTCGTCGCGTCGGTTGAATAAATTTAATATGTTATTTGATTAAATATTTTTGTTTTCTTTTTGTTTAATTTCATTAGTTTAGTAAAGTGATTTTCATAACATCACTAGCGGCCCGTCCCGGCTTCGCATCGGTGGAGGTCCCGGTCTAAAACCCGGTCCCGATGGTTACAAACACAACAAAAAAATTATTATCGGAATCGGTCAAGCCGTTTTCATGTTATGTCGTGACAACGGAAAACGGGTTTCATTTTTATATAAATAGATTTATCACCGTATCAAGATACGGGTGATAAATAATGTTACATCGCACAGTCTCACATCTGTCTATCTCATCTTCACAACCCAGTAACTGGGTAAAAGAAAAATGTCTATTTTCGACAAGTGTTCAACACTGTGTGGTAAGACGGCTACTGTTTATCACAGAAACAAAGAACTAATTTACGCAAAAAATATTTCTGTACTAAATCCAAAAAAAATTATGTCTACGCCCAAACTAATCTTCCGTAAGTACTTTAATGTCACAAATTCATGTCCAGGATAAAAGATGGCGCCACCGAGTTAAGGGTCCGCTGTTCAAACGAAAATTAGGTAGCCTTAAATCCCTTGAGAGTAATTTTAACTAAGCTTTCACTTAAAGGCCCGTTAAAACCTTTTGTTGCATAGCAAACACTCCATGCAATTAATAACTTACGTGATATTTACCTTAGGTACTCATTGGTTGATAGAGTTGAATTTGGTGTGAATAAAAATAAGTTATTCTTTGTTCGAAGTAGTTATCAAGAAACAAAAATAAAGGCTAAGAAAATTTTGATTACTAAATTACTTAAGTTTACTCTATGAATAAATTCATAATCTCTATTACGTAATAAGATAGTTTACTCTAAAAAAATTATATTACTCTGAATAAATTGATAAAATCTGTTTAGTCCGTCAGAGAGTATTCAAAAATAATGTTCACGTTTTTTTTTTTTTTTGAAACAAGGAATGTAGATAAAATTCCAAATTTGAAATTCATGTGACGTCACAATCAAGTAAAACTACTTGCTTGTGACGTATTGTCAATTTTAAGTGTCATATTTACGTCAATTATGATTTAATTAGGTAACAAAAAAAAAAACAGGTCAATTTGACGGCACGGTTGGTGCTGTGGCTGAGCAATAATTGCTCAGCCACAGCACCAACCGTGCCGAATCGAATCGAACCCGCGACACGTAGCGCAGCAGTCCAATTATTGGACTGCTGCGCTACGTGTCGCGGGTTCGATTCCCACACGGAACAAATATTTGTATGAACTACAAATAGTTTTCCCGGATCTCTGCCCCCGATAGTTGAAAAGACGCATCTAACACTTTTTCCAAAATGGAGTTATATACATTGCCGGAATCAGGAAAAAAAGACGCATCTACCTGTATTTTTAATATTTTTCTAACTTGCTCCAGTGCGGTTTTAGCATAACAAAATAAGGCGCTTCTGTGCATTTTTTTACACCCGATTGAAGATGAAAAGACGAATTTTTGTGAAACTTAATTAAAAAGACGCATTTATGTAGATAATGACCTTTTACTTTATAGTGTTTTTTATAGTTCAGTAATTTAAAAGGCACATATTTCTTCCCTATTTCTAAGAGGAAGTTTAAAAGGCGCAAATGAGTATTTGCGTTTAACACGCTAATAAAAAATGCTTTTACATTAAGAAAAAAGAACGCATCTGACCACTTGCGCTCTTTTTACTTCGTAAAATTGTTTAAGCATAGGCGCATATGCCATAAGCGTCTTTATTATTTACGTTGAATAAAAAAAATATAAAATGATTCTTAATAAAAAGGCGCAAGTGTGCAGAAACGTCTTTTTTTCGTAGAATTGTGAATCAAGCGAGGATTGTGCGGGGGTCGGGCGGGGAATGTTTAGTACGGCGCTTGACCAGTTTCTATGTCAGTTGCGCCCGAGTAGGTTGTAGGAGCACGATGTGTGCAGTCGCGCAATATTTCGGAGCTTG
This sequence comes from Agrotis ipsilon, assembly GCA_028554685.1. Taxonomy (NCBI): domain Eukaryota; kingdom Metazoa; phylum Arthropoda; class Insecta; order Lepidoptera; family Noctuidae; genus Agrotis; species Agrotis ipsilon. Next base: position 1,263,426 of record CM052956.1, read on the forward strand.
ATTTATCGTAAAAAAGTAAGATTTTTTTATTAGCAAGATGGGAGATATTTCCGACAAGAGCAACTAACGCCCAATATCTTTAGCTACAACCACAGCTGAAGTACTTGACGGTCTGCTCGAGAGACAGCTTAAAAACACCTAAATTTAAATGACTCACAGTTCGGTTTTAGACCTGGACTGGTTACAGAATGTGCAATCATGTCTCTCAGTTTGCTCTCAAGCAAACTGTCAGGTATTACAAAAATAGAAGTACGCCTGTTTACGCAGACTTTCTTGATCTCTGCAGGGCATTTGACCTGGTTAGGTATGATATTCTCTGGCGTAAATTGAGCAACACAGGTATGCCGGGTGAGTTAATCAATAAACTGTTGAGCTAAGCAACATCGGAGTGGGATGCTCGATTGATAGTCACTGTATCAACAGTATTAGCTATGCAGATGATATGATGTTGCCCGGGCCATCAATGACCGCGCTCAGGAAACTGATGGGCGTGTGTGAAGAGTATGCTAGGGTACACGGTCTCTTGTATAATCCTCACAAAAGCGAACTACTGGTATTTAAAGCCAATGGTCGTAAACTGGGTGATGTGGCACCTGTGCTGCTTAAAAGGGTGTCTGAGTTTAAATACCTTGGTCATGTGGTCACCGAGGATTTAAAAGATGATAGGGGCATTGAAAGAGAAAGGAGGGCGGTCCGTTGTAACATGCTGGTCCGCACATTTGCGAGGTATAGTTTGGAGGTAAAGATCACTTTGTTTAAAGAATTCTGCCAAAATCTCTACACCTACAATCTGTGGGTCAGCTACACTCAGCGGGCCATCAACACTCGCCGAATACAATATAATAACGCGTTCAGGTTGCTGCTGGGGCTTCCACGCTATTGTAATGCGTTTGCCATGTTGGCGCCCGCGCACACAGACGGCTTCCACAAAGCGTAAAGCCAAATGAAAAAGCTGAAGATTAACGACGGCAGCATCATTTCGACAAAACTGGTGATCCCGAGAGAGCTTGGGAGGTTTTACGGACAGTTATACACATCAACACGACAACCCAGTGTCGGTACAACTCGAGACCCTTGAGCCAAACTGACTCGACACTACACTGAGACATCAGCCTGTACGAGATTAGAATGGCTCTTTAACAGCTTAAGAATAACAAGGCGCCGGGTAAGGACGGAATCACAACAGAACTTCTGAGAGCGGGTGGAAAACCAGTACTTCTAGTGTCTCAAGGCAAGGGTGTTTAACCAGTGTGTGTTACCAGTGATTATATGTGGCTCTGAAACGTGGTCTTTGACTGCTGGCCTTTTAGAGAGACTAAGAGTCAAAATCAAATAATTTAATTCAAGTAGGCCTGCTAGAGGCACTTTTGAATTGACAAAAGACAAAAATTAATTAGGTAACATAAAATAGTTATGGTGCTACAGACCCAGTCACAAGACATAAAAACGAGTGAAAGTACCGTAGGTGCTCAATCCAAAGCGTTGATCTCCATGGAGTAGAACGAGCAAGAAACTCCATGGACACTCTTTTTCAATAGTCAAAATTATAACAGAATCTTTGTTACATCATTCATCTTGAGATGGTGCATAATGTGAGAACGATGTAGCAAGTAAAAGGTGTCCATAGGAAAATATAAAATAGACAATTCAAGAAATATAAATCCTTAAAATAGACCATGGCAGCTAAGAGATGACCAGTCACGACTGACGGCGCCCGTTCACGAACATGACACATGCATCAGCACCATTCAGCTCAACCACTCAACGAGCAATGAAAAGAGCTATGCTCGGAGTTTCTTTGCGGGATAAATTCCAGAACACGGATATTCGGCGAATAACCAGAGTCACCGAGCTCTTAAAAATTGTAAGTTGAAGTGGCAATGGGCAGGCCACATCGCTCGTAGTAGTTTTATTTACAAATAATAAATTAGGTTATGGCTTATATGATAACGATGAACCTACTTCACTGTACTATATCAGATATTACTAGCTTACGTAAACAATATAGGATTAATAAATAATTTTATAAACATTTTATCTAAGCCAAGGGTTATCTACATTCTTTCTAATTCTTAAGATAAAAGGCGGATATACCTAGATGTGCCCATTTCTGTTAAAAACATATACTAGATAGAAAGCGTTTGAAGTTTAAAGGACGCATCTAGCCATTTACGTCTATTCAATTAAGTTTGTCATATTTTTCTCCATTTTTTATGCTAAGATGAAAAAGATTTTTCATTATTTTTATTATAATAATTTAATAAATTCATTTTATTATTAAACCAAGTTGAAACCTATTATAGTGGGCATTATTTCCAACTTTTAGTATGTAAATATTTTATTTTATTCGAAGACAGCAAATGATTTCCCATTTCATTCACAAAAACATTTTTTTCTCCGTTTTTACTTTTTGTTAGATCCGTCTTTTCAACTATCGGGGGCAGATCTGGTCGTTTGTGAATGTGAGTTTATATGTTTGTAAATGCACCCACAACATAGGAGGAAATGCTAGAGAGCGGCAACGTTTTTTTTTAAAAAAAAGTAATTATGATTCTCATTGTTGGACTTATGAGGGTTTTTCGGTTATTAAAAGGAATAGGGCAGATTTTAGTCAGTTACTCTGCCCATAATATTATGTAATGCGAGCTACATACACATAATATCCAAATTCTATTCAAACTTTTTTACAACACCACCTAAAACTTATGTAATCTGTTTCAGTGAGAGCACTAATTGTGTTTCAAGTACTTCGTCTTGTTTATTAAGGTTCTCAAACTTTGCTATTGGCTTCTTAGTGTCCAACTTTGTCCGAAATTGTACGTGGGATTGGATGATCCCGTTTGGTAAGTGCCAAGATGTTTTGCTTAACTGTTGTTCTATTTTTGGGTGAACTTGAAGAAGAATTAGTTATTAATGTAGGGTAAAAGTAGGTGTGGGCGAGTAATGGGTGACTCGACGTCCGATCTTGGCCTATGCCCGGGTCGATGGCGCGTTGTGTTCTACGCGCTCCTCAAAGAGCTGTCGGGGTGATCCCTCTTAGAGGACCAAAGCCTGCCGAGGCCGAAGGACTGCCTCTTCAGGAACGTTACCCTGCAACATGAAGAGCTATTGAAGAATCACTGTGGGTTTTAGTCAGTAAAAGTCTGACAGTCCTGCCCGCTCCGTCCTGCTGCACGGAACCTCACGCAACTGGTGTGACGTATAACATGACCGAGGCCAAGGGTCATGTTGTATGCTATCATCGGACACCCACGCGTGTGTTTCGAGCAGTAGAGAGTTTGAAAGCTAGAATGTCGGGGCGTTTTTTAACTGGGGCGTATAAACCTAGTTTTTCCCCATATTCTATACGTCTAATTCACAGTCCTGACTGTCTGACCGATATATCAACGCACAGCCTAAATCGCTGGAACTAGAAGCTTGAAATTTTACACATAGATTCCTCATATAGTGTAGGTATCCACTATGGAAGAATTTTGGGAAATTCTACCCCTAAGGCATACGCTTTTTCTATCGTGGTAAAATCATCAAATGAGTCCTCTCACCCAGGTCAGGTCGAGAGGGACTGTCAGACTCGTACTGACTTAAATCCACGATGTCTTATATACGAATCCTTTAATAGCCCTTTATGTTCCAGGCATACGCTTGCCACGCCAGACCCTCAGGCATATATGGAAATTATTCTCAAAAATGTATTGTGTGATTTTAAATTCAACAGTATGAACTCGTTAATATTTATTTACACTGGCCAAACTTCAAATCATAAAACTGAGCGTGCATTCAAAACAGAAAGTTTAATTCTACATAGAATTAACAAAGCTAGATTATCGTCAAAACTTAGTATCTAATAATTGTTGAAATAAAATAAATACAGTGCCGAAAGTTAAGATAAAATTACATTAAAATATATTTATCTCGAATAACAGGCATGCATTTGAATATAAATTTTGGGATTATAAAGTTAACTTAATTTATTAGAATATTTGAAAACACATTTTACAAAGGCTTTTTTTTTGTATTATTTCAAAATGATTAGAAAAATAATTATGACGTGTACAAATGATTAACTAAAATCGACACTTAGTGTCAAGAATTTTGTGATTTTTTAATGCAGAAACGCGTAAATATGGTTTTTACCCCACTTGTTTTTCTATCAGTTCTATGATAGAACAGTAATCTGTTCTATGCGATGTTTTCGTAGGACTATTGTGACACTTTATTCCTTACTTATACAGGGTGAATTTTTCAACTGGGCGTGGATGGCTACTTTCGAAACTATAAGGAATATCGAAAAACGTTGAAAGGAGTCGCGAGGCCGATTTTGACGAAAACTAAAACTGCATCATTGGATTTTCGAATAATCAAAAATCCTGGTCAGGAATCGAACCCGCTGATTTTGGAAAAAAAAATCACACCCTGTATTATTACAGCGTTCGATAGTGTTGCTAATAAGGATCAAATTCTGGGAAGTAATCATATACGGCAAACTTAAGGAAATGGCAGATTTTTATGAAATTGCTATTTTTCCATGTTACTTTACATCTACTGAGCCATAATTTATTCGAAATTATAAAATTTCATTGTTTTCAATGTCTCACTAGATTTGACGTTTCAACAATCCCACTGGTCACGAGCAAAGACATAGATACGACCTTAAAATTTAAATTAATGTAACAATATTAAATTGCAAAAATAAGTTCTGCCAACTGTGTCCAATAATTATGTAAACGTTAAACTAAGTCAAAATTAACTACACATTTTTATCAATATTTCGTTAACGATAGTTTGCCAAAAATAATATCAACTTTAAGTTACATTATTATGTACCAAGTCAATTTCAAAAACATGTAAACAATACAGTTTCGAAATTATGTAAACAATTACAAAGCAGCAGTTTCAATCTGCTTGAGACCGGTTTTAATTCACAATTTTCAAAATCATGTAAACAATACAGTTTCGAAATTATGTAAACAATTACAAAGTAGCAGTTTCAAGGAGCTTGAGATCGGTTTTAATTCACAATTTTCAAACACATGTAAACAATACAGTTTCGAAATTATGTAAACAATTACAAAGCAGCAGTTTCAAGGATCTTGAGGTCGGAAATAAGTCCTAATTTAACAAATTGCAATTTAACCTCATTGAAAAAATAAGTGTATATAATACAAATACATAGCTATAAGATCTTATTGTATTATTTATTTATAACTTCTTTTCGTTAATATGCGTTATACCTACATATTTTGTCATAGTTAGGTAAAAGTAGCCATCATCGAGTGTATTGACTCACCCGTCGACTGTTTTTATTTCCGTGTACCGTCCTAAATCTATTGTGCTATTTTTTTTTTTATCTTGGTATAATCATCAAATGAGTCCTCCCGCCCCGGGCAGGGCGGGAGGGACTGTCAGACTTGTACTGACTAAAATCCACGGTGTCCTTCAATAGCCCTTTATGTTCCGGGGTCATGGTGATGGTATAAGTCCCGCGACCCCGGCAGGCTTTGGCCCTCTGAGAGGGGGCCCCGTCATTTTGCTGACGCTCTTTGAGGCGCGCGTGGAACACGACGCGCCGTCGACCCGTGCATGTCCATGGTCGGACAGCGAGTTGCCCCCCTTTGCTCACTGTCCGGATGCCCGCGCCTACGGTGGCCGGAGATCGTCTGCCGACGTCCGACGCTGTGTACCACTGCGGTTGGGGCGGAAGGAGGACGCTGTCCTCTCTCTCGCGGATCTATTGTGCTATTGGGTGATTCTACGAAAAGTGGATAAAATTATCGCACACCCTCTTAAGAGGTTATTGTAACTCATAAATAAGTATGATTATTTTTTCTTTTACTATGGGACCTGAAATCGCGAAAATTATATTTAATAAAAATTTATGAAACAGTTGAGAGCCCAAAATTGTTCATAATGATGGATACAATAAACCCTTAAGCCTTAAGCGGGTGTCCGTTAATCACGATATATTTGAATAATGCGTCGACACGTTTGGTGCAGTGGCTGAGCAATTGGACTGCTGCGCCGAGTGTCGCGGGTTCGATTCCCGCACGGAACAGTTTTGTATGATCTGCAATTAGTTGTTACGGGTCTGGGTGTTCGTGTCATGTGAGTTTCTATGTTTGTAAACGCACCCACCATACAGGACTAATTGCGGGGTAAAGTAAAAAAAAAACTATGCATAACTATTAAGTATATTTATTAACAATAATAATCATTACTTTTGGTAATGAATTACAACTCTGATTTCGTAAGTCCTTGATTTATTGCAGTAGTAAGCAGCCCCTACCTACTTATTTATAAAACTCTAATCATTGCTGTAATAAACTTATTAACAAAAACAGGAAAAAATAGGTATACACTTCCATTATCATTATAATGTATCCATGACAATTTCTATAACACGTATACAATTTGTTTTACTTGTATATATGTTATAGAAATTGTCATGGATAGTTAATAATAACATTAGAAATGTATACTTTTTTCTGATTTTGCTTCGTTTATATTACTGTGAAACCAATGTATACCCAGTTTTGCCACAGTTTGATGGTTAGGTTATTTAGAAAACCATGTTGTACACATATTTTTTGAAAAGTATAAGTTAAGATATTTTAGAAAACGTGACCAATGTATATATATTAGTGCTCGTGACTGTACTTAGCAATACGACATTATTGAGTTGAACTAAAAATAGCATTATTTTAAAGAAGAAAAGGTAACTTACGTTTCAAATACAGTCATTGCCTTGAAGATAAATCAGTTTTTTTATAAATGTACGTTTTCCTTAAGTTTGCCGTATATCATTACTTCCCAGAATTTGATCCTTATTAGCAACACTATCGAACGCTGTAATAATACAGGGTGTGATATTTTTTCCAAAATCAGCGGGTTCGATACCTGACCAGGATTTTAGATTTTTCGAAAATCCAATGATGCAGTTTTAGTTTTCGTCAAAATCGGCCTCGAGACTCCTTTCAACGTTTTTCGATATTCCTTATAGTTTCGAAAGTAGCCATCCACGCCCAGTTGAAAAATTCACCCTGTATACCTAACACATCATAATAATATTAACAAAAATAATATTAAGACTAAGGCCACAATTCGTAAACGTTACCATCTTAAAATACCACAAATAAATAAATAAATAATAATAAATACCACCGGGTTTCAACACTATGTGCCGGGCTGTTTCCTAGGTATGGCGTGGGTTCAGCCATTGTGCATGTCGCCATCGATTATGTCGGTAGGCTCTGTCATTGGGTTGCTGGGTGCCCGGCATTTTGGCGAGAGGTGATTTTTTATATAGGTAATTATGTAAATTAGGTAGTGGTCGTGTTTTAAATATTTTTTTAAACTATCACGGTTTGCTTCATAACTTAAAATGTCACTTACGGGATATCTTCCGTGATTATTGATTTGTTTGAGTTCCCGATATTTCAACGCTGTTGCAAGCGTCATGATCGCGGGTTGACTGGAGAATGCGGGTGGATGAAAATAAATTGTTAGGAGCAGACAAATCTGTCTACCCTCTTTCTTAGTCTCTTGCTACGCGCACTACTGGAACTCGACACTAAATCACGACAAAACACACTCACTGTATCACAACGTTTTGTGGAGTCTCTATTAAGATTCCGGCTGCCAGTTTTAAGTATGTTCACCACTGGAAACAAATCAATAATCACGGAAGATATCCCGTAAGTGACATTTTAAGTTGTGTTTTAAATATGTTTAGTTTATAGATAGTATTGTAGTTTATTTTTTTAATGTATTTGCGTTACCTTACGAGGCTGACCTCGTACCAATGTGCTGCAAGCCTCTAAATAAATGATTAAAAAAAAAAAATACCACCTTATTATGGTGGTATTTTAAGATGTTAACGTTAACATCTTAAAATACCACCATAATAAGGTGGTAGCATAGCACAAAATATGTCGTTATAACATCCTTAATTAACTAAAGTGGCCTTCTTATTTTCTTATCAATTTTAATTCTCATACTCAGATTTAAGATTACTATATTTAGTTGACGCCGCTACAAAAACGGCTAACTACCAAAAAATCTCATCAACATTTTTTGCTATCACATGAAAAAAACATTATTTCCGTATCATATGTCCAAAATATACTTTTAACAACAGCGAGCGACCCTCCATGTAATGTATATATAAGTACTTGATTTGTAGCCTTTAATAACGCGCCAGTTAGTGATGATCCCAGTCGATCTTTATAATATCGATAGAGTAAGGGAGCTTCCCCATGACGCTTGACGATTTTTTACAAAAATGAAAATCGTCCTTGCTACTACGATATAATGATGCAATTCGATTGACTTGTCATCGTCGTGGCGAGCGTGTTTTGTTTTTCGACTCCCCGTAAACAACAGCACGTTTTATGTCATATGTCGTAGTGGTAAGGATGATTATCACATTAAGTTGGAACCTCGAATTACGTCGTATCGCGTCATAGGGAAGCTACCTAAGATGCGATAATCTGATTATGCTACTGAGAAGTTCAGTCAGTCTTTCAGTAGTAGTACAAGCAAATTCCTGGAATTCTGCTAAACTAAACTAGAATTCAACTTTGAAGCGGACTTTATAGCGTTCTGTAGACAGTCTTGGGAGATTATTCGGTAGACTCAAAGTTCAATTTGCTATTAAGTTATTGACGTATCTCCTGGTCTTATGTATTAAAAGATTTATTATGAGATTATTAATGATAACCTAAAAATAGCTGATAAATAAATTAAAATGGCCGCCTTTCACAAGGTGCTGGGTGAGTTTTTTATAAAAGTTGGTTCCGTCACGACACAGGCGTTTAAGTATTCAAAAGAAAGTGGATTTTATTATAAGAATGTGCAATTATACATACGCATAATAACTTCAATTTATATCACTGCCGACGTACGCGACTTCAAGCCTGAAAGTAACCAATTTTAAAATTGTATATTTTACTAAACAGTTGAGTTTTAATCGATAAAAGGTATCGAAATTAATGCGACTATAGCACATCCCTAAAGCCAGTGTAATACGAATCCTCTCACAATGCTTTTAATTCTGTTTGTGGACCATTTATTATCGTAATATTAAGCTGTGAACACCACAATGGAGCTGTAAGCTTGAGGGGAACAACTATAGATGCATGGTATTGACATTGGTAATTTCGACTCATCCGAAGAATAACGTCCGATTTGCAAGATTGCTAGTTTTCAGTAGAGCTTATAGAAGTTGTTGACTTGTATAACTCTAAAACTACGATACTTGACATTTTGATTTTTTGGCAAGTTATTATATCACCCTAGACTAGTTAAATGACCGGTAGTGTATATTTATAATCCTTTTAATTTACGATATAGTGAGTTCCATATAAACATAAGACGTTTTTTAGCGAAAGAACGAAGAAAAAAATGCGTCCGTAGGGAATATAAGACGTTGTTTTACGGAAACAACTGATTTTAGTGGCGTTCTATATTAACATGAGTGTCTTTTTTATGGAATATCCCACCCCTGATGAGTCCTATGTGAGCACCTTCCTTGAAATATTTAAGTATAATTTTAGATGTGTTCAATAATTACCTTTCCTTAGAGTCAATAAAATTGGTATTATGATTAAATAGTTATTTGTTATACAAGAGTGCAAAGTTGATTTTTAACCGCGTGCTCAATTTTGATGACCGAGCAAGCGAATGATTCTTAAATTGAATCACGAGTGCAACGAGTGATTCAAAATTAGAATCATGAGCGATAGCGAGGGAATCAAAAGAGCACAAGGTGAAAAATCTTTGCACTCGAGTGCAACACGTAACTTTTCATCCCACCTCAGCGAGGAAATGACTAAATGCAAAAACAAATAAAAACAGATGTACATTGTACAAACACAAGATATGGCTTTTATTTCAGTTTAGGTATTAACTAAGACATTATTATAGAACAGAATAATTTTTAAATTAAAACTTTACTTATTTTAAGTTACTTATTTTAATAAGTAACTTTGTTAAAAGTTACTTATTTTTATCTTGGTTTGTCATAACATAACAATAAGACGTGAAAGGAAAACCGCACAAAGCAAATAAAAAAGGTAAAACAAAGTTCTGAGCCAAGAAACGAGGGAGTAAAGTTAAAAATCCTTAGTGTAGCGAGGGATTCAAGTTAGCCCAAGGCAACGCAGCCTTACACCCGAGGAGCGTACTCTGCTTTCCCAACTGTGTACCACATCAAATTTTAAAAATAGAATTTGTTTCCTCGACAACCTTTGAACGTCAAGTGGGCACCACAGCAGGCGATCAGCTGTTGCGGTCATCGGCCGCCATTACTGCTGCTACTCTTTTGTTCATACGATGTTCTAAATTCAAATTTACTTTATTCACTAGAGGATAAAAACGGCTTTTACTCACTTGAGGATAAAAACGGCTTTTACGGTCAGATATCGAAGAGCAAAAGTACCCTTTCCGAGATGGGGGGATGAAATAGTTATTTGTTATACAAGAGTGCAAAGTTGATTTTTAACCGCGTGCTCATGTTTGATGACCGAGCAAGCGAATGATTCTAAATTTGAATCACGAGTGCAACGAGTGATTCAAAAATTAGAATCATGAGTGATAGCGAGGGAATCAAAAGAGCACAAGGTGAAAAATCTTTGCACTCGAGTGCAACACGTAACTTTTCATCCCACCTCAGCGAGGAAATGACTAAATGCAAAAAAAATAAAAACAGATGTACATTGTCACATTGTACAAACACAAGATATATAGGCTATTATTTCAGTTTAGGTATTAACTAATACGTTGTAATAGAACAGAATTAATTTAATTTTAAATTAAAACAAATAATACTTGGGTAGTAGTTTTCAAAGTTACTTATTTTTATCTTGGTTTGTCATAACATAACAATAAGACGTGAAAGGAAAACCGCACAAAGCAAATAAAAAAGGTAAAACAAAGTACTGAGCCAAGAATGTTTCGGGTCTGAGATTTTAAGAAAATAATTGTAGATTACGCTCCAAGGGAGGCGTATTGAATTCCGAAGCGATACTAAGGATTCGGGGGGTGAACCTCCATCCGTAGCGTAGTGAGAAGGTTCAAGTGTTAACACCCGAAAGAAACGAGGGTATAAAGTTAAAAATCCTAAGTGAAGCGAGGAATCCAAGTTAGCCCAAGGCAACGCAGCCTTACACCCGAGGAGCGTACTCTGCTTTAACACCTGTGTACCACATCAAATTTTAAAAATAGAATTTGTTTCCTCGACAACCTTCGAACGTCAAGTGGGCACCACAGCAAGCGATCAGCTGTTGCGGTCACCGGCCGCCATTACTGCTGCTACTCTTTTGTTCATACGATGTTCTAAATTCAAATTTACTTTATTCACTAGAGGATAAAAACGGCTTTTACTCACTTGAGGATAAAAACGGCTTTTACGGTCAGATATCGAAGAGCAAAAGTACCCTTTCCGAGGTGGGGGGATGAAAAAGTTTTTTATTTATTAAAAGTAGTGTATGTCAGAAGCTTAAAAGTCTGACAACCAGTCTTATCATGGGGTATGGTATTACCCAGTTACTGGGTTGTGGAGGTCCGACAAGCAGTCGCTCCATGTAAAATACACATATTTAGCTGTATCTAGTTTGACTGCAAGCCGACCCCAATATGGTTGGGAAAAGGCTAGGCTACTTTAAAAAATCTCAAATATGAAGCATAACATAACCGTTACGCCTCGTCATTAAACCTTCCTCTGCCTGAAATACAGGATACCTAGTTCAGGCATAGATCATTTTACAATTTAAAATGTCACTTACGGGATATCTTCCGTGATTATTGTTTGTTTTGAGTTCCCGATATTTCGACGCTGTTGCAAGCGCCATGATCGCGGGATGACTGAAGATTGCGGGTGGATGGAAATAAATTGTTAAGAGCAGACAAATCTGTTTACCCTCTTTCTCTGTCTCTTACTACGCGCACTATTAGAACTCGACACTAAGTCACGGCAAAACACACTCACAGTATCACCAAGTTTTTAGTATGTTAACAATTGGATTCCACGTACTTGACAATTTGAAACCATCCTCTCGATTGAAATTTTTGTGTTTTTATCCCGTAAGTGACATTTTAAATTGTGAAATAAACCGTGATAGTCTAAAACAGTGTTTTAGATCATTTTAGTGAACTTGACATTGATTTAAGAAACATTGTATTTAACGTATACCGGTATAGATTAATATTTATTGTTATTAGATAGCATTACCTATAACAGTAATCACATCACACTTAGGGAATAATTAATCTGTATGGTAAAACTAGATAATACGCCCTAGCTGATAAAATGCTCCAACAGTCAAGAACTCAAACATACGGCTCAACTTATTCTAAAACCTAGAGGTAACAAAAAACTGCGAGTACCTATTAGAACAACGCACAAAACATTATTAAACCTTTATTCATATTGCAAATTCAGTTGCAATATGAATAAATGCCTTTGTTTAGACAGAAAGGAGAATCGAGATTTCACATGTACATTCAAATTAAATTAAACTCATTATTTTTATGATGAAACTTCACTGAATGCTTAGATCACCTAGTTGCTTTTCATTACATATAGGCTGACAAGAGTTTAAAATGTTTAATTAAATATATTAATTGTGACCTTTGTGCTTTTTTGAACGAGAAGAACCGACTTCAAGGGTGAGGACCGAAAACAGAACCAAACCGTACTGAACCATTTGGTTAGGTTCCTATAAACAATGTTGGCAGATATAGGAGTCCCGCCAAGAGAGGCTCCATCGACTTGATTCAGTCTTGCGAAATAATTGAAAGTGTGTAGTTCAGGGTTTCAGCTGTGTTGGTGGAGGCGGGGACTTTGATGCAGGGCGGTCAATGTCAAGTCAACAGAGATGCCTTTTACCGTCGTCAACCCTTGGGGTGCCCTGACGTTGACCGTTTTCTTCTGGTTCATACGCGTAAAAAATAGGCTTGTATGATGCAATGCTTAGAATAGAAATGCAGATAGGTATTACCATGGCATTGAAGGAGATGGCAACAAATCAAAATGGCAAGCATGCAACTGCTTTTCATTCCGATCTATATACGATTAGTACGAATGCGTACTGGCATTGTATGTTTTGGAGTAAGGTAGTTGATTAATTTACTAAAAAGTATACGCGATTAATTACGTATTAGTCTTGTATTTATTGGAAGATATTCATACAACAGTGACTTCTAATAGAAGGAAAGTAGCAAGGGAGTTTGTGGCGCCTAATGACGACAAAGGAATCTCAGAAAAATTGTCTACATGAGTTATCGCAGATCGAATGAACAGTGATAGGAGTTGGCTCTGATAGTTCTTAATGATCAGGGGTAGATACTAGATATTGTGATGAGAAAATTCTAAGTCCTCATGTTGTATTTAAGGTGGTATTTCGAGACTAGAAGGTATTCCAAAGAAAATGTACTAGATTGATTGCTGTAAATATATTATTCTGCAGTCTGAGTTGACGAGACAGCCTATTTTGTATCACCGATGATTTTTTTGGTGTTATGATCTACACGTAGAAGTTCTTCATTTAATATTTCTGCTTATTATTGGCTTATTTCCTCTGTATCAGAACGCAAAGGCCATAAAAAGGGCTCATCGATATTTCCTTCAAAATTAACATATGAGATAAAATAAAACTGTAAAATAGAATATTCAAGAAATACCTTTTATATGAAGTGCAAGACTTTGCACCTAGTAATTAATTTACCTAATCATAAATATATATTTTTTAATATTTAGCAAACATTTTAAACGAACAACGTCCTAATTGATTTCGTTCTCCCAGTAACAATGTCTCATTTTAACATGGAACCCATAAATCATATCACTGATTCCGTACAAAAACGTTATATTTTAAAATAAAACGCTTAGAAGATTATATAAATTCGTATAACATCGTCTTAAAAGTTCATAAGTCTTCCACATTTTAATGTTTCTACTACTTATGATTGTAGAAAGAACTAGTAACCAGCGAATATTTATAAATTTAATCATACTTTCGCGTAAAAAAATGCGTTTCTGAATATTTCCGTCAAAAACCGTTCTATGTAAACATCAATAGTCCACAACTGTTTACTTAGCCTAAAACGTATATAAACATAATGTGTGACTTAGACTAAAAAGTATTTAAAAATAAGACCATGCAAACGAAAATATTCTCCCTCCAACAAACAATGGCCGATCTGACGAAGGGACGCGGCCCCAGATGCCTGCGTACCGTCACTTATACACATCGTGCTTTGTTCCGCGGAACAAATTTCAGATGTGACGTTATTCGATTCTATATTTCCGGAACTAAATTAAATATCAAAATTCTAAAAACACACGTTTGTAGAGTTTTAATTCCTTATCTCATCAAGCTATTAAACTGTTTTTGCACTATGGTAACATCGGACTTTATTCTTCGGATGAGTCGATTTATTCTTCTATTGTTACTTCGTATTTTTTGTGACGAAATATTTTGGATCGTTTTGGTAAAGATTTGGCAAAAAAAATTAAACTTCGTTGTCATTACTTAATAATAATTTCTTTATTCATTTTTCAACCTTATTAACTACGTTTTTAAATATTATCACAAAATCAAAAAAAAAAATATTTAAAAATAAAAATAATAGTGGCCCACCGGTATCGGGAACAAGGTCCAAGCTACCGGCAGTCAGGGCTCCAGAGAAAGGAGCCTTCTAACAATGCGCGCCGTGTCCAGCAGAACTGCTCTCTGAATCTGGCCCCTGATCCAGCTGCCTAACGAGAGTCTCCTGAGGTGTTGGTCGAGGCTCTTGGCAATTAGGCCATGGACCAACACGACTATCGGCACAATGATTGCTGAATCCACGTCCCATATATCGACAACCTCGCGAGCCAAATCAACATACTTGATATGCTTATTTTATAATAATCTTTATTATGATACACACAAGATTCATGATCAACAATATTGGTACAAAATAAAATATCTTGAAGTATCTACATAAATCTACACAATACATTATGTAACCCTGTCTCCTAAAGTAGGTAGTCCTGTATCTTAGGAGACAGTGTTGGGCCCTACAGGGTGGTTAGTCATGTAGGTGTGTGGTAGCAAAGAGCTTCAGAAGGTGATAATTATGGTCTGTAATAATTTATTCAATTGAGAAGGAGTTTCCATGAAGATTCTTACTCGTTCCTCTCTATATACATCCTAGCTACGAACTCAGAGACTAGTTAGCCCTTGTTAATTTCATATAACAGTAATAATACAAAGTAAAATCGAGTAAACGTGGATCAGTTAATCCCTTACAAATCTTACCGCTCAAATCTTAGCGATTGTGATAGAAGGTTACGATTTCACAAAACATCACCCCTATCTGTAAGCCCTTTGCAAAATACTATTTATCTTCATTAGGAAAAGTAATTAATCCTTTAAACAAATTCTTACTGACATTGTTTAAGTTATCGCTTAGCACCTTGTTGTACTTTTAAACTTAGTTTTATCTGGATTTGGCAAAATGTTCCCTTTTGAATCCGCTTAAAAAAAGTTTTCGTGCAGAAACAACAGAGTATCGCGTTCAATTTTCTCTTTCTTGTATCATACTTGAATATAAGTAAGATCTAGATTTTACTAGAAGTATAGCTACTTCTGAAGTTTTTTGCATGGGATGATATTTTAGTCAAATGTTCAAACAGAGCACGGATTTTTAGCTCTATGACACGTCAGAATCCATTTCTCCCGATACCGGTGGGCACGTATTGTATATATTTTTCAATGTCTTTTTTTGTTAAAAATTAACGAAGAAGTGAATAAAGAAAATAAATAAGAATTAAAATAAATTGTGAATATCAACGAACTTGCAAATCATTATTATCATAAATAAACCAGACAACATCTCAAATTAATTTAAGCCAATATACATCTAAACACTTCAATTTTAAAGTGTTCGACAGTTCATTGTCCTGACTTGTCAAGTAGATACCATAATAATAATTAAATTGTTGAGGATATCTTTTATGATCTCTTTATTTATAAGTTAATAGTTATTATTCATGTAGCTAATGAAAAATATAAGGGTTTAAAGACACTTAACTCTTTAACGAAGCCAGGCCACTCATTACGTGATTTTCTTGTCAGTCTGGTAATTTTACTTGACAGCCGCAGAGGCCGATCTTCTGGGTTAAGTCACGTTTTCCGAGGTTGGTCTGTGGATGGGTGACTATCTGTCATAGCGAGTTTCCTCCGTGCTTCAGAAAACGCGTAAAACCATTGGTTCCGGCTGTCATTTGTAGATTTTTGACTTTAGTTTGACGTTACTATTTGTCAGAAGCTCTAAAGTCTGACAACCAGTTTTACCAGGGGGTGCGTTACCAAGGGGTATTGTATTACCAGTTACTGAATTCAGCTGCATCTGGTTCAACTGGAAGCCTACCCCAATATAGTTGTGAAAAGGCTAGGTTACTTTAGAGTTAGTACAGTCAGTCTAAGAAAGTCGAATTTTAGTTTACACTAAGATAAAAACAAAATAATAACGACATCCATCTATTATTATCTAAAAACAAAATTGTACTTTCTACTAACACCAATTCACATACAAAAACGAATACATAAAATATTCATGAGTAATTAGAAATACTACGTTTGTGCTATACAATTCAGTGTTCCGGAATTTCTTAGCAGTCCATCAAACGAGACTTTGTTGTCTTATTCCATACAATTTAGTCTCTAGTTTTAATAGCAGACAATTACTGGAATAGTGGCCGTAGAGTAATTGCATAGCAATTTACGTTATTGAGAATTTCTGTTGACAATTTTCCTCCTTGTTCTATTGGTGCATTTATTATTCTGAAAGTGTGGTTCAAGTCTTCGGTTTTTAAGTCTGTGTTAATTTAGATTAGCGGTTGTTTTTAGAATTTGTCTATTCAGTGATAAAAAATAAAAATAAAATTCCACATTCTACCCTTAGCGGTCGAATGTGGAAACGTTTATGGGTTGAACACGGAAGAGGGTAGAAAATCTTGGGGGTTGAACGCGGAAGAGGGTAGAAAATCTTGGGGGTTGAACGTGGAAGACGGTAGAAAATCTTGGGGGTTGAACGTGGAAGAGGGTAGAAAATCTTGGGGGTTGAACGCGGAAGAGGGTAGAAAATCTTGGGAGTTGAACGCGGAAGAGAGTAGAAAATCTTGGGGGTTGAACGCGGAAGAGGGTAGAAAATCTTGGGGGTTGAACGCGGAAGAGAGTAGAAAATCTTGGGAGTTGAACGCGGAAGAGGGTAGAAAATCTTGGGAGTTGAACGCGGAAGAGGGTTGAAAATCTTGGGGGTTGAACGCGGAAGAGAGTAGAAAATCTTGGGAGTTGAACGCGGAAGAGGGTAGAAAATCTTGGGGGTTGAAGGCGGTGTAAACCAACTATTGTATGTGTTAATCCAGGTTATGAACTATTTGCGTACCTGTGATAAAAATCTGTTTAGTTGTTTCTCACAAACTTTCACATTTGTAATATTAGTAAGATTAGAAGTATAGTTTTCTTCACGATGTTTTGCCTTCTTAGTTCACCATTATCACTAGCCTATAATTTTTTTCACTGCTGGGACACAGGCCTCCTCTCTGTGAGAGGAGAAAAGGAATGTGTCTGTGAAAGGGAATGGGCCATAATCCGCCAGGCGGGCCCAGTGCAGGCTGATAGCTGTACATGTCATCGAAGTTTTGGTTCTAGAACTATCCGATTTCCTCACGATGTTTTCCTTCACCGTTTTGAGAGAATCACAACCTTCCTCAAAGCCTTCCAAGTAACCAGGCTAAAAATAGACCATTACAAAAGTTCAGGAAAAGTTCTGCGGTTTTCAGCTTTCATTCCGTAACTTGAACCAAATCCAAACTAAAGCCTTACTGTGTAGTGAATTGAGGACTTCAAAATAGCCGTCCAGTTCAACGTGCGATGCAATATTAATCGCACTGAATTCTGGATCGCTGCCATTAAATCATTGACGTTTAATTGCTCCGAAATGCGAATGCTTTTAGTTTGAATTGGTGATATAATTTCATTTATTGCAGTTTTAATACGGTGATTATAACGATTGGGGATTGATGTTTTTTTGACTATTATTTAGGTGTTTTGATGAGCTGGTATTATTTTGTACGCACGAGTATTAAAATGGGATTTTCATGATTCGAACTTTGGGTACATTAGTAGTGTTGCAGTATATACGAATAATTTCGATGAATCGACGAAAATTTAAATTTTATTTTTATTAGAAGTATAGACACAACATTTTTTTAAAGAAGTGTGACTCATGAATGTCAGTAGATTTTTTTTCTAGAAAAAAACTAGGGCTATAAGTACGGTAGGTGTATTAATTGCAATACAAAATCTACTTGTACATTACAAAAAATCCAAAAAGCATTCACATTAACAACAACGTTACATTAAGGCAAAAATATAATAACCCATTCATACAAAAAACGAAAAAAAACACATCTAAAAATTAATCATCAAAAAATAAATAAACATGTTCGTATAAATAACATGTTAGGCTGAACGTTAACTCGCAAATGGAATTCATCCCCTCAAATCCACGTCAAAAGAGCACTTAACATAGGTAACATATTCAAACGTGGAGGGAACTTGACAAAATGAGTTATTTAGGTGCTCATTATTCTGGTGATAGAGGTGTTCGGCGAAAGAAGGTGTAATAACAGTAAATGGTACCCATCGTGCGGCGAGGCATTAACATCCGCCGAGATGGGAATCATGCAGGCGGGTCCTACTAGAGGTTGACGATGGTTTATCACTTTTTGGAGCATATTTTTTCTAATTTGGGGTTAGGATCTGCGATTTTCCTTGATGCTTTTTTGTTTAAAACGTGCAAACACGCTTGAGTTTGAGTTTTGGACTTAGTCTAGTTTAGAAGCAAAGATGAGGCCTTTTTTTTTTTTTATGTGGTAAAGTCATCAAATGAGTCCTCCCGCCCTGGGGCGGAAGGGTCTGTCAGACTCTTACTGACTAAAATCCACCCGTGTTCCTTCGGATGCCCTTTACGTTCCAGGGCCGCGGTATCCTGGGTTAAGAAAAAACCCGCGACCCCAGCAGGCATTTGACTTGGTCCTCGGTCGGACGGCGAGCTACCCATTACTCACCGTCCGCAAGCCCGCTCCGCCGCTGTGCCCTCTGGTGATCAGAGGGACACGCGTCGGAGCGTCCACACGACAGGCTTTTCGCATACGGGCAAAGAGACCCCTTAGGCACACAGTGTCTAAGGAAGAGTTTTTGCCCGCATCCCAGGGTGCACCGGCCCGAAAAACTGGTTTTCCCCCCGGATATATTCGAGAGGGAACTCCAGTCCACGGGCGCAAGTGGAGGTTTCCTGTCTTAGCACCCCAAAGATGAGGCCTATATGGAACGAACTGACTGAACTTGACTGGCCTGTTGGTGTAGTGGTTATTCACCCTGATGGCTATTCCGGAGGTCGTGGGTTCGATTCCCACCCAGGACAAATGTTTGTGTGATGAGCACGATTATTTGTTCTGTGTCTGGGTGTAATTTATCTATAATATGTATGTATTTAGAAATATATAAGTATGTTAACAGTTGTCTAGTATCCATAAGACAAGCTCTGCTTAGCTTGGGACTAGATGGCGTTGTGTGATAGATGTGTAATATTATAGTATAAATTATAGTAGAAAAACTATTTGATGTCGTACTCTGCAACGATATCACGATCGATATAACGGTTGTATCATTATTTTATTCTTAGTTATGGCTCGAAGACTAAAACCACGGGTTTCGTGCTTAGACATGTTAAAGACTCGGATAAGCATATTCGGTAGTTGATTGGTTACAGTCAAAGATCCAACCAAAGATAGCAACCGAGATAGGAAAATAGGCTTAATACTAGGGCCACATAAACGGAAAATGCCGTTAGTTATCACGACAATGGAAGTTTGTACCATCATTAAACGTGTTACCACAAGAAAGATTAACACCTCGTAACACTTTAAAAAATATTAATTGCAAAACATGATTTTGCAACATGGGTATTTTTGCAGTTACACTTTTTTAATATAAATGTCCAGCAGATGATTAACTTTTCGTGGTATGACGGAAGTCTGTACCGCGAAAATTAACTACATTGTACCCATCAGTGCGAGCAGTGGTGGCCCAGTGGTATCGGCCCTGAGTTACGAGTTGTAGGTCGCGGGTTCGAACCCAGCCTGGCGCATTACTTTGTGTAATTTATTTCATCACCACTGCTCTCAAAACGGTGAAGGAAAACATCGTGAGGAAACTGGCATGTCCTAGCTAGAACCATTAAATTCGAAGACATGTGACATCTGCCAACCCGCACTGGGCCCGCGTGGTGGATTATGGCCCACTCCCTCTCACAAGAGAGGAGGCCTGTGTCCCAGCAGTGGGAACGTTATAGGCTGATGATGATGATGACCCATCAGTGTGGTACATTAGAAATAAATTTTCTTTCCAGGCTTAAGATTGCAGAAACCGGTAGTAGAGGCTCCAAGGTGCCGTGGCGCACGAAGTAAAATACTTGTTCTTATTACCTTGCCATTTTTAAGGTACAAAGCTTCGTCTACATTTTTTGCACTTTTACTTTAGCATTGTTACTTTAAAACAAAACTGTCAGCGTCTTTTTTGTTTTTCTCTCCATGTTTCCGGATTTTAAGGATAACAGTTACAGCTCTGGGTGCTTTTCTGTATCTATTAACATAATGTTGTCATGCTCTTATAAAAAAGAATAATCAAGTAGGCTTGAAATGTGATTGTAGTTAGCATATTCAGGTCTTAATGTTATCATTACTGAGACAGGTTTTGTTCTCTTTATTGATCACGGCAGAGATACTATTCAGGGAAAAAAAACACTTCCTGGGTTTATGAGTCAGTAATTTCTTTTTATCTGAATATGGCATAAATATATACTACAAAAAATCTTTTGACAGGCCTGTTGGTCTAGTGGTTAGTGACCTTGACTGCTTTGCCGGGGGTCGTGGGTTCGATTCCCACCAGGACAAATGTTTGTGTGATGAGCTTGTTCTGTGTCTGGGTGTAATTTATCTATAAATTTTATGTATTTAGAAATATATAAGTATGTTTATAGTCGTCTAATACCCATAACACAAGCTCTGCTTAGCTTGGGACCATAATTATTATTATTACTTTAATTTATTTCATCGATCATTTCATTTTTCTAATCAAAATTAAAATTCAATATGACCTATTTATAAATTCAGCATCCTTAGAACAACAAGGCTTGGAGGGGACACTTCACTTCACCCCCAGCTTTGCTCTCACAAATTAAACAAGTTGGCTCACTCAAACTTTGACAAATCCGATTTCCTGTCGCTCTTTTAGAAGTTACGAGTCCATCCGTTGGTGTGATGGACTTAAACTATTTTACTCACAGTACTAAGGTCTATTATTAATTGAAGAGCTCGTGGCTAAATAATGGCAGCCAGACAGGTTGATCTTCAGGGGAAGCCGCGACTGTAGTTGTTAATTACGACTTTGATATCCATTGGCTATGTCAAAAAAGATTGGATACATAAGCCACATGCGAGCACACGAACGGCAACTACAACGGAGCTGAAGCAATCGCCCTGGCTGAAATCGGTTGAATCGCATCATCATCATCACGAACCTCTATGGATGCGATTACGATAGTCGCCTGGATACCACAGTTGTAAGAGGTATCAGATACTTGCGTCGTCTTACGTACGACGGGGCTTTTTTATGTAGGTAAATCATCAAATGACTCCTCCCAGCCACAGCAGGCGGGAGGGACTGTCAGACTCGTACTGACTAAAATCTACGGTGTCCTTCAATAGCCCTTTAAGTTCCGGGGTCACGGTAATTTGATACATCCCTCGACCCCCGCAGGTTTTGGCCCCCTAGAGGGCGGGTCCCGTCATTGTTCTGACACTGGTTGAGGCGCGCGTGGAACACAACGCGCCGTCGACCTGGGCATGGTCCATTGTCGGACAGTCGCCCGTTACTCGCTGCCCTCATGCCCGCGCCTACGGTCGCTTAGACAATCGGGCCTAGAGAGGGGAGGTTCTCGCACAAGTAGAGCTCTACGGTGCCTCTATGATACTCTGAAAGCCTAAGAAATCGTATAGAATAAAATATTTTTTACCTACGTAGCTCGTACGACGAGAGTCACAAGAAACTCAAGAAAATACGTATAATTACCACGAAGACAAATGTTGTTATTTTCGTACTTAACAATTCTGTCTGATTTCTGTATTATTTATCGCACCCCTCCTGGAAGAATCGCGTAACTCAACTTGCGTCAATTTTTTTTTATTACTGCAAAAAATCAAGCGTTCTCTAATACACCTTCTCACAAATTTTCATGAAACTAGCCCCAAAAATAAGTGTACTGTCACAAAAAATGTGTATTTTTGCGACAAAAAATAAAATAATTTTCCATGCTTATAAAGATGTATACATACATACATTTATTTATTTTACAATTTTCCCTGGGTGTAAAACCATAAACACACATACCCATAACTAACACGAAGAATTAAAATAATTTTATAAAAGTAAATAAACATACGCATTTATTCTTGGCTACTATTGCGAAGGCGTGTCTTGCAACTCCACTTACTTACTTATTGCACGAAACTTGTTGCGGGACTGTTTAGCGTTATATATCGTTACGTAGTTTCTACAAGGAGTTGTCCGAAATACCTGACGCGTAGCTGCACTTACTTCCTTACGTTTGCAAGAGGCTAATAAGAATACCTCTAAAAACTTTTAACAGGAGCACGGAATGTACGTACACTCTTAGATAATGACTCTAACCTGTGTTCCAAGAGGAAGACTGCCATCGTTGCAAAGGAATTCTCAAAATACAACATGGATATCACGGCTATAAGTGAGACCCAACTTAGTGGTAGCGGAAATCTTTGGGAGCAGATGGGAGCAAATGGGTACATATTATTCGATTGGAAAACTAGCAGAAGAGCAAGCAGCTAGCGGTATTGGCATGCGTAACAAAATTACGACATTCTTAACACAACTTCCGAAAGGAATCAGTGATCGCATAGTGAGCTTGCGCTTGCCAGTTAATGATAATTTATATATCCGAGGTGGATATATAAATTATCATTAACTGGCATCAGCATCTACGCACCAACCTAAACAGTCAATGATGATAATAAAGCAAAATTCTATCGGGACCTGCCTTGCGTTCTTACGGCAATTCCACCTCAAGACAAAATTGCCCTACTGTGTGGGGTATACGTACACGTGTTGGTACTGATTACGGAGCATGGCATGGTGTCCTTGGTCGGCATGGAGTTGGGAACTGCAATGTTAATGGCTTGGAGCTTCACACTCTGTGCACAGAGTTTGACCTGTGCCTGACAATACCATCTTTCACCTAGCACAAAAATATAAGACCTCGTGGATTCACCCTAGATCCAAACAATGGATAAATCCAAACAACCCCTTATTGATTATTGTATGTAAAAAAACACCTGAACCACGTCTTGATAACAAGAGCTATGTGGGTTGCGGAGTGCTGGTCAGACTATTGACTTATTAGACCAAAGATGCGTCTGGTAATAAAAGCTCCTCGACGCGCAGCGCATAAGAAACCAGTGTTTGTGTTGTTTCGGCGCCAAGGTAGAAAATGCTTCAGACAATGTTGATGAAGCGTGGTGTTTATATGCCAAACATCTTCATGAAAGCGTGTCATGTACTACACCAAAACCACTAAGGAAAAACCAGAACTGGTTCGATGACTTACATAGAGAAGGAAATCAAAGCATTTCTTGAAAGCCACAAACTAAAACTGAGATCTTTATCAAACACCGATAGACGAAACACGAATTTAAAATCAAGAACCGTGACTTAAAAATCAATGGTGGCTGGGTAGAGCAAAAACATGCAACTCTGTGCTGACGCATACCAAACAGGCAGTCTTTTCGAAGGCTTGAAAACAATTTTCGTACCCAAATCAAGAAAAATAGCACCAATATCAATCTTGAATGTCTCATTAAGAAGAGACTTAGCTGATCCATCAAACTATGGTGAATTCATGTCAGCCGTCACAAGATTGAAGAACGGTAAAACACCAGGAGCCGACTGTTTACCATAAGAGGTTTACAAATACAAAGTAGGCTCTTCGACTTAGTGCTCAAGGTATGGGAAGACGAAATTGTACCCCAAGACTGGAAGAATGCGATTCCTCCATTTGCAAAACTTACAAGGGTAAAGGTGAATTATTGGACCATGGTTCTTACAGAGACATCTATCTCCTGTTTTCTACTGGGAAGGTACTGGCTCATAACATCAATAGTCGCTTATCAAACCTCGTGGAAGAGATACTTCTAGAGACGCAGTGCGATTTTAGATCTAGCAGAGGAACTGCTGACGGCATTTTCAAAGTGAAACAAATTCAAGAGAAAAACCTTGAATAAAACCGCCCTCTGTACATGTGTTTCGTTAACAGCGTGCCGCGCGCTCCTCTTTGGTGTGTTGAAAAAGGCTGCATGTCCTGATAAATTTGTCAACATGATTCGTCAGTTTCACGAAGGTATGACGGCGAGTGTACAACAAGAAAAGGATTTCTCAGACCTAATTAATTTATCAAGCGATATGAAGCAAGGCTGTGTCATGGCTCCCACGTTATTTTTACTTTATTTCTCGGCTCTGCTAAATGATGCACTACAGTATAGTCTTTGACAGATTCAACTCAATATTCACACTGATAAAAGTGTCTTCGACATCTTACGCTTCAGGGCGGACTGGCGAATATTAAGACGTCTAGGGTTCCCTTGCCTGACGCACTCTGGTTGTCTGGAAGATATCGCTATTAGAGATAAGACTGCTATTGTAACCATAGAATTAGCAATTTGTATAATAATTTTGTTTATAATTTTTGTGTACAAAAAAATATAATCTATCTATCTATCTATCCTAATGGTTTATGCCTGTCAGTTGTCCGTTTGAAAGCTCTCAAAGACTTTCTTAATAACCTTCAGGCCTCCTGTTCTAGATTTGTCTAGTAATAAGTTTAAAGAAAACCCAAGTTCTAAAACAACCATCATGGGGACGTGACGATGTCAGCTCAACGTTTATGTTGAATTCTGTATCATTGGAAGAGGTACCGCATTTTAAATATCTCGGAATTCAAGTATCCAACGACAATCGACTGGCGTCTGAAATTCCAGCACGGGTTGCTAAAGCAGCCGCCGCCTTTGGGAAGCTTCACAAGCGTGTGTGGACTTTCGTGACCTGAAACTGCACACGAAAACATAAGTTGACAAGGCCTTTGTTTTACCAATACTCACCTACGCCGCGGAAACCTGGTGTAGATTTAGAATAAAGCTTCTTTAGTATATAATACCAGGTTTTACTTATTTTTCCTTCGGATGAGCCTGAATTCTATTAGGTTAGGGGTCATACGGTACTGATGGAAGTCAACAAATACTGTAACTTCATTAAAATTCGTTAATAGATGAGAGCCAAAATGTTTTAACAATAACAAAGGTATTTTTTCTGTGTTTTGGTAATTGATAGAAGATTTCCGTTTATTTAGCTTTTAGGCACTTTATTTTACATACCATAGGATTCTACAGCACATTTTTTCTTTGCACACATATAAACATAATATAAATCGATTAATAAGATTAAAACGCAGCAGCTAAACCTTTTCTTTAATTATTATAGATATACATAGTATTGACATACAATTTTTATAAATGACAAACCTTGCCCAGTAAAATAGATGTTTACGATGATACACTTCATTATTTGAATAGTTTTTCCAATAAAAATCAAGTTTATTCAAATACTCCAGCAAAACGTAGATACTTTCGCACGCATAAAGTATGTAAGTGATACTTACACTTTCGGACTAGCCTAAAATTGGAGCATGCATAATGGAATTACTACACTTAACGCAGCCAATGCGGCACACCAAAGATGATAACAAAGCGGTATCCATTGTTACACCGGCATTTTTTGTAACAGTTTCGGTGATTATTTGAGTAACCGTATAATTCAACCTTATCTCGCAGTATACATAATACAATAAAAAATCGGAAACTCTATCATCTGGCCGCTGCTAAATGCCATCTTTTGATCTATAAAAGGTTTTCCTGGGATTTTTTTTACAAAGTTGAACACGTTTTTTTAAGCTCCTGAAAAGTTGTCCGATTTCACTTACCGCTTTCTTCCAGGAAGGGTGCGTTATGTGTGTGTATACGACTCCGTAGCTACGTTGGTCCCACTTTTCTTGGACTACCTGTATTGTTAGTGGTTGGATAGCTTTTGACCGCGGCTTTTTCCGCATATTATGCTTTGATTTTATTCTGTCCGTGAGATATAAAACGTGTAACGTTAACAGCGCAAAACCTCTCGTGGGGTAACTCAGGCCATGTTACTGAACAATGTTTGTTCCAAGACTTCTGAAAATTCGCAACAAAAAAATGCTTTTTCATACAAAATGAGAAATTGATCGTGCCAATCATTTTTTTTGCGAATTTTCAAAAGTCTTGGAACAAACGTTGTTCAGTAACATGGCCTGAGTTACCCCACGAGAGGTTTTGCGCTATTAAAGTTACATCTTATACAAGTACACGTTATACAAGAGACCAGAGAATAGGGGGCAAAAAATGTACGTGATTTCACAATGTTCTAGTTTTTTTCTGATTTTGCGGGTGGCGAGTGATGCGTGACTCATCTGATCGTGGACCATGCCTGGGGTCGACGGGCACCTCAAAGAGCAGTCAGCAATCAGATGGGCTTCCTCTTAACGGGCCAAAGCCTGCCGGGGTCGCGGGTCTAATCCCATCAGATAACCGTGACCGTGGAACGTAAAGGGCTATTGATGGCCCATGGTGATCCACCATGGATTTAAGTCAGTACGAGTCTGATATAGAAAAAGCTTTCAAAAATAATACATTGAAATACACCATAAAATCTCGTAACTCGAAATTCGTTGTGTAATAATCCTACACATACAAGCGTAAAATTATCACTTCTAGATTATCTAGAACCACTAGAAGTTTCTGAGTGATTACTCTACCAAGATATCTTAAGTTAGGTCTCGCACGTGACCTTGTTTATCGTCAAAACCTACATTTGACAAACATTTCCAAGAATAATACACACGTAGACAAATGCCTAACTGAAAACACATTGCCATGACTTTAAACCTTAAGCTTAGTGGAGAAAGTTGAAAATTGTATGGTGAATATTACAATTTAGGTGTCGTCTGGAGTTAGTGAAAATCGGCAGAAGTAAATTTACTGTATCATAAGCACACACAATGTAATTTATTACGCAACATTACCCTCCTAACATTTATAGCCAATCTTAAACCTACATGTTGCAGAAAATTTAAGGTTTTTGTGAAAAACCTAGAATTTTCTAAGAGTAAAAATCTGAGTTGGGATCTTCAGAAAAACGGTGTGCTGGGAAAGTTTTTTTTAATGATGCGAAGCTAATTATCCCTGATTGTCTAGTTACTGCGAAAGTATTGGTGGCCCAGTGCTATCGGCGCGACTTACGAGTTGTAGGTCTTGGCTAACCCAGTATTTTTTTTTTTTTAAATATTCCACAACTGTCACACAGCGCCATCTAGTCCCAAGCTAAGCAGTGCTTGTGTTATGGGTACTAGACAACTGATAAACATACTTAAATATATTTCTAAATACATACATATTATAGATAAATTACACCCAGACACAGAACAAATGATCATGCTCATCACACAAACATTTGTCCTGGGTGGGAATCGAACCCACGACCCCCGGCATAGCAGTCAGGGTCACTAACCACTAGACCAACAGGCCAGTCAGAAAAAGATGTTTAAGTTTTTATAGTAAGGCTTTACTCCTCCAACTAGGGCAGAATATAATTATCACGCTTGCCCGGAGATTCTAATAAGAAAATTGCAAAACTTTTTATGAATGATCTCATTCATGTTGTGAATGTGCCTGACTTCTTCTACGTGTCTTTGGCAATCTACATTGGCTCATGAACTGACTCATCTCTTTATGACTGCTCTCAGAATTCGGTAACCAGTTAGAACCACCTTCAGGCATACTGCAGATGGCGAGTAATAGGTAGCTCGCCGTCCGATAAGGATCTGTGCCCGGGTGGATGGTTGGGATTTTAGTCAGTTCAACTCTGACAAATACTCTCATAGAGAATTGTTTTTTTAGCTTACTCCATTTTTGATGATATACTTAAATTACGTTTAATAAAAATAAAACACACATTCACATTTCATTTTCACCGTTTTATTTATTTACCTACCCTCGTCCGTGTGTCACTGCGGAGTGCCAACTGAAAACCAGCGCCGAGTGTCTTTCACCCAGCAAAATAAAAGCTGAACTGGTGACCCCTTTCGCGTGGTCATACTCAACATTCTTATTGTAATTATAATTTTTACAATTTACCTTTTTGTAATGATTTTTTTATTATTTTTTGAACATTGTATTACATTAGAAATAAGCAAGTCTTTATACTATTTCTTTCCTATTTAATTTTATTCTTCCTTATATTTTCTTTATTAATCGAATAAATATACGCTGATTACAGTAGTGCCTACTTGCAAATAGTATAACAACCTTCTTGGTTGTCATACAAAACTATGAAATGGAGGTTTCCTCTCCACTGAATTAAATCCTATTGTCTTGCCAGTTTAAAATTCCAATCCTTTAGTGTTGTAAAATCAAATAATTACTTCCGCCTAGGGTTTAGCAGAAGATACTGTCAGACTCGTACTGACTAAAATCCACCGCGTTCTTCCAATAAGCGTGTACGTTCCGGGGTCATGGTGTCTTATAAGGGCAGTCTGTTCCACGTCACTGGCAGGAGTTTGGCCATCTAATTCCATTTAACTATGAGTGCAATTACCTCATAAATTACATCACTCGATGCTTGTATCGCAACTCATTGTCTGTTACGTAACTTATTTGCCGGCCGAAAAGGTGGTAACGACCCAATAAGTATTATAAGCCAAAGTCACGCTAAGGGGTCGCTCCCCAGTTGGAAATCCCAAAAGGACTAAGGGTTTTTGCTAGACCGCTTATATTGTAAACCAGGAGGTGTAAAAGCTCCCTAGAGGTTTCGACGCTATCTATTGGTTACATAGTAAAATGCGGGCTAAGCTCTCCATAGTGAGGGGTATTACGTGGAAACATGGAAGGCGCGTTTCCATTAGGCAAGTTTTGGAAAAAAGTATGACGTCACATTTACACACACACGTTTACGTCACAGACTGGCCTGTGGGTCTAGTGGTTAGTGTCCCTGACTGCTATGCCGGGGGTTGTGGGTTCGATTCCCACCCAGGACAAGTGTTTGTGTGATGAGCATGATCATTTGTTCTGTGTCTGGCTGTAATTTATTTATGTATTTAGAAATATATAAATATGTTTATCAGTTGTCTAGTGCTCATAACACAAGCTCTGCTCAGCTTGTGACTAAATGGCGTTGTGTGATAGTTGTGGAATATTATTATTATCTATTATTTGCATACGGTAACTTGAATCGGAACCCAGCCTTCGCGGGAGACGCTCACGGCATAGAATGTCGCTATGCAATTTTCGGAAGGTGAGTAATAGGTAACTCGCCGTCCGATCATGGACCATGCCTGAGTCGATGGCGCATCGTGTTCGACATGCGCCTCAAAGAGATGAGATCCAAAGGCTGCCGGTGTCGCGGGACTGTCTCATTAGAAAATCGTGACCCAGGCACGTAAAGGGCTATTGTAGGATCACCCTGGATTTTAGTCAGTACAAGTGTGACAGGATTGCGTAGGAGGACTTATTTGATGATTTCACCACGTTAAAAACAGCTTGAAATGGAAACCTGTTTCGAAAGTTGTGTGAAAATTGCATGTAGGGTTATTTCGAACTGATTAGGTTGACAGTTACCTAAAACAAAACCTTCGACTTTAAACTACCTACTTGTAACTTGAAGCTTGTTTCCAGGTTTGTTCAAGTTGCATACAACTTGCAACATGTATAATGGAAATGCACCATAGAGGAGCAGAATATTCTGATTTTACATTTGTGTGCTCTGTCCTAGTTTTATACTGTCTGCTGCTTCATGTGAAGAAAAAAAAATTAATATAACGTTTTTTTCTACCCCTTTGGTTTTCTTTTCTGATTAATTTAATTGCAGAGTACGAGACAATTAAATCATTCTCCGAGACTTTGTTGATATTCTTTCCTGCCCCCCTAGCCAAGTCACAACAAGTCGTAAATGACAATCGCAAACGCCCGGTACTCTCCTATAGATTTTCAACTTTACCGCGTAGAGCCTAAAGTTGAAAATCTATTTAAGATTTCTGAGCGTTAGCGACAGGAAGGATCGAAAACGATTAGCAATCGCCACTGGGTCTTCAACGTTATAACCAAGCAGATAACGTTTAAAGTCGATTAAAGCCTACTCAGCGTTTGCCGTTTGTTACTTGGCTTCAGGGCTCCGTGTCGCTACTGGGTTTAAAATTTCTAGGTTTTAAAAGTTGTGTGCTGGCAGTGGCTGGATGAAAAAATAGGGGGTAGATCTTGCGTTGTGGCGCTCCTTGGGGAGGTCTTACGTCTAGCAATAGACCGCAATAGATGATGATGATGACATGAATTAGGTTTACTAGCTTCATTAAAAGTTGATAGATTTGTTCAGAACCTCCAAAATATATGAGACCCACCAAAGCAAAGAGATAAATTAAACGACATTACTGTAGTTCTAGATTCTATGTTAAATTTTGCATACACTTCGCAATCACGACTGTTTCAGATTATGCCAGAAACTAAATTTAAACTAAATTCTAGAATAACTTGTCTATTACTTGTTGTCTAGGATGGCAAAGATTATTTTATGATGAATCTTGTGAAGTCTAGCCATTTGTAATTAGTTTAATAATGCTGTAACCTTAGTTAATTTACCAATTTATTTATGAGGTGTCTAGACCAATCTTATTATCATAATTTCTTATTTACGTCATTCTTACTAAGAGTTTCAGATTGCCACCTCCCTTTCTTTAGGTACTTATTTAAAATAAATTTTCTTTTGGCTTCATTCTAGCTCGTAGCCTAAAATAGAGCGATGCAAAGTGCTAGAACTCCTGCGCAACGAACAGAACGCAGTAGAAACAATCTTGCCCATTTTTCTCCATAGAAATCTACGCATTCGAATGGGCACCTACGGTACTTTCACAGATATTAGGTATGTCTTGTGACTGGGACTACTTTCACTATTTTTGAACTGTTTTTATTATTTTGTCTTTTCACAGTTCAAAAATGTGTCTGTAGGCACATAGGCAATAGGCTTGCATGAATTATATGCTTTGATTTTGATTTCGTCCATGGTGAGGCCTACTACCGCCATTTGGATCCCTTAGTCGTCACCGCAGGTTACAATTTGCGGTATCATTGTCCGGGATGGACCGCTAGGAGGTTGAACCGACCCATACCAAAACTCTGGCTTATATTTTTTTCGTTTATAGACTATATAAAGAATCCCAGATCATAATAATTGTTGATTTAACTTGATGAGGCTGTTCATTAAAATAATTGACTTGCCTTGTTATTTTATCGTTCCAATTTATAAATATTTTCTACGAAATTGAAATATTTACAGTCTGTTAAGTTCTTTGTCAATTTTCAGATGATTTAGGTAAGAAATAAATATCAACACAATTCATGATCTCAAAATTATTATTAATATTTTATATTCTAGTTACAATATTCAAGTCCTTACTATCAATATTTACAGGAATTACAATTACTATAATACATTTTATTTCTTTCACAAAAACTTAATATCTTTAAAGAAAATCGAATACATGCATGACGGGCTACACATTCCTGGCATAAGTTGACCTGTTATTGTACGGGAAGCTTATGAAATACGAGGTTAACCTAAACTGGATATTTTTGATATTATGTCACCGTATGTGCAAATATACATTGTAGGTTCTATTTCCGCATTTGCTCATAAATCTACACAAATAAGCATTTCTTCCACGTCCATATGATCGGGCGTATGATTTGTGTTTGTAATAGCACTTGTGACGTGTGAATTCCTGGATAGTTTGTAGCCAGTAGTCTTTACATTATAGTAAGGGAGCCCACGATGCTAAATGGGAATTTGCTCAAGCGTCATAACTTAAAATGTCACTTAAGGGATATCTTCCGTGATTATTAATTTGTTTGAGTTCCCGATATTTCGACGCTGTTGCAAGCGTCATGATCGCGGGTTGACAAACAAATTAATAATCACGGAAGATATCCCGTAAGTGACATTTTAAGTTATGAAGCAAACCGTGATAGTTTAAAAAAGTGTTGCTCAAGCGTCGTTGGTAGAATAGAATAGAATACACTTTATTATGAACACCATACAATTGATTGGTACAGAGTATTATTTTATACATAGGTTGACACAAATAGTGGTAACTAGATTGTACATTGTTTTTTTTACTACTCTGTTCAGCTGTCCAATAACTAGCACAAATGTATTGTGGAGGTGTTCAAAATGGTACAGGGTAAACTCGTTTATGTTGATCTATATAGGACTATACTTTCTAAGACTCCCCTACTATCATGTTTGAGAGTTCTCATTCGTTATTTACGATCTACGTTAAATTCATTTTGTTTAACACTAAAACTAATCATCTTTGTACAAAGGAGATCAGTAATTACAAATCTTAAATCAAAGAAGCAATCAAATCTTGAATTGTAACTTTTCACTCAAATAATCTATTGTCCATTATTTATTTTCAAACACGTCTCTTCCAAAGTTTCATACAAAGTTTATATCTAAAGCCTTAAGCTTAAAAGATCAAGTCGTCGATCTCTAAAACTTTTGGTCACGTAAGTATTTCTACTAAAAAGCTGTTGGTTCAATTTATTATGACCTTTGTTTGATATTCTGACTTCACCAAAAACTTTTGGGGCTCGCTTTCCTTTCTTTCTTTTATCGAATATAAAAAAATAGTTTCTACACAATTGTAATCTAGTTTGGACTTTTACAAAATCTTTACGTCCTTCATACAATTTCAAATGTTGGAATAGATCCAAAATCACATTGGGAAACGCTTATGCTACTGGCATAATTGATCTATGATAGAATTCTTAAACACTGGGTAGAATGATATATGACACTGGATGTTTAAATTACACTTACTAAGAAATAATTTACAGCTTGGAGAGCTCCGGGATATTTCGCAAAAGTGCTTGAGGCACGTCGAAAACTTGCTCAATTCTTCTTCAATTATCCCTAAAGACATTGCAAAATAATTTAGCTTTGCAGGTCCGCATCTCTGTGTTGTCCAATACTTCTTCAACTAGTTGAAGAAGTATTGGACAAGTATTCGGCGTGCCTTAAGCACTTTTCGAAAATATCAAGTAGCTCTTAGACTACTAATTAAATATCTAAACCAGTCTTATGTCTTAAAATCTAAAAATCAAGCAAAAAGCAGAATTATAAAATTATAAGCTCTCAGTGCTGAAATTTACGATAAAATTCAAGTATTTTTTTTTATTTTAGGCCAAAAACCAAAACATATTGGTCATTTAATTTCTGACCTGGTTTACAAGAGGTAAAATATGCGTTGCGATAATGCTATCACTGATTACAACATTAAAGGAGAGATCGTTGCCAAAGGACCCAAGATAATCGGTTCAATAACCATTACTCGACCTACTTTAAATTCACCAAGAAGGTATCTTTTTGTAAAAGGTCTGTTCTCTGTTACTTGAACTTTTTCGTTTATTTCAGCACTACTTTCATACATAGCATCACACTGGTAACTATTATTCTAATACATGATTAAAACACACTTATTGACAATAATGTTAGTAAAAAGAACAGTTTTGGTAAAATCTGTGTACTCGCGTTTGGTTGCCAGTAGCTTTCGTCTTTTGATGAAAGCATGAGAGAGTCTTCACCACTTCGTACTAGCTCACGGGGACAAGGCAAAGTTTCAACAGGCATATTGACTATTGTGAATTGATTGGTAACAACTGGTTGCACGGTCGGTTCGAATTTGTATTGATTGGTATCTTCGTATTCTTCATCATTGGCATCTTGTTGTAGAACATCAGGATTCGTATCAATCTCATACAGTTGTTCAGATTTCGAAGGTTTAGGGTCGTTGAATGGCGAGTTCACGTCGTTCGATGTACTTTCAACTGTTTCTCCAGTACCCATGGCACATGTGACGCCGTCTAATGCCATCCTTAGGGGTTCGCTCTTCGTTTCATTCCTTAGAACTTGTATCCATGATAAACGGCAGTCGCAACTAAGATTATTACCTGCAAAAAGAAAGTAAAAAAACTTTAGCACTAGCTTTTTTCACTAAGACTATAATTGCACAGAAAAAAATGATATATAACAGTAAACATTATGATTTATTTAAATACTGTTTCAAACGCCAAGAGAGCTTTATCAAATGAAAAATACATTTTTGGAACCGGAAAGTTAAAATCACATAATATCATGGGATTGAAATTTTATGCTCTCGTGAATTCCAGCGGGTTTTAAACGCCTTTCTAACAATGTTGCTAACAAAATTTTGATGAAATTCGTAACAATAGATTAGATAAATTAATGATAGGGAATAATTTGCAAAATTGCAAAATAACAAAATTGCTAAAGTGATGATTGTTGGCCCCTATTACTAAGCGTAAATGAGTAAAAAGGTGGGATAAGAAGTGTTTAAAGTCTTGCCTTATACTTTCTAAAGTCAAATTAACTACTGCACTTGTACACCGAAACCCTGATATTTTTGAATAAAACATTTTTTCGACATCATCAGTTTATTCAAATCAGGTATCACACAATAATTTCAAAAATATCCTTCCATCCTTTAGTTAACATAAAAGGGAAAATGAGTATATTTTTAATTTACTATATCATATTCCTTTGTATATTAAAGACGTGTCTTATTTTAGCGTCATTGTATATTTAGATCCCCCTTCCATGACTGTTTACACGTGCCAATTTAAAGAAAAAGTTAAACTTCAACATGTTTGCTTTTAATAAAACAACGCCGTAGTCCAAAAATCAACTTATTGCTACGTTTGGCTCGATAAAGGGCGCTTTATACTCATTAATTGTCCTTAATGTGAAGGGTGCTTTAGTAAGGGGATTAAATACGGCAGGGGATTCCCCATTGTTTGCACAATGACAAAAACATACTTATTTAACTTCCCAGGACTTGTTGTGCAGTATTTATTCGAAAATAACATGTTGCCA
Source organism: Agrotis ipsilon (assembly GCA_028554685.1). Lineage (NCBI taxonomy): Eukaryota > Metazoa > Arthropoda > Insecta > Lepidoptera > Noctuidae > Agrotis > Agrotis ipsilon. Next base: position 1,298,642 of record CM052956.1, read on the forward strand.
ACAAAAATGGACGAGTAATATCATTATAATGGCAATGTAATGCATTATCTTGAATAATGATATTGACAGTGATAAAATGGAATACGAATTTTCTGTTATAATCTAAATACTGGTGTTTGAAGCTATTATATGTATGTAATTGCGGAGGGGAATGTTAAATAATAGTTACGAAAATATTGAAGGGTCAGCGTGAAAGGACGGCATGGACGGGTTCTGGGTCTAATGATAGTTATTATGCTGGGTAAAATGACACTATGTAAACTGAATAATTCATATTTAAAAGTAATATCTTGCATGATAAATAACCTTAGTAATAACTCATAATACATGAAAACAAAACGAACATAAAAACTTACCGCTCAAATACAGCACAGCATTCTTCATTTTCAAATTTTCCAAAATCGGCTTTATTGTCTCGTAAGTAAAATGTTCTATCTCATTGTTCCTCAGATCCAATAATTCAAGACCTCGCACACCTTCTAATAGCCCTTCATTAATAGACTTCAATTTATTCCCTGTCATAGATAATTTCTGTAACAGAGCGAGACCGTCGAACGCCCTTTCAGACAGGAATTTCAATTCGTTATTATCCAGAAGTAGCTCATTAAGATTCCACAGCTCCGTGAAAGTTAAATCTCCCAACATTGACAACTTGTTGGACCGCAGATCCAATCTCGTCAGATTAGCTAAGCCGCTGAATGTGTCTCTAGTCAGCACCGTAATTGAATTACCCTCCAGTACCAAATCGTTTAGTACGGTCAGATGTTCAAAACAACCGTCGTGCGCTAGATTGATACTGTTAAAAGACAAATCCAGATATTTGAGACTCGGCAAATTGACGAACACGTCCCTCTGCACTTCTGTTACTTTATTCTCTTTTATAGTTAGGTTTACGAGCGACGGGAGATTCGTGAACGATGAGAAGTCCAATTCGGTTATTTTGTTGTTCATCAGAGTTATTTCTTTCAGCGTGGTTATGTTTGAGAATGTTTTTTTCTCAATTTTGTTTAGTGTAGCGTACTGTATGGATAGCTTTTGTAGCCGTTTCATACGATGGATCACGTGGAATGGAATAAACTTAAGTGCTCCGTCCGATCGAACGTTGAACGTTAGCCTTTCCAAATATGGCTGAGAGTTGAAAGTGGACCATATTGGATCGGTTTCATCAATACCTCCATTGAAAACCCAACAGTCGGCTCTGGTAGCTGTTTTGGCATCAGTGCTTTCGCAATAGCAATGTACTTTAGATTCCCTGTTGGTTATTTCGCAAATGTTATCTTTTACTTGCATCCCATGGTACCTCCTTTCAGTTTTATCCCTGCGTTTTTCATTTAGACGGCTTTCAGTGTAGGATATTTGCACGGAAGTCAGAGCCAAAGCTAGGAGTAAATATTGAACGACGGTCTCCATGTCCCCTTGCCTTTTCACTAACCTGGAACAAACAAAAAAATAATTAAAGAGTTGCTTTGAAAGCACTGTAGCGCGAAGTTAGATTGAAATAATGTTACAGAATATTTGAATGTTTTGACAAAAATCTTGTCTTAGAAGAAGAATATTTTGTACCTATTACTAACATATTTACAGTAATAACAACTTTTTTACTGCTTATAGGAAATTAGTTTTCCAAAAATTTTGTTAAAAAACATTAAAAACTTCGGTCATATTCTAGCTTGAACAAAATAAAGTTTTACAGTACTCCGCTGTTGTAAATTTACATAATGACTTGAACAAGAGGCTTTAAAACAATGAGTCAGCGTTGCCTGCCTACTTTATTACCGAAACGGATCGTAATTCATTCACTCATTGACTTGCTGGAGTGGGTATCGGATGTCTCGCCTGCACTCAGCCTAATTTGTGGGGAGGCGTGTAATGAACGCACCGGAACATGTCACGTGACTTTGAGTCATTTATGCTGCGTTCACCCTCAGTAAATTCGGCTTTTTACTATCATTTTTTGACGTAATTACTTTGATAATTTGCGACGACGGAGGGGAAAAATGAAATGTAACGTATGGTCCGACGACGCCGACGTTAACACGAAGTTTTACATCGTTTTGTTTATTTAGGATTGCTTCCATTCAACGTAACCCTATTTTTAAAAAAAGCAAACATTTTCAATAATTAGAATTCCGTAGAATTCTGCCCGATTTTACCTAGTATTTTTGGTATAAGAAGACTTGTCTTCGAATAACAAAAATTAAGGAGATTTTTTAAATACCAGAATATAAAGTATCTCATTAGAACTCCAATATGCCACAAAGATTTTTATTTTCTCCAGATAAATTAACAGTACACAAAAGCGTTGTCGTCAAAAGAAAATTACACATCACGAAACTAGCTCATCAGCGTGTTTAATTAAAAATCTTTTCTCTTTTTCACGCAAATGAGGCTAGTAATCAGTGTGAGAAGGACAAAAAGCGTTGTGTGCTGACTTTTTTGTTTCTTCCAAATGGTTATTAGGGATTGAAATTTTAAGGGCATCCCTTGACGCGTTCGCGACGCTTTAATTAAAGGGATTGTTTATATCGAGACGCTAAAGTTCTGCAGTTAAGTCTTTTGTTATTGTTAAAAGTTTAATATCGTGCGAAGATTCACGAATCATGTTTCCTTTTTTACTTTTTAAAGCTGCTTTGTAGAAGAGCACGCCTTTGTCTTGTGAGAGCTGTCGGAGTTTTGTCTTGGAAATGTTTTCTACATTTTCATTATATTTTATTTTATGGTTTTATTAAATTATAATGGACAATGTTTATGACTGGATATTTTTTATTCAATTTATATGCCGGAAATGTAATAAAAAAGAGCTTTTATATATTTTTTTTTTTAATGTGACCTATTATATTTTTTCAAACTTTTAATGTGACCTAATATTTTACGACGATTATTAAAAACATTCATATTTTAATACACGAACAAGGGCTTCAAAACATTATGTCTAAAAAAACAAAAAAACACAAAAACATTTCTCACAACTTTAGAAAATCGAATTCTTAAAAATCGTTACATTTTCGCGGCGCGTTCTTCGGAAACCGCTCTCGGTTGGACTTTTTCTCAAATTTAATTCAGTTCAAAGTAGCGCCCACAATACCTATTTCGAGTTAAGTTTTAGAAAGATACTGTTAGAAGTCCAACGTTAATTTTTTTTAAGCCTTTGTTTGCTTCTTTCAGTCTTGTTAACAAAAACTATGTATTTATTTTTTAGACGACCCTCTTTTTATTATTTATGTTTCGAGTATGTTTACAGATGACACAAAAATAATATACGTACTTAAAAACTAGTTAGAGTTGTTTGTTAGGATTGAAACTGTTTATTGATATTATTGAGTATAGTATTATTTATGTTGCTGGTAGCTTCTGTACAACATTATTTTGTAATTAAAGAAAAAATCGCAGCATTTGGACCTACAATCTTGTGATTTAATACGCTCTATATTGGTTAAATCTATGTCGACAATCATCACAAGCGTTGAATTCGACATTCTTTTAATAACATCCATAATTGTGATGAAACTAATTTACCTATAAATATGTAGGTAGAGAGTTACTAAAAAATAGAGAAAAAAAAGGAAGAAATAAATAGTATTAAACAGCACAGTGGGCAACATTTAAAAAAAAACTCAGAACTCCCCACACTAGAAATTTTCGTGTCGTGTGTGCGTTTACATAACATAGAAACTCACGTACATAAACACCCAGACCCGGAACAACTACTTGTAAGTAACAACGGGAATAGACCCGCGATACGCTGCGCAGCAATCCAATCACTCAGCCACTGCGCTAACTGTACCGTCATTTTTGAGAGCTTATTCTTCCCTTTATTTGTTTCCATAAATATTAAAAAATAAGGAGTAGCCGGCCCGACAGGAACCTAATAATGCGCACCGTGACTAGAATAGGCTTCTTATGGCCACGATTACAGAATAAATTGAAAATCTAATAAGTGCGTCAGTTAGAATTTTGAAAAATGGTGGAAACGTGTGTTTTCTTTAATATAATGAATATTAATAAAGATATTTTTTTTTTTTAATTTTTTTTGTTTTTATTAGAAGCCTCATGCAATATGATGGATGACAGATTAAGCAACTTATAAATATAAACTAAATTGACTAAACTAAAAACTAACAATAAAAATTACATTAAATAAGTTTTAAAATTATTATATTTAAAACAAGCCAAATCAGAAAAACAATTATGGATTAAAGATGAAATGCATGAAATCTCGAGAGTTAGCTAAAATTCAACTTGAAAGAAATAAAATAAAATTAAAAAGTTTATGAACTTGAAAGAAATAAAAAAAACGTTAACTGACACAATGCCATAAGTACACACAACATTAACAAAAAAAACTTAAACAAGAGGCCGAGTTCAGATAATGCCGGACAAATGGTGTCCGACTTGATTGGAACGTATTGCCAATTTAAAGGCGTCTTTGCAACAAAGAAATGGTACGGGTCAAATTATTATGTTTTTCACTCAAATTGCCGATTACTGCTTTCTGAATTAGGCCTCTTAGCCATCTGGCAACAGCCTCCTTAGGTATTGTACGAGGTATTTGGCAATTAAGTCATTAGCTGACACAACTATCAGCACAACGATCGCTCATTTTACATGTCGACAACATCGTGAGCCACGTCAAAATATTTCATTAGTTTGTCTTTCTCAGCTTTCATTCTTGCGAAATCATAATGCCGTCATTTCAGGTAAATTCGTGTCTAATTTTGTTGTTTTCCTTCATCAAATACAATATTATTTACATCTGAAATTCTGTACCGTAAATATTTATTTTGTTAATTAGTATTGTTTTAATCAGTCTTAAATGGAACTTGAATTTTCCATTTAATAAAGACGATAAAACCAGTTTGCTAAGAAATCGTTGAAGCGCGCTTTTATGGCCTTAATAAATCATAAATTATTTCAAGGAATCGTGAGGTAGATAGGTTTAATAAAACTGTTAAGTCTAATATTTTGTTGTACGGTAATGACAGATTTCTAAGAAAGTATCAGAGAGAACATTTCTGTATATTCATTATAAAATTCTAAACGAAACTTCAAGTTTTACTGTTAGGTTTTAGGTAGATTAAATTGTTTTTATTAAATGAATTCCAATTAAAAGTACCTATCCGTTTATTGAAATTTCGTAACCTCGTTATCAGATGTATGAACATGGACGAAGTAACAGGATTATGTGAAAATAACTATTGTAGTATATAATAAACTTGGATGTTTGCTATACAGATAATTTGTACCTTGGATTAACACCATTTATATTTTTTTCTGTGGGATAATTATTAAGTTACACGCAAGCAAATAATAATAATAGCGGAGCTTTCATACTTATTATGAAACTCTACTATATGGCCTAAAATAATTGAAACTTAGTTAACGATATAACTTATATTATTATAGTAACTTTGCCTATACTAAATAATTGCAAACTAGTGGAAACATCAACCGAATAATTAATCGTCCAACGATATGCATCGATGATGTTATGATATCATCGACATAAACATGACTGCTAAAATCTGTTCCCATCCAATTAAGCACTTTACATATTATTGAAATGGAAATTATCTGACGCCTAGAGCGTCAGTTATATCAACTGTAATTAATTATTCATAAAATAGAAATGCTATTTATAAATAGAGTAATTATGTTTTGTGAACGGAATCTGAGAGTATCCTTGATCGACATCCAATAATGTAGAATGTATTATGTTTTCCAGTCTAACCTATATTTGTTTTTATGTTGATCTTTCTCTATTATTAGAATTTTAATTTGAAAACAATAAATGTGAATATGATAGGCAGAATTAATTTCGATGAGGTTACGGTTCTAAATCGCTTTCAGTTATTAAATATTTTTGCAGAAGTTTTCAATAAAAAAAAAACTCATATTAAAAGATTAAAAATGTTTTATAAGTACAATAAAACATTTTTGTAAAATAATCATTAAGAGTTCTTACTCTTATAATACTCGCCCCCGCTTCTGCTTTCATGCAGTAACAGCTTTAAAAGTTGTCTGCATTGAAATCGGTTATTTTAGATGAAATCAATATCAAACTTTTGATGTCCAGACTTCGACGCCATTTTTACTGAAAAGCTAATATGGCTGCCTGTGACGGATTTAGACATTCGTGTCAGTGACGACAATAAATTAATAATTGCGTTTATTCGAATCAATGGCTTATGAATCGTTGAAACTATGAATTGAGCAATATTAACGTTTTGAGCGAATGAGTGAACATTAATGTAATATTGGCTTCAGTGAGGTTACATGAGTGTCGTATGATGATGTTTTTTTTTTAGTTGTATGTTTATGAGAGATTGGCCGAAGAAACCTGCACAAAGGGAAAAGTGGAAGTTTATGAGGAGACCCAGCAATGCGACAGTATAGGTAAACAAAAAAACGCTTGACCCGTGGTACGAAATAGGTACTAGATGTAGTCAGCTGCTTCCCCCGCGTGTAACTCGAAAATTATTCCCCGGGAACGTGAACGCGTGTTGTGAACATCGATCCAAAGTTTCGCATTTATGATATTAATAAGCCTGCCCCCATCTTAGACACGTACACAATGAATAAAGGGTACCTCTAATAAAGAACCTCACAGTTTTATTATCATAAACGACTTAAGAGACTCAAAACAACAGCAAACAAAAATGACAATAAAGCCCAATAATCCGTAAAATTTGTTTTATTTCAATCCGGAAGTATCAACTTGAAATTATTAGTTTAACCCTAAACTAATAAAAACTAATGAGACAGAAAACATTGTAAAAGAAAATGTTTGTTACGAAATTTCTCACATAATTTCGTGAGACAAGTGTGTAAAATCACTGCTTTGATCTTTGTCACGCTCGCAAAATGCGACATTAAAATAATACGAGCGAGGTACGTGATTACTTAATGTTAAGCTCTAGTTCCATTAGGCGAGCGCCCGAACGTTCGCTCGTGAGCTTTTATCGTAGAATTTGTTTTGATAAAATATTACGTCTTTTCGGCTTTCGAGAGCACCCTTTCCGTGAAATTATTGGTGATTATGTTATGGCCTGTTTATGGGTCAATATCTGATTCATATGGAATTTTATTGCTTGGGATGTAACATTTTGCATGTAGTTCGTCGATTTCAGTTAATGTTGCTGGAATTACTAACGCCGTTTTAGGTTCTAATGTGTACCAGACGCCAGCATCATCTGTCTACCCGAAGTCCCGAATTAGTGGTTAGTAAAATTTTGCCAATTGAATGTAAAAATTCTTGTTTTGTAATGAAAAACTTGATATGCTGTGCTAATGGTATGTTAGATCGTGTATGTATGTTACACTGTTGAAAATGATTTTGAAATTAATAAAAACGTTAATTTCAACAATCATGAAATAACAATAACACCAAAAATAAACAGTAACAAAATACCCTTCGTTCACGCAGAGAAATCACAGCCTAAATTCAATTAAGAGGATTCACTGACATAACGAAAATGCTCAAACACTGACATTGGGAAAATACCGGGAATACTCGAAATACTCAAATAAACGGTAAGCCTTATCTTTTTCTACTTAGATGAAAATCGTCTTAACCTTATAGAGTACATTAATCCTTTAAGAACATTGTCTTTTGCGCCCGTTCTTAGTCGATGTCGGGGGAATCGAAACGTATCCTGATAATAGGATTTTTTAAGGATTAGAATGTAATACAAATGAAGGTTTTTCTTAAAAGATTACTGAAATGTTTCGATAATGATTTTGTGCGCAGTAAATTCGTGGTCAAGTTTGTAATGCTTCAAATTGTTGAGATTGGAGTTTAAATGTTACTGTTAACAAACTTTACTAAGGTAAATTAGCTTTTGGGCATAATTATACGAACTGAAAATATTCGATTTCTATACCACGGTGCCTTGGTAGGCATTTAATCAATAGGAAATAAGTCAGGTACACGAAAAATAAATTTTAAATTTCTCCTGGGCAGTGAGCGCGTTTACAAAAATTTGAATTTACATACACAAACATCGAAGTCCGAACCAACTATTTTTGTGGATCATGTAAATATTGTTCTTTACGGGAATCAACACGCAACGCAGCAGTCGAACGCTCAGCCATAGCCAACCATGCCGGCCAAAATAACAAATAACCGAGTTGAAAAAAAGGGCCATGTAAATTCCACTGTGCATTCGCACAAATTATCACACCTCTACCTGCCTATTTACTTGTACCTGTACCTTTTTCAAAGAACCCTTAAAGATTTTTTGTAACCAAATCCTTCAAATTTATCACTAGGCACGTTTATCTGTTGCTTGTATAGAATTTTACCTGCGGGTAGAATTCTTTGGGTTTATTCAATTTCTTTAATAGGCACTCTGTGCGGTTCTGTGAAGTAATTGTGTAACGAGAATTCTAAAAGTTTCTTTTGTATTGTTTTTTTGGGTGACGAGTGTCACTTGTTTGGATAGGTTGGTAGGGCGGCTGGAACCAATCAATGCAATAGGGACAGCAGGATTATGTTCTTAGAAGCCCGCATGTTTCAAAAGACATGTCGCTTTCTTACTCATGTCGAAACCGTATTCCATTAAACATAATATAAGGCAATGCAGAACACGATGCATCAATACTGATATCATATTTCTGAGCGAGTACTCCATCATTCTTGTTACCTACACTAGCTGCTTATCTAATCATAAAAATGTGAGTTTGTTTGTTACACTCGCATTCTAATCACCGGACTGATTTTGATGATTTTTTTGTATAGAGATAAGATAGGAACCCTGGAGACTAAAAACTTGAAAAACGAGAAATTCTACAAAAGGAAATATTATACAATGAACAGTAACATCAATAATACCAATTGAAATAAAACATACGGTATTGGCGAAAACCAAATACTTCCACAGAATCTTTAGCTACGAGTATACAATATTGCGTTTAATTCAAGAGCTTCTTAACATAATACGTTGCTTCCCTACTCATTACATAACAGTAAATTTAGGTCATAACATTCCCTATAAAGAAGCCCATAACTTAGTCAGTGACGTAATCAACTAGATACAGACGGAGCCTTGACCTCCCAAAGTAGCTGTATAGTTGAGGAAATGACAGCTTTTATCACCGAGTGGTATATTACAAGTAGAAGAAGGCGATGGAATAGTTATTTCTATAGTAAAAAGTTATAGCTAAAGTTAAAAAGCTTAATATTCTCCAAATTTAATTCATGATAAGTGCAAAAAAAAACTCAAACACTGGCAAGAGTCGGACTCGCGCTGTCGTGCGCGAGTTGGTCTAGCGCATAGAATCAGCATGCTGAAGTGTAAGTGGGCCGGCCATATCTGCAGACTGGCAGACAGTCGATAGAGCAGACATGTGATAGAGTGGATACCGCGAATGGGCAAATGTAGTGTAGGACGACCTGCGGCAAGATGGATCAATGATTTGACGAATGTGGCATTGTATGGATGCTTACTGCCCAGGATCGGGAGGGTTGTCACTCTTTGGCTTACGTTTAGTTAACGACAAAATAGGTCGAAGAAGAAGGTAGGTCGAAGTTGTTTATGTCGAAGTAGAGTCTGTCGAAGCTCTACCGGAATAATGCGTGTCGAACGATTGACTTTCGTATTTGAGACCGTGTTGAAATAATTAAAGTCTGTCTAAATTCAGGAAGACACGCCATATGAGTAACGATAATGACAAAAGATGATCATTAATAAAATCAGTCTCGCGTAATCATAGATATAAAGATAAGGCAAAGCATAACGTACGAAATCATTCAAATCAAAAAACACAAAAGGCGTTCACGAAGTTTCTGCTACCTGCGTTAGAAGAATGATAGACTTGAAAGCTCCGATCAAAAGAGATTCAAGTTTCACGCTCACAAAACAATACTCGAAGCGGCAAGGAATGAATACTACTATAAAAAAGATCCGTGGAACAAAAATCCTTTCGCCAGAAATCCTCAAAAAATAAAGTCAGTATTTAGGAATAGGTAAGGTATGAGAGCGGTTACCGTCTCGTAAGTTCCTGTCACCAACACAGGGCCATTCGTATGGGTGCATAATGGAAACCGCCTTTAGGCAAATTTACGACTAGGCTCGGCTTATGAATGGGTGCCGTTTGGTCAAGTCTGAATTATTTTGGGAAGATTATTGCTTCTAAGGTAGTGAGTTAACTTTGGTGTTCGTGTCTTCTGCTTATTTTGAAATTTTTCAAAGAGCAGATATGTCGTATACTTTTTTTTTTTTTTTACGTGGTAAAATCATCAAATGAGACCTCCCACCCCGGGCAGGGCGAGAGGTACTGTCAGACTTGTACTGACTAAAATCCACGGTGTCCTTTAATAGCCCTTTATGTTCCGGGGTCACGGTGATGGTATAAGACCCGCGACCAAATGTCGTATACTTGGGTCATGCTTATTTTTTTTAATGTGTTTGATCATGTCACTAATCTAAGTCGGTTATCACAAAGATAAAATCTATCTACCCACGATAGAGTGACTTTATCCAAATGAAACCTGTTCAGTTCAGAAACATAACTCAAATAGAAAATTTCAGACTTTTATTATATGCATAGGAATAGATAAGGCATATATTAATATACTTTAAAAAGGATTATCTCAATAAAGTTTTCATATTCCTAACAAGTTTGAAAATATAGTTTTTAGTTGAATAGTAGTTAATGTTTACTATATTGTTATTGAGTTAAAGCCACGTACAGCAATAACTTTCTGGGCTTAGCTTGTAGCATTGTTTCAGTATTTAGATATAACTTTAAATTTTATACTGTAACAGGTGGAATAAAATTCTAATACATTTTTATAACCTCCGCAATCCAACCATTTTGGATTTCATATTTCAGTATTGTATTGGCCCATTGGTTCTTCAATAGATTTACATTTGTAAAATGCATTGATAGTCATTTGCAATTTTTCGTACCTGTATATGTATAATATGGAATTTTTACGCGAACATTTCCAAAAAAATTGCCGGGATGTCATTTTATTTGAATAAATTTGTTAAAAATTCTTTTTTCCCAAGCATTAATCAAAACTGAAATTCTAGTTAAGGCACAACATCGATGTTTTGATCCACTCAAATTAAATTGACACCAATTTTTTAAATAATTTCAAAATAGACCGAAGGCGATAGTCCACTTTAGTTTTAAATCTCTGGTCATTTTTAGTACTTTCTTAAGTATTCTTCTTTAATAAAGATTAACACTAATCAAGACTTAATTTTTAAATTGCCAAAGACACTAAACTAAATCGTAGAAGTGTAGAATAACTAAGTTACAGCAATAATTTTAAATTCTTCACAAAGAACTAGCTTAATCTCACTGATGAGTGCCGCTAAACTTAGCTAGAGTTAACTTTGACGAATGACTTACTAAGTCTTATTAATAAGACGCAAATATGAATTGATTTTAGAAGTAGAATCTATACTAATATTATAAAGCTGAAGAGTTTGTTTGTTTGTTTGTTTGTTTGAACGCGCTAATCTCAGGATCTACTGGTTGGAATTGAAAAATTCTTTTTGTGTTGGATAGTCCATTTATCGAGGAAGGCTATAGGCTATATAACATCACGCTATCACCTATAGGAGCGGAGCAGTAATAGGAAATGTTTCAAAATCGGGAAAATGTATTCCTTTTTAACCCCCGACGGAAAAAGAGGGGTGTTATAAGTTTGACGTGTCTGTCTGTCTGTCTGTCGGTCTGTCTGTCTGTCTGTCTGTGTGTCTGTCTGTCTGTCTGTCTGTCTGTCTGTCTGTGGCATCATAGAGCCCGAACGGATGAAGCGATTTCATTTTAGTTTTTTTTGTATGAAAGGTGACTTACCTGCGAGTGTTCTTAGACATGTTTGATGAAAATCGGTTGAGTCGTTTAGAAGTTGTGGGGGTGAAAGTGGGGAAAGGTAACGGAGGGTCTGCAAATATACTCGAGTAGGGTATCAAATGAAAGCGTACTGAAAGGGAATATTGATGACTTAATCGGGAGTACTCTTAGCAACATAAAATGATATAAGTATGTACCTTTAAAAAGTATAAAATAAGAAATAAATTAAAAATTTAAAAAACCCCCGACACAAAAACCAAGTTTCCTTTAAAAAGTAAAAAATAATAAAAATACGTCGCGTTGGGGGACTGCAAAAAAACAGGAGATGATAAATAATTTGGAGCAGTCCCCCAACGCGACGTATTTTTATTATTTTTTACTTTTTAAAGGGAACTTGGTTTTTGTGTCGGGGGTTTTTTAAATTTTTAATTTATTTAGAGCTTCCGTTGCGTGCGCTGCGTAAACGGTTAGAGTTTCGCAAAAATTATGTACTACGGAATTATTCCTCATATAATTTTCTAAAATAAAGTCCGCGAGAGCATATATCTATCTTTAAAGGTTAAGTCACTATAACCTTTTTTATGGAAACCAAATTTGTTTTAAACTAATGCATTATTTGCGAAGGTTTTTTTCATTAACATGATATTAATCCTTATCCAAATAAATGCATTAATCATCACAAGCATTTAATTTAGAATGAAATTGCCCTTTACATCATTTGATTTCAATGAATATCTTAGGAGATATCACAGTTTCAAAATAATACCGCGACAAAATAATGACGGGCTGGGTAATATGTCACAATTGCGTCGATAAAATCCCTCTTTAGGCCGGTCAATATCGACATCAAACATTGCAAACGCGCATGTAACTACCATTTTGTTATAATTTGCAACCCTGAAAACCCTGTGCTGTCAATTTAGTAGTTTTTGCGTGTGTATCTCATGAACCGTGATAGCTAGAGAGTTGAAATTTCACAGGTGTTGTACTTCTGTTGCCGCTATAACAAAACATACTAAAAACCAGAATACAATAAATATTAAGGGGGGCTCCCATTGGTCGCGGGACTTATTTCATTACCGTGACCCCGGAACATAAAGGGCTATTGAAGGACACCGGATTTCAGTCAGTACAAGTCTGACAGTTCCTCCCTGCCCGGGGTGGGAGAACTCATTTGATGATTTTACCACGTAAAAAAAAGGGGGGCTCCCATACAAAAAACGTGATTTTGTTGCTGGTTTTTGTAGATGTTATAAAGTAATGTAATGTTTCGGAGGCTGTTTCTCACGAACCGTGATAGTTACATAGTTTAAATTTTCACAGATGATGTATGTCTATTGCCGCTATAACAACAAATACTAAAAACTGGTTAAGTGCGAGTCTGGTTTTTAGTATGTTTTGTTATAGCGGCAACAGAAGTACCTACATCACCTGTGAAAATTTCAACTCTCTGCTATCACGGTTCGTGAGATACACACGCAAAAACTACTGAACGGATTTTCATTCGACATTGACATTGACAGAACAGGGTTATCAGGGTTGCAAACTTGGCTGTTAAATACTCTAAAGGGACCTAACAACATTTAAAAGAATCGTAGTTACATGCGTGTCTGCAATGTTTGGTTCGTAGATCGTTTGGAAAGGCGCTACGGGCTGCGTCCTCACCTTCAGTCTGACTTAGTCCTCCCGGGATTCAGTGGCAAGTAAGGAGAATGGTTAGCAGTCGGAATGCGTGAGGGACATAAGACATCCTCTACCTCTCGCCCCAGCCACCACTGAAGATGCCCACGACGTCGGAAATCGCGCTCTTCAAGGGAACTGATGGAGACGGGACCATAGGACCAAACGCCTAACATGACGCGGGTGAAACCGCGGGCAGAAGCTAGTATTTAATAATCAAAGCGCGAGTAGGATGTCATGTTCTAGGCTCCTGAGACCTTAAGTAGTAAGTAAACTGAAACTTTGACATTAAGCCCCTTCGTACACTAGGCGGCGCAAGTCTCCGATACCTTACGACTTTGGTATCCAGGTGACTGACGCAATATAAATCTATAAAGGTTCATACACAGGCACGCGTCTATGGATACCAAAGTCGTAAGGTATCAGAGACTTGTGTCGCCTAGTGTACAAAGGGGCTTATTTCAAGGAAAAAAATAGTTATTTTTTTTACAGTTTTCCATACAAGAAACGCTGTAAATTATGGAAAGAAGAATAATACTGAAATTTTGTGATAAACCCTCTGTGTATTAATTTTCTATTATAATTTTGAACATACAAAACCTTTTATTTCATCATGTTCTCTAACAAAATTTTAGACCTAAAAAGTATTTTGCTTATTTAGACGAAGTTTCATTTTAATTGGTTCAGTGATTATGAAAAAAAAGGACTTGGAAATGTTGATATTTATTGTGAAAAATGGTAGCTTAGTGATAGCCAACATAATAATAATATCTAAACAACTATAATGTTTTCAAAAAGAATCAAATAAAATGTTAAATAAAAATGTTATTAAACTTTCTTTCGAAACATAATTATTTTGACTGTGATTTTATTTACGTCGACTAAAGGCCAGAGCCTACGTACAAATGTTAAACGACCTAATTGGCTAATAGGATTTAAAATAGCAGTTTGACAGCTTATCTATAGAAAATATGCCAAATCGCTATTTTTATTCCTCAGATTAAAGTTATCTGACTTTTGAAAAATCAGCCCTAAATTTTTCAATAATTAGGTAATTGTCTTCAGTATGTAAATGAAAAATGGTGTATCTGTGACTCATAACGAAAACTTGTCAAAGAAAAGATGCGATAAAGCAAAACTATTTCTTATAATGAAGACTTTAAAGCACAATTTAAATCTTTCAAAAAACATTAAAAGGAACTAAACAAGCCTACATCAATACGCTGCAATAACGAGCAATAGAAAACTTATAACAGCTTCAATAAACTTTTAACTTAGCGAGTTCTATCCATTGTATAATGGCAAACTTTCCTAAGAAATATTTTAGTTTTCAAAAATCAATATTCGAGCGAAAATTTCAACCGATATTGTATCTTAACAGTTTTAAAATAAGTATTAAATGTCTATAAGAGCCCTTTGAAGCATGATTGAGCATACATATTTAAAATTCTTACTTAAATAGGCACAGTCGTTCTGTTGTGAAATTGGAATTTGGCGGTAAACCGAAACTTTGATTGAAATTAAACATAATACGCAACTAATAAAGCACTTTCTGAATTTTTAATACGGTTTTATTTTTCTTTTTGTGCTTGTCTTGTAAACGTTTTTGATATAATATAATTTTAGCACAAAATTACTTCTAAGCATGGGATCTTGGGTTCTATTTCTAGGTCGTACAAAGTGCTATACAGTTTTTCATTAAGAATTTTTCAATAGCAGCCACGCAGTCCGAATTTGTTTCTGATTGCAATAGCCTCAAATGCCATCTATTAGTTTGGTGAAATGTGGGTACACTTCTAGGTACACCTCCACTTAATACTTGAGCATTACTTGTAACAGAACATCAAATTGAACAACGAGTAGAGCTGAGCATAGAGCCAAAAATCGCTACGAACATTTTCATGACCTTTCTAACAAACGCTCTCTAGTTAAAAGTCGTCAAAAGTTTTTTCATCTTA
Source organism: Agrotis ipsilon (assembly GCA_028554685.1). Taxonomy (NCBI): domain Eukaryota; kingdom Metazoa; phylum Arthropoda; class Insecta; order Lepidoptera; family Noctuidae; genus Agrotis; species Agrotis ipsilon. The sequence continues at coordinate 1,314,088 of CM052956.1, forward strand.
TAAAGCTCGCTAGAACATTTGTTAGAATGTCGCTAAAACGCTCATTACAATAGAATGCTCAAGTTTAAAAACGCCTTTGAAAATTGAAAAAGCATGATTTTATGCTGAAAGCAATAAATTATAGACGCTCCACAATTTTCAATCAGCCATAAATTCTGTAGTATCTGTATAAAACTGTAGACAGTTACAAACAATGTGATTGCTCATACATCACGCTACAAACTTTGAAATGTATCTCAGTGTTCAGGCCATCCGTCATCAAGCTATTGTATCTTGTATAGAGAAATAATTCAACACTGTAAAGGAAATTTGACAGCCGTACTAAAACAAAGGAAATTGGTCCTTGTTCCTTTGTTGTTAGAGTTTGTTATCCCGAATGACGGTTTAACGACCCTATAGTTGTAGTAGTCTTCATCAGAGTATACGGAACTCGATTTAAGCTTCTTGTCTTTGTTTTATGGTCCATTTTCCGGTTTTATTTCTGGAACCTTTTTTTTTATCGTCGTAAAATCACCAGGGCGGGAGCGGGAAGGATTGTCAGACTAGTACTGGCTAAAATCCACGGTGACCTTCAATAGCCCTTTATGCTCCTGGATCACGTTTACCCGATAAGACAGTCTCACGATTCCAGTAGGCTTTGACGAGATACATCCATTTCAACTTGATAAAGCGTCTCAGTCTCTGTAGCAGTTAAATAAACACAAATCGTCGAAAATAAATTATTCAATTAATTCAGATTAAAACATCAGCCATTCTAATGCTGCAACGTTGAAAAATATTGCCCTCATTAGATACCGCTTTTACAACGTCTATTTACGTAAGGTTTAGTTTGCAAAATAGTCAATCTGGTATGAACGGCACAAGCTTACAGCGATCTTTATTTATTTTTTATTAAAATGAGTTTGCTATGATTCATCCCACAAGGATAAATAAGGCAAAAATGGGACCCTTAAAACTTTGTATTAGAAGACAGGTGATGAGTGAAACTGCGTGAAAAATATTTGCGGATGAAACACACTCTTATTTGACCGGTATCTATGATGAAATGGCAGGCATTCACGGGATAAATTAGTAGTTGTTCATGTTAGTTATTGTATTAACAACGTCTCTGAGTTGAATATCAGTATTTTACATTCAGCGACTGCGCCTATCGGACCTCTACAGTCCAGTAACTGGGTAACAGTAATATCCCCCATGTTAAGACTGGTTGTCAAACTTTTAGAGCTTCTGACTTATAGTAACGACATTCAAAGATATACAAATGACAGCCAAGATCCGCGGCTTTACGTGCTTTACAAGGCACGGATGAAAGTCGCTTGAAGTGGCAGTGCTCAAATAGCATACATATTCCCCAATACACACAGATACTCGAAACATCTAACATCTCCCTAACAAAGGTAAACAAAGAAAAACAAATGAAAATACAGACGCATTCTAAAGCGCGCGTCCCTCGGACCACACTTCAGGGTTTACCGCCTCCCGAACTAATAAACGAGTGACACTAATTGGTGTTGAGCTTCCCCGTCTTTGTGGGCGACCACTCACAATGAAAATTCTTTAAAATAATCTCTCAAAATACCTTTCAGCCGTATTTCTTCCGCCATTTATTAAGGGCTACAGTATTACACGTGAAGAGGCTGTCTTGAATTTTTTTCTTGGTAAAGGAAATCGCGTTGAGACCAATTTCTGTCCATGAATGGGAGTAATTAAGATATTTTTTTAAGGCCATTATGTTTTTGTATACCTGCTTGTCCTTCAAAGTCCTTGTTTATATTACCACCTAGGTGTATCACGGGAAATTATTTTTACCCGTTGTTCACCAGAAAGTCCATGTAACGTTTTTATCGTAGTATTACGAAAGACAAATAGTGAAATCAAATTTTAAATCCAGTGTAAAAATGTTGCAATCTATGTTTGTAGGTTCATGACATTTACACATCCGCACCGAATTCTGGCTAGTTGTATTATAGATTTAATAAGTTAGTTAATAAAATATAGAATAATTCATATTTACTGATCTATAGAGGCTCCTTCTTTAATATGGCATAAAGTAGAGTGTGTCTCCAAAAAAAGTAATTTTCCGTCCGGTCTTGTTACAATTGTATCTAATGTATTTTAGATTATGAAATTTCTAGATTTTGTGTTCAAAATAAAACGTAACGATTCCTATCCACTTTTTAAGAAATGTGTATGTGAGCATAATTCCTTGGTGTGTGACGTAGAGGTTTCAGTGGCCTTTAGACAAAGAAATCTAGACATTTTTTAGCTGTATGGTATTAATTTATTTAATTTACACACACAGAAAAATAAAATCAACATTTTAAAATAGGAATAATTAGTACATACGCACTGTATATTCCTTAAAGAAATTTCCCAGAGCAGAAACATGAGAATTATCTAAAACCTGAAATTTCATGAATGATTGAAAACGTATTTACCTTTGTAAAGGAACAATTTCCCACTAACAAGAAATTGTGAGAAGCAATAATACATTTCGATGGGAAAAGACTTTGAAGATTATCTTAGATGAAGATTGAATAAGGAAATAAGCTCCTTGGGAAGTTGAACACAAAAGTAGGTAACGTTATACATATTAATCTTTAGTTAATTTTATCTCATTTATCCTGTTCTTCTTACTTTAGCTTAGTTGCCATTGGCCTGATTTAATTAATTGCCGAAGGATGGATGGATGAAGATAATCAATTACACATGTTTTATATACGTACGTTATATATGTTGTTAAAAAACTTTACTTTACGTTACTAAAACTTGAGACTCAATCTGTTTCAGTCAGAAAACATGCATCAATTTGACATAAGTATACAGAAAAAATAGGTAATACGCCCTAGTAGACAAAACGCCCCATCATTCTTGAATTCAAACTTACGTCTCGGAACCACACGCGTGTTTGGTGTTGGCATACAACATGGCCCTCGACTTCGGCCATATTATACACCGACAGTGATTCCGAGTAGTAAGTTTGAGTGGTAGAATGATGGGGCGTTTTGTCTACTAGGGCGTATTTCCTAGTTTTAGCCTAAACAAAATTATGCTTAATGTAACATTTTGCATTCAAGATTATTTTTCGGAAAAACACGCGTGTTTGGTGTTGGCATACAACATGACCCTCGAGTTCGGCCATATTATACGTGTGGTCCGAGCAGTAAGTTTGAGTGATAGAACGATGGGGCGTTTTGTCTACTAGGGCGTATTATCCAGTTTTACCCTAAGAATAATATTATTTAATGAAACATTTTGCAAATTGATCCTGGTTTGAATCGTAGCTACTCAGGGGCTCGTTCGGAGAAGTACGAGCTCTACCGCCCGTACCCTGCGATGTTATATCCCATTTTCAAGGTAACGTGGGGGATATTAATGACTTTGGATACCATTGTAATTACGACACTAGCTTACCGCACCTAATAAGCCCGGCCGACCCGATGGTCGGTGACCACTTTTCACCTAATGGTTGTCAACTAATGACTTAGGGAAAGTTTTTTGTACAGTCGGAAAAAAGAGTACCTATAGGAGCAGCAAGTTTAAAAAAAAACCTCCATGGTTACTCTATGCTGTATATATGTTACGGTAAATGTGATTAATTGAAAATTATTAATATTTTTACAAAATTATTAATAATAACCACATGTTTTGGTAAATGTGAATAAACGATCGAAATTTATTACTTTTAGTAGCCATTATTAATAATTCACGACACATATTGGTAAAAGTGATAAACTGAACGGCTAAACCTAGTGCTAACTGAAGATAAGTATGATACACGTTGGTTTAACCGCATGTGGTCGGTTACACCTAGGTTTAGCCGGTTAGAACTAGGCCTAACCACGGGACTTGCTGGCACCCCGACTCGGACAATTTAGGTTAAAAGAGGTGGTTATTTTTTTTAACCACGCAGAAGTAGGAGCCCCGCGGAGCGGGGCTCCGTCGACTTGCTCCTGTGAAGGAAGTTTATTTATTACATTTATCACTACTAGGGTCGAATTATTAATAAAAACCGACAAATGTGATTAATTAATCACTTTAACCTCGACTTTCGGTAATTATTAATAATAATAGATAATTATTAATAATCTTCAATTATTCACTCTTACCGTAACTGTATATGTTACAGCATAGAGTAACTATGGAGGTTTTTGGAGGGCTAAAACAGACATGAAGTGCCTACATATTGCCAAAAGAGTTTGCAGACACATTAAAACCCATAAAAAAACATTGGAAAACCGTCTGACAGGGCCCCTCTAAGAGGCCCAAAGCCTGCCGGGATCCGGGACTGTCCCATCAGGTGACATTCCACCCTTTTTTTTATCGTGGTAAAATCATATGAGGCCTTCCTCCCCGGGCAGGGCGGGAGGGACTGTCAGACTTGTACTGACTAAAATCCACGGTGTCCTTCAACTGTCCTTTATGTTCCGGAGTCACGGTGATCGTATAAGACCCGCGACTAACATTCCACCCTGGAACGTAAAGGGCTATTGAAGAATCACCGTGAATTTTAGGCAGTCCTAGTATGACAGTCGCTGCCAAGAACTCATTTGATGACTTTACCACGACAAAAAAAAGTAATATCATTTATAGTGATACACGTTTTCTTAGCACTTGCACACACTCAAATAAACAATGGAAATAACATTTACAAGATGTTAACGAACTTAATTTGAGGATTAATTTAAGTACCATTAATTTAAGCGACAGTTAACACATAGAGGTCATTGACGTCCCTTTCCATAATTATAAATACTTTTTTTTTAAATTTTACCTAGCTTTTCCATAGACTGTTAACAATAACGAACGAATGACATCCCAACATAACTCGAAATAAGCTTCAATCAGTACAATGCTTGTCATACTCGAATCTCCGTGATGAATCGGGATTAATATCGATTGACGGATAATCCTCATGTCCTGTGTCAATGTATGGAGCGATGAACTCGAGAAGCAACAGTCAGCCATTTTTAAAAATAATATTCTGCCTGATGGGGTTAATCGAGTTTGTGAGATATCAGGTAATCAATTGATAGATTACTTTAAACTGAAGTAGGTATGAACTCTTACTATGAACCTAATTAGTAATAAGCTCAAGATAGTCAAACGAGCTATAGGAAGCTCGGAGTCTCCCTGCGTGATCGACTCAGAAATGAGGAGATTCCTAGACGAACCGAAATTGCCGATATAGACCAGCGAATTAGCAAGTTGAAGTGGCAGTGTGCAGGCCACTTAGCACGCAGAACTGACGGCCAATTGGGCTTTAAGGTTCTGGAGATCACGCATCGGCAAGCGCAGCATGGGACGTCCACCCACAAGGTGGGCAGACGATCTGATGAAGACCACAGGATCACGCTGGATGCAGGCCGCATCCATCCGATCATCCAAGAAGTGCTTATTTATGGCCTAAATCAAATAAATAATTTGAAGTTTTCAAGATAGTGTATTGCTATAGGCTGGTGATGATGATGACGATTCAATCACTGTTATTCAATAAATTCCTTTCAAATATCTAAATGCCTATTTTTAACTCTACGGACTCAAAATGTACCGTTGCCGCCGTCAACAAACTATAAAGCCCATTTCCACATAAAACAATTAACAAATACGTTGCGTCCCAATTATTGACACATCCGACTGCACTGGAAATTGCAGTCTGCAAGTAACAGGTATAACCTTATAGCAAATATTTCAATTGACATACAGATAGACGTTCAATGCAGGTCTAATGGAGGCACTAGAAATAGATTTGGTGACTTTGGTTCAATTGCTGATAAAGTGGACAGCCAGACAATAGAGTAGAGGCAGCTATTTAGGGATAAAAGCGCGTATATGTAGCTTCAGGCTTAAACTATGTACCTAGATGCGCTTTAGGACTCAATTTCATCCGTTGTTTCAGAATGTACTGTCGTCAACAAACTAAAAAGCTCTATTTCCACATAAAACAATTAACAAACACGTCGCGTCCCAATTATTGACACATCCGACTCTGGCACTAAAATTGCAGTCTGCAAGTAACAGGTATAGCCATAAAGCAAATATTTCAATCGAAATACAGATAGACGTTCAATGTAGGTCTAATGGAGGCACTAGAAATAGATTTGGTGACTGGTGCAATTGTTGCTAGAGTGGACAGCCAGACAATAGGCTAGAGGCAGCTATTTAGGGATAAAAGCGCGTATATGTAGCTTCAGGCTTAAATTAAGATAGATGTGCCATGGGTTCAACTTCATCCGTTGATTCAAAATGTATTGTCGTCTACAAACTAAAAGGCTCTATTTCCACATAAAACAATTAACAAACACGTTGCGTCCCAATTATTGACACATCCGACTCTGGCACTAAAATTGCAGTCTGCAAGTAACAAGTATAGCCCTAAAGCAAATATTTCAATTGAAACATAGATAGACGTTCAATGTAGGTCTAATGGAGGCACTAGAAATAGATTTGGTGACTGGTTCAATTGCTGGTAGAGTGGACAGCCAGACAATAGGGTAGTGGTAGGTATTTAGGGATAAAAGCGCGTATATGTAGCTTCAGGCTTAAACTATGTAGGTATAACTATGAATTAAACTTCATCGGTTATTTCAGAATGTACTGTCGTCAACAAACTAAAAGGCTCTATTTCCACGTAAAACAATTAACAAACACGTTGCGTCCTAATTATTGACACATCCATTGCAGTCTGCAAGTAACAGGTATAGCCATAAAGCAAATATTTCAATTGACATACAGATAGACGTTCAATGTAGGTCTAATGGAGGCACTAGAAATAGATTTGGTGACTGGTGCAATTGTTGCTAGAGTGAACAGCCAGACAATAGGGTAGTGGTAGTTATTTAGGGATAAAACCGCGTATATGTAGCTTCAGGCTTAACCTATGTAGATGCGTTATAGGGTAGCTGTAGTCAGAAATTTTGAGGAAATTGTGATCCGCACTGGATTCACACATGTGCAATTTCGGAATCAAATAAACCTTGCTTAATAATGTAACTTTTCACTAATACCTACCTGTCAATCAGATCTAAAACATAGCATATAAACTCGATTCAGAAGATCTAGCGAGTAATTGCTATAAACAAACTCTGACAGAATCAATAAAGCTGTTACAAATGGTCAGTTTTGATTAAAAAAAATAAGTTAGTAGAAATAAATAAAAATAATAACAATATTAAACATGACATCGATTAAAAAACTAAAGCGAGAAAAGTTAAGCCCGACATGTCGAGGTTGTTCTGTGGATGGGTGACCGACTATCATAGCGAGCTTGGAAAGTACGTAAACCATCCCTGTTGTAATTGTAGCTTTGTCAGTCGTTACTGTTAGTCAAAAGCTTGAAAGTCTGACAACCAGTTTTAACAAGAGCCACCGTATCCAGTTACTAGGTTTTAGAGGTTGGATAGACAGTAGCTCCATGTAACATACTGATATTCAAATGCATTCGACGAACCGACCCCAACTTAGTTGGGAAAAGGATAAGCAAATTATTCTGATCAATTCAATGAAAGCGTGGCTTTTAAATAAATAAAACAGCAAATTGTGTAAATAACAGAAAATATAAAAACCTTGAAACATTTTCTCATTTCACAAAAATATAAAAACAAAGAGTCTGTTACAAATTGTAAAAAATTAAATTACATTTTGTGTCACGACCTGAATTTGAAAGTGCGAAATGATGTAAATAAATAAGTAGTAAATTAGGTTAATGTCGAATCGACCCCAGGGCCAAGGCTAGAGTGTGAATAAATAAATTATCAATGTCCCCAATGCTGTGAGGACATAATTTGACAAAGACAATGAAAATTTTCCGAAGAAGTAAAAACAAAAAGAAATGAAATCTTACCTCTGAAAATCCCAACACGTTCGAACCACTTCACACAAATCCACTAAATAAATACTTGAAAAAAAAAGGCCGAGTTCGGACAAAACGATGCGATAAATTCGTAAAGTTCAAGCCACTAGGGGAGCGGACGCGCGTGCTTCCCTTATCGAGTGCGAGATGACAACTGGGCTGAGCGACGCGGGGCGTGGATTCCCAAAACTAGAGGGGAGTGGACGCGCTCGAGTGCTATAATGGACAGCCAAGGTAATGTAAATAATTTAGGGTGAACTCCAGACAGATAAGAGGATTTGATATGATTTTCTGAATATGACGAAATAACATCTCCTGTACCCTTCCTTTAATAACGGTATCGAGAAATCGTAGTAAGTTTCAGTCCTTACCAATATTTTATTTTTTACCTCCATTGAGTAAAGGTTCTTTTTTTATTGAGTTTTCAAAGTTTTGGGTCGTTAAAAGCTTTCGATTGTTTAATAGCAAAATACGGTTTGTCGTAAATGTAACAGCTGAACGTAATACATCATGATGAGAGTCACCAATGAGGATTTATTTATCAAAAAGATGTTGTATATGTTCTTAAGTCACATAGGCCAAATGGCACCATAAATTGCTAAACACGTTTAACGCTAAACGGGTTCTATTGATCCACGATCTATGTCTATCAGTCGTTTGAAGATGACAAACGACTATAAAGAATAAGGTTTTAAACGTATTGCATTAAGGTACAGACGCAAGCACATCAATCTACCTCAAACTGTAAAATTTCTTTAATTGATTTTTCACCTTATCACAATAATGGAAGATTAATGTTCCATTGTAATTGTAATGATACAATGTGTAATACCTTGTTACAACTAACTTGTAAAATCTATGCACTCCATTTGTAATTATGCGTCCGGCCGGCATTGAGGGAGGGAGGGAGGGACCTCAATCTGTCAAATTTCTTTAATAGAATTTTTAAAATCGCTCCTTAAATTAGAACGAATTTTTCATAACAGCGCCTGAACTATTTTTAAGCATTTTTTCCATTATGAAGATGTAAAAAATGTACTTAAGTATGCCATATTTTTATACACTTTTTTATGTACGTTTATATTATAGGACGTGGGGTAATTTCTTTATGGACTGTGATCCGTCTTCTTTTGAACTTTATCACAATAGTAGAAGATGAATGTTTGATTAGTAAAATTTGACGGACTGGGGTAGGTTCACCTGCTGGCGTCTGTACCAAGCCGTGCTAAAGAAAACTGGCCAAGTGCGAGTCGAACTTGTCCGTGAATTTTATTGTTACAGCGACATAAGAAATGCACATTATATTAAAATTTAAATTGTTTATCTATTTACGGATCATGAGATACAGTTCCCCGACAGACAGACGAACAGCGGAGCATATTATATGCATGTTTTTATTTGGCAAAATCATCAAATGATGATGGGTGGGAGGACCGCCTTTTCTGGAGCGAAAGGGACTGTCTGACTCGTACTAACTAAAATCCACCGTGTTCTTTCAATAGTCCTTTAATATCCAGAGTCACGGACAATTCCGCAACCCCAGGCGTTTGGCCCTCTTTAAGGGCTCTCCGTTATTTACCCTTTGGGTTCGGATCCCTAGAAATCTGGGCCTTTAATTCCCGTCAAATAATTAATCTTCAACCGATATATCCGCTCAGATTTATTTACCATCCGTAAAAAGAAACATGGCGGGAATAATTAAGTTGCTCATCTCGGGTCCTAAGTAAACAAATCAGTCCATATATGCGTAGATGCTACTGACCGCCAAATTAGCCGACAAACATGCTTCAATGTTTGCTGGGTAAATACTAAGGTGATATATTTTGGAAGCCACATGATTAAAGACGGGTTGAGGGCAAATCTCGGGCAATATTGGGCATAAAAAAGTTTACGCCCCAATAAATGCCCAGTCACTGGACATAATAGTAAATTATATGTGCATATGCAAGGGCGTAACGCAGTGCCTTACGTCACGGGCACATTGAAGCCCGAAGCGAGGTTCATGTGGTAGAAAAATATGCTGAGAATCCTCAGTGTAGCGAGGGGTTAAAGCTAGCCCAAGACGCAGGCAGCTTTATTTCCGAGGAGACTACTCTGTTTTTCACATCTACTTACTTCAAAATACATTCGATTTTTGAATTTTGGTGTGGTACATCAACCTAAGAACATGAGAAGGCGTTTACTGCCATCTATCGGCCATTTATACAATACGCCCAAATTAATCCTCGGAATAAATCCTGTGTCTCCACACGTGTATAGTAGGGGTTTATTAGTGACTACATACTTTCGACCACTAATGATATCTCTCGGGACTCGCTGTCTAGCGAGATTGTCTACCTGGCAGGAATACTTTTGAACATCGGCTTACTCTTCGATTCGGTGGAAGCTTGCTGAGTAAAGGTACCTACTGAAAATCAAAATGATAGGTAAAAAGGAAAATTTTGTATGAAGCAACTTCACCCAGAAAAAACTGAAACTCCTGTGCACCGATAGGATGGTGGTCGTAAGAAAGGCCGCCATTTGAAATGTTCGGCTATTACTGGGCATGCGGACGGCGAGAGCGCGAGCATGTGGATCATGGACCATGCCCGGGTATGTTATTGTCAAAAATATTAATGCCGTAATCGATAATCTACATGTAACAGTTCTTTTGATCTTACAGCATAAATACGTAAAGTGAAGCTCACAAGTGACGAGTAGTGGTAGGTCGGGAGTTTAAACCCAGATAGACACATTGCTTGCTACTATTACTCTCAAAACAGTGAACGAAAACGTAGAGATGAATGAGCTGATTTTGCTATGCTATGTTACGCTATTCAGTAAAGTTTTTAGCCGGTTTATAACATTTAACTATTATCAATTATCATCATACTTCTGCAAACTTACACAAAAATTTAATGAATTATATAACAAAATGTTAGCCAATAATCATTCAGTCTCTTGATAAAATTTTATGAAAATCCACTCCATAGTTTTTGAATTTATCGTGTACAGACAGACATGGCGTCGCCTTTATTTAATAATTAATGAAGAATAAACCGAACCAATTAAATTAGCCAAACCACTTTCTATAATAACGTAACTATGAATAAACAGTATAATAAAAATTCAATACAATATCCTTTTCGTGTAGAATTAATCAAATAATGTCATGTTTGCTATCGGGCGGGAGTATAGATTGTTTAATAACATTATTGAGGGCAGGTGGCTTTTGTGACTCATCCGTTTATGACGGTGCCTTAGGGTTCGCACGTGACGTCATGGCTTTATTACTTTGGTGAGGGTTTTTAAATAACCATAGCCCTTATAACGAGTTTTCAGTATATTACTTTACAGCGTCTTTCCAGTATTTACAGGGTTTCTTGTATGGGAAATGAAACAGCGCCTCTGGGCGGCGAAGAAGGAACTATTTTTGTCCTTGAAATTAATGTCAAAGTTTCAGTTTACTTGACGTCAAAATAACTGGAAATTCATGATCTTTTTTTATTCCTTAGCACGAGTTTTCAGTATTTGAAACGTAAAGTAAACTGGAACTTAGCCCTGTATAAGAAAATGGCGAGTAATAGTGATCATGCCCGGATCGACGACGACGCGTCGTTATCCAACCTCGCGTCAAAGAAGATCCTTAAAGGGCCAAAGCCTGGCGGGGTCGCGTGTCTGTCTCATCAGGTAACCGTGACCCTGGAACGTAAAGTGTTATTGAAGGATCATCGTGGATTTTAGTCAGTGCAAGTCTGAGAGTCCCCCGTCCGACTCTGGAAGGGAGGATTTATTTGATGATTTTACAACGACGAAATAGGGTTAGCACGTAAAGTCATAAATAGGCTTTATAACTTTGAAAGGTGTGTTTAAATAAGCTGTATGAGAAAACTGAACAACTTATCTTTTTTATTAAGGTGATTCTTCCGTAGTAGCCCCCCAAATTCAAATTTTCATGTGTTTTTTTTGCATTTGCTTATCCGTGATAAGTTGCTTGCTTGATAAGTAACTTGACCACTATCTCGCCTGCTGGTAAGCGGAGAAAAATCTTAGTGACTAGATTCGGTTTGTACCAAAACTTAAACGAGAAAAAACAACATTCAAAGTACACAAATAAAAATTTGCGTTAAGTTAATAAAAGAAGAATAAAATGTCTAAAGTGCATTATAATAGCCTGCAATATTTTTTATTGTTAAACGTTAAAGAAGAACGAAAATTTAAAATACTGTTGACTTACTAGGAATTTATACTGTGTCGTGGGTACGTTAACAAATATTCAAACTCATGAATTTGAATTGACTAAGTCATAAAACACACAAAGACAATAAAGGTTAAACCTACAATTCGATTCACAGTAAATCTCGAAGTATTGACACCCCTACACATAGACCTTCATCAAGGTAGGTGTGTATCTAAACAATGGATATTTCGGCCAAATTTGATTGTCTTATCTGCCAAATTATCAAAATTATAAAGCTGAACTCTGACGGGCGTGGCATTAGGTTCGTTTTTCCAATCTTTATGCAGATTCTATCAAAATATATTATTCGGTAATCTAATATTACTGTATGGAAGCATTTGTTTAATGCTGCAGCTGTTTCCAATTACTAGTTACGCTTCGTTGAAAAATACTGGTGTCCAACAAACTATCGTTACACTGACCAACTAAAAGTTATTGGTTTTTATACAATTGTAGTGCTCTTCCTGACTTCCAGCTTTAACAAACTACTCTTGTCAAAGTTTTTGAAGTTAGCTGTAGTTTTGTGTTGATATTTAAAAGCTACCAGTGTATCTTCAGCAGTTTTATTTATGGCAGAATGAAAGAAAAAGCTTTATTTAGACCAAATTTTAATTTAAAAAATATTGTCAGATGTACTAATATAGGTAAGTAATGAAATGTTGTTTTCACGACATGTGTTAATTGAAATGTATCTAACATTTAATTGAAATTAACATTTCAATTAACGCATGTCAGAAATAAAGAGCGCTAAAATCAACAGCACTTATTTCAAGTAGGTCTGTGACAAGCACTTTTGAATTGTCAAAAGATATAACACTAAAATTAAAACAAATTAACAATAGTTATGGTGGTACAGTCCCAGTGAAAGCAGGCACCCATGTAGATAGCCCATTCCAATATGTAGATCTGTATGGAGAAGAACATGCAAGAAACTCCGTGGACACTCTTTATCAATCGCCATCATTAACAACATAGTTTTGTTAAATCTGGAGTATGACGCTTATAAACATTTTCAATCCTTATCCATCTCTTTTAACACCTAGAAAATGACCTCATGTAGTCATGTAAGTACGAAGTCTGACGCCAAATTTCCTCTTTCGTAGCAAGCAGAGCGTCAAGTAGTCACGCGCGACGTTAATTTGTTCCCTAGTAGGACTTTAGTAATATAAATGTATGTCCGAGTCACGTTTACAAGCCTTTTAAGGTGTAATAAAAGTAGTTGCAACTTCTCTTATACGCGTTAGGGTAGATTTACCGAGTCATTCTTTGCAAATGGCCAACATGGGGAAACCCGGTCCCGAATCATCAGAATCCTTAGGAGACATGGAAATACTGTCTTAAAAACTTTTGCTGTTTTTTGCATGTTTTAGTATCAAGTTTTAAGTTTTTTAAACTTTTTCAGACTCGTTAGTTATAAGCAATTTAGATGTCTTTAAAAATGCATGAAATAGTCATTTTAAAAATATACCGTTTCGAATTGTCGTTCATCCAAAATTAATGAATTGTTTTTTGCTTTTGACAAACTTTCGCTGCCTACATTTTTTCTTTCCTGGGCAATGAAATAATTTTTACATAAAATAGACACGAACGGAATTACAAAAAAATGCATGAACTCATATTTTATGAACAACTCAAACTTGACCAAAAAATAGAAAGTATGTCAAAAATTAACTAAAACTCATCTCTTATTTTCTTAATCTATTTCCTACGGATTCGGATTTCCAAGTGTGAATCTTTACACTCATTTTACTTTCACTATTACAATTATAGTTTCTTAGAACTTGATCCCCCAAAAAAACTTCTTACTTTTATAAAAACCTTATTACCAAGTTGGGTGGGCGACAGTTATTTTATAATTTATATTTAGAAAGATTCTATTAAACCCTAAGTGGGTGGTTTAATAAACAATAAGTTAAACATTTCCGAGCTATCCAGCCACGTTTATAAATAGAGTTATCAGAATTTGATTGTTTGATCTGTCAACAATTTAAATACATTCGTAGAAATGATGCCTCGTATTCACGGTAACCACTGGTTTAGAAATATGGTCACATAAACATGTTGCAGAGTTGCTATCAACATAATTATTGCAACACTTGTATTGCAGAGTTGATCACGTCATGTTGCAGAGTTGACGCCCGAGCGAAAAAAATGAGTTTATCACAAATCATGACTTGTGTGGACGTGTTTGCTACTTTTTATAAACAAGGCGATAGTGTAGAGTAATTATAAAATAATTCACTACCTCCCCGAGCATCATTTTAACGTGGACTGCCGTTTGGACAATCATATTGATTTAAACAAAAATACCAGCAGCATTCTCGCTGTCCATCAACAACGTTGATCAACTCCTCCTGCTAAACAAATACTTACCATGAATACGAGGCTTAAAGATTATAATATAATGTTTCCGAGCAATAGTAACAGAAGCAGAAAAAGCAAATGAATATAAAACCTTTGTCAAACAGACAGGCGAAGCGAAGGCGATCCGAAGCGTTTCTGTTTATAATGTATGGAATTGTTTGAATCCAGTCACATTGAAAAACAAAAGCGGTCCGATAGCCTATGTCGCCTTCGCTTCACCTGTCTGTTTGACAAGGGCTTAAGCTGGCTAAGGGTGAAGCCAAACGAGAGTCATTCTTGAGTCGTGTGTCGCAGAATTTCGGTCGCTTTCATAGAAAAAAATTGCGTCGCGTCTTTAGTATGGTAGCGACCGAAACTACGTCTCAGGACTCAAAAATTACGCTCGTTTAGCCTCACCCTTAGCCAGCCACATATCCTGTCAGGTAATTGATGGCTTTTGTAGCCATCGGCGTCTCTATAGGAAACCACAATCGTAAACGAAGTTTCGGACCGTTCTACGTCAGATAACGTGTGGATGAGTGAAATGCTTGGCTGTTTGTAGGCTGAACTAAAGTATAAAGTTCTTTCGTTCAGTTTAGGAGAATCAATAGTTAGATATTTTTATTTAGTTCTCATTTTGATCTCAGGCCATTTTCTGGGCTTATTTTAATTCACGTTGCTGTATGGTAGAGTAGTGAAAGAGTTTAAGGTGTACGTTATTGTTGTCTATTTATGTGTTCTGTATAATTATGTGTGTATTGTTTTTACACCTATGTATTTTGCTTTCGGATATGGAGTTTAAGTAAAATTTGTTCAGCCGTTTCGAGGGTTTCCGTGTCGTTTTTTTACGAATCGTCCTTTTAGTATAGTTACAGGAAGGCTGTATTTGAAATTATTTTTTAACAATTTTCTGGTATTCATAGTACTGTTTCTGATTTCTTTTCTCTATTACGACTATGGGACGTTTTAAAACATTGTATAATGCGTTTGCACCATCACATATTTTTTTGACTTCTTTTGACTGTTCAAATATTTGATCGTCTGAATTTATAAAAGTCTGACTCTATTATTATCACTTCAAAGTAATTAAGTATCATTTTTATCTCTTTTCAAGTGTTTACCCTAAAATTTATGATAAGATGCCTTTGTTTCATTTATCATTTTTATATTACACTTTTTTTGTCTGTTATACGTTTACTCTACATCTAGTTCAAAGTTGTCTTTGTTCCAAGATCCTCAGTTTAGATTGTACTATTATCATCCATTGCGATTCTTCTCTCTCTTTATTCATTATCATCGAGATGCTCCGTTTAATTAATTTTATTCACAAGAACCGCATTTAATTCTGTAAACAACACAGTTAAATATACCTGTGTAGTTTATTGCTGCACTTGTGGAATTAGATTGAGGTACAATAGTACCTCTGTTAAGAGGTCAGCCTTTTGTCTCAGTAAAATGTTCTATAATAAGATCTTAAGGGGAGGTTGCTGTGCTTTTGAAGATTTTTAAGTCTGGAAATCTGGAATAATTTGTTTTCCTAAAAAAATAGGAATGTTTCCTCGAGTATATCGTAAAGGTAGAAAACACTTTGAGTAACGGGCTCGATAAAAAAAAGTCAAACAATTTGAAATGTGTACTGTTTAGTGATTCCATTATGAATTTATATTAAAAGTGGGTATGTCAACAGATACAGTATTTTATTTGGAAGTGATGTAAAAAACATATTCATTACGAGATAAATTTTCTTCAAGAAGAAATAACACTCAAAATTCTTATATTACTCTCTTTTTAAGAATTTACTGACAAAACGCGACTCGTTCCGGCGATCCGATCTGGCGATGCGATCTGTAAATGCAGAACGCAATGCGATCTGACGCCGAGGAAACACAACATATGGACATTCATAGGTTATAGAGAGCGCATAGGTTTAGAGCGTATCGCCAGAACGGATCACGCTCTATTCGTAAAAGCCTTTTGGCGGGGAGTGAGGTCGTTCGCTCATAATTTGCACTACGGTACGTCAACTTCACCTTAACGCCAGTTTCTTGAAGATCCTTCCAGGTACACTTCTTATTGTGTGTAATAACAATGAACCTTTAATAGTTGTTCAGTATTAGCGCCATTTTTATTTACTACGCGTCTCCTTTGTTAGCATTTTACCTGCTTCATTTATTCTTGTTTTTCTTTTGTTTGCCCTTTTTTTGATGAAAGTGTTTTTTATAATGTAACTGTGTTATTGGTTCGGTGTTCGGTTGAGGGGAAAGACCCACAGCAGCGAATGTTGTTGATTTATTTTATTTTGATAGCATGTGCGTTGATTTATTGTGTGAATTGCGCTGAGTCAAAAACTGTTAGGTCACGTGTTCATTTAGGTCTCTTCGTAATTTTTATTTGAATCAGAACACGATATATTCTTGGTTTGACGCGAAAATCATAGTGTTTTATATTCTTACGAAATATATTTTTGCAGTAATTAATTATGTAGTTTTTTTCGTCAATTTATTTCTTGTTGACATCGGTGTCATATATACATACATACCTTATTTCGAGATTTGAGTAAAACTATTGATATCTCCGTTACCCATTTCTTAGTATTAAAAGTCACTAAACAATTTAAAGAAAGACAACAAAATCTCTTTTAATTCCATCCTACAATTCTAGGAATCACTTGAAAACACCCAATTCCAGCTTCCATAATGAAACTTAGTTACCTGACACAGAAAACAAACAACAAAAGTGTTCCTTAATAAAAACGCATTGTCCTTTGCACTCCAAGTCTCCGAAAGCTTTTATTACTGAATTGCACGCAGAGAACTTATTGTTTGGCACTTGAAAAGTCGGAATTCTATTGTGTTCTTGAAAGATAGTTTGCGGAAATTTTATTGTTTTCTCAAGCTTCTTAGTTTTTTACTTGAGAATTTCATTGCTGGGTTGTAAAGCTGAGCTATTTGCAATCACTTGTTTTCTGTCTGATCAGAATTCTTAAGTATTTCTACTTAAAAGCGGACAGTGTCTGGGGAATGTCCTTTAGGAATAAAATTTGTTGATTAAAAAACCGCGTCTGTACAAGTGACTTATTTAAGACTAACATTTGCTTTTTTTGCATTACATAATAACCATACAGAGACCCTGTATGGTTATTATGTAATGCATTCCTTTCCATTCCTTTTAATTGGCCAACAGGGGGATATTAGAATCCGTAAGAGTTGACATAATTAATTTTTCACGTGTAAGTTGCCCACAAAAATGAATAAAATAAACTTATTTTTAAAAACTTTCGAATCTGTTTTATTTAAGGATCATTTCATTGCATCGGAATAAAAAAATCAACAAGTCAAATAAATAAATAAGCAATACTTTTGGTAACATTACAGAGTTTTTCTCCCCTTTCTTATTCCACCTTGTCACACTATCTCCACGAAATTAATAGTTCAATAAAGTAGAAAAAATACTGAGTAAATCCTATTACAGAATAACCCCCGTGTTACAAAAATCAACACGAGGGAAAGGGCGTAATGACCCTTGAAAGCAATGACTTAGCCTCTTGATTCTACCTATGAGCCTCTTTTATCCCTTCCCCTCATTTTACCTTATTTGAGAGGGCTAGCATTCTTTTATTAACGTGTCAAAGGAAATTCGGTTAAATGAAGTACGTAAATGTGTTAATTTCCTTTTCAATAATGTGTAATTTTCTGTATCTTTTTCGCTCTCATATCATTTTGTCCTAAATACATTATATTAAAAGTCAACTACCTATGTTTATTATATACTAGCTCTACTCCGCCCGCGACTTCGTCCGCGTGAATTTCGAACTTTGATTTTGTGAATTTCTACTCCTAGCCCCCTCTTTAAGTAATATTTTTAGAAAATCAATATTCAACAAAAATTCTATCGGTCGCGGGTCGCGGAACTTATTTCCATCACCGTGACCCCGGAACATAAAGGGCTATTGAAGGACACCGTGGATTTTGATCAGTACAAGTCTGACAGCCCGGGGTGGGAGGACTCATTTGATGATTTTACCACGCAAAAAAAAAGGAACTTTAGCTTGAGTCTATTTTTATTTGTAAACCTATGAAATCCATTATATTGCTATGTAAGTGGTCTGGTAAACGGATCAAGAAGTTTAACCTTTACGAAATATATAAGAACCCTAAATAAAAGCTGTATTTCTAGGTACAGTACGCCAGTACTTACAAATCGGTCAATAGATTTTCAACTTTATTACAAAAGGAGAAGGTTCATGTCATTCTGATATTGGGGTAAGTTGATAAATGCTCGCGTCTAAACTTCAGTAGTAATCGGAAACTTCCCTACAGTATTAACGACCACTCACAAACATCATGCTATTACAATAGGGTGCCGAACAAAAGTCGTGGTCATAATCAGACGGGTCTTATCCCACCCATTAATGCGAAATATCTTTTCATAAAGGGGAATAAAAAAATCAAAATATGTTATTAGAAATCTGTTCAACCCCTAGTTATGAAATTATGTTAATGTTCAACCTATATACACAGCAATTTTGTACTTTAAAGCTACTATCTGGAAGGTTGAGTTTTGATTGTTTACTTTTTACCAAAACGTCACGGTGTTTTGGTTCTTTTGATAAAGAGATTATTATGAGAAAAAATCTCCCATGGAGTTTTATTGTGTGCGATGTTTGGACTAAAGTAATATAATACGAAGCTTGGTGTACTTTAATAAATGTTCCATAAACACTTTAATGGTGGGTATATCGGATTATTAATAAAGGTGCATTGTCAAAAATATAATATATTTTATTTGATTTTTATACAGTTCTAAGGATCTCGATCCCTGACGTGTGTACTTTTTTGGCGACAATAATTGCTTTGTGACGTCCAATGCCATGGGCGTCGCCCGCAGCGGCTGGGTTGTGAGGTGGAGCCTGTCCTCACCCTTTTTTAAATTTACTTTCTTTATTTTTCTGTCACATGAACATCTTAATTTTAAAGCTTTACATGGTCTAACTTTATAATTTGATGGCTAGAAGCCCTCACAGTCCTCACGGCGCCAAACTCCTGCTTCCTTAGCCTGACTGCTTCGCAGTAGGACGCGACCGCTTCCCATTCCGTCTCACCCCACAGCATGGCTTCGCATGCTGGACAGACAGAAAACCGACATCCCAAAACTAGATTTACAATAAAAAGTTTTTTTTATTTTTCATACAACATGCATACAGGTCGAACTGAGAACCTACGTTTTTTTTTTTGAAGTCGTTTAAAAATGTAGCCTACGACGAGTTTCAGTCACAAATCGTCATCCTTTACGTCAATATAGCTTTAATTGTTCTCCAATGCAACTCCTAACCTCTTTATTTACAATTTCAATTCAAAAAGCACGTTTACACAACTCCAAACCTCGACACCGACTGCAACTCTCTTACTTATTACATTCAAAAAACTGTTTAAATAAACTGACGCAGAAACAGCGTCGAGCGAGTGTGACATAAATAATCTGAACAGAGCGGTGTCCCTAATTCCCATAAATCGAAATATCCGTGGGGCCACATTGAGCCGGCTGCGGTGATAACGTATATTTATGATGATGATGCGTCCACTTTGTCTGCGGATGAGAGTAGCCTCGAATGATGGTAGCTTTTTGAGTGGTTTTCGTATTCAAGGAACAGGGGATCAAGGGATCAGGGGACCAGGATGTCTGAGTATTTGATATGTAAAAGCCCTTTCGTACACAAAGCGACGCAAGTCTCCGATACCTTTTTTTTGTGGTAAATTCACCAAAATGAGTTCTCCCACCCCGGGCAGGGAGGGAGGGACTGTCAGACTTGTACTGACTAAAATCCACAGTGTGTCCCGCAACCCCGGCAAGGCTATGGCCCTCTAAAGGGGGGCCCCGTCAGTTTGCTAACGCTCTTTGAGGTGCACGTAGATCTCAACGCGCCGTCGACCCAGGCATGGTCAGACAGCGAGTTGCCCTTTACTCGCCGCCCGCATGCCCAGTCTCCGATCCTAAAAAACGTTGGCATCCATTGACGCGTGCCTGTTTACGAACCTCTATGGATTTGTATTGCGATAGTCACCTGGATATCAAAGCGATAGGGTATCGGAGACTTCCATCACCTTGTGCGCGAAGGAGCTAACTGATTCATTTTGTGCCAAGGTTACGTTTTGGAGATTTTTTGGCTGTTTACAGTTGTGTGAAACTCTGAAAAAGAATTTTCGTCCTCTATAACCTGGTCCTGATAGTTACAAACACTACAAAAAAAGAATTAGCCGAATCGGTCCAGCCGTTTTCGAGTTATGAGCTTAGCAACACATTTAGCGATCAATTTTTACATTATAGATAGAATGATTGAAACTGTTTCACCATTTTATTATTTTAAAAAAAAATGTTTATGATATCAGAAATCATGATTTACTCTAATATAATATGTAGACTCACAATTCCTAACATTATAATAATAATAATAATAATTTATTTCATAAGCCTAATACATAAGGAGAGAAAAGAGTTCACAGTTTTAAATAATATATCTTATATAACTTATATGCTTATGTAGCATTAAGCAGTGTACTAGCTCCATATCATGAAACTCCTGACACCCAAACTAGGACATGTCCTGTATCTTGGGTATCAGCGTTCCTTCCTGCCAGGCACATTATAAACCAAACTTAGTTTTATATATCGTGAACTTAATAATAATTAACAAATACTTTCACTTTACAAAAACACTTAATTTAATGTTAATGCATCTGCTTTAGTGTGTATGTGTGGGGAATGTAGTGTAGGTGTGAGTGTAGTGTGTGTAGTGTGAAGATTTGTAAGGTTTGGTAGTGAGGATGTGTACATTTGCTGCGCTCAATATTAGTGTAAGGTTAGCCCGTTAGGCCTGCCAGCAAACTTTCAGTTTCCTGATAATTTAGAGAAAGAAGCCAGTCTCTCACCCTCATTTTACAGTTAATCCTATTTAGGTGGAATATATCTAACTGTTTATTAATATTGTTATATATCCTTGCAGGATGAAATAGTGTTTACCAGCAAAAGAGGTCCTTGTACGATCAGGCTTAAATATCATACGAGTATATTTGATTCTACCTCGAGGCTCCAATAGAGGTCGTGATTTGTGTTTACGGGCTATGGTGAGGTGGATATACAGTTGCCGCACTGTAAATACCTTAGATTCAGCGTATAGTTGAGCCGTAGGGTATCTGTAGGGTCTCTTTGACAGAACTTTTAGTACTGCCCTCTGGGCTAGCTCAAGTTGTAGAATTGTTGATTTCGGTGCTCCACCCCATACCGTCAGACAGTAGGACAGAAGTGACTGGCACAAAGCCATATACACCATTTTCAGAGTATTTGCATTAGCAGAGCGCCTAAGTTTTTTAAATATAAATATAAGTCCTCGGGTACGAGCAGTGACAGTTTCAATTTGTTTGTGCCAACGGAAGCTTTGGTCTATAAATACGCCCAAATACTTTATACATGGGGATCTGGTTACGGATGAGCAACAGCAGTCAGAGTCAGATGTAGGCACCATGCAAG
Organism: Agrotis ipsilon; assembly: GCA_028554685.1. NCBI lineage: Eukaryota > Metazoa > Arthropoda > Insecta > Lepidoptera > Noctuidae > Agrotis > Agrotis ipsilon. Next base: position 1,336,026 of record CM052956.1, read on the forward strand.
AGTGTGCTTTTACTTCGAAAGTTGGCGGGGGCAAATGGTCAGCACGCATTGCAAAGGGGATCAACAGGGTTTTATCAAGATTTAGCGTCAAGAGATTATTGGATAGCCATCCCTTTATAATCCTAAGAGCGTGTTCGGCATTTAGTTTCGTTTGGTTCCAGTCACTTCCATTTACAATAAGAGCCGTGTCATCGGCGTAGGTAAAGATTTTGCAATTGTGGAGAAGCATGCTGCATAGGTCATTAATAAATATAATAAATAATGTGGGGCCCAGGATACTACCTTGTGGAACGCCACAGTTGACAACCTCCTCATCACTCTCATGTTCCCCTATTTTCACTACTTGTACACGATCATTAAGATAGTCAGCAAAGATTTTTAAAGGGATGTCCCTGACTCCAACGCATTCCAGCTTATTCAAAAGGATAGGGACAGAGACAGTGTCAAAGGCTTTCGCCAGGTCCAAGAACAATCCCAGGCATTTTTGCTTCTTGTCTAGGTTCCTTATAGCCTGTTCTGTAAGAGCCAATAGTGCATCTTCCGTGGATATACCAGTTCGGAACCCATACTGGTTCTCAGATATTAATTGATTACGTTCCAGGTACCGTGTCAGGCACTTATTCAATATACGCTCCAATACCTTAGAGAGAGCAGTTAGTACCGATATTGGTCTATAGTTGTTGACACTGCCTCTGTCACCTGATTTAAAGACTGGATGCACAACTGCTTTTTTAAAAACTATTGGAAAAATTCCTGTTTGAATAGACAAGTTGCAGACATGGACAATTAGAGGGACTAGAATGTGGCGAGATGATTTTAAAATGCAGGCTGGAATACCATCCCAGCCTACTGCACAGTCAGATTTCAAGTTGCATATAATGTTGTCCACCTCTTCTGTGTCAGTTTCAAGAATAACAATAGAGTTTAAATTATTTTGATAGTTCAGAGGAACATTATTGTAAGGGGTGGACCGGTTATTTGAAAGCTCGCCGGCCATTGCTCCACCAACGTTGGCAAAGAATTTGTTTACGTTATTAATAGAAGTTTTGGGGTCATTGGGATCAATAAGTTCAGTAGGTGGGGCAGGTTTTGACTTAATATTCGTTACTTTATTAATTACGTCCCAAGTTGCTTTTGGACTGTGCTTCGCTTTCATGAATTCCTCATTTTCATACTTTAGTTTTAACCGCCGTAGTAGGTCATTGCAGTAATTGCGGTACCTTTTATAGATAATCATTAGTATGTTGTTTTCTGGGGAACTCTTGGCTTGTTTATGCAGTTTATCACGGTGAGATAAACATCTAAGAAGCCCTGGAGTAATCCAGGGTTTGATGTTTCTTTTTTTCCGTGGAATCGAAGAGACAAGGGTGTGTTTTTCAATAATTGTTTTTAAGGTATTAACCAATATATCAGCCGCAACATTAGCGTCAGAAGCATTTAGGACCATAGTCCAGTCCATGTCATTTATCTCAGTTTGTACAGCTGCATAGTTTACTTTTTTAGACGTCTTAGGAGGCTTTAATTTAATTTTGTTGTTTTCAATAAAGAGGATGAGCGGCTTATGATCCGTAATGTGTGTCTCTAGTACAAGTGTTACGGCTGGAGCACTTGTGCGAAGCAGAACATGATCTATACAATTATTTAAACGCGTAGGGAATAAGTGAGCTGGGAGAAGACAATGCATGGCAGTTAAAGTGAGGTATTCATTACAGTTTGCGTCAGTACTCCCTGTCTTTATGTCAACGTTTATATCACCTATAGCAGCAACAGTATGGAAACTGGTTAAAGATGCGAGAACAAGTTGAAGGCTATCGTTGAAGCTAGTAATGTTTTTAAATGATGGTGAGCGATACAGAGCCACTATACAACACTTTGTGCCTATTTTACATATCAAGCAGTTTCCTCCAATGAATTGTGGTTCTATCACGTCACATATAATGTCATTTTTAACATAAAGAGCCACGCCATCGTTTTGGTTTTTTATGTTTTTTGTGTAGTATGAATCATAGCCTTCCAATACGGGCAGGACAGGCGCTTTGCTGAGCCAACACTCCGATAGTACTAAGATATCGCACTGAAAATCGAGACGGCACAGCAAAGATAAGACTTGATCAAAGTTTTTGTTGATACTTCGTACGTTTATGTGAAATATTTTTAACCCGGTTTTGTTGCCTAATTTACCTGAGCTAAGTTCAGGAGAACAAACCAAAGATTTGGATACTGTGAGCTGGTCGAGCTCATTGTTAATATGTTTTATACTATCCATTTAAATATATTAAACATGATGAATATGGCAAAGGAATGATAAACATTGTCTCATTGTAACGTTGTTGAATGACCATATTCACGAATCTCACAATAATTATTTCTGAACGAGTACCCCAGTACAATCGCACACAATCGTATCACAGAATGTAATCTGAATGTCGCTAGGATTAATCTTTGTGTCATCTATTGTACGTGAATGTACACTGCGAGAGGAAAGGGATTATTTTAAATAGGTATTCGTGTTTCAATGTGTTGTCCGTTTACATAAAGACATAAGGCAGAAGAATTTGTTTGATAGAACATGTTAATCTCAGGAACTATGAACGTTAAAAATCGTTTCCATCCTTATTTTTATTTTATAATTTTGTAGGTTATATATAATTAAAATTTGATTTTACTTAAGACTTATATTGGGTGCTCAAAATCGCTGTTCCCCGAATTTGTACCAGACCCGTTATACAAAAGTCATTCATTTGGAAGAAGTGTTTCCTTTGTGGCCCAACCCCCCAAGTATTCAGCTACATTTTAAACTTATAATAATACAGAAATTGGATCTGGATTAATTGTGTTATTTTTTGTACTACGAACCTTTTTATGTTCCTTCAAACGTAAGTAACATGTTGTTTATTGTATAGTCTTTAAACTATACAGGAATTGTTTAGTATTAGAAAAATAGACTTTAAAAAAATAGTTTTTTTCTATTGTAAATATTTTTTCTTTGTATGTGATGTTTTGGACGTCTGTTCGAATATTTTGGGGTGGTTTCACGGATTTATAATCATTTTATAAGCATATCTCGATCTATCGGTATCTTTTCCATCGAGTGATTCAAAAATTAGAAGCCTGAGTGGTAGCGAGGGAATTTAAATTGAGCACGCGGTTAAAAAGCAACTTTGCACTCTTGTATAACAAATAACTATTTTGAAAATGACCTTAAAAAGTCCGTTCCGGCGATCCGATCTTGTCGAGAGAACCCAGTAAATATTTCGCCATCATCATTCTTTAGTTTTCCTGTTTTTATCTCTTGATATCTTCTTTCATAATTCTTTATTGCTCATCAACTCAGCAGTCTTTGTGTGTTTGCGGGACTGCCTTATCGTGACCCTGGAACGTAAAGGGTTATTGAAGGATCACCGTGGGTTTTAGTCAGTATATACAAGTCTGACAGTCCCTTCCTTCCTTCCGATGAGTCCTCCCGGACTCATCGGAAGATTTTACCAAATACAAAAAATCTTATGTCTAAACATTTACACGAACAAATAAAAAACAAACTTACATTTTTTATCTTCTAGCTAATAAATTTAATTATACCGGGATAGTAAGTACCTACTATTTTAATTACATTGGAAGAATTATTTAGATTCTACAAAGTCCCGGAGGAATACGCTATGCCCGTTAAATTAGGTCTGAACAAAGATCTAATTAGCACTAAAATACTTGCTAGTCTCTCCTGATTAACGAAGGTATAAGCAAAAATCGTCTAAGTTTCTAGGACCTAATTTAAGTAGACATTTTAGCCGGTAAGATACTATATATCAATAATATTATGATAACATCATAGATTAGTATGTACTAGGTATATATCAATAATATTATGATAATATCATAGATAGTTATGATATAGATTATCAACAAGCCAAAAATGTTTATCTAAGAAATAATTTCATCGGTAAATGAATCCGTAAGAACCGGCAATTCCCGGTTCGCTTAAAGCATTTGTAGAACTGGGATGCCCTTATTTCGATTTATAAAGTTAATATCATCTCAAAAAAAAATATCTTAAACACTCGTATCTCTAGATATTTATCTCTTAAGCGCTACAAAGTAAATTCCCTAAGACCGACTTTTTTACATTATTATACCCTACATTTTCGATACCTATAATAGGTACTATACTTTATGAGTCTGTCTATAAAATTCTAGATATCCGAAACTATGTTAACACAAGGCCTGCGGACATATTTTTTTATATTTATAATATTTTCCAAAATAGCTGACAGGCTTCCAGTAATATGTATAAAACCATTTTATTATGGCATTCGCATGTGTACCTGAGGGAATAGGTTATGTTTCAGATAGGTCATTTGATTGTGTTTAGTTAGTTTCTGCCTACACGAATTTTCCCTCACGGAAGAACGAATAGAATTGAAAACTTGATACCCACGTTGATACTAATGAAAATTATGAACATTTTAAGGAATGAGGCTAGATGTTAGCTAACAACAGTTTTGTTGTTAGTTTCACTTTTATTAAATAGTTTGTTAAACTATGTATTACTAGTAGGATCTGTTTTGAAGAACGTTTGAAACTGAAGCTTTTAGAAATTTTGGTAAAAATTTACGTAAATACCTAATACAATAAAGCTGTTTAAAGACTTAATTAAAACTTCAGGTACAGGCAATCATTTATGTAGAATATTAGTATTTTTTTCATAAAAACTCAGACCGATACCAGATAAAAATACTTTGCATAATTTTCTCATTCACATTAAAACAAAAGGTTTAACCCTAAAAAATCGTTCATTTTGACAACTGATATTCGTGGAATTATTTTATTTTATGGCTTTAAAAGCTCCAGTATTTAATACACAAATGGATACCGGCCATCCGAGTAGATTATTTCGGTCAATTCAATTGCATGCATGATGTGTCAAACGAAGTAATACTTATCATTTTGATCCGGGTTTCATTTTGGTTAAGTTGGTGTTTTATGTCATCATATATTATTTTGAATCATAATATATGACGTAGATTTACATACGTTGATTCTTTATTAAAATACTAGCTGACCCGACAAACGGTACAAAGTTCGCCGGGTCACTCAGAGTCAATTTACTTACCTTTTAAATCTTCCCTGGACTTAAAAAAATAATTCGAAACAAAAACTAACCAAATCGGTCCAGCCGTTCTCGAGTTGTAGCGAGACTAACGAACAGCAATTGATTTTTACATAATGAGAACTAGATCGACGTCCATAGTGGTGGCGTAGCAGTCAATAAGAGTTCTTAAATAAAAATAAAACCATTTTTAAGGCACTGAAATGGAATCATCTAGTTGATATGTATGTGTTGGTGGGATTTTCCATTTGCAATATCTCTTTAGCAGCCATAAAGTCAGGATTGAAGCCCAGGTGATAGAAATGGTCTTGGCCCCCTTTTTGAAAATGATAAAATCATCCAATGAGTCCTCCCACGCTGGTGGGAGCGGAGGGGCTATCAAACTCCTATGACTAACCCTTTGGGTATTGGGTACTAACTGTTAAGAAAAAACTAACTTCTAAAACATGTCCCATCTGCAACAAAATTTCTAGTCTATGCCCCATATGTGCGTGAGTTAGTGGCATAAAGAACGAAGCGCGAACATTCAGCCTGCATTACTAGCTAATAATTCAACACTGGTATTTACTGGTTAGATGCGTGAAATGATAAATGTTGTACCCACAGATATAGATATAGACCTAGATAACGCAAACGCAACTACTTCGCGTGCCCAGATTAGGTACAAAAAATTTAAGTCCTCTTTCAAGAACACGCAGAGCGACGCGACAAGCGGAGCGGGGCGGCGGGGTGGATTGCAGAGAGGAGGCCTGTGTCCCAGCAGTGGGAAAATTATATGCTGATGATGATGAATACAGTGGGATTGTAGAGACGTCAAATCCAGTGAAAAGTTGAAAACAATGTTTATAATTTCGCATAAATTATGGCTCAGTAGAAGTAACGTAACATAGAACAAACCCACAAACGGACACACAAACATTTCTCACCCTAAACGCATATACCTGCCTGCTGCTGCTGGGTAAAAAATAGCATTTTCTTAAAAACCTGCTATTAACTTTGCCGTATTTATGATTACTTCTCAGAATTTGATCCTTGTTAGTGACACTATCGAGTTGTGGGTTTTGAATTTTTATTAATACAAACTAGTTTGATTCCTGGCCAGGATTATAGATTTTTTTCAAATCTATTAATGCAGTTGAGTTCGGCTTCGAGTCTCCTTTTAGTGTTTTTCGATATCCCCAGTCCAACGCCCCGTTGAAAAATTCACCCTGATTATATCGCGACGTGTTACGCCCTACCTCTCTTTGAACGAGGCCTAAGCGTCCTCTTTCGCGCTCAGCCTGAATCAGTGTGCAACGCTAGTCAGACCCTAGTAAAAGAAAAATTATTGCGCTGATAGGAATAGTTTTGCTATACGTGGCTATACTTAGGTTTTCACGTTCCAGGACCACGGTAATAATAATACGGTATTCTTGCGTTATCTAGTACTATTTATATCTGTGGTTGTGAAGTACATTTATTGTACTTAGTGGCACGGAGGCTAAAGAGTTGTTTCCGTGATGTATGTACCTAGTGGATGATAAATAAGGGCTATTCGTTATTTTGTTTTATTTTGCAAGTAGTAGTTAAATTATTCGTGACTTTTTCAATTTATTACTTCATAATAAGGTAAAAACTTGCGCTTATCATTTATTCATATTTTTTTATTGTGTTCTTTTTAATGTCCAAACATCCACGCATCTGGTCATACACGCATGCGATCTGATAATTGCGCATATCGATGGCCCCGCAGAATAAACGTGCAAGAGCTCTTACCCAAATTTTTTTTTTGCGTTTTTCGTTTTTTTGACCTATGTTGCACCTTCTGAATTTTTTTTTATTTTTTTTCTCAAAATACGCGTATTATATCATTTGATTCCTTTATTCTAGGGAAAAACCATGCAATTATATCACAAGAATAAAAGTATATGTTATTGTTAAACGCTTTTTTGGTCCCCGAATTCACTCGAATAGACGTGTAAAAACAATTGAACTTTTGAGAAGACTTGTGCACTTCTTCGAGTTTGTTTATTAGCCGCTTACACGTTTATTCGTGTAATAACGCATGCAATTTTTATTCATATGTGTCTATTTGTGGAATAAAAGTTTATTAAACAGTATTGCATTGTCTTTTACGGTATTTAAATCGGATTGTTTTATGCATGAAGTGTTAAAATAACAGTCTTTTGAACTCAGAATGGATGTAGGAATGGGTCCCGCGGTACTAAGGAGCTCCTCATTAATATGGCCATTAGCCAACATGTTCGTCGTTCCCGAAAAGATTTTTTCCACATGTTGGATAAATAAGAATGCCGGTGATGATTTGGTACCCAATACATGGCTCATGAGGGTGCAGGAGTTGTTTAAAGAAGAAATAACTCTACGTGTCTTCCTGATGGTCTATATGGGGAGCTGGTGAACAGTCCTTAGCTATCTTGGATGTTGACAGATCTGAGGTAGCAGCGAACCGATAAGGATTGAGCGTGGCATGTTCCAGGGTGACAGTCTGAGTCCTTTGTGGTTTTATCTGTCCTTGAACCCGCTGAGCACATCGCTGGAGGGTTCGGGGCTACGGTATCGGTTGAAAAGAGGTGGTCAGCACATACATACCCCACCTTCTGTACATGGATAATCTGAAACTCTTTGCCTCCAACAACTTGCAACTGATGATGGTAGGAAGGTACTGAAGGTAACAGAAACTTTCAGTAGCGCCATCAAGAGAGCATTTGGTGTGGACAAAATAATGTGCAGTCAGGCATGTGAAGCAAGGAGAGATTATAAAATCAGAGGTTATGCACCTCTCAGATTCTATACACCTTAGATCCCTGTCTTCAACAGAGACCTACAAATATTTGGGTATGGGGAGCGCTTCTTTGGCCGCCTGAATAAATTACTTAACCTTCTTTTGTCAGGTGGCAATAAGGTCGCTTTTAACGGTTGGGTCATGCCGGTGTTGATGTATTCTTTCGGCACACTCAAATGGAAACAGACGGAACTTGAGGCCTTGCAAACGAGAGTCCGTTCACTGCTGTGGTAGTGGAAGTGCGGGGGTCGTGGCTTCAATTCTAATTCTAAAACCCGGCACAACCGTGAGGTATACAGTCTCAGGGAATATCTCCTAGAAACACCGTGATGTGGTCACAGTGGACAAGGGTCTTACTGCTCCTTGGTTGGCGAGAACTGGCGCAAAACTAAAGTATTAGACACTAATGATCGTAAGGTGGTATGGCAGAGCAAGGAACTTTTACCGGGCACTACATGGACCTAATGTAGACTATTAGCGTCCATAACCTGGCTACGCTAACACTGCAACTTATGTTTTAACAGTGCAATAATAGACAATTATGTATTTAAATACATGAAAGATGGCACGGTTGACATATGTTGGGCATGCCACCTTCCGGGAGAATCGTTTCTGACATATTATTATTTCTGGGTGTTCTCGTTTTGCTAACGGAGAATAATGATGATTTTTTTTTTTTTTTTTGCATGCGTTAATGCGTATAAAATAATTAATTAACGGAGAATATTTGCATAGACACAACCTAGTTGTCAGGATTATCCACCAGTAACTTACTTTGAAGTACACGCTTGTGGAATCGGAAGTGCCGTACCTACTATAAGTATGTGCCCCACCCAGTACTCGAAATGGCAATATCTCGTTGTATTGGGATCGAGTTATCATCACTTACAGGACTATTATTGCCAATAAGCCTGACAGTGTGGTGATAGATATTTTAGATCGAAGCGTCACGCAATTATTGTTGATATAACCGCCTCGTATGACGAGAACCTCGTGAAAGCAGAAAAAGAAACAATTGAAGTATCTTGATCTGGTTCGCGTGGATGTTGATATGTGGGAAGTGAATACAGCAGGCATTGTGCCGATAGTCGTGTCTGTCAATGGCTTAATTGCCAAGAGCCTCGAACAATATCTGAGAAGGCTGTCGCTTGGCAGCTGGATTAAGGCCTAATTCAGAAGGCAGTACTTCTGGACACGGCGCATATTGTTAGTAGGTTTCCTCTCTGGAGGTGACCACTGCCAGCCTGGACCCTGTTTCCATGCCAGTGGACTGCTCTTTAATTTATTTTTGTTACAATATTTAAACATGACTGTAATAAATAAGTGAAAAATGAATAAATACCAATAATACTAATCAGTTTAGGTTAGCTATTCTTATTTTATTAAATCTTTGTCTTTTACTTCAACCTCTCACAATAATTGATCAAGTTTAAATTATTAAACCCTGCAATAATAAAAGTATATTACACAAATGAAAATCGGTCATCTGAACATTGATATCAATGCATTTCATCATAACAGTAAACAAACAATACAGTAAGATACTCCAAACAACCGTGCTTAAGCTTGTAACTGGGTATTAAAGAAATTTGATTACTGTCGAATAATAGTGTAATAATACTATTACATAGTTTTGCTTGTTGACACTTTACACGAATAAACGTGTAATAATAGTTTACTATTAGCTTGTCACAGAAAGTCACAAGAATAAAGAAATAAAATGGTTTTTCATAAATTGTCGGAAAACCGATTAAATAAAAAATAAATAAAAAATCATCATCATCATCTCCTTAGCCTTTTCCCAACTATATTGGGGTCGGCTTCCAGTCAAACCAGATTCAGCTGGATATCAGTATTTTACATGGAGCGACTGCCTGTCGGACCTCCACAACCCAGTAACTGGGCAATACCATACTTCATGGTAAGACTGGTTGTCAGACTTTAGGGCTTCTGACTAACAGTTACGACTGTCAAAGATTTACAAATGACAGCCGGGACCAACGGCTTTACGTGCTTTCCGAGGCACGGAGGAAACTCGCTATGACAGATGGTCACCCATCCACAGACCAACCACGGCAAGCGCGGCTTAACCCGGTAGATCGGCCTGTGCGGCTGTAATTATTTAGCCACGAGCTCCTCCTAAATATGATGTAATAAAATATTTTTTTATCTTTAATCTGATATAATTTGTTTGTCCCTATATACTACCAAACACGAGTTAACTTTAATCGTTTTTATTTTCTCCTGAAAAGTTGTGATTGAGACTTACACGTTTATTCGTTGGGGCCATCATGTCACATATGATCCACCATATGATCTTTCAGAATTGACAAGAGCCTTGAAAAAACATCTAAGGAGTTCTCTCGTTAGGCAGTTGGATCAAAGGCCTGATTCAGAAAGCTATTTTTCTGGTTAGCTTTGGTTCAATGCGCATTGTGTAGTTTCTTTCTCTAGAGTCATGACCGCTACGGGGTCGAGGGACTTATCTAATCACCGTGACCCCGGATCGTAAAGGGCTATTGAATGACACTGTAAAGTTAAAGTAAGAAGTTGGCTTCAATCTCTTGATTATGAAGCCACTGAAAAACTCTTAGAAGTGACTTCATAAACAAACCGTTACGTTCCAAGCATAGAAGATCAGTTGATGAACTGTTTACGTATTACTGTTTTTTTTTTTTTTTTTTTTTTTTTTTTTTTTTTCATAAAACTCACAAACCCAACCATTACACACCCACTCTCACTCACTCATCACCCACACTCACTCAACCTACTTTTGCTGTTTGACAAATTAATTGATCATTCGCTAACTTGTGTTTTAGTCTAAGCTTGTTTCTGTTACCTTCCACCCCATTCTCGTCTATGTTATTATGCTTGAAAAATGTGTCTTGTCCGGGTAGTTGAGAGGCCTGGAGACCTGTAACACAGGATTTCCTAGTACAGGCTCCAGTCTCCACAACATCAATGTATTATGTAAAATCAATTTGTACTGTACTCAAGTTCGTTATGTGGTGGAGAAAATAAACGTTTTTATTATTATTATTACTGTGCATTTTTAACCGACTTCAAAAAAAAAGTAGGTTCTCAGTTCGACCTGTATGTATGTATGTATGTATGTATGTATGTATGTATGTTTGTCCGCGATTATCTCGAGTTTGGCTGGCCGGATTTGGATGCGGTTTTCAGGAAAGTGTTCATTATATTCCGGAAAAGGTTTTAGTATATAACCCTAATAGATTTCCCGTGATGTTGCCCACGTGGATCCGTTTTTAACCGACTTCAAAAAAAAAAGTAGGTTCTCAGTTCGACCTGTATGTATGTATGTATGTATGTATGTATGTATGTATGTATGTATGTATGTATGTATGTTTGTCCGCGATTATCTCGAGTTTGGCTGGACGGATTTGGATGCGGTTTTCAGGAAAGTGTTCATTATATTCCGAAGAAGGTTTTAGTATATAACACTAATAGATTTCCCGTGACGTTGCCCACGTGGATCCGTTTTTGCTTACTTGGGTTGTACATTTTCAGAGACGATTGCATGTTTGTCCGCGATTATTTCGCGTTTGGCTTAACCGATTTTGATGCGGTTTTTAGAAATGTGTTCGTTACATTCTGGAGAAGGTTTGAGTATATAACAATAATAGATACATCGTGAAGTTGCCCACATAGATTCGTTTTTGTTGTTTACTATGATTGAAGATTTTCAAAGGCGCCGATTATATTATGAAGATTTTTGTTGAATATTTAAACTAAAAAGGGAAAAATAAAAAACTTTTTTTAAAAAAGGGAACCGACTTCAAAACCTTACACAAAAAAACTGTAAAATAACTTTTCTTTCGGAAGTCGGTGGCCATAGTCAATGAAATAAAAAACAAAGCCACCGACTTCCGAAAGAAAAGTTATTTTACAGTTTTTTTGTGTAAGGTTTTGAAGTCGGTTCCCTTTTTTAAAAAAAGTTTTTTATTTGCTTACTTGGATTGTACATTTTTAGAGACGATTGCATGTTTGTCCGCGATTATTTCGCGTTTGGCTGAACCGATTTTGATGCGGTTTTTAGAAAAGTGTTTGTTACATTCTGGAGAAGGTTTGAGTATATAACAATAATAGATACATCGTGAAGTTGCCCACATAGATTCGTTTTTGTTGCTTACTATGATTGTAGATTTTCAAAGGCGCCGATTATATTATGAAGATTTTTGTTGAATATTTAAACTAAAAAGGGAAAAATAAAAAACTTTTTTTAAAAAAGGGAACCGACTTCAAAACCAAACACAAAAAAACTGTAAAATAACTTTTCTTTCGGAAGTCGGTGGCTTTGTTTTTATTTCATTGACTATGGCCACCGACTTCCGAAAGAAAAGTTATTTTACAGTTTTTTTAGTCAGTACGAGTCTGACAGTCCCTCTCGCCCTGCCCACGATGGGAGGACTCATTTGATGGCTTTACCACGAAATAAAAAAGAGTCATGACCGCCGGTAGCATGGATCCTGTTCCCGATATCGTTGGGTTACTCTTAATTTTTTTATGTAAAAATGGAAGTAATATGTAAAACGACAAATTAGGGATCTTAAAGCGTTTGAAAAATCATTTCATTGTTTTCATGGTTCAGTTCAATGCTGAAAACATCTCTACAGCATAGGCCAATTTTCTTATTACTTACCCAGTACTAACTGAAGTCCCAAAGCAACATAAGTATGTAAATAATAAAACAGAACCAATATCTTGAATTCACCAATAAGTATCTTAGTTCTTCCAAGGCAGTTAATATAAATTTTATAGCATTTATTTTATACTTGTGCACAGAAGAACACTGAAACGTCGTTGGTCGACTTATGTCGATGTAACTTATTGTTCTTTAATATGTACGCTAAAACTGTGGATTTAGGAAGCTTTTGGCTGAGAAGTTTAAACTTAATAATGTGTAGCAAGTAACTAGACTTTATTATAATCGATGTGTTACAATGATTGACTGGATTGAGCCCTTATCACGAGTTTTTTTTCTTTGCAGTATTAACAGCGTTTCTTGTATGGAAAAATCGAACAGCGCCTCTGGTGTACGAAGAAGGAACTAATTTTTTTCTTGAAATTAATGTCAAAGTTCTAGATTACTTTACGTCACAATAACTGAAAATTCATGATGAGACTTCAGATGTCTACGCGTTTAAAAAAATTAGTGATACCACGAATTTCCGCCGGTCATGAGCTGTGGCGCGGACTTTAAGGAGCAAATCGTAATACCATTCATTCTTATTTCGCGTTCGTTGTCAAAACGTTTGTAACCTAAGCCAAAACCATTGGTTATGTGCATAGCCCCTGGTTAGAGAAAGCACAGGATAAGTACGCCTGCAAAGCTATTGGGAGAGGCTTGTGCCCGGTTAGTTATCCATGATAAAGGCGCTTCCTCACCGTGTGCATCCACGTGTAATGTTACATCAAGGTGCGCATTGAGATGCTCGATTGTCTTCCATTACTGACGAAATGTTCGAATCTGTAACGTTACATTACAGGCGAATGCTCGCGGTGAGGGCAAAAGAAAAAATACAAAAATTCTCTCAAGTCCGTGTCTTACAAGTCTCACCAATACACCAGTTTGTTAGTTTCCTTTGAGAATTCGGTTTACGACTCCAACGTATAGAGAACCATCGTAAACTTAAAGAAACTACGTCGGAACGTTTGGTGTATCGCGAAATATCCTATTGGCAGCGTTCGATCTGACGGCTACTTTGTATTGTCTATATTGCTGGGGCTTTCTGTAATAGACTCATGGATATTTTGCTTCGAAATCTGTGGTTTGGAAGTTGTTGATTTGAATGTGGAAGTTATTATTTTATTGCTTTGTGTGTTTATATGGGATTATCGTACATCACAGACGTGTTTTTTCTCTTTCTGGGTAGATCTAATCCGTGAAAAGGTTGTCTTTAAAACAAAAAGCTCTTAGGAAAGGTTCATATCTGACGGAAAATACGTCGAGCGTACCAATGAATGTTCTTTGTCGCACTAACGTATCATCAGTTGAGTGTGAACGGTCAATTGTTTTTTTATACATTTGTCTGCTCTGGCGTTCCGTGACCGATAATACGCAATGGATTTACCGTGAGATATGATCTTTCCCTTATCGATTACACAGCCCATTGCTAACCCACATGAAACGGCACTGGGGTCCTATTACGAAGTTTTAAAAAGCGAGAGTATAGTTCCACTGTGGAAAAGAGACAAAGATATACAAGTCGCCTAGCGCCATCTCGTTCCTACAGTGGATCTACTCTTGCTTTCAGGTAGGGTACCTGGTAGTCGATGCTGACCTGTCTGTCTATACTTGCGACCGTATAAGATAAAACGGGTTTATTTTACCGGCATTATTTATATCTGTACCGACTTTTTTTTTAATTTAAATATAATTTCGCGTTTGACCACTATCTCGCTCGATGGTAAGCGAAGATTTGGTCGACGATGAAGCACGGTTGCCTAGAAGTAACCTGTTCACTCTAGCCTTGAAGACACAAAGGTTAGAGCTGTCGGAAACTATAGGTACCGGCAAGGAATTTCACTTCTTAGCTGTGCGTGTGGATGTTAAAGGTATTGGCGAAACGCTTTAAACGACATGTCTGGCGGTCTGCACCTAGTCGCGGGACATACGTACACCGCGACTCCGGCACACAAAAAAGGCTACTGAAGGACACCGTGGATTTTAGTCAGTACAAGTCTGACAGTCCCTCCCGCCCTGCCCGGGGTGGGAGGCCTCATTCGATGATTTTACAACGTAAAAAAAATGCCTTGAAGACACCAAGGTTAAAGCTGTCGGAAAATCTAGGTACCGGCAACGAATTCCACTCCTTAGCTGTGCGTACATTAAAGGTATTAGCGAAACGCTTTGTACGACATGTCTAGCGTTCTGCACCGACAACTTACTTCAACGACGATATATTACTAGAATCCGCATGTACGATCTAAGGAACAAAAACTATTCTGTCAACTCGCTGAGGTACCACGTAAGCGAGGGGGACGGGGTACTGCGTTTTGATTGGCTAACTCAAGGTCTGTCCTGTCTTAAGGTATGTTTACGGCTCACAGGAGTGGTCGAAATAAGACGGATATAAGACTTTTTTGTCTAATGTGTTGACAGACATCGGTCGCCTGTTACTAAGAGTCTAGTAATATATCGTCGTTGACTTACTTCTTTATAAAGCACCCTTAGTCGTCACATTGTACACATGCATGAAGACACATGTCATTCCCTCCCTCCTTAATACGTGTAATGTCGTGCTGCATTCCCTTTGTTCATGACTTAATTATCTACGCCGAAATAAGCCGATCACTCAACGCGCATCTTCATGCTACGTAAACAGGGGGGATCGTGTGTGTGGATGTATGGGAAACTGGATGAGACAGTAATGGGACTCTGAGGTTGAGCGAGCTCAGTTACGATAGAGTATTAAGACAAGTTTGTGAGATACGTAGTAATCTCGAATGAAATTGTCGACTTGATTGTCCTCTTGTGTTGAATCTTTATTTTTTCTTCGAAACAACAGTTCACGGCGGCGGCGCGTGGTAGGTACTCGACGTGGACGAATGCTGAGTTTGGCAACCCTTTTGGTCTGGACATCCTCAATAAGAATTCTTATTGTTTATTTTTAATTTTATTTCTGTGTGTGCATGTCCAATATCAAATAAATGTTTTTCTACTCTTCTATTCTATTCCATCGACTCGGGCCTTGTCTTGATCGGACGGCGAGTTACCCATTACTCGGCAATTCCCCTCGCCAGCCGCTCAATCCCTGAGGTACCTCCTGAAACAAGCGGTGAGAACTTGCGACGGAAAGAAAGCGACGCGGTTGCGCCTCTCCAATAACTCAAAAATAGGCGCCACATAACAAATTTTTAAGTTTCTTTTTAAAGTATTATTTCATTTTATAACACTTTTCTAGCCACTTCTAGTCCTTTACAATCTTCACAAAGGTATATGAAGGCAGTTGTTTAATTTAGCCATTGATTGCTCATTGTTCGAGGGCCTGTGATCCGATGCACCCATTACCCCGGGACCCGGGATCTGGGAGTATTGTACCAGCCTGCTCTCTGTTTGATTTAGGGGTGCATAAGTTTAGCGATATGACGCGTTTAATAATAATTAAGTTTGAAGAAGATATCTAAAAAATAAATATAAAGGGGGTCTGTCATGGATCTGCCAGATTTCATTTGCATCAGTGGAAGAGATATTGAATTGTAATTATGTATGCGCTTGAGTGACTGATGTTTGAATAATTTTGGTTTTTTTTTTAAATTTGTTGCGTGAAAGATTTATTAGTATACAGACAGATGACTTTATTGTTTTATTAATTAATCTTTTTACATCATATACTATTCTAGAAAATTTATTGATTTTGGTCGTCATCATCGTCGTTAGTCATAGTCTGTATATCTGTTAGTCGAAGATACTTTTATCTTTTTTAATATTTCCTATTTTCTACAAACTATTAAAGTTAAGATTTCAGTGCATTCTAGTTTCTAAGTAGGCTTACAGTATATCGTTTGATATTACCAACTTTTAGATATTTTTTTTATGTCTAACGTCTTCAGCTTGGCACCAAACATAACAACCACAGAAATTAAACAAAAGCACTAGTTACCAATAAACTTCTTCCTTTCCAAACAACTCTTCCACTAAAAGAATGCAAACAAACTGTGTCTTAATGTCAACGTTACGGCATTTAGAACGCCTACTCGCATTTACCTGAGTTTTTATTGTCTCAACGTGGGGTTTCAGACACAGAATATGTAGTCCAGAAGTTCCACTTTAAACATTGCTGTTGCCCGCTTCACCCGCTACTACTTTTTTTTTTCCTTGGTAAAATCTGAATAATATTCAAGTCACGATAATATTATTATTCCAGGGGAACATGACATCGTGATATGAAAGTATTCTTTGTAACATATAAAATACTTTTTATCATGATGTTATGTCCAATGTCCAGGTTATAAACTATCTGTATACCAAATCTCAACGAAACCTGTTCTGTAGTTTTTGTGTGAAAAAGTAACAAACATCCATCGAAATAAACTTTCACCTTTATAATTATTAGTAGGAAGTATAGTAACAGACACACGCGTACACAGAAGACTCAAACAAATATTGGTTCAAAAGCATGGTTGTACTCAGTGTAATTGAATACGTATCATCATCATCATCTTCCTGCCCTTATCCCATTGTACTTGTGGTCGGCACAACACGTTTTCTTCTTCCATTTTCCTTTAACACCGTCACATTGTGATTTGGTCATTTTTATTTCATATCAATTGTCACAAAATCCTTCCATTTTTTGCTTTGTAAGTGAAAGTGCTTGAAAGTGTTAAAAAAAATACTGTCGCAAGTGCAACTGACACTCACTGTACAGAAAGTATCTATGTGTGCATAGATAGACCAAACAATCAGTTCCAGGAGTGTATGTGAATCGTGTCTATGTATGCGTAGAGATTTCAAACAAAATGGCTGTCGTGAGTGCGGTAACACAAGTAGTGAGATGAAGTGATCCTTCTGTATTTATCTATTCCATGGCTTGGCCAAGACGTAACACGCCTTAGAATTCTTGTGGGCTCCACGGCGTATTGTTTGAGTAACTATGATACATTTTTCAAGGGAGTTTTTTCTTATGGTTTCGTTTTGGCGTGATCATAATGTGAGTTTCTGTAGAAACGTATTTTTGCACGGGGAATTCAGACGCGTAACAAGTTCTTGTTTTCGTGGAACTCTGAACCACGTGGTAGGAAAGGGTTTTATAGAAAAAGGCAAATGAACGAACAGTGCCGTTTTTATATGTCTGACAGGCCCCTCTTTTGAAATTTTTTCGTTTTTTCCTATGTACCATAGGAAAAAAATGGAAGGTATCTACTGGTTTTTTTTTTTAAATTTAACTACATCCATCTGGGTTATTAAATTGAGGGGTATCGTATTACCCAGTTATTGGGCTGTGGAGGTCAGATAGGCAGTCGCTCCTTATAAAATACTTATATTCAGCTACATCCGATTCGACTGAAAGCCGTCCCTAACATAGTTGGGAAAAGGCTTGGCAGACAATGATGACACCTTATCAAAGGATATGGCTAAATGACTGCCCCAGTCATCTATATGAATTTCACATTAACTAGTAGTACCTATTTGAAAATTAATTAATGAATTGTTTACTATTTAATAATTTCCTAACACTTATATAAACTATTAAACATAAAAAAGTATCTGAATTGCTTTTTGTGGTTTTTTTTGACATGACAAGGTCACGATGAAATAATGTAAACTAGGGACGGGTCAGCTTTTCCAGATTGTCAATATGAAACTATACTTAATCGATTTTTACTAACGGGATCCAATACGATTTCTTTTCTGAAATTAAGAAATGGCGTTGAGTTCAATTCAGTGTCCTTTTCAGTTGTTTGTTCTTATGTTTTTACACGTTTTGATTCGGAAAACGAATTACCGTGACCCCGGAACATAAAAGGCTATTGAAAGACACCAGATTTTAGTCAGTAAAAGACCGACAGTTTCTCCTGCCCTACCCTGGGGCGGAGGACTCATTTGACGATTTTACAACGTAATAAAAAGTGATTCGTCCACTAAACTCAACTTAAGTTTTTACCCGACTACGGAAAAGCCAAAAGGAGGGTAATGATTTGGACCGGTATGTCCGGTATGACCAGTATGGTTTGTTCTTCTGAATGTGCTTCTTCGTTTAGTTTTAGTTCATATTTTGCATCGAATCCTAATCTAAACTACTTTCTAACCAATCGATTCTTTCATCGATTCTGTGAACTTCAATTTGAGTACGGTCCCTTCTTTAAGAAAAAAATACAAACGTCAGATGTCATTTGAACACTCTGTCGTTTAATTGTTCGTTGTAATTCTTTATTTTCGCTTTTTCTTCACCCCCGCTTGTTTATTGGACTTTCTGCTTGCTTACCTACCGACCTCTCGCTCGACACGAGCTTGACTTGCATTCAATACATCATCATGAAATAAATAAATTGTGGTATAGCCACGCAAAGATTGCGGCGGCATTTTAAGCAAGCAAGCCACGAAGACGTCATTGCTTACTGTTCTACTCTCAGTCCTAGGTATCACATTGGTTAACAATAGAGGTAAGACATTTACAGATGGTCACGGCGATGCTCGGCCCAAACTTAATCTCCACACCGTGTCCTCCCAGTGGCGACACGCTTTTCTTTTGGCCCAATCCGATACAAGAACCTCCTAAAACATCCGTGTTTCGTGAGAACCTTCGTCAGACGGAAGATGACGACGCCGCGGCCGCGATTGCGTGCCTAACAGATTGGTTGCCTTAGTGTAGGTAAACAGTAAAGTTAATTCATGTAGATACTAAAGTAATTACGTTTATTCTAGGTTCCAAGGAATGCCAACATTTGTCTTGTTATCCTTGTCAGGAACTGCTAAATTCAAGAGCAACTTGTGAAGTTCGTATGATTCGGTCATGCAATGGTGTGCATAACTTCTGGTCGTTCTGTGAGAAGTTTACAACGCTATGCAGTGGACAGAATTGAAGAATTTTGCATCATCATAGCCAGATTTCCACGTGACTAAAATGACATTTAATCATGGTCCGTCGCTTCGTACGCTTTAAGACTATGTTTTATAAGAATCCCAGATTATCGAATAAATATAGTACTATTTTTCATGTTTCATTTCGAAATCATTAAAAATGTATCTTGAGCTAATTAAAATCTTCAATAACTAGTTCAGAAAAGATTTATCAATCACGAAATGCTTTGTAATATGTAGTCCCTCTGGCTCGTTTTATTTGTCAGCCTGTCTTTATCGATATAACAAACAGATTTCGATGGGGTTATCAAAGTTAGATTAGTTCTTTCAGACCATTGCAACTACTTATATTGAAATACGTTAGATTATTTGGTATTTTAAAGATATTTACTTCATTTGGGTGGTTCGCTAATAAAAAATCAACACCATCGCAGATACGTAAAAACTAAACGCCTGAGGAGAAAGTTATAGCAATGTAATTATTTGCAGTACTTTTTTTGATAGGCGTTCACTTTTTTTTTCAGGATTGCGAAGAAATGACAAGTTCTATAACCTTTTTTCATGTGAAATATTAATATTGAGCTATTCATCGTTATACAGTGCTAGGTCTCATGTCTATAGATAGCCGAATTCTCGTGCATACTTCAATTTAGCCATCTCCTATCTTTTTGAATAAAGAAAGCAAGAAAAATATATTTGTAAGTACACACTATGCGATCACGATAAGATTTTGGTTTTTCTCCTGTGTCGTGGGTGCGTTTAACGCGAGCCATTGAAAATAAGTTTAACAAATGAAATCAAATCAATCAAATCAAACCGTTTATTTCAACTAAGCCAAATATAGGCACTTTTGAAATGTCAAGACAAAAAATAAAACTAGTACTAAAAATAGTTATGGTGCTACAGTCCCAGTCACATGACATAAAAACTGTGAAAGTACCGCAGGCGCTCATTCCAAAGCATAGATCTCTATGGAGAAGAATGAGCAAGAAACTCGTGTCCATAGTGTCTCATGTCTTTTTCAATCGCCAAAATGATTACAAAATAATATCGATAGTAATTTAATGTATTAGAAAATTAATAAGCTAAAGATAATTTTCTATTGCAGTGTAAGTTATTAACAATACTATCTATATATATAAAATTCAAAACTGACTGACTGATCTGACAACGCACAGCCCAAACCACTCGGCCTAGACACTTGAAATTTGGCATAAGCCCTCCTTATACCACGTAGGTGAGCACTAAGAACGGATTTTGCGAAATTCGGCCCCTAAGGGGTTGTTTTTGGGGTTGATAGTTTGTATGAAACTTCGCTACTGCAGGTGCTAGGAATTCCAAATTCTGCATGGGGTGTCTTTTTAGAACGTAGATTCTCACCGTAACGGGATTTTGCGAAATCCGACCCCTGAGGGGTTTGTTTTTGGGGTCGATAGTTTGTATGAAACTTTGTTACTACAAGTGCTAGACGTCTCAAATCTTGTATGCCGGGTTCTTTTTAAGATGTAAAAGCTCAACAAGGTAAAAAAATTGTGAAATTCGACCCCCAAGGGGTTGTTTTTGGGGTTGATAGTTTGTATGAAACTTTGTTACTACAAGTGCTAGGAGTCTCAAGACGTAAGTGATAGTTAAAACGGGATTGATGTATTGATAGTTAGAGGTCTCAAATTTTACAGGAGGTTCTACTTTAGACATAGGTTCTCACTAAGTGAGTATCTTGCGAAATTCAACCCCTTAAGAGTAGTTTTGGGGTTGTTAGCAAGGAATCCCAATATATTCATTGGGGTTATTTTAAGAACGTAGGTACCATCCAAGACGGGATACCGCGAATAGATAGAAATTTTGTTGAATATTGATTTAGATTTTCGAAAAGTATCCCTTATAGAGGGAAGCTGGGAGTAAAAATTCACAAAAACAAACTTCGAAAATCACGCGGACGAAGTCGCGGGCGGAGTGCTCGTATGCGTATAAAACCAGGAAAATTGACCATAATTCCACCATACAAAATACTGGGCGATGTTTCACGTCAAAAACAGAAGTTTGTCATATTTTTTTTATTTAAAGATAATGTGTTACATTATATTCTGCACATTCCTGCTACCGTAGAAAAACGAAAGGAATATTTTGTTTGTGAAATACATTCGTGAGGAACAAAGAAGTAAGTTAAGAAGTTCTACTTGAAATCGAAAAAAGAATATGGTATTTGACTACGTTTCTGTAACGTAAAGTAAACGGTAACTTTATGGATAAAATAAGTTCCTTGTTCATAGCTTTTTTTTTTGCGTGGTAAAATCATCAAATGAGTTCTCCCACCCTGGGCAGGGCCGGAGGGACTGTCAGAGGTACTGACTGCCGGAGGTACTGACTACAATCCACGGTGTCCTTCAATAGCCCTTTATGTTCCGGGGTCACGGTGATGGAAATAAGTCCCACGACCCCGGCAGGCTTTGGCTCTCTGTGAGGGGGCCCCGTCATTTTGCTGACGCTCTTTGAGGCGCGCGTGGAACACGACGCGCCGTCGACCCGGGCATGGTCCATGGTCGGACAGCGAGTTGCCCTCTTGTTCATAGCTAGAGGTGCTTTTTCATTTTCCTTACTATAAGTGCCGTAGATATTTCAAATATGATCTATGATAAAATACGGAAAACTTGTGCTAAAGCCTCAAATCCCTTCACTGATCCGTCTCAAACCCTTGATTACTTTTACATAGATTAACTGTCGAAAAACGACCGAACTCAATTGAGTTAAAGACTATATTAGACCTTCGTAGTGTGTAGATAAACAGTAAATTCCCCTGACTGTACCTTCTGTCTGTCATTTACACTACGCAACACATAAGTTCACATCAAGGAAGGTGGGAATCAGGCCTTACATCCACCCTAATATTATCATACACAAGCAATTTACATACATCTACTTATCTCTCAGATGCTGGGGTAAAGAGAAAACATAGTTTTTTTCTGGAATCCGCCTATCAGCATTTACGCATCGTTAAAATCGATCTAAGGAAAGGTATATCTTTGTGTTAGAATTCCTGGAAATTTAGGGAATAGGGGTACTACTATCTAAGCACGAAACCCGTAACTTCGGTACCACTCATTTGATGATTTTACCCTACGTGGTAAAGTCATCAAATGAGTCGTCACACCCATGGCAGGATGGAAAGGACTGTCCGAGTTGTTCTGACTAAAATCCACGGTGTCCTTTGATAGTGTTTTACGTTCTGGGGCCACGGTTACCTGATAAGACAGTCTCTCTATCCCGACAGACTTTGACTCTCTAAGGGGTCAGCAAAGCTCTCTGAGACCCGCTTAGAACACGACGCGCCGTCAACCCGGGCATGGTCCTTGATCAGACCGCGAGTTGCACATTACTCGCCATCCGCATGCCAAACAGTTAAACATAAGATATTAAGTTAGTGATATGAAATAATTTGTGACAACATGATTACACAGTTGTTATTTGTGTTATTCTGTGTGAGCCAAATAAATACTTTTTCCTTCTTTATTTCGCTGTGTTGTCAGAACTTATGAAATCGGAAATTACGGGGAGAAGGGTTTACTCGAAAATTTTGTGTACGGACCCGTATTTTTGTTGACGGATTAAGATAGTAGACCCCCAGGTTCTGAAACTCATGCCATGAAAACTATTTACCCATGGGTACTAGAAATTTCTCTTGTGGGTACCGTTGATGCGTTTACAGAAATTTCCACATGAACAAACAGTAGGATTGTAGGTGCGCAATTAAAACCTTAACAAAAAATTCAGTTAGTGCAGATTCAAAATTCCAGAAATAATTATGCAGAATACCTTTTCGTTATTAACATTTTTGAGGTCAGATGATTTTTGGGGACAAAAATGTTCGTATTAAAATTCTTTCTTTAATGTCCTCATAACATAAGTAAAGAGCGTGTATTACACCAGAACTCCCTATAGTCCCCAATTCCCTACGGCTGACAAGTATGGAAACAAGTTGAGAACGAAAGCGTTAGCGGTATTATTAGCCCCTTCGTACATAAGCGACACAAATTTCCGAAGTATTCCGCGAAGGGCACCTGGCACCTGGGAAAAAATTTTACACGAGCCTTATGTCGAATAGATAAGGTGCATGTAGCTCAAGTGCCATTGTCAGTGGGTGCCCTTCGTGGAATACCTCAAATTTCCGATACCTTACGACTTTGGTATCCAGGCGTCTATCGCAATATTCGAAATACGAATCCATAAAGATTCGTACACAAGCACGCGTCAATGAAGATCAAAGTCGTAGGGTAATAAGGGACGTTTTTTAAACTATTTTGAAGCGTTATGTTAATTGATAAAGCAAATAATGGAATTCTCTTGGACATTTTTTTTTGTCGACGTTCTACATCTTTCTCACATGTGTGTAATATTTTTATTTTTATCTGTCTTAAAATAACGAGTACTAACTGACCTTTATGTCTAATAAGGGACAATCTTCTTTGAGTCACGTCCATCCTAAGCAGCTAAGCATTTTTTAACACATGCAAAGCGCGTCACAAAAAAAATGAGGAAATATAAATTCAGCTGCGAAATTGTATTTGAACCGGCGTCTTCTGGATAAATACTCTCTTACCAATTAGGCTATCACAACTCATACTCAGAAGCGGAATATTCCAACCCTCATTTGAAAGTTTTACAGTAACGTGGCGCCATCTATCTTTTTTTTTAGCGTGGTAAAATCATCAAATGAATCCTCCCCACCCAGGGCAGAGCAAGACTGTCAGATGTCTAAAGCCCGGTTTCCATTGCAAACGGAGCGGACACATTAATGACTCAGTGGGTGAAAAGAGTAAAAATGAGCTCGCTTCGGGAATGCAAAAACTACTTGTTGGTGGAAA
This sequence comes from Agrotis ipsilon, assembly GCA_028554685.1. Lineage (NCBI taxonomy): Eukaryota > Metazoa > Arthropoda > Insecta > Lepidoptera > Noctuidae > Agrotis > Agrotis ipsilon. Next base: position 1,360,313 of record CM052956.1, read on the forward strand.
TGCAAGTATGCAGTTTGCGTTTGCGAGTTTAACGAAGTCATTAATAGGTCGTCGGTGGAAACCGGGCTTACTGATTACAATCCACGGTGTCCTTTATAACCCTTCATGTTAATTCGTAGTATCACGACTAACGTGGCGCCATCTCTTCAAATAATTTACTATATTTGTCCAAACAAAATTAAAATCGCTATCTCCTATGCTTCACTCCACGCCGTAATAAGGGTGCAACACAATAGCATGGGGTGGCATAATTTCACGGGCCGCTGACACCGTCGCACGCTCAATAATATGTACAATGTTTACACAACGGCTTTACTTGCCTAACATAGTTATTATTAGATGATTTTGAAACCAATTTAAGGAAAAGTAGTAAACTTATTCGGAGTACAACCGGACTTATAAAAATCATTTTATTGGCTTTTGTTAAATTGTTTCTAAATAAATATTACGTACATTTGTTATTTATACGTATAGTTTTTATAAAGCTCTGTGCGATCTAGAAAAACAAAATTTGATGGGTCAAGGAAGCCGTACTTTTAACAGGGAAACGCTATCTATAACTTAGCGATTAGCCCATTTAAGAGTTACAGATCTTTGTAGGTTTAAGGCCATGAGGAAAATTTTTCACAAAACTTGACTTGCATCAAAACTTTGTTCTTATTAAGGTAATTACACCGTGCAATCGCAAAAATACTGTAGGTTTAAAGATTTTGTTTACTAATCCTTCTGTGCATTTTCCTGCAAATTAGGCTTAGTAGGTGACTCGGACTCGTATATTAATATATTATTAAAAACTTTTTATTTTGTTTCATCGATTTAATTATCTTCATTTCGTAGAACTGTCCTGTACTCATTTAAAAGTTTCGGAAATAATCGTGCCCAATGCCTATGCCTCTACCCAATTCTAAAAATTAACAAAATTTCTGGTGAACAACGACCTCTACTTAAGCTAATTAATTAAAAGTTTATCCATAGGAAGTCATAAAACTTTATCAATATAACTTTTGGTGCTAGAAACAATGCTGATGAGAAGTTATAGCGTCTAGGGTGACATGTGATGTCATGGAAATGGGTATCTTTACCCTTTCTACTACTAATTACAAGTCAACCTACGGTCACCAATCCGTCGAAACCAAGGACTGTGTAATTGTGGCAATTTTCTCTTTGACCGTACAGTGTAAAGGTCATTGGGTCCTTGTAAGCCCTTTCGGGACGCCTGGCCTTAAATGTACGGTTAAAGAATAAAATATTTACGCCTCAGTAGTGAAAATACTTAGACATCTTTTATTTATTATTTAATGTCAAGTCCATTTTTGAATTTAATACTATTACACCCTAAAATGATTATTATTATAGGTAGGTATGTGATAAGATAAACGGTAAAATTGAGAACCCGTCACTTATTTTTTTTATAATATTATATTTTGTGTTATTTATACCCTTATCACGAGTTTTCAGTATTTTACTTTACAGCGTCTTTCCAGTATCTACAAAGTTTCTTGTATGGAAAATGAAACAGCGCCTCTGTGTGCGAAGAAGGAACTAATTTTTTCCTTAAAATTTATGTCAAAGTTCCAGTTTACTTTATGTCAGAATGACTGGAAATTCATGATAAGGAAGTTTACGTTATTTTCACATGACATTGTTTAATTTAGTCTTGACGCAAGTAACCCTGCCCGTTTTGTGACAAGTAAAGCTGCAGTTGTGTCGCAAATCGCATCGCCTGAAGACGTAAACAGGGTGCAACGAAGAAACAGAACGTGACGACACAAAATATAATAGCCCCCAGCACTAAGGGGAAGTTCCACCCCGGGCATAAAAATCAAATTAATATTATGCTAGAACATTTAATCACCCCCTTATCTTACTCGTGCAGTGGCGTTATTTTATACTAACCGTCGTCATCGTTTTATCGCTATAATTAATAAATCTATGTGAGATTGACGCCATATTTTGCTTGAGCCATTATCTCAGTGTTTCTATTTCTATTAACCGTGTCTTCACACTCCATTCGTTATTTCTAACTTTTTCTCTTTCTCTCCTTCTATATTATCTTTTTAGGATCAAACTTACTAATATTACAAAATTCTGACAAAGGTTTTTCGTAAAAAAAAACTACAGAGCGAGTTCTACACTCATAGTTTTTTTAACCTAGTTATAATTATTTTAAGATAGTTTTTATCCCAATATTATGAGCCCGTGGGATTTCTTTGGAGTTGTAGCAGGTGAAGCCGTTGGCCACAGCCAATCTAGTGATACTAATGTGACTCGTACAAGCATGCATTCAAACTGCGTCGTGCATCGTCAGCGTAACAGAGTTTTACTACATAAACATCTCCAAAATACACATAATTATATAATTAAAATACCAACATTACCAAAAACATCCACAGTTCTTCAAAAGTAGGGTCAGAACAGTCAATACGAAAAATGTAGTCGATACAAAGGCCTTTGTACCAAGGGGAGATAAAAGATATTACGTTAAGTTATCAGACCAAGGGGACACGGGGTAATATCCTACAATACTTGTAACGTACTTATTGTGAAGTGATTGATGTGATTACATTTATAATCCATTTTATTTTGTCATTGTGTTATTTTTTTCTAAGGAAATCAAGAAATGAGATACAGGAATGAGTATTTTAAAGGCGGGTATTGACCGCGGTGTTGCGGGGTGGAATGTAACGCGAGCGTTCGTGCAGTCAGTACCGGAAACAAGATGCTCGTAGCGAGAAACAAGCGGCTTGTCGCTCGCAAAAAAAACCAGTTGAAAACCAGCGTCGAGCACTTAGCTGCTCGATAATTTGCTGAACTGGACCCATTTGGCGTAGCCGTGGGACCCACAATGTTATATTATTTGCTGTTATATTTACTGTTTTAATGTTATACAACTATATTTTATTCACTATTTTTTTCTTCTTTTATTTGTTTATGTTGTGTGTACCGGCTACTCAAATAAACGTTTTTTCTTTCTTTCTTTCTTCTTCTTTCTCGCTGTGAATAGTACATTACGGCTCGTATCACCGGTCAGTATACACTTTAAGGTAAATTTAAGCCTGATGATATTTTTTTGTAGTAACTATTTTGTATGTTATAACTACATTTTTCAGACTGAATGACTTTATTAGGAATTACAGAATATCAAAACAAAAGGTCGACTGGTAGAGTTGAACACGTAACGAGCATTCACATTACATTATGAGATACGCAAACAATTGTATGAATGTTCGTTACGTAATTAAAATCCATTCACCAAACAAACATTCGTTCGCGAGCACAACAATCAGAATATTCTATCGTGTTTTGGTTCACGTTCCCCAAAATTTTTATTTTTGTAAATGAATGTTCATTTCGTACATAAACAAAACAGCGAATGTTCGCCACAAGCGAATGCTCGTAGTTGTACGGTCATTAATCGCCTAATTACATCATTCATAGTTGTTACGAATTTATTACTCGATCTTCGTAATGACTAGGAAACAATACGGCTATTTTTAGATGTTTGTTATTTTAAGCGAAATTACTGTTGTCGTCTATCTAACAGTAAATTAACTTAATCAATCAATTACTTTGAAGTTGGTTTAAACGTATACATAATGTTTTCATGATGTTTTATTTTGCTTTCATCACATACTATATACATCCTTTAGACACTCATGGCATGGACAAACAGTTACGTCGGGTGTCGATTTGGTACATTTTTTATTTATTTTTTAGTTTAATTATTATTGTTTCGTTACATTATTTATGTACGTATCTGACCGTGACTTCACTTTGGGCCCTACCAGAAAACCAGCGCTGTGACAGTTAAGCTCAGCACATGCTGAGGTAGGTCCCTTTTGGACTTGCACAGGACTAAATTGTTTTATGTTTTTTGTTTTGTTTTACCTTTGTTTTTCATCCATGTAATTTTGTTTATTCTGTGCTGTGTGTTCTAATAAATCTCTTTTCTTTCCAAACACACAGATCACCGACATTGCTAATAGAGCCACTAAGATGAAGTAGGACTGGGTTGGCCACGTCTGCCGGATGCCCAATGAAATATGGACCAACTAACACTATGTGGAGCCCGGACACAGCTAGAAGGCGTCGCCTCGCGGCAGACCTCGCAGGAGATGGTGAGATGAACTAGACCAAACTCTCACTAACCTAAGATTTAAATAGTTGGAAGTCATGAGAGAGGCCTTTGCCCAGCAGTGAGATGACATAGGCTGACATTAACTATAACTTAACATTTTGCCTAAATATCAACGCTGGTCGCAGATGCAAATTATTTTAGGCATAGAAGTTATGAATTTTCAGATGTGGGTGCTGACAGGCCGATAATCTTGAAAGTTTTCACAAATTATTATTTACCTACTGTAGTACTAGCTGTAACTTTGTACGCGTAAGTAAGGATTTTGTAGTTTTAATTCCATTTTTTATGTGATTATGAGGTAAAACTTTGGAATTTTTGAAATGAATTGGATGACTTTATTTTATTTGAACATAGATAATACTGTAACTGTTTTTTATAATGATAGTAATTTTCTGTCATTAATGCCAAAACGGTCACGAAAAAATATGACAGTTATTTCGCATGTGCTTCTAAATTTATAAAAATAAACGAGCAAATTCTATGGCTATTAGGTACTCGTATATGTTAGCACATAAGACAAAACGAGTCTATTTTGCCCACACCAGTACCGACTTGCCTGGTCCGACAATCTGATTCCTTATGAAGGCATCCTACATTTTATTATGTTACACATTTTAACAAACAAGATAAAAAAGCCTTTCCACTCATTTATATATGAAGAATCCCATTGCTAAATGATATTTATTTTGTAAGTTGGTTATAAAAAACACTTTTACACTTCATAATCAATATTTTTAAAGCTGAGGCCGGTGTTTCGTACCTGACTACTCTGAGCAGAAACAGCCGAAACAAACTCAGAGGTCATAGTCTCTTTTAAAATCCAGACATTGTTCAGGTCATACGAGGACCATGCGGGTGTCTGAGATGGTCTTTTGAAGAAAGAACCACACAGATTTGAGTGGACCTGTCCAGTCAGTGCAAGCATTTGTCGGTGATCGTGTAGCTCGACTCAGACCTCAAGGAGTTCATTAATAGCAGCTGCTCAATAAAATCCATATTCCTTAGAAATCAAGCATTCAAACAAACACAAAAATCATCAATCAACGTACGAAATTCCTCATTATTATAAATGCATTTAATATGGCGAGTGCAAGAACTCGTCAGTACCGTACAGGACACGAATGACAAATGACAGCGATCGTTTATCTTCCTATCTGTCAGCTGAGCCAATCAACGCACGTGTAGAACTCGCTTTAATTTCCAATCGGCAACGATACAATCGAATTCCAACCTTATTCATTGCAAAATAAGGTAAGAGCAGACCGCATTTTAAATTTTTGTCTATTCATTCTAACTACCAAATGCATTTGAGCTCTAAATTCAAATGTTTGGAAAAGAAAAAGAGGTCTTCATAAAATGGTTTTAGCATGTAAGGTCGGTTGTCATGACGACGGATTGACGGTCAAGCAATCGCTAATCGGCGGCAATCAATCAACCATTTGAAATGGGACAGTGCAAGTAGTAAGAATAGGTTTGAAATATTTCAAATGTATTGAATAGGGTTTTAGGGATGGGTTAAGCGTTGAATCTTGATGGTTATCTAATGTTGCTATTAGTTGGAATATTCAAGCGTAGGTATTTGTGTACATAATATTTATATTCAATGTGTAACGGGAATAGTATCTATAGAAATTCATAGAATCTATAGAATAGAATTTATAGAATCTTAATGTTGAAGGCACTTACGAGTGGACTTAAAAGTGAACTTTCGAGTGGACTTATGAATGGATTTACGGGTGGACTCACGGGTGGACTTCTGGTTGAATTACGAGTTGAATTAAGAATAGACTTACGGGTGGACTTGCGAGTGGACTTACGAGTGGACTTACGGGTGGATTTAGAAGTGAACTTACGGGTGCACTTACGAGTGGATTTAGGGGTGGACTTACGATTGGACTTACGAATGAACTTACGAGAGAACTTAGGATTTGCAGGTCGTGGATTCAAACTCAGACAGGGTCAATTACTTTGTGTAATTTATTTCAATACCACTGCTTTAATCACTATAAAATTAGTCCTTATAAATGTAGAAATATATAACATCTGTTTGCACCAGACACAAGCGGTATAAGTAATCGATTACCCCAGGACAAATGGACACTGACTTGTGAAAGTTTCCTGACCTATACATTGAATAGTTTCAAACATTGTTAACATATTAACTATTATAGAAGTTAACTAACGCCCAGTTTCCTAGAAGTAACTATAAATAGCTTTTCACTTAATAAAGTTTTGTGTTTGATAAACTTAAGTTGAAATATTCCGAGACAACCATTCAGGGATGCATTTCTGGGCCACCGTAGAAATGGTTAGCTCGCCGTGCGATCAGGCACTGCAATCTAAAGAGTGACCAAAAGTACAGAGTAGATTTTTAGTCAGCGACAAAAAAATCCGGAAAAACTATGGTGATTATTTTTTTGGGACTAGGCCATTTACTTAGACAACTATACCTCTAGAATCAATAAAGAAAACCATGTAGAAAAGGGATGGTGGTGTGGATGGAAAAACATCAAATGAGTCCAGGGCAGAGGCAGGAGGGACTGTCAGACTTGTACTGACTAAAATCCACGGTGTCCTTCAATATTAGCACGTTACGTTCCGTAGCCACGATGACCCGATAGTGCCGCGACCAATGATGGTCAGCCTGAACTTACTACTATGACAAAGTCACAGCAAATTCACACTCCAGACTTCTTTTAAGAATTTCTTAATGTAAAAACCTTGTAACACGTTCGTCGACCTGAAATTTTTTAAACATAATTCTATCCGAACAAAAAGAACCTACACAAATTCTGATAATCTCGTTATCGCTATTGAAAATTTCAATTTCAAGATTCAACGATAAGATTTTTCTTGCTTATTTTAGCCATTAAAAACTTTAAGTAACCTTTATAATTGAATTTGAAAATAAATTGAGCATAAATTAACCCTTATCGCTTCTATTACTTTGGCGAAAAGCATCAAGATTTGAAGAAAAAAACAATATTTTCATATTACAGCAGGCTGAAAACAATTATTATAAGTAACGAAATTATGGCTGGAAAAATTCTTGATACCCGCCAAATACAAGATGGCATCCATTAAGTGCTTATAATATTTTTATTCAACGTTAAAAAATATCATTTGAGTGGTACGCTCTCTCGCGTTTAAGTAAAAGTAATCAAGAGAAGCGACAATGATTAAATAAGCTTTCGCAGTATATTTTTCATTACTGTGTAAAAATAATAATTAACTTTTTTATGTAAGGTCGAGCAATGCCAACTGTTTTCATTTTAGATGTCTGGGAGACAGCCTAATGCCTGGTTTTCGTAACGCCAGGTGGTCTCTTAAATTATACCTATTTCGAAACGTTTTGTTGGAGTTTCAAAGTTCGGTCCAGCATTATGTTTTTATCGTGGTATTATTATCATCAAACAAGTCTTCAGAGGACTGTCAGACTTGTACTGATATAAACCCACGGTGATCCTCGTGATTTAGGGTCATGGTTTCCTGATGAGACAGACCCTCAAACCAGGCAAGTTTTGGCCCTCTAAGGGTCTCGTCAGATTGAAAAGAAAAAAAAAGAACGGTTACGGCCACCGGTTAAGTTTATCCAGCTCCTTCAACGAGGTCTGGGTTCCACAAAGTAGTTATTTTGGCCCACTTCTCATTGGGTATGCGGCAGACAGCGGTGGTTTAGTGTAGCGGTTTTTAATTATCCTCAGCAATTAGTGCGTAAAGTGATGTTTCGTACACCTTTTTTATTAGTCTAGAATAATGCACTCTATTGCACTTTCGACTTCTTTTTATTTTTCCCTCGTTTTGACGTTAAGCTTACACTATACGGTCGTGCGAGTACCTCAGCTCGCAAGGAACCATCCCGACCTATAAACATCAACGGTGGAGTTTCTTTTACAATATCGCGAAGTAGTTCAAACATAATTTCTTTGAAAGTGTTCGAACGAAATGAAAAATGTAAAAGTGCACTTCTGCATTTTATTTCACAACTTTGCGACTTGGTTGGAATCAATTACGCGTGAGGTGTAATGAAAGTTAGGAGTTTTTTTTTTTTGCGTGGTTTCATCAAATGAGTCCTCCCACTCCGGGCAGGGCGGGAGGGATTGTCAGACTTGTACTGACAAAAATCCACGGTGTCCTTCAATAGCCCTTTATGTTCCGGGGTCATGGTGATGGAAATAAGTCCCGCGACTCCGGCAGGCTTCGGCCCTCTGTGAGGGGGCCCCGTCATTTGCTGACAGCTCTTTGAGGCGCGCGTGGAACACGACGCGCTGTATAGTTAGGAGATATTGATTTTTCAGTGATTGCGATTGTGTTTTGTTCTTCTTAAGTTTTCATGGTTTGGTTAATTTCTCGTTTTAGGCGCGGGCCGCATAGAAAAGACATTAGTCTCTTCGGCAACTCTTTCATACAAAATGTATAAAGTACGATTATTAATTGTAGTCAGTAAAATAACATTTGTTCACTATAGAAATGTACTTTTCCTTGTATCAATGACAGTTGCACTTGTCATTTTACTGACTACAATTAAAAATCGTACTTTAGAATCGTCGCGACGTACAACACACAGAAGAGAAGAGACGCGGGCGCGACTTTCATACATTTTGGCATGTCCGTGATGCGTCCTCGTCTTACGTCTTTTCTAGTAGGGGTTGGGCACGCCGCGACTGCGGCCGTTAGACTCCTCTTTGAGGAATGGCTGAAGACACGACACGGCGTCCACACCTTCTGCTTGACGCAGCTTCTCACCGGACAAGTAACTTTCGGGAGGTTCCTGTGCCTAATTAAGAAGGAAGAAACGCGTGGATGTCACCACTGCGAGGATCGGGAGGACATGGTGGAGCATAGTTCAGATTTACAGTTCAGTATTCCGTTCCAAACCTAATTTTTAGGTTACTGGTACGTAACAGTTAGAATACTATAATGAAACAAAAAAACTTAACTGCGTTCGCAATACTGAATTTCCCCGCTTTGTAACTAGCGAATCTTCACACATTCCGCGTCGCTACCTTGTAATGGCCGCCTCGAAACATTAAACTAACATCTTAAGACCTGTTTTTTTATAGACTATCATGAGGACATTAACAGACCGTCTCATTGCGAACAGCGAGTGTTTAACAGGGAATTTTCAAATGTATACCCTGCTTATAGGTTTGTTCGTATTTTGTGCAATAAAGTTTGAAAAGTAGCATCTTTGGTGTGCTAGTAAATTGTGTTAAAATGGAGATGGTAATGTATTTCTTAAAATCATCACTGGCCTTTTTTGATGTGGTAAAATCATTAAGTGAGTCCTCCCACCCAGGAAAGGAAGAGAGGGACTGTCAGACATGTACTGACTGAAATTCACGGTGTCCTACAGTAGCCCTTTACGTTCCAGGCAGGTAGTCATCGGCCTAGCCTTATCCTTCCTTTTGTTTTGATGTCACGGGGAGAGTTCCTAGCGACCAAGTAACCTTGGGTCATGAGTTAACTAATATGGTAACTGACAAATGCTTGCGCTGACTGGACAGGTCCACTCAAATCTCTATGGTTCTATTTCAAAAGACCAGCTTAGACACCAGCATGAAAAATTACCCCCTCGAGAGGCCTCTAGAGGGGGGCCCCGTCATAATGCTGACACTCTTTGAGGCGTGCGAGGAACACAACGCGCCGTCGACCCGGGCATGGTTTATGGTCGGGCAGCGAGTCACCCATTACTCGCCGCCCGCATATTGACGAAGCCGCTTTACTTAGTTTACAAATGAATGAAAACCTACTTCAGTTTCACTCAAACATTCAAATAACTTTCAGTGCAAAACATGACACGTCCCATTAAATAACCACAAACTTCACGTCACAAAAAGTTAATAGCATACAATGTGTTTTTAATGCAGCCAACCCCAAAATGCTCTTTGTAACGCTTTTATTCCGTTTTGTGACTAAAATAGACGTTAAAAACTCTGCAGACCACACATTATTTCGGGATATGATAAAGCTATGCAAATGCGTCTAATTTATGTTGCAAATTGACAAAAAGAGCTAGCGGGTTGGTAGAAAAGAAGGATTTTAATTTGAGGCGTTCATATTACTTTTTGCAATATGTACCACGCCAAGATAATTATTCCTCTTAAAAACTTTGTTGTGGAGGTCAAATAGGCAGTCACTCCATGTATTTAATTGCAATTAAATAACAGAAAACGTCTCCATCGTAGTTCGGAAAAGGACTAGACACACAAAAATACCAACGAATGGAAGCATGGATTTCATTGGATTTTGATTATAGATCTTGTTTACATATTTACAAGAGTTTTTAAATATTTCCAATTCAGATAAAATCTCTTCAGGATATAGGTAGGGCGTGTCAGGCACACTGTAGAATAGAGGCTTTTCTCTCCTCTGTCCACCTTTCGTGATCTAATGCAATTATGACCCAATCAGCCTCTCTCGCCATCTCCTTCCAACTGCTTCTCGGAAGCCTCCATAGATATTAACCAAGATCTTTACTGCCATTTATTTTATTGGTAGTATTTGGTCAAAAGGCCGCTACATTAAAAAAGTCCTGGGCCGGCCACGTCTGCTGCATGACCAATGAGTTCATTGGTCAGAATGACAAAGTAAACACTTTGTGGAGCCCTGACACAGCCAAGAGACGTCGCGGCAGACCTCGTAGAAGATGGCTGTATAAAACCAACGGTCGCTAGTCCAATTTGGCCATGGATCGTGAAAACTGGAAGTCATGGGGAGAGGCCTTTGCCCAGTAGCATGCTAGTAGTAATATTTCTCTACCATATCCATCTTTCTCAGTTCCTCACCAGTATCTTTATAGGTACCACATTGATGTAACGTCTGCTGCTGTGGACCCATTATTCCCGGATCAAATGGGCCATTTTCCTCGGAGCCCAGAGACGTTAAACAAAATTTTATTCTCGCAATACTAAAAACTTCGGTACCCGGTATTACTTATTAAAACGCGTTCGTTACCGGTTTTATGATTACGTTTAGTGATATAAACGGGAAAATTGGGTTTTTTTGTGGTTTTGAGTTGCATCTGATTTTTATCTTCATCATCTTTATTGGCTGACTTTTCACTGTCCTCTTTTTTGCCAATCTTCTCTATTCTGTGATATTGTTAATTATGTTTTAATTGTGATCTTTAGAATGTTATCAACCAATCTCGCTTATGTTTTATCGTTTTTTTTAAGTTGCCCTGTTTTATCGTGGTCTAAATCATCAAAATAAGTCTTGACTAAAAAGTACTGACTAAAAATCACGGTGATTTTCAATCCTTTACGTTCGACGGAGTCACGAGACTGATGATTCAGTCCCGCGACCCCGGCAGGCTTTGGCCTTCTAAGCCCCCCTTATAGGCCCGAAGTCGGAGTCACGGGATTCTACCTCATCAGATTGACAGTTCTTTGAAGCGCGCCTGGAATACGACGCGCTGTCGAACCGGGCATCGTCCTCGACCGGACGGTGAATCACCCATTGCTCGCCGTCCGTAGAGTATTGGCTGATAAAATATTTATTAAAATAAACTCCATGATGACACTACTTTATAGTCTTCATAACTGCGTTTGACGTATTATAGTTATTACTCGTTTTATGAATATTAATGTGAAGTATGTGCTTTAATGCGACGTAACTTGTTTAATGTGCAGGCAAATTGTGTGATGAAATGCGATTTTTTAGGGCTAGTAATAATCGTTACCGTATTCATATTATACAGGTTTTTATTATAACACATATTGCATTAAAGGTACTAAAAAAAGACATAATTAATGGGTGTGTTTTAACGATAAAACCTTTATTAAACCGATGCATCTTCTCGCCGTTTTTTTATCGTGGTAAAATCATCTAACGAGACCCATACTCTCAGGCTCGTACCTACTGACAAAAATCCACGGTGTCCTTCAATAACCCGTTTAAGTTCCGGGGTGACGGTAATGGGATAAGTCCCTCGACCCCGGCAGGCTTTGGTCCTCTAAAGGGCCTCGTCATCATCTTCTGGCCCTGAGTAAAAAACCAGTCAACTTTTACTAACTAAAACTAACCTTTTAAAACAGATACACCATCGAGAAAAGAGCACTTTTCTACCACGAACCTATTTATAATTACAAAATGGTACCTACTTAGAGCTATTTTCAGCAAGGGTGCGTTTGAAAATGATGCTTAAGCACCTCAAGACATTATCGTTATAGACCCCTCTAAGTTCCCCCTTTCATAATGAGTTTGAAGAGTATTTATTAAAATGCTTGTCAGTAAAAAAAATACTGTCTTTTAAAATGCATTAGGTACATGAAAACTGTTCTGAGCAAGTTATCCGTGTGCACCGTACGTATAGTTGCCGCTTAAATTCGTCACTCCCCCGTCAGCATAGGGTTTGAGTCATAAAGTCACTCCCAGATTCAAGTAACTTCAGGTCTAGGATCTGATGGGATTTTAAATCCAATACCTCTCACACTTGCTTTATATACCTAAGTGAACATCGTGTGTGAAAAAAAATAGAAAAATAGGCCGCAAAACATCCCTCCCCGGACAAACTGCGCCAACAAAAATACCCGAAACGCACTTGTAAAAATTATATAAGTAAGTGACATGTTACAACTAATGTAATAAAAGTACTCGTACAATCCATTCTATTCTATTAAATTCGTCACAATAGGGCTTTTTTATCGTGGTAAAATCATCAAATGAGTCCTCCCACCCCGAGGGACTGTCAGACTTGTACTGACTAAAATCCACGGTGTTCTTCAATAGCCCTTTATGTTCCGGGGTCACGGTGATGGAAATAAGTCCCGTGATTCCGGCAGGCTTTGGCCCTCTGTGAGGAGGCCCCATCATTTGCTGACAGCTCTTTGAGGCGCGCGTGGAACACGACGCGCCGTCGACCCTGGCATGGTCCATGGTCGGACAGCGAGTTGCCCTTTACTCGCTGTCCGCATGCCGCGCCTACGGTGGCCGGAGATCATCTGCCGACGTCCGACGCCGTGGGCGTGTACCACTGCGGTGTTAAAATAGGGCTAGCTCCTTATCATCATCATATCAGCCGTAAAACGTCCACTGCTGAACGTAGGCATCCCCTTTAGACTTCCAGTAGGACCATTTGTAAGCGGCCTGCGTCCAATGTGCAGTGCTAGCTATTTACCTACTTTAAATTCATCATAATGTAACCCTAACTGTAACTTTCCTAACTTCGGTCATTGAACTTTTTTTTAACTTATGCGTGATTCATCAACCGTTATCACTCTATCTACTCAAAAAGCGCCCTTGTTAAAACAAAAGCAAACATAATTAATAGTCACCCAAAACACGTTTGATTGGCTGTATCAAAACGAACGTCGGTACACTACCCACTACTTCAGTACCTCGGGACCGAACGGTGAAGCGGTCCCGCGGGACACCGGACACGCATTGCGACAAAACCGTGTTCGAACTAGTACACTGAGAGCAATACATTTTATTGCTTTCTGCTGTAACTTTGATGGATTGAGTTTTTGTTTTGATGATGGTCGTATATCTATCGGAGTTTGAGTCTCCAAGGGTTTGCAAACAAAACTATCCGAAAATATGAGTAACAAGCGGTTTCGCTAGCGTTAATTTAGAATTTGACAGTCAATTCGGATCGTACATGTGGTGCCATCTATTATCATATGAACGTTTTTGTTGTTTTTTTGTCGATACAGTACTGTTTTTCCCTATGTCCGTCTCTGCATTAACGAATATGCAAATTTTCAGGATGATCGGTTCAGTGATTTGGGCGTGCAAAGGTATCAAATAAACCTAATTTAGCATTTATGATATTAGATTGCGATTAGGAAAAAAAATTTAAAAGAAGCAGAGGCATTTTTAAGTGGTGTCACCTCATGGGTCCTTCCAGGGCGGGACGGGAAGGTCTGTCATACAATACTGACTAAAATCCACGGTGTCCTTTTAGAAGTCCGGAACGTATTCCGGGTCTTTGTTTACCTGATAAAACAGTCCCGCGACCAAGCAAAGACTTAAAAAGATGTTTAAAAGATTATTCACTCCCAATAAATTGTAACACAACTGCAAAGACAGTCAGCACAAGAAACTTTAAGTTTCACTACCGCAATATTTTCCAAGTATCCTTTCAACTTCAACTGTGTTCATAGCCGTTCTGTCGCCAAGTTCGTACAGCGAACGTTCACAGTATTCTTGAATATTTCAAAGCATTACACTTCCCACTCAAAGTGTACTTATTATTTATTTAAAAATTAAGCAACGGTGTCTCATGTTCATATCTGAGTGTTTCGTTCATTTTTTTTCCATCTTTGTTAATCAAGAACGGTAGGTAGTGAAAGAGTCGCAATGTGCGTGATATAAATTATTCAAGTTTATTTCTAGAAAGCGAGACATTATTGAATTTGACAAATGTACTCAGAATTTGGATTCTGTAGGCACTAGGGTAACATTTTTATTCGTTTACCATTCACAAAGAAGCTACGCGTAAGAGGAGTAACTGGTAATAATATTTGACTAGATTATTTTATTTTTAGCTTCTTTAGACAGTTTCAAAATGTATACAAGACTATCGTTACTTCTTGAAACAATATTGTGATTCGTCTAAAAGAGAAGAGTTTTATTTATTAAATAGAATTAGCTTTAAAAATCAAACCTGAACTAATGAAATGCTTACTCACCTAAAAGAGAAGAATCAGCAATTAAATGTCCATGCTTTCCTTGCACTGATCTTTTACATAAATCAAATAAACAAACGTAACAACTTCTAACAACATTTTACGTATTAAAGGAATTAAATTATTCAACAAAATTACTAGTTTTATCTTATGAAAGGAATTTTCAAATTTGTCAGGTCTCAAAGCTTTCATGTATTTATTACATTTCAAGCCTTTAGATATCCAATCTTTTAAATTCAAATTAACACCAAAAATTATTTGAAATAATTGAGTTTAAAACTAATATACTAACTGAAACATCTTTCAGATTAATGTTTGCCATTATTATTGGTTCAAATTAATGTATCAAAAACAATATCCTATAGACACTTTTGGTAATTAGTTCAAGATTTAATAACATTAAACAGTGAAGACTGAAAACATCCCGAATTAGTAAACAAGAAACATTTTCAGCTGTTGTTAATATTAAAGTTTTCTTAGCAAACATCTTGAAAGCAATTACCTGATTAGTAATATTTGATGGTACAGCCACCAGCACAAAAACCGGCTTTCTGTATTAGAATTTCAACCTTATCACAATTATAGTTGACGGTAAATATTCGATTGGTAAAATTTGACAGATTTGGGTAGGTTGGTTGACCTGCTGCACATTTTTTTTTTACTTGGTAAAATCATCAGATGAGTCCTCCCACCCCGGGCAGGGCGGGAGGGACTGTTAAACTTGAACTGACTAAAATCCACGGTGTCCTTCAATAGCCCTTTATGTTTCGGGGTCACGGTGATGGTATGAGTCCCACGATCCCGGCAGGCTTTAGCCCTCTGAGATCAAAATAGAGTTAATGTTAATGTTCGATTGGTTAAATTTGACAGATTTGAGTAGGTTGACCTGCTGCACATAACGTAAGTTTTGTAAATAATTAGGTGTTTTGATAAAATGGAGTGTGTGGAGTTTCTTCTCCATTCTTCTTCAAGAAGACCTACATTTTTAAATGTCAAAAACCCTAATCAGTCAATCATCTTATCTAAATACAATATTTCGACTTTCATCTAATAAGCTAAATATTTTATCTCAATAAAACGAAAAGTTGTTTCATCTGTTATGAACGCTTTTAATTTCGGGATCATAATAATTATCTTGACTCCTATTGTTTTAATTTATATTCTTTTCGCGTTGCTTTTGATTAAGCCATCGCTAATTGACCTGCCGGAAAGAATTCGTTAATTATTGAAAAGGCCATTTTTGTGTAACAATGCCAAATTATTCCGTGACAGTTCACATTTATTTCTATCTGTAGATAGAAATAAATGTGAAAAATGTTTGTTTCTGATAAAAGTCTTTTATAATTAAAGGATGAGTACCTGTCTACTTGTTTTCTTTTAAAAGGATAATCGTTGTAATTTTCTTGCTAAAAGACATATAATACTTTATTAACGTGCAGCTAATTACCATTTTTAACCGACTTCAAAAAGAAGGAGGATATGTTTTTTTTTTTTTTTTTGTGTGTTTGTTACGCGATTTCTCCGGCGATTGTGGACCGATTTTCAAAATTCTTTTTTTGTTCGAAAGGAGATGCTTCCGGATTGGTCCCATATTCACCAAGTTAAGATCTGATGATTGGATCCTGCAGAAATTGACGGCAACCCTCAAATTTTATAGGCCCACATATAGTTTTTCGCAAATATTATGAAGTAATTTAAGTGTTTGCGTATGGTAATAATAATCTCATGTAGCTGAGCTGATGATGGAAGGTACAACTCCTTAAAAGTAAGGAGTAGGCATCGACTGATTTAGTTTGTGTTCGCTTATCTCCGGAACTACAAGTCCGATTTAAGTCATTCTTTTTTTGTTTACTAGGTATCGTTCAACTGAGGGAACACTGCAAGTTTCATCAAAATCGGTTCAGTAGTTTTTGAGATAGGGAATTTTATTAGCTATTTTGTACATGAGCGATGTTATTACCGGTGCTACGGATTACAAAATTCTACTGTAGATGTAAGAAAATGATGTACACTATTTGACAAGAATTTGGGTTGAATATTTAAACTAAAAAGAGTAAAATAAAAGCTTTTTAAAAAAAAAATGTAACCGCCTTCAAAACCAACCACTAAAAAAGGGCAAAATAACCTACAAAATGACTTTTCTTTCCGAAGTCGGTGGCAAAAAAGACAATGAAAAAAAAAACCACCGACTTCGGAAAGAAAAGTCATTTTGTCCGGTTCCTTACAACTTAGGTATTCGTTGATGCAAGCCTCTTTACGAACCTTTATGGATCTGTATTGCTATAGTCGCCCGAATAACAAAGTCGTAAGGTATCAGAAATTGCGTCGCGTTATGTACGAAGGGGCTTAGTTTTCATTCCATAAATTTTCAATTCCAAACATCCTTTACAATCAGTATGGCAAAAAGAGATGAAACCACTATACGCGTCTGTGTTCCCTATTGAGTACAATCCGAATATCTTCAAAGGTAAAGAGAATAGGGGGTATTACAACGTCTTAAAACCACGCTTGTTCCAGTGAGTGAACGAGATGGCGCTAGACGACTTTTATAGCTCTGTCACTTTCACTCGCCGGAATAAGTCTGGTTTTAAGACGTTGTGATACCCCTCCAGGCTTCTTCGTCGTAGGCTTTATTTCTTTCACCTCTGAACTAGACTACAAATAATTATGTATAACACCGATACTATTGCACTTATTTTACGTAACTACGCTGCCATCAAAATCGATATAATAGAATAGAATATTTTTTTATTGTAAGCACCAAACAATATGTGCAAGGTCTTAAATAACGCTTGATCGATATAGTTATTATATGCAGACGCCAACAGGTCAACCTACGTGAATTTAAACAATCGATTATTGACCTTCCACTATAATTATTGTGATAAGGTAAAAAAACTATTAAAGAAATTTGACAGATTGAGGTAGGTTAATGTGGATTACTTACTTATTATTGTCCAAGTGCTGATACTTAAAATATTATTGTCCATGTTCTGGGCAAAGGTCTCCCCTACATAATTATTATATTAATAATTAATATAGTAGTGTAAGTATATTATGCACTTAAATAAGCCATTTCAAAGATCACAAATATGCAACAAGAACATTGTAAAATCATAAAGCATTCCAAACTACATAATAAATACCAAAGCAGAATTCAAAAAGAACAAAATTCATAGACGAAACACGTTTCCCTCTAAATTTTAGAGCATGCATTTTCCTCGCAAAAGAATCTATTATAACAAATAGCCTCTTAGGGTTTGCCTCGGAATATTGTTACGTGTATACATTGCCTTATAATGGTGCTTTGAACCGTCAGACGATGGCTTTAGGCTTCAGACACACGATTGATTTTTAGTTAGGGAGTTGTTTGGTCTAGAACCTGATTTAGAGAATGTGGAATGCTCGATTTGCTCATGGCTAAATAGCTACAACATTATTTTTAACTTATGCGAAAACTAAATACAGTTTCTTTCAGAATTAGTGACTAATCGGTTTTGACCAGTTAATTTACAATACTATTACTGTAGGGTTAAGTACCTATTGCCAAACTATTATTAATGAGTTTACGATATAGGAGGCGCCGTTTTCGCGACGATACCGCGAATTCAGTATCCCGCTGGAAAAGATTTCATGGAAGGAAGTGTGGGACGCCTTTGCTTAAAAGTTGGATTGTATAATACGCTAAAGCAAAAATAACTTCAACAGTTAATTTAATTTTAAAGAAAACAGGTTACATTTTAATGAAAATTCGTTTTAAAAATAATACAGATGAAAAAATATGAGTTAACTAAAATTATTTGAGTAGTTCTCAGAAAATGTTATTAAAATAAACAATTTAGACCCACTTAAAGTGTCTAATAAAGTCTAAGTGGTTTTTATCTGATTCTATTAAGAATATTTTTTGTGAAAACTTCTTGAAAATGCCTTATTGTCTTGAGAATTACCAGACTAACACCTCTCACCTTGATTCCCTTACCGTTGTTACTGAATTAAGGTTTAAACAAAAAAAAAAATATGATAATGAATTAATAAAATAAACGACTTGACAGATTTGCCGTCATGATAAAACGGCAAAGCACAAAGGGCAAAGCACAAAGTGCAGTGTGCAGTGCACAAGGCGCATTTTGTCGCCTCGAGGAGCTGTCGCCAAATACCGATTAACCAGGGCATTAAGAGGCCTTGGAACGCAAAGGGCAACTGACTTTGAAAAATCCGAGTCCTTCGTATACAAGGCGACGCAAGTCTCCGATACCTTACAACTCTGGTATCCATTGCCGCAGACCTTTGTACGAGCGTCTAAGGATTTGTATTGTGGTAGCCGCCGGGATACCAAAGTCGTAAAGTATAGGAGATTTGCGTCGAGTTTTTTTACGAAAACGCTTTTTTTTACAAATTGGTAAAATTATCAAATCGACGGTTAACCACCAAGAACTCCTAACTCAATTTATCAAAACTTTTCAGTAGGCACAAAAAACCTCGTAGTTTTGACATTAGGACAAATATGACTAAAGGAAAAATATAGTTGGCTTTAAATATGATTATTTACTGTTTTATGATAAATTTATTGATTTTCTTTATTTCAATAAACGGGTAGGTAAGATAGCAGATATTTTTGTTTTTTTAAATGGATGAATGAATTTAGATAAGAGATTTTGGCATTTCATGTGATAGAAATTCAGAGCATTGCTCTCTTCATTCCACGCTGAGCAGCCTTAAATTTGTGGACCAGGCCTATGGTAAGTGTCCACGTTTCGGCTCCATAAGTCATTACAGACAGGACACACTGGTTATAAACCCTGGTTTAGATATGACATAGCTTCCGGAATGCCCAAACGTATCCTTCTGGTTCGAATCGAACGTCCTGAAAACGTTCTCCAATGCATTTGTATACAGTTTCGGAGACTTCTCCCTGTCTTACTCCTCGACGCAGTTGATTTTGTGCTCTGTTCTTGTGTTGGACGGTCATTGTTGCGGCCTTATACAGGCATCTAATCACCTCAACGCAGCGGTAGTCGACGAGGCATCTCCAGCACAGCTCAGGTCTCAACAGTATCGAAAGCTTTCTTGTAGTCCACATACGCTAGACACAGAGGCTGATTATATTCCTCGGTCTTTGTGTTATTTGCCAGAGGGCACGTATGGGGTCCACGATGCTGTAACATTTTCAAAATCCGGCCTGCTCCGGCGGCTGGAAGTTGTCGAACTTTTAGGCTAGACGTTTCGAGATAACTCTAAAATAACTTGTAGACATGGCTGGAGGAGTCGTAGAGATTTCAGGAGTCAAACGGGGCAGTTATTCTTAAAAAGCGTGTTAATGTCCTTTTTGAAAAATAATACAACCACGCTCCTGTGCCATGCGTCTGGTGATGTGCCAGTGTGGATGACGGAATTGAAGAGCTTTAAGTATAAGCTCTATCAAGACAGGTGCTCCCCCTGCCTGGAGCAGCTCTGTGGTTATCCCGTCATCCCAGGAGCTTTGTTATTCTAATTTGAATTAGAAGTATTGATATTCATGGTTTGGTAGAGAATTTGCACTAGATCTGGCTGTGGTATGATGGTGTCATTGAATCTTGTATAGGTGATGATGGCTTTTGACATTGTTTTGGGGTCTGCGTCTTGTTTTTTAGACTCCAAATAAAGTTTTAGTAAGTTTATTGATCAAAGAGAACTCATCCTGGAATAGAAACACCATATTTCTTATAACAAGTCTAAAATAATGACTTGATCATTTGAGTAAAAAAACTCTTTAATACTGTTACCTACACTGCAATATCCTGATTTATAAGTAAGAACAAACTACTACCATGGAAAAAACGTTTGAATTAAACTAACATGTAAGTCTAAAAACGAAATATTAACTAATTATGACGAAAAATACAATAAAACTTAGTTTTCAGGCCGAGAGCCGCGAACATGCGACGAATTCATACAAATTGTAAGGCAGTCGGTGAAGTTAGCAGCAATTGCCACCAAAGTTCACGCTCATAATGTTAGTAGATAATTCCATTATTGTAAAAATACCAGAAATATTACGAATTATAAATAGAAGATTTTTCTATTAGGTGAGATAGGACATTTATGAAGAGAATCCGCGAAAAAACAAATTTGGCAAAATATGTCAGTTAGGAGGTCTTGGCGGTTAACCGTCGAAATGAGTCCTGGGTGGACTGGAGGCCAGGGCAGGGCGGGAGGGACTGTCAGACTTGAAGTAACTAAAACCCATGGTGAACTTCAATTGCCATTTACGTTCCGGGGTCACAGGACTAACGAATTACAGTAACCTCTGAGCCTAAAGGGTCATTGAGGCTTTGGGCCACTAAAGGCGGCTCCGTCATTGTGCTGTACTATTTGAGACGCGCGTGGAACACAACGTGCCGTCGTAAAAGTAAAAAGAGAGAATACCTCTATACTCGCATTAAAAAAAAACACGGAATAAGTGATTTATCCAATAATAATCCACACCACTTTACAACACTCAAAGATCAATTTAATTAAACGTCACAAAGCTACCGAAATCACTCGCTCCGCTCATTCACAATCTCTTTGGGGAATCAATGAGGAATTCCTCACACTCAGTTATTCTCGCTCTCAATGACGTTGTTATAAAACAGTCCGCCGTCTCTCAGACAACATCCTGTGGATTATTGGAAGCCGGTGAAACCCGCCCGCCAATATTCACTGGTACGCCCATTTCAATTTCCTGCCAGTTTTCATAAACGTTACCGTGTAGGAACGTTATTTGCCAGTTAAAATTTAGTTTGGAGGTGAAAGCCTTTCGGATACTGATTGGAAGGAATTAATGTAGACGGCATTTTTTTTTTTTTTAATAAATATTTTGGATGTCTGCCGGGAAATGTTCTATTATGGTTATTGACATTTGTTTCTATTGGAATTGGAATATAAAATTGATGAATGTAGCTTTTTGATTGCACGAGTGACTTTTTGGTAAGTAGTGTTCGGTTCCTGATTTGAGTAAAGTGAACTGGGTTTTTAGTTATTAATTTCATGTGGTTTTCCGGTATTATTCCCCTTTTTTAATCGTGCTTAATGCATCAAATGAGTCCTCACGACCAGGGCACTGGAACTGTCAGACTCGTACTGACTAAAATCAACTGTGATTCTTCAATAGTTCTTTACGTTCTGGGGTCACGGTAGCCTGATGAGACAATCCCTCAACCCCAGCTAGCTCTGGTCGTCTGAGACGCCCGTCATATTGTTGACAGCAATTTGACGCGCGTGAATCACAACGCGCCGTCGATCCGGACATGGTCCATGATCAGCGGCGAGTCACCCATTACTCACCCGGAAATAACTTCGCTACGTCCATTCTTGAAACCGGTTATTTCAAGTTGCTTAAATTCAAATTAAAAAGTTTTCTCTGTAATTTTTCGATCACATGAAAATATATACCTACCTTACTCGAGATTTCTTTGTATTTCGATGCGCTCACAAACTAAACTATGATAAAAATAATCCGCGATTGATTTTAACAGCCAGACATGGACTTCACAGATTTGTGACGCAAGCGCCCGGCTATTAATAACTACAATATGTTGAATCTTTGATTTGTGGGCGGTCGCAACTTAACTGCCTTTATGATTGAGAACACGGCTTATGTGATTTTTTCTAACAACGTTTATTTATGGTAAAGCTAAGCAATTCTATTTGGTAATGTGTAACGTTTGTAAAAGATATAGAAATTTGGTATTTTGTATCAAATCAGCTGTCAAAGATCACGAATCACCAAAAATAGGTTCTTATGTTAGACGGTTCACAATTTGTAACTTTGATGACAGTTTGATGTCAACTTTTTTTTTTGAGGTAGTAGAATCCTCAAATGAGTCCTCTCCCGCGTGAAACAAACACTAAAACATAGACAAATCCAAAGTTATGCCATGCTTTCTAGCCTCTTAGGCTGTTCAGGCATCAAACAATAATATATCGAACCAATCTGTTAGATGAGGCGCCACTGACGCGTGCACTCCGCACTCTCAGCTTCATAGCTAGGGACATTGATTTGTTTCATTGTTCTCTGAGTGAATTTACAAGAAATGCTTTATTCGTAATTAGTTACAAAACTTATTAGTATATAGTTGTGTACACTATCGCATTAGGTTCTCATCCTGTAATGAGAGTTGTAAGATGGAAAAATAAATAAATAAAATAAATAAATATCTCCGACATACATAAATATATTTTAGTTTCACTAAAGCCAGTTACAATCTTTTCCATTTCTTTGATATTTTTGGGAAAACAAGGTTAATTTTTAAACATTCTAGACAAAATAAGATATGAATTTATTAATGTCTATAATTCCTCAAAACAAATTGCATTAGGGTCATTTTGTTTATTTTCGTAGAAAGGTAAGCCCTCATTTCCGCCCTAATTAGCTCGAGATGAAGAAGGGAGGTTTTCCTCAAAACCTTGAATATGAAATAGCAAACATTGTGAACATTGTGATCCTGTAGGTACACTAATTCTGTTTACACTGTATTATACTACGGCTCACCTAAGTACCTTAATAACACCAAAATTCTGAGTAGGTTCGCCTAAAGACCGTGAGTCAAGCTTGCAAAAATCTTACTATTTTTCTCGCGAAAATTATTCCAAGGATTTTTCTACCGTCATGGCTTGTATTATGAAAGCCTTCTTGGTTTTTTTAAGATTCTGTAGATTAAAGATTAAAACGCTTAGGTTGTGTGTGGTTTTGTTTGTTTTAATGTTTTCGTGGTCTGTGTCGAAGAAATTTATTTTTGTTCTTTCTTAATTAGGAGCAGGAGTATTATATAAACCTTTGTATGTTACCAATATGAAAAATGTAAATGCACAGTTTCACAAAAAACTTTGTCTAAGGTAGTACAGATTATAATACCAAAACTTTTAATTACTAAAAACATGATTAAAAATTATAAACACGTAGTTAGCACGTGTTTTTCTGCAATATTTTGCTTGCTTTGTGTGCTTCAACTGCGGTAATTTTATTCCCCGAATCTTTTGATAGTTGACTCTCACTAGGAATTTATTCTCGTATTGGGTGGGGATCCTTTGTTTTCACATATATTTTTTTTCCTAGCAACAATTTCTGGCTTAAACTTAATAATTTGTCATAATTGTTTTCTGGCATATATTTTATACTGGCTAATTTGTTTTGCATAACTTCAATTGGTCTAATGTTAGTGAACAATAATTTCGAATGAGAAGTTTGACGAGACGATATGAGTGTATGACTAGAAAAATTCTGCTTAAAAAAGTTATATTATTTAAGTTATGTTTAAGCATAATTAATGTTATGCGTAAACATTATTAAGATGAACAAAAGTGGGTACGTTTTCAGAAATTTAAACTCACATACACAAAGAGATACAACTATTTATTCTGTGTAAATCGCAACAGTCCTTCAGCCACTGTACCTACCATCAAAAGTCAAAATTTTCGATAGTACACACAGCATCAAAAGTTGTTGAGCACATTCAGATTTTCAAAATCGATTTACACCGTATTACGTATTATCACGATGTACAGCGATTTTGAAAATCTGAATGTGGTCAGCAACTTTTGATGCTGACTGTACCTATTCTAAGTGCTATTTCCTCTCACACATTACCAGTATCTGTACTCTTATAAATATTACAGGGTGTTTCAAATATTAT
This sequence comes from Agrotis ipsilon, assembly GCA_028554685.1. NCBI lineage: Eukaryota > Metazoa > Arthropoda > Insecta > Lepidoptera > Noctuidae > Agrotis > Agrotis ipsilon. Next base: position 1,384,738 of record CM052956.1, read on the forward strand.
ATCGTGGCCACGCACAAACAGGGTTGAAAGCATTACGCTGTAAGATACACGTTGTCGGTACGTGATGTCTTTATAACAAGCTTATTGTTTTTGGAGGGGAACGCGGTGACACGGAGGAGGTAGAGTGAAAATATTTGATACGTACACGTGTCTTGCAATTTGGAGGAGAATCGTGTTAAATATTCTTGCTTTGTTAATCTTTGAGATACTTTTTAAGGTTCCGTAACTCGAAAGAAAAATGGAACCTGATAAAATAACTTTGTTCTCTGTCTCATCATCATTATAAGCCCATAAATATTCCCACTGTTGGGACACAGGCCTCCTCTCTGTGACAGAGTATGAGTGTTGTCCGTCTGTCTGTCTTCAGATACTCATGCCTAAAATCTCGTGGATCTGAGAAAAAAATCTATGTGACCATGGAAAACCCTCAGTGGAGTGCAACAGGCTGTCAGACCCATATCTACTGTCATAAAAATCCCTGTGCCTTGAATAACCCTTTGCATTCCAACAGTTACTTATACAATGGTTCCCGTCCACAAGCGATCCCGTGAAAGTCAAAGTAAAATCATTTATTCCAATTTGGATGGATTTTATGGATGAATAGGGATGGTATTGATTCTACACCCATTCGCAAACGTATGTTTGTTAGGACAAGAATGGGCAAGAAACTCCATGCTTACTCTAATGTGACCTGTAGTTACTGGAATTATGGGAAATTCTGTAACACACGTTACAGAATTTCTGTTGGGACACACTTGGGTGCTTTTGAACGTGCAATTTGAGAACCAAGAGGTGATAATAATATCGAAGTGTAGGTACCCATGCAAGCACGCTGTGTGTACGATGACAGCGCGAATGTGTACCAGCTTTGAGTGAAATCTTTGGGGAATCCAGCCATTGTATTGGGTTAACAATTTTGGAATATAATATTTTCATACGTGTAGAATCTATATACAACGTGTAACGTTAATAGCGCAAAACCTCTCGTGGGGTAACTCAGCCCATGTTACTGAACAATGTTTTTTCAAGGAGTTTGGAAATTCGCAAAAAAAAATGCTTTTTCATAGAAAATGAGAAATTGATCGGGCCCATAAGTATGTTTTTTTTTGCGAATTTCCAAAAGTGTTGGAACAAACATTGTTCAGTAACATGGGCTAAGTTACCCCACGAGAGGTTTTGCGCTATTAATTTTACACGTATATAAAAATAAATGCCAGTTTTCATTGTAACTTTATAACTCAAGAACGGGCTCACCAATCCAAACCAAATGTTTGGGCTTTGTTCGGACTATTTAGTAGAATATTATGTGAAGTTTGCACAAAATCGGTCGAGCGGTTCTACATTTATCACATTTTTTGTAACACGTAAAAAGCACGAGGCGGGCCGCTAGTTTTCTTATTATAATTACTAGCTGTGCCCGCGACTTCGTTCGCGTGGATGTCGGAATCGAACAATGTATTTTTTTAGTTCGAAGCGCTTAATTCTGGCCACGTTTTTCATATACACCCTGTATTTAGAATTTTCTCCATTCCAGTCCATTCCAGTCCATTCCAGTCCATTCCAGTCCATTCCAGTCCATTCCAGTCCATTCCAGTCCATTCCAGTCCATTCCAGTCCATTCCAGTCCATTCCAGTCCATTCCAGTCCATTCCAGTCCATTCCAGTCCATTCCAGTCCATTCCAGTCCATTCCAGTCCATTCCAGTCCATTCCAGTCCATTCCAGTCCATTCCAGTCCATTCCAGTCCATTCCAGTCCATTCCAGTCCATTCCAGTCCATTCCAGTCCATTCCAGTCCATTCCAGTCCATTCCAGTCCATTCCAGTCCATTCCAGTCCATTCCAGTCCATTCCAGTCCATTCCAGTCCATTCCAGTCCATTCCAGTCCATTCCAGTCCATTCCAGTCCATTCCAGTCCATTCCAGTCCATTCCAGTCCATTCCAGTCCATTCCAGTCCATTCCAGTCCATTCCAGTCCATTCCAGTCCATTCCAGTCCATTCCAGTCCATTCCAGTCCATTCCAGTCCATTCCAGTCCATTCCAGTCCATTCCAGTCCATTCCAGTCCATTCCAGTCCATTCCAGTCCATTCCAGTCCATTCCAGTCCATTCCAGTCCATTCCAGTCCATTCCAGTCCATTCCAGTCCATTCCAGTCCATTCCAGTCCATTCCAGTCCATTCCAGTCCATTCCAGTCCATTCCAGTCCATTCCAGTCCATTCCAGTCCATTCCAGTCCATTCCAGTCCATTCCAGTCCATTCCAGTCCATTCCAGTCCATTCCAGTCCATTCCAGTCCATTCCAGTCCATTCCAGTCCATTCCAGTCCATTCCAGTCCATTCCAGTCCATTCCAGTCCATTCCAGTCCATTCCAGTCCATTCCAGTCCATTCCAGTCTGCGCGACTGACGTACGAAATCAATGTGTGAGACCAAAGTGCACCCGTAATTTTACTTCTGAAACACTTTAAATTCAAATATCTTTTGATAGACTGAACCGATTCCAATGAAACAAAAACTAAATTCCTCTCCAAGTTACGCTTAATCGTTGTGTATAAAAGTTATCTACATTAATTTCGTACATTTTATGTGATACCTGGACAAATACACAGACAAACAGACAAACAGACAAACAGACAAAAATTCTAAAAATGCTAGAAATGGGTTCTATTGGTTGTTCTTTAATACCCAGGCTATATTTTTTGAGTTTTTTCTTAATGTACAAAAATAACTTTTCTACAGTTTTATTATATGTATAGATCTGTGAACAACTAGTAACTGCTATCTCATTTATGAAAGCAAGCTCTTTTTTCCTCCTCATTGGAAGAGTCAGAGGACCCATGAAACCCTGGTTGTACTCGAAGGGATTGTCGAACTCTTTCTGACCAAAAACGGACCCGGTTTCCATTTATGTTCCAGAGCCACTACATAAAATACAGCGTCCCGGCGCAGACGTTGCCTGAGAAAGTTCATCATCATCTCAGACATAGGACGTCCACTGCTGAACATAGGCCTCCCCATTAGATCTCCACATATACCGGTTGGAAGCGACATGCATCCAGCGTCTTCCGGCGACCTTTATAAGATCGTCTGTCCACCTTGTTGATGGCCATGCTTCGCTGCGCTTGCTAGTCCGTGGTCTCCACTCTAGCCCTTTTCGACCCCAACGGCCATCAGCTCTAAGAAAGTTAAGAATATAATTTTCTTAAATAACGAGAAACTGATTAATGAAAGACTGACTTGCTAACTTTAAACTTTCGAATTGAATAAGCACTAGATGGATGTAAGCGTAAGTTGCAGAGAAAGTAAGAAGATCTAAGTAATGGATTAGAAGTTGTGAACTAAATTTTCGAGTTTGAGAGTTCCCTCCCGCCCTAGGTGGGGGTTACTCGTTTGATGATTTTACCACGTAAACGTACCGTTCGTCGGCATGGATAGCGCAGTGGCGGAGCGATTGGACTGCTGCGCTGCGGGTCGCGAGTTCAATTGCCGCACGGAGCAAATATTTGTAAGACCTACAAGCAGTTTTTCGGGTCTGGGCGTTTGTATATGTTTGTAAACGTACCCACGACTAGTTTCTAGTTCTAGTGTGGCAACGTTTTTTTTTTTAAAAAAAAGAATGAAGATTAAACAAAATGTTATCATCATTATGATTATATTGAGCCGAGAAGCAGCCTCTGAAGTCGAAAGGCTATCTTCGAGTTAGCTTAACTATTCCCAAGGTAAACAACATTAATGATCTTATCTTCTATCTATCTATATAAATAAAAATGAAACCCGTTTTCCGTTGTCACGGCATAACATGAAAACGGCTTGACCGATTCGGATAATTATTTTTTTGTTGTGTTTGTAACCATCGGGACCGGGTTTTAGACCGAGTCCTCCACCCGTGCGAAGCCGGGACGGGCCGCTAGTGATAATATAAATATGGCGTTTCGTGTCGCAGTACTTTAAATTAACGCAAAAGAATTCGCTTAATGGGCGACTCGCTGTCCGATCATGGACCATGCTCATGTCGATGGCACGTCATGTTCCACGTGTTCCTCAAAGAGCTGTCAGCAATTAAACGGGACTCCTCTAACTAAAGTCTGCCCCTTTCGCGGGACTATCAGGTAACCGTGGCACTGGGCTAGACGTAACGAAAAGAGCTATTGAAGGACACTGTGGATTTTAGTCAGTACAAGCTGACAGTCCCTCTCGTCCTGCCCTGGGTTCAGGACTCATTTGACGATTATCTACGCAAAAAAAAAAACGAAATCTATTGTAACATCCCCGACCCCTGACTGATAGACGTGTTCAATTTATATACAACCTGAGACTAATAAGGCACAATCGATACCACAAGGTCAAACCCAAAAAAAAACTAAACTTCTCACTTTTCTCTTAAAAATCCTCCCAAACATTTGTATTTAAAAAGTAGTACATTGGGGTGAAATTAAGCGGACAACCAAGGGTCGAATTTTGTTGAGCACACATATACAAGGGTTGGGTCGAAACCCAATTAATTCCTTGGCCACCTCGGCGCTCGAACAAGTTTTTACTTGCCTGGAGGTCTGAACGAAACTCAATCTCCACGATATATCGGTCTAATGACTCAAGTATTTTTGGGTTAAAGGGCCGGGAAAGGGAGCCTGTTTTAAAATGGCGTCGTAAGATGTTTTTGCGGGTAAAAGGTATTAGTTTAAGAAGTTAGGCGGTAAAATCTTCGTTTGTGAATCATGCTGGTTGTTTGTAATCCGATTGCGAGAGCTTTTTGTAAAGGCTTTTTCTGTGAACTAGTTTAAAAGTAGATTTTGAAGTTGCTTAAGTATATGTCTTCAAATAAATAGGTTGTGACTTAGAACATAATGTCTTCAAATAAAGAGGCTGTGACTTAACAGATAGACATGACCTTCTACGGCCATTTTTTGTGGGATTTTAGAAGCCCACGCAAAGTCTCAGGAGAAAGTAGGTAGGTTTTTTAAAAGTAAACACCGATAATCCCAGATGAACATGTATGAACAACAGACAGATAAGAGACTAACATATATACAGGGAAAAGCAATGTCAACATAGTTTTTTAAACCAACTTTCTAAAATTATTGCGAAATTATTCACCATTTTTTTTGTGTGTTTTATTCAAACATTTTAATTCTATTCCCATTTGAGAATGATTCGGCTTAAAACACCAAACCTAATAAAATAAATACTCGTTGTTTTACATTCAAACCTACCCGATTACCGCAACATATAAAAAACAACCCATGCACAGCGATTATGTACTTTGACATAATCTCTGTACATACATTATAACAAACATTTTTGTGTCAACATATTTCTTGTTGACGTCACCTTTCTCTCTTGTGTTCTACAAAACATATAACATAATTAAAATTTCAACCCATCAACTGCGCTTAGAAAAAAGTCGCCGAGATGGGTAAGGCCGTAAGGCCCAGCGGAGTGTCGTGATATTTTAATTTTAACCCCAAATTGCTTGGCCGTTTCGACCTAATTGCCCCGTGTAATTTCACAGCTTTATAAGGGTTAATTTAATTTCTCCGACAATACACTGTGTTGGGATGATTGCGATGAAAAATTTAAATATTAAACTTGTTTTGGACAGGCGATTTAGGATTAGGGTTATTTGAGATTACATTTTTGCTGTTTGTTTTGGGTCAAGAACTTATTTTCACAGAGCATTGAACATTATTCCTTAATCAGGATACAGTCATATAGGTTTCAAAGCTATGCTACAACCGAAATGCGGATGTTGGCAAAAACTGGCCAAGTGGGAATCTGACTCGCGCACGAAGCGTGCGGTAGGTACTATTTATTTTCACTGACTTCGAAAACAGGAGGAGGTTCACAATTCCTCGGAATACTCTTTTTGTTAAGACGCCAACAGGTCAAATTACCCGAATCTGTCAAAGGACAATGGGCAAAAATGTATGGAACTTGGTCCAAGATCCCAGAGCGCACGCCGCCGAGAACCCGACTGAGCGGTAGGCCCTCGCCACCCGCTGTGCAATGGCCCTTTGTGGCCTGCGGATGGCGGTCGCGTTCTCCCTCCTGTGGAGGGAGTCCGCCCAGATGGGGGCCCCGTATAGGGCCATGCTCCTCAGGATCCCGGCATACAGGCGTGTCGGCCGGTCTTAGCCATCGGCCCCCCGAGGTTGGGGAGGAGCCACGAGAGGGCGTCCGCAGCCTTTAGGAGGCGTGTCGACAGCCCGCTGAAGTGCGGGCCGAAGCGCCACCCCTCGTCCAGCACCAGGCCCAGATACTTCATCTGGGGCTGGACCCCAATGCGGACGCCCTCGACGACGATGTGGGCGTCGGGAGGAGGGCGGCGCTGCCGGGGGCCGCGAAAGAACACGGCCTCCGTCTTGTGCAGCGCCACCTTCAATCCAAAGTTCCTCCCCCGGGCAGTGAGGAGAGTGTCATCCGCGTAGCATATGACACTCGTGCCCTGGAGGAGGACTCCCCGCAGGAGCCAGTTGAACCCGATGTTCCACAGGGGAGGGCCAAGCACCGACCCCTGCGGAACACCGGACTCTGCGTCGTACCGCCGAACCATGGCCGTCTTGTCTACGAGGAGGACTTCTCGGTCCTCCAAGTAGTTGGCCAGGAGGTCCCGGAGGTATTGGGGCACTCCGTGATACCGGAGCGCCTCCAATATCGTCGAGTGGGGAACGGAGTTGAAGGCGTTCGATATGTCGAACGACACCGCCAGCACTCCGTCCCCCGCCTCCACCGCCTCCTTCACCTGGCCCTTGAGTAGGGCCAGCGCGTCGATCGTCGAACGCCCTCGGCGGAAGCCAAACTGGGCGTCCGACAGATCCGGCCCTACCCCCCGCAAGTGGCTGTCGAGCCGGGAGGCGACGATCCCCTCAAACATTTTACCGACCTCATCGAGCAGGACGATGGGCCGGTATGCCGAGGGGGAGTCCACCGGGCGTCCCGCCTTACGGAGGAGGCACAGCTGCCCCTCCTTCCACAGTTTCGGGAACCTCCCAGACGTAAAGCACGCGCTGAAGAGGTCCCGAAATCTGTCCTCCATTTGAGAGGCAGCTATAGCCACCACCCGTGCGGGGACGCCATCCGGTCCGGGGGCCGTCTTCTTTTGGCGGAGTTTGAGGACCTCCGCCCCAAACTCCGCCGCCGTCACTGGCGGAACCTCCTCCTCCGGCGGGGCCGCCCCCTGCGGGGGATCCATGATTGGTGGGGTGAAGTCGGTCCTGCGCGGAAACAGGGACCGGACCACCCCATCCAGCAGCGCTGGCTCGAGGGTCTCCGACAGTGGAGGACCACAGGGGCGTAGTTGGCTCCGCGCCGCCCTGTACGGTCTACCAAAAGGGTCCCTGTCGAGACCCTCCAGCATTTCGGCCCTCGCCGCGTCCTTGGCGGCGCCCATAGCTGACTTGAGGACCGCCGTCGCCTCCCGGTAAGAGGCGTATAGGCGGTCCTCCTCCGCCTGATTTCGGACGCTGCGCCGACGGCTCCGCGTGTAGGCCCTTCTGGCCGCCACGCAGGTGGCCCGGAGCTCCGCCAGCTCCTCCGTCCACCAGTAGACGGCCCGACGAGGAGGCGGCCGTCGAGACCGGGGCATGCTGGAGTTGCACACCTCGGTCAGGGACCGCCTCAGCCGAACCGCCGCGGCGTCCACGTCCCGTGCCTCAACAGGGGGCGACAGCCAGTCCTGGAGGAAGGCCGCCTCCTTGGCTGCCTCGCGGTCCAGGCGGGTGAGAGCCCACCGCGGGAAGGGGGATTGCCTAACGCTGGCAACCACTCCCCTCCGGGCAGACATGTCGAACCGCACGTAACGGTGGTCCGACAATGTCTCCCCCATCTCTACCCGCCAGTTCACGACGCGGGCGGCAAGTGCGGGGGTGGCAAACGACACGTCCACCACCGACCCACCCTGTTGCCGCACACACGTGTGGACCGCCCCCCTGTTGAGGAGGGACACGCCGCATGAGGCCGCCCAGAATTCGACGGCGCGCCCACGGACGTTGCAGCCGGCTGCCGGGTTGCCCCAGGCCACCGACTTGGCGTTTAGGTCACCCAGCACCATGACCTGACGCGGCGCCGCCCTCCCTACGACTGCGGTGAGGATCTCTAGGAAATCCTCAAAGTCCGAGAGAGGGCGGTTTGGGGAGAAATAAACCCCCACCACCACTACTTCTCCCCACGCGGCGGCCACGTATCCCGGTCCCCTCTCTAAGAGCGAGAGGGGAGGGGAGTCCGTGGAAGACCGCGTCGTCAGCGCCACGAGGCCGTCTCGGTCGCCCAGCCAACTGCCAGGGACCGAGTAGGGCTCGGCGACCACCGCCAAGTCCACCAACCACTCAGCCACAGTCTGCATCAGCAGATCCTGGGCTGCCCTGCAGTGGTTGGTGTTCGCCTGAAGGATGCGATGTTCGACTGTATCCATCAATCGGACATCGCACCCCCCTCCACAGCCGCCGCAGGAACGACGGCGCCAGCGGCAGTAGCAGGCCCTGTGGGCGCCTGCGCTTTGCCCCGCTTAGGGGGAGGATTGCAGTTCCTCCCCTTCATGACGTGGGCCGCCGGGCGGCCACTGGCGGCACAGACCGCGCAGTGAGGCGTGGCGACCTTGCAGGAGGCGACTTTGTGGCCCTCCTTGCCGCAGCGGTAGCATGTGTCCGTCCTGTCTACTGTGGACGGACACATGGGCCGGGTGTGTCCGATGCCGAAGCACCGGAAACACCGCAGCGGCTGTTCTTCGAGTGCCCGTACGGCACCCGAACTGAAGCCTACCAATAGCCGTCCCTTCGCAAGGACGGCTTTGGCAGTGGCGATTGGGCACTCGAGGCGCATGGTGCCCATACCGCCGCGGCCGGGTCTTATGTCCCGGCCTTGGACCGCCGCGACGCCACATCCCCCTACCGCTGCGATTGCCGCCACCACCTCCTCCTTGGTGACGGAGTCATCGAGGTCCGTCACCTCCATGGCCGCCAACTTGACCGGCCGCGCCACCTTTGCCGAATCTGCTATGACCTCCTGCAGCTTTGCTGCGAAGAGGTCCGCGTGGGCACTACCCTCCGCCCCCGGGAACTCGAAAATTCGAGCCCCGGCTTGGGTACGTCGGCAAGAAACACTGCCGATTCCCAATTGGGCGGGATCGGCATTTGCACGCGCCCGCACCAATACGGACGCGTACGTCTCCCCTCGCCCCGCAGCCTCCGCGGTGAGCGTCACCACGACTGCTGCGGTTTTAGGGGGGACTAACTGCCCCTTTCCTTTCCCTCCTTTTCCCTTCTTCTTTCCCTTGCCGGTCGTCTGCGACTGGCTGGGAGCGGTGGGAATCGGCGTGGGAGGGCGTGGGACGGCCTTCGCCGACTTCTTGCCCTTACCCTTCCCCTTGCGGCCCACTACCGTCCACTCGTTGGCCGGTGTCGCCGCGGGGGGAAGGGCATCTTCCTTCTGGGATGAGGACGGCCCTGGCTCGCTCTGCCGTTTGTCCGCCGCAAGCGGCGGCCGGTGGCGTTTTTCCGGCAGGAGCCGGTCCTCAATACCTGCTAGGCAGGCCCTCGTGAAGGCCCTTTCCTCCATCACGACCTTGCGGATGATATCCTCAAGGTTGGAGGAAGGGCCCTCTGTAGCGGGGGTCGACGTCTCGGCTTGTTTTGGCAAGCCCGTGGTTTCAGCCAGCTTCTGGTGTAACTGGCTCACCTCCGACTGCAGGCGATCGACCTTCGCCTGCAGTTGTCGCGTCTCATCTGTCGCCTTACGCCGGACCAGCTCCGCGACGAAAGCGCGCAGGCTCGCGGCCCGGCACTTGAGGGCCTTCTGAAAGGTCCCCTTCAGATGAGAGGACTTTGTGGCGACCTCAACAATCTCCTCCTCGTCCTCCTTCGCCATCCTCTCAAGTTCCTCGAGGGAGTGGTCCGCGTACACCACGCGGGACGCGCCGTAGCCAGACTTGGCCCGAGCGGCGTGCACCCGTGTCTCATTCGCCGCAACCCGCTCCTCGAGCTCCTGCTGGAGCTGCTCCCGCCGAGCCAGATCCAACTTTCGTTGGGCGTCCGCGAGCCCAACGGCGTGGGTGTCTGCTACGGCCGTAGGCTTCTTAGCCTTCGGCTTCGCCCGTCCCGACGCCGAGGAGCCCCCGGAGCCACCGCTCTGGTAGACCCGCTTCCTGGCGCGAGAGTCGTCGGTGTCCGACATTCGAACAGTACAGTCGTCCGACGACTCATCCGCCTCTCCAAAGAAGCTAGCCGCAGACGGCGCGCGGCTAGCGTCTGACGCGACTGCGTCGGAGTGGCCCTGAAAAGGGCCGTTGGGGTGGCCCTGAGAAGGGCCTTTGGTTTGGCCCTGAGAAGGGCCTTTGGGTTGGCCCTGAGAAGGGCCTTTTTTTAGGAATCGCCCGGAGGCGTCCCGCGCATTCGATTTCCGCATATCAATAAAAAACAACAATTCGTAGCTCAACAAGGCAATAGGGTGAGCTTCGAGGACACAGTCAACTTTGGCCGTACCCAGCCTGCCACTCCGTTACGGTGGTCAGGACTGGGCCGTTTCCAGGGGACACGACGTGGACGTAAAGACTGTGTGGGGGGTCCCCCAACCTTGCCTATCCTGACCTAACCTAACCTAACTTTTTTTGTTCAACAGTAAATGATGCCCGACGCATGCTGGACCATCTCTGAAGGCGGTTGGCTTGTGTGTGACTTACACCCACTAAAAATACCAACGGAACTTTAAATAGCTAACCTAACCTAACTTTTTTTGTTCAGCTGTAAATGATGTCCGACACATACTGAACCATCTGGGTACGCGGTTGGCTTATGTGTGACTTACATCCACTAAAAATATCAACGAAACCTTAAATAGCTGACCTAACTTTTTTTTTGTTCAACTATAAATGATGCCCAATGCATACTGAACTATCTGGGAAGGCGAAGGCGGTTGGCTTATGTGTGACTTACACCCCCTAAAAATACCAACGGGACCTTTAAAAGCTAACCTAACCTAACTTTTTTTGTTTAACTGTAGATGATGCCCAACGCATACTGAACCATCTGGGAAGGTGGTCGGCTTATTTCGACTTACCTCCACCAAAAATACCAATGAAACCTTAAATAGCTAACCTAACCTAACTTTTTTTATTCAGAATTTCAGATGTAAATGATGTCTGACACATACTGAACCATCTCGGAAGGCGGTTGGCTTATGTGTGACCTACACCCACTAAAAATATCAACGGGACCTTAAATAGCTAACCTAACCTAACTTTTTTTATTCAGCTGTAAGTGATGTCCGACACAATGTTCAATGTATTGTTTAACTGTAAGTAGGATATTATTGGGCATTCTACCCCACCTGCCGTTCCTACGGCTCACTCCGTTCGCCTTCGTCACTGGTGGGGTAGAATGCCCAATAATATTTTTGATATCGATGGTTGTGGAATAGAATAGGATGTACAAAATACTGGTTCGGCGCCTATTCCACCCAATGGAACGGAAGGTGAAGTATGAACGGCTTGTTTCGTTCATTTTCGTCGCTTTCGGTTTTTAGACAACCATGGCGAGGTTGCTCGTACATTTGTTCGGGTTAGCGACAGTGAGTTTTGTGTGTATGAGTTATAAATGTTTATGTAATACATTAATTAACTCATTATTGATACAACCGTTTCACGCACTCGTCATGAAATTTGTAAAACAACCACACTCGTTACATCTAGAAAAACTTTCTGTTCATTCTCAGGAAACTGATTTTCGCCATGGAGAACTACTACCTAAATCTATACGATGCATCATTTGCGGGCCGTCAAATTGTGGAAAAACGAATTTATTAATTGGTCTTCTTATACACGAGAATGGTTTAAGATTCCAAAATGTTTATGTTTATTCGAAAACCTTGCAACAACCCAAGTATGTTTTTTTAGAAAAAGTCTTGCAACGTGTACCAGATATTTCATTTCAAAAATATCATGAAAATGAGCAAGTGCTGAGTGTTCAAACCGCAAAACCGAATTCTGTAATTGTATTTGATGATGTTGCTTGTGAAAATCAAAGTAGTATGCGTGATTATTTTGCTATGGGGAGACACAAGTTTATCGATTGTTTTTATCTAAATCAGTCTTATAGTAAAATCCCTAAGCAGTTAATAAGAGACAACGCAAACCTAATCGTACTTTTTAAACAAGATGAAAGAAATATGAGACATGTTTATGAAGAACACGTCAACACTGACATGACATGGATTGAGTTTCGTGAAATGTGTTCAAAAATATGGAGTGTACCTTTCAATTACGTTGTAATTAATAAAGATTGTTCCAAAAACAAAGGATGTTATAGAAGTAAATTTGACACGTTTGTAGTCTTTGACTAAGAACACAAATACATATATAAGGCTTTAATCTGTATGACATTATTATTCACTTTTCGACGCTAAATCAATTACGACGTTATTTTATCAATATGGAAAAATCATTGAAACGACAAATTGTTGATGCGGCAGAAGCTGTAAAGATAAAAGTACGAAAAATGAGAGATGATGAGATTAACAATAAACAAGCACTGGAATCTGTTTTCAAACCTGTAACGGAACCTCTCAACCTAATTGCTAATGCTAATAAGCAAACTCCTTTCATTCGCGCAAGTGATGATTTTTCAGAAGTTCCGTTTATTAACAAAACTTACCAGAAAGAAGGAACTGGTAGCGCAGGAAGTGATGATAATAATGACGATGAAAACAAATATGAATCCGATATCAACAGTGACTCATCTTATGAATCAGTAGCTGAAAAAAACCAAGATTATGATACGTCATCCTGGTCAATATCTTCAGAAGCATTGGTAGATATTCCATTTGGGGTTAGAGCAGACCGCGGGAAACTGATGTTAGGTTCTGCTTGCATAACGATCAACGATCAATACATTACCGTGGCTGGATGTAAATACCGAAATACACCAGGTTTAAAACAGTTGTTGCTTAAGAAAGATGTAGACATAAGCGTGGTTACAGATAGTGATATGCAAAATTATAAGTCGATGCTACTTCATACAAACGCACATCGTCGAGACTATGACCCAAATAAGCCAATAAAAAGTAATAAAGGACAAAAATATTTGCAAGTTATTAAACCACTTTTTAAACTGAAAAATGCAGTTCAGGGAAAAGGTTTACCGTTGCTAAAAAAGTGGAAAAAAAACGTAGATTTTGTGTACTGGGATAATCCTAATGAATTAGTGGAGAGGTTGAAATTGTTAATTGCGTCTAGAGATGCTGGCAACACAGGATTAGACAATGAAATTATATCTATCATTGAAGAATTGCGTGAAAGTAAAGTTATAAATTAATAAATATTTATAAATGTGTTTATTTTACTATCAACCTCTCGATACAATACACCTTAACATGAACGTAGACAAATTTGGGCACTACATTCACAAAAGAATGCGTTTATCAGAGTTATTTGAGTTTAATGAGAAAGCATTGTTAAAATCTGAAACCGGAGATTTTGATTTAAAAACATCAAGACTGAGAGGAATTATATCTCCAGTAGAAGCAGACGATGCTGTGAACAAGGAATATGTCGATCGATTGAATGCTGACACATTAAAAGAATTAAATAATCTGGTTGTGTCCAAGGATTATGTAGATCGATTGAATGCTAATATGCTTAAAGAGTGTAATAATATGATTGGAAAATTGCGTTCTCAAATCATTAAAGATGCAAAGGGTACAGTTGAAGCTACTTTAAAAGCGAGGATACTTGAGGTTTCAACTCATTTGCAAGATAAGTTTTATACTAAAGCAGAGGTAGATAAATTACTTCAAAAAACTCCGTAATGGTAAAACAGCAAATTGTAAATGAAATACACAAAGCGGCACGAAGAAATTTCCTTCGACGTTCTGTTATTCTGAAAGGAATCCATGACTTATGGCAAGCAGACTTGATGGACATGCAAAATCTGAAAAAGTATAACAAAGGTTACAATTTCATCTTAGTGGTGATTGACTGCTTCTCAAAGTATGCCTGGGTTGAAGCGTTAAAATCGAAAAATAAATTTGATGTTACTCGTGCATTCGAACATATACTGCTACGTAGTCGTAATCATCCCGTTAACTTACAAACTGATATGGGGACAGAATTTTATAACACCACTTTTCAAACGCTTATGAAAAAGCACAACATTAACCATTACTCGTCATTTTCTACTAAAAAAGCATCAATTGTGGAGAGACTGATTAGAACTATAAAAAATAAATTATATAAATATTTTAGTCTCAATGGAAACTACAAGTGGTTAGGTCTACCATTGGAAGATACATTGAAGAGATATAACAACACAAAACATCGCACTATTCAATTTAAACCGGCTGATGTGAATAAAGGTAATGAACAAGAAATCAAAGAAAATATTAAAAAAATAAACAAACTTGATATAGTTCAGTGGAAGCCTAAATTCAAAGTTGGTGATTGTGTTCGTATAAGTAAATACAAACATAATTTTGAGAAAGGTTACACTTCTAATTGGTCAACGGAATTATTTACTATAAAAAAGGTAAATAAAACCATACCAGTGACATATCACATAGAAGATCAACGAAAACAAAAGATATTAGGAGCTTTTTATGAACAAGAACTGCAAAGATCAAATTATCCTGACGTTTATTTGATAGAAAAGGTTTTGAAGAAGAAAGGAAATAAATTGTATGTCAAATGGTTAGGTCTAAACAGTGCAGAAAACAGTTGGATTGAAAAAGCTGCAGTAATGGACTAAGATATTCTAATATATAACCATTTTTCATTTGAAATCCTATCATTATAATTTGAGTAATGCAAGGTGGTGGACTAGTTAACAGTATAATTAATAATCTACCGTTCGAAGTTCATTTGCCCGGATACAATTATTGCGGACCAGGAACCAAACTTCGCAAACGCTTAGCGCGAGGTGATCGAGGTATTAATAAGCTAGATGAAGCTTGTATGCAACACGATATTGCATATACAAATCATACAGACTTACCAAATCGCCACAAAGCCGATTTACAATTACTTAACATGGCTAAACAAAGACTTAATTCAAAAGATGCAGGGAAAGGTGAAAAACTGAGCTCTTGGATAGTGAACAAAGTTATGAAAGCGAAAATAAAGTCTGGATCCGGCATTAAAACGTTTAAAAACTTAGTTTCTAAAATAAAATCGAAAATTAAGAAACTCAAATGCAGCGATAATAAGACTTTAATAAAAGCAGCTTACTTAACCGCAAAAAAATTATTTCCAAACAATCGTCATCGGATCCGATTACCCCGAGTAATACCCATACCAAAGACTGGAGGAGTTCTACCTTTAATTCCAATTTTCGCTGGTTTATCGGCTTTAGGAACTTTAGCTGGTGGTGCAGCTGGCATTGCAAAGACCGTTAATGATTACAAAGCAAACAAACAATATTTGCAAGAAACAGAACGACACAATAAAGCTATGGAGGCTTTAAAGTTGGGCAAGGGTTTATACATTAAGCCATATAAAAGCGGCAAAGGATTGTTTATAACATCTTCAAAAAACTGAAAAATATGCTACCCAATCGCCCTCTAACTAATGTAGACATTCGAAAGTTTTCAAGAGACATCCCATATTTTCGTGGGGTCTACATGAAGGATCGACTACCTCAGAAGCCGAAACGCATTGAATGTGGTATCGTTAACTTAGATGATTCTAAGAACAAAGGAACCCATTGGGTAGCTTATGCTAAAGTATACGATCACTGTGAATATTTTGATAGCTATGGAAATTTAAAACCTCCCACAGAATTGATGCAATATTTCAAAAAATGTAATGTGTTTTATAACTACACAAGATATCAAAAATTTAACGCAGTCAATTGTGGTCATTTATGTTTAAATTTTTTGAGAACTTTTTGGAATAAAAATGTATTATAAAATATATGTTTTTCTTTCATTTCCATCATTTACAAGATGTCGTTCACTTTGTCAGTAACTGGAGACTCGTCAGTGTTAACTACATACTATCCTAATACGTTGCAACTAGATGGAGAGTATGAATGTGCTTTATTGCACTTTTCAACATTTAATTCTATTCCAAACATTGATAAAAGTAATAATAAATTATATTATGGCTTTAATGAAGTTATTGAAATACCAGAGGGCACTTATGAATTACAAGATATCGGCGATTATTTAAAATCCGAAATTAAAAATGCAAAAATCCAACTACGGTGCAATAATAATACTTTAAAAACTACAATATTCTGTACAAAAGACATTAATTTTATCAAAGAAGACTCTTTTGGAAGACTATTAGGATTTAAAAAACAAATCTTGAAAGCAAATAAATTGCATGTGTCACAGTCTCCAGTCAACATTCTACCTACGACCGTAGTCAGGATTGAATGTGATATTGTAAGCGGTTCATATGTGAACGGTGAACCAAGTCATATTATTCACGAATTTGCACTTAATGTGCCACCTGGATACAGGATCATCGAAATCCCGAAGAACGCAATATACTTTCCAATCAATCAAAACAACATAAGCTGCATACATATCAGGTTGTTAGATATAAACAAACGATTAATCAATTTACGTGGTGAAGAAGTGCAGGTATATCTACATCTAAGAAGAAAAAAATGATTGATTACAATAAAAGTGTGTCTCAACAAGTAAAGAATATCAGTTCTGCTCAAGCTACCTATCAAATAAGACCTCTATCTAAGATAGGAAATAAGAAGAAAATAAAATTAACAAAAGACAATAAAGCATTTCTTAGAGCGATCGGATTGCTAAAATGAATATCTTAGACGTTTTATCAGCTCCGACCTTTGATAATACTATAGAAGGAATCGAATTTCATTCCTACAAACCCTATGTAACGAGTTTCAACAGAAACGATGAAATCCGCATACCCATCAATCAACAGGACTTATACATATTACCATCAGCTAGCACCCTATATTTGGAAGGAACTGTAATCGTAAGCAAAAAAGATTCGAAGGACAAAGCCACTAGTGTTAATTTCACGAACAATGCTCTACTCTACTTGTTCCAAGACATTAGGTATGAGCTAAATGGAGTGGAGATTGATAAAATAAAAAATGCTGGTATAACAACAACCATGAAATCACTAATTTCAATGAACGAAAGTGAATCAAAAACGTCTAATGCTTGGGGGTGGAATATTGATGGCATAAAAAATATTGATGGAGGAAGATTTTCAGCTTCTATACCACTTCGTAACCTCCTTGGTTTTGCTGAAGATTTTAAAAAAGTTGTAATAAATAGTAGACATGAACTGATATTGTTACGAAGTAATACTAATTTGAACGCTGTAAAACTTAATACTGGCGAAGTAGTAGATGATGTACAGATCAACAAAATCATATGGCGCGTACCGCATGTTAAAGTATCAGACAAAGAAAAAATTGGTTTGTTAAAAGTATTAGAAAAAGATCGTCCACTTCAAATGATATACAGAAATTGGGATCTGTACGAATATCCAGCTTTACCTAAAACTACAAAACATACCTGGTCTATCAAAACTTCATCTCAAATAGAAAAACCAAGATACATTATTATCGGACTACAGACAAATAGGAAAAGCAATGCAAGTTCGGACATGTCGCAATTCGATCACTGTCATGTTCGAAACGTTAGAGTATATCTCAATTCAACTTATTTTCCCTATGAAAACTTAAATGTGAGTTTTGCTAATAACAGAATCGCTTTATTATACGAGCAATACACCAGATTTCAACAGTCGTATTACGGACGTCGCCCGGAGCCCATATTAAGCGAAAAACAGTTTAAAGATTTAGCACCGCTGTTTGTCATTGATTGCTCTAGACAAGCGGATAATCTAAAGACAGGTCCGGTTGTAGATGTGAGAGTTGAAATTGAGAGTGATTCAGAGATACCAGATCAAACTTCAGCATACTGTCTCATTCTGAACGATTGCATTGTTGAATACAAACCATTAAGTAGCACTGTTAAGAAGATATCATGAAGATGGATACTATTATAGTGGAACTCCAAGGATTTAAAGATTCTGTAAATAATTTTATTGTCAAAGAATTGACCATCGCGAGTCAGGATCATACACAGACGTTCTTGGTAAAACCACCATATTCATTCCATTACCTAACACAAGAAGAAAAAAAACATGTGAGGTGGCTAGAAAGAAATCGAGGAATTTACTGGAGCGAGGGCTACATAGACTACAAAGAGTTTCAACGCGTCATTTTACCATACTTAGAAAATAAAAAAATTATCACGAAGGGTCTGGAAAAGATTAAGTGGATTAAAGAGTTATGTACAAACTGTGAAGTGATCGACATAGGTGAGAAGGGATGTCCTAATTTATCAGAACTAAAAAGAAAGTTTTGTAAAAATAAAAATGATTTTAATTGTGTGAATCATAAAATGCATTGTACATTAAATAATGCTGTCTGTATAAGGAAATGGTATTTTTATAATAATATGTCTGTATTTAATTTGTTTTAATTATTTTTGTGTTTAACATTTAATAAAAATGTCTATCTACTTAAATGTTTTATTTATTATAATCAGGGTAACCTACATAACAAACTTTAAATTAGCTGCAGCAAAATGATATTTCTTATGAATTTTATTATAAAAATGCAAATAACATATAACATGATTTTAAACGAATTGTTCTAATAAAAATACTGAAAGCAAATAACCTATAATTATATCATTACACTAGAGCTAATTTAGAGTTCGAGTATAAATAAATTAATAATAAGAAAAAAAACAATTAAAATTAGAAACAATTGATATATTTTTATGTACTTTTATTGCATTATTTACATTTATTACAAATTAATACAAAAGTTAGTTATAGTAAAACTTATATTTAATATTTATATATTCAAAACTTATACATACATTCCTATCAATAATATACCCATTAATAATTATGATATTACTTACATAATTTATTTTTGCTCATTCCTACAAATTAAATACAACAACTTATAAAGTAGGCACTTAAAAAAATGATACCAGTTAATAATAACATCCGTCCCCACAAAGATTTTTTGATATTTTATTAATTAACGCGTGCGTCTCGTCCATAACATGGTCCACCGATTCAGTTACTACATATTGAGCACTTAACATTACCACGTCATGATCGTCACTTGTAGGTTCTTGTTCGCTGATATCCAACACTTGTACCTGGATCAATCGTAATCCTTTTTTCTTCTCATTGTTTATGAGGAATGATTGACTTGTAGGTAGAGATGACTTCTTTTTTAGACACTCCTGCCTTGTTCGAGGCTTTTTGTTGACAGGTCTGTAGTCTTGTCTTGTCCTGGACTCCATGGTGACAGGTCTTTGTTGTTCTGAGAATTCTGGGATATGCCAGCTTAAACTCTGGGTCGGAAAACCTTGAGCGTATTGTGAGTAGTCGATAATATCTGGAGAATCACACATTTTCAATGATCTGAAACAACGGAATAATAATTAATTATAATTACATAAAACAACATGATGAAATAACATTCTAAGTAAATGGGTACTTGAACAATACTTACAATTCGTTCCGTTTTTATTCGACGTGATACGACCGCTCCAGGTAGCTGTCTAATAATAATGGATGTTCTACTCAATAATATTACTGTGAAACGTGACTAATATGCAATTAAACTCCATAAAGCCTCGCTGTGATACAATTTCATGTTTCAACATGTTTGAACTTGTGCCGAAGCACCTGTCTGGTGTCAAATTCTACACCGCGCATGACGCATGCATCTTCAAAGCGATCCAGTATTTTGTCACGATTTCGACGACCCATTTGGCACATAGGTCATCGTGTCACAGGTAAGTATTAGCATATAAATGCGCCAAATGCAGTGTCGCGGGTTCGATTCCCGCACGGAACAAAAAGTATTTGTTCCGGTCTGGATTTTGTTTTTATGTTTTATTTTTCGTTATTATTTGATTAAATATAAAAATAATACTCTGAAAATTTCTAATATGTATGTATTTAGAAATATATAATTATGTTTATCAGTTGTTTAGTACCCATAACACAAGCTCTGCTTAGCTTAGGACTAGATGGCGTTGTGTGATAGTTGAGAAATATTATTATTATATTAAATATGAGCCTGGATCAAAACATTTTTGATGCACCTTAGATGCTTTGAAAACAATTAGGAATAGAAATGAAACAGATTTATGAACATAAAATATTATTTATTTAAGTATAATTATATTTAGTAGATACATAAGTACCTATAAAAGTAAATTTATATAAGACCTATATAGGTAAGTAATTATCAGAGGTCGTATAGATAGAGTATAGTTACTCTTACACTGTTTAGTATTAACTAGTACTAGGGACACCAACAATACACACATTTTAGAATTGCATAAATAATAAAGCCAGGTTCAAAAGTAACTTCTGATACTAGGTATTTAAATTATATTACACAACAACACATTAAAAGAATTACAAACATTTTATAATAGTAAGTAACACAGTAGGTAGGTTGAAAGATTATCTAACTATCCATTCAGGACGTAATAAGTTTTATCATTTACAATCAATAAAATACAAATGAAAAGTGTAACTACTGTTATTATATTTAAATTGTGTTAATGCATTATATAAATATAGTTGTGTTACCCCAGGCTAAAGTAGAAACTTTATCAAACGATAGCAATCGTTTATCATCATTGCTCGAAAGTGCTATTTTATTTACGTCCTGGGTGAATATTTCATGTTTTATTGATCTAAACAATACATTTTTTTTGCGAATAACATTGCAATTGTACAAAACATTTTTATAATCTAACATATTTAATTTTTCGGTAATACATTTTTTTGTACCTTTTGCCTTTTGAATTGTTTTTTTTAACGTTTTAATACAATAAAGCTTTGAGCGCAGTCCTACGAATTCTTTGATAATGTTGCCGCCCATTTCATCCTTAAATAATCCTGGAACCTTCTTATTAATAATTGGTAAGTTATACTCATTGCTACAGTCATAATTGCTGGTATCTAAATATTTTAGAAAATGGAGCTTGAAGTCTTTATAAACATCATTACTCTGTACATCATATACTAGACTATCTGTGTCAGTATAACACAATTCAATTCGGTTACCATAAAAAGGTTTTATGATAGAGTAGTGAAAGTCGTACATGTGAGTCTTAGACAATTCTAATACTGCAAACCCTATGTAAATTGGTTTATTAAGTATAATACGCACAGGCTTCATTTGGATTGCCACTAGACCATCAGAAAACACAGAGGCGCTGTGAAAATATGGGCTGGCTATCAATTTTTCAGCACAAGTAGTCTTTTTTGTTTTATTGTTTGAGTCACACCACTTGTTAACTAACTTTACATCTATTCGATGTTCATTATTTTCCAAGGTCTTTCCGAAAATACTATTGTTTAATAATTTGAAAAAGTCTTGTTCAAACGTTGACTCTGCTTTTTGACGTAACTGGGTGTTAATATCAATATACTGCTTTAAAAAACAACTTTGCTTAAATATAATAGCGCGATGGATCCTTCTTAATACTAAACCGTGCTGTAAACATTTTTTTAAATGTACGTAATGAATAACATAGTGATATTTATCGTACAAATTTGGAATTAGCTTTTTATTCTTACCACCAGGTGGTAAGCATTTTTCTGGACAAAAGGGAAAGTCATTGTGTTGCATGTGCAAATTCTCCGGATAAATTAAATCAACTTCAAGAATGTAACCGTTTTCCGCAGTATCACTGATATTTGCTAAGTTCAATTGTAAAAAATCTATTTCTTGCCTATTCATAAATCTAAAATCGGAATAGGGTAGGGATTGACACATGCTATAGCCATATAAGTTGTTACAATCTAAATATATGATAAATGAATTTGGACGTGTTGGATCGTAAGTATCTAAATATTTATGATTGGCTTTGGCATGTCTTTTAGAACACATACAAACACCTCCTCGAATACCTTTTTGTATCATTCTAAAAATTTCTAAATCACTAATCAATTCTAATTTAACTCCTGTTTTTAAAAGCATTGCATCAAAAGATAGACTTGGTGCTGTAAGATAGAACGCGGGATCGAGATTGTAATGTAGTTTACAAGTTTTTCGAAAATTTTCAAATACATCTGTTAGCAATAAAACATCTGTTTTGAGATACAAATCTGTGTACATACCCATGTTTTGAATATTAAATACTGACCAAACAGACCGAGCGTGTTCATAGTCTTCGTCGGTCACTGTCTCATTCGTTATGGAGTTAAAAAAATATTTTTTAGATGGTAAACACATATCTTCATAACGTTCCCATTGAGACATATAGTCATATGGATACACTCCTTTACGAGTCAGTAGGTTAAATTGTTTTTTTTTAGGAAAATAAGATTTTAATTGTTTAAAGTCTTGTTTTTTCATGGTACTAACCAACTTTTCTAAGCTAGTTCCTAAAAACTTGAAAGAATCTACAAACCGGACCTGGATGCTTTCCCCGGTAGAAATCGGAATAAATTTAGTGAATGAAATATAGTTTTCTTTTGTTTTAGGTATCACTTTAATAGATCCAGGAGCTTCACCTAATTCTTTTATAAAAAGGTGGCAATCATATCCGGACAAATTATGAAAAAATACAGGCAAAAATGTTGGTAGTTTGTATTGTAAGTTACAATAACTATGAGCTGCGCCACGATATTTACCAGTCAAGTGACAATGATCGCGAACCCTATCGCCGAACAAGAACTGCTCACAAATATGACATGTTATCGCGTTTTCAAAGTCGTGGGCATTATCATTTGTGTAAATCATAGGTGCATTATTTTTTAAAATATCGTAAATTTTTTGTGCATCTGTATAGATAGACTTCACAAAATTTGATACACAATCCGAACCGCGATAAGAAACGTAACGATTGTGGCTTTCGTCTAGCGTACACGTAATATGATAAGCGAAAGCTACAGGCACATGTCGCTGTCGCGTTACAGTACTCGCCTTAGTAGGGTCAGGGTCACAAGATTCATACCGTTCTAGCATTGTTTCAAAATCTGCGTATATAACAAATGGTACAATTTGCTTTCTATTATAATTTTTAAACTGTATAAAAGAACCCTCTGGAGGTAGTTCAGTGGCGATACCTCCACAACTATGCGAACTAAGATCATCACATGAATTAAAAAACATTAAACAAATGTCACAAAAGTACAGTTTACTGTGGTGTTTTGTTATTTGATTTTTAACAAGTCGCGACAAGTCTTTTATGAGACAGTAATGTGATAAATCATCTCTTTCTAAGTAAAGTAAATGAATCACCTTCCCATTCAAGGCTTTTGGTTTGTAAAGCGGTCCTATGACAGTATTATTTTTTAAACCATAAATGTAAATGCAAATTTCGGGGTTATTCACTTCGAAACGCGCAATATCTGAGAAATTCACTGGAAATGATATATCCTTTATATTTAACACGTTGCGAAAATCAGGGTAAGAAGATACTCTTTCAGGATGACTCTTAGCTGGATATAAAGCAGCAACAACAGACCATAGAAAACAATACTCGTCATTATTGTGAATATTAACACATGCTTTTTTCGATTTTATTGCAGCCGGCAATTCGATAAAGCCTGAACCGCGCAAAGGCTGATATTTGTTAACATTTATTTCCAAATGAGAACTGCTCAAGAACGTCCATCCACTGTCTCGGTCCTGAAATTCTTCTATCTTTTTTGTTAAAGTGTTTTTTACTTGAGACAATAATGAATCAAATTCGTAATTATGATGTATAGTAAGGTTTTTTGTGGCAAATGATTTCATTTCTTGAGAATCATTTTTTAACATTAAAAACAAAGCAAAATATTCGAAATTAACTTTTAGAGAAGTATGTTCTTTTAGAGACATGTCAATTAACGTTTTAATTTTGCTCCAAATATTGTTAAGAAATGGATCCAGAGAACAATTCTCAGACGGATCGACAATTCTATAAGAAGCTATACGATTACGAAATGCAGAATGTATTATTTCAACACCTTCGCAAAAATGTGAAATAGTTTTGTTTTTATGATTAGTACTACGTAGGTGACCTGTCCAGTGACTGCGCTCAACAAATGTGTTACAAACAGTACAGAAAGGCATTTTAGATTAAAATAGTTTAAAGTTACTATTAGATGTTGCAATGTATTATTATTATTACGATTATAGAATATATATTGCAGGCACCAGCCCCAACAGCTTAAATATTTATTTTATGTTTATATTATCACTATAAAAGACGGGCTCAGAATCATCAAATAATTCATGAGACCGTCTCATAAAAACTTGGAGCCCATCCCACTGCGGCGTGTTGCGGTTTAACTGCACTTTTAGGTCCACTGAGGCTTTCTTCCACCTATCCTGTTTAGGGATGGAGGCAACTTCAGCCTTGTTGTAGACCTTTACCTCCACATAGAAGTCCCCGGTCAAGTTCGCCTTTCGCCACACTTTACCGTTGGCGACACGGCTGGAGAGGGTCGAACCGAAGTCACCAGCTGAGGTTGGCGCCGGAACGTAGTCCACCAAGCCAAAGAGGTCCGAGCCCGAACTGCGTCTTTTACTGTAAACAATTTAACATTTTATTTATTTTAATTTACACAACACATTACATTACATTTATTTTTAAATTGATGAATTGAGGGTGCTTACTTCTCTGTCGAACCCTATGCAGATAGAAATCATGACGTTTAAATGTTATAATAATTTCAATAACAATACCTCATGAATTAACTGTAAACACGATGCTTGCATCATATTTATATGATTATTGCATCATGCTTGAATATGATTATTGGAAATTGATTTTAGCGCTCTCTGCGTTACAGTTCTAAATCCACTAACCAATGTATATCTGTACATAACAACATACACAAAAAACACCAAACGGTAAAAGCAGTAACACAAACTTACCTTAATTTCGATGCTGATGGCGTGGTGGTGCTCTCGGAAGCTTTGCGCTTCGGCACCTTCTTCTTTGGTTGCACTTTCACAACCTCGGCAACAGCTGCAGACCGTGTCTGGAATTCTGAATCGGAGTCAGACCTGAAATGGAACAAATAAAGATTAATTTTGTAACTTATAAGTTATAACTGTGAGTTAATGAAGACTTCTGATACACCAGCCGGCAGGCAGAAACCAGGTCCGTAGCTGGGTATCGATTAAATAAATATATTAGATAATTCAGTAAAGTTAGTAGTACTCACATACATTTTATAAAGTTGAAGGTTGTTCACTGTATAACGAAGAACCGAACCGGTGTTTATCACTGGAAGATACTGGAGCGAATGTAATATTATGTTCAATATTGATTGATTTTATTCAAAAAAAATACCATTTCAGCAAATTTTATCCCATTACAAATCAAACCTTAAGTACATGTCCTCACAGTTGTATGACTATTTATTTTACTTACGTCTAATTAAATCGTAGTGATTGAAAATCTTTTCTATCAAATAGCAGTTTTATCGTGAGAAATGAAATATAAAACCAGCTTTTTACCTCACCGACAAAGGCGAAGACGATACATGACACTTATGTATTATAATAATTAAGTTGTATGTATGTATAGAATGCAAATATAGAATGTTTGATTAAAAAACCTTGATGTAAAACTCCGCATGACATCACACAAGTTAATTCAAAAAATAAAAAATAAAAATTTTTTTAAAGACCCAAGTTAAGATGAGCTGAAAGAAAAATATCTTGGAAACATTTTTTGTGCAGATTAATCCATGTAAATGAACTCGCGTCAAAAAGTAAGTTCACTATTATGCTGCAGTAAAACTTGACATTAGTATAATAATAAATCATCTCATGACTAAAACGAAATTTGTATATCCTGAAAACATTTTTTATGCAGAATAATCCATGTAAATGAACTCGCGTCAAAAAGTTAGTTCACTAATAAGCTGCAGTAAAACTTGACAAAAAAAATTTTTTATGCATATATTTATTTATTGTAACTACAAAATTATAAAGGTTATTATTATTACAATAAAGTAATTTCCATGATGAGTGTGCCGTACCGAAACTGAAGTACCTATTTTATGAACATAGGAAGTCCTGTATAAGACAAATTTAAACTATGTTCGCAACAAGCGTAGTGTTTATCTTGCATATTATGGTTCTCATGGAAATTACACACATACCTTACATACAGCAACATATGGTCAGCAAATTATTGCTACTTGCAATTTTGCAGTTTCACATACTGTAAAGGCTCATTTACACTCACTCGTAACAGTTATCTGATACGGTCGATTCCAACGTCGCACCTAGGAACATTTTGACTTCAAAACCAGACTAATACAAATTTTGTAAATGTCACTCAAAGGAGGATTTCAACTTAAACCAGTATTTCAACTTAAACCAGTATTTCCTGAGATTAGCGCGTTCAACCAAACAAACAAACTCTTCAGCTTATGATATTAGTATAGATTTCAATTATTCAGCAATTTTATGAACTTATTTAAATACATGATTTTCTTTATTCACTTACGTATTGTTATTAATTTCCAAGCAAATAAAACTGCTAATGAAGTTTGTTCGGTTTAAAAGCTAAATGCTCCTTAGTGCGTCGCCGCCAGGTATTTCATGAAAGAATACAATGTAGCCAAACTGATCGGACTTACACACACCGGACGGTAAATATTAGTGTAAATGCACCTTAACTCACACCTTAAAGCGCGACGTGCGGTTGGATAGCAATCAGTTCCAGACGTAACGTGTTCATTACCAAGTAAGTAGTGTCGTCTTGCTGAATTTAATTAAATTAAAATTTCGGATGTCCTCGACACATAATCTGAGTGTGCGTTGAACCACTGGGGTAAAAGCGCTATCTCTAACTTTGTGGAGTGACATAGTGACAATCTGTCCCAAATTTTAGTTTAATATATACGGTGGTCTAAAATTCAGATGTCCTTGGTGCCACTCTGGCCGCATAAACTGAGTATGCGTTGAACCTTTGCGGTAATGCGCTATCTCAAACTTTGTGGAGAGACATGAGACAATCTGTCCTGAAGTTTAGATCATCGGTTCAGACAGCCGACGCATTTACTTGTTTAATAAACGTGTAAATTTTCATCTATATGAAACGAAATTAAATTAAAATTTCGGATGTCCTCGACACATAATCTGAGTGTGCGTTGAACCTCTGCGGTAAAGCGCTATCTCTAACTTTGTGGAGAGACATAGTGACAATCTGTCCCAAGTTTTAGTTTAATGTATACGGTAGCCTAAAATTCAGATGTCCTTGCGCCACTCTGGCCGCATAAACTGAGTATGCGTTGAACCTTTGCGGTAATGCGCTATCTCAAACTTTGTGGAGAGACATGAGACAATCTGTCCTGAAGTTTAGCTTACCACGTTTCATGTAGATTAAAATTAAGAATAAATTCAGTAGTGGTGAAATGTGTAGTGAAACTATGAAAGAATGACAGTAAAGTAGTGTAGTGAAACGGAGTTATGATCACAAAAGGTTCTTCTCAGGACCGAAAATTCGTGTTTCCTAAAACGAAACGACAAAACGTACCCTCCTATTTTCTGCTGAAATTGATGGAGGTGAACGAAGGAACAACAGGTAACACTAGTTTTAAAATACGAATTTGGACTAGGAACGATTGGGCATTGAATTTTAGAACTGAAAGGTGGAATAGGCGCCGAACCAGTAATTTTACACATTCTATTCTATTCCACAACCATCGATATCAAAAATATTATTGGGCATTCTACCCCACCAGTGACGAAGGCGAACGGAGTGAGCCGTAGGAACGGCAGGTGGGGTAGAATGCCCAATAATATCCTACTACTGTAGATGATGCCCAACGCATACTGAACCATCTGGGAAGGCGGTTGGCTTATTTCGACTTACCTCCACCAAAAATACCAATGAAACCTTAAATAGCTAACCTAACCTAACTTTTTTGTTCAGCTGTAAATGATGTCTGACACATACTGAACCATCTCGGAAGGCGGTTGGCTTATGTGTGACTTACACCCACTAAAAATATCAACGGGACCTTAAATAGCTAACCTAACCTAACTTTTTTTATTCAGCTGTAAGTGATGTCCGACACAATGACATACTGCACCATCTGGGAAGGCGGTTGGCTTATGTGTGACTTTAACCCACTAACAATATCAACAGGACCTTAACATAAATTATGTGTTGGGCATCATTGAAAATAAGCCAACCGCCTTCCCAGATGGTTCAGTATGCGTTGGGCATCATTTACAGCTACACAAGAAAAGTTAGGTTAGGTTAGCTATTTAAGGTTTCGTTGGATATTTTTGGTGCAGATAAGTCGAAATAAGCCAACCGCCTTCCCAGATGGTTCAGTATGTGTCAGACATCATGTACAGCTGAATAAAAAAAGTTAGGTTCGGTTAGCTATTTAAGGTCTCGTTGGTATTTTTGGTAGATGTAAGTCACACATAAGCCAACCGCCTTCCCAGATGGTTCAGTATGTGTCAGACATCATGTACAGCTGAAAAAAAAAGTTAGGTTAGGTTAGCTATTTAAGGTCTCGTTGGTATTTTTGGTAGATGTAAGTCACACATAAGCCAACCGCCTTCCCAGATGGTTCAGTATGTGTCAGACATCATGTACAGCTGAATAAAAAAAGTTAGGTTCGGTTAGCTATTTAAGGTCTCGTTGGTATTTTTGGTAGATGTAAGTCACACATAAGCCAACCGGCTTGCCAGATGGTTCAGTATGCATCGGACATCATTTACAGCTGAAAAAAAAAGTTAGGTTAGGTTAGCTATTTAAGGTCTCGTTGGTATTTTTGGTAGATGTAAGTCACACATAAGCCAACCGGCTTGCCAGATGGTTCAGTATGCATCGGACATCATTTACAGCTGAAAAAAAAAGTTAGGTTAGGTTAGCTATTTAAGGTCTCGTTGGTATTTTTGGTAGATGTAAGTCACACATAAGCCAACCGGCTTGCCAGATGGTTCAGTATGCATCGGACATCATTTACAGCTGAAAAAAAAAGTTAGGTTAGGTTAGCTATTTAAGGTCTCGTTGGTATTTTTGGTAGATGTAAGTCACACATAAGCCAACCGGCTTGCCAGATGGTTCAGTATGCATCGGACATCATTTACAGCTGAAAAAAAAAGTTAGGTTAGGTTAGCTATTTAAGGTCTCGTTGGTATTTTTGGTAGATGTAAGTCACACATAAGCCAACCGGCTTGCCAGATGGTTCAGTATGCATCGGACATCATTTACAGCTGAAAAATTGTATTTTTGGTAGATGTAAGTCACACATAAGCCAACCGGCTTGCCAGATGGTTCAGTATGCATCGGACATCATTTACAGCTGAAAAAAAAAGTTAGGTTTGGGTAGCTATTTAAGGTCTCGTTGGTATTTTTGGTAGATGTAAGTCACACATAAGCCAACCGCCTTCCCAGATGGTTCAGTATGCGTCGGGCATAATTTATAGCTGAACATAAAAAGTTAGGTTTGGTTAGGTTAGGTAGTCACATAAACGCCTATAAAAAAAGAACCCCAGGACAGATTTTGATAATCTTTTGCCAGAATGATATTACAACTATGTTCTTTCATTTCCCATAGGTGGCATCAGTGGAGGATCTTGGACCACTTTTGCCCATTGTCATTTCAAACTTTAACTTTCCACTGTTGTGATGAGATTGAGATAGGTTGATGAGCTGGCATCTGTACCTAAATTATGTTCCCGATATATCAGAGAGGCCTGAATCATTTGAAAAAATATTTTTAGATTTGAGTTGGTGGCACAAAAATCACTGAAATAAAACACGGAGTCAGCAACTTCCAAAATAAAAAGTTATTTTATAGCAGTTTTTGTGTTGTGAGAAATAGGTTCTTTTTTTTTTTAAAAAAAAAGATTTTTCTGTTTTTATTTTTTTGTTAGTTGCAACTGAAATAAACACTCTGTGAAAACTTCAACTGTCCACCTATTGACGCAGGATTGCAAATCCTATGCAGAACCGAATAATTAACACGATTTCTTTTTGCTTTTCTCCGTTCAAGCACTTTTCTACAGACCCCTTATCACGAGTTTTCAGTATTTTACTTTACAGCGTCTTTCCAGTATATACAGCGTTTCTTGTATGGAAAAATGGAACAGCGCCTCTGGTGTACGAAGAAGGAACTATTTTTTTCCTTGAAATTAATGTCAAAGTTCCAGTTTACTTAACGTCATATTATCTGAAAATTCATGATAAGGCCTGAACTTCAATATGATGACACAGTACTGAAAAAAGGTCACTACATTACATTCTTTCTTTCTACATTACACCAGGATCAAAGGAAAATTCCAGTAGTACTGTTGGTTCCACTACTGGGAACAGCTGATTAATCCAATCGGATTATTCATTTGTGTTTTAAAGACATAAAAGAAAATCTTTCCAGGAATTTCGGTTTTCAAAATGAATGATTTTTAAGGTTAATTTACAGTTACGGTTGTTTACGTTTACGGTACAGGTTTTTTTTCGACGAAACTGAATTAAAATGACATGATTGAAATTAAGTTAAATTGTTTTAAATAATTATTATGAAACTTTAAAGGTTTGCCCTTTGTTTTAATGTTAACGAGAATGCAAAGTATTTTCAGTTCGTATCGGTTGAATTTTTTATAAAAAATACTTATAATATTCTAAATGTTGACCCTTAAAGTTTTTAATTAAGTCTTCATAGAGCTCAGAATCTACAAACTTCTGTTTATCAATTTAATCTTATTCAATACAAAACATACCTGTAAAATACAAACAACTATCTGTTACAAGTGAAACTTACAAAAAAGAAATATTAGCTAACAAAGTCAGCTTTTTTCCTGAAAAATTTCATAATGTTCAAGTTTTCCAATATTGAGAGCGATTCAGTAACCGATTCTGAAAAAACTATTTCAGGTTTCATATAATACTAAAAATAATGTTCTATTATTTCATGTATAATACAAATCTCATAAATCGTAAGTAGGATAATATTTTTATCTATCTTACACGTGCCGTTACAAAAAAGATAAATATTGAACAATGGGGATAACGTAATAAAAGGAGCGCGTGTAAGTGTGTTCACCTAGAACCTCTTATAATTAAAATAGCCTCTTATAATAATATAAATTAACTCTGTGGTAGCCCCAAAAATGGGTGATCGTCAATTAAATACGAAGAGTATTTTTAATGCTAATTCGACTCGAAAAGTTTGTATAAATGGGACTAGAATATTGTTACTCTTATTGATAGTTATTCTTTTCTGATAGCCATACACAAACACAATTAAAGGTCTTTTGTTTGCGTGGTAAAAACATCAAATGAGGCCACCCCGGGCGGGGCGGGAGGGACTGTCAGACTTGTACTGACTAAAATCCACGGTGTCCTTCAATAGCCCTTTATGTTCCGGGGTCACGGTGAAAAATTAAAGGCCTTTGCACAAGATTTCAGTATTTTAGAGCGCTTGAAGTTTTTACGGCATTATATGTTTTGTGGTACAAGCCAGGAACTAGTTTTTTTTTTCAAATATACGCCAAAGTTCTAGTTTAGTTTACGTCACAAAAACGGGAGAAGTCATGGGCTACAGGTGATTAACTAATAATAATATTATCATTAATTTTGTGTAAAACATCGTAAAAAGTAATATTCGTTTACAGTTATTATAATTTTCCCCTTTTAGGGCCAAACAAATCAATAAACTCCACAGCTAAATCCACAACAAATGCCATCAAATCTGCCAGTTCAATTTCAAAATGCCAAGCAATATCGGCCACAACATTTTACAAATACAAATATTTGTAAAATACCGTTATACCGACCATCGCAAATACCGCAAACGGTTCGGCCTGGTTACCCTACAGAAGGACATTCGTTCACTGTGACGTAACGATGGACATTGCCCATTCAGAGCATAATTTAATGCTGCAAACGTTTTGAGTTATTGAATGAATGATGCTAAGATATGAGTGGTAGTTGTACTTCAAATGAATGAACTAGAATTTAGTAGAGGGATTGTAATTGTTGGTTCAGTTCATCTTATATTTTGAAGCGTTAGTAGGAGAACTGTATAACTCTTTTTTTTAGGATGTTAAAGTCATCAAATGAGCCCTCCCGAACCCTGGGCAGGGCAGGAGGGACCGTCTGACTGACTGACTTGTACTAACTAAAATCCGCGGTGTCCTTCAATAGCTCTTTACATTCCGAAATCACGGTAGCTTATTAGCCCCATTGAAGTAAACCATGTGCAGGAAATGATCAGAATTTAGTAGAAGGATGGTAGTTGTTGCTCCAAATGATCGTATGTTTTGAAGCATTACTATGTGAACCGTTTACCTCATTTTTATTGTAGTAAAATCATCAAAGAGTCCTTCCACACAAAGCAGAGCGGGAGAGACTGTCAGACTCGTACGGACTAAAATCCAAGGTGCCAGTAGCCATTTACGTTCCACGCCTACGTCAATTCGTAAGTCCCGCTACAAGATAAATCTCTATAGCAAAATAAAGTATGATACCTTTCAACATAAAATACAACGTTCCAAAATTGAATCCATATATTATTTCATGATAACACAGCAACAAGGAAAACAGAGCTATAATCAATCCCATCAACTTCTACGAGGAATAAATAAACATTGAGCTGCAATAAATAACGCACGCACAACATTTCCTTACACGCGATAGAGTTTATCATATAAAATAATATATTATGAGGAAAACAAGATACAGGTTGTAAGGATCAATGGAGTATTATAGTGATTTGTATTATATACTAACGGCCCGTCCCGGCTTCGCATGGGAGGACATATACACACAAAAAAAAATGTCGTACTCTATAACCTTGTTCTGATGGTTACAAACACAACAAAAAAGAATTAGCCGAATCGGTCCAGCCGTTTTCGAGTTATGAGCTTAGCAACACATTTAGCGATCCATTTTTATATTACAGAAGATAGATAAATATTATGTCCTTGCGGAAATAAAGGACGTAACAGAGACATCACGAGTTTTCATGTTTTTTGATGACGTGAAGTAAACGAAAACTTTGACGTTATTTTGATGGATTAAAAATAGTTCTTAGTTCATACGAAGTTAAAGTTAGTAAGTTTTTGCAATTTTAAGTTAATTAAGAGACTTCTGTCACTGCGTAATTTATATGTAATTGGCATAGTTTGTAGCTAACTTTATGCTGTGTTCTAAATTTTGTTCTAATGTAATATGTAATTATAGAATTACGTAAGTTATATTATGTTAAGATAAATTAGGCTATTTGTTTCAGTTTTCTAAGAATCAATTTGATGTTAAATACTGATAGGAGATCCACGTAGTTACATTATCAGAACATACGCATGTGATACAGGTTAAATGTATCTAGCACAGGCATCGAATTTTTTAGGACAATCATTATTTTCTAAGCTTTATTTGTATTTTGACTAATGTTTATAGTAATGAAATATTTACGTTGTAATACTTTAAGTACACTTTGTAGAGTTTTTTGATAGATTAATGCTCTTAACCTGCAATGTTACGCAGCCATGTTGCACTCTAGTGTTAAGCAACCTTAACCTCAATTAATTAAAGTATGTACTTTTTTATTTTATTTTAGATATACAAATCATCATATGAGTTCCCCAGAGCGGGACGGGAGGTACTTTCAGACTCATACTGAGAAAAATCCAAGGTGTCCTTCAATACCCCTTTAAGTTCCAGTTACCCGGTAAGACAGTACCGAGACTCCGAACATTTCTAGTTCTAAATTATTCTGAGAATTGTCACGCTCGGGCTGTTTCATAAATTATGGTATAAAGAAAGAATTGTTATGTGAAAACGCGCTTAAAAAAGCGCGTTTTACAAAACTCGACATTATTTTGTCAGAAAAACCCCAGTCACTCGTGGTAAATGTAGCTGACCAAATGTCGGATTGTCAGCTTGGACCTGGTCATACAAGTAAGCCGATTGCGAATATTTCTCACCTGGCCTTTCTGAAGCACTTCAACAATAAGGTGAATGTAGGTCTTCCCGGCGTTTTTACTCTCCTTTCCTGTAAAGAAAAAATTAGAATTTACCTGAATAGTGTTGATATAGCCTAATTGGTGAAACGGGAATTCACTTAATGCTGGTATTACAAACACTAATCTTAAACCCATTAACGTAATCCGATAGTCCAAGTAATAATTACAAAATTGTTTACCGCTCGTAGCGTCCGCGTAGCTTCTCGTAGCAATTCGTAGCACCAAGCTACGCCGTAGCGTGGTGCTACGATCGAGTTCGTTTAAAACTTAGTGTGCTTTGCTAACTATTTATTAAGTTAGGTTATTTATTGTACAAGTTCATACATTCAATTTCTAAAATTAGTTTCGAATATAGCTAAATGAACTTTGTGCAAAGTTACATAACAAAGTGAAGTTAAATTTATGATGAACTAGCTGTTGTCAGCGGCTTCGCCAGCGTGTATCTTAGAAATTATACTATGTGAACTTGATACCAGGTTAAAAGGTGTGTTATTCCAATCATTAATTTTTAAGTTTTTGTGTTTTGACGGCAAAAATTTAATTTCTTTCTTTTATATTAAGTTTGTTAAACATTTTCAGTTCTCAATCACCTTCTTTCTCTTTGACAACAAAACAATGTTCGTTGTCAACAAATTATTAATGTGACATCTGCTATTATTCTTTTTGTTTTTCTTTTCTGTTGGAATAATGATTTTGAACACGCATGTACAAATGAATCATAATAGAGAAAATTACTATGATAATGACTGACGTGTTTTTGTTTAATTGCTTACAATTTTGTTATTATTTCCAATTTTATTATGAAAATATAATTCATACAAATACACGTAGCCACTGTACTCGATGAAGTACAGTGGCAATTAAATGAAATATTTTATTTCTTTCAAATTTAAGAATATTTTTGAATTATGTTTTTTACTAAATGTATTAAATAATTATAGAAAATGTTGCCCCACTCCCGGGTTTTCTTCTTGTATCATGAGTGTGTTTACATAGAAACTCACACACGAACACCAAGACCTGGAATAACCACTGACAGATCAAACAAGTATTTGTTCCGAGCGGTTTCAGCAGTCGATTTTATTTCATAAAATAACTAGGTACTTTACAAAAAACTATTAGCGACGAATTTATCGATCGTTGCATGAAATAATTATGTATATTTTTGTAAAATATCCATAAATTAGATTAGCTGTACTTGAATGAGTACAGCAGTGCTTAACAGGTTAACGTTGATCGAAATCTTTAAAATATTAGAGGAAAAATCTTTTAATAAAAAAACGTATTTTTGCCATTGCCAATATTAAATATAAACATAATTTCTCTGCTAAACGCCCAGCTAATATAAAATTAATCACACAAGATTGCGATAAAGCATAAAAATGACTTTAAGTGGTCCAGTAATGGCTTAACAAATTGTTATTATTATCAGGAATAATAATTTCCAGCTAAACAGCGCTGAATTATGAAGTAATGAGTGTTGTTCATGATTTTATAGCGCACTACATTTTATGCTGTAATCGCTTACAAGACTTCTTGAGGATCTTAATGGACTTCAGTTTCTATTATGACCTGAAATGGCAGATTTGAAGAAAATTGTTTTAACAATAAAATTATGCCTGAATCTTAGATTACATGTCGAGTACGGTTAGCACGACTTTTCACTCTTTTACTTTACAGACTCTTTCCAGTATTTACAGCGTTTCTTGTATGAAAAAATGGAAGAGCGCCTCTGGTGTGTGAAGAAGGAACTATTTTTTTCCTTGAAAATTGTCAATTTGAAATTGTCAAAGTTCCAGTTTACGTCTCAAATACAGAAAACTCGTGCTAAGGGTGCTGATGATTCCGTTTTCATAACAAAACGTAATGGTTTCAGTGAAGTCACTTTTAAAAAAATGAGCGAGTGCGACGCATCATTTAAATATTTTCCTTTGAGAGTTCATTTGTTTTACGTAAGAATCAAATGAGAGGCATTGTTTCTCCGTATTTGGGCTTCAATTCCCAGTGGCCTACTAAAAATTTAGACTTTCTTTAATCTAAGGCCTGATGTTTGACTAATATGTCTTTGGTAGGGTCCGCGCTACGACTGAAATCCTGCGGAAAATTGGTGGTACTTACTTTTTTAATAAAATTTGATGTAATGACAGAGACACTAGTGTAGCGTAGGGTACATAATCATCTACAAAAAGTACACTAGCGCCATCTATGAAGTGATGGAGAAACTAAGATATAAAAATGCGCATGCATCGCGCAATCAGCGAACTTAGAAGACATAGAAAATTCCGACCAGACTCAACAACACGTCTGGTTGGAAGGTACCTTCTTTTTCACCGGGTATGGAGGAACTTTCCACTCTTTACCTCCTTACCCCCAAACTAGCACCACATCAAAAGGATATCAGACGTAACGCGTCTTCTTCTTTGTCAGTTCACTCTTGACAGAGTGGTCATGGTCAGCATGTTGCAGCGAGACATCGTGCTGCCATAATGAATTAAAACTAAACAACTAACTAAACATATCATCTGCCCAGCCTGTTTCCCAATTATGTTGCGGTCAGCTTCTAATCTAAGCAGATGTAGCTGAATAACAGTATTTTATATGAAGCGAAGGCCCATCTGACCTCCGCAACCCAATTAGTAAACACAAACTCACACATTTGAATGGTAATTAATGGCAAATGTTCCAGCGTGTATGCATGTGGTTTTAAGTAAATGGTATGCCAGCAGATGGTATGCCGAGAAATTATTTAGAAGTAACCATTGGAACATAAAGGGCTATTGAAGGATCACCGTGGATTTTAGTCAGTACAAGTCTGACAGTCCTGCCCACCCCGCTATGGGTGGGACGACTCATTTAATGATTTTACCACGGTCAAAAATTACATTGGATGCTCTTGTGACGAAAAATTTTGTAAGGAAACCGTCATGACCTAGAATATACAATTCTGAGACAATAAACGTACTGATATGTATATTCATAGATCCAGAAGCTATATGACGATAGCGGGCTCAATGAAACAATTTTTCCCATCTAGCCCTATGAGGGGGCAGGGCCAGCGAGCCGGATGAAACCAACCCTTTCACACAAGTTTTGGCTGGTGTGGATGATTATATTTCAAAAGCAAATAATAATCCTAAAATGTTCCCAATGCTGTAAGACGAGTATCCTTGCTGTGAGAGTGACTGCAATCCACCTCGTGAGACGACCTTCGAAATTTTGGTTCAAGGACATACCAGTTTATTTGCAAAAATTTAAACAAAGTAATGCACCTCGCTGGTTTCAAACCCACGGCCTATATATAACTCGAATGGCCTACTAACCGTAGTGGTCATCTTAGCAGTTGAAAAATAAAATTAACAACCAAATTTATTACTCGTTTCTCAGTCAACAAAAGTTTCAAGTCAACTTGAATTGTCCGGTTCGAAATACGTATTAGTTTCAACCAATAAATGTTGTTAATCCGTAACCCTTTTACAAACTCTATGGGCCATTAAAAAGGCGTTCTTTTTCTAACCTAACCCTTAAATTAAACGGTAGTTTTGTCGCTTAGAAAATTCAAACCGACACTAATCGAAACAAACAAACGACAGATTCACTAACTAGAGAACTGGCTACGTAACAACGGTATCTGCTTTTACAAAGACGTGGTTTTGATCTCGCATGGAAGGAAGATCTGCATGTTCTACTTTTGTTTGGTCTCAATGTATGTGCATCCGATTTGTATGTGTAATGCGATGCGGTCGGTGCTATGATTCGGTACTTGAAATGCGACTGATTAAACCCGTGATTATGGATGTGACTTCGTAATGTGGGATAAATGTGAGATTGTTTGTGGTGTTAGGGTTTCATTTGAATGCGAGGTTTTTGAGGATTGTTGATAGTTTAGTTTGCAATAGACAAGGCTTAATATAGGCAAGGTTACTGGGAAAAAGTAGTTACATATTTTATTTATTGGAAAGAGTACTGACACAGGAAGGATAACTTTAAGATTTTCAATTTATAATTACAGTAGATAAGCGGCAGAGAAAAGGTATACCTTTATACTTATATTGAAATACTCCCGGGCCTAGAGATTATGAGACTCCCGGGAAGTCCAAGAGGTACCTTAATTAACTCTGACATCAGAAGGTAACCTCACCGTCCAACAAAAAAGTAAATATCATTGATAAGTGACAAATTAGCAAAAAAAAAGAATATTATTAAAACTTAGAAAACTTCTTTAAAGTTGTCAAAGACATTTCATGCAAAAACTACGAGTATCCTTGAGATTTCTTAAGAAAAACTTCCGTATAATATTATACAAGTTCAAACGATAAGGAAGCTATTTTAGTATACTTAATGTTTCTGTCAGTGTTTTTAAAGTTCTCGCCTCACTGTGACAGTTTTAAATTGCATTTTTATGCGACATTTTAAATGGGAACACACTTCGCTGTAGGCCGTAGAGCTTGCTCGACAAATTGAAATAATGTTTACGTAAGACAGCTTGTAGTAATCGTAGTAGATTTTTTCTGATGCAAGATATAAGTAAGTACGATGCTCAATCGAGTTTCTCAACCTTTTTCTTATTTTTAGCGCGGTAAAATTAACTTAAAATGAATCGTGTGTCTGAAGCCTAAAGCCTTCGTCTGGCGGTTCAAAGCATCATTATAAGGCAAACTATATTACGGGTTTATCTATCTTACTGCAACGTATACACATAATAATATTCCGAGGCAAACCCTGAGTATTGTTTCTTTTTTTTAGCGTTGTAAAATCACAAATGAGTCGTCCCCGGTCCATCCGGGCAGAGCGGGAGTGACTGACAGACTCGTACTGACTAATATCTACGGTGTCCTAACATAGCTTTTACGCCCCGAGGTCACGGTAATGAGATATTAGTCTCACGGCCAGAGCTTCTCAACTGGTGGGTAATTAAAACGAATAAGGACAAGACTAAGTCATTGTGCAATAGCCATGTTGTACCTACCTTACTGTCAAATTGGGGACACGATTCTTGAAATCGTTGATTCGTATGCCTATCTAGAACCAAACGTTGCACTAGTTATGTCCAACTTCAAGAGAGAGGTCAACCGCTGAATTCGTCGGCTGGGCAGCGTTCGAGAAATTGCATAACGTTTTCTCATCTAGAATGGGACTTTTTAAGTCCGTCACTGAAAACACGGGATCAGATACAGGTGTACGAACGTAATTAACGTCAAAAAAACTTGCGGTCGTATAAAACCGCCACATAATTTTGACGCGGCGCTAGTATCTATGTCACTAAATCAATATTATGCATTAAAAAAATGTGGTACCACTTTCAAGGTTGTTCAGGAGCTGTCTTTCAAATCGTAACATCATTAATTCTTAGTTCGAGATCGTTGTCAAAAAGTCTGTCACTAAGCTTGAACCCAACCAACCAATCCTATCTCTTCAAAGTTATAGTAAACCTGTTTATACTTCTGGGTAAGCTCGCTCCATCGTCGACCTTGTCTTAGTCACTCCTGACCTAGACTAAGGTCAAGAGCAAACCCATTGTACGAAAAAAAACCACGGGTTTCGTGCTTAGAGATTAGACGGGTTTATAGTTTCGGTCAATTTTGTCGATTCCAATGGATGAGATGAGTATCAAATAATATCTATACAGTATGAATTTGAATAAATGCGACAAAATGAAATGGGAGCTTCAG
This sequence comes from Agrotis ipsilon, assembly GCA_028554685.1. Taxonomy (NCBI): domain Eukaryota; kingdom Metazoa; phylum Arthropoda; class Insecta; order Lepidoptera; family Noctuidae; genus Agrotis; species Agrotis ipsilon. The sequence goes on from CM052956.1 coordinate 1,424,378, forward strand.
TTACAGTTGGATAGGAATAATCAGCTGTTTTATCAACAATCTAAATCGTTAAAAAATACGCGATTATCGTTTTCAAAAGGTCCATTGATGTTATTATCTTTATTTAAGTACGAATTATCGGTATTCCAAAAATTAATAAGAAAAATTTAACTATCAAAAAATCTCGTCCCACTCATCGCAGTGTTCAATAATCGTCGTGGAGTACTCGTATTATTAAACGTTGTCGTTCATAACGTAACTGTGATAAATCATTTTTTTAAATGTTACATTTGATATTTTATACGTTTTCTTGATAACACATATTATTGTATATTTAAATTTGTCGCATCTATTCAATTTCACCCTGTATAAAAAGTTATTGATTCTGATGCGTGGGTAGCATAAAAAGCGCTTCAAGAAACTTTCAACACTTATTACACAGTGTGTTATTACGCAAATTAACTTGAATAATAAGTTTATTTTGCGGTATTACTTAATTAAACCGTTGAGTTAATTATTTCTTAACATTCGACTTTTCAATTGTTTGTTATTGCGAGAAACTTCAGAAATTATAGTTCTCGAAATAATTGCTTTTGAAATACGCTTAGTCTAACTTGTTTGAAATTGATTTTGTTGTGAATTGGATTGGGCAAATATAAAGGCAGTAAATCTTAGGGTCAGGGGCCTAATTATAATTAATAAAGTAGAAGATTGAGCCAATCTTAAATGGTGTTTTGATTTGTTGTTAAAGGTTTAATTTATAAGTAAGTAGCTATTCACAGAATCTTCACCCACATATTACGCAAAAAAACTGAAGTCATGAATTTTCCGCGTTTAATCGTCAAGAATTATGGCTTATTATAAAGTTAATATATGACCATTGTTTATGAAACAAAGTTTGATTTCGTTGCAACATGATACGGGACTCAATACTTATAATATCATTGATATGACTCCAAACATCCCCGATTTTCCTTCAGAATTTAAAAAAATCAGTTCAATTGTTTTTTTCTATAAAATTAAAAAAAAAAACATAGCCACTTTTGTACAAACTGATGTGTGTACGGAAAAAGATTTCATCAAACTCCATGCTTGTCAGGTGAGAGCTTGATGTAATCTTATTTCCAAGAAAACGCTAACATGATAATGCTTTGTGTACTATGCCTATCCCTACCAGCAGCAGTGTGGGAATTCAGTTTCCAAGAATTCCTATGTATGCTCAAAGTTGAACATAACACCGTAAGGTAAAGCTATCTCACAGCTGCCCAGACTTAGCCTGTCAGAGGCTTCCCACAAGTTTACAGGAAATCCAACAACAACCGTGTATATTGCTATAAGATGAAGTAATTCTAGGAACTGTATGTCACTCAGTTTCTGTTTAAATAATTTTCGTCCTAGAGATTGGTTAAGGTAAGTATTTTTCTTGCATTTTTCTGGCATCCAAATTTACTGCTAGGAGCCTTACTGTACTGTCGCACTGCTGGGCATAGGCCTACTTCCACTCCTTCGAACGCGTTATTTCCTTTCGATTCTCAAGAAAGCCCAGTCCAGTACAGGCCCACAGCTCGTTCGGCTTTTTTTTTATCGTGTTAAAATCATCAAATGAGGCCTCCCACCCCGGGCAGGGCGGGAAGGACTGTCAGACTTATACTGACTAAAATCCACGGTGTCCTTCAATAGCCCTTTATGTTCCGGGGTCACGGTGATGGTATGAGTCCCGCGACCCCGGCAAGCTTTAGCCCTCCGAGAGGGGGCCCCGTCATTTTGCTGACAGCTCTCTGACGCGCGTGGAACACGACGCGCCGTCGACACGGGACAGCTCGTTCGGCATGCGACAAACTTGTCCTGCCCCGTACCAATTAAGTTGTGCAGATATCACACTGATATTAAATATTATGTAAAAATAATCATATCATGACAGACTATCGTATCCTATTTCTGCATACAAGGTGTTAAGTAACCTAACCTTTCGAGGTCGGGGTGCCCTAAGTCTCGAGCTGGCTTCGCTCGCTCTTACAGTCTAATTGGAAAAGAAATCAGTTTCCGCCCTTGTCGTCAACCGGCTTTTTCCCATTCGATATTAAGGTGGAGCGACAGTAGTAGCCCGCGAAATTTAAATTTTCATGTACTTTTTGCAATTTGCTTATCAGTGTCAAGTTATAACTTGATCAAAATATGATTCGCGACAATAACAAGTTTAGTTTTATATACAAGAATAATCAAAACAGTCGCTCCATTCACTCTCACAAATATTTGATCAAAATTAGATAGATTTCGGATTTTTTACCAAATTTGAGCTAATCTTTGTGAGCGGGACTGGAGCGAATGTTTTGATCATTCTGATATGTAAAGTTATGCTTTTTATTGTCGCGAATCATATTTTGATCAAGTTATAACTTGACACTGTTAAGCAAATTGCAAAAAAATACATGAAAATTTAAATTTCGCGGGCTACGACTGAGCCTCCGCCTTAATGTTGTCTACTAACATTATGGGAATTAAAGTTATGCTAAAACAAAAAACAATTATGACAGCATAATCTGTTTGCCAGAAAACAATTAAAATTGCTTAGAATGGTTATGCCGAAACCGTTATGCCAAATTATATGAGAAGAAAAAACAATATTGCGAAACAGGGATTCCTTTGGGGAGCACAGTGTAGTGTTTAAAAAATGATCTGCTAACTGGTGATACATTATTAACTATCTATTGATGAAATATATTACGTAGTTGATAAAATCCATTTCTTCGACATCCACACTCTTCGCAATCAAATGTCCCTAAATAAAATAAAATATATAGCACTTGTAAGTTTTAAGAGTGCACTAAAATAACTAAGAAGTCCTAAAGTTATTGAATAAAAAAAAACCTTATTTTCTTTTGATATATTTATTATGAGTTGTTAAATATATTTCCCCCTAACTCTTTATTTTTATTTAACAAACTGCCCGTTACGTTTTATGTGGGGTGACACGCGATACTACGAGGACTTAGCTTCTTGTTTGAGAACTTTTATATGGTCTTTTTATGAGACTTTTGACTTTGGGAGGGTTTTCCACTTGTTTATGTTTTATATTGTATGTCGGTTCTGTCTCCTTTAATTTTTTGACATCACAAGATTAACAGAAAATTTCTTAATATTTTTTTGAAACAATAGTGCTATCGTTTCAAAAAAATATGGGCACATAGTCTTTTCGCCTGTATCGTGGGTGCGTTTACAAATTTGAAGTACCTACATACACAAGCTGTTTGATTTAATAGACCGAGATCAACTTTCTATGGGCCATCCAAATAAGCTCCGTGTGATAGAAATCAAACGACAGGCAGCACATCCGTCGATCGGCTACGTTGTTGAAAACGTTAGTTACTATGATATTTTTTTTTTGTTTAAAAATAAAATAACATTGAAAAAAGTTGCTAGAATATATAATTTTTAGCGAGCAACTTGAAAAATGAAGAAAAAAAATTAAACCCAGACACACAATGTTGTAACAATAATAAAATACAAATAAGGCAGAACACAAAAGGTAGACATCGTGTGCCTCACGGCTGTGCTAAATTGGCTCAGTTCAGTTTTTACTGAACTGAAAAAAAAAAAAAAAAAATGTGTGGCCTGGCTTTTTAGCCAGGCCACACATTTTATATTTTTTTTGGAAATAACTATAAAATTTGATCTAGCAACCCTGAAGTATCATTCCGTACATCTGAATTTGAGAAACCTCTAAACTACATGGAAATTTGGCAGGTCAGTAGCATAATGGACTCAAAGCAAAAGCCGGGAGTTCTATAAACTTTATTATCTACTAGCTTTTGCCAGAGGTTTCGCCCTCTCGCCCCCCCCCCCCCTCCTTATTGTCCATGTCACTCAGGATCAAAGCAGCTTTCAACTGGTGTAGGAATTTTTGAAATGGCCACCTTCCAGCTCCATTGTGAGATCAGCTCAATTAAAAACTAGGAAGTGGATGAAACTTACAAGATTTGATTACAGACAACGGGACAGTTGAAAGTAAATAAAAGCTTGAAAAAACGGAAGCCTGTTGTCTGTCTGTCAATGCCCTTTTTCTTAAGGAACCTATCAAGCTGAAATGAATATACTCAAGTCTACCATTCCTCGGAAAAATAATCAAACATTTGAAGCAACGAAGTCAAAAGAAACGATCGTTCAGGTTCTGCTTGGTCACATTTATGACCAGAAGGTCTTAAATGTGACCAACGATGTAATCAAAACCTGTAGGGTACTTCTTAATAAACTAGAATGGTGAATTTTGGCATAAGTAGGTAAAACTTACAGTAAAGGTATAAGTTCGAAAATGTGGTAATTTATAACCATATCACAAAAAAAATCAATTGACTTCAAAAACAACCACAAAATGTGTAAAATAACTTTTGTTTCAGAGTCGTTGGCTTTGTTTTATAAGTTTTTTTAGTATTTTATAAGTCGGTATTTTTTTTGTATTTTATTTTACCCTTTCTCGTTCAATCCGAATTTTCTGTGCATGTAGCACACTACAATTTTGAAATCCGTAGGACCGGTAATAGAAATATGCTCATAAATCATTGAAAACTACTGAATCTAACTATGTGTACCTGTCAGAATACCACAGTAAACCGAGTTATTCACAGAAATCAGTATCTAATAATATGATAAAATATCGAACCAATAGATTTCATTATGCAAATGCTAATCTAGAATCTACCTTCAAACTAAATTAGATTCAAATCCATCCAAGCGTTGCCGACCGATTGACTGGTTTACATCTCGCTAATATAGGTACCTATAATAATTACAGTGTAAATTATCAGAGCAAAGCAACTGTATAATGAGTTTCACCAATAGTATCAAGCAAACTGCAAATATAATTATTATTAGTAATTAAAATTACGCTTAGCAGAGTGAGCATTTATTAAAGATACTCGTACTAACTGAGGTTGCAGTGTTTTTTAACCTTAATACAATTTTTGTCCCAGCAAGAAAAACAAAAAAAAAACGTTGTTGAAATATTCCATCTTCGTTTACTTTGATCCTACATGATCGTATGACTTGACCAATAAAATGTCCCGACTTTATATGAGACAGTGACCTCTGAGTTTGTTTCGGCTGTTTCTTTTCAGAATAGTATGAGTCGCGGGCCACATCTAGTTCGTAAACAGACGACTTGTAAAAGTGTTGATATTAACCTACTTGCAAAAGTAATTATCATTTCATTTCAACGTTTAAAGACACGACACGGCATATTTTTTAGCAGTACGACGCGTAGCTTATTACTGTCGCGAATTTTTATTCGCTTTTGAATGTGCATTTGCTTAGGTCGCTTCACTTGCTGGTTCTAAGCGCTCTATCTGTCTATTTGTTTAATGTTAGGTTAGTACCTTTAATAAAAAAAAATCACTAAAGAATCCAGAGTTTTCTATGCTTGGCAAGTAATGGCTTAAAGTAAAACGACAAATAAATTCGAAACAACAAACAAAAACGAATGAAATCAGAACCTCTCGATTTTGCATGTCGGTTAAAAACCCAGTTTGGCGACAAAATATAAACAGCCACGTAACAAAATAGCTTTATTGCCGTCCACCAATATTAATTCAAGCTCTAAAAATTGAAACACATACGAAACTATAATAAAACGGTTACATGCAACTTTATTATGACTACCTCGACAATGTAACTTGTGTAATTGCCTGCATATATTATATGTATACAGAGCAGAGAATCAACTTGCTAGCGAACACTGAAATCTCTGCACTTTTAAAGTTTTAACTTCAGATTTTATACAATAATGTGTCTTGCTCCAATTTTGCAATAGAACGGAGAAAAAAAAGAGATCAGAACTTTAGTTTCACCAGCGAGCTTCGAGTGTAATGTAACATTAAGGCGTTCCCTTACCGGGAGCATCAGCGTGTAATGTAACATTTTAGATTCGACATTGAGCATTAAATTACAATACTACCACCACTGACGAGCATTCGCGTACATTTAGTATAAATTTGATACAAGGTGCGCATTATGATGCTCGATTGTCTTCTCGTACTGATGAAATATGCGAATCTGTAACGTTACATTACAGGTGAATATATAGCGAAACACATCAACTCTCGTTTTCGCTTTGGTGGAGTCCCGGCCTAAAGTAAGCTTACGGTCCGTTAAACACATTTCGGCTCTATGTTGCAAGATGTATCAATTGACCATTTTTTTTAATGGATTATTGCATGCGGCGCGCATTGCAAAGATGATTTTTTAGAAAAGAAAAAATCAGCTTTGAGTGGTATTTTAACCCGCGTATCCACTCGTAAATGGACTTTTCTTTCCTAAAAAAGGGATTACACGTATAGTATCAAAAATAGATGCTCATTTTAATGATAGATAGCAACTTGCAAGTCATAGCCATTACCATACTTTTAAGGCCACCACTACTCTCTGAGTCATCTCCATGCTCTATGGTATTCCCCAACTGCAGTAAAACTTGCCCGATAAATTCATTGTTCTGATACTAAGTGTGTATAAACTCATCCAGTCATATAGGATCGTAAAATAGATTGGAAAGGAAAGTGTATGTGAAACTTTGTATGTCTTTTTGATCTGTTGTTTTAAAAATATTGAAAAAACTGTGCTGAGATTTTAAAGGTTTTGAGTTATTCAGCTTAACATACATATATGCGCTTTGCTAGGAAACAGGCTTACTCTTAGTAAGGGTATTTTGAGTTGTGTCCATTGAGTTTCTTGCCTATGCTTCTCTTTAGAGATTTCTACTACCGCTGCTTCTAGTTTTAATTACATGGAGTTCAGTTCAACACTATTTGAACCAGCGACCTTCTAATTCAGTACACAAGGTGCTCTTACCAATCGAGCTATCAAAGTAATAACAATAATAATTCACAACTATCACACAACGCCATCTAGTCCCAAGCTAAGCAGAGCTTGTGTTATGGGTACTAGATCACACGCACGTAGGTATCCCAACAGGCCAGTCAACAAAAGTCATGCTCAAAAGGTATTTCTCTTAACGTTGTCGCATAGAAAGTTGATTTTAAAATGCTAATGAAACAATCAAAACTTTGCTCAAAGAAAACCAAGATGAAAAAGCTAGTTAATGCTGAAAGTACTAAATAGAATCATAAAAAATCCATCAGATACCGCCCCGGGCCTCATTTACGACGTCGAGTTTTGACACTAAAATTTTTCTTCCGTTTTTATATCCGAATTTGCCATCATGAGCCTTTCATGGAAGATTTGACAATGCAAATGATCCGTTTAACTTGATAACAATCTCTTTGTCAGCATTATGTAGGCAAATTATAGTTTTTTTAAGGCAATCAAAATGCCCAATGACCTTGAGGATTTGACCGCTGCACCAGTATTAATTGTTTTGGCGCCATCTACAACAAAAAAACACATAACACAGATGTTTAAGCAAGTACGTAGTAGTGTCGCACTGTCGTCACCGTTTCTGCCTATTTTGAGATACATAATTATTGTTTTTTTTTTTTCAAAATCTAGTACGAGTACATACTAACTTCCGTGAGTAGGAGCCCAAGACGGGTAGCCCGCCTAAAACAGGTATGCATTATATTAATTTCACGTCGTTCTTGGCTAATAAAAACGTATTCGTGCACGACTCGGCCCCTCATAGGGAGAGGCGACACGTCCGCACAATTTTTATGTCACGTCATAATAATTATTGGGTAAGACTAAGGCCTCTCTATGAGGAGTGGCGAGAAAGGTGTTACGGTGTCCTCATCTTCCGCCTCACGAAGGGCCTCATCGGACACTGATGTTACTGTGCCATCGTAGGCACGGCCATGCAGACGGCGAGTGTCGGTGACTCTCCTTCCGATCATGGACCATGCCCGGGTCGATGGCGTGTTCTGTTCCACGAGCGCCTCAAAGAGCTGTCGGCAAACTGGACATTCATAAGAGAGCCAAAGCCTGCGATCCTGTATTGATTTCAGGTACAGATGAAAATATAAACACCAGACAGAATTTCTCCGAATGTGAATAATACTTCTAAAATATTAATTATTTTCCTCTACCGCAAATTGGAACATTTGAATTCAATATTACCATCTCTACTACCTAGTAAGTAACATAAAAGTCATAAGGCGAATTGATTGAGCAAAGCCTTAGTAAAAAGTAATATTTCCGCGAAATGATAACAACCATTGCCGTTATTTGAGTGAGGCGGATAGATGGTTACAGGAATTTTGTAAATACGAGTACCTTTATAATATTATATCTTCTTCTATCTATCTATAATATAAAAATGGATCGCAAAATGTATTGTTAAGCTCATAGCTCGAAAACGGATGGAACGATTCGTATAATTCTTTTTTTGTTGTGTTTGTAACCATTGGGACCGGGTTTTAAAGGACTTCCACCCGTGCGAAGCCGGGACGGGCAGCTAGTATAAAATAATAATAATGATGACGACCAAGAGCCTCGACGAACATCTTTCGAGGCTCTCGTTGGATAGTTGGATCGATTGCCTGATTCAGAAGGCGGTCTCCTCGATGCGGGTTCCTGTCTCTGGAGCCCTTACCACAGATTTTTTTGTTTCTGTAAGATGTTATATTTAAAAATATAAAATTACATGTCTCTATCGATGTTTGACTTCAGTAAGTCAGTTTTGTCCTTCAGTGTGTGTCAATCGTATGAGTAATGATTTTTTCATTAATTTATTGTAAGTATGTTTAATGCATCTTATTTATTGTAACAAACGTGAAAGTTTGTGATAACGGATTAATTGGCTTTTGTTTTTCACAGAAAAGTACTGAACGGATTCGTTCACTTGAAACTGGATTACATACAACAGAATTTATTTATTATACTAATACTACCGTAATATTACCGACTAATATTACCGTTCTGCTTTTTATAACTACATTAAATTTAACAGCACCACATTAAGAAGTATACATTCTTTCACACATTAGAATTCGTACATTATCGCATGCCTACGGTTGCCAAGTCACTGGCAGGAACTTGTTAAAAGCGTATCAAACCCAGGCTGGCTTTGCAGTACTTTTTCACACATTCGGCTGCCAAGTAGTCGGTGCCAGGTACCCGTGCGCTACTTTGAAACGTATCTGCAGATAGACATAACAAAAACCAAATACAGTCTTTAGTTAACATACTCTTTACTTTACAACTAAAACGCATTTAGATTTTATTTTAAGTTTGTGTGCATCGTTTGCTTTTAGCGTGGTAAAAGCATCCCATGATAGAGCGGTATGTCTAAAATCCACGGTGTCCTTCCCTAGCCCTTTACGTTCCAGGGTCACGGTAATTCGTGAGTCCCGCGATCCCGGCAGGCTTTGACCCTCTAGCTTGAGTGCGTCTTACTAATACTAATTTACTGCAAAATAAAAACCACATTTTTTTAAATCAATCATCCTTAAGTTAAAGCTCTTCGTATAAATTGAACTTTCTTAGAAAAATGTAATTTAATAACTACATCAAAGAGTTTAATATTCGGAAACGGATATTCCTGGATATGACATGACTGCGACGAAAAAGAAATTGCATCGTTGCCTGATAGAAATACCCGGAGTAAACGTAATATAAACTCAAACAGTTTTAAAATTTAATATTAGATATACTCAATTCTGAATAGATTGGAAGCCGAATTCAAAATAGTTAGCAAAAAGCTACGTGGCTAATAATGTTGATTATGTATATTCATACATACATAAACTTTCGCTTTTTCTCCATATACATAGAAAGTCTAGAATACAATCTTCCCTGACCTAATACATACTCCTTTAGCAAAGCCTTATACCAAAATACACAAATCGGTAAAAAAATTTTTACGCTTAGTATACTTTGGTATAATGTAATGGTGAGAATTTATTGAACGATCATCGAGAACCAACCCTCGGTAAAATACTCAAATGTTTCAAAATTGCTTGGCAAAGCATTATAGTGACCTCGCGGGCTTGCGGACGGCTAGTAATGGATAACTTGCCGTCCCATCATAGACCATGCCGGGGTAGACAGCGCATCGTGTTCCATACGCGCCTCATAGAGCTGCTAGCAATGTAACGGAGCCCCTCTTGGAGAGCGAAAGCGTGCCGGGGTCACGGGACTTTCTCATCAGTAACCGTGACCCTGGAACGCGTACGGCAATTGAAAGATCAGGACCGTGTGTTTTAGTCAGTACGAGTTTGTCAGTTCTGCCCTGCACGGGAGGATTCAATTGATGATTTACCCACGACAAAAAAAAGCATAAGTGACCGATTTTGACCAGTAATAAAAACAATATAAACATGATATAGATACTGCTAGCCTACATCATCCCACTGCTGGGCAAAGGCTTTCTCCCCATGACTTCCAGTTTTCACGATCCAGGGACAAAGTGGACGACTGGTCATTGGTCTTGTTCGAGGTCTGCCGCGACACTTTCTTGCTGTGTCAGGGCTCCACAAAGTTGTTCTTTTGGCCCACAGCTCATTGGGCAGTATAAACATGAATAACCAATCACAATGCAGCCTCATCATTTCGCTTCAACATCGCGTTATTTAAATAAATAAATAAACACTCACCAGCACAGATAGAAGTTTTAGCTATTCCCTTACGTCATAACCGGGTCGGCACTATAATAAATTTCTCCTGCATTATTACGGGCCAATCTTCCCAGAAATGAGATAGTAGACAAATCTAGGAATTGTTGTACTATCCAAGGTAAATAATGCAAAATATAATTCAGACTCCGCAGTATTGTTGGAATTTCCAATGTAGATCGTAGAGGAAGATGTAAACATCTACATATAGAAAGGCTTGGATTTCGTTCTGTCTTTGAAAACTTAATTTTACGTTTTTTATGGTAATGACATGACGCAGCGTAGACATGACAGGCGTGACTAGGTAGATAGACGACATTATGAGAATTGAGGGCAACCGATGGATGCAAACTGTCGTTCGGTGTGTCGATCACATACTCGTAGAATATCACCAGGCTACGATCATTACATATTGTCTATCTTAATTTTTTATCATCTTACATACTCGTAGGTACTCTTTACTTTGCGTTATCTTCGATCAAAATATTAATTAATTCATGATTTATATGACATTCCTCATCATAAGCAACTTTTCCTTCAAACAATTTTTTATAGATGGCAACGACGATATATTACTAGACTCCGTATGCACGATCTAAGGAACAAAAACTATTCTGTCAACTCGCTGAGGTACTACGTAAGCGAGGGGGACGGGGTACTGCGTTGTGATTGGCTAACTCAAGGTCTGTCCTGTCTTAAGGTATGTTTACGGCTGACAGGAGTGGTCGAAATAAGACGGATATAAGACTGTTTTGCCTAATGTGTTGACAGACATCGATCGCCTGTTATAAGGAGTCTAGTAATATAATTATCGTCGTTGATAGATGGTAACACTATTTCTTATCCGTGATCTACAATGACGTCTTAAAACGAGAGTAATTCCAGTATGGGAATGAGATGGCGTTACAACTTGTAGAGCAGTGTCTCTTTTCCACAGTAGAATTACTCTCGATTTAAGACGTCATATTAGGCCACCTAAGGTTACTAAGGAATTAACGGAGTGCTTCAAAAACTTATAATTAGAGTGTTCGCTGATTGGAACTTGAGTAAATTTACAAATACCCTCGGGTTGATTTAAAATTCTCGGCGCCAGTAATGAGGTTAATTAATTTTGTTCTAATCACGTATAATGCTGGGGGCATTATTATGGGCCAGGAGTCCATAACACGGAATGCCTTTTCCTAGTATAGATTAAGGACTCACAAATTCTTACTCTTCTTTCAGCACAACTTGATTCTACCTGATCCTTTTCATTATCAGACTACAAAACATCATTCAATCCGTCGCCACGGGTCTATCCAGTAACCGTGGACACCGTGGATTTTAGTCAGTACAAATCTGACAGACCCTCCCGTCCCACCCTTTGTCTGAGGACTCATTTAATGATTTTACAGCACAGCTAAGGAGTGAAGTTTCCTGCCGGAGTCACTATTTCCTGACACCTACAATCTTGAGGTTTTCAAGTTACTTCTAGGCAAGTGTGCTTCACCGCCGACCTCATCTTTGCTTACCTCAGGTGAGATAGTGGTCAAACGAGAACCAATCCTTTGATTAAAAAAAAACACTTTTCTAAATACTTCTGTACTTTTCTGCTTCTTCATCCACCTACTTAAAACGAAAAGGGCATAATTAAGTACCTAACCGTTTTGAGAGCAGTGGTGGCCCAGTGGTATCGGTCCCGACTTACGAGTTGTAGGTCGTGGCTTCGAACCCAGCTTGGCGCATTACTTTGTGTAATTTATTTCGTCACCACTGCTCTCAAAAGGGTGAAGGAAAACATCGTGAGGAAACCGGCATGTCCTAGAACCATCAAATTCGAAAACATTTGACATCTGCCAATCCGCACTAGGCCCGCGTGGTGGATTATGGCCCACTCCCTCTCACAAGAGGGGAGGCCTGTGTCCCAACAGTGGGAACGTTATAGGCTGATGATGAAGTACCTAACCTTTCAAAGTGTTTTCAATAAATAATGAAATCAAAAGTCAGTTTATTTGCATCTTTACTTATAAATTAAAGAACCTAGAAAACTTAAATGTGAGGGTACATAACCTGGTGGAAAATAAAAACGCACGTTGTGCCATTTATCATTTAAATAAATTATTTTTGAAGAATTTTCAAGTATCTCTTAAAAAAGTTGTATTTTCCAAGTGTTCTTTTAATTGCATCTTTATTACAGTTTCTTTCTTTCATTTCTTACTTCAGAAAATGTGAAATGTTTTCTAGCGAGAACTGTAATTACAACAAAAACTATATCATAAGCGAATGTTCCATCATTTTTCGTTTTTAGAGATCCGTACATCCTATTGAAAAAACTGATCACTATCTTTCTATCTCTCGGTCCTCCATTATAGTCAATTTTTCTTCTTGACCGATTTAGTTGAAGGGTAAACATAATATCAATCCATATGGCTCAAATTCAGTGGTGCAATGTCTTAATTTTATCAATAAAATAGACGAAAAATTACCATTCCTCTTTCATATTATCTTCGAAAGTAGTCTACAATTCTGAAAAAGTAATAAAAGTCCTTTGCCAAAAAATTACGTGAAAATTACAGAGAAGTCCATGATATTAAAATAATATGGTGAAAGTTAGATGGCGTTGAGCAAATAGGTCATTTATCTGAACCGCGGCATAGCGACGCTCTGTTGTTATATTTTTTCTATAGCTAATGATACGGAACCCTTAAAGTGCGAGCCAACCGTTTTTTTTTTAAATTTTACTCCTGTTGAATGGTATCTTTTTCATAAGTTTCAGAACTCAGCTCTCACATTTTATCTTCCAATAATCTTCGAATCGTTCACATTTTGAATGGTTCAATAGAGATTGCCTGGTTATATAAATGATTGAAATGGGTGACACTAGACCTAATTAGCAACATAACTATTATATACAATCAGGCAACGTTTTTTTTTATCTGGGATCTTTATACGGAGTTCATGTTCTTAACTGAGATACCTCAATAGCTCTATACGTTCCAGGATCATGCTAACCTGATGAGACAGTCCCGTGACTAGTAACTTCGAGTTCAAGGTACTGGGTTCATCATCATCATCATCATCTCAGCCATAGGACGTCCACTGCTGAACATAGGCCTCCCCTTTTGATCGCCACAAGTACCGGTTGGAAGCGACCTGCATCCAGCGTCTTCCGGCGACCTTCATAAGGTCGTCTGTCCACCTTGTTGGTGGACGTCCTACGCTGCGCTTGCTAGTCCGTGGTCTCCACTCTAGCACTTTTCGACCACATCTGCCATCCGCTCTGCGAGCAATATGGCCTGCCCATTGCCACTTCAGCTTGCTAATCCGGTGGGCTATACCGGTGACTTTAGTTCGTCTACGGATCTCCTCATTTCGCACTCGATCACGCAGAGAAACACCGATCATAGCCCTCTCCATAGCTCGCTGAGCGACTTTGAGCTTTGAGATGAGGCCGATAGTAAAAGACCACGTTTCGGTGCCGTAACTCATCACTGGTAACATACATTGGTTGAAGACTTTCGTCTTGAGGCACTGAGGTATATCGGACGAAAAGACACTGCGTAGTTTCCCGAACGCTGCCCAACCGAGTTGGATTCGGCGGCTGACCTCTTTCTCGAAGTTGGATCTACCTAATTGGACTACTTGTCCTAAGTAGATATATGAGTCAACAACTTCGAGTACCGAGTTTCCAACAGAGACTGGGGTGGGCACAACATTGGCATTTGACATAATTTTCGTCTTGTCCGTGTTCATTTTCAAGACCACCCGTTGCGAAACTCGGTCGAGGCCATCGAGCATCATGCTGAGTTCCTCCATCGACTTTGCCATGACTACGATGTCGTCGGCAAACCGAAGGTGAGTGATGTACTCGCCATTGATGTTGATGCCAAGTCCTTGCCATTCCAGGAGCTTGAAGGCGTCTTCCATTGCGGTAGTAAAGAGTTTAGGGGAGATAACATCCCCCTGTCTGACGCCTCTTCTCAATGGAATCGCCTTCGTACTCTGCTCCTGTACTCGGACCGACATGGTGGCGTTATTATACAAACACTTCAACACCTCGATGTACCGACAGTCAATACGGCATCGCTGGAGTGACTCAAGCACCGCCCATGTTTCCACCGAATCGAAGACTTTCTCATAGTCCACAAACGCTAAGCATAATGGCAAGTTATACTCCTCGGTCTTCTGTATAACTTGCCGCAGCGTATGGATGTGGTCTATGGTACTATAGCCTCTTCGGAAACCGGCTTGTTCGGGAGGCTGGAAGTCATCAAGTCTGTGTTCGAGACGGTTCGTGATAACCCTTGAAAACAGCTTATAAACATGACTCAGAAGCGTGATGGGTCTGTAGTTCTTCAATAGGCTGTTATCACCTTTTTTGAAGAACAGCACCACCTCACCTCTGCTCCATGCTTCAGGCGTTTTGCCCTCGAACAGGACGGTATTAAAGAGCTTCTGGAGGACTTTAAGTACCGGTGTTCCACCCGCTCTCAGAAGCTCTGAGGTGATTCCGTCCTCGCCCGGCGCTTTGTTGTTCTTAAGCTGTTTCAGGGCCATCCTAATCTCGTACTGACTGAATATGTCCGGGATATCTTCGGTATAATGTCGGGACAGCTTGGCTCTTGGATCTCCTACCAAGCTGTCAACGGGCTTTGCGACCGAAGTGTATAACTGTCCATAGAACCTCTCGATCTCGCCTAAAATCTCTGCTTTGGTCGACGCTATGCTGCCATCCTCCCGTTTTAGCTTTGTCATCTGGCTTTGCCCAATAGACTTGTCCTTCGCGAACACTTTGGAGCCTTGGTTTCGCTGTATGGTCTCTATAACACGATTCGTATTAAAGAGACGCAGGTCGTGCCGCAAGGACTTAGATATACGTCTATTGAGCTGACTATAATTATGACTTCGCGTCATCGGAAGACTGCAACTGTAGCAAACGTCGTTCAGCCATGAGGTTTAAGGTTTGATCGGTCAATTTCTGAGGTCTATCTTTACGGCCGGGTCTAAAAAACTTAGACCCTACCGTGCGGACAGTTTCCACTAGCCCGTCGTTGATCTCGTCCACTGAAACTAATTTCTCAAGGCAAGCAAAGCGATTAGAGAGCTCGAGTTGAAAGCTTTCGGGGTTTTGAATATGGGACCGAGGTACTGGGTTATTTTGGAGAAATCCAAGAATCAAATATTTTCTTACTATCTTTTCGAAGAGTGTAGAGGAAACTGGAACGAAGTCGATGTCGCAGTCAAAACCAAAGCCTAGTGTAGATGTTACACATTGTATGTGTTTTTTTTTCACAATAAACCATTACAATAATCTTAAACGGCATTCACAAACTTTACAAAAACAATCATAATAAATAATAAAAATCTTTTCAGTTTTCAACACAATCACAAGACACTCAAAAGAAACACTACAATCGTTCTATTAGCTCTCAACTTTAAACAATGTAAATAAAAAGTACAATTTTTCAACTGAAAAATGAAACGGCTTTGAGTTGCACCGTTTTTAGGAGCAGCAATTCGTTTCACCACTGAATTGAGTCACGATTTAGCTGGCGCTACGAAATTCTGAACCACTACTACTGAATTTCGAGTTACAACTTTTTCAGGGACTTTGTTTTTCAAAACAAGTTTTTTTTTTAATTTTGTTAAGATTTGTTGTGGTCAGTGTGGTCTGGGTTTGACCAAATGAGACTACCGTATTTTTTTTTGTCAAATGTGTCCTCACTTTCACCCAGAGCAGGATAGGAGGCACTGTCAGATTTGTACTGACTAAAATCCACTTTGTCCTTCAATGTCCCTTAAATAGCAAGGTTATTTGATAGTCCCACAACCCCAGAGATAGTCTGCGCGACCCCTTGTACTGACTAAAGTCCACGGTGTCCTTCAGTAGCCTTGTTTGTGTGCCGGAGTCGCGGTGTACGTATGTCCCGCGACGCGCCCCCGTACGTCTGCGCGACCCCGGTTAAAAGTACCATAAGACTTTAAAAATAGAAAGAAGAATATTTATTTGAGAGAATCAACTAGATTGAAAAAATCTAATTAGTCCATCAGCTAGGTTATCAAATAATATTCCACACGTATTCTTTTTTGTTTCGTAAACCAAAATTGACAAAGATACGAAACTTTTAAAACTGCCAATCGACTTCACTGTGTGTCGTCATTGAGTCTCTCTCGAAATTTGTTAATTCTTCAGTTATATATTATAACGCTTTGTAAATAGCAAAGAATTAACAAATAATCCATTATACAAAACAACAAAATACATAATTATCTATTTTTTTGTAAAACTCTGACAGACTAATTAGTTGTTCTGGAACTGGGGGTTTGTATATATGTGAGTTTATTTGTTTGTAAACGCACCCACGACACAGGAGAAATTTCGAGTATTAAAAAAAAAATATTTTCAAAATGGCTATTGCTACTTTTTTTCTTAATTTGTATCTAAAAGTCCGTACAAAAAATTTCAAAAATAGTTATCATAAACAGCAAATAGTAGGGTCCATATTTTTACTCGCAAGAACCGGGCTCAAACGCTACAGTCCACACATCAGACGCAAACACTGCAAACTCAACGAGAAAACTTGCCATCGACACTTTTTGTGCTGGTATTTAAAAACAGCCTTTGTACCGAGGTTTTTTTTTGACGTGGTAAAATCAAATGAATCCTACCCAGAGCGGAGGAGGGACTGTCAGACTTGTACTGATTTAAACCTTGGTGATCTTCAATAGCCCTTTACGTTCCGTTGTCACGGTTACCTCACGAGACAGTCTTGCTGTTTGTATGGAGTTAATGCGAGCGTATTATGTCGATAGGACACGGTTGGCTAAGTGAGGAGAGGATTATTTCTCTATGAAAAATATTATAACTTTTATAATGAAAAAAAAAACCATCGGCTATTTAAAAATACGTACTTACTTACACAAGTTACACTAATTACTTAATAAGTTGAAATCTATCTTCTATACATACAAATATAATAAAACTGTAGAAAAATCGTTTTTGTACATCAAAATAAAATAAATAAAAAATAGCTAGAGTGTTAAAGGACAACCAATAGGATCCATTTCTAGCATTTTTAGAATTTTTGTCTGTTTGTCGGTTTGTCTGTTTGTATGTTTATATGCCCGGGCATCACGTAAAATGTACGAAATCAATGTAAATAACTTATACACACAACGATTTAGCGTAACTTGAGGTAACATTTAGTTTTTGTTTCATTGCAATCGGTTCAGTCTATCAAAAGTTATTCGAATTTAAAGTGTTTCAGAAGTAAAATTTCGGTCAGTTCACACCAAGACGCGTAGTTCAGTAGCGCGATCTAGCTTCGAATAAAAAAACTAAATATTCAAATAATTCAATTCTAATGATGATGATAGGATGGAACAGGATGGGACAGTATGGGACAGGATGGGACAGGGTGGGACAGTATGGGACAGGATGGGACAGGATGGGACAGGATTGAACTGGATGGGGCAGGATGGAATACGATGGGTTACGGTGGGATACGGTGGTAGTGAATAGTATAGAGTCATTTATTCACTCTTAATCTTACAAATAGGTAAATCTATTTTATTTGTTTTGGAGTTCTAACTCTTTTTACCCGATTACGGCAAAGCCAAAAGGAGGGTTATGATTTTGTTTTAGTATTTTAGAACATGTTCACGTACACGCGAAAAAAAATGATGGAAGCTTGAACTTGAATTGTCGATACTTTTTTACATATCAATTACATGATTTTTGTTCCATACAAAACTTCATTTATTTGATTAAACAATATCAAACCACATAAAACTCTAATCCAGTAGCAATTGAATGGTTCTGCTTATGAACAACAGAGGGCGTTTATAACAATTACGTCAAATATTCTATAGACATTCTAATTCTAAACCCTGTATGGGTTTAGAAAAACTTGACGTGGTGATTACGTACTCATATTTATGTACGCTCCAGAATGATGGTTCACAGCAAATGTTGTTAATAAAGAAGAACTAGCTTATATAAAGTACCTAATAAAATAATATTTTTGTGTCGGTTGGAGGATTCAACAGCACTTCGCACAAAAAAATACATTGGTTAGTTCCGACATCCACGCGAACGAAGTCGCGGGCACAGCTAGTAAAAAATAAAATCTTCAAATAGACACAAAAAGTCTCCAATGAGCAGGGGTTCCTAAGAATATCAAGTTAAGGCTCTGCCACCCAAGTATAGTTTACTGCAAAATATTACCCTTATGGAATGAAATGTTATAAGTTCACCTATATGTATGTAATTTCGTAAATATTCCCAACCCTTCCTCTATTGCTATAAAAAGGAAAATATTTTTTCTAACATTTTCTAACATAAATGTCCTGACATCAAATTTATTTTAAAACGATTTTATCGGATATCGGTATAGATGCAGTTCACATTGACCAGAAGCCTGCATTAAGCATCGTAAATATGAATTTATGGCCAGCAATAACTGGTGACCAAAAGGTTGGTAAAACCGTGTGTATTAGAAGGGTTCCGTAACGACAATTTATGGTTGGAAAAGTGTATAAATTATATTTAGCTTTACGCCTTTTTTCTTGAATGGCTGAATAAAATTTCAAGTACCGCCTTTATGTTTTTATTATTATTTTTGTTTAGGGTTGAAATATTGGGATCGGTCAGTGCTAGTTAGGTATAAGAGGAAGATGTGTTAAAAAGGTCATTCAAAAACGTTAAAATGATCAAACAATGTATTATCGATACGGCGCACAGAACAGACCACAGTGCACTATTATGTTGTGCCTGACATATTTATTTGTAATGCAAAGCTCGATCAGTTAAATGTTTCACTTTTTGGGGAAAAGTTACAAGATGGGAAGACGCCTTGCGAAGTGCTGTGACCGAGTAAAAATAATCCTGTTCAACGCGTACTGTCATTCATTCATTCATAACCACGAGATGTCAAAAATGTCCTACGTGGTACTTTTAATTGGGACAAACCCAGCACACTATGGGCGAATGGCGATCATCAGAAAAGCGCTGAGACAATGAAGCTCGACGTGTCCTGGAGAATGAATTTACCTATCTTGGATCCTGCAACGAAATTAATCAGAAAAGAAAAGTGGAGGAGTTGGAATGCTATATGGTACTGCTTCACAAAAGTGTCCCGTTGATTTTAGATTACAGAAACTGATGGATGCTTCTAAAGATTGTAAGGACGTCACCCAGTTCTCATCCGACTCGATTTATCATCGACATGCTCAGAAAAAAGCAGTACAAGAAGTTCAAACCCAATCTGAAATAAATCAGGATTCTCTCTATTTAGAAAGACTGGATGGTCAAAGCAAGCCAGAAAGCAGGGTGTTGTAGCATAGGTCCCGAGACAGTCTACACAGACAACCGTGACCCTGCAACAGAAAGGACTATTGAAGGAACAGTGTGGATGCCATCCTGGAACGGAAAGGGCTAATGAAGGTACACCGCTGATTTTAGTCAGTACAAGTCTCACAGTCCGTTCTGTTTATCCTAGAGCAAGAGGACTCCAATATGTTCTTTCTTTTTTCAATAATCCGTATAAATCTAATAGAAAAGTACAGTTCAATTTCCTCAACAACTTTGACACAACGAGAATATGTTCATGTTCAAGTATATAGCCGAGATATATAGCAGTCGTATAAGCTGCTTATCGTACACCACAAGTTATGTTACAAAGTTGTGACTGCATTGGCTATTTTTATTTACTTTTCACTTTATTACTTGACTATTGCAACGTACTTAACAGGTAAACAAAATAATAACAAAACAATGTTGTATATTTGGTAGTGGCATTTGAAAGTGGGCAGACTACCATTATTTTATCGTGGTAAAATCATTAAATGAGACCTCTTACCCAGGACAGAGCGGAACTGAGACTAAAATCCACGGTGTCCTTCAATAGCCTTTTACATTCCGGGGTAGCGGTAATTCGTTAGTCCTGCGACCCTGGCAGGCTTTGGCCCTCTAGTGCAAAGGGGGCAAAGAGGCCCCTTAGATAGAGGGGCCTCTTCATAATACCTACTGATATATGATATGATACATAATGATGCTGCCCTACTTAGGAACACAACGCGCCGTCGACCCGGGTGTGGTCTATGGTCGGACAGCGAGTCAGCCATTACTCGCCGCCCATATGCCCGCGCGGGCAGACTACCATGCTGTTTTATTAGCATTATTAATAATCGAGACTTTAATCACTGTTGTGTGAATTTTTGTATAAAAATTAATTTTCGATTAACTTGAAATGTAGACTCATCTATCACTAGCCTTTTCCCAACTATATAAGGATCAGCTTCCCATCAAACCATATGCAGCTGAATATCAGTATTTTACATGGGGCGACTGCCTATAGGAACTCCACAACCCATTAACTGGGTAATACGATGCCCCATGGTAAGACTGGTTGTTAGACTTTAGAGCTTCTAAAGACTGTCAAAGATCTACAAATGACAGCTGAGACCAACGGCTTTACGTGCTTTCTGAGGCACGGAGGGAACTCGCTATGGCATAATTATGTCACTTATCCGCAGTTCGACCTCAACAACGTGGCTTAACTCGAAAAATCAGCCTGTGCGGCTATTATTATTTAGCCACTTCGTAACTTCGAATGTAGACTAATCACCCAAATTGATAACTACATGTTTCAAGATTTCTAGATATCCCAACTCCAAAGGGTCAATACAAAATCAAAGTAGAATATAAATAAAATTATCGCAGACGAAGTTACGGAAACAGTGCTAGTCATAGTAAGCCATGAATCTAAACCAGTTGTAGAAATGAAGATTTAACAAAATCATACGTTTAAATCCCTCAGGATTTGTTCACGGTAAAATACATTTGTCACTACGAAATATCCAATACACGGATCAAAAAATAAAAAGCCTGAAAATAAAACCGTCTGTCCCACAGCACAATTTAGACCAAAGTGTGATGTCGTATGTATGTATGCAAAACATTTCCATACAAGCCTGAAAAAGCTACAGAACCACATACCATTCATACAACGAGCAATTCTATTTACACGCGTTACATTGCTCGTTTATTTCACATTCGATTGCGAGGTTCGGCCTGATCGCGCGTTGAACCCTAAAACCTATGCATTTGTGAACACAATGTGTAAACGTTTTTACTCCTTTTATCTTGCATAAATAAAGTTGGTCGGGTTTTGTCCATGTTTTCTAAAAGGAGTGATTATTTTGTATGTATGCACACTGAACATATTTTTTACATGAAATAATACCTGCCGGGATATTTATGATGGGAGTTTCCAGTGGCAGTAATTAGCTACAGGCGAGTTCTACGAAATTATTTGTATTGAGGTCTTTGTTTGTTTTAAAAAATGTGTAATAATTATTTTGAACGTGACGACCTGTGTACATTTTATTGCTAGGTTCAGTGCTACTCCTCGAAGTATTTCTTTTCTCTAAGAACGTTGCCCCACATTACGAGTTGTTCCTGGGCTGTGGGTGCGTTTACAAATACGTAGACTCACATATACAAACAGCCAGAACTGTATAGATTACTACGATAATGATTTTGTGGGGACTCAATCCGCGACACGCAGCGCAGCATAAAAATTTGATCTCTCGACCAATACGCAAACCGTGCCTTCAAAATAATTCTAGAAGTCCATACTGTGGCAGACGTGAACATATAAGTCAACATAATTACCCCTGCCCCGGAATTATTTTACAAATAGCTGTTGACAGCGGTTTCACCCGCTACAACACTAAAATTATCCCACGGAAAGATAAAATCGGGATAAAAACTATTCTATGTTTTAATCCAGGTTACTATTTGTGTACCAAATCTTATCCAAATCCGATCAATGGTTTTTGCGTGAAAGAGTAAAAATGATCCCTCTGAACAAACTTTCATATTTTTGCTGAACTTATTCACTTACGACCAATTTTCATTATTTTTCTAAACGTATAGTACCTTCTTCAAGGAATGCATTCGCTAAATGCATTCCTTGAACTGAATCCAACAAGAGCTACCTACATAATAAACCCTTTTTGATATTTTAATGCAATAACAACATTGTTTTACGAGTACCGCTGCTATTTTCAGTGTTTCTCTTGAAAATGTTAGTACAACGCCATTTGTTCGCTAAAATAGGAAGTAAAGTTGTTTTCTTCGTTCTTTTGAGTTGGTCCGTGTAACTTTTCTTTTACTTTTAAGGCGATGCATCAAGAACTTGTGCTGTTTGCGGCGAAACTGCCTAATCGTGTCGTGAATCTTTTAGTTTATATCTTAGACTTTATGACCCGGAAATGTTGCTAATTAGTACCGTGGAAGAAAATTTAGTGGCTACTGGTTCATTGGTTTAGCGGGAAATATAAACTTGTTTCTGGGAAGTTGTTGCTAGAGTCTTTTTTTTCAATGCGCGGGCTGTGGACGCAGGCAAGTAATGGGCGACTCGCTGCCCGACCATGGACCATGCCCGGGTCGACGGCGCGTTGTGTTCCACACACGCCTTAAAGAGTGTCAGCATGATGACGGGGCTCTAGAGACCCTGGGACGTTTTTAGGATCATGGTAATTGGATAAGTCCCGCGACACCGGCAAGCTTTGGCCCTCTTGAGGAGGCCTCGTCATCATGCTGGCACTTTTCCGAAAATCAAATGTAGTACTTGTAAATTCTTTGGCTATTGAAGGACACCGTGGATTTTAGTCAGTACGAGTCTGACAGTCCCTCCCGCCCTGTCCGGGGTACGAGGACTCTTTTGATGATTTTCCCTGGATAAAAAAAAAGTCTTTTTTCTATGCAGAAACTATAGAATACAACATACTTAACTCCGGCAGTGTTTCAGCGTCTGTCAGCAGAACTATAATGAACTAATTGAAAATACTCGTAGTTCGCTCTGTCCCATTGATACATTTCTATTATTAAGGGTAATGGGGACAAGAATAAATTGAAATAGTTAAAGATTGTTCCCGATGTCGGGACACAGAAACAATTTTATTGTTTTTTTTAATGTAGAGGAAATAATGTTTTGTTTTGGATAAATTGCGCTATTTCTTTTTGTAAAACTGTTATTATAGGCTATTACTGATTTACTACAGCTGTATGGTTCTTATAAAAACTTAAACTTAAAATTATGCTGAAATGGGCCTATTTTGGCGCAGCTGTTAGTCACACATGATTTTTTCTTTTAGCTTAGAAATAATGGGGTGCTAAGACAGGAAATCTCGGATACGTCCGGGGGGAAGACTAGTTTTTCGGGCCGGTGCACCCTGGGATGCGGGCAAAAACTCTTCCTTAGGCACTGTGTGCCTAAGGGTCTCTTTGCCCGTATGCGAATAGCCTGTCGTGTGGAGGCTCCAACGCGTGTCCCTCTGATCAGCAGAGGGCACAGTGGCGGAGCGGGCTTGCGGACGGTGAGTAATGGGTAGCTCGCCGTCCGACCGAGGACCAAGTCCGGGTCGGTGGCGCGTCGTGTTTCGCGCCAAATGCCTACTGGGGTCGCGGGTTTTTTCTTAACCCAGGATACCGCGGCCCCGGAACGTAAAGGGCATCCGAAGGAACACGGGTGGATTTTAGTCAGTAAGAGTCTGACAGTCCCTTCCACCCCACCCAGGGCTAGGACTCATTTGATGAATTTCACTTTTAAAATTTTTGTTTCTATTTCTTGTTTCTTTGTTTTCTTTTTGTGATATCTACTGTATGCAATTGTGGCGTGTGCCAATAAACTTTATTTCTTTCTTTCTTTTAACCAATGTAAAACAGTGTCTATGAAATGAAAAAGAATGTGTTACTACTGTTTCTTCTCAAAGTAGTCAGGTATGTACGAAACAACGGCCTCATCCAGTCCTATTTATTATCGATTAAAATAATAAAACCAATTTGCAAAAAAAAAAAAAATATGGAGGTCATGGGATAGGTCTTTGCCCAGCAGTGGGATGAAGTAGACTCGCAGTACCAGTATAATTATATAATTAAAATTGATTAAAAACATCCCTGACATCTAATCCTTTGTCATTTGTCATACAAACAATATCTCAGTGACAGCTGTGCGAACAAATAAGTCGTGTTGTTCTGCTAAATATATAGGGCGGATCATCTGCTGCGATAACAGTTTTCTAGGTCAGATTGTAGGCGCATTGCGTTGAACTGGGAGCTTGTCATGTGACTGTATGATGGCAGGCTTTATTTTTAGGATACATACATCATTTTCAGAAATTTAAGAGGCAAAGTTTACTGCTAATTTTAGTTATAATATACTAAAAATTGTGTCATAATAAATGCTTTAAAAAGGTTGAATAAAACAAAAAAAAACTGATTTTCAAAAAGTAATGATTCTGTGCTCTCATAGCGTTCCTAACTATTGAAATTACTAATACTTAAATTATTCTGTTTATGACTTTTATTTTATACTAGCGGTGCACCGCGGTTTCACACGCGTTATCTTAGGATTTCGGCCCCACGTGGACCTCGTCAGTTTCATTTAGGTGCGGGAATGCGACACGCCATTGACTCTGGCTTGAGGGTCCAATCTCTAAGCACGAAACCTCTGGTTTTTAGTTTCGAGCGTTTTTATATCCCGTGATGTCGAGACTGAACTAAAAAATTATAATATTTAAGTATTTTCCATCTTACACCTATCATTACAGGATGAGAACCAAATGCGATAGTGTAATAATAATATTTATGATTTGACAGGCAACTCATTAAAGTCTGCGCCACCACTCCTGACATGTTATAAGGATTTTTATAGCTTGATGGCCATGGACTTAAAGAGGACTTAATGCCCCAAGGCATTCTCTGTCAACTTGTAAATTAGTATGCATACCAGTTTTACACGAGATCTTTAACTGCAGGACTAAGCTGGACAACAGAACAATTGCAAAACAATACTTCTACCAATAAACTAATTACAAACACAAAACACAGTGAACAGCACGAAGTTAACAGAAATCGTTTCAATCACTTAAGTCCCCGTCAGGAACTTAACGTGCCTGCGGTCGCCTTGAGGCGTTTGGGCTCATGTAGGACTAACGTATTCAAAACGGACCGGTCCGTAAACATACGGCTCGTTGTAATGCCGGACCGGACTTGTTGGGTGGTTAACGATCTGCTTTTGTTTAGAGGGAAAAGGGTGGTTATGGTTTATGGGATTATCTTGAGTGATATTTTGGGAGTCATCTTTAAAGTACCAACCAGAAAATTGTCAGCACTGACTTTTGTCAGCGGTTGCGCCCGCCTGAAAACTACTACTTTAAACACTTGTCTGAAAAACTGTCAACTGCAAAATTGCATTCGACGCTGATTTGGTCGTTTCGCAGTTAGGGTGCTCCCACACATATCGACGCAGAATCGGCTTAAGCCAATTCCGCGCTGAAACATTACTATACTTATCGCCGATCATCTGAAGGCGAACGGCACGTTTCACCGTCCGTCGGCCGGCGTCTCGCCGCGTCGTCCGAGCCGAGCCGATGCGAACGGTAATACTAACACTCTTATTACGTAACATAATGGCTTTTTTGACCGGCGTTAGCCGATTCCCCGTCGATAAATGTGGGAGCACCCTTACTCTTTTTAGAAAAATATTTCACTTCTTGTAGTGCGACAGAAAATGTTTGTAAATGCAGCAACGATATAGAGAAATTAGAACTAGTGAGGGGCAACGTTTCAAAAAAAAAGGTACTGCTTCGTATAATATAAGGGGCCCCTTTTAGAGGGCCAAAACCTGCCGGGGTCATGGGGCTCACGAATTACCGTGATTGTGCAACTTAAAGAGCTTTTGACGGACACCGTGGATTTTAGTCAGTAGGAGTCTGACAGTCCCTCCCGCTCTGCCCTGGGTGCGAGGACTCATTTAATGATTTTATCACGATAAAAAAAAACTACTTCACGTACTGTTCGCCAAACCAAACCTACCTATAACCCAACCCGACATTCAAACACTAACTCCCAACGGATTAAGGAAATATACCTTCATTTGTCACTGAAGAAAGGGCTTTGAAAGGGCCCCATTGTTTGGAAGACACTTACACGCAAATCAGTGGATAATAACTCTTACCACATCCGTCCCCTTGTCTCCATTTAACTATTCAAGTGTTGTGATACGTTGGTCGGAAGGATTTCTTAACTATTTGGTACACTTTATTGTTTGGTCGGGTTATAACTTATATAGGAGGTAATAAAGGACTTGATTTATGAAGCTTGATTCTGTGTGAGTTGTCTCTATTATGTAGTCTTTTATGAAAGTTTTCGATGTGTTAAAGGGGGTAATAGGTTTCAGGAAGATAGTTATGATTGTCTTAAAGTTGTGAACGTGTCATTCTAATCTTCAATATTGCATGTTTAAAAAAAAACATCAATAAATGAGCCGTCTCACCAAGGTCGTAATAGGAGGGATTGTCAGACTTGTACTGATTAAAATCCACGATGATCCTTCGATAACCTTTTACG
Source organism: Agrotis ipsilon (assembly GCA_028554685.1). Taxonomy (NCBI): domain Eukaryota; kingdom Metazoa; phylum Arthropoda; class Insecta; order Lepidoptera; family Noctuidae; genus Agrotis; species Agrotis ipsilon. Next base: position 1,451,309 of record CM052956.1, read on the forward strand.
TTTCAGGGTTTTCCCGCGACTTCGTCTGATTGGGAACAGCTCATGGCGCCCTGACCCGAGTATGGTCCAAGATCGGACAGCGAGTTGGCCATTATTCTCTGTCCTTCATGTCGTATGGAGTCTCGTGGCTGTCTTATCAAGTTACCGTGATCCTGAAATGTAGAATGCTATTTAACGATTAACGTGAATTGAAGTCAGTACGAGTCTGACAGTTCCTTTCAATCCACCTAGCGCAAAAGGACTCATTAGACTTTGGTAACACGTAAGAAAAATTACTAGCTTTATAAAGGTGTGCTAGGTTATTCTCCGGCAGACTTCGAACTTCATCCAACAAACAAACATTATAAACAACAAATTCAAATACAAAAATGTATGTAACAGTACTTAATGTGAAAACTAAAACAATGAATAGTCACAAACTTATTATATCAGCTAAGTTCCGTAGCTAGCAAACTTCTTATGCACTAACTATCTGTCAGGGCTGCCAGAGAAATTATTTAAGTTACGATTCATTTTAAGCGTCTTTCAGAGGAATGCGACGAATTAGCAGAGACAGTAAGAAGGTAATTCGAGTTTGGAGTGCATTTGTCAGAATCTTTTCTTACGTTCTTTAACCGACTTTAAAAAAGGAGAGGGTTTTACCAAATTTTCCAAATTCTTTAATTACTCCTGAAGTCATCTAAGGACATCGAAACCAACCCTCTTTTTAGTATAGCGTGTTAACTATTATTTAATATTATTTGTTTATATTCGCCCCAAAAGTAACCAAACACGCAGGGCATTGTCCTTGGCACTAACCAAACATTCACTTCCTTGTTTTTCCATATAAAACTTACGATAAAATCCAAATATGTTATCACGAAAACCACTACTGAAAATAAAATAAAATGAGATTTAAAAATTGAAAGCTGCTCGGCTTCAATATTGACATGAGTGGCGATACGTGGACTGCACTTGGTCAACAGCCCTCGTTAAAAGTTGGAAGCGGTAGGGAAATCAATTATTAATATATTGGTATTTGGAGCAAAAAGTATCGCATTTCGTATATTTTCGGGTCTATTTTTGGAAAAGTAGATATTTATATGGATATTTTTTTCGTTTACAATCAGCAATGATTGAATGAAACCTGTTCAGGTTTTATTAACAAAAAATATAAATTAAGACTTGTTTCTACTCGGCACCATACGGATTCTGAAATACCTACATATAAACTATTTGTAAAAATACGCAATATTTTTTTGTGTTTTGAAAATTACGACAAATTAAAATCTGAGTTTTTCGAAAAACTTCAGCTCACTGAAATGTTTTTTTTTTCCTATTACCTATCTAGTTTATTTTTTATTTCTTGCAAATTAAATGCAGAGAGTAACGCTTGGTTTTAAAGACCTCCATGCCAGCGTTTTTCCCCCCCGTTTTAAAGGCGCGATCACGTTATCCGTAAACCTCATACACAATATTTTTTTAAATGTATGGTGCGGATAGATAGATAGAATACACGTTATTATGCACACCATATAAATTACAAGTCATGGCCGTTGTAAATTCTGGCAATGGTTTTTTTTAAGTCGGGCCCGCGCCTTAAAACACATACGCCCTGCTATGATCCACACCTGCTAATTATTATTTATAATCTATATTTTTATCTGAAACTAACCTAAATAATCCAATTAAGATTTAAATATAACTCCAAAGCCTACCAAATTATTAATCCAACTTAAAATTGAAATATTGGTAGATATAGCATCCGAGAGGTGACCCTAATCTCCAAACAATTGTTGGCAACTGATCAAACATACAACTTTGCCGGTTTGTTTAAGTTTCAAACCACATTTTAACTATGATATCGTAAACTAGTGTAATCAAAGTATCTACATACACATCTATGGAGTTTCCTGTATATATAGCAAGTTGGCAGTTCTATGATTTTGAGAGTAATTAGGTAAATTTATTGTAATTGGGTATTTGACACTATTAAACCGATAAATTCCAAAACAATCAGTCTTACTACAAAAAGTTAAACATCTGTAAGTTTAACACATGTCTAAAAAAAGTGTAACTGCATAACGACCCTTACCCCTTACCCAACGTCAAATGTAGTTTGGCAGTTAACAGTTATTTTAGACAAGGTGTTCAACAGATATTTATCAGTTTTGTAGTAAGACAGATAATAATAATAATCTTTAATAATTAATTCTCTGAGGGAGGGGATGGAGCGACGCCACGGCAAGCGGCAATAGCTAGTAGACTCTTTCTTTGCCTAATCTATCAGGGATGCAGGTGTATTGTAATGTTATAATGTAGGCGCTCCCTCACCGTGAGCCATGAGCCTGTAATGTAACGTTACAGATTCGAGCATTTCATCAGAGTGGGAGAACAATCGAGCATCACAATGCGCACCTTGTATCAAATCTATAATAAATGTACGCGAATGCTCGTCAAATCAGAGAGGAAGTACTGTAATGTAATACTCAAAGTCGAATTTATAATATTAAATTACACGCGAATGCTCCCGGCGCTCGCTCAGCTTTTTTGTGAAATGAAAGAAGTAACAGAACTCGTTTGTAAATTTTCATAACTGTATTTGCAATATGAGATCACTCAACACAAAACCACCACTACAATCCCCATCAATCACAAAATTAAGCTTCAATGACTTAATTTTAAAACCCCGCTCACCTCTAAAATTAATAACTTCAACCACGAAGCGAATTTTAAACATTTAAAATCATGCCATAATTTGCAAACTGATTAATTTCATACCGGCCCATCAACGCTTTAACACCTAAATTGACATGAGAATTTAAATTTTGAAAATTTGAATTTACACGTGAAATGTATGTACTTAATTAAAATTGAATTTTTCGACGGCATCATGATGGTGTTAATTGTATTGATTCCAGTTCGTTGACATTTTAATTTGGCAGTATATGCGCTTTAACGAATGTAATCATTGGACGCTGAGGTTTTACAATATGTTAAGCTTACTGGTGCTGATTTTCGGAAATGTCGAATTGATTTAAATAATAAATATGTTGGATGTGTGATGTAAAGTTTTCGTTTAAGTTTTATCTGTGAATCTTTGAGTTCGTAAGCTTTTTCATAATCAACTTATATTGTTCCCACTGCTCACTTTGTTTTTTTTATTACGATCTTGCTCTCAATCAACAAAAAACTATCACCATGTAGTTGCCACTCAGCTATTCATTACAATAATTGCAAGGAATATTTCACTGGTTATGTTATAAAACTAAAATACCTCTTTATAAAAACCATAGAAATTAGAAGGTTAAAATTAAGCAAAGATTATTGTTTTGAATAGCTTTTTTGGGGTGGTCATTATCCTTAAGTGACTCAGGGTGAAGCAGATAGCGGGTGAAGCAGATATGGGTTGCGATAAACTGTTTAGATAGTAAACTGACAGAGCTTAATACCAGCGGCTACAACCACGTGGAGTTTGTTTATTGTCCCAAGGGATTATAGTACTCGGGTAAAAAATATGGTAATATAAGTCTGAGATGACAATCTACCCTTGTGCCAGATTTCTCAAAAATCCACTTAGCCTTTCTGCATCGGGCACGCCACAATAGCGGCGGTAAGACCCCTGTTTGAGGAGTGGCTGAAAAGACGTCACGGCGTCCTTACCTACCGCATGACGCAGGTCCTCACCGGACACGGAATTTTGCCCCGCTTGGGCGGAGAAACGACGATCTCCGGCCACCGTAGGGCAGCGAGTAAAGGGCAACTGGCTGTCCGAACATGGACCATGCCCGGGTCGACAGCGCGTCGTGTTCCACGCGCGCCTCAAAGAGCGTCAGCATAATGACGGGGCCCCCTCTCAGAGGGCCAAAGCCTGCCGGGGTCGCGGGACTTATTCCATCACCGTGGCCCCGGAACATAAAGGGATATTGAAGGATCACTGTGTATTTTGAGTCAGTATGAGTCTGACAGTCCCTTCCGACTTATCCTAGACGGGCGGAATCATTTAATTTAACCACTATGAAAAAAAACCTTTCTGGCATGATTAACTAACAAACAGTTATCATCCATCTATCCGTCCATCTTAACATCAAAATTTTCACATTGATAGTATTAGTATTATAAAAATTTTCTCTGAAAATTCAGTCTTATAATTTTGTTACACAATTTAGTGGTAAAAGTTTTGCAACACATGTTACTTGCAGGCTTGGCTGTCGGTGTCCAAAGCTGACTCGAGCACTGAAGTCGTTCTAATTTGGAGAGCCCGTAACTAGTGAGGACCATCCGATTTTCTTTATTTTTATTCAACATTTTCCATGTTTTCGCTTCGTTTGTAAAAAGTCAGTTCGAAAACACATTTTGCTTTAATTTCTTTTTTTCATTTTGATCGTCATCACAATATCTTCATCTTATTAGTTTTTATTGATCTTTGCTATTTTATGCTGTCTATGGTTTTAATTATAATAGGATATTTGACCCGTAACGTAAACGAAAATTTACGGAGATACAACGCTTCTAGAAATCACAAAACGTCACGCGGTCGGTACAATTTTGCGGTGTTATGACGTCATACGTAGGTATAGTCAAATTGATATACTATCGATGTTATTCTGTTAAACTAAAAGTAATGTGAATTTATTTATAGAATATTTGTAATGAATGTTATGAAAGGAATCAATAAAGCTTCTTTTATGACGTCACTCCCGAAATTCGTAGTCTTTTATTTTTGTCAATAAAATTTATTATTTACAATACTTTAACTGGCGAAATACTGTAATACTCGTTTTTATACAGTTATAAATACCCGTAATAAATACGATCGATTTCAGAAGATATAAACAACATAAAGAGATTATTTCCAAATTAGCTATTCATTGTCCAATCAAAAAACGAACTTTCAAGTCTAAGATAAACACGTTTTCTTCCCTAAAACTTAAACTACAAAACTTAATATTACTCCTGTACCGCTATGAAGCACGTCCGAACAACAGTTCATAAAAAGTTGGAACAGCAAGCACTTCGGGACATCGCCCGGTAAATCCATCGTTGTAAAATTCATTAAACTACAAAGACCAACTTACCGCTTACTTTAAACACTACATTATTCTGTATACTATAAAGTATCTAAAGATTCCGAGTACTTGCACAACGAAATGTTCACCAAAATGTTATCTCAATCGAAAATAAACTTTACTTGATAAAAATAAGGTTGATATTCACATGTGGGTGTAACGTTTAAGGAGTCCTGATCGATGCAACGTTGCATTCGCTTGAAGTAGACCAATTTACTTTTGTTCAAGGCGAGTTTGACCGGTTGTTAGCTTGAACTCAATTTCTCGGAGCTATTTATAATTGCCTGTCTCCCGCCTGTGGATTAAATCAGCTCGTGTTGCGATGAGTTTGTGATGAGATGAACAACTTTGTTCGTATGTTCACAGCTTAATAGGGTAAAACTAGATAATACGCCCTAGTTAAAATGCCCCATCGTTCTAGCACTCAAACTTACTGCTCGGAATCACAGGAGCCGAGACTGAGGGCCAGGTTGTACGCCAACAGAGGCCACACTTGCACGCCTTTTTTTTTTTTTTTATCGTGGTAAAATCATCAAATGAGACCTCCAACCCCGTGCAGGGCGGGAGGTACTGTCAGACTTGTACTGACTAAAATCGGTGTCCTTCAGTAGCCCTTTATGTTCCGGGGTCACGGTAATAGAAATAAATCCCGCGACCCCGGCACGCCTAGCAGAAAGTAAGTATGCTAGAATGATGGGGCGTTTTATCAACTAGGGCGTATTCCCTAGTTTTACCCCAGATGACCCTTCATACTCTAGTGTTGTGGCAGCAACCTTTAAAATGTCTTCTGCTGCTCATCAGCTATCCTGTAGGAACAAATGTTTGCTCTCTATACGCAAAAGGCGTGTGCCATTGAGCCATTGAAAAAAAAGTGTTGTTCCTGTGAAAAATAGCAATAATAAAAATATGTTAGATAGCACCACATGTACGTAAGATCTAAATTGTTTAGATGATTTTTGAAGACAAGCAAAATTTCATATTGCAAGTTGGATTCGAACCCGCGTCTTCTGGAATCCAACTTGCAATCTGAAATTTTTCTTTCCTCAAAAATCATCTTTACGATGCGCATCGCATGCCTTAATGCGTTTAAAAATAAATAATTCTAAATTGTTAGTCGAATTCTTAACTTACCTGACTGAAGCCGTAGGCATAAGCTTGTATGAAATATATGTATACCATTGTCTTGTACACTCAGCCGCACATCCCTTACAATACCATTACCACAACGTATTAATAGTCAATAAACACGTGTCTATTGCGTTAACTGTTGCGAACAGATAAAACCACAAAGCCTGTTATCTGTCTACCCTGTATCATCGTAACTATGTCATATCACATCCTCTGTTATTAATAAATTGATAACACAATTTTAAGGACTTCCCTTACAACAATTATTGTGTTATGAAGTGGCACAAATATTGTAAGGAAGAACTGGCTGTTGTCAGCGGTTTTATCCTCTACAACTCAAAAATTATCCTACGGGAAAAACTATACTATATTTCAATCTGTGTCCCATAATTTCATCCAAATCCGTTCAGTATAAAAATAGTGAACGGATTTGTGTAAGAGTAACAAACATCGATCCAAACAAACTTTTACATTTATAATATTAGTGGTATAGGATTTTCCGCAGCAGAAATATAGATGGCTATTGTTACATTTTTTTTTTATTTGTAACATCATCATTTATTTTCATCATCATCATTGGCAGCCTTATTCCACATAGAGCATAGGCCTCCCTTTTGTGCTATGTGACTTATTAGCATATTTTTTTTTTATTTCAATTTATTAGAAGAAGAATTTTTGTTTCAGGTTATGAAACAATAGTCTGGTCATTTGTATGTTTTTAAACAAATGATTTTTTAGCACGTGAATTCACTTTAATTTTAACTAAATATGGATCCGAAAAACGAAAAGATTCATCGTTGCTATTCATTTTAATTACATGAAATAAACAGAGAACCTCAATGAAACTTATTCCTGAAACTCCGGTATAACTGAAAGTAGGATAATCTTACAAGAGCTCCGCGGAAGAGGATAATATTTTTTAAAGTCAACAATTTTGATAAAGCCAGTTTCTTTATTTGCTTCTCCTGGTCGTTTCATAGCAAATAGCTGGAGACTGCGATGTTCTATAGTTTGTATTGTTTGAGTTTGTTTCTTCTCTAATCGGATGTGATGAACAGTCTAAGGCGCGGGCTACATAGAAAAATTATAGCTAAGTATAGTATGAAGGGATGTATGACGGGGGATTTTAGTCAGTACGAATCTGACAGCCCGTCCCGGTCTGCCCAGGGTGAGAGGACTCATTTGATGATTTTACCACGATAAAAATAAAATGCTAAGTCATCAAAAAGTATAATATTGCACAATACTTAATGAGAAAATAAATAAAACAGAACCAAAGTTTCACATCTTAATAAATAAATCACAAAAAAAACTGGCCACAAAATTTGTATAAAGAGAACTGTCTAGAAAAAAAAAACAGTATCTTATTAAATCTTTCTAATCCACTTAGGTATTTTTACGACAGCATAAAAATCGCTTTAAATTATATACCTTGAAGAAAATTGCAATTTCTATCTCATTCTCATCAAAACATTATGCCAGTTATCCCGAGAGAGGCAATGGTGTTTATGACTCATTTTATAGGAGCATATTAAAAGAGTCTCATTGACTGCTACTTACAAATGACTGGTGGTTGGAAACCCCAGTAACACTGCCCATTGCTGCAGGCCGTCCACTAATAGAGACTCCGTGGTTTTTGAGAACTTAGCACATTCTAAGTATGGTTTTGACGTTATTGTTTATTGTTATTATCAATATGTATCATTTTCAAGTTCAAGTTCAAAAAAAAAAATAGTAGACTAAACACGTTTTTATAATATTGTAATGTTTGTACATAATGCTTAATATTCATTTTACTTAATGATAAATTTGGTTTAGTAAAACATTAAATCTATAACAAAATTAAGCGAATTCGGTTGTTTATGAAATAAGAATTATCCAGTACTATTGTGAACGCTTCTGAAACATGACAGAAAAACATTACTTTTGCTTAGACTATGACTAAGCCGGTATTAGTCAAGCAATGCCCAAAAAAACATTTTATCCCGAATCTCCGAAAATCCCGAATGCGATACTTGGCTTAGCTAAGCCAAATTAGTACTTTCTGAAGTAATACTTACAACAGATACTTAGCAACGACTATTATTTCGGCCTAAGAGGGTGTAATTAATGAGTACTTAGTCATTGGTCTGGTTTGGCCAGTGTTCCCCGAGACGATGGCTCCCTAGAGGCACATTGCTCTATACAGAAGCCTGCTCTCAAGACCGACGAGTTGCATATTCATAAGGAAGTAAAACCACTAACTTGTGAGTTCACTGGACTACGAAGTCTAGCCTGAAAATTAAGTTACCTTCTTTTACAAAAAGTTTTTATTTTGCTCTTTTTGTTCGAATATTCAACAAAAATCTTCGTATAAGTAATCGGTGGCTTTAAAAATCTATAATCCACGTAAGCAAACACGAATCCATAAAGGCAACGCCACGAGATATCGGTAACAAACATTTTTCTGAAAACCGCTTCAAAATCGGTTCAGTGAATCGCAAGATCATCGCGGGCAAACATACATACAAGCATACAGTATGTACTGAGAACCTACTTTTTATATCGTTTATAAGTCCACCCTATTCCTTTTCTTACTCTTTGTGTTCCTGGGTCACACTGTTCTTTTAACGTAGGCACGCAATCCCTGGTCGACGGCGCGTCGTGTTCCACGCGCGCCTCAAAGAGCTGTCAGCAAAATGACGGGGCCCCCTCTCAGAGGGCCAAAGCCTGCCGGGGTCGCGGGACATATTTCTATTACCGTGACCCCGGAACATAAAGGGCTACTGAAGGACACCGTGGATTTTAGTCAGTACAAGTCTGACAGTACCTCCCGCCCTGCCCGGGGTTGGAGGTCTCATTTGATGATTTTACCACATTAAAAATAAAAAAAAGGCACGCAATCCCGGCAGAAACTATTAAGTTACTATTAAGTACTGTTACTGTAGTTGGTGTTTCAATTCATTTCAAACATCTGGTGGTGAAGTTCTGCTATCGAAATTTTCTTTCTATTATTTGTCTTATCTGAAAAGCTTTAATTTACGTATTACAAAAATACTACGCATATAAATTGGCCCAAATGAACCAAAAACGGCTTAATTAGTAATTATAATAACAATGATAGGAAAATTAAATGCAAGCAGGCCTTATTATGACCTAGAATTATTATTGTAAGTCGACGTGGCCCTGTTCGTAAGCCGCGTCGTACATTACGTTCAAGTTTTATAACTAGACAAGATGTACCGTAGTGCTTGAGAATATAAATTAACTACATAATATATGTAGAACACTCTTTATTAGCAGCTTTCTGAGCAGTGGTGGCCCAGTGGTATCGGTCCCGACTTACGAGTTGTAGGTCGTGGGTTTGAACCCAGCTTGGCGCATTACTTTGTGTAATTTATTTCATCACCCACTGCTCTCAAAACGGTGAAGGAAAACATCGAGAGGAAACCGGCATGTCCTAGAACCCATCAAATTCGAAGACATGTGACATCTGCCAATCCGCACTGGGCGCGCGTGGTGGATTATGGCCCACTCCCCCTCACAAGAGAGGAGGCCTGTGTCCCAGCAGTGGGAACGTTATAGGCATCAGCCTACTCGCTCCAACCTACCAATTACTACAAACCACGGATATTATGACGGGGCCAGGGGAGGGGAGCCTGACCCAGCCAAGCCGAGGGGTCGCGGGACTTATTCCATCACCGTGACCCCGGAACATAAAGGGCTATTGAAGGACATCGTGGATTTTAGTCAGCACAAGTCTAACAGTCCCACCCGACTTGCCTGGGGTGAGAGGACTCATTTAATGATTTTACCGCGTGAAAAAAAACACGCGTATTTACAAATTTATTATACGTACAGATGAGCCAATCAGATCAACCAAGACATTTATTGTTACAAACGTACTATGCGAGTCCAATTTGAGCGAAAACGGCAATGACTTCGAACTGTCAATTGTCCCTAGAAAATTACGTTTAGAAAAAAATACTCCATATAAATTAACTTTCAATAATATTTTTGCAATCGTTTATTACTTTTTAACCGACTTCAAAAAAAAGGAGGAGGTTCTCAATTCGGTCGGTATGTTTTTTTTTTTTTATTTTTTTTTTTTTATCTTGATAATTATCAAATTATCAGAAATTATTATTAAAAGGTCGCATGACGTCACAAATATGGCGGCATCTCACTTTCTTTCTTATTGTGGTCGCATAACACAATGTAACATTCCGTTACGGCAGCCTCTGTTGGAATCGCTCTGTTTGATTTTAGAGAACAATGTATTGTGTATTGTGTTGTATCTAAATTTTGTAATGGTTCAAGTGTTTGCGGTATTGCGGTAGTTTTAAACAATAGTGGAGGCGGTTTTATTGTTTTTATGGGTGATCGATATACACAGAATACCTCCACGAAGTGTTTTTTTTCATAGTTTACAAAAATAGTTGCTGTAGTAACATCTACGGAGTAAAATTGAAATCATGGGCAATATTTTAATCTAAGGCTTTACTCACGATGCTGATTGCATTACCTACGGCTAATAAATAGCAAATCAAAAATATTATTAATGCAATTATGGATATACAGGGTGAATTTTTCAACTGGGCGTGGATGGCTACTTTCGAAACTATGAGGAATATCGAAAAACGTTGAAAGGAGTCTCGAGGCCGATTTTGACGAAAAATAAAACTGCATCATTGGATTTTAGAAAAATCCAAAATCCTGGCCAGGAATCGAACCCGCTGATTTTGGAAAAAAAATCACACCCTGTATTATTATACCATTCGATAGTGTTGCTAATAAGGATCAAATTCTGGGAAGTAATCATATACGGCAAACTTAAGGTAAATGTATAATTACAAAAAAAAACTGATTAATCTTCAAGGCAAAGACTGTATTTGAAACATAAGTTACCGTTTCTTCTTTAAAATAATGCTATTTTTAGTTCAACTCAATAATGTCGTATTGCTAAGTACAGTGGGATTGTTGAAACGTCAAACCCAGTGAGACATTGAAAACAATGAAATTTTATAATTTCGAATAAATTATGGCTCAGTAGATGTAAAGTAACATGGAAAAATAGCAATTTCATAAAAATCAGCCATTTCCTTAAGTTTGCCGTATATCATTACTTCCCAGAATTTGATCCTTATTAGCAACACTATCGAACGGTATAAAAATAAAGGGTGTGATTTTTTTTTCAAAATCAGCGGTTTCGATTCCTGACCAGGATTTTTGATTTTTCTAAAATCCAATGATGCAGTTTTAGTTTTCGTCAAAATCGGCCTCGAGACTCCTTTCAACGTTTTTCGATATTACTCATAGTTTCGAAAGTAACCATCCACGCCCAGTTGAAAAATTCACCCTGTATAATGTAGTATGTCACATTACAAAGGCTTATTATTGCAAATAAACACTAAAATAAATAAAAAAAATCATAAACCTCAAAAGTGCTAAAGTATCACAATTTTAAAGCGCAATACACCGCGCGCGAAACGACAAGTAAACAAACATCTAATAATATTAAGCGAAGATACTTGCATTAATAATGTTTTCAAGTTTTTGAATACGATTAGTATCGTTAGTAATGCCCGATTTTAAAATATTGCTCATTAATAAAATTTCATCTGTATATCTATCTAAAAATGAAGTACTAAATAATGTTGCGCAAATCTCGATAACTCTTCTTAATTTTTTTTTTTGGGGCAAAACAACCACAATATTTCCAAACCACTGCAGCTCCTGAAAGTCAGAATCAACAGTGGCAACCATCAGAAAAGCGCCGAGACAATCAAATGAAGCTCGACGTGTCCCGGAGAATCAATTTACCTGTCTTGGATCCTGCAACGAAATTAATCAGAAAATAATAGTGGAGGAGTAGGAAAAATATGTTTCCAAACAATTTAATTTTGTGTATATGTTACGGTAAATGTGATTAATTGAAAATTATTAATATTTTTACAAAATTATTAATAATAACCACATGTTTTGGTAAATGTGAATAAACGATCGAAATTTATTACTTTTAGTAGTAATTATTAATAATTCACGACACATATTGGTAAAAGTGATAAAATTAATAAACTAAACGGCTAAACCTAGTGCTAACTGAAGATAAGTATGATACACGTAGGTTTAACCGCATGTGGTCGGTTACACCTAGGTTTAGCCGGTTAGAACTAGGCCTAACCTCGGGACATGCTGGCACCCTGATTCGGACAATTTAGGTTAGAAGAGGATGGCGGGGTCTGAAAGACCCCGCCATCCTCTTCGTGGTTATTTTTTTTTTAACCACGCAGAAGTAGGAGCCCCGCGGAGCGGGGCTCCGTCGACTTGCTCCTGTGAAGGAAGTTTACTTATTACATTTATCACTACTAGGGTCAAATTATTAATAAAAACCGACAAATGTGATTAATTAATCACTTTAACCTCGACTTTCGGTAATTATTAATAATAATAGATAATTATTAATAATCTTCAATTATTCACTCTTACCGTAACATATATAAACATGAGGACCAGTACCCCTAGCACGAGTTTTCACTATTTTACTTTTCAGAGTTTTTCCAGTATTTACAGCGTTTCTTGTATGAAAATATGGAACAGCGCCTCTGGTGTGCGAAGAAGGAACCAATTTTTTCCTTGAAAATTGTCAATTTGAAGTCGTCAAAATTCCAGTTTACTTTACGTCTCAAATACTGAAAACTCGTGCTGACGGTACAGGTTCTTAATTACGAAAATTTTCTTTTATTTCTAACTTTCGACATAAGTACAAGTCGACCCTAACACTCCGGCGACATATTCCGATATAATGAATTGTTTCCGGCGCTGACACGCGCCAAGGAAAACGTGTTCACTGTCCGTAAGCAACTACTAATACTTGTGACATGCTATTTATTATAATAACTTTATTATTAGAGAATTTATAAGAGAAATATTCTATAGTAGTTACATACGAATACAAGAATTTAGTTTAATGCACATACCTACTCATATTTTTAAGGTGCTCTCTCACCGGGAGCATTCGCGAGTAACATAAGGGCGCTCACTCACCGTGAGCATTCACCTGTAATCTAACGTTACATAATTCGAACATTCGAAGACAATAGAGCATCAAATTGCGCACTTTTATACATAACAGGTGAGTGCTCGCGGGGAAGAAGCGCCTTAACAACAAAGTGCGCAATGTGATTCCCGATTGTCTTCCGTCACTGATGAAAAATGTTCGAATCTGTAACGATACTTTACAGGTGAATGCTCGCGGGGAGGAAGCCTTGAGACTAAACAAACGCTACTAAAAATCGTTGGAATCTGGTGAAAAATATGTCTCGTGGTCAGTATTCATAAATTACAAATCTAATTAGATCGTCATTTAGAGTTTTGAAAAATAACAGACACGTATTTTTTCTTTTGTAAAATCAATGAATATTTACCAAGTTATAACGCATCAAAACTCTAAAATAGGGGCTGGTGACGTCAGAATTCAATAAATAATGTACTAAATTGTGACGTATTGACAATTTGGAAAGCTTCATATATATGAAGCTTTACAAATTGTCAACCAGTATTTTCTCTTTTGGTACGTGACGGATATCCGTCACGTACCGTAATAGTTTTTGAGAATCTGATGGACTAAGTAGATTTTTTTAGTCAAATACCCAAATATATACAAATCTAACGACATGAATAATCATAAATATAATAAAAAAACATATATACATACCTACACCGGAAAAACATAACCCTCCCTAAAAATACTGACGGTTTAATTAAATTTTTCAGTTTACGAGCCTGTTACAAAACCTTACAAACTACCGACACTCCAAAATTATAGTTAACATCATTGTTTAACTGTTTCCAAAAAATAAAACAAAAGAAAATAACACGTACGTGAATATAATGCATTTTCTTTTACCCAAAACATGCCTAAAATTCCGTAACGAAAACTACAACGTAATAATTAATCAAAGTAATTATAAAAATACTTGAAAAACGTGAAAACGCGTCCACGATAACGTCCCTTTAAAAATATACATATATACTGTCACAGTATGTAAATAAGGCAGAAAAATTGAGGAAAGCTCTGTGTTTTTAGGGATCCGCGTATGGTAAACCAATGTAAATATTGGTTTTAGGAAGTGTCAAAGTTTTTTTGTCAAACCCCTGAATACATATACCGTTGGCAAAGGATTTTGGACATTTTATAGTTATGTTTTTGTTACCAAGAGTTTCAGTTTAGTTTTGTGTCTCATTTTGGGCGTCAAAAGCTTTTTTTTAACCAACGAAAAAAAAGGAGGAGGTTCTTCATGTATATTTTTTTTTATTCAGTTCATTTTCTTAGACTTTATATTCTCGTTTTCACTTATTTTAATATTAAACATTGAACAAAATTTCAACCAGGTACATCAAAAATTGTACTGTAGTCTTTAAAAATATCGCACAAAACAAAACACAACATCCTTTAATCACACCCCATTTCACACCAAACAAGAAACAAACCACGATTCTAAATAAAATAACAACTCGTATACAGAACCCTACTAAATAATTCAGCGTAAGTCAACCTAATTAGCGTGTTGGAAACAATTTAGACGCGCGTGTACGCAAATGTACTTTAATCATGTGATTATGATATATCACGGGACGGTTTAATTGGGTACAGGCGCGCACTGCATGTGCAATACTGACTAATTATTGGGAGTTATGGACGCGACGGTTTCTGCCTTAAATTGTTGCGTTAGCGGTGTGGACTCTGGTTTTATGCTGACTACGCTATGTTAGTTAGGAATCACGAGTTGAATTGGTGGTAGTTGTGTCAGCTTTATAGTCACACAGAGACTCATTTATGTTTTTTAGAGTTATAACAGTTAACAAGTGACCCAATTTTCGACAGTCAGGAATTGGACAGAGGAATTTAAATGGACGATGTATTTTGTTCGATCTAACTTCTAACTAATCTTTTCCATCTTTGGTGCACCTATGAGTCACACAGTATTATACTCTTGTTTAACCTTTGACTGGCCTCTTGTCAAAGAGGTTAAGAGGAAACCGCCCAACCAGGTCTAAATGATGGACAGAAATTAAGTAAGGTAGCTTACTTAACTACAGTCTTTAAAGCAGCTTACTAGCATCTAAACTGATAAAATAACACTGAATAATACACACTAAAATTTTAAGGTAAAAGAGTAAAAATTATTTTGATGATCTTATATAGACAAGTTTTAATTATTTGTTTCGTACGGGAATTGAACCAAGTAGCTTAGCAATCTATCACTCAACCATTGCACCAACCATGCTGTCAAAAGAGGTAGCTAAGTATTATTAAGTATTATTTTTAGTAGGTATACTTCAATGATTGTATGCTTAGCATCTGTATTAGTAAGTAGTTTAGGTAGATTAGGTATTAGTTAGTAGATTATCACAGTTAAGCACACAATCGTTAAAGAAAAAATGTACTTTTTTCGTTCGAATAATACTTAATACGCTCACAAGAGAAAATTAAACTTTTCTATCAGATTTCCTCTGTTAAAACTAACAGTACCTTTTCCCAAGAGCCGCAATGCGTGAGTTGGCCGTTCTATTTTGGTTATATTATTTCATGCACTTATGCGACGAAAGTTTCGAATAGTTTCGCTTCAATGCCAACATGCGGTTTCCATGAGCTACTTATAAATGTAATTAGGTTAACTATTGTTGATGTTTGTTTTCTAATGAGAAAGTAGGTTTTTCTTGGAAGTATATAAGAATGTACTATGCAAAACGTAAGGTCAGACTTTTTTCAATGAAATTTCAGAACGTACATTCTGATGTTTTAATAAGTTCTAGATTTTTCTTTAGGTAATTACGTTTTTTGTCACAGAACATTTTTGTGTTACGTTTTTGTCACAGTACATCATACATCATCATATCAGCCGTAAGACGTCCACTGCTGAAGATAGGCCTCCTCTATAGATACTATGTGCCAGTACATTTTATGTATAATTTTTTTTTTGTTACAGCGCATTTTCTGTACTACATTTTCTATCACAGAAGATGTCTCTGCTTTCTTGAGTTCCGTTTGTAAATTTCAAAACTTAATAATTATCTCGGCAGTCTGAAAATATTTCTTTGTCCTGAGATTTATAAGAGTTGTTGATACTGCTGGCTACAGTTTCCAAAATTATCTAAAACCAAAAAACAACCATTTGCATAACTATAAACAAAAAACAAAAAACATTCTTTTTTTAATTTGTCCCTCCTCGTATCAAGAGAAACTTGGTTAACTAAAATAAAACCGCGTAGAACGAATGTTTTAAATTTCGCGATAACGTCCAAGCGGTACAAAGTTGAGCATATAAATTGTGCACAACATCTAAGTTTGACTTTTTTACTGCTGACTTCCCGTATGAGATTGTAGACCCCGCATCAGTAAGAGTGCTTGCTTTATTTATTGCATGCCCCGATTGACTCCTGATTTTTTTTCTTTAACAAGTTTTGGGTCAGTATGGGAAATAGGTTCGAGGTTCAAAGTGTTTACCTTGTATGTGATGTGTTATTTTTTGCATAACATGGATTATGAATTTGATTTTTTTATTGTAATAGGTATGTAACTCTTCTACAGTTTTCATAGGAGTATTTTCAGGACATAAAACAAAAATGGAATAGGAAAGAAGTTAAATAGTGGTAGCCCAGAAGTTGGTAGAGTGAGCTGTGAGACGATGGCTTGCAAACATCTGAGTGTGGATAAATCTACTAACTCAAAGTCAAAGTAGAAGTAAAATTCATCATCATCATCAAATAGAAGCCATCATGCCAATTACCAAAACGAGATTTCAGATGTTATGCATCTTATGCGACTACGGTAAGACTCACTTTTCAGTACGTTCCAAAGCTTTGGGATGAGAAAAAGTCATTTGTAACGGATAGTATTCAAGGCGACTTAATGATACCTATTCGACGGTAAGTCTATCATATAATTAGGAGAGTAGGAAGCAATAAAAGTCACATCTTTTAGGTTCAAGGGCAATCTAGTTACAGAGTGTCTTGAGTAATGATGGAGGAAAATTATTAAGCTTAATTAACGAAAGATTCCATTTATATTTAACAGAAGGCTAGCTAATTATTCAGGGCATGTGGGCGGCGAGTAAAGGGCAACTCGCTGTCCGACCATGGACCATGCCCGGGTCGACGGCGCGTCGTCAAAGAGCGTCAGCATAATGACGAGGCCCCCTCTCAGAGGGCTAAAGCCTGCCGGGGTCGCGGGACTTATACCATCACTGTGACCCCGGAACATAAAGGGCTAGTGAAGGACACCGTGGATTTTAGTCAGTACAAGACAGTCCCTCCCACTCCGGGGGGGACTCATCTAATGATTTTACCACGTAAAAAAAAAGAAGCTATTTATTCAATCCAGATAGCAAAATTTATTCAATGAAGAAATTAAACCAACCCCTGAAAAAACTAAAAGTTTTTATTCCAAAGCGTTACGATAGTAACAAACTTTCAAATGAAATGAACCGTAATCAAATTCACAATCAAATTTTTTTGTTGTTTCGTTTTATTTTCATCAAAGGTTAATCTGTATCTTCTTTTTTTAATGGGTTTTGTAGCTGACGTCTGAATTTTTGGGCTCATTCTCTATTCAAGAATATAACCGGTAAAATAAAAACAACTAAACAAGAATTCTAATTTTTAATGTCATGACCATTTTTATTTATTCAACTGATGCGACTTGAAAGTGTAGGTATTCATATTATTATGACTTATAGTGTTACAATGATTGCATGGAACAATATCACAATTATATTTTTGTACCATTACATTCTGACATAATTATAATTGTGCGATTCACGGCAAAACATGAGCCTTCCTGTACCTTTAGCACGAGTTTTCAGTATTTGAGACGTAAAGTAAACTGGAACTTTGACAATTTCAAATTGACAATTTTCAAGGAAAAAAATAGTTCCTTCTTCGCACACCAGAGGCGCTGCTCCATTTTTTCATACAAGAAACGCTGTAAATACTGGAAAGCCGCTGTAAAGTAAAAGAGTAAAAACTCGTGCCAAGGGTACAGTACCCTCAGCACGAGTTTTCACTCTTTTACTTTAAACAAATACTGAAAACTCGTGCTAAGGGTACTGACCACTTTTATGTAAAATCTCACATACAGTTAACTATCTATGTTTACAAATAAAAGTTTCCTATTCATATTCTAACTGTGAAAATACGAGAGTGGGTTTAAAAGTTGTCATTCAGTTAAAATAAAATAATTATTTTTAACTATTACTAATAAATGTTCGTTTAGTTACTTCCTTTAGTTAGTCTCAATACAGTTATTAAACCTTATGATCTTCCACTAATATGTCCCTATAATAGACCGATTCCTACTACTCTTCAAAAATCTGGCCCATTTCAGCTAACAGCTCTTCGTTTGGGGTTTTTTTCTTCAAAATGTGTTTTTTTTAGAATTGAAGTTCTCGACTTCCTTCAAGAGAGGAAAATTGCCCTGTTACTGTTCTGACTATTCACGTAGCTCAGAAATGAAGTAATTTTATCTGATAATTATGATTAGTTAAAATATTCCTTAAAAAATAACTCTCTGTTCAAACTCTCTGATTATTTTAACTGTCTGTTTAACTTTTAGGTTTGTTACAAGTTTTGTTTGCTCACACACACTTTTTTTTATAAGTGTTCTTCACATAATTATAATCTTTCACACACAGGGCATGTCCAATTTCCCCAGCCTTTTCCCTATTCTTTATAATCATGTATTATCAATTTTATTTATCAGAGGTACCTAACACCAATTCCTTGTAAAATTCCGAAGCATAATTATTCACTTTTGTCCACGAACGCATGATATTCGTGAAAGTATGGTGCTTCCCCTCGAGACCTTTAATTAATAGTGTTCGTAACATGAACAGACTGGTCATAATTCTAACATGACGGGTCACAGTCCCTAGAGAATGCTATTAAAAATTCTATTTTCTGTTCTACGAACTTGCATAAGAAATGGAAATATTTTTCGAAGGTATTTTGTGTCTGTCTACTTTTTTATTAATTAAAAGTGCTCTGTGAAATACAATGTTCATTAGATATTTTGACTGGGATCATAAATTAATGACTAGTTTTAAAATCTAAATATTAAATTAATATTCTATTGACTAAATACAGAATTATCAAAATCGGTGTTTTAAAATTCGTAGTTGTGAATTTCGGAATAAAGTTTTCCATATTATCGTAGTGTACCTATGAGGTAAAAAACGATAAAAAAACAGTCGAATTGTGAACCACTTCTTTTGAAGTCGGATAATAAATTTTTGGTATACCAACCTCTACATACTCAAAATATTTCACTCAAAAGTTAAACTATGAGGCAATTGCACACACAAATTACGGTTGACACGTTATCAAGGAGAATCAATTAATATCATAATTATGTTTGGTGGTAATGCGGTTGCAGGTTAATAATGTTATTGCAATTTCAGTCAAAATTATTTCACTATCGATACAATATACATACAAAGTTTATAGGTGTTTATATTGTGCATAGTTTTTGTCATCATAATCAATCGAAAGACACCAACTGCTAAACTAAAGGTCTTCTTTTTAAAGCAGTTGCAGTGTGATAGTAGTTTAAATCCAAATTAATTAATTTGTCAAAATGTAGGTACCTACCCTTTAAGACTAATGTGGCCCAATTACATTCTACTACGACATAAAATATGGTGCACAATTTAATGTCGTATATATGCGTAGATATAGTATGTTTCTCAATAAATGAATGAAGGTTCAAGAAAACGACGAAACTCTTCGAGAAGCCTGCCGGGGTCGAGGGACTGTCTCACCTGGTAACCGCGGCCCTGGTACATAAAGGGCTATTGAAGGATCACCGTGGATTTTAGTCAGTACAAGTCTGACAGTCCCTCCTGTCCCGCTCTACTGGCTCTCATAGGACGATTTAAACACCCAAAAAAAAATTGGAAAAGGTTGCGCTTGACTTTTTTGGCGGAGGCACTACCGTGCCCCCAGATAATACATTACTCTTTTTTCAATTAAGTTTGCAGAAACAACAGAATATCACAAAATGGAAGTTCACGTGAAGAATTTGGTAAGTTCAAGCCAACCTCAACCTTACTTACACTAAAAGGCAAATATAATTCCAACTATAATTCCTATAGACCTGTGGATACCGTCACAATACCGTGAGGCCAGTATTAATTTGTCAATAGCGATTCATCGGCCTTGGCTAATTCCGTACACGTGAATAGACTTGTTCTATATTGTAGTCGTCAGAGAATAGACATCAATACTGTAGCCTTTGAATGATTATCCAGTATCAGTAGATCTCTATGACCAATACGCCATTATACGAGTATATAATTTCTATCTAACATTATTATCTAAGGTGGATAATAGGAACATAGGTACTACCGTCTAATCACTTTGGTTACACTACTCAACACTTAAAAAATATCTGACCCAATTCATATTATTTCATAATAAGCTTGACCAATATAGAAATACTGTATGCATTTTATTTCGATATCACATCTGGTTATAGGGATAAATATTTTTTTATTTTTTTACCTACCTACAAAAGTTAAAATGCAGGTAGTCCGGAAACTTATTACTTTTGCAAATGGAATATAGTGCATTTGTTAGTATATTAACTGACTTCTAAAATGTCGCGAGTGTGTGTTAACAGTCCTGATTTATTTTGCTATATTTGTGGCGAGTTTACGCCGAAATCGAAAAAAAAAACGCTTTCTGACTTAATTAAACAGTGCTATCAAGCTTATTTTAACCGTGTCGTAAGGAATCAAGACAAGTCATGGGTTCCTAAAGTGTGCTGCTTAAGATATTATACATATCTCAATGGTTGGTGTAAGGGAACAACTAAAAAAATGCCATTTGGTACGCCAATGGTGTGGATGGAGCCAACGAATCATGCCGTCGATTGTTATTTTTTTTAAAACGCTTTCTGACTTAATTAAACAGTGCTATCAAGCTTAACCGTGTCGTAAGGAATCAAGACAAGTCATGGGTTCCTAAAGTGTGCTGCTTAAGATATTATACATATCTCAATGGTTGGTGTAAGGGAACAACTAAAAAAATGCCATTTGGTACGCCAATGGTGTGGATGGAGCCAACGAATCATGCCGTCGATTGTTATTTTTGTTTAACGCAATTAAAGGGGTTTTCTGAAAAATCAAAACGAAGTATTAAGTATGCCAACGTGCCATCGGTAATAAAACCTCAGCCACATTCAGACGAGTTACCTGTTCCTGAGTGCCCAGTGAATTTAATTCAGACAGTTGAATCTGAAATTCAAATCTGAAGATTTTCCCGAAAAAATAAAAGTTTTATTGGACTGCTACTATAAAATGGGATGCAATATGAGCATACATAATTATGCTTGTCTGGAAACCGCGAGTGAGCAAACGTAGTTACGGTTGCCCTGCGGCATGACTGACCGATGATTTCAAATATTTAGAAATGTTTCAAACACACCACGAGGCATTGCCAATGACATATTGAGGTATTCCACGAAGGGCACCTGGCACCTGCGAAAAATTTTGACAGGAGCCTTATGTAGAATAGCTAAGGTGCAAGTAGCTCAGGTGTCATTGTCAGCGGGTGCCCTTCGTGGAATACCTCAAATATTTGCGTACCTACATGGTAAATGATGCATTCGCCATACCGCCAATCACTCTGCTTATTATCGCTTAGACCGAAGTCGTAAACTGCTAGTCCCTTCGTATGTAGACAAGGTGACTCAAGTCTCCGATACCTTACGATTTTGGTATTCAAGCGTCTATCGAAATACAAATCCATAGAGGTTCGTACACTAACACGCGCCAATGGATACCAAAGTCGTAAGGTATCGGAGACTTGCGTCGCGTTATGTATGAAGGGGCTTAAAGATACATTTTTTTTTATCGTGGTAAAACCATCAAATATGTCCTTCCACCCAGGTCAGAGCGGGAGAGTCTGTCAGACTTGTACTGACTAAAATCCACGGTGTCCTTCAATAGCCCTTAACGTTCCGGGGTCCCACGAACCCCGGCAGGCCTTGGCCCTCTAAAAAGTGGTCCCGTCATGTGTCTGCTCTTCGAGGCGCGTGTAGAACACAACGCGTCGTCGACCAAGCATGGTCATAGTCGGACAGCGAGTCGCCCATTACATTACAGAAAGCCTTTAGTGTCGCAGCGACAAGTCGTCTGTTACTGCTGTCTGTAGTCGGTATCGAAGTCGTACCTTTAAAAACAGGCGAGCTTATGTTTGTATGGCTACGGTTTGAGTACGAGTAGGTATTCCACCACCGCACTTTTATTCAGTCGCATTGAGGCGGGAGAACAAGTTTACTCGCGTTAACAAGCTGCGTTAGATCGGACGTGATTTCGCGCACGCCATCTGATTTATTTGTGCTCCACTTGGGCTTCATTTCGTTACCGCCCGACCCCTTTTTTTCAAGTTATGTTATTGCTTACTATTCGTATTTTTCAACGTAAGTTTTTATTTTTGTTTGATGGAGTCGGAAGTTATGAACGTGTTTATATTTTAACAATACCGGTTTTGGTTTTGTTGTGTATTTTTTTCGATTCTCTTATTTAGTTAAAGCATAAAGTAATATTTTTACTCGCTGACTTTCAATTTCTTGACAATTCGAGTAGTAATATATTTGGGATATACGTTAGCAACTCTACAATCAATCATTAAAGTCAACTAAGCCCATCGCTATCCACTGCTGGACATAAGCCTCTCCCAGGCTGTACCTAGGTGGTGGAGGTCGCCGTGCTGTCCGCCAGTCTGTCCCAGCCACCTTCTTAAGGTCGTCAGTACATCTGGGGGACGTCCCACACTACGCTTGCCGGTACGCAATGTCCACTTCAGGACTATTCTGGTCTACAGGCCATAGGTCCTTCGACAAACATGGCCAGTCCAACTTCAGTTTGCAAAGTCTGCAGCTATTCTTAATATTCCATAATTCTTTATTTGTCTTCTGTAATTTCTTTTTGTAAACATCATCAAATATGTCCTCCGACATTGGGTGTAGTAGAAGGAATTGCGCTCGAACGCCCTGTCCCTTCACGTGCCCTTTGCAATCCAGTGGCACGGTGCTTGTTACGAAAGTCTCGCGACCCCGGCACACCACTTGGCCTTTGGCTCTCAAACAGATTGCTACCCCGTCTCATTGCTAACAGCTCTCAGGCGTAAGGTTGCGGAACTATGGGGCCATAGTTCCGTAACCCTAACACTTATTTACGTAATTACAAATACATTCAAGCTTAATAATATTAAGTATTCCGGATTTATTCTTCCCTTCTTATTGTTCGGTTTATCCTTTCCAATCTCCTGTAATTCCACTTAGATCGCTGTAATAGGTCACTGATCTTACTTTGTAAGGCGGAGATGTAGAACATTATCGTTGCTGTGGCCCTAGTGAAAAAGGATTTAAGTCTAAAAATGTATCTTTCCAGGAGAGGCAAAAAACACTCCGCGCGCTCATATTGCGTGTTTGTTCTCGTGTGACATTTAAACCGCTACTAAAAGTAATAAAACAATGTGAAATATTTTTGGGTAAATAAAGGTATAGTCTTTATTATTACTTTTTTTAATGAAAACTTACGTTTTTTAAGGAAGTGATTTATACACATCACAAAATAAATTCCTGTATGGAATAAAATAACTTATAACCCCATAATTTGCTCATGTAAAAAGGAATACGCATTTGGAATTACTTTTATGGTCAATACTGATCTCAATAGAGAGTTGAGAATTTTTTTATGTGTCTGTTACTTCTATGTTTTCGGAGGTAGCTTAAATCCGTTTACATCAAACAATAGAGCATTTTTTCCTGATTAGTTTGGTATACTTTTTTTTTTATCGTGGTAAAATCATCAAATGAGACCTCCAACCCCGGGCAGGGCGGGAGGTACTGTCAGACTTGTACTGACTAAAATCCACGGTGTCCTTCAGTAGCCCTTTATGTTCCGGGGTCACGGTAATAGAAATAAGTCCCGCGACCCCGGCAGGCTTTGGCCCTCTGAGAGGGGGCCCCGTCATTTTTCTGACAGTTCTCTGAGGCGCGCGTGGAACACGACGCGCCGTCGACCCGGGCATGGTCCATGGTCGGACAGCAAGTTGCCCTTTACTCGCTGTCCGCATGCCCGCGCCTACGGTGGCCGATAGTTTGGTATACTTAACAGATTTTTGACAAAATCGAACTTGTACCTTGTACCCCTTTTCACTAGGGCCCCAGCTATATTCGTAGCCCTTTAGAAAATTTCATTTCTTCCGCTTCGCTGTACAAAAGTTAAGTAACATTCTATGTTTCTATTACCTTTGATATGTATGTTAAAAGAGTAAAAATATTCCATTATTTACCAGTTACCTTTTATCTATATCTAGTACCTATTTTCCCAATATCTTTATTGGAATAAATAATAACTTGTTCGTTGCTATGTACTATGTATAAGACCTCATCCCACCGGCCTCCTTCTACCTACCAATTACTATCCATACTTGCAAAAACTTTACTTTCTGAAATTAAATAGTTTTTGGAAATAATAGATACTTTTTGAAAATTTGGAATTCTGTCATAGCGAGTTTCCTCCGTACACCGGAAAGCACGTAAAGCCGTTGGTCCCGGCTGTCACTTGTAGATTTTGACAGTCGTTACTATTAATCAAAAATCTAAAAAAAAATGACAACCAATCATACCATGGGATTTCGTTTTACCTAGCTACCGGGTTGTGGGGTCCGATAGGCAGTCGCTCCATATAAAATACATCAGTATTCAGCTGCATAATTATGGTTGCAATTGGAAATAGACCCCAATACAGTAATTGGGAACGTATCGGATTTGCAAATAATTATTATTTCACAAGCCGATACAGATAATGTGACCTTAAGTTCGGACCAGTTATCATTCGGACAAATGATGATTAGGATAAATGCCAGTATGACACTTTAGATCATAGACAAATAAGTTAAGCAAAACAATAAAAAACCCCTCAAAATATTCATAATGCTCTTTCAAACCAGTTAGATCCGAGCGGCCATCATAAAAACCATACGAGGGACATGTGAGATTTCATAAATTGCTACCACCATTGTGGTCTATTTCAAACGACTCGCTTATGATAAATGTATTGCGATCCTCTAGACAATAGATGCTTTGTGGTAATGATTAATGACAGTTTTAAAATGCCCGATTTTGGCCCACCCCTAAACGGCAATAAAAAATGTGTCCCCAGTTTTCTTTCTGCTGGCTGATAACAGATTGTGCTTACGGACTGATTAATTGATATAAATTGTGAGGTTTTAAAATATGTGGGGGATGGTCGGTGTTTCGAAAGAGTGGGTTTTACGATGCTTATTTGTTTTATGTGGTGATACTATGTTATGTTTGTGTTATTGACGTGTTGTTGGTATTCAGTGTCACCTTTATTGGTACAGGAATGCTTATATAAAGTTGCTGTTAGGGATCCGTACCACAAAAGATAAAACAAAACACTTATAGGGCCACTTTCCTTCTTGTTTTTGTTATCTGACTCTTTTCCCAGGAAAGCGTGAAGAAACTAATATCAAGTCTACAATCTCTTGAAGGACATTAAAAAGCAAACGTCTAAGTCAACGCAATCAAAAAATACGGCCGTTCGTGCTCTGTTTTACCACATATTTTGACGCTCGCGGTGAAATCAAAACAATAGACCTGGATTCATGAAAGGCGAGAAAAAGTATTTTGAGTACAATAATAAATAAAGGAAAAACATTGATCCCCTAAAATATTTATTTTAAATACTCTAAAACCTTTTACTCCTGTTATTTGCGGGGATCACACGCGTGACCCAGTAAAATAATACGAGATTAATAACATAAACAAACAGTCTCTTATGGCAACCATGACCCTGGAATGTAAAGAGGTATTGAAGGATCACCGTGGATTTTTAGTCAGTACAAGTCTGACAGTCCCTCACATGCCACCCTGGGACTCATTTGATTTAACCACGATAAAAAAGGCCCCAGCAAAGTGGAATATACCTAGTCTAAATGTAGCTACAAAGCAACCCCGTTTAACTTCTCTGACAGAAGTAGTTAATGTCTGACACGGTACAATTAAGTCATTGTAAGTCGTTCTACTTACTTTAACTGCACAACCGTCCTTGACCTCACAGCCGTGACCTTCGATGACAGTAAGGAAAATTGAACCTTAATAGGGAAAGAGTATGGTACGAATTAGATTGAAACTTTCCTTTAACACTTTGTATGAGTATTTTGAACCATGTTTGCATTTTAATATTCTAAGAAAAATTGTATAGAAAAAACTAACATTAGATCTCATTTTTGATTGCTATTACATTGTGTCTTTAGAACCTGTTTTTTTTTTAATAGTAGCTTGTAGATGCACTAAGTTTAGTGGTCTCTACTCACGCTAGTTTATGAAAATGTAGATGCAATGTCGATTTCTAGTACAGTGAGGTAAAAAGATTTTTAAAATTAAAAAAGAGTAACTTATTTTTCTTGTCATCCCGCTGCTGACCTGCTATTCCTATTCTTTTCATATATTGTTTTTACTTTCTAAAATGTCGAGAAGAAGAAATAAAATATTAATTTAGATTTTTACTTTTATCGCAATCCTCAGTTACTGATTTTGACGGCACGTTTGGCACAGTGGCTGAGCGATTGATTGCTGGGTCGCTTGTTCGGTTCTCGCACAAAACAAATATTTGTACAATCTTCAAGTACCTAGATGTATGATATAGAAGATGTGTGATACGGGAAAAATGCGGCTCACATAATTAATACATCTACTCGACAAGTTTCAACGTTCGAAAAAAAGTGGCTGTGACATACGTACGGACAGACAGTCAGACAGATATGACGAAATCTATAAGGATTCCGATTTCTGCCTTTTGGCTACGGAACCCTAAAAAGGCTTAATTAAAAAACATTATAACCCTTTTATAAAAGCTCAGTCTCATAATTTTCCTCCACAACTAAAAGAAACACTGTTACGAAACAGTCACTCAAAATACCAGCCGAGTTCATTGATTGAACGGCCCATACTGAAACTTTTAGAAGACCGACAGGACAAAGTTTTTAGATGGCCCGACGACTCAGCGACGAGACGGAAAATTAACGGTAGGAAATTTTATTATTTACTTACCAACTTCGAAAGTAAGCTAAAATGCTTTTAGCTATAGTGGAAAGTCCGGGAAGGGTTTTATTCACTGTTTATTGTTTTTGGACTTTGTCTGATGGTGGTCTATTTTTGGAGCGTTTATCTTCCTTGTTGTCACGTTGTAGTTTCTTTGACACAGTAAGATTTTTTCATCTATAGATTTAGCCACCACTGGGTTAAAGAATAAAAGAAGACTGAGTATTCGCACTCCTCCTATCTCAATTTCATATTCCTACCCTTATCCCATTTTACTTGGGGTCGGCGCAACACGTTTCTTTCTTCCAATCTCCCCTAAAACAAGTGATAACAAGTCATAGTATAATTTACTCCTTTTTCTTTCATATCCTTACTTATACAATCCACCCATCTTTTCTTTGGACTTCCTCTTCCTCTCCACCCAACAATATTTATACTCATCACTCTCTTAGTCACATGTTAATATACCTTTTTTACGTTTTCGTATCACGGCCTTAATTAACACACACACACACACACTATACTACGAAACTGCGCTCCAAAACAAATATAGCTGACGTGGCTCAGAAGGCTGTCCAACTGCATTGGAACTGGGCAGGACATGTCTGTCGCATGCCGAACAAACTGTGGACCAAAATAGCTCAGAACTGGTGCCTTGAGACTGTGAGGTGAGGTCGTGGCAGGCCACATAAGAGATGGCGTGACGAAATGGACAAGTTCCGTCCGAACTGGAAGGAAGACGCCCAATATCGTGAAAGGTGGCAGGAGTGGAGGGAGGTCTGCCTAGGAGTGGGAGAGAGTCCTAAAAAAAAAACTGACACTATATTTTTCTTCAGTTACTTTTAAAAGCAGGCTTTGACACACTACAATTTTCTTTAATTACTAAAGGCAGGCTTTGGTAACTAAATTAAAATGTGGTGTGTGATAACCAATAAAACTGTGTAGGTAATTAGACCTAAATAGTAATATTTTTATCAAAAAATATCATGTCATAAATAGCTACAATGAATACTGTCAGAAATATCACTTTCATAAGTTATCAAACTAACGATAACATAGTGTTTGTGACTATACAAAGTAACACAATGAAAGAATCACCTTTAGAAGTTGTATATGCCTTTTCATTCATGAAGAGATTGTATCCTCAAATGTCATTTAAAAATATGTCGTTTTCCACAATATAACGAAAACGTTTTGTGTCGTATTACTATTATTATCTATACTATACTACAATACTGCTATTTATATATGAACTATAAATAAAACATGCTAGTAATAACAGAAAAACATTCAAAGGACGTATTACTTAGGTCGATTCTTTTATTTTTATGTATTTTTCCTTTTACCCTTTTATACTTACAACGATCTTACAATCGTCCCGGAATAATAGGAACACGTTGCATTAAATATTCAAATAAATCTTTCACAAAGTTAAATGTATGCCATTTGTGCCGGGATACCCAAAGTCACCCCCGAAGGAGAGAGTTCCAAAGTTGAATTCGCACTTTCGATAATCCTTTCGTAGTTCATATAATAGCCACTGTGAATTCGACTTAGTTCTTCGCGACAAAGTCTTGGACTCAAATATTTTAATGACTCCACTTTAGAAACAATTTCCACTAGTTATTCCAGACCTTTATAAAATTAACTTCTTCGAAAAGACACTTTAAATAATCTGGAGCAAGAATTTATTTTTCAATTCACTAGTCAGAAAGTTTCTCTAACATAATATCTGTTTTAAAATCTCAGTCCTAAGCCTCTTTATTTATCCTCCATTTCATCCAGCAAAATGGAAACATTTTAACTTCACAAGCAAAAAACATTTCTCTGACATATTATTAAGGTTAAAAAATTCTCGAAAGCAGATAGCGAATTATATTTGCTAAAAGAATTACGCAAAAAGCTTACCTCGATTTACGAAAATGAGCTCAGAATTTTAAGATAGCTCATAACTACTGAGATTTTCTTGTTCATTTAAATAAGCT
Organism: Agrotis ipsilon; assembly: GCA_028554685.1. Classification (NCBI taxonomy): domain Eukaryota; kingdom Metazoa; phylum Arthropoda; class Insecta; order Lepidoptera; family Noctuidae; genus Agrotis; species Agrotis ipsilon. The sequence continues at coordinate 1,480,588 of CM052956.1, forward strand.
TGCGTAATAATCGTATTGCTATGTAACAGATAAAACATCTAAATCCACTCCAAGAAATCCAGCCTCACGTTTATTCGACTGACGGAACCCATAAAAAGAGGGTTCTGAACAATTATTTTTACATCAGCACCGGAACCATTCCGGACACGATAAAGAATCTCCCGGAAAAGATATTTATTCGACCAAGCTAACGTGTTCCTCAACAGATTTTCGAGTATTTATTTTGGACTTTACCTGTCAAGAAATAAGGTTTTGTATCTTGGTATCACTTAGGGTTCACATTAAATGTAACAGTGTTGCGGAATGTTAGGAACTTTCGGGTGTGAGCGCAATAAAACACCTTAAATCGAAGCGCGAAATCACTGACTAATTGTTAGTCTTGTTCCGATAAAATTAACTACTTTCGTGCGAAAGGTTAGTGAAGTTTCCAACTAGGTGTCGAGTTTTAGTGGTGTTTGCGTCAGCTAACGTTTAGCGGTCAGATGGAAAGTTCTAGAAGTTTTTTGAGGCCGTCTCTTGTTTCTGGGTTCCTGAGTTGTTAAACAAGTTAGATTGAATTATTGGACACCATTCTCGCATTAATTTTTGTTTTAACACTTTTGGTGACTCTAAAATTAGATTGGATTCAGTGAACCGACTTAGAGATAACCAATAATAGGCATTGATAACAAAGTCAAAGAATTTAAACCAAAAGACTGAACATCTAGTTTGACTACATGACGGTCATTCAATACCAAAATTCACCTCAAAAACAAATATATCCATAACATAAACCAACATAGACATATTATTGTCATAAAGCAAAGCCCACAAAAGACATGAAATGCATACATATTCAAAGCCAGTACTATCGCTCAAACAGCTTTCACCGAAGACATGGCTGCCATACTTGCCATTGATTTATGAAATTGTGAGGCAGTCGCCGTCAGTCTCCAATTATGTGAGAGCATACCGCAATACATCAATCTTATAGACAAGGGAACAAACACTGCTCACGGTGATATTGCATGCATTAATGCGCCGGGGATAGTGGTGTTATGCGAAAAGTTAAATGAGTATAGTTTATTGGTTGTGGAACTCTTTGGTGCATCGTTAACGTAAGGCTTGTTTACGTTGTCTGTGGTGTTCTGTTTAGTGTTGTTGGTCTTTTGTTATTGTGGATGGATTTTAAGCGATTTTTAAGGTTCCGTAGTCAACAAGGAACCCTTATAGTTTCCGGCCGGTTTTTTAAATTTTATATGTTGTTACTTAGGTTTTGAATTTCTAAGAAGGTCGTGGCTAAATAATAACAACCGCAAAGGTTGATCTTCCGCGTTAATTTGCGTTTGTCCAGGTTTGTGGAGGGTTAACCATCTGTCATAGCGAGTTTCCTCCGTGCCTCCGAAAGCACGTAAAGCCGTTGGTCCCGGCTGTCATTTCTAGATATTTGACAGTCGTTGCTGATAGTCAAAAGCTGATAAATCTAACAACAAGTCTTACTATGAGGTATCGGCCTTGTTACTGGGTCGTGGAGGTCCGATAGGCAGTCGCTTCATGTTAAATACGGATATTCAGCTGCATCTGGTTCGACTGGAAGCCGACCCCAATATAGTTGGAAAAAGGCAAGCAGATCAGATAATATTTTGAATTCCTGGATATTTCGCTTTTATACCTGAATTCCTGTTACAGATGTCGCGTATTTTAGTGAGAAATACAAACATAGTACTTACCGCTGACGTCAGCGTCTTAGTATGATAATTATATATTATATATTTACCACAACGGTTCTTTATATGCGCAACCGACATCAGCTTAAGAGGTTTTCGGGCCTAATGTTTCATAACGGCGCGCGGCGCGCGCTTACTGGTCTGCCGCCTAAGCGCTCAGTGGGTCCGGACGGTATTCCACCCTTTATATTGAGAGATTGCCGCATGGTATTAGAAGAACCTTTGCTGCACATATTTAATGTTTGTTTGTCGGTGGCACACTTTCCTAGTCTTTGGAAACTTACGCGGGTGGTACCTATACCGAAAGGTGGAGGTGGCACGGATGTCAGTGACTTCAGGCCAATCGCGGTACTGAGCGCACCAGCCAAGGTATTCGAGATGGCTGTTCATAATTATCTTTATACACAAATAGGCCCCCATTTGTCTGATACGCAGCATGGATTCCGTCCTGGGCGCGGTACAACGGGAAACTTGCTCCACCTGATGACGCAGTTGGTACCAGCTGTTGACGCTGGGCTCCAGGTTGATGTGGCCTATCTGGACTTCAGGAAGGCGTTCGACACAGTAGACCACGACATACTCCTGTCAAAGCTGGCGGGAATGGGCTGTACCTCTCATACAGTAAAGTTCTTCGCCAGTTATCTTCGTGACAGGCGTCAGTATGTGGACTGTGGCGGACAGTTCTCTGAGCCCTACTACACCAGATCGGGTGTCAGTCAAGGTACCAATTTGGGACCTTTATTATTTATTATTATGATAAACGACTTACCACAGGTCGTCAGGTCAACATGCTTGCTATTTGCTGACGACCTTAAGTTGTCTGCAGTCATAAAAGACACTGCGGATCATGACATGCTGCAGCGCGACTTGGATAGGGTCTGTGAATGGAGTCACTGTAATAAATTATACTTTAATGTCTCAAAGTGCTCGGTAGTCTCATTCACACGCACACGAACCCCACAACACCACCAGTACAGCATGGATGGGAAGCCGCTGCAGCGTGTCATGGAGGTTAAGGATTTGGGAATACATTTCACCAGTGATCTGCAATTCCGCAAACACGTGGTTCACATTTGTAAGAAGGCATACAGGAACCTGGGATTCATGCTGCGTCAGGCAAATGAATTCACTAACATCAGAGCATTGAAGGCTTTGTATGAGGCTCTTGTGAGGAGTCATCTCGAATACAATGCGGCCGTCTGGAGTCCGAGTGAATTCAAATACAAAATCATGCTCGAACGGATACAAAATAAATTCATCAGATTTATTTATTTAAAGCTGTATGGAAGATACCCCGGATACCCGTTACTGTATCCTACCCTATTTTGTCTCGGTATGGTAGGCTACTACAAATTAGAAATTAGGCGCGAAGTGGCCCTGGTAACATTAATTTTCAAAGTTCTAAGAAATCTTATACAAAACTCAGGAATACTATCCGAAATAAGCTTCAATCTACCGGATGGGTACGTGACGCGGCGGCGCAGGCCGCAGCTGCTGATGGTTCCTCTGGCGCGCACTAACCTGCTGGGGCGCGCACCGCTGACTCGTGCACTGCGCACTCTCAACACGGTGGCGGAGGTCATTGATATTTTCAAATGTACTCTGAGTGAGTTCACAAGGACCACATACTGTGTAGCATGTAAGGTTTAGTCATATATATTTTAAGTTACTTTGTCGCATTAGTTTTAATTAACTGTAATGGCAAACGTGACATGTGTGTGTGATAAATAAATAAATAAATAAATAACAGATATTTTTTTTTGTATCGTTAATATCACTCAAGAGTTTCTGTTGTTTAATTTTTGTTGCTGAATAACCACCACATCCCAGATTTTGTTTAAATGCAACAAATTGCAATTTGAAGGTAGGGAAAAAAGTGTTTCTTGGTATTTGTCCAAAAAAGATTCTTTTCGAATAAACTACTTAAAACTACACGCAAGGATTTCACTTACTTTATTACATATTTCTAAATAATGATTCTCTCATAATATTTTTAAATATGTCTTCCCAGTCTGTCGATGCTCAATTTCAATCACAGTCTAAACTATTCTAAATCCAGTTCACCTGCAGTGACTTCTGCATTGAAAATCGAACAAAATAATGAGAGCAATATTTTCTAGGGCGTTTTGCTGCAAAATTATCGAGCTCAGTCCGCGAGCGAAGTGTGATATTACCAGTTAGGGGCGGTTCGGACCGATTACAGCGACAAGTGCACGCGCACCCAACCGTATCACGCTACTATGAAATATTATGATTATTATGTACCTGTGAATTGTGTTTTTTCTTTTTGGAGCTTGTAATTGTTAAGTCGTGATTTTTGAAATATACTTCCGTGTTTGTGTTAAAATATAGCAATGTTTTTTTTTCTCACTGCCGTAGATTTCTTTTTTGTGTAACGTCCTGTTTTTGATTTGTAGTGTGGCTCTGTGTCAACGTTATTTTTTCTCGTATCAATCTTCATTTCGTTTTCATTTATTTCCTTTTCTTTAAAACATGATCCGTTCATCATTGCTACAGTTTTATTTATGAAATATTATTGGTTTATCCTGTTGATTTGGTTAAAGAGAAAGCTGTTCTGAAAATCAACGAAATAACGAATGTAATCCTCATTGCAATATTTTAAGCTTTTAAATACGCACGGAATTTCGATATGTCCAGGTAATATTTAATGAAATTAATGACATTACAGTAAGCGGGATTGTGGCTGATATGAAGGAGATAACAGGACTAACAGCTATGCTATTCTCTATAACAAATCACAGCGCTGGACTCTACGATGTGATCTTCGAACATCTGGTTTGAAATCATCCAATCGCGAAGCACGAGCGCTCAATGTTCGCACCGCATGTTTAATGTTTTGATAGTGTCGCTGTCAGTAGCTTAGAGCATAACAAACTTAACTTCCAGCGTGGCGTAAGCGCTGCGGTCTTGAGGTCAAGGCTGTGGTTATAGAGAATAGCACTGTTGGATAGGTGCCGTCAAAACTAGAAGGAGTACGTCCAGGTCGCGACAAGTGAAAGAAGTGAAGAAAAGGAACTCCTGGGCAAACCCAGGAATGGGATAGAGCAGGCTAACAAAAAAAATGGCTTTTGGGTCAATTATACACTTCATCTACACGCCTCTCGGTTTTTTTAAATAGTTACGTATACAGGGTGTAAGGGACAGCCCTCCAGGGTCTCTTTTCAGGGTTTGCTCGCTAGACGAAACTGAACAATGTTACACAATTTTTCTTTCAGGAAATGAAAAATAAAATCGGCCTCACCATACAACATTATAAAGTTGATTGGACAGTTTGCATGGAGAGGCCGATATTATTTTCCGAGCAGCGGGTAAGACCGAGGAGCTCAGCTAGTATCATACTAAGGTGATTTGATCAAATATACGACGCTAATGTATCAAAATATTCAATGTAATGTTCCGGGACTCTTGTTTACTTAGGACCTTATAGGCGATGCGATGGTTCAAAAGATAATTGTTTATGAACCCCTGATACCATTTTCATAGAAAAAACATCATGTTTTTATTCTGTGATTAATTTAAATAGTCCTGTTTTTCGTTTTGCCGAATTCTAACATAAAATTTTGAAATTAATTTAAAACGATTCCCGTTGTTGACGAAATTTCTTTTTCAAATCGGAAAACAAATTGTAATTCCGTCTCTTAAAATCCATGACGATTCTTTCAATTTCCTCTTTAAGGAAATGTAAAAGAATTTATAATTGGTTACTTGATACCCTTTGTACTTTGTAGGTTTGTGAAATGTTCCTTAATTGCACATTATTGCGTACTGTAAACCCGATACATTATCCAGAGACGTGCGTATCTGTGGCAGAACACCCTCACTACATGACAGCTACCTATAACGACAGAATTTCCCTATCTGCTTTGCCACAAGTTACTGGTGACGCGACATGCGTTTTGACAGCGACTGCGGAGAAAGAAGAAAACAGTAGTCAGTAGATGTCACATTTCAACTTGGTAATAAGCAATGCCACTTTGACTTCGACATCGAAATGTGTTAGTTGAAAATATATTTACGAATAGTCATCCACGCTACAGGCTACGTTAGCGTCTGCGACGCTTAGAACATGTCACTTTGCACCACAACTTGTGACGTGATAATGGCAAAATTAAGGTCAATACCTTAATTTTATATCTTCGATTAGCACCCTAAAAACAAGCAATAAAATAAAAATGTTGGTTTGCTGCTGTATGGCGTGAAAACAACTATGAAAAGACGCGAGTATCTCATCTCCTAAGGTTGTGGCCAGGGTGGGAATGAGCTTGGCCATAGCAACACTCAGCGTGACGTCATATCTAAGCAGGTATTAATGTGGTAATCCCTCATTGCTCCTGTGGATGACATGGTGTCCGAGCGCCACTTCAGACACGGATAGCAACTGTTGTCGTATTGTTGTGTTAGCACATGTCTTTAAAGGATTATATTAGTTTTTGTTAATTGGTTTTGGCATACGAGTGATTAGTATGTTGAACAGGCATTATGACAGTAGCAATGAAATAACAATTTATTTTGTCCGTTAGTTAGGGTACTGAAAAAATATTTTTCTATAATTTAGTATTGACAAATCGAGAGTGTGGGCTTGTAAGTGACGTAAGTACTGTGAAAACGTCGTATCTTCGTCAATTCAAGCTTACGTAAGAAAAGAAAAATATCATACAATTAATTTTTTATAATCTAACTGACATACTAATAAGACTTTTTTCAGTTTTCTTGCTTATATAGATTATTTTGCCAGACGTGGATAATAGTTTAAGGAGCTCGTGGCTAAATAATTACAGCCGCACAGGCCGATCTTCTTGGTCGGTCGTCGTTCTTCTAGGTTGGTCTGTGGATGGGTGACCATCTTTCATAGCGAGTTTTCTCCGTGCCTCGGAAAGCACGTAAAGTTTGTAGATCATTGACAGTCGTTACTGTTAGTCAGAAGCTCTAACGTCTAACAACCAGTCTTACCATGGGGTATGGTATTACCCAGTTACTGGGTTGTGGAGGTCCGACAGGCAGTCGCTCCATGTAAAATACTGATATCCAGCTGAATCTGGTTCGACTGGAAGCCGACCCCAATATAGTTGGGAAAAGGCTAGACAGATGATGATGGATAATAGTTACACTTTTTTTTTTCGTTTAAATATATTTCGAATCATCAAACCGTTTGATCCTTTAGTGTTTTTTACACTAAAAGATCAAAATAATCCTTAGAAGATTCTAGAACAAACTTCTTTGAAAGTTCCGAGAATCAAAAGGCTGGATAGTTTAAATGAAAGTAAGTTGTACATGACCATATTTCACGACTCATTAAACGTTAAAAAACCTGTTAGATACACAAAACCAAATATCAAACACAAACACAATTTTTGTTTTAGAAGTTTATAACAAACAAGGCGTACCTACGCTTGAACCCTCTAGCAATTCAGAAATCGGATACTTGGGAGTTCACCCGCTGGGGCCCCAATTCACCCTCAAGGCACTTCAAACTAATAAAGGAAACATTTAATTAATGTAATTCAAAGTTTGGTCAGTATTAAAGTTATTAAATCAAAAGGTCAGTACTTAAAGAACATGAGATTAGCCCTCTGCACATGTTAACTAGTTACCCATATATTGTGTAGGGTCACCATTTGTCACGCACGGACTTAATTCCCCTTACGTATCGTACGCGACTGATAAATTATTTTTTAAACAAAATAACGCATGACGCGCATCGTAAAGATAATTCTTGAGGATAGAAAAATTTCCCTTGCAACTGAATTTTTCTTTCATCATAAATTATCTGTACGCGTCTGATGGTGATCGCGCACGAAATCGTGTCGAATCGTAGAGAAAGTGATGAGCCGCTGACGTCGGCCTCAACTGGATTCCTCTATGCTATTCGCGTGCTACATAATTTACTCGTATGTACGTACGCGCATATTCCTATATAGAAATTTTGTGTTCTATTATACTGCCATGATGCTATGCTGTGACGCTCACGTCAGCAGTGCGTACGTTGCTATGTTTTTCTTTTGTTGTACGCGATCAAACGTACATAAAAAAGAACACATAGAAAACAGGATTAGTAGTTTTCCTTTTATTCTATGTATAAATGAATTCACAAATGTAAAATTGTATTCGTTTTGTTACAATCTGTAATGTGTTTCAATATTACAAAGAGTTTTTTACAATATGAATATATTAATATCAAAAACCTAGTAACAGAATATTTTGATACCCCATAAGGCCTTCGTAAGGTCGTTCTTTACTGACATGTTCAGGACTGATCTAATTTACCCATATTTGCAAAATAGTCACTCTAAATACGAGAAAGAAATCGATCGCACATAAAGGAGACTTGTATTCCCACTTCTGGGACATGTTGGCTAATTATGATAATTCTTCTAAACAAACAACAGTCGGAAATTATTTTGGTAAACTGTAAATACCTAAACTTTTTTCACGTTCCAACAAAAATATCAAAGAATCATAAATCATCCACAGCCAGCCATTTTCATGGGCATAGTAACAAAACAGCAAGTCACATGTAGGGTCTGCATGAAGGAGTATTAAATTCGGTTAATGCCCGGACAAATCGCGTAAGTTTACAAGTGGGGTCCAAGAGACCCTGGCTGCTCAAATTGTTACCAACTCACGACACTAGAGGGTTGAAATGGACTACGTGCTTTGATTCAGACGATTTATGGTGTTAACTTTTTAGTACCTGATTTCAAGTGCGTAATTCATAACGTGAAGTATTAGATTTTGGTTCATTAATTTACAAACCTACTTATGAATGGCGTAGGAAGACCTCGTGAGGAAACTTGTCAAGAATCATAATGTACTGGTATCAAAAATTCAAAGAATCTATCAACCTGCACTGGGCTCGCGCCTTGGATTATGGCTCACCCCTCTTACAAAGAGGCCTGTCTCACAGTGGGAATATTTATAGACCAATGATGATGATAACCTGCCATATCTAATCTTCAAACATTGTCAGACTTTTAGACTACTGACTAACAATTACAAAAGGATTTAGAAATGACAGCCGCTATCAACGAGGGAAAGCCCTGAAATAAAATGGCTAGTCCACCACCATCCACAAATCGACCTAGAGAAGCTTAAGCTCATTTACCCATTAGCCTGTAAGGTTTACGATACACATGCCAGTAACTTGCATAAAAGTATGCATGTAGCTTGCATGCCATTACGCTTTACGACTTCTGATTGGGGAAAGATACTTACAGCGGGATGCAAGCTACTTGCATACTTTTATGCAAGTTACAGGCATGTGAATCGTAGGCCTAATACACATGCCGCTAAATTGCACAGTAGTAAGCTTGCATGCCGCTAAGCTGTACGACTACTGATTTGAGAATGACACATTGGGATACCAGATACTTGCATATGCAAGTAACTGGCATGTGAATTGTAGGCCATTTACACGCAACTTTTTAGACCTTTTTCGTTCATCCATGATGAACGAAAATGATGATAAAAAATCGACATTATTTGAAAATATATCTCGACATTGTGAGGCTTTTATCACAGATCAATATGATACAGTGAAATATTAATGAAAGGTGCTCACGGTACCTATCCGTATCAAATTTCCTTTGAACTTTCGTCCTCATCTCGACATAAAATTAACAAATAATTTTCCTGGCTTTGTGCAATTTTCTATCTATTTTCCGAGCGTTATATGAGAACCGATATTTAATTAAATGGTTTGTGAAAATACATTGTATAGAGAAGAATTAACAATGTTCTATTAATACAGTGTACTATTATTTTTTGTAGGTCGGATATTTTTCCTGTAGTTCTAGTTTAGTAATAGAACATAAAACACATTACAAACCTTTTTTTATTTGTATTTATTTGTAATTATTATTTCTGGGAAAATCGTTAAATGTACCTCCCGTACCGAATGGAGCAAAATAAACTTAATTTGCTCCTTAATTTTATTTTTAAGATAGTCCAGAAACGTGGGCCTGCATCAATCATGCGCATTCTGGAAAACAACGATCACGTACGTGTCACAAACGCGTTACAAATAAAATCTTTTAAATTATAACTTCAGTATTTTTTAGTAATACTCGTAACATAGTAAAATATCCCCAATACATAAAAATACCTGTTTTATATAATATCCTAAGTTTAAACTAATCCTGTACAGCGAATTATTGTCCATAGTTGGATGTGCGCCTCCCCAAAGACTGTTGAGAGAGGGGGGAGAACCATCCAGGCTTTGCAGCGTCGATTACAAAATAAAAAAACTCAAATTTTCAACATTTTCCATGAATCCAAATAATTGTCGATAGCTGTTGCAGCCGATGAATGCCAATTTATGAGCAGACCAATTTTCACACACCACAGTTTCCTTTAACCAAAAAAACCGTTAAAAATCCTCGTTTTTCGAGCAAAAAACTGCTTCATAGTGGAATTTAATTTCAAACCCTCTCCATAATACAGTGGATTCGAAAAACCATTTTCTGGGCCGTCAGTCAGCCCACATCAATGCAGCGGCCGTTCAATTATTCAACTGAAACTACTACTATATTATATTGTGTACGTACAGACACGAATATAAATATTTTGATGGATAAAGAGAAATAGTTCTATGAATGGAATTTATTGGAATATTTTTGTTACGAAAGCTAATCCACAATGTCATTAAGTATTTACCACAAAAAAATGTTTAAAGTATTATGAAAAAAACATAAACTTTTGAAAAGAACTGAATTTTCAAAGCCTTTGTAAGAGTTAGTTTCAATAAAAGTCTTTGAAGATAATATCAAAGACTTTGAAACTGGTTTTTTAAAATAAAAAAAAATTCTGGCCTTTCTCGTATGCCTGCGTTATCCCCGTAACAGATTTTAAACCAAAATACTTCTCGGAAGCTTGGGAACCTAACTGAGTCAACAGTCAAACACAGCCTCAAGCATTTAGCCACTGCGCCAATAGCCTCGACCAACATACTCTCCTACGACGCTTTTGTAGTACCTTTACGAATATACAATGTTGTCAGTGTCCAAAGGTTCCTGGTAATACCAAATTAATGGGAATCGAGTTGATACTAGACCTACCATTCGACTCGCAGCGGATTCGTGGAACTGTGCAACCTCCTACTCATCAACTGCCAAGCCATTTCCCAACTATATGGGTCGGCTTCCAGTTGAACCAAATGCAGGTGAATATCAGTTGTTTTACATCGAGCGACTGCCTATCGGACCTCTGCAACCCAGTAACTGAGTAATACGATACCCCATGGTAAGACTGGTTTTCAGAGAGCTGCTAATTAATTGTAACGACTGTCTAAGATCTATAAATGACAGCCGGGACCAACGGTTTTACGTGTTTTCCGAGACACGGAAGAAATTTGCTATGATAAATGATCACCCATCCACAGACCAATCTCGGCAAGCGTGGCTTAACTCGGAAGATCAGCCTAATCGCTGTAATAATTTAGACACGAGCTCTTCGTAAGTACTATGGAATGGTATTCTACGTTAAATTCTCATAATTCTCTAGTATTATGGAAAAGCTATTTAGCTGTTTGGCTAAATGCACTAAAGACCTTAAGAAGGTGACTGGAATAGACTGGATGCGGAAGGTGGAGAACAGGATAAAGGGCTATTGAAAGACATCGTGGGTTTTAGTCAGTACAAGTCTGACAGTCCGTTCTGCCCTGCCCTGGGTGGGACTCATTTCATGATTAATAGCGCGCCAAAAAAAACTTCCAAGGCCCAATGATTAGAATTTGCGAGTTATCTCATACTCGCCTGCTGTTTGAGAATTATTTCCTCATTAAGTTCAGTATTTGTCCTCCTAGGTGTTCTCTCCCGCCGATGTCACTCACATCTAGCATCGCAGTCAATCATTTGAATAAAATTGCAACGTCAAAAACTACCTAATTTTAAAATCAATCTGAAACAAAACACGACCGGACAACATGCAATAACACTGCATTTTCTTTTGTAACTAAAAATTACTTCGAGCTAGTGTTTATTACGATAACCATATCGCATGACGTCATTACCCCATAACACCATCGATTACACCACAGAAAACTATTAAGGACCGTGCAAATTACATAGGCAAGGCAAGGGTTTGACGTGTACTGGCTAAATGACGCTCGAGTGCGCATAGATGGCGCTGTACTAAATTTTGATTGAAGGAAAGCTGAATCGCGCTAACGCAATTTGCAATTTTAATTTTCTGCCTGTCACGTTTTTTCCTTATTGGCTGAGGATGGAGCGACAGTTTCTATATTGCAGGTGAATAGGTAGTTTCGCAAAACTCTGTCACTTTTTGAGAATCCATTAAGCTTTTTGAAAACATTAAAAATATACCTACCATTAATTGTGCTAACTTGCGCTATTAAATAAAATTGCCTCAAATGATTATTGTTAGTGTTCTTTTTTTTTGGGTGTTGTAATCTATATTTGTGCTATTTCTAAAACATTTTTATGTAATAAAACAACATTTAAAAAGTTTTCCCAAAATTCTTCTAATTCCCTATTGATCAAGGAATCTAAAAAGGCCATTTTACCAGAAACTTAATTAAAACTTTGAAAAGAATGTTCTATCTAGCTACTCTATTCCTTGAGCAGTCATCATCTATTCATCATCATCAGCCGGAAAACGTCTAATGCTGAACAAAGGCCTCACCGTTAGACCACCATGCCAAATGACAATCCGTCAATTGCATCCATCGAGTAACCTACGATTCTCATGACTCGTGAGAGACCTACCTCAAGTGAGAGAATCCCTCAGTCTCATTTTAGTCGCCTCGTCATGACCCCAACTTGTTTCACCAGGTGGCACGAGAAGGATTTGTTAATCATTGTCAACCACTGGATGCAGATACAGCAGTGAAAGTAACTCTATTTAATTTCCCTTTTGATATCACTCTAAAAATAACTAGTTCCCAGCGACTTCGTCCGCAAGGATCTCAAACGTTTCCTCTGTGTCACCGGCACCTGCCTACACTGCGTCTTCCAGTTCGTGGTCATCACTATAGGACTTTTGTTCCTCATCGGTTATCAGTTTAAAGAGTGATTTCTTCTACCTATTGCCACTTATCTACATTTATCCTCATGAACACCCATCTGCAATAACTACAGTTTATCTGCCGTGTAATATTGGAAAACCCAAAACAAGTACTTGCCTAAACATTTTTAAATTGTAATGATATAAAGACTTTAACCATAAACGTACATTCCGTACCTACCTACGTGTAAAGCTTTAACCACAGACCCTTCCTTTCTGGCTCACTAAACTAACACGTCCCAAACGTGACTTTAAAACCACTTTCAGAATTAAATCCTCCTTTTACACGAGAAAAATATAGCAACGATAACGCTAACTTTGCATTGCAAGAAGTGCAAGCGTTGCCAATTACGACCCGTCGTCTACACGACTTGAAACCATCAGGAGCTTATCCACAGAAAAGTAAAAAGGTTAACTCCATACAGATCGCAAATTTACACGCACACATACACATTGCTTCACGTACAGCAAGTGCAAGTGCACTCGCGGCCGTCGTTTGTTTGTAAATCGCCGCCCATACGCGTGTATGTGTACATGCGCGTGCATTTCCTCGCTCAAATAGTTGTTCTTCTGTACCAATATAAACTGGCTTCTAGACCGGAGAACTTACACAGAATATTATTCTGTGTAAGTTCTCCGGTCTAGAAGTCAGTTAATGGCCGAAGTGATTTATCGATTAAGCGCCACACAAGTTTACTGTTAGCCAAACAAATAGATCTTCGTTGATCCTGAATGTATATTATGGTTTGTAATAGAGGTTTCGAAATGGAAAGGAATTAAAAATTTAAGATTAATAAGCTGAATTTAAACTAAGGTAAAGAAGATCAATATCTACTGATACTCCATTATTTTGAAAGAAGAATCTTCTTTTTAGTTCGTCTATTATTTGTGTTACACCTGTCAGATCTATTTTCTTTCACCAAAAGACACTAAGATTATCCATTTTAAGATTAGATTTCCAAACACAGACAGATCTAAATCTAGTCCATTAGACATTCCTGGTGACCTAGAAATAAGTAAACATAAGACGAGCTTACTATTTTTTGTTCACTAGTACACGTCAGATTATCATACCTAAAAATATAAGAGGTGTGGAAAAGGTGTTTTCTATTCCAAGTCGGGGTTTAACTAAAAAGGTTTCTAGCTTATATTATATTGAAAGGATGCTATCAAGTTTGTGACTACGAAGGGAATATCAGTGAATAATATATGGACCTCTTTTTGAAAGCTTACTTACTAGTAGGTTGTCTTTTGTTTCTAGTTTGAATTTAGATCATCATCTTCCCATCTTTTAGACCCATTTAGAGAGCTTTCTGATGACGCGATGCGATGCAATTCGACCCATTTTAAACTACAAGTGAAAATCATCCTTACCTCTACAACATAATGACATAAAACCAAGCGAAAAAGAAAACGCGCTCGACGACGTAAGTTAGTCGAATTGCATCATTATGATCGTAGTAGCAAGGACGAATATTAGGTTTAGTTAGTAGAATCGCGGTATGAGCAAGCTTGCTTACAAGCTGCAAGAAATTCTGTAAATCAAACAAATACTACAACGTGGTCAATCTTTTTTGCATGTTATGCGATTTCTTGCGTTGTCTAACTTAGGCTATATCCGATTCTTCTTGGGGTCGACGAAAACGTTTTTCTCTTCCTATTTCCGCAGTCAGTCTCATTTACACCTTTTTCTATAATATCATTCCTTACACAATCCATTTTCTTTGGTCTTCCTCTTTCTCTTCAATTACCCACATTACTCTCTTAGTCACAACCATGTTGTTTTTATTCTTAATTAGAATTTAAATGCATTTTTCTGCTCATTTTTGTACATACTAGAATATTATGTATCCGTGTACTTTCTTTTAAATATACATAATATACACACCAAAACATACTACTAAACATTCACTTAAATATACTATATATTATTTACATACAATATTGAACCCTGAATAGTGAATAACGAGAATCTGAATGTTTCAGGATATTTATAATTAAATAAATATTTATATATTCCGTTTGATAAACAAACTCGAAACAACTCAATAACAACGGTCATAATTATTATGGATCCCCCACAGAGCAATGAATTACGCGGTAATTATGAAACAAATTAGATTACCTATAACATTCACGTACTCTCAGATGTTCGATATTCGTATTCTGAGGTCGTCTCGTCTCGATATGAAAACGAGAATGAAACGAACTACCTTTAAAAATTCATCATCTCAGCCATAGGACGTCCACTGCTGAGCATAGGCCTCCCCTTTTGATCTCCACATGTACCGGTTGGAAGCGACCTGCATCCAGCGTCTTCCGGCGACCTTCATAAAGTCGTCTGTCCACCTTGTTGGTGGATTTCCTACGCTGCGCTTGCTAGTCCGTGGTCTCCACTCTAGCACTTTTCGACCCCATCGGCCATCCGCTCTGCGAGCAATATGGCCTGCCCATTGCCACTTCAGCTTGCTAATCCGGTGGGCTATATCGGTGACTTTAGTGCGTCTACGGATCTCCTCATTTCGGATTCGATCAATTCGATTAAAATAAATAAATTGGAAGGTGATAAAATTTTACATATTTTATTTTAAGGGACAAGCTGGTCTCAGAGGCCTTAGCCCTTATCACGAGCTTTCAGTATTGTAAACGTCTTTAATAAATGAAAACTAAAAATTTCTCTAAATAAAAAAATACGAATATGAGTTGGCAGGAACTGTCAGACTCATACTGACTAAAATCCACGGTTTTCTAAAATAGCCTTACGGCCCTGGACCGTAAGGCTATTTAAGGAAATCGTGGATTTTAGTACTTACCTGATAAACCAGTCCCGTGACCCCGGACCTTAAACGGTAATGACAAAACTGGTCTTTAAGCTACATCAAGGTCCAACTCGCCTAGATTAAAACGAAAATCAGCTAATCTATATCCAATAAACTAATCGCATCGATCGATCGTTCACAGAATACTCCCGCCTGTAATAGCTCCGGCTTTCCGTCCTGAATTATTTATCAGGAGGCAATTAATTATGAAAGTGGAGAACATAAGTAGCTCATTACACGAGTTCAAGTGGCGCGAGAATTTATCACATGCCTTATAATTACGAATACGACTTGTATTTGTAGGATAAATGTGGAGAATTTACTATGGAGATGGTTTGTTTTGAGGTATTTAATTTCTGGTCTGTTTATTGTGTTACAATGAATATTTTGGGGAAATTATATAGAGGTGTGTACAACGACGATATTACTAGACTCCTAACAGGCGACCGATGTCTGTCAACACATTAGGCAAAAAAGTCTTATATTCGTCTTATTTCGACCAATGCTGTGAGCCGTAAACATACCTTGAGACAGATCAGACCTTGAGTTAGCGAATCACAACGCAGTACCTCGTCCCCCTCGCTTACGTAGTACCTCAGCGAGTTGACGGAATAGTTTTTGTTCCTTAGATCGTGCATGCGGAGTCTAGTAATATATCGTCGTTGGGTGTGTACCAGGAGTCCCACGCAATTTTCTTATTGTTCGAGCTGTTATTTTTGAGGGTAGGCATTTCGAACCAACATACCATCGAACTATTTATACTACCGAACAAATGACCAATCGCTGTGAATTATTTAGCAACAAGATTTTTGGCACGAACTTTACATCGCACCAATAAAGCATAGATATAATAAAAATCGAACCAACGACTTTCGAAAGCACGTAGGGATTCCTTCCGAAACTAATAAGTCTAAAATTGTAAGAAAAAATGTGAGACAAGTAATTTTAAAAATAACATGAAAATTATAGAGTACCCCATTATCTTAAAATTGTGATCGGGAAGGAGAGATAGAAAATTAAAAAAAATATTTTGCTAACTGCATCGTGTATCACTGGGCCACAGCCGTGAGACACACAATAATAATTCTTTTATTTTTTCTTGTGTTAGACATAGGTTTTTTTTTTTTTGTTTTTTTTTTCTGTGTTTATTTTGTATTTTGAATGTGTGTGTATATCGTGGTTCCCTTGCGCCAAAAATGTTTTTTCTTTCTTTCTTTATATCAAATGAATGGGCTTAGAGGATTGTAAATAAATATATTTACAACTAGCTGTGCCCGCAACTTCGTTCGCGTGGATGTCGGAATTGAACAATGTATTTTTTAGTTCTAAGCGCTTAATTCAGGCCAGTCCATTCCAGTCCATTCCAGTCCATTCCAGTCCATTCCAGTCCATTCCAGTCCATTCCAGTCCATTCCAGTCCATTCCAGTCCATTCCAGTCCATTCCAGTCCATTCCAGTCCATTCCAGTCCATTCCAGTCCATTCCAGTCCATTCCAGTCCATTCCAGTCCATTCCAGTCCATTCCAGTCCATTCCAGTCCATTCCAGTCCATTCCAGTCCATTCCAGTCCATTCCAGTCCATTCCAGTCCATTCCAGTCCATTCCAGTCCATTCCAGTCCATTCCAGTCCATTCCAGTCCATTCCAGTCCATTCCAGTCCATTCCAGTCCATTCCAGTCCATTCCAGTCCATTCCAGTCCATTCCAGTCCATTCCAGTCCATTCCAGTCCATTCCAGTCCATTCCAGTCCATTCCAGTCCATTCCAGTCCATTCCAGTCCATTCCAGTCATTCCAGTCCATTCCAGTCCATTCCAGTCCATTCCAGTCCATTCCAGTCCATTCCAGTCCATTCCAGTCCATTCCAGTCCATTCCAGTCCATTCCAGTCCATTCCAGTCCATTCCAGTCCATTCCAGTCCATTCCAGTCCATTCCAGTTATTTGAATAATCTAGTTTTTCTATTCGAAGTTAGATCGCGCGACTGACGTACGACATCAATGTGTGAGACCAAAGAAACTTCTGAAACACTTTAAATTCAAATATCTTTTGATAGACTGAACCGATTCCAATGAAACAAAAACTAAATTCCTCTCCAAGTTACGCTTAATCGTTGTGTATAAAAGTTATCTACATTAATTTCGTATATTTTACGTGATACCTGGACAAATACACAGACAAACAGACAAACAGATAAACAGACAAACAGATAAACAGACAAACAGACAAAAATTCTAAAAATGCTAGAAATGGGTTCTATTGGTTGTCCTTTAATACCCTGGCTATATTTTTTGAGTTTTTATTTAATGTACAAAAATAAATTTTCAACAGTTTTATTATATGTATAGATTTGAATATTAATATTAACTGTTTATTTTGATAATATGAAAAGATTGTCTTAATTAAATCTCATTATCTTTCATCTTGATGGAATAAGGAATTCGTTTCATTGTCCGCATTCTTCTTTAGCCTTATTTTCTTAGAGCGATGCGCCTAGAGTTCCCACCTGGGACTCAGTCTACCTAGGTATGGGCATATACAAGGTATGTTTAGAAGCTCCATTCCATACAGAGACAGCTTGAAGTTTCAAATTCTGACAACCAGTGTTACCATGGGGTATCGTATTACCCAGTTACTGGGTTGTGAAGGTCCGATTGACAGTCGCTCCATGTAAAATATTGATATTCAGTTGCATCTGGTGAGACTGGAAGCCTACCTCAATAGTTCGGGATAAACTAGGCAGATGATGATGAATTATATAATTGAAATTTTCCTTAATGAAAGTGAAATTTTAAAAAATATATATATCTTGGAATAAACGAAGTAAAACAAACCAAAATACCATGCTGAAGGTTTGGTTTTTGGTTAATCGGATTTTTGTTAATAATGATTTTGTCGTTGCATAGAATAGGCCTTCTGTTGTGTTACTTAAAGGTATGCATGAATGAATTTGAATTCCGTAGGTGTACGGAAGGCTTGTACACAAGGTAAATTTTCCAACTAGGCATGGAGTACTTCATCCAAAACTATGAAGAATATCGAAAAATACTGAAATAAGTCTCAGAGCCTATTTAGACAAAAACAAAACTGCATCATTAGAGTTTAGAACAATCTATGTAAAGCTTATCCTTACCGTCAGTAACATAAACGCTGTGGACGTCAGTGTGTATGTACAATGTTCCTACATTCTAACGCGTGATCGATGTACGAATAAGCGGCCGACATCCGCATAACAGGAATGCAAGTCTAAGTGTCTAAACACACTATGCCGAGGATACGCGACGGAAGTTCGGCATGATTACGCTTTCAATGCTATTTGAATTACTGGCGACACATTATGCCGAAATTACGTTGCGTTATAGCGTACAGCCGAACTTCAGTCGGGCGTAAGTTCAGCGGAAATTCGGTCGCACCTCAAAAGTAATAACGGAGCCCTAACAGGATCACTTTATTTTGCATTTGTCTGTCCGGCTGTTTAGATAACACACGACGCCACGACAGCGCTCGAAGCACTGAATATTCACACTAAATTGCGCAACTGAATTTCTGTCGCGTAAGTTCGGCACTTATGGTGTGTCATATCAGCCGAATACGGTGGAACGTAAAATCAGCCGCGGAACTTCGGTCGCGTACGTTCGGCATAGTGTGTTTTGACACTAACAGAGCTTGATAGAACAAAAGCTTAAATTATTAACTAGTCTTTTCCTCGCTATGGAACTCGCCTCCTAATACGATTTTAATAATAGACCTGTTTTCTGCATATTTATTTTTTCTAAATTGGAAATCAATTAAAAATGGTTTTCCATGAAAACATAAACTTTTATTAAATCTTATCCGTTGTACCACAAAAAGTTAAACATCTGTTGAACACTTGTCTAAAAAAGTCAAGCTGCAAAACGACCATTTTTTTTTACGTGGTAAAATCATCAGATGAGGCCTCCCACCCCGGGCAGAGCGGGAGGGACTGTCAGACTTGTACTGACTAAAATCCACGGTGTCCTTCAATACAGAGCGCACGTGGCCCGCCTCCTCCTTCGCGAGCATGACTACTTCGCAGAAGGAGGCGACCGCTTCCCACTCCGTCTCGCTCCGCAGCATGGCCGGAACCAATGCCGGGCGCGACAAGTCTCCGCCTATCGCCGCCGTGAGGACACGTCGGTACTCCGCCCAAGCGGGGGCAAAACGACCCTTACATATATTATATTAACGAAAAATGCCATTATGGCGTTGTTCGGTTTTTATGTTGAACTTTTTTGTGGTAAGACCGTATATCCATATCTCCCAATTTAGTTTATTCGTTCTTTAGTTTCCAAAGAGCTGTCTGCAATCTGACGGGGCCCCCATTAGAGAGCCAAAGCCTGCTGGGGTCGCGGAACTGTATTATCAGGTAACCGTGACCGTTGAACCTAAACTTCTATTGAAGGATCACCGTGAATGTTGGTCGGGACAGGTCTGACTGCCTCCCGTCCCGTCATGTGTGGGAGCACTCAATTAATAATTTAACACCATGAAAAAAATGTCCTTTAGTTTTCTCACATTCTTTCTTTATTAAAATCATTCTCCAATTTCCAGTTAAAAAGTCACGTACCTAGATATTTTCCCTGTTCCATCCTGAGCATGAAATTCCTGAGTTAATAAATTATAATAGAATTAATTTACGTTCTAGCTACGTTAAGTTAGCAGCTTTGTCCTCATTAATTCCTCTATTTATAAGGGCTTCAGTTCGTTTATTTGAGGTTGTTTTGTCATCTAGCAAGCATGCTTTAGTCTATTGTTTGCGTTACAAAAGAGTTTATAAGAAAGCTTTGAATAAAATCGAAGCACCGTTTTTATATTACAGTTTACAAGGACGGCTAGGTAATGTGGAAAAAATAAAATTGTAATATAAAATTGCCTAACCTGCTAATTTAAAAAAAAATATCATAAGAACAATCTTAATATAGAATCGCTCATGCTACTCGTGCAGCGCAGGCAAGACAAGAAGATAGAGGTATTGTCATATCAGCATGTCCTTTTACATCGGTAAAATGACATGCTGATATGACAATACCTCAAACAGTTAAAAATCTGTTGAACAGTTGTCTAAAAAAAGTGGTACTGTAAAACAACCTTTATATCAACGCCAGATGTCGTTTTGAAGTTGACAGTTTTTTTAGACAAGTTTTCAGCAGATATTTAACTGTTTAGTAAGAAGACGTATTATGATTAAACATCTGTTGAATACATGACAAAAAAAACTGTCAATGTCAAAACGATATTTCACGTTGATATAAGGGCCGTTTTGCAGTGACACTTTTTTAAACACGCTTTTTGTGGTAAAACAGATAATGTTTTAAAAGATAAAATAAAAATGTCTCCATATTTTAATCACACTTCTAAAATGTTATTACAGTCGCTAACATTAACATCGAGACTGGTAGATAGTTTCCGAAAACTAAGTTGTAGGCTTTCCAAGTTTAGAAGAGGAGTTTGACTAAGTGAATAAGTCAACTTCCAAAGTGACTTAATTTTAATTAGAAATCGCTACTCACTATGTACCGAGTAGACTAAACTTTTGTGATATTATTAATTTCGAACTCAAACATTAAAGAGTACTTAATCTTACCTCTTTTCAGGCTTTTAGTAAGAATAAATTATAACGTAAATAAATAGAGACGCTTGCTAGAAAATATTTATCGGGATCAATGTAGGGTTTAGTTTGTGAGACTTTTTTTTTTGAAAAGAAAATTATTTCATCTATATATATAAAAATGAAACCCGTTTTCCGTTGTCACGACATAACATGAAAACGGCTTGACCGATTCGGATAATTATTTTTTTGTTGTATTTGTAACCATCGGGACCGGGTTTTAGACCGGGTCCTCCACCCGTGCGAAGCCGGGACGGGCCGCTAGTACTTAATAAAAAGGATTAAAAAACATGATAAGATTTAGTTATATTTAAACGCCATAGAAGAAGAAAGCGAGCTTATTTCACAAAATAAAACAAGTTTGAAGATCGACTTGTAATTTATAACAAAATTATCTACTTATAGTGACCGGATCAGACGTTTCGCAGAAGAAAAAAATTAAGGTGCTAGGTAAAAGTCAACGGTGACTGTTTTTTACGTGGTAAAATCATCAAATGAGTCCTCCTACCCCGGGCAGGGCGGGAGGGACTGTCAGACTTGTACTGACTAAAATTTACGATGTCCTTCAATAGCCCTTTATGTACCGGGGTCAGGTGATGGAAATAAGTCCCGCGACCCCGGCAAAGTCAACGGTGACTTTAATAAAAATTTAAATAACAGAATTTTAACTTTTACGGAGGACATACCCGCAATGAAGGCCAAACACGTTTGGGTTTCCATGATGGTTTTAGCCATGCACGCATTACCGATAACTGTTCGGTTTTGACACTTACACGCTAAGGTTTAATAATAATAATATTCCACAACTATCACACAACGCCATCTAGTCCCAAGGTAAGCAGAGCTTGTGTTATGGGTACTAGACAACTGATAAACATACTTATATATTTCTAAATACATACATATTATGGATAAATTACACCCAGACACAGAACAAATGATCATGCTCATCACACAAACATTTGTCCTGGGTGGGAATCGAACCCACGACACCCGGCATAGCATTCGGGTTAACTAACCATAAAGCAAAACTTAACATGTATGGCCTTCATTACAGTCGTGTTTTGGGAGTTCCTCGGTAAAAAAGTTACAAGTAAAATTTAAACCAATCACCGTACCGATCGTCCGTCCACCAACAAGGTGGACAGACGACCTTATGAAGGTCGCCGGAAGACGCTGGATGCAGGTCGCTTCCAACCGGTACTTGTGGCGATCAAAAGGGGAGGCCTATGTTCAGCAGTGGACGTCCTATGGCTGAGATGATGATGATGACCGTACCGATAAATTTAACGATACATAGAAAGAAAGAAAAACGATCATACTGACAGCTAACAAATCGGTACAAACGAACCTCATTGTTGTGGCAAGTCAACGTGTTAACAATGAAGCCTTTAATTAATCACTATATAATAATAACTAACCGGTTTATGTACTGTCACTTTACATACGGTACGATGTTTCGGAATTAATTTTCTGGTAGGTGAAAAATTTCGGTAGGTATTTTATTATAACATTTAACACAGTACCCCATAAAAGATTTTCGGACTTTAGACAATCTAAAATAAGGTTGATGAATTTTGTCTTTATTTCTAGTATTAAAATTATGTCTGTCGCTTATTTTTTTAAAAAGATGAAGATTTTTCATTATATTTTCATAAATAAATTGACAAGGCACTGTCATTACGTTAATCTTTTTAAATAGTTCCCTAAGAGATTCGCGACGACGTAGATTGTAAATTGCTCTGACAGCTCTTTTTTTGCAGAATGAAAATGGATTCAATGTCAGCTGCCCGGCCCCACAGTAGAATGCCATAAGACATTATGCTGTGAAAGTAGCTAAAGTATACCATACGCGCAGTTTCAACGTTTGTTAACTGTCTTATCTTTCTAACAGCGTAAGCGGCTGAGCTTAATCGCCCCGCAAGAGATGCTATATGGGGGCCCCATTGCAATTTATCGTCTAGCGTGATTCCCAGGAAAACAGTCTGATTAACAAATTCCAGTTTTTCTCCGTTCAGTTTAATGTCACATTCGCTACTTCTAACATTTGGTAAAGTGAATCTCATACATTTTGTTTTTTTTTTTCATTAAGTACAAGATTATTCAATGTAAACCAATTTTGAACCTGATGAATAGAGTCATTTATCTCATTTAGATTTTTTGAACGTCGGTCTATTTTAAAAATTAACGAGGTATCATCTGCAAATAAAACCATCTTTGGCTGATTTTTAAGTAAGTGAGGTAAATCATTAATATAAACTAAGAAGAGGAATGGACCCAGAATCGAGCCTTGCGGAACGCCCATTGTCATTTTGGACCCTAACGAGTTCATACCGTTTACTTGAACTTTTACCTTTCTATCTTTCAAGTATGATCTGAGTAAATTAAGAGCAGTATTTTTTATTCCGTAATGCTCCAGCTTCAGCAGAAGTGTTTCATGGTCAACGCAATCGAACGCCTTTGAGAGGTCGCAAAAGATTCCAATGGCATCTTGTGCTTCCTCCCAGGAGTTAAAAATGTTCTTAAGTAGGGTTACACCGGCGTCAGTTGTACAACGTCCTTTGGTGAAACCGTACTGTTGTTCATGAAAGATGGAATTTTTATTAAAGTGACGTAACATTTGAGTAAGCATCAACTTTTCAAACACCTTACTGAAGACTGGCAAAATTGATACAGGTCTATAATTGTTCGGTTCCTTGCTATCACCTGATTTGAAGAGAGGGACTACTTTACTGTGTTTCATAAGGTCTGGAAAGACCCCTTGATCTATACTGTTGTTAAATATAAAAGCTAAATAAGGAGCTACGGTTTCTATTACAGATTTACAAACTTTAACAGACATTCCCCAAAGATCTTCTGTCGATTTAATTCTAAGATCTTTAAAAGCTTTAATGACAGCTTGGGGGTTTGTGTGCTGAAACCTAAACACCACAGGGCAAGCCTTAACATTCTGTCTAAGTAAGGCAGATGAGAGCGTTGCTGAAGAATTCAAAGTTTCAGTAGTTTTAATAGGGATGCTAGAAAAAAAGCTTTCAAATTCCTGAGCTACTTCTTTGTCATTACTTATAGGGCCATGTGCAGTTTCTAAATTAAATTCAGTATTCCGATTTTTATTTCTACCTGTTTCATTATTTATAATTTTCCAAGCAGCTTTTATTTTGTCATCAGCAAATTTTATTTTATTACTAATATAAAGAGCTTTCGCTGTTTTGCACACGGTTTTAAAAGTTCTTGAATATTTTGCTACATACTGAGGAAAGCTAGTTGTTTTTATATGTTTTTTAAGACCGTATAATTCATAAAGTTTCGCTCTGCTTTTACGTATACCAGGGGTTGCCCAATCACTAAACAGGAACTTTGGACAGACCGTTTTAGTTTTCAATGGAAAAATACTACTAAATTGCTTGTTTATAATGGAAAAGAACTTGGCGTAAAACTCATTTGGGTCAGTTATTTTGTTAAAGCTACATTCATTTAATGTGCTTGATAAATTATTGTTTAACGTATCTAAATTTTTATTTGTAATTGGCCTAAACTTTATATGTGTTTTTTTAAATGGTGTGTAAGCACAAAATGTTATTGTTTGGCCACTGTGATCGGATGGCAATTTATTGACTATTTCCTTATGTAAATAATCACAACTGGAAAATATATTATCTATACAAGTGGCAGAAGAAGCTGTCACTCTGGTTGGTTCCTTAAAAACATTTGATAAATTAAATGACTTAAAAAGACTCAACAATCTTATGCTATTGACGTTATTATCTAATATATTAATGTTAAAATCGCCACAAATTATGACTGATTTACTACTATTGCTTACTTTATTCAATACATCTTCCATTGTCAAATCAAACAAAGGAAGATTCTGGTAATTTGGGGGTCTATATACACATACTATAACATGTTTATCTAGCTCAACACAGGACAATTCAATGGTGTTGTTCAATAGACAGTCCAACAATGTCATTTCGCACTTTAGATTTAATAGACTTCTTTAATAATATCAATGACCCGCCATGTAACATGTGTTTACGGCTGAAATAGCTAACTACAGAATAATTATCATAATTAATAGACATTACTTCATGATCTTTTAACCAATGCTCTGTAAGACAAACAATATCAAACTTGGTTGACTCTAAAAACATTTCTATTTCAAGTAGTTTGGAAGAGCAGCCTTGAATATTTTGATTAAACAATTTTAAAGTGTGTTGCTCTCCATTTGATATTTTATACTTAACTAATTTGCTAGAAGAAACCTGTTCATTGTTCACTAATAATGAGTTACTAACTGTAGAGGTTTCTTCTGTTGTCTTACAATTTAGTTTAAAGTAATATCCGGAGTGATCTCCAAAACTGAACCAATCAGTGTACCAGCCAAGGCAGGTGGTATTTCAGGTAGATCATCCTTCGTACAGCATGCAGGTACAGAACTCTGTATCACTATGTTGTTAGGGCAACTTAACAACACAGATTCGTCACTTAAACTACTACTTAACCTACAGTGAAATAAATCAGCAACAACATGGTTAATATTGTATGCTATCAACATAGCAATCAACTGTCTACATTTCAGGGACATGGATAAAGCCCCCTGACTCAATACAAAACTACTAACAAATCTGTTAGAATCAAAATACAATAACTTATCACTATGACGACATGTCAACATGTGAATAGTCCTGTTCAACTTATATATACGGTTGTTTTCAATCTCACTAAAACTGTCAGAATAAGGAAAAGCACACAACATCAGCTTTCCTATGTTTAATTGTAATAAGGTGTCCACACCATCCACTATGTCCTTTCTAGACAAACCTATACTATTACCCAATAGGAGAACCATTGATGAATAATCCTCTAAGTTTGAATTTGCAATTCTGTTTATTAATTGTTTATAGCTTATATTGTGATAACAATGGTTAGTAAAACTATGGCTTAGGTAATTATGTAACATTTTTCCAAAGCCTGAACCTAATTCATCACAAAAAAAATAGTTTTACTTTTTTTCTGAAAATTACAGGACTCTTCTGATGGAAGAGTCAACAAGTCAGGCTGAGGCTGAGGAGCTGGTTGTTGGTCGGTACAGCTGCAGGGGAAGTTATTTGTAAGCGACTCATACCTCTCAGCGTTGTACTTCACCAAGTCCAGCAATTCACCGGCCTCAAACAGACGGTCACTCAATTGTTCCTGTGATCTCTCATATTTTTCAAAAATATCTTTCAGCAAGTACTCCTTGTGTAATAAATCACTATGGAGCAGCTGAGTATCAATATCAAACTTTTCCCTACATTCATCTAACTCACTAGTACAAATTTTAAGATTTTTTGTCAAGATCACACGTTCCTTTCTTAGAGCAATATTTAATTTTAAAAGGTTTTGTTTTTTAATTGACCTTTGTGACCGTTTAATTAATTTCTTAATTTTAATATACTTTTTCAGTTTATTGTGACTTGTCATAATAGGACACAATGGCATGGTGTCATCACCAGTTAAATCTATAGTTACAGCCGGCTCACACACTAATTTTGATGAAGTACAAACCAACTCATGAAAAAGGCTAGTGGTGTTTGAAACCTTTTGACTAATATTCGCTGATTCTGAGAGTGAAAGGGCCTTATGGGCATCACATAACTCCTGTTCCAGTTCTGATATACGGTGTATAGCAAGTTCATAAGTATCACTGCACTGTTGGAATGTTGATACTTGACGTTTCAGTTGGCTGTGCTGATCGGCTAAGTCCATATGTTCAATGTGAAGTTCAGCCAGCTGGTTCTTGAGGGAGGTGTTCTTTTCAACAACCTTCTGCACTTCCACTTCACTGTCATCAATCTCTTGGAGAAGTTTCTTGCACTCCGCTTTAGAACGGTCAAGTTCCTTTAATGTAGCTCTCAGCTTCGCTTCTAGCTCCTTGATGGTTGCACTACGGGTCATCATTTTGTTATGGTATGTGCCCTGGAATGTATTAAGTTAAGCAGATTTATGTTTTGAAGAAAAAGATGTGTTGATATTTATGTTAATGGGAGGTAGACAGGAGAAATAAAAATGAAAAAGGAAATAATTGGACTAAAAGAGTTATAACAAATGAGTTTAAAACAATTAATAGCTAAAAGTAGAAGGAAACCTCAAAGATGTAAAAGAGAAATTGCACTGCTTTAATTTTATTCTAGTGGGTTACTTAATTATTATTATTATTTGACATCAAGTTTTTGACACATTACAGGGGTTTAATTCAAAGGGACACATAAAGACAAAGATAAATATTATTACATGAATTATTTTGTGTAGTATAATTTGTAGTGTTTATTGTCTGGGCGAATGTTTACGTCTTCGATTTTGCTTCCACCAATTGTCAAGCAAAAGGAGTCATAAACTGTGCCAGTGTGTGATGGACGTTGCTCAGAGACCGGAGCAGTATTCTGATTGTTCAGAATACTGCTAAACGAATGTCTTAACTTAAGTAAATATTAGTACACATATAAATTATAAATAATATATAAACACAAAAATGTAACTAAGTAAATTATGTTAAAGGAAATACATATTCAATTTTGAGAGGAAAGATAATGCTCTTTGACTCTATTTTTGAAACAAGAAATTGAATTTGAGTCTTTATACTAGGCGGAAGAGAAATCCATAATCTTACAGCATGGACAGTAATGGATTACTTATCATAGTCTACTGTTCACGTAGGCGTTTTCCAAGGGAAATCAACGGAAAAGGTGGCCTACCATGGTGTCTTAAAACAAAAGTAGGTACTTCCAGTATTGGATCGAGATGGCGCTAAACTTGTATCTCTGTCTCTTTCCCATAGTGTAATTACTCTCGCTATAAGATGTCATGATAAGCCAAGATAACCAGGGTGGATTTTTAGGCCTCAGGCCTAGGAGTGACAGGCGCGTCGCGGTCCACCCAAGGCAGGACTCCTTTAATGATTTTACCACCCCGAAAAAATTGCATTAACAAACACAAGTTAAAATAAGTTTGTAAGTATGGCACCGTAGAAAAGGGTTTTGTCGACAGAAGAAAAGACAAAATGATAGAACATAATTATGAAGCTTTAACTTGTTTTAATTTTTTTTCTATTTTAAATGGTGTATGGATCGACTCATACTTGTATAAGAAAACAGTCAAACTAATTACGATTTCATATTATTTTTAACTGACATATGGCTGAAAAAAGTAATCAATATCGAGAACTTGCAAGATAATCGGTAGAAAATGACGTCACTCAGACAAAGATACAGATAAATCTAGCTGAGTGAATTATGTTTCAAAACTTAGTTAATTTTCTTGGAAGCTCTCAACTAAATATTATTCCTTGGCTACTCTTAGTTCTGCGGGATTACAAACAGCTGACGCCCAAACACTTCAACTCAACCTTTATTCCAAAAACAGGACAAAGTCCTTATTAAAAATTAATAAAGCGTTTTAATCACGCGTCCTAATTAAAAACTCTCCACTGAAAACTTGACGGAAGAAAATTGAAAACTGGTTTTAAAAGTCCTCGCCGATTTGAGTAGTGATAGTTAGTCCGTAAAACTTGCCAACTTTCTACTAAATCACCCCGTTAATCAACCGTTTAAGCTCGGCTTAAACTATAGTTTCAAATTACACAAAGTTTGATCCACTCTACTATGGAGAAGGATTTGAGTTCGAATGACGTTTTTTATGACGTTAAAAGTATTAAAATTATGGACTTTCCTCGTGCAATTTTATTCTTTTCTCGGTAGCTCCGGGTTTGAATATGAAAGTCTGGTTTATAGCCACTTGAGGATGTATCAAGTTTTAGTGTGAAATTTTAAATGTTTGCATCGTATGTGTCGTAATAAAAATGAGAATACTGAATGCAGTACTCATTTTCAAAATGAGAAACTGAAAAAGTAAAAAGTGCTTCAATTAAATTGTTCTGCTTGAAAACTTGGCTTATTTTTTTCTTATTAGGTTTTTTTGTAAGTCTTGGTGCTCACGTAGTGAACAATCCAACTCATTTTATATTAAAAGAGATTTTTTCTCTTGATTTTTTTTTCTAATTAATGTTTTTTAGAGTAAAAAAAGAGTTGGTTTAAACTTACAACTATGCCACCAGCTCCAATTTTAGATTTATTTTTGTGTAAAATATTATTGAATATCCATTAGCTACTGTTCGTTTGAAAACTATGTCGATTTCAGTTTTTATAATAAAATCTGACACTGAAGCCGTATCTATTTTTCGATTTCACATTGTACTTTTAGAAATTGGATTCGACGAAATCCAATTTACCTACATAAAAAAACAAACCTCTTTCATTTTGTAAACATTTACCTGTACATATTTTATTTGGGTGCAAATTCCTTAAAAAATACGCCTTTATATCATAATTATTATGGACAGCACATAGAAAAATAATGCATGTTAAAATTATAAGCACAAAAGTGCGGAGCCGTGGAAGCGAAGTGAAGTTTTCAAAAATAAAAAGAAGTTGACACCAATACAAAAGTTAGTCCCGACACTTCACAATATGGGTTGTTGCCTCCCGACTACCTGTGACCGTATTCTGGAAGATATTGACTATAAAGTTAACGAAAAAACGTAGCAAAAGTTTCTAAGGTGATTTTTCACTTGTGCATTTTCGAATTCGATTGTGTTGTTCTTTTGTTTCCAATTATAAAGGATTATGAGATTTTTTTTGGAGATTTTATATTTTGGGCACCCGCTAAATTGGCACCTGAGCTAATGGCACCCAAGCTATTCCACATTCGGCATCTATCAAGATTTTACTTAAACAATAAAATTAAATAAAGAAAAATTTTAAATGATTTTCTAGACTATTATGTTTCAAAGTTATTAGGTATTCGATAGCCTGCCGACAAACTTATTAGGTAGGAGTTATATAAAAATTAAATATTGTATCTTTTCGGAATAAATAATCAAATTTAATAGGAAAAAAAGCAAAAATTATTCAAAACTACATCAAATCAGTTATACAAACACTCACATTTATACTATCTAAATAAAACTACAAATTCAGCACACAACAACCAATCATTCATAAAGATAAACTATTTTTCCCATCGCGCCGACATACAGATCCATACATTTTTACCACATCAGCGACCTTGACGGGCGCTCTTTCAACAAAAGGGTTGTTGTGAATTCGCCACAAAGTTAACCCCCACGAAAAAAAGTAGTATAGCCAAAGGTCTTTGCTTTTTTTTTTTTTAATTTGATTTATTGAAAACGCCCGTTTCTTTTTTTCCGCACGGATAGCAGAACAATTAAATATTCGTTATAAATTCCAGTAAAAAACTATCGAAAACGAGGACACAATGTGGAATCTGAACAGAAAGTACTAAGAGAATACGACCAATACTTTTTCGTAGGGAATTAATTTTGAGGCAAATTTACAACAACCCTAGCAGAATAGGGCCGCTAGTTCGGCCTGGAATAAATTGCAAGTTATTTTCCACTCCGTCGGCGGCCATATTGACGTTGACACTTAACGGTACATAAATCTCTCCTGGTAGAAATAATTAAACAAAATCGTTGGATGGACAGTTTTGAAATATTGAGGCGTTTTTCGTAGTTTTTTTTTAAATGTCATGTTCACGTAATTTGGGCGTTCGTCACATTGATGTGTGTTATAATTAGATAGTGATTGCAATATTGCGTATAAGAGCTTGTTTCACTTATCATTAAATTTATGAATCTCTTCCTATACAACGTTATTGTGTATAATAAAAAAAAAAACTAAATGACCGGACAAAAAAAACTGAAAATGAGAAATTGATAAATCTCCTAGTGTAATCACCATAAAAGTGGATAAAATCTAATAAATGTATAAAAATCTTCTAAAAGCTTGTTTTTAGCCATAGTTAAAAGTATAACCATTTTTAATGATAAAAATTGAAATAACAAGTCCAGTTACTTTTTTTTATATCTTGACCCCGCTTAATATTTCTGAACTTCTTACTTCATTTTGATTTCGGAGTTTTCCCTTATATTTAATTATAGTAACTATGGAATTCTTCAATAAAACCAAAGTGAGACAAAATGAGGGATTATAATACACTGTTATTAAATACATTGTATATAAGTAAATCTCCATAGAAAGAATCTTTTCACACAAATAATTCGAGAGACTTTTCTTTAGTATGTTGTATGAGTTAAAATTTACGACACCCAGAGGATTTGTAGTATCATGCGACAGCGCTACGATTAAACCAAAATATACATGAGAAAAAACTTATGTAACATTAAGCAGAATATATACTATCTTGGGTGGAAAGTAGCGTACTGAGTTACTCGTTTGTAATCCCGTTACGAACGCTGTCGCATAAAGTAATTAGTAGAATATCGTGGACTGATAAAATAAAAGTGTCATTATAAATTGACTCTTTTTTTTTAGGGTGGTAAAATCAACAAATGAGTCAGACTCGTACTGACTAAAATCCAAGCTGTCCTTCAATAGCCCTTTACGTTTCAGGGTCACGGTAATTGGAAAAGCCCCGCAACCCCGACAGATTGATTAAGTAGTAGCTTGAACCTCAAGGATGGACCCCTTGTTTTTAATGCGTCTGAGTATTTTTGCAATGAAAAAACCCAAAAATACTGTACCGATTTGTAAAAAAAGACCCTTGGAATGCTCCTGCTTGGGTCGCGGGACTTATCTCATTACCGTGACCCTGGAACGTAAAAAGCTAATGAAGGACACCGTGGATTTTAGTCAGCACGAGTCTGACAATCCCTTCCGCCCTGCCCTGGGTGGGAGGACTCATTTGATGATTTTATCATGCTAAAAAAACCCTTGAAAAGCTACATTCACCCTGAATGACATAGGCTATTATATCATGTCTACCCTTTCGAAGTGGGACGGGCTGCTAGTATTCAATAATTTATAAAGTGTATTTTTACAACATAGGTTATTGAAAGTTCTGAAGCAGCTTTTAAAATAATTACAAAAAAGTATATACAACCGCGTTCCGTGACGAAATTGAACTGAGCAAAAATGATTTTTGTAACGTAAGGACTAAATAATTATTTTTTCCAGTCGTCTTATTTACTGACGCTATTTGAAAAATTACTATTTAAAATTATATTTTAGGTCTTTCGTGTCAGGCCAAACTGAATATTAGCGGTATACTTACATACCATGGGCGCCCCAACGCATTAATATTGATCCGGACTGAGTTAAGAGCAATACACACCTACATATTTAATTATTTATAAGGAAAAGTGGCACGAAATGACGGGAGCTGGTGAAAAGGGTTCCCTTACCCCAAAATTTCGGTATGACAAATATGTCCAGTGCGTGACGAATTCAATATGAAGCGATCGTCGGGGGTTCCGTACCTAAATTGATACGAAATATTTATGGAATCGACCCGGCTGTCTGTTTTGCCTGTTGGTATTTCTAGCTCAAACATTTTAGGTAGCTGCTTTAAATGTGGAGAATGAAAACTCATCTGTGTTTTATTATGGATGCGACTTATTTCTTTTTTTAAATTCGATGTTACTAAATAGACATACCTAGTTGGATCCACAATATTAAAAAGGTGGCTGGGACAGACTGGATGCGGAAGGCGTAGGACAGGGTAATGTGGTCAGCCTGGGGGAAGGTATTGTCCACCAGTGGACTGCGATAGATTGAGTTGATACCTGTTATGTACGTGGATCAAAGCATAGAACTAATGCTGAATATTTTCATAAATAAAGTTATTTTTACAAGTAAATAAACACAACAAAAAAAGAAAAAGTTCCTTTGACGATGGCATCAAAGTGATACATAATAATCTGCAAAAGAAAAAACTTGAACTTTGTTCTATTATCACAAATTCAAAGTTAAATTGAGTTCTTTAAAAAAATGCCAAAAAAACAAATTGAAAGAAACTTTTTCACAAAAACTCATTGGTATAGAGCTACATGACAAAAACATCTCCTGAAATGGAGACACAAAATGGTTGAAAGGAATCTTTCGTTCTTACAAAGAAAACATAGAAAATTTGAACAAACAATAATCGAATATGTAGTGAATTCACGTCTTATACCTACTCGTTTCAGGGATGGTAAGCCTTTGCCACGCGACAAATTTTGGGAAAAGTATTGATTTAAGGACAATTTTTGTTTGTTTTTTTTTTAATTGGTGTAAAACATTCGATAAAAAAGAAAAGTTATTTTACGCTTTTTTTTGTTGTGTTTGTTTTTGAAGTCGGTTTTCTATAACATTTTTTTTTTATATTTTGCGCGCCGTGCGTGACAACGCATGTCAAGTGTGAACCGCTCCTTAAATATCATCCTTAACACCGTGTCGTAATTTTTCGTGTTTATTTTTGTTCAACACGCGAGGAATTTTTTTTTATCGTGGTTAAGCCATCAAATGAGTCTTTCCACACAGAGTGGTATGACAGGGACTGTTAGACTGGTACGTACTTAAATCTGACTGCGCGATTGGCGCAGTTCCATCGTATTCTCCTAGCCATCATGACAATGGTAACCCTCAGGCGTTTCATCCTTTCCAATCAGACACAGGAACCTCCTGAAACATCCGTGCCGGTGAAGACCTGCGTCAGGCAGAAGGTGAGGATACCGTGTAGCTTCTCCAACCACTCCTCAAAGAGGGGTCTTTCCGCCACGATTGCGGCATGCCCGAACATGCGAGGCTTAGTTCGGATTTGGGCTTAGATTATACAAAAAAAGCGTGTAAGAACACATTAACAAATAAAACATTGGCTTTTAAATCTGAAACGTTCCATAAAATAAATAATAAACTTAATGTTTGGTCATTTAAATGTTTCAGTTAATTGCCAAACCTATGTTATAGAATCTAATCTATACATACTAAATTTTATCGTTGCTTTTCGTGTTTCTCTGTGTGAACACGTGGTCTATCTAAACGATGCCAGTCAAATGACAAACTTATTATTTTTAATGCATGTCGATTTAAATGTACCAGTATATTTCTAAAAGTAACAAAAATTAACGATTCTGAAATCAGATTAAACGACGCAATAACAAAACTATTTGAAAAACTTTTGTTGTAATTCAAAACTTACACAATATGGCACTTTCGGAGTTAAAACTTTAATCGCTCGCAGCTTACAATAAAGATTTTAATATTCATCAAAACGTTATCTACAATAACCAAGCCTTTGTAAAAAAAAACGCCAGCGTTTTAAAAACCCGACGTTTTTAAAAACGCCCATTTCCACACATTACCTTCCCCTTTCACATAAAAATCCGCCGTCTTCCGTAACCCCATCGAAAACTAGTTGAAGTCATATGTAGTAACGTTTTCTTGCACCATTTCAAAAGTTATCTCCGTTGCTCATGCTCAACACGGTGGAATTTATAGTACTAGCATAGATTGCTTGCTTATTTTCTCAGCCGTTGCCTCTCTTCTTAGCAGAATTACTTATAAACTTTATAGAAAATGTTTCAAGTTATCCTGTACTGTAGCCGTGTTCTAGACGCTCTGTTTATATTATCATATAGCTACTTGAATTTAATGTGCTCAAAGTTTTGACGAGCACGCTTGTTACGACAGACTTTGGAAAACACGTGTGATGTTGTGTTTTGGATAGGTAGTTACAATGTTTTTGATATTTTGTTTTTTTTTATTGGAGCGACGACCTTCGAAAGGCAGCCGGCAGAGACTGGATGAGGAAACCTCAAGACCGGGATCAGTTGTGCACATTGAGAGAGGCCTGTGTCCAGCAGTGGTCATATACAGGCTGATGATGATGATGATGAATAATTTCTAATTAAATAAAACAGGCTTCTTGTTACAAAAAACAAAGAATTTTTTATGAAACATTTAAAATAGTGGGTCATACAGTTGTACCAAATAAACAATAAACTTCTTTAAAATTCGTGTTGAAAATAAAGTATTTGAATGTTTAAAAAAAATGAAAACTTCTAATTTTTAAATATTTACTAATTCGTAACTGATTTTTATTAAGCTGTGAAAATAAGACTAATTGCCTGGATCGTCGAACCTAATAATAGCAAAATAAAAAAAAAAACATAAAAAGAACAAAAATTCCTTTCCATACAGCCCTAAAAGCGATTCGATCAAAATTCCAGTGTAAATGCAGAACAAAATCAGAGACGCTGCGTTGTCGGGACCAACTTTACGCACGTACGGTGACAAAAATGTCCTCCTTCAGAGAATCGGTAGACCGAACGCGAGGAAACGCACACCACATACTGATAGTGATTCTTTATTGGGAGGGGAATTTGGTGCACTATTTTACTGTCTCGTTTTTTTGTAAAGGCTGTTGACTGCCGGAAAAATAACGGTTATTTCTTTTCGTTTATTATCTTTTTATTCTTAAAAAAACGAAAGTTTTGGTTGTTAATAAAAACGGTTGGATTGGTAGGTTATGTCATAATTTTACCGACTCTAATCAGTAAATTTAATTAATCCCTGTTTCACGATGCACTTTTTAAACAATCGCACGTAAATAAATAACGCTAATGCTGTTAATTTACCAAAAAATCGAAGAAATTAATATGTGAGATCCACCAAACCGCACTGGGCCAGCGTGGTGGATTATGGACCACTCCCTCTCTAAGACAGCAGTCCTATGTTCCAGCAATGGAAACATTTATAGGCTGATGATGATGATGATGACAGCTCTACGGGAGAACTTGTAGAAGATGGTGGGATGAGCTGTACAAAATCAACGATCAGTGGTCCACTTTGGCCCTGGGTCTTGAAAGCTGGAAGTATAGGGAGAGGCCTCTGCCCAGCAGTTGGATGAAGTAGCCTAGCAGTAACAGCATCAGTAACTCTACGGGAGATTACTTTTTTTTTCCTGTAGTTTCAATTAATTGGAAGTTACTGTATAGTTAATTAAATACTTTTTCCTCAAACAAGTTTTTTAACAGAAGTATGAGGTACTATAGCAACATTTTGTTTAATGATTCTCCAATTTTTGCACGGGTTATCGTCTTCTAGCCGAAGAATTATTTAAAAACCTTTCTTCTACCAAATGCTCTTGACTAAAAACCCAAAAAAAAAAATTCATTGGGTGGTTTTCGGTGATTCAAGTTACACACAAGAAAAACTTAAAAGACTTTTTTTAAATGTGATGCGCTACAACTGTAAAGTGCGTTTAGTTATGTTACTATTCATAAAACCAAAATATAGTTCACTGTTCTCTTAATAATTTTCTCAAAGTTTCAACGCCGGATCTGGCCGCTAATTGGGTCATTGAACGACGGTAAAATACTGATCAAGTCTCCTCAAAATTCATTTATTCAAATTGGACTTAAGTGGGTGCCATCGTAACAAAAGACTGTCACCAAAATAGTCATCGCTTAATAGCATCTGGAGTGAAAAGCTACTCGTAAAATAATGTTATAATCTTCTTTGTTACGTAATGCAAGTCTATATATATCATTTTACAATCTGACGTGAGTTACTTTGTGACTTTGAATTTTTTATTTATTTATTATTTTTTTACAATTTGACATGTTTTTTCAAATATTTTATCTTTTTTGTTTGTTTGTGTATTTTATCATTGTGAATGTGAGGACGAATGTGGGGAAGTTTTGCTCTTCAATCATAATAATTGTCTGACAATTTGAGTACTTTAAGCGGCCTACCCAAATGTCCTTTCTTTGATATTGTTCGTCGTGTCGTTGAGCTCCTTGTGGTCTGAGTCGAGCTACACGATCACCGACAAATGCTTGCACTGACTGGACAGGTCCACTCAAATCTGTGTGGTTCTTTCTTCAAAAGACCGTCTCAGACACCCGCATGGTCCTCGTATGACCTGAACAATGTCTGGACTTTAAAAGAGACTGTGACCTCTGAGTTTGTTTCGGCTGTTTCTTCTCAGAGTAGTCAGTTACGAAACACCGACCTCATCTAGCTTTAAAAATATTGATTACGACGTGTAAAAGTGTTTTTTATAACCAACTTACAAAATAAATATCATTTATCATTTATAATGTGCGTGCTGGAACATAGGCCTCTCTGTATCAGGGAGTGGGTTTCTTATTCAACTCCAAGTATATTTTATATGAGCATGTCAACATTTATTAGTAAACTTGTACTTAACTGTTATGAGTGACAGTTTTCCTTCCAAATTCCTTTAAAACTGATAGAGCCATTTTACACACATTTGAAAAACAATCATTTTGCTGCAGCAATGCGAGAAAATTAAACATACCTACTTTACGTGTTAAAAATTGTTACACTAGAACCACGCTAACGAGAAAACCCGAACATTTAAAAACTAAGATTATCGGGCAAATCAACATCATCGGACAACGAGAAATGACGTTAATCTGGTCCGGCTATTGCTGAATAATCACATCTTCTTCTTCTTACATCTTTTTAGACAGCTGGATGAAAATAGTGCCCCAACTAACTTTTCTCTTTGGACTATAATGTAGGTATAACTTTAAAAATATATATAATATAATAAGGTACCCATCCATTGATCAAATAAAAAAGCACAGTATTTACTCTAAAAGTCAACACGATGGGACGATCAAACACAGCTCAAAACGAACCGAAGTATAAGTGTTGCACATATTTGCGTTTCACGGATCGCGAAAAAATGAACTTGAACAATATACACTTTTATTGGCGACTTTTATTGACTTTTATTATCTTTATTTTGGCGATTGGCTCGCGTTTGACCACAATCTAGCTTGTCTTATTTTGTACATCATAAAGGATTTCCCCTCTGGAAGGAGTAGAAGGAACTGTAAGATTTTAACCATCTTTTTCATCACGTGCCTTTGTAATTAAGCCCCGTACTCCTGTTTATTGCCCGTGGTTCTCCCATGCAGTAGCACCACGGGTAAAAATTGCGCGGCTCACTTGTCACAATAGTTAGATAAGTACATTAAATCGAGTTATTCCACTCTGATCCCCAAAAACTGATCCCCTAGAAGTAAAAATATATGAAAGGGGATCAGTTTGGGGATCAGAGTGGAATAACTCATTAAATCATATTTGAATTGTTTTTTTTTTGTATTTTTGGTTGAATCTATTTCATGTCTCAAAGCTAGATATTTTTTCGTACCTAACTTCTCTGAGAAGAAACAGCCTCACGTAATCTTGGTCAAACCATGTAGGGTCCATGCAGATTATTGTACATGAGGGTCTTTCTTTTTCCTTTTTTAATTTGCGTGGTAAAGTCATAAAATGAGTCCTCCAACCCCGGGCAGGGCGGGAGGGACTGTCAGACTTCTACTGACTAAAATCCACGGTGTCCTTTAATAGCCCTTTAGAGGGTCTTTTGAAGAAAGATTTGACTAGAGACCTATCCAATCAGTGCAATCATTTGTCAGATATAGTGTAGCTTGACCCAAACTCAAAGACCTCAACGACACGACAAACATACGAATAAAATATTCATGACTGAATTTTTGAAGTCGTAGTAACGTCACAATATGATATTTTTGACGTACATTTTTTCTTTTTTAAACAATGCATTTTATCTTTTCAAATGAACCTTTCATATTGTAACATCAATTTTGTATTTCATATTCGCACAATGGTTTTTCATGGAGAAAAGATTCAATAAAAATACGCATCAGTATTCTTCATTTTTGTTACAACTTCATCATTGACCAATTCTTATTTTTATATGACAGCCCAAAAAAGGGTTGTTATGTTCTTTTTGAGTCCTTTTTGTCGAGTTTTCAGTAAGTCTGCAGTTATCGTAGCGTGCTTACATTTTCTTTATTATAAAATATTTCAATTGGAATCAGTAGTCTCGAACCTACTCTTATTTCGGTATTGTTACCAATATGCCGCGATATGAAACCGCATCTATTAAATACTGAAATAGACAGATTTTCTCACGATTCTGCTTCTTTACGAAATTTAAGTTTCTACTTGTTTTTCAACTTATTAATATACTAGCTTTTTCCAGCGGCTTCACCCGCTTACCCGGTCCAGAGTGAAATATGCTATAAGGAGGGGAACATACCTATCAATCTGAACCAAAGCAGCTTTCGACTGGTGAAAGAATTTTTAAAATCGGTCCCGTAGTTTTAGGGTTTATTCATTACAAACATACACACCTACAAACACACACTCATAAAATATAAATCTTTCCTCTTTAAAATATTGGTGTAGTTAAATCCTGATTTATAAAATATATAGATGCTACATATAGATCTCGCTTATTAATATATAGATCCAATGTACATTCTGTCAGATATTTACACTAGTAACCTCGTAACACTGCCATGCATGTAGGTATATCAATAAAATAAGGCTTATTATCCACAACTCAGCAATACAATGCCAGGTCATCAATATTATAACAATAGCCGCTCACGCACTAGTTCAACATAATGGATTTTACAAAAAGCTCTCGATAACATCAAGAACTTGTTGAAGTACCGGTAAACAGCTCACAATAAAAAAATATCGAGCACATCAAATTAAGAACTTCTCGTTAACTGTGAGCAGTCGAGCAGAAAATTGTATTAGTATCGAAGGAGTCGCTATTTTTAGGGTACCGTTACAAAACGAAGGGGAACGAAACCCCGTTGTAACTCACGAAACAGGAAAACATAAAAATTATAAAATTCTGAAGAAAACCGCTAAACAACTGTTATGTAGTACTTCGCACCTTAATTTTTGTTGCGAAATCTTGGGGTCAACTTGTTTCCGCACAAACATAAAAACATAATTTTGTTTCACTAGTTATAAACATAAGCATTCACTTCTTCTTAGGCCTCATGGTTTCGGAACTGTCTCATGAGGTAACTGTGACCCTGGAACGTAAAGGGCTATTGAAGGATCACCGTGGATTTTAGTCAATACAAACCTGACAGTAGGGACACATTTGACGATTTTACCACGATAAAAAAACAAACTCAGGCTTCATCTTTGTTTCTGGGCGCGATTGAGGCTAAGAGTACCTAAACCTATTTTAGATATAAAATAAATTAAAATTAGTGATTTGTTGGTATTATTAACATCTATTAGAATTGTTACGGAGCCATAGATTGTATACTTTCAAGTTTCGAAGCAAAACTGCTATAATTTTCAGAGAAATATTTATGATTTCTCTGAAATCTATGTTTTCGCCACACAAGTATATCTGTGTGATTTCTCAGAAAAAAAATCAAAGCGTAGATATTTGAAGAATACACATATATAAAAGAAGGTAAGGAAAAAATATTACAGTAATTTGATACTAATTAAACTTACTATCATAATAAACCTACAAATATAAACTCCGGTCTTTTAATGATATACACCTCAAAAAATAAATAAAACGTTTTAGCTAATTAGTATTTGGGATAGACCGCTAAGAAAAAAAGAAGTAGCTGAATATCATTATTTTTAACCGATTTCAAATAAAAGTAGGTTCTCACTAGACTTGTATGTATGTATGTTTGCCCGCGTTTTAGCTGAACCGATTTCGATGCGGTTTCCAATAAAGTGTTTATTATTTTCTGAAGAAGGTTTTAGTATATAACAATAATGGACTGCTCGTGACGTTGCTGGCATGGATC
The DNA here is from genome assembly GCA_028554685.1 of Agrotis ipsilon. Lineage (NCBI taxonomy): Eukaryota > Metazoa > Arthropoda > Insecta > Lepidoptera > Noctuidae > Agrotis > Agrotis ipsilon. Next base: position 1,521,259 of record CM052956.1, read on the forward strand.
TGTTTTTGCTTACTTGGATTGTACGTTTTCAAAGACACCGATTACAAGAAAATTTTGGTTGAAGAAAGTACCTATTAACTGAAACTAAAATAAAAAGTTTAGTTTTTTAGTAGGCAATGAAATAAAAAATAAAAATAAACAAAAAAACAAACCTCCTGAACTGACCTCTTCTGAAAGTAGAGTTATTTTACACTTTTTGATGTTTGTTTTGGAAATCGGTTCCTTTTTATTTTTTTCAAAACATTTTATTTTCCATCGAGCGACCTGTATTTCGCACTATTAATAGTGGTTGTCAGATTTCAATAACACATACGTACAAAGCAACTAGTCCGCTAAACGAAACAACCTCTATTGTTAACCTCAAACATGACAAGACATCCAATAAATCAAGACCCGATACATAATCAAATATTTAGGAGCTTTCCCCAAATACTGCCTCTGTAAGTAAATAGTACTGTTACAGGCCAAATATTACACCTGAATATTACACTCGTACCCTTAATTAACATTTGACGTACGTATTTGGAACGTGAGAAGGGTAATATTAATGATAATCATACAAATTATTCAAACAGACATTTCTAAAGAAGGCTGATTAATGAATTTCTGTAGAAAGTCTGAGAAAGGTATCAGGTAACGATGAATTTCCAGGTAATCTTATCGCAGAACATTACACACTTTTTATAAGACTTCGCTGATTTATTCTTCTCATTAAATATATTTTCAAGAAAACATTTTTTTCATTTTTCCTCATTTTTCGACATAATAGTAAATAATAATCATTTATACCATTCCCCCTCTAAAAAGCTACTTTTACTCACTCAAAGCAGTAATTAAGAAGCTCTTTTCTCATTGTTTTGCTGTTTGAATTTAGAGCAGTAAAAGTTTCATTATTCTTTTTTTTTTCTCGTTAAATATCTATTATCACTTAAATCTTACTTTCTCGTGGTCATGGTATAAAGTATCGTATGCAACTCATGAATAAAACGGATTTATATCGAGGGTCATGCATGAATCACTCACGTCGCTTTGGATTCAAATACTTGAATCACTTGCTACGCTTGTGATTCAATAATCATGAATCACTTCCGACGGTCGTGATTCAGTCATTCAAAATCCTTTGCTTGCGCGTGATTCATATATGGCCCTCCGTGGTAGTAGTTTCCTCTCTAAAGAGCCTTAAGCACCGGTAGCTTCAAAACTGCAAAAAGAGTTCAAGTTCATGCAATTTCATGACCATTCTTCTTCACAGAGATCTTCGCTTTGATGTGCACCAACTGTACGTACGAGACTGTAGCACCATAATTATTTTTGTACTCGTTTTATTTTATGTCTTTTAATAAATTCAAAAGTGTCAGTTGAAATAAATGATTTGATATGTTCAATACTGGTGAACTAGCATTTTTCATTTGACTTCTTTTTAACTTGAATTAAGGAATCTAAACATATGATGAACAAGATTGTACTTATATATGTTATAAAAAGTTAAAAATAGTACGGCTTTTCAGCACGCAGGCTGGGGTTGCGCTCTGTTGAATTCTCAAAGCTGGGTTGTACGCAGAGAGTTGAAAACCGGATACACGGTAATAAACGCCGCGCGAACGTTGGCTTCTTTTGTTAACGGCCTTTTTTAAGGCAGATAAAACAGATAGATTTTATATTACCAAAAAAAAACCAGTCAAGTGCGAGTGGAACTCGCGCACGAAGTATTCCGTACCATCTATGAAAACGGCAAAATATCACGTTTGATGTACCTATTTTTTTTTTGTCGGTTTGGTGACAACAAAAATACAACATCGGTGATAATTTAAACTATCTAACTATCATGGTTCATGAGATATAACCTAGAGACAGGCGGACAGCTAAGCCAGTGATAGAATCCCGTTTTACCCTTGGGATATATAACTATATACGCTACTAGCGGCCCCTTCCGCCTTCGTACGGGTGGCCTATTAATTTGTTACAAAACATGTGATAAATGAAGAACCGCTCGACCTATTTTGTGCAAACTTCACATAAAACATCTACTAAATCGTCAGAACTAAATCTAAACACTTGTTTGGATAGGTGAGTCCGTTCTTGAGTTATAAATCACAACGAAAAGTGGCATTACGCTATACGCTATGTGTAAATTGCGGTGATAGGGACTATCGAATCGATGTGAGAGTTTTATTTATTTTTTAATGAAGTACAAGACGAAAATGTTTATCAAAATTTCTAGTTGACAAGCAGACATGGTACCATATTAATGTAGGTATTCACTAAAGTACGATTAATAATTGTAGTCAGTAAAATGACATTTGTTCACTATAGAAATGTACTAAATTTCATAGTATCAGTGACAGTTGCACTTGTCATTTTACTGACTACAATTAATAATCGTACTATAGGAGGCTCTGTTATCGGACACACTGTATACAGAACCCTTCTCACTTTTGTTCAGTTCATTCCATCTCACTTTCCGTATCATTGGCGATGCGAAAGCCTTTACAAGCGATATGCAATAATAATTGGTTTTCAGTTAAATAGGTATCTTCTTTTAAGAATAAATCAAGCATTATATCTTTTATCGTTATATTCTCTTCTCCTACCATTATTTGGTGGTGGTGTTCCACGAAAGGTACTTAGCACCATGGAAAATTTTTAACAGGAGCCTTATGTCGAATAGAAAAGGTGCAAGTAGCTCAGTTGCCATGATCATCGGGTGCCCTTCGTAGAATACCTCTGCCTAGCTATAACATCACCTGCTTGTCTACACTAAAACTTAAAAAAAAACCACGAAGGCACGGTTTTCGCCCAGAATGATTGCCAAAGTATCATGTTAAATAAAGAAAACCCTACAAAAAAAAACATTAATAGAGGAAACCCTAAAGAAAAAAAAAAAAATTCTCCATCCGGAATCGAAAGTGCAACATGCAGTGCAGCAGAGGTATTCCACTTAGGGCACCCGCTGACAATGGCACCTGAACTACTGGTACCTAATCTATTCGACATAAGGCTCCTGTCAAAATGTTTTGCAGGTGCCAGGTGCCCTAAGTGGAATTCCTCGTGCAGCATGCCTTTATCTAAATTAGAATGAGGCGTTCGAAACAGCCAGTTTTTATTCAACAAAACGAAAGTGTCAAAAGTCTCGAAAATTTTAAAAACAGCACTCTTTTTTTAATTCAAAAATCCATGTTTGCGACAAAAAAATCCAGTTCAGAAGCATTTCAAGCAAGCGCTTTCCGGTAACAGTCTCCGTTAAATAACTCGTTTCAAAGCAATATGGCTCAGTTACAAACTAAGTTGGCACGGATTGGTTCAAGCTGGATCAACTACAGTGATTCTAAGGATCAAGTTATTTGAAGCCAGTTAGTTACTCACTTAGTGGAAATGACTACTAGATATAATAACAATTTATTACATAGATCATTCCATTTCAATGCTCGTAGCTAAATAATAACACAGATCAATCTTAAAGGTTAAGCCACACTTGCCGAGGTTTTTCTATGGATGGGTGACCGGTTTTATTGGGAGATTCGGAAAGTACGTAAAACCGTTGTTGCTGACTGACATTTTATAGATCTTCAGCAGTCTTAACACAGTCAGAAGCTCGAAAGTCTGACAACCAGTTTTGCCAATTTGTATTACACAGTTACTGGGTTGTGGAGGTTAGATAAACAATAGCTCTATGTAAAATACTAATACTTGACTGCATCCAATTTGACTAGAAGCCAACACAATTGGGAAAGGACTACGTAGATAATTGTCAATACGTATAGATGTATTAATATTACTAAATAAAATTGAGTTTATTCAATAACTTGACAACTCACAGCATAATTCCGAGAAGTAACATTTTACAATACTAAAACATACATTAGAGTACGATTTTTGACAATGCATTCAACAGGGGATCAAAAATATGGAATTTCGTGACATTTTTCCAAATGAAAAACGTCACACCAGTTTTACATTATAATTGACATTAAAAAAATATACAATCATGAATAATAACGAATATGCTGTGTATTCGTTGTGTAAAAAAAAAACGTGTAAGAAACAGTATGTGTACATATTGCTGAATAAGAAATGAACACCAAACAGTCATAAAACTTTTACAAATATTTTTTTTGCTTGATTCTAAGCGTAAAATTGTACTAGTCTTCAATACACTTAGAAGGTCGTGGAGCTATCAAGGAGAATACCTTGACCTTAAGAACGCAAAACAAAAGCAAGGCGTCTTCACCTTGCATTTGACTCAGGTCCTCACCGAGTAAGAGTATTTCGGGAGGTTCCTGTTTCTAATTGGAAAGGAAAAATCGCATGACTCACCACTGCTCAATTGCGCTTCACTCGGAGGACACGGTCGAGCTTGCGGCGCAAATTGGGAACGCCCCGATTGGGGAAAAGCACTTCAGTGTCCTCACGGAGGCGATAGCGGCGGCGACCTCCTGCCGGCCATTGATCGAGGCCATGCTGCGGGGTGAGATGAAATGGGAAGCAGTCACTCTAGTGAAGCAGGAGGCGGGACGCGTTAAGGAGAGGACAGCACGACCAAGCCGGCGCGGGAGACGACCACGGCAACGGAAGGCCCAAAGCGAGTTCCGGATACAGCAGCTGCAGGCGCCATGCGGACGGCGAGTAATGTGTGACTTGCCTTCCGATCTTGCACCATGCCCGGATCGATGGCGCGTCATGTTTCACTCGTTTTCATCTGACGGGGAGAGCCAAAGCCGAAGCTCAGATGACCAAAGCCTGCCAATGTCGCGGGACTGTCTCATTAGGTAACCATAACTCTGGAACATAAAGGGCTATTGAAGAAACACCGTGGATTTTCCTCCCATGATAAAAAAGAGCCATTTGTTTATTAACAATTTTTTAAATCCCATTTTTTATAAACAAATACCGTAGTTTAACTTTTGATCAAACAAGTCGCCCTCAGGGGTCCGTACTAGTATGTCCAAGCCGGATATTGTTGCAGTGCGCAGTCAATAAGCTTCTATTGATTGTAGGTTACCATGTTGAAAGGTAAGGCTTAAGTCCTGACAGCGGACTAGGATTCCACACAATATAGGAAGCCGCAAGAGGTATGTTCCTGCATATCAGTGTTCAGAATTTCAGTGAGTTTTGTTATATTATAACCAGTTATGTGACTAGAATTTGATATAGATTTATTTTAAGCTAAGACAAAAGTTTATTTTTTAGTTTTGTAAAAATGAGTCCACCCGTCCCGGGCAGGACGGGAGAGACTGTCAGACTCATACTGACTAAAATCTACAGTGATCAATAGCCTTTTATGTTCCAGGGTCACGAAAGTTTAATAAACGTACTGTTAAAGTTCTGCAAAGAAATTTACGCGAACAAATGTGCCGCACATTATTTTGGTGGAGTCGTATAAGTCTATCTAATCTAATCATAAACGATCCATGTCTGGTTACATGAACATAAAATCATAATTATAACAAGGTTATGTTGTAGCGATCGTATTCTTGGTTTTGACTTTAACTAAGTTTAGAATAGTAAAGTTGGCAGTTGAACCGGGAGCCGTTGCCTAGAAATACCGCACATGGATCTTCTAACATCTAAGTGCACGGCAGTGCGCAGGGCAAGTTCCAGCAAAAGGCCGGCGCATGCGGGTGTATAAAATAATGTAATTATTACACGCACTTTAAATCGATCATTTTCATCAACAGCCTGATCGACTGGTAAACATTTGCAATTTTCAAGATTCGCCACCACACTCAGTCCTCCACCTTTCGCATCCTCCACCACCCGCCACCTAAGCTTATACACGTCAACGGTCAATCTGTCCGGAATGTATCAAATTTTAAAGTGTCTAAACTTGGCATTAGATTGGTACGATTTCTTGAAAAAAAGGTTTGAAATCCCACCAAAAACATACCTGTTAAAAAGGGAGGCAAGTTCGCCTAAAAAAGGATTGAAATCCAATCAAAGGAAATTGGCAAGTTCCATCTAGGCGAAATTCACTTTAGCATAGGTACACATATATGCATAGCAACTTAAAATATGGTATACTTAGTTGAAATAAAATCAATGGATCTTGGCAAGATCCTTTAATTAGATTTCAACCCTTTTTTTAGGCGAACTTGCCCCCCTATTTAACAGGTATGTTTTTGGGATTATCTTTACATGAAAATTTACTCGACTGTGGTGGCGTTGTAACGAGGGTCTTGATGTCAGTGAATATTTGATTTCGCCCACAGGCTAAACAATATGACTGATTAGGGTTAATATTGTTCTGAATATTTTTTTTGTTATGTACGATGGATTTGCTCTTGACCTTAGTCTAGGTCAGGGGTGACGAATACAAGGTCGACGATGGAGCGAACTTACCCAGAAGAAGCCTGTTTACCTACTCAAGTATTTTTTTGAGGTAACCGTAACGCTAGTAGTGATTTATAAATTGCGTGCTGTATACATAATCGCTGTTGTAATTATTTTTATTAAGTTTTGTTTTCAAACTAAAATCTACCTGAATTAATCATAATTATCACTATCGGTGGTATCGGTCCCGACTTACGAGTGTAGGTCACGGGTTCGTACCCCGCCAGGCGCATTACTTTGTGTAATTTATTTCATCACCACTTCTCTAAAAACGGTGAAGGAAAACATCGTGAGGAAACCGACATGTCATAGAACCAAACATTTTAAGACATGTGACATGCGTTCCTGCGTGGTGGATTATGGCCCACTCCCTCTCACAGAGAGGCCTGTGTCCCAGCAGTGGGAACATAATAGGCTGATGATGATGATGATGATGAACATGCATTTAAAAATATATAGAACCTCCTCCTCCTTATCAGCACATTGTAACCCAAAAATTGAATAAAGGAGGTATTCCGATCCATACCGGATCCGCGTATTTAATTTACCCGTGAAACCCGTGTCCAATAAAGAAGTCATTGTCTTTGAACGACGTCCACTAAAATACACAAGCATATCCTCAACATAAAACATCCAATTGCTGTCATTAGAAAATTCCAAAAAACGAAGATACCATTGTTGTACTACTTTCTATTCATGAATTCCTAGAAATATTTCAGGGCGACTAAACTCGTTTTAACAAACAAAGTTTTCCAGAACGACTTCTGAAAAATGAGAAAAAATTGTGTTTCCATACAATGGTAGTAGAGCACTCCAGTTTATTACGTCACTTATGTTTTTATCTTCATTTTATAGAATAAAAGTTAGTATTTTTACACTGAAAAGTTTCTTTGTAATTCAGTTCCATTGTCCAACTTTTGAACATATTCTTTTATCTATGGAAGTAGTTTTTGTGTCAAAGTTTTTTATTTTAACATTTTTAGTTCAAATATTCAAACCAAATTCTTCTCAAATACGCAATTTGTAGTGCCGATGAGTACACAATCATTAATCCTATTTCTATTTTAAATACAGAAACACATGAATCCCATTTTAAATTAAGACTTAACTCTTTTGATCCTTAAATTGGATTATCCACAATGAGAAATTACACAAACGTACCTTTCCATGGGTATGCAGAAACTACAGAGCGCCACCTGCTATGATCCTTACATACTCCTTTTGCCTCATCCACATTCATACATCTGGTCATACAAACTTTCTAAAATAATAATCATCATCATCTTCCTGCTCTTCTCCGATTTTATTTTGGGTCGGCGCAACACGTTTCTTTCTTCCATTCTCCCCTATCACAAGTCATAGTATCATTTACTCCTTTTTCTTTCAAATCCCTACTTATACAATCCATCCATCTTTTCTTTGGCCTTCCTCTTCCTCTCCATCCATCAATATTCATACTCTCTAAAATAATAATAAATTTTATTTCAGAATTACTTACATCCAAAATACTTCATCAATAAGGCCAGTGTCAATAAGGTCTTAGAGCGTCCCCTCCCGACGTTCCAAATTACAAAGTCATTCAATTTCGTAAATCGTTTAAACTTTCCACTAGAGATGTAACACCATTGAAAATTAAATGTTTTATTCATAAGTGTTTAAAAATTTTAGCTCGACGATAAAAAATGTATCATGAATCATGATTTATTGCGCTGGTGTTTCGCCGTGGGGTATTTTATGTCGCCGTAATGTAAGGCTTATGGTAATGAGTGTGTCATTAATTCAGTCTATGGGGTGGTAAAAGCTTTTAAGTTTTAGTGTGAAAGGTGCTTTTGTACTTACCATAAAAGTATGACTAGTTTTAAATACTCGACCGAAACAAAATTTTGCAAATTCATCAAAATTTTCGAAACTTATCGTCCACTGGAAATGTGTCACTGTTTACTATAGTTGGTGCCAGTTAAGACATCAGTAGCGGTCATTGACCTTTACCTAATAAGTCCTCGTATAATGACATAAGATCAGAGTTAGCATTTTTCTGTGTTATGATAGTGTTTACTTGTGAGTCTTTTTAAAAATAACATAAAATCTTAGGTACAGTTGAAACATTTTTACCATTTTGATATCTTATGAATACTTAGATACATATATATCCTTACAATATACTTACAAATTTATTCGGTATTTTATAAAAATGCTGATTCCGAGCTTACGTCATTATACGAAGACTTTTTAGGTAGGGGTCAATGTCCGCTATTGACATTTTAACTGGCACCAACAGCTATAGTCATAATTTGCTATGATGTACTTGAATCTTATATTATTACTAGCTTCTGCCCGCGACTTCGTACGCGGATCTTGTTGCTTATGCCAGCGACAACGGGGTCGTCAAAATCGAAGATCTGCAAAGTCTGATACCCAACTCCAAGAGCCCGGGTAAATAATTAATGTGTGTTTGGCCAGTAGAATATTTTTTTTATTTAAAAAAAGAGCTAAAGGTTCCTAAGAAAGTTTTCCAGTATATCTTATAGATGCGGATTTCTCCCTTTTGGCCAATTTAAAAGAAACACTCTGTATATTATGTTAAAGTTTAGTTGGGCTTTTGTTGTTCAACATTGCGTTCCAGATCTCCAATTTTTACACGTCAACAGAGAATGCTCATCAGGCTGAACAACTCTTTCTAAGACGTCGATTCTATATATGTTATACTTTAGCTGGGCTTTTGGTGTTCCACATCAGGTGTTCCAGATCTTCAATTTTTATATGTCACAGAGAGTGCTCATCAGGCCGAACAACTTGGCTAAGACGTCATTCCTGTATTTGTTATAGTGTAGCTGGGATCTTGGAGTTCCACATCAGGTGTTCCAGATCTTCAAATTTATTCTCTCAGCAGAAAATGCTCATCACGTGGAACAATTTTAACTATGGCACCATTTTTGTATCTCTTATAGTTTAGCTAGTCTGTTGCGGTTCTGCGCCAGGTGTTCAAGTTTCCAAAATAAATTATAGCCTATGTTTTGACCAGACTTAATACCTATACAACAAAAAAAGAATCATTCAAATCCGTCCAGTACTTTTTGAGTTTATCCCGGACATACATACAGACAAACAGACAAACAGACAAACAGACAAACAGATAAACAGACAAACAGACAAAAATTCTAAAAACTATATTTTTGGCTTCGGTGTCGATTGTAGATCACACCCCAAGTATTCTTTAAAAAAAAAAATTCAATGTACAGTTTTGACTTCCCTACTATTTTATTATATGTACTAGCTTCTGCCCGCGACTTCGTACGCGGATCCTGTTGCTTATGCCAGCGACAACGGGGTCGTCTAAATCGAAGATATGAAACGTCTGTTGTCCAATACCAATAGCCCGGGTAAAAAAATAAATGGGAGTTTTGGCCAGTAGAGTCACATTTTTAATGATATACCATCGTCACTCAAATTCAGTTTTAAACTCTTACCGCCTTCACCGCGTTGAGATACTCCCAGCTTATGTTATTTTATAGCGATACTTTTGATTTCCACATCAGATGTTTCTGATCTTCGTTTTTTATAAGTCAACAGGAAATGCTCATCAGACCGAGTAACTCTCGCTAAGACGATATTCCTATATGTGTGTTATGGTATAGCGGGGACTCTTGGAGTTCCACGACAGGTGTTCCAGATCTTCGATTTTTAAAAGTCAACAGAGAGTGCACATCAAATTAAAAATAACTTTTTCTGATTTTTTTTTCCTACAAATGTTATAGTGTAGCTGTGCTCTTGGAGTTCCACATCTGGTGTTCCAGATCTTCAATTTTTATACGTCAAAAGAGAATGCTCGTCAGGCTGAATAACTCTTGCTAAGACGTCATTCCTATAGATGTTATAGTTTAGCTAGGCTTTTAGTGTTCCACATCAGGTGTTCCAGATCTTCAAGTTTTATAAATCAACAGAGAGTGCTCATCAGGCTGAACAACTTTTGCTAAGACGTCATTCCTGTATATGTTATAGTGTAGCTGGGCTCTTGGAGTTCCACATCGGGTGTTCCAGATCTTCAATTTTTATACGTCAACAGAGAGTGCTCATATGGCTAAATAACTCTTGCTAAGACGTCATTCCTATAGATGTTATAGTTTAGCTAGGCTTTTGGTGTTCCACATCAGGTGTTCCAGATCTTCAAGTTTTATGAGTCAACAGAGAGTGCTCATCAGGCTGAACAACTTTTTCTAAGACGTCATTCCTGTATATGTTATGGTGTAGCTTGGCTCTTGTAGTTCCACATCAGGTGTTCCAGATCCTCAAATTTATTCTCTCAGCAGAAAATGCTCATCACGTGGAACAATTTTTACTATCGCACCATTTTTGTATCTCTTATAGTTTAGCTGGTCTGTTGCGGTTCTGCGCCAGGTGTTCAATTTTCCAAAATAAATTATAGCCTGTGTTTTGGCCAGACTTAATACCTATACAACAAAAAAAGAATCATTCAAATCCGTCCAGTACTTTTTGAGTTTATCCCGGACATACATACAGACAAACAGATAAACAGACAAACAGATAAACAGACAAACAGACAAAAAATCTAAAAACTATATTTTTGGCTTCGGTATCAATTGTAGATCACACCCCAAGTATTCTTTTAAAAAAATATTCAATGTACAGTTTTGACTTTCCTACTATTTTATTATATGTATAGATAAGATAGATGATAAGAGTCAATTTTCGAGCGCCAACTATCAAAAATCTTGGGCAGTTCGAATTCATCCACTGCAGGCCTCTTTCTTCAAACCATCGATCCGTCGTTCCTCAGGGCAAACTTCATACAATGTCATGTTTACCGTTGCCAAGTCCATAATTGGATACTAGATTTAGGATAGTTTTTTTGAGTGTGTTAAAATCATCAAATGAGTCCTCCCACCCAGAGCAGGGCAGGAGGGACTGTCAGACTTGTACTCCCTAAAATCCACGGTGTCCTTCAACCCGTCCTTAAGCCCTTTACGGTATTCGTTAGTCCCGCGACCAGGTTTAAGATAGGACAACATGGATTGACATATACCTAGTCCTTTCTTACGATTACATTTACCGATTTACACGTAGACAAAGCCGCGAGCAAAACTAAACCATAAACAGAACGATATAGTATCTACTTTTAATCATTACCTAAATCAATTTCTGTTTATATCTCAGTGCAGAGATACCGTAAATTTCAATTCACTATTGAATTCTAAAGCCACGTACAGACGCACACATAAGCACACAACAACAAAGAGATCCCGACTGTTTTCATACTTCAATCCAGCCATATAAATAGATATAAGTGCCTATAAAATAGTGTGCCTATAAAATGCATGCCCAAATCCCGCGCCGAATCACAACGATTTAATATTGGAGTCATTGTGCACATTTGGCTCGACCGACATTAGGCTCATCGCCCACCTCGACTGTTTTGTAGTGATGCTATCGCGCAATCTGTGAACTCACTTCTGTAGCAGCCGCGAATGGCCGCGCCAAAAGCGATACAAACGCACAGCTGTGCTGCTATATCGAAGCAAGCGCGCAACTGTTTTTGCGAAAGAAAGAGTAGAGAAGCAAAAAGATGTTTCGATTTTACACCGTGGCTTAGGTGCTAAAAGTTATACTTAATCACGATGCAGTCCATCGTGATTAAGTATAAATTTTAAAGAAGCAATGTGCCCCGAATGCATGCATTCGGTCTCTTTCTCTTTCCTTTTGTTTGTGTAGATTCTCTAATAACTAATTTTCTGTTTTAATCGCTTAGAATAAAGCATGAATGTTATAACGTTTAATACGTTGTGGAAAATAACGTATGTTACATATTGAAAACTTTTGTATTTCTTTAACTTAGTATAAGATTTTAATGTTTAACTATTAAGTTTCCCGAATAAATAAAATAAAATAAACATAACTAATAACTTACTTCGCTTATATCGCAACTATTTTGCTTTTGTATCGCTCTTGCTGGCTTTGCTACAGAACATCCTAGTACACGAGGGCCTTTACGCGTAACCATTCCCTGTGGTAATATAATAGCGGCGCATACTTATGTTCATTGGCATCTAATCTCATTTGATATACGGCTATTTAAAATGATAATATTTCAAACTACAGAACGAAAAAACACTTATCATAATGCTTTGAGTGCGCATATTTTTGCTAGTAGTATCTTGATTTGATTCTGCGAGTAAAAATATGCTGTAAAAAACTAAATAATGCGAAAACATTTTTATTTTTAACCGACGTAAAAAAGTTTTTTTTTGTTTTATATATATCGGACCAAGCATAACTTTTCGTAGCTTGGTCCGTTTTCAATGGTTTTATTGGATAGAGTGTACCGTAAGTAAAAGTATTTATTAAATTATGTATCTCACGTAAAACAGTATGACATACTAGTTATTAAAAAACTTTTCACACTACTTGCTCGTAAATGTCAAATTATATGTCAGTCAAACCTACTGTAAAGTAAGTCATTGTTCCCTCTCGCTCGCGCCGGGCAGTAATGTACTGAATTTCATTATTCCCGTGGGAATAATGTGATTTGAATTTGGAACCTCAAAGAAAACCGTATGAAAACTTTCACCAAGAAGTCGTATCAGTAATGGCGGCCACTGGCAGCAACAGCTGATCGCTTACAGTGGTGCCAACTTCACGTTCGAAGGTTGTCGTACCACATCAAATTTCAAAAATCGAATTAATTTTCTCGCAGTAGATGTGAAAAGCAGAGTACGCTCCTCGGGAGTAAAGCTGCCTTGTCTTGGGCTAACTTGAATCCCTCACTACACTAAGGATTCTTAACTTAATTCCCTCGTTTCAGTCGGGAATTAACACTTGAACCTCCTCGCTGCGCTACGGAGGTTCACCCCCAGAATCCTTAGTGTCGCTTCGGGATTCAATACGCCCGTGACGTAAGGCAATGCTTTACTCCCTTGGTGCTTTGATCTACTATTATTAATATATATTAAAAAACGTTGTTTTTTATATTTAATGAAAATGTTTACTGCTACGTATAGTTAATTTATTTTAAACTCATTAAATACTCAAAGAAAGTTGGACTTGTCACCAAACATCATCAGGGCGAGAGAAAATGTAAAACGATAAAAAAAAACTGAAAAATAACCTTAAAACTATCGCAATACAAAAGGACCATTACACTACGTACCCATGACTTCTATTAAACCCTTTGGCAATAAAATCAACCACACAAATAAATAATACAAAAATACCAAAAACCTCGTAATTAAACTTTAACACAGCAGCCTTTCAGTCTAACAAAAGAAAATTAACAAAACTTCACAAAACACTATTTAATAAAAGTTAATTTCATTAGAAATACAATTAGTGAAGTTAGTTCTAACATTCCAACTTTCTAGTTTAGACAAGTTTTTGTTAGTTAATGCAATTGGTATTGTTGTGCCATTTATGATTCAGAAGCTAAGCAAGTCACAGAGTAGATAGGTACAGAAGATCAACTTGTTATAACGACAATTAAAACAGGCAAACATACAGGCTATAACTACGGGCTGGCCACATCTCATTGACCCGCAGGGGACACTCAGGGCGTTGAGCGTCGCGAGGCCGTTTCTAGCCACCATAGGAATGGACTCGCCATCCTACCAAACCGTGCCTGGGTCGATGACGCTTCGTGTTCTACGCTCTTCGCAAAGAGCTGTCAACAATTTGACGGGGCCCCCACAGAGGGCCAAATACATGTCTAAACAGGTAATCGTGATCTCCGAAAGTAAAGTATTGATTGGACACGGTGGATTTCAGTCAGCACGAGACTGTCAGTGCCTTGCACTCCATCCACGTTGAGTTAGGCACACGCAAAGACTATTTCTATACCGAGATCTTTTTCTTTATTGACCAAAAATCTACTATATTCCTTCAGGTTTCATTTGCATTCCAGGGCTACAGTGCCCTTTTAAGGCAGTCAGAACCTAGTTACACATTTTGAGCCTGTCAGTTTGCTGACCTGGAACGCGAAAATGATCATAAAAAAACTAGACACACAAACGTTTTCATACACATCTAACATCAAAGAAAATTGTAAACATTAGTAATTCAGAAGTCAGTAGGGTGCAGTTTAAATGAATTAGCCAATTAGTTTGGAATCCTCCCGGCATTATGTAGGCTTAGGATACACCAGTGCCCTTTGCTTGTGAATATGTGAGTGTATTTACGAACGCTGTTATTCTTTGTTGTTTTGTTGTACATTAGTCCTAATTAGCTCTATATAGTCTTTTTTGGGTATTTTATTTATCACAGTGTCAAAAAATACGAATTTCTCGTGTATTTTTGTAGATAAGAGACTGTCTATATATTATTTAGTTTTGTTTATGCAATAATGCTCCCCGAGACCTGTAATCGTGAATGGTGCTGCCCTCGAGGTTGTGCAGGAATACATTTACCTAGGCCAAAGTGTACAACTGGGCAGGCACAACTTTGAGAAGGAGGCAGCCAGAAGAATACGCTTGGGCTGGGCGGCATTCGGGAAGCTGCGTCATATCTTTGAATCATCGATCCCACAATCCCTTAAAACCAGGGTTTACAACCAGTGTGTCCTACCCGTAATGACTTACGGAGCCGAAACGTGGACACTTACCATCGGCCTGGTCCACAAATTTAAGGTTGCTCAGCGTGCGATGGAGAGAGCAATTCTCGGGGTTTCTCTGGTGGATAGAATTCGTAATGAAGTCATTCGCCAGAGAACCAAAGTAATCGACATTGCGCTTAAAATCAGCATGCTGAAGTGGAAGTGGGCCAGCCACGTTTGTAGAGGGACAGACGGCAGGTGGAGCAAACATGTGCTAGAGTGGAGACCGCGAATGGGCAAACGTAGTGTAGGACGCCCTGCTGCAAGATGGGTCGATGATTTAAGGAAGGTGGCTGGCAGTGGATGGATGCGGGCTGCCCAGGACCGGGATGGTTGGCGCTCTTTGGGGGAGGCTTACGTTCAGCAGTGGACGGCAATAGGCTGATAATATATGCAATAAACTACCCACCCTGTTGAACTTACATCAACAGTTCCCTTAAAAGATGATTAAGGTATTCAATTATTCATCTCTTGAATAAATTACTTTTAAAAAGCGAAGATGTACACCGAAAGGCTTCAAATTCATATTTTTCCTCAACATTTGCTTATAGAGGTCACACTCTCACTAAAATAAAACATTCGAAATAGCTCTCAGAATGAGCCAAAAATAATAATAATATGGCACAAAATTTGCGACGGTTCCAACAAGGCCGAACGTAACACAACGATAGATTTCGTGGAAAACTGACATATCGTAGATGTAATAGATGGCAGAAATGGAAAGCCTACTAACGTGTCAGTTAATATTTAACCATGCACAGGCGTTACTGAGAAATGTCAGATACGGATTTGACATTCCTTGGAAGTTAGATAACAACATACAATACTTTGTCCTTAGGCTCAGACTCCACCAAAGCGGAGCCGAGAGGCAATGTGTCTGAATAAGTAATCAGATTGCCACTCAAGTTTTTTCTTTTTTTTCGTGATAAAATCATCAAATGAGTCCCCCGACCCGGCCAGGGCGAAAGGTACTGTCAGACTTGTACTGACTAAAATCCACGGTGTCCTTCGCTAGCCCTTTGAGTACCGGAGTCACGGTATAAGTATGTCCCACAACCCCGGCAATTGCCACTGAAGCTAAGAGGAGAGATGTGGATTTTTGACTGGTTATTCAAACATATCTCCTCTAGTCTCCGCTTTGGTGGAGTCCGGGCCTTACAGAAGCGATAGGCGGTGGTGAACTTTCGCATCCGGCATGGGTTGAGGCCATGCTGGGTTCACCTCCTTCAAGGCATAGTAGCGAAGGAGGAGGTGAACGCGTAAGGGGTAAAACACGACCGCTCTGCAGAGAGTGGAAGGACTCAAATGATGATTTCACCACCAGAAATAAATAAATACAATATTTGTGTCTGCAAGCTGAAAATAACACATAAAGACAAGTGGAATCCATCCTAAGGGTTCACCTGGTGCAACAGCACAATAGGCGGGCCTGCGATTTGCGGTGACTGCTGTTCGTCTCACTGGTTGTAGGCTTCATCTGGTCGCCTAGCTAACTACGACCATCTTGTCAGTATCCGGCGGCAAATAGTTTTTAATCGACTTCAAAAAAAAGTAGATTCTCGGTTCGACCTGCATATTTGTATGTATGTATGTTTGTGCGCGATTATCTCTGGTTTGGCTGAAACGATTTTGATGCGGTTTTCAGAAAAGTATTCTTTACATTCTGGAGATGGTTTAAAATACATAAAAATAATAGATAACTGGATATCCCGTGTTGTTGCCTGTATAGATCCGTTTTTGATTTAGTTGGATTGTAGATTCTTATCAAAGATGTCGATTATACGAACATTTTGTCAAGGGCTATTGAAAGACATCATAGATTTTAGTTAATACAACTGGCAGTCTCTCCCGCCCGGCTCTGGGTAAGAAAACTCATTTGATGATTTCACCACTATGATAAAAAAGGCCTCATCTTTACTTTTGTGCCAGATTTCCACACTCATCAAAACTTTGTTAAAGTCCACATTGACGTGACCCCAATCTACGTACATACTTAGTTCAATGCAAATAAACAATGACCCCCGTAAGTGAATATGTAATATGTTTACTTCACATAGGTAAAGTAAATACGTTGGGGTTTCAATATTAATTATTCAGATGTGTGTTTATTGATTGGAATTCTGATACGAAGCATATCTTGGCTTGTTTAGGTCTCAAGTGGTGTGGCCTGGGTCTGTACAAATACGTGTTTGTTTGGACTATTTCTAGGTCAGCTTTGTTTATAGTTACCTTCGATAGGGTTTGTTTACTTTAAAGTTCAATTGATGATTGTATTTTCATGTGTTTATAATTATTGCTTATTGGAAATCGAAAATAAAAAAAAAATCAAAATGTTGTTCCTTTTCTTAGGCCAACGAATCAGCACTGCCATACAACGTGGCAATGCTATTTTTTTTTTTTTTTAGCGTGGTAAAATCATCAAATGAGACCTCCAACCCCGGGCAGGGCGGGAGGTACTGTCAGACTTGTACTGACTAAAATCCACGGTGTCCTTCAGTAGCCCTTTATGTTCCGGGGTCACGGTAATAGAAATAAGTCCCGCGACCCCGGCAGGCTTTGGCCCTCTGAGAGGGGGCCCCGTCATTTTGCTGACAGCTCTTTGAGGCGCGCGTGGAACACGACGCGCCGTCGACCCGGGCACGGTCCATGGTCGGACAGCGAGTTGCCCTTTACTCGCTGTCCGCATGCCCGCGCCTACGGTGGCCGGAGATCGTCTTGCGACGTACGGCGCCGTGGGCGTACACCACTGCGGTTGGGGCGGAGGGAGAACGCTGTCCTCTCTCTCTCGCGGCCCGCCGCCACCTTCACGAGCATTACTGCCTCGCAGAAGGCGGCGACCGCTTCCCACTCCGTCTCGCTCCGCAGCATGGCCGAAACCAATGCCGGGCGCGAGAGGTCTCCGCCTATCGCCGCCATGAGGACACGTCGGTGCTCTGCCCAAGCTGGGCAGTCTTGCACCGTATGCTCTACTGTGTCCTCCGTGAACGTGGCAATGCTGCCAGCGTTCTGGGCACTGTTCCCGTTGACAGTGATGTGGCCACATTTTTTTTTGTAAATCTTTGATGCCCTTTTTTTTGTAAATAATTATTACTTGTAAGTTTTTATTTAGTTTGTATATAATTTTAGTACTGTATTATTTCAGTAATAATAAATAGTTCATGCACGTAATTTGTCAAAAAAACAACTTCCTAAAGATTATATTTTTTTCGTTATGTCTGTATTGGCCGTTGGGTTCGTATTCCTTTTATTTCTGTAAAAAAACATTGTTTTAGTATTTCTGTCCTTGTTTTAAAATAAAGACTGTGTATATTTTGAGACCGCGCGGTAAGTAACATTCACTTCCTCTCTCTAGGCACCTATTGCACCAACCTTATAGGCTGATTTTGCATAGTTATCGTTGTTTTTGTTAGGTACAAAAAAACAAGAAGTAACCTTTTTTTAAAGTGGTAAAATCGTTAAATGAGTCCTCCTACCCGGGGCAGAGCGAGAGGGGCTGTCAGACTTGTACTGACTAAAATCCACGGTGTCCTTCAAAAGCCCTTTACGTTCCAGGCTCACGATAATTCGTTAGTCCCGCGACCCCAGCCAGCTTTAGCAATCTAAAGGGTAGCCGTCATTGTGCTGACACTCTTTGAGGCGCTCGTGGAACATGGTCCGACAGCGAGTCGCCCACTCGAAGTTACACAACAAATTTATGTAGAATTTATAGTAACAACTAGCAATTTAGTTCACAGTTAAACACAGCTCATAAATCCAGGAGTTTACACCGCCACGATTTGACCATACAATTAACTGTTCAAAGAAATTGACTGAAACTCATAAATTCTAATTCTAATTACATAATTACAGCGAACGCGATAAAAGCATAAAACTTCACGTGTTCCTATTCACAATATAATTGCCTACATTAGCGAAACACATATATTTAATAAAATGGCTCACATTTATATGGTTTTTCTTGTTATTGTCCTAATTGATGGAAAGCATTCGCTTGCATGTGCACGAGTGCCCCTTGCATTTGTAACAAGTTTCAAAATGTGAATAAAAATATAATTTTTCAGGTTCTAAAGGGTTTTTCTGTGAACTGATCGGCAACAATTAAGTTCTCTAGTTTTCGTGGAACGTAAATTGTTTTATTACCTGCGCAGCGGTTAGATTTTTTTTTTTACTTGTATTTAGCTACATATTTTATAATACTTAATTTATGCTAATCAAAAACTCTGAATTGGTCTTCACCTTTTCTTATTGCCTCAAACTGTGTTTAGAAATTTGGCTTTTTCCCTGAAAAAACCGAAATTGTTCGTCAATTAGATTATTCGTTATTTATTATTATCAGTTATATTTAACCCGTATTTTGTCTTTTTCTATGCTATTATTTAGTATTTTTTTATTGAATTCTGACGTAAAAGGCTATTGAAGGACACATGGGACACTCAGTACAAGTTTGACAGTCCTTCCTGCTCTGCCCTGGGTGGGAGAACTCACTTGATGATTTTACGACCACAAAAAAACAGTTTTTATACGCTCGCGGTACTGGAACATAAAGAGGTATTATATAAGGATTAACGTGGATTTTAGACATTAAAAGTGTAATAGTCCCCCTCCCATCCCGCCCTCGGTAGAAGAATTAATTTGAAGATTTTATCACGACTGAAAAAAATATAGGATTTTTCAGTTACAGTATATAAACACGATTATAAATGTTGTCAGCGCTTCATAAACCGTGGTTTTTTGTTACATGTACCAATGCTATCTTAATCTATAATCTGACCTAGCCGTATAAAAATAAACGAATTTAATTATTGTAACAATATTATGGCAGCTATTCATTATTTTAAGCGGTCAATGCCCTTTTTTATCGTGGTTAAATGGTGACTTGAACCTAGGGCGGGATGGGTGTTACTGAGATTTCTGTACAAATCCTTTACTTTAGACTTCTAGGGAGACTTTTTGCCGTGACATCTCGTCGTAAGTCTGTAGGCTACATTAGGGAAGTGGAAACGTATTTTTTCTCATCATCAGCCTATAACGTTCCCACTGTTGGGACACAGGCCTCCTCTCTTGTGAGTGGGAGTGGGCCATAATCCACCACGCGGGTCCAGTGCGGGTTGGCAGATGTCACATGTTTTCGAATTTGATGGTTCTAGGATATGCCGGTTTCCTCACGATGTTTTCCTTCCCCGTTTTGGTGATAAAATAAATTACACAAAGTAATGCGCCAGGCTGGGTTCGAACCCACGACCTACTCAGCACTTTTCTGGTAGTTGCCACTGTTGATCTAGCTTTCAGGAGTTGCAGTGGTTTGGGAATAGTGTGGTGGGTTTGCCCCAATTAAAAAGAAATGCTACGTTACACTCACTGTACGAAAAGCCTCTCTATGTGTGCGTGCTATTCACTCGTTGCTTGGCAATAAACAGTTTTATTGCGAATTATAAAATAAAATCATCATTTAAAAATAATTTATGTGAACGAATAGCAAATGAAGTTGTTGTAAATAATAATAATATATAATAATAATTATGTTCACAACTATCACACAAATGCAATTGAATCATCAGGAATATTGCTTTAAGTGATAGTTTTAGACCTTCTGCTATCACACAAGGCCATCTAGTCCCAAACTAAGCAGAGCTTGTGTTATGGGTACAAGACAACTGATAAACATACTTATACATTTCTAAATACATACATATTATAAATATATTACACCCAGACACAGAACAAATGATCATGCTCATCACGCAAACATTTGTCCTGGGTGGGAATCGAACCCACGACCTCCGGCATAGCAGTCAGGGTCACTAACCAATAGAGTCGACCTTACAAAACGCTGCTTTACCGAAAGTCATCCCTTGGGCAAGTCGTCCATTTGTAATCTGTGACAATACTTTAGAAATGAAAACACATTACTTATTGTTAGCGTCCCTACTTTTATTAAATAAATTAATGGCAATGGAAATGTCAAATTTGACAGAAAGTTGAATACGACGGATAGCGACGGCGGCCATTGTGGATTGGAACGCTAGTCCGAACGGTCGTTACTATAAATTATTGTAAGTGTTTATATAAAGTATTTCAGGAAATTGAAGATCGTATATTATTTTACCTGACACTGTTAATAGTCAGAAGTGGTAAGAACTAAAAAGGTTGGAGAAAGTTCTCAGGTATGTTACTTGATCTATTTATTTCGCTGAAAGAACCGGTAACACGTAGCAGATATCAATAAATTATGATCGCAAATAAATATTCCAAACGCTATTATGTTATAACCCTATTACAATAAACAATTTAAGGTGTTTTGTTTTCAATTTGTTTGAAATGTAACGAGTGATTATAATAAATCGTCATTTTTATAAATACACGGCGCGGGTAGTTGGTTCAAATAAAACTAGGTCACGAATGAATGACAACTCTGTACAATAGTTCGTTCGCCCGGTCTGTTTATGTTTACATTAATACAAAAATCCACTAATCTAGTAGTAAAACAAACTGCTGTTAGGATGAATGGATTATCAATTGAATGAAAAAGCAAGTATGTTCTGTGTTGTATTTTATCGAGGTTGTGCTCTAACATCACGAACAGTGATTAGTATAATTAATTATAAATTGAATAGTGATTAGTATAATTTAAATACAGGTCATTTCGTTGCCTGAAAGTATTTGAACTTTACAATAAAATGGGTTCCGTGATTTACCTATGTCATTCATTCAGTCATTTGAGAAATATCTATAAACTCATAGGTACGTGTAAGTTTGCGTGTACAAAAGTCGGGAGATAGTGTACAACCAATTAATTGCCTGGAGATTGTTAAAGGTGACACAATGGGTACCTACAAATGACTCTTATGTAATAAATGAATCTTATGTGTGTTAATTAGGTGAGATTTCGATTTGAGTTGTTTTCAGTTGTAGGTACGTTGATCGCCGTTTATTAAATAATGTCATAATATTTGTTTTATTCCGGCACTTCCATTAGTAAGTCGAGTAGTAGGTAGGTACTGGTTTAGACTAGTTGAGTAGATACGATTCTACATGGGATGTATTTTGTTTCTTCATGTTCATTATCGGTTTTACATCAGTCTCACCTACAAAGTTGAAACTAATATTCATTGCGTTGATGATTGCTCATTTAAAAAAAAAATACGTTTAAGATGTTTATATATCATTATTATTCTAAGCGTTTATTCAAATATCTATAATCAAAATAGGTAATAAACACCGCCCTTCAAACGAATACTAAGTGGGTGTGCTACAAAAGTACTAATACGCTATTATTGTCTTTTTGTTTTCTTTTCCTTATTAATACCTACCACTCGATACTAACTTAATCCACCTTGTACTCCACTATGGTTTAACGAAAAACAAAAATATTTACTTATTTATATCTACTTATTTGTTTATTTATTGGCAATCATAGTCTCCACTATTGAATATAGTTCTGCATAATGGATTCCAGTGATAGGTCAAATTATACTCCGCCTATAGAACCGACAAGACACAATAGATCGTCGCGCAATCCTGAACGTATACAGGAGCCAAGGAGGAGTAAACGTTCTAAAACAAGACCAAATACAAGACAAAATCGACGTGAAACATACCGTAGCAGATCTCGTCGTAGAAATGCATCCCCGTTATCATACCGGCGTTATAGGAGCAGTAGTACAAATTCGGAAAGTAGTTATTCTGATCCACGACATAAACGCAAGACCCATTCTTCACAACGTTATAAGCGTCGAAATCGCAAATCTCTAGTGTTGAGTACAGACACTGACGATTCCAGCATAGCTAGTTCTGAACACAAAAATCAATATAAGCGAAGACGATATACATCTGATCTGTCTGATGATTCGTCATCCATAACAAGTAGTGAATCGCGTTCGAGAATTTATTCTCATCGGAAACGAAAGCGATCCAGTGGCCACCAACAGAATCACATTCTAAAAAAATTTTGTGAAATCTTTAAAGGCAATCGTTTTGAGGGATCACATAATGTGATCCCAGAATTTGATCCCGACGCACATTCACAAACGGCAATAGACTGGATTCGTAAGGTGAACGAGACTGCTAAAATATATGGATGGACAGATAGACAAATCATTTATTATGCTATCCCGAAGCTTTCTGGCCATGCAAAAAAATGGTACCAGGGTAGGACTACTATTGATTTAAGCTGGAAACAGTGGCAAAAGAAGATTGTTAAAACTTTCCCAGACGATCGTAACTACGCTGACCGTCTGTCGGAAATGCTTAGTAGAAGGAGTAGGAGAGAGGAATCGCTCGAAGAATACTTTCATGAAAAGGCTAGACTGGTAAAAATGTGCGGCATCAAGGGCAGAAACGCTGTTGATTGCATTGTTAGTGGTATCTTTGATAACGGTATAAGACTAAACGCTCAGGGGGCTAGCTTTATAAGGACATCGGATTTGCTGAAGTACTTACGTCGAATATCAAAACGAGGAAATCCAACTTCTAAAAGAGAAACTTTGATCCCAAAACAGGAATCGCAACAAATAAGGAATTCAGACACTAATCATAACAACAGGTCAAATAGATCAATTCCTTCAAGTGGCCGGCCCAGATCTAGGTCTTTTCAATGTTATAATTGCGGCGAGCCTGGGCATACTGCTCGTAACTGTAGTAAACCTTTAAAAAGATGTGATAAGTGCTCTCGGTTGGGACATATGACACAAAACTGTGAGCTACTTGGTTCCCGACCAAAAGGGGAAAACACACAAGAAAATACGAATCCTAACCCTGCCAAGAATGTTTTACAAATTACAACAAATGAATCGTCAAATAGTAAGTATTTTAAGACAATTGCTGTGAATAACATGTCGGCTTCAGCGTATATAGACTTTGGAAGCCAATGTACCTTAATACGAGAATCGATTTTTAAAGAACTTAACGTAGTTTCGGATAATATGGCACTACCTGTTATTAGTGGATTCGGTTTCGGAAGTGTCGTACCAATAGCTAGGATATTCGTTACTGTTGTCGTAGATGCAGTCCAAGCTGATATAGAAGCATTCATTGTACCAGATCTCTTACTTAAGACAGACGTACTTATTGGACAATCTCTCACCGAGTTACCCACGGTTACCGTTTATAAGACTAGCACTAAACTGATTCTTTATTGTGATGATTCGGATGTAGAAAAAATGGATGTTTATAATACAAATGACGTCTCAATCAGGGGGTTACAAGATATAGAAGTACATACACAAGATAAGTTTTCAGGTTCTCTATTTGTCCCAGGCAGCGCCTGCATGAGACCTGGTGATGAATATATTGTATTGCAAGGTATTTATCAATTTCATAGTGGAACTAGTCGATGTTTAGTCATTAGTTTGGCACAAAATCCAGTTTCTCTCACCAAATCAAAATTATTAGGACGAGCAGTAAAACTGAATAATCAAGGGTTATTTCCATCAAAGCCAAAACTCTTGGATGTTAACTCTATTCATTACAATACGCAGTTCTCTGATACTGGCGTTAAGCCAGACATTAGGAAGGAAGCTATCACTTTAGATATGTTGAACATTGGCCCCAAAGTCACTGATGCTGAAAGGAACCAGTTAGTATGCCTCCTGAATAAATTTAGGGATTGCTTTGCTTTTAATATGCAAGAACTTGGGTTGACCCACATAACTGAAATGACACTCCGTCTCAATGATAATACACCTGTAACATATAGGCCTTATAGACTTCCCTTTAGTGAGCGTGCAAAGGTAAGGGAAATGATAGGCGATATGTTAGCTAATAATATTATAAGAGAATCACAATCAGCTTATGCCAGCCCTATAGTACTAGTGCGCAAAAAGAACAATGAATACAGGCTTTGCGTAGATTATCGCGCGTTAAATAAAAAGACGGTAAAAGACAGCTACCCGATGCCTGTCATCGATGACCAGCTCGATCGCCTTAGCGGCAAGTCATACTTCACAAGCTTAGATCTGGCATCTGGTTACCATCAGATTCCAGTAGCTGAGGAATCACGTCACGCAACAGCTTTTGTGACTCCTGATGGTCACTATGAGTATCTGAGAATGCCGTTTGGTCTGGTCAATGCCCCTGCGGTATTCCAAAGTATGATCAATAAAGCATTGGGATTACAACGGTTTGAACTGGCCATTCCATATTTAGATGATTTACTGTCTACTGGTAGCTCATTTGACGAGGCATTCGGCAAGTTGGAGGCTATCTTGAGTCTTTTACGCAATGCCAAGCTGACCCTTAACCTGAAAAAGTGCTTCTTTTTCCAATCGGAAATCGAATATCTTGGCTATGAGATTTCCGAAGCTGGTCTTAAACCTGGCGGTAAGAAAATAAGAGCAGTTTCTGAGTTCCCAAAACCGTCAAGTGCTCATCAAGTTCGTCAGTTTGTTGGCTTGGCCAGTTACTTTCGTCGGTTTGTCTTTAACTTTGCATCCATAGCGAGGCCATTGACTCAGCTGACCAAAGCCGATGTTCCCTGGCATTGGGGTGACGAACAAGATAGGGCATTTGAAGAAATAAAATCTAAGTTGATAGTTAGACCAGTACTGGCTTTATACAATCCAGATTATATTACAGAAGTTCATTGCGATGCTAGTAAATTAGGAATTGGAGGTATTTTACTTCAGAGACCCAATGAAGAGAACCCTTTTAGGCCAGTTGCTTATTTTAGTCGTCAAACAACACGCGAGGAAGCATTTTGGCATTCCTATGAACTAGAAACAATGGCGGTAGTTTTTACTCTTAAGAAATTTAGAGTTTACTTGATCGGGCTAGAATTTAAAGTTATAACAGACTGTAATGCTTTGCGCACTACCTTGATTAAGAGAGACTTAATACCTAAAATAGCAAGGTGGTGGCTAATGCTCCAGGAATATAACTTTACTATCGAGTATAGGCCAGGTCATAACATGCAACATGTTGACGCTTTGAGCCGGAACCCGGTCTCACTGGCAAATAACGCGGAGGAATTGGAAGTTTTTAATATTACTACTCATGACTGGCTACATACTGTTCAGATGACAGATCCGCGAATAAAACATATTAAAACTATCTTAGAAACTAGTGAGGAGGATATTAAAGATATTTCTAATAATTATGTATTACGCGATGGTAAAATATATAGGCGTGTGGGATCCAAATTGAAATGGGTGGTACCTAGTTCAGCACGATGGAGAATTTGCCAGCTCAATCATGATGAAGCGGGTCATTTCTCAACTGATAAAACCTTGGAGAAAATTGGAGCCGATTATTGGTTCCCGAAAATGAATCGCTTTATCAAGAAATACGTAAATGCTTGCATTAGCTGCGCCTATAACAAAGAGATGTCTGGGAAAAAGTCGGGCTACTTACATCCAATTCCCAAGGTAAACGCAATATTTCACACCATACACATGGACCATTTGGGACCATTCATAAAAAGTAAAAGAGGGAATGCTTACATTCTTGGAATCATTGACGGATTCAGCAAATTCATATTTGTACGGGCGGTTAAGAATACTAGGTCGAAGACCACTATTAAAACACTCGAAGATATTTTTGCAACGTTTGGATGTCCAAAAATAATTATATCGGATCAGGGTACAAGTTTTACGTCTAGCGACTTCAAAAATTTTGTAACGTCAATTGGAGCTAAACATGTCCTTAATGCTGTAGCAACGCCTCGAGCAAATGGGCAAATAGAACGTTACAATCGAACAATTTTGAATTCGCTAGCCGCTATGAACCATGGTATTGATGAGAGGGATTGGGACACAAATATTGCAAAATTACAATGGAGTCTCAATAATACGATAAATAAAAGCACCGGCAAATCACCAGCTGAAGTCGTTTTTGGGCAAAGAACTACATGTCAGGCGGAAGGAATTCTAAAAGGAGCTCTAGAAACGGACGCACAGATTACGGAAACCGAGAGAGATGAGATGAGAGAAACCATAGCAAACAAAATTTCAGAGGGTCAGAAGAAGATGAAAGAATATTTTGATAAAACGAGGGCTCCAACTAAGACGTTTAAAGAGGGTGATTTAGTCATGATACCGAATAACAATCCAGATCGAGGTAAAAGCAAAAAGCTAGCTGCCAAATTCAAGGGTCCGTTAAAAGTAACAGCAGTTCTAGAGAAAGACCGGTATGAAGTATCTAGTATTAAGGGTCTCGCTAAAAGACATTATAAAAATATCTTCCCGGCTGATCAATTAAAACCATGGATCAATTTATGTTTATCACCGGTAGTTAGTGATAAAAGTAACGATAGTGATTCAGACTCACTAGACGAATAGTCAAAATATGAGATTGTTTCCTAAATTAAGTGTGTATAAGTATGTACTTATTTATTTATATATGAATGAATATACCGTAGTCGAGCTATAGTAGTTGTATTAGCGGCCGGTAGCCCTAACCCTACCTCCATATTATCATTTACAGCTTAGATTTGTGCTCATAGCGGAGAGTCGGCAGTGTCCAGTTATCTATCAATATTGTGAGATTGATGAGAGGGCGCTGAGGACGACCAGGTGCTGGGAGACCGTGGCTCTCGGGTGGCTAAACGGCACATGATGATTAATGGCTCTCGGGTGGCCGAATAATTTCTGATGATTCAAGAAACGAGCAGACCGTGGCTTTCGGATGGCTAAACGGGAGCTTCATGCTCACAGTTCGTGCTGATGTGACAGTGGGGTAGCTGCGGCATCCGGGTGGCTAGAACATGAAGTTAAGAAGTGTTACCTACATAAATACGGTTATCCTATTAATCTTATAATTAGTTTCATGTTTGTTCGGTATCTAGACTGATGAATAATTTCAATTGATTAACAAAAAAAAAAATGTATTATACCATTTAATTTAAATATGTTAAATTACGCTCATACTGTTTTCAGTTAGGTTGTTAGCTAAAGAAATGTTTCTTTTATTTATACTTATGATTTCTAATTAACGTTGTAATAATACAAATCATTTGTTATTTTTTAACCAATACTGTTTTTTTTCTTTCTGCTTATGTTTTAGCTTGGTATGAGGCCATACCCTGTACTAAAGAATGGCCGAGATTTATTTAGGAATGGGGGCATTCCTATTGCAGAATGGCCGTCTGTTAGCGTCCCTACTTTTATTAAATAAATTAATGGCAATGGAAATGTCAAATTTGACAGAAAGTTGAATACGACGGATAGCGACGGCGGCCATTGTGGATTGGAACGCTAGTCCGAACGGTCGTTACTATAAATTATTGTAAGTGTTTATATAAAGTATTTCAGGAAATTGAAGATCGTATATTATTTTACCTGACACTGTTAATATTATAGATATTTATTTTCTGTTCAACTGTACTGCGACAGTGAAGTTACATCCACAGTTTTTTATTTATTTTAAAAATAGAATGTAATGGAATTGTAGGTGGACACGCTTTTTGTCCATCTGAGTTCAAATAAATGGGTTCTGTGTTTTGATATAAAAAAGTTTTATTTTTAGATTCTGTTTTGTTTTTGATGAAAACAACCTCCCACCTAAATAAGGGATGTTATTTTGACCGTTCCTGTGTGTGTCTGTTACTCCTGTTTCCTTTTTTTTAAATGTTACTTTTCTGATATAATTTTTATCGTCGTACCCGCAATAGTCCAATTGCTCAGCCACTGCGCCAATCATTTATCAGGATCTATACGTAGTTATTTGTAAAACATTAACGTAGGTAAATATATTATGTGACCTTCACTCTTTTCTTCACTCAAATCACTCTATACCCTATAATGCACTGTGCTCATAAGCGTTTTGGAATGAGCATGAAACAATCAATGTGCTGTAGCACCATAATTATTTTTAGTACTAGTTTTATTTTAGTATATGTCTTGACAACTCAAAAGTCCCTATATTTGGCTTATTTGAAATAAACAATTTGATTTGATTTAAGGGTAGGTACGTAGTGAAGGAGGTGGCGGGCCGCAAGAGAGAAAGGACAGCGTCATCCCTCCGCCCCAACCGCATTGATAGACGCCCACGGCGCCCACGGCAGGCCACTTGCTGCCGGTAACTTGCCGCCCGACCATGGACCATACCCGGGTCGGCGTCGTGTTCCACGCGCGCCTCAAAGAGCGTCAGCAAAATGACGGGGCTCCCTCATAGAGGGCCAAAGCCTGCCGGGGTCGCGGGATTTATTTCCATCACCGTGACCCCGGAACATAAAGGGCTACTGAAGGACACCGTGGATTTTAGTTTGTGCAAGTCTGACAATCCCTCCCGCCCTGCCCGGGGTGGGAGGACTCATTTGATGATTTTACCACGCTAAGAGTAGGTACGTAACCACTGTAACTTAAATAATCACAGATGTTCTCATTGACTTTGACCAGACTTTATCAAAAGAAATGTTTCAGTATAAATCCACACTTCATCATAATAATAAATAACAGCTCGTAAGGCATTCTGTCGCGTTATCGAAACCGAAAAATATTATTTCATTTATTTATTTCAGTTTTTCAATCTTATTATCGTACCTTGTAGTTTTAAAATGAAACGTAAATCTTTTTGTGCATTACGTTCGTGTAAATATTCTTTCTGTCTGTACGGAGTACAGTTATTGACTTTATTTTTTTTTCATTTTAAGTTAATTTTATCTGAAATATCTTGATCAAAGATGTTGATTTGACTTTCACATTTCGTTTCTCAGAAATCCATCGCTGGAAGTAGATCCTATGGGATGACAGAATATCTTTATTCTATCATTTCGGAACAAAATTTAGGATAAGGATAACATTTATACTCTTTAAAGTGTTTTCCACTTTTTTATTTATTCAATGAGAGGTTCGCGTTTGACCACCATTTCCTTTAAGGTTATAAAATAAATACGTTTCGAACGTGAGTGTTTACATACATACAAATATAATAAAATGGGTATGATAAGTATTTAAAGTTGATAATATCAAAAACCCATTTTTTTTAACTAAAGTCTAGAATTTCTTTAAAAAGAAAGAAAGTTGACTTGCTACGCTTTTCGTAGCGCTCTGCTACGAGAGTGCTACGTTGCTACGCATCCGTAGCATTGTAGCACTTTACGAATTCATTATTATTTGACAAAGTAGAGGGATCGAAGCTATTTTAAAATATTTTAATATATCGGAAACTTTTACAAGGACCCACAAACATGCTGAACATGAAAATTTTAACATTATATTACAATGTTTTCCGCCCCAGCTGAAAATATCTTCCATCGGGTTTTAAATATTTTTCAGCCTCGTCCCGTTTTAGATGTGGAAAATAATTGGATAATTAACTTTATAACTGAGTTATCTCTTAGTTTCATAAAAGTTTCATTTACGGAAAACATGCTTAAAAATGTAATACTCGTATTTGTTACTTTGATTGTTATTTTATAACGAAATTTTCAAGTTTCAGATTGATGTTGGTTACATTTACTTTTAATTCATTTGAGAAGACTTTCTAATTTTATAAAAAACGTTGCCCCACACTAGGAATTTCTTCTGGTATCGTGGATGCGTTTACAAACATAGAAACTCAGACACAAACACCCACACCACAAACATGCAAAAATATTTGTTCCATGCGGGGATCGAACCCGACAATCTGTGAATTTCTCCCGTTTCCTTTTTTATTGAAAACTTTACTAAACAGTAAGATTCTCAGTTGTAAAAATTTAGAATCTTAATATTTAGTATATTAGCTGCAGCTACACCAAAATTAAATATACGTGTGTATAGCTGTATATACACCGATTTGGCGTATGTGAAAACTATTCTTTCCTCTGAGACGTTACAGCATATTTTTATTTTTTACTAGCTGACCCGTGCCCACTTCGCTGGGCGTTAAAATATACATGATATTTTTATAGTTTATAGCCTATAGCACTCACAATTAATGTAGGTGTCTATAAGTGAAACAATTTTTATAATTGGTTCCATACTTCCGGAGATTACCCCTACATACAAAATTACAAACATAATTTTCCTCTTTAAAACATTAGTATAGATTTACACTATCTCATCTGATGTTATTTCTTCTTTTTCTATCAAATCATAAAATAAAACTAAACTTCATAAACAACTAAACTAAAAAACATGTCAACAAAAAATTAGAAATTCTTCGAACATCAAAACGTCGTGCAGATAAACGCAGGCAACACTGCAGGAGGATACTAGTTAAACAATAAGTTTGCAGCTAATACCAGTAACAAGTCAGACTAATTGTTGGTTAGCGTGTGAACTCCTTAGTTAAGTGTACGTCGTACAAGTTGCTTTGCTTTTTATTTTTTTTCTTGTCACTCGTAAAGTATCGTTCGGGTTTCGTTTTAAATATGGAACACGATATACAGTGTAATGAATTTTTGCTTTGACTATTTTTGCTTTTTGCTGCCGATTGTTTTTCTGTTACTCTCTTAGCGGAGGTATTCCACGAAGGCCACCTTCTGACAATGGCACCTGAGCTACTTGCACCTTATCTGTTCGATATAGGTGTGATATAGGGCTCCTGTCAACATTTTTCGTAGGTGCCAGATGCCCTTCGTGGAATACCTCTCTTAGCTTACTAGTTCATACGAAATGTCTGTTACTAATTACAAATGCCAATGTATGAATGTGCGAATAGTTTTTGCTCCTAAACACAAAATTACTAATTGCAGAGTATTAAAATTTTGCACACAGATATTTTACAAGCTGGATTAACACCATATTATGCGTCTATCTCGGAGTTGGTTTCATCCAACAAACTAAACAAAAGAATAATTTTTGAGATATATTATTACTTTCACTCATTTATATATGTCACAGAATAGACCATATTCAATTGACGGCTGCTGCCCCAGGTATTATTCGATCAGCCAGCGTGCACGAATGGCACAGGTACTGTCTCAAATACTATAACGAACGTACTACTGACAGACGCAACTGGAATTGAAAGCTCCGACATAGACAAGCCCAAAGTAATATCACTTTTATGTAGTAAAATCATAAAATGAGTCCACCCACCCAGGGTAGGACGGGAGGGAATGTCAAAAGGATCTCCGTGGGTTTTAATCAGTAGGTCTAGTAGATCCTTCAATAGCCGTTCCGGAGTCACGGTTGCTGTTGAGTCCCGTGATCCCAGGCAAGCTTTGGCCCCGACGTGTTGCTGCTTTTTGAGGCTTGCGTGGAACACGACGCTTCCAGCTCCGCCTTGCCCCGCAGCATGGCCTCGACCAATGCTGGGTGCGAGATGTCGCCGCCTAAAGTTATGTTATGGCCTAGTCTTTTTGAACACTTCATCAAAGAATTATATCTCGGAAATACAAAAATATGAGTACACGTATTTCTGTCTGGGTACACTAGTTATCTCCTCCCAACTTATGTATATCATATCATATTTTTTTTGTAAATTACTCAGAATTTTCCTCGTTTGAACGAGTAAATTCTGAGTAATTAATATAATTAAAAGGAGATACAACTGTCGTTTCAGTTGTCGTACCTACGTCTTGTTTCCGACTTTCGATTACTGTACTCGTTGATTGTTACTTCGATGTAAAACTTTCAGTTGTAGGAACTTTTCAGCACGAAAAGTCACTTCAATTTCGAAAGTTTTTGGGGTTTCAGTTAAACTTTTTTTTGTTTTGTTCTTTTGTGAAATTTCAGCCGACCTGGAATAAAATCACTTATCCTTAACAAGTAACATTTGCTAATGAAATGAAATGATGAAATGAAATGATGTTTATTTATGCAAGTAGGTTATATAAACACTTTTACACGTCTTTTCATAAAACTAGAAGGGGCCGGTGTTTCGTACCTGACTACTCTGAGAAGAAACAGCCGAAACAAACTCAGAGGTCACAGTCTCTTTTAAAGTCCAGACAATAAAAATGTAGAAAAGATTATACGAGGACCATGAAGGTCAATGTCTGAAATGGTCTTTTGAAGAAAAACCAAACAGATTTGAGTGGACCTGTCCAGTCAGTGCAAGCATTTGTCAGTTACCGTGGAGCTCAACTCATAACTCAAGGTGGTAATAGTCACTATAGTGATAATTGCTAAACTATTTTAGAGTCAGCTATCAATCTATATTGTAAGTTTGATTGTAAGACTTTCAGGCCAATGACTACCTAACATTATTGTGTTGACTTAGAAGTTCGTATTTTTTTCTATGTTCCTAGAAACTAGCGGCTCACCCCAGTTTCGCACGGTTAAACATGATATAGACTATGTTACTCAGAGTTAATTCATTCAAATTCTTTAATTCAGACATAAGTCCATAGTGTGTTAGTGTGTGTTAGTATCAACAAAGTAACTTAATATCTAGTGTTAGTAATCTAATTACGGAAGTGATGACGCTGACAAATAAAGAAAAAAAATATATTAAAAGAGAAATCAAACGGTGTGGATCTTGACCCAGTGGCGCAGCAGAGGGGAGTCCCACCGATCTGAAAACACTTAATGTAGCTTTCAAATGGTGAAAAAAATGTTGAAATGGGCACAACTCTTTTATAAGTTCATTACAAACATACACATACACAAAGTAAATCTTTCCATCTATTCTATCTTTATTTTTTTCCATCTATCTTTTCCAGTGTTAAATTCAGCTTGATACCTCCACGTGTTTCTGAAAAAATACGACCATCAATTATTCTATAAATGGCCTCAAGGTGCCTCAAGTAAGTTTTTAAGGTGCCAATTTGTATTAAAGTTTTCCTGGCCTTATACTTAAGATAGGTATTTAGGTTTGTAAGAGTTAGCTAATTCTAGTATTTATAGAACGTCCATACGTTACCGGTTTCAAGCAATTTGGGACACATAAAATGACGCTTTTCAAGAATTAAGTTATATTTTAAAAAATCATGTCTGCGGGGGCATTGTCGTGACCCCAGGTTAAATGCTAATTGTTTTACTTAAAAATACTTATTTGATGCTACTATTTATGACTATTTCTTAAAAAAAGTGGAACAAAAATTATAACGACGATGTTTGTCGACTATACCGACTTTGGCTTTTCAAAGAAGCAACGTAGAACATAATTAAAATCGATTTTTATTTTTGTTGTTCCCCGCTCAATAATTAGCCAATAGTGTGCGATATCGTATAGGGCGGTTTGAACTATAAGGCCCTTCGTTCACTAGGCGACGCCAGTTTCCGATACCTTACGACTTCAGTATCCAGGCGACTCTCGCAATAAAAATCCATATACGTTCGTACACATGCTCGCGACGCGCGACGCCAATCGCGCGCTTCCTATCTGTTGACATCGCCGCTACTTGAGTTTCTGCGACTTTCAAGATGGCGGAACAATTTATTTACCATTATTAATTATATTCACACAATAAAGGGTTCCGTAGCATATTCTTGAATCACTTTTGTAAAGTAATTATTTAAAAAAAAAAATCACTCAATATTCAATCCTCGTAATAAATCTAATTTGGTATGCAGTTTAATTAAAAAATTGGGAGGGAGGGGTTTTTTTTCTATTTCATTGAATAAAATTTATTACGAATAAAGTATTATATTAACAATCCTCACAATAGGCATTTTCATTTGATGTCACATGATGCAGTTTACATTTTTTTTTCATTGTTGTCCCTCCGATGTCTATGTTGTTTTAAGATCATAGGACTACTGTGAATTTTCATGTAATCTATATACAAAGGACTTCTATTGTTATATACTAGAAGTCCTTTGTATATACTCAGTATTTTCGGAGATAAGAGATAATACAGAAAACACACTTGAGCAATAGGAACTGACATGTTTGGAAATGGCATAACTACCTACTTAACTGTTCTAAATGTATTCAATAGATAAATGTTTACAACATAATCGGTCAAAAAAGTTCACAGAAAATTAACTGTGAAGGGCGGACGGTCACACGACTTATCTTATAAAGATTCCGTTTTTTATTTCGAACCTACGGATCCCTAAAAAATATATTTTGACATCACAGTCATGTGTCAGACATTTTATAAATTCATAATCTTGACCACCCATCATGACCTTTTGACGCGGCGCTAGTGTCTATGTCGTTACATCAAATTGCATTATAAAAATTTAGTACCTCTAATTTTCCGCAGGTCATGAGTAGTAATGAAACTATAGTATCGGCAACTTGCGTCGCGTTGTGTACGAAGGTTCGTACACAACGCTATGCAAGTTTCCGATACCTTACGATTTGGTTTCCAGAAGACTATCGCAATACAAATCTTTAGAGGCTTATTTTGATGATGCGTCGCCGACTCTAGCCACGCGCGACTCCATTTATCAAGATCGCGGATACCCAAGTCTGCGCGATTTATAACCGACGAAAAATTTGTATCTAAGTTTTATTTCAAACTTTATTATTAAACATCTTTGTATCTGAAGTAGAAAAATATCCTTGTTTGTATCATTACAATTAATAATAATAATATTCCACAACTATCACACAACGTCATCTAGTCCCAAGCTAAGCAGAGCTTGTGTTATGGTTACTAGACAACTGAAAAACATACTTTATTTTCTAAATATATAAATATTATAGATAAATTACTCTCAGACACAGAACAAAAATGATCATGCTCATCTCACAAACATTAAATGTCCTGGGTGGGAATCGAACCCACGACCTCAGGCATATCAGACAGGGTCACTAACCACTAGACTAACAGGCTTGTCAAATTCAAAAGAATATTCTAAATATATTATGGAATACTTAAGCTTTTTTTTTACGTGGTAAAATCATCAAATGAGTCCTCCCACCCCGGTCAGGGCGGGAGGGACTGTCAGACTCGTAGTGACCAAAATCCACGGTATCCTTCAATAGCCCTTTATGTTCCGGGGTCACAGTAATGAGATAAGTCCCGCGACCCCGGCAGGCTTTGGCTCCCTAGAGTCATTACTATGGAGTGCCTAAGCTTTTTTTAAAAGATAAACTTTAAAAAAAAACCTGGAAAAAAAATGGAATAAAACTAAAAAACAAGTGAAACACGAAAAAAGAAAAATTCTATGTTTACCTGGGATTTGAACCCATGGTCACCACCATGAAAGTCAAAGCATAAACAAATCGAGCTACCTTGTAGCAGAATCGCGCGGCGAAATTATGAACCATATTCTTTCTCAATATTTTTGCATGAAAATACATTTTCCTCCGCGCCAATTTTTAATTCCAAAAAATTGAAATTGGAATGCGCCCGCCATTTTTAAAATTAACAGCATTTTAATTTATGCAATGAGATGTACATTTTGTGTTTTGTACAATGTATTATTAAGGTTGAATATAGAATGGTGGCCGAATAGACGATTTGAGTCTTACGACTCGAGTCGCCGCTGTGTACGGATCATGCGCTACTAGAGTCGCGTGAATTAGGTATTCGACTGGAGTATCGGATACCCGAGTCGCCTTGTGTACGAAGGGCCTAAATCCGTACACCGCGTGGCCGCGTGGATTAGCGGCGCTCGCCGCCCTGGAGGAGTATTGCCTCTAAAGTTAGCAGCCTCTTTCTAAACCGCGCGGACGAACGGGGCGTGTTGTAAGAATTCAAAAACCTCTACAAACATAAAAAAAGCTTTTTAAAATAATGTTCCTTCTGGGAATTAAGTAATGTAAATCCTATTTCGAGTTAATGTAATTTCAGCTCCGATTACGTTATATTCCAAAGAAGTTTCGGTACTGAATAGGTACGTGTATTAAGTGGGTACAGTCTCCTACATTAAAATTTTGAAAGCTTATAACCTCACGCCTGTTTCCCGAAGGATTTGGTAAAGACTTAGCGCACACTTCTCTCACATTTTCTTAAAATTCGAGCGCATAGTTGGCGCAGTAGCTTAGCAATTGACGGCTGCACTGTTTTTTCGCGGGTATGTTTCGCACACGGAACATTTTTTAATTTATAAGTCCTTGTTTCATGTTTGGGTGTTAATGTTTGTAAGTTTACTATAACAATAATACGCTCCTCCCACCGAATAATATCGTAATGTGATATAACGATACTTTGCGTTTTATTGCATATTCATCATGTACGTACCCTCTTACACGTTGTCAATTTTTTTCACATTTTTACTATGAGTACATTCCAAATTAGTATTTTTTTTATTAACCATAGCCCTAATATTCCGTTACAGTTTTATTGTACTTATTTGCGCGAATAACCTCGCTTCTAGTGATTACGGATAGCACTCTTAATAAGAATTTCAGTATGTTACGATAGCGATATTATTCGAGTAAGAACAGCAAACTCGTTTTATAGTAAAGTTTTTTAACAATACTATTCCTAGTAGAGATTTTATTTCGAAACTATGGTTAATACTGGTTACTACATAATTATGTATTTAAAGTCCCAGTTACAGTCAGTATTAGCGTTTATGTTTGGATGTCTTTGTTCAACGAATAACATTGTAGTACACTATTATTGTGCACGCTGTCTTTTTGTTTTTACGCGAATAATATCGTAATGTTTTGTTACGAAAAAATGTTTTTCTAACGTATCCAGTAAAATATATTTTCTTTAATAACTTGGTCCTGATATAATAAAAAATAAATACGTTTATTCAGAATGATTCTATAAAAAATTACCTTTCATTTGATATATAAATCATTCTCTTAGGTTGGACAATCTTTACAATAATCATAAAAAACCACTGTTTTATTTTTCCTGTAAAATTTGAATTTTTCGATTACGATATTATTCGGCGGGAGGAGCGAATATCTACGATACACGAGAAATTCCCAGTGATTGGTAACGACTTCATATGAACAAAAACAGGTATTATAATAGGGTAGTTTACTGCATAAATAAATTGGAAATCAGTTTAGTCCATCTAGTCAGAGTATTGAAAAATAATTCACGGTTTTTAAGTCAATCAATATTGACAAAGATAAAACGCCCCGCAATTAAGAAGTGAGGGCGTGAGACGTCATATCACCTGGTAAATTTTGTGATTTTTAGAAGCGTTGCTGTATTTTCGTCAATTTTGGTTTACGTAACAAAAGAAAAACACGGGCCAAATATATTTTGATATTTTTTTTCAGACTTATAATTTTTTTGTGTAAACTAGGCTATTTTCAAATTCTAAATTAATGCCAACGAACCCTTGTGCTAGTAGCTAAGCTAAGTAAGCTAGTACAGTAAATATATTACTTAAAAAAAGTAAAGACATTGCCCCAAAATTCTTTCACATGCAAAACGTAACAATTTCCATCCAAATCGCACGGTAAGCACCTCACTAAACTGCGCGTCTGACGAATTCAGTTCCATAAAGTGCATTGTCAAGCGAAATGCATTTGACTACCAGTAAGGCGACACCGAGAAATATGGGGTCCCTACTGTGGCAGTTTGGGTGGAAAAGCTGCTCATGAATTTATGTCTATCTGCCCAGATATTGTAGATCATGAAGTTATTGCTAACTGAATGGAATAATGGGTTATGGGATCTGGAATGATTGTTTATTGCCAGGAGACGGTAAGTTTTGTTAGACAGTTCCAGTTTTTTGCTGTCTTTTTTTTTATCGTGGTAAAATCATCAAATGAGTCCTCCCACCCCGGGCAGGGCGGGAGGGACTGTCAGACTTGTACTGACTAAAATCCACGGTGTTCTTTTATACCCCTTTATGTTCCGGGGTCACGGTGATGGTATAAGTCCCGCGACCCCGGCAGGCTTTAGCCCTCTGAGAAGGAGCCCCGTCATTTTGCTGACAGCTCTTTGAGGCGCGCGTGGAACACGAGGCGCCGTCGACCCAGGCATAGTCCATGGTCGGCGGCGAGTTGCCCTTTACTCGCCGCCCTCATGCCCACGCCTATGGTGGCTAGTTTTTTGCTGTCTTGGTACTCTTTTTGAAACTCGTGTGGTTTTCACATTAATTTTCTGATTTGGTAATAAGGATTTGAGTGATTGAATTTGCTCAGATTGAGTAAAAGCCCATAGACTTGATGAGCTCGTGGCTTAGTATACAGCCGCCAAGGCCGATCTTCCGGATCAAACTGCGCTCGACGTGGTTGATCTGTGGATTGGTGACCATCTGTCATAGCGAGTTTCCTCCGTGCATCAGAAAGCATCTAAAGCGGTTGGTTACGGCTGTCATTTGTAGATGTTTGACAATCGTTACTATTAGTCAGAAGCTCTAAGAGTCTGACAACCAGTCTTACCACGAGGTATCGTATTGCCCAGTTACAATGGGTTGATAGATGGATGGTTATTTACTACTGAATAATATCAGAATGGCTGAATGGATCTTGATGAAATTTGGCTCAGAGGTATTATGGTCTGGATTATCACACAAATTATAAAAATAAAATGTTTATATATTATTATGTATATGATTGTGTTGTGTTCAAATTTAATGTTTGTAAACGCTCCTACGACATAGGAGTATTTTCTAAATTAAGGTATCGTTAAAAATAAGTCACCTGTCAAGTCTTAACATTTGCGAAATCATTCACCAAAAATATTTTACGAATCCATAAAATATGGATTGTAATATAATGATAAGTCAATCTTGTAAGCCTCATTTAAACTTTTGACCTCTCGGTGGCCGAACAAAGCTCTAGCTACAAATCTACTCGGATTAAATTGTTAATATTTCATAAAAATATTTAACGCCGTCTCATCTTCGTCTCTTATTTGTAATCTCTTAAACAGATATATTTGTAATTCTTTGAAAGATGTTTTATTTGTAAGTTATCTTACCAATCTTTTTCTGTCCGAATTTAAAAGTAAAAGCGCGTCTATATTTTTAATGAAAGGTATTACTTTTTTTGATGATAAATATATAAAATACTAGCTTCTGCCCGCGACTTCGTACGCGGATCTTGTTGCTTATGCCAGCACACTGGGGTCGATGTGTCGGCAAAATCGAAGATCTGAAAAGTCTGATACCCAACTCCAAGAGCCCGGGTAAAAACTAAGACGTCATTCCTATACAGGTTGAATTTTTCATCTGGGCGTTGAGTTGAACAAAAATAAGCATGATTTCAAAGAAGAAAAGGTTTTT
Source organism: Agrotis ipsilon (assembly GCA_028554685.1). Lineage (NCBI taxonomy): Eukaryota > Metazoa > Arthropoda > Insecta > Lepidoptera > Noctuidae > Agrotis > Agrotis ipsilon. The sequence continues at coordinate 1,561,090 of CM052956.1, forward strand.
AACTTAAGTTTCGAATACAGTCATCGCCTTGAAGATTGATCAGTTTTTTTTCAATTATACGTTTTTCTTAAGTTTGCCGTATATGATTACTTCCCAGAATTGTTGAAAGGAGTCTTCAACATTTTTCGATATTCCTCTTAGTTTCGAAGATAGTCATCCACGCCCAGTTGAAAAAAATCATGTATATAGTGTGTCCTCCCACCCCTGGCAGGGCAGGAGGGACTGTCAGACTTGTACTGACTAAAATCCACGGTGTCCTTCAATAGCCCTTTATGTTACGGGGTAACGATGATGGTATAAGACCCCGGCAGGCTTTAGCCCTCTGAGACCGGCCCCGTCATTATGCTAACACGACGCGCCGTCCATGGTCGGACGGCGAGTTGCCCTTTACTCGCCACCCGCATGCCCGCGCCTACGGTGGCCGGAGATCGTCTTGTGACGTCCGACGCCGTGGGCGTCCACCACCGCGGGGTAGCTGGGCTCTTGGAGTTCCACATTAAGTGTTCTAGATCTTCAATTTTTATACGTCAACAGAGAGTGCTCATCACGCTGAACAACTCTTGCTAAGACGTCATTCCTGTATATGTTATAGTGTAGCTGGGCTCTTGGAGTTCCACATCAGGTGTTCCAGATCTTCAATTTTTATATGTCCACAGAGAGTGCTCATCAGGCCGAACAACTTTGCTGAGACGTTATTCCTGTATATGTTATAGTGTAGCTGGGCTCTTGGAGTTCCACATCAGGTGTTCCAGATCTTCAAACTAATTCTCTCAGTAAAAAATGCTCATAACGTGGAACAATTTTTGCTATCACACCATTTTTGTATCTCTTATAGTTTAGCTGGTCTGTTGTGGTTCTCGCAGGAAAATTATTAGACTTCGCGCACGACCGCTGCGTAGGGAGCCGACCACGCGTCTGAGCCGCGCGGGTACTGTTACGGAGTGGGTCGGGAAACGGTTTTTAAAAAAAACTATTTAATATGCTAAAAGAAAGATATAATTGAAATTAATACACGTATTAGAAATTGATATGTCCGACGGAAGTCCAATCCAAAACTGACTAAAGATAATTAGAATCGCTTATGAAAATAACTACGGTTTCCTATTGCATTGACGTCAATGCAATGGGAAACTCAGCATTTTTAATTTATATTTTAAGCAATGGTTATTTCGACATAACAACCCCCCCGTTAAGATCGATCATCACATCTCAAAGTGATGAGAGATGTCAGGATTGATGTATGGCTAAATCTTGTATGCAAAATTGGATTTTCATCGAACATTACAACGAACAAAAGAAACATGTTTATAGTAAAACTAAACACCAAAATAACGACTACTTTTAACAGACATGGATATTACTACTAAGGATAGAAAAGTTACTCTAAAATTATAATTATTAGCTACATTTTATCATTATTCAAGATACAAGGAAGTTGAGATTAGAGTTAACAATAAAAGTAGTAAGAGCAATTATTAAAATCTAGACAAGGATAACAATAACAGGGAAAGGAAGAAAAACTATAACTTAAATAACCAACCATGTGCATTCATTACAAATTAGTTATCATGAGTCTTGCCAAACAGAATATTCCTTTTAATAGGACTTGGCGTTACCCGTAAGTCTTCTACAGACTCTGACTCGTCCTTATTGATGGGTGCTGCCGTATCACCATGAAATACGATTTGAGAGGTGGGAACCGATTTATTTTTTGTATTATGGCATTGGTTAAATATTTGAATGCAGCATGGGGTGTTAGTTGAACAAAAGAACTTACGGCTCTTATAAACAATATATAACATAGTTAACATGGAGATGCACAGACTTAAAGACAAATAGTGAGTGCTATAAGTTTGAAAATGAGATGGGTCTTCTATCTTATTAATTTCTTCTTCAAAAGAGTTCAAGTGAATACTGGCTTGCAGCAAAGAATCAAGATTGTCTAAGTTATTTAATTTTGAGTAAGGTAATCGCTGTAAAGTTTTATTCAGCTTAGATCGTTCACAACAATCATCTTCTAAGATGTTGAAATTTGATATTTTATTAGTTACATTTCCAATAACCGTTTCGCCAACAGCGGCGAATTGCAACGTCTTGTAAAAAGCCTTACAGTTCCTGGGCAAGGTCAAGATACCAGTACCAAACAAAATAACGTCAGAATTTATGTCTCCATCATTACAAGTTACATGACACTTGCCAGGTTCGGATTGTACAAAAATCCAGCGGTTTAAAGTTAACTTATGAAATAGGTCAATCGAACCATGAATAAGTTTCGTTACACATATGTCAGGAAGTTTGCTAATCACGTCACTTAATAGAATCGTTTCACACGTAGGGTTGGCAATCACTGAAAAAACATTAGTTAACACACACACATAACACTTATCACTTATTAACTTGCACTTGTCTATGTCTGCTACAAGTGAATAAAACATGCGATCAGCTGTAATCGCTACATATGAGCTAGTTGGCTCGATAAGAATGTAGGTATCTGGTTTCGACATATCGTAGGGAACAGGTAGGGGAATGATCCTATACAGGTCATAAACTTGTGGTAACACGAGAGGGATCTTGACGACAATAATGACTTTATTTAAATGGAAAAAGCACGCAAGTTGTGAAATGTCAATTAGGTTATGTATATTTTGTAGTGTTAAAGGAACGGGAAGTTCATAGTGGCTAGGAAGGTTATTCCTATGCTTATCTAACTCACTATACAGTTGGTGCGGACTGAGTACAGTAGGATGCAAAACGTTGAGTTTCGCGAAAAGAATTGCATTGTTAATATCTTCTATGTCAAAAGACAAGGTCATTATAATGGCCTCTAAAGAATTTAATAAGGAACTTAATTCGGATTTAATTTCTAGTTTATTGCTACTATTCATAACCGTTTCTAATATTTTATGTATTGTTTCAATGTTCTTTAATATGTGGTTTTCGTTTTCGTTGACCTTAGAAATCGTGTTGTTGAAATATGATATGATCGATTTAATTACATGGATGTTATCTTTCATGAGATGAGCAAGACGTTTTTCATCCGTCTGTACTTCTTCTATGGCTTTCGAAAATCTCACCGCGTCCTCAGAATCTAAAGTGCCAAAAATAGTTTTCAGCAGAGAGCCACCCTGCCGTCATAATTGCAAGTGCAGTAATCGACATTTTTGCGATTTTCACTTTTTTGCAAAAATGACACCTCAAGGGGCTAATCTTTACATAAAAAAATAATTTTCATGTTGTTTTTTATTATAAACCTGTTTTTTACATAACAAGATACGCAGTACTTGCACCAAATTATTACTTTTGCTAACAGGATATACAGTACTCAGCATGTACTAGAAGGTTGTGCAGTACTTGCTATGTTTACTGCAACTTGATACAACGTTCTAGTACTTTGCAACCAATACTAACTAAAACTACACGCAGTATTCGACAATGCCGCGTTTGAGCGTAACAAGTATAATAAATAAGTTCTATTGCACCACTGACACTGAATGTAGTATTGTACAGTGCTGCGTTTGAGGGTAGCAAAAGTCACAAAAGTTTTACACACACCGAAGTCGCAAGGTAGAGTGCTGCGTTTCGCACTAGTAAATCAGTGCGTTGACGTCGTTCGCTGACGGAAAACGTGTGTAGCTCAGCCACTCCGTAGTGCTAATAATTTGTTTGTTTCGTTCTGTTTTGGTTAGTTTTATTCATTTATTTTATTCAAATAGTATGTTTTAATATACGTATACTCATAAGTATACTCAGTAGTATTAGTAAATCAAAACCGCGTTTGTACCTACTAAGATTGGGTGTTTTTTCATCCCTCTCTACCAACATAAAATGGGCTCACAGGTTGAAGTAGGCTCACACCAACCCTCAGTTGAATTAATGAGGCCTATGTCCAATAATAGTGGTCGTAGGACGTATGTAGGTATAGTCTGGTTATTGTTTAATTTTCATGACAAATAATTTGCATGATATGCGTTGTGAGTAGGTACTTAAGCGATGTGTGATAGTGATGAATGAAAGACTAAAAAAGATGCAGGTAACGGTGAAACCACCTAAAATGGGATAAGGGCAGTACGATGATATCTACAAGTAAACTTAATAAGAAGATTATTAAAATATCATCATCAGCCGGAAGACGTCCACTGCTGAACATAGGCCTCCCCCTTAGACCGCCACGCCAAACGACAATTCGCCACTTGCATCCATCGGTTGCCCGCGACTCTCACGATGTCGTCGGTCCACCTAGTGGAAGTCCTACCCACGCTGCGTCTTCCGGTCCGTGGTCGCTACTCGAGAACCTTTCTTCTTCATCGGTTGTCGGTTCTACGAGCGATGTGGCCTGCCCATTGCCACTTCAATTTGTAAATTTTGTCGGTGACTCTGGTTCTTCGCCGAATATCCGTGTTCCGGATTTTATCCCGCAAAAAAACTCCGAGCATAGCTCTTTCCATTGCTCGTTGAGTGACTCTTAGTTTTTCTTAAAATCCAGCAGTCAAAGACCACGTTTCAGAGTCATATGTAATCACTGGCAACACACACTGGTTAAACACCCTTGTTTTGAGACACTGCGGGATTTTCGATGAGAAGATATCACGAAGCTTCCCAAACGCTGCCCATCCGAGTTGGATTCTTCGGGCGACCTCTTTCTCAAGGTTGGACCTACCTAACTGAACAATCTGTCCAAGGTAAGTATAATGGTCTACAACTTCGAGAGTATCATTCCCAACAACAACCGGTACGGGCGCCACATGGACATTCGACATGACTTTCGTCTTTTCCATGTTCATTTTAAGGCCATTCCAAGAGCTTGAAAACGTCCTTCAACGCGTTCGTGAACGGTTTCGGAGAAATAACGTCTCCTTGTCTCACGCCTTTCTGCAATTGAATTGGTTTCGTGCTCTCTTCCTGAAGTCGGATGGACATGGTGGCGTTACTATACAAACACTTCAACACTTCGATGTACATAAAGTCGATATGAATTTCGATTGAATCGAAGGCTTTTTCATAGTCCACAAACGCTAAACATAATGGCCGATTATACTCCTCTGTCTTCTGTATAATCTGGCGGAGCGTGTGTATGTGGTCTATAGTGCTAAAACCTTTTCGGAAACCGGCTTATTCGGGAGGCTGGAAGTCATCAAACCTGCGTTCGAGACGGTAATGACTCTTGAGAACAGCTTGTAAACATGGCTCAGAAGTGAGATTGGCCTGTAGTTCTTCAACAAGGTGTTTTCACCCTTTTTGAAGAAAAGAACAACCACACTCCTGTGCCATGCTTCTGGCGTAGTGCCTTCGTGTATGAAGGAATGAAATAACTTCTGGAGGACTAGAAGTACAGGTTTTCCACCCGCTCTCAGAAATTATGTTGTGATTCCGTCATCGCCCGGCGCCTTGTTATTCTTGAGCTGTTTAAGAGCCATTCTAATCTCGTACAGGCTGATGTCCGGGATATCCTCAGTGTAGTGCCGAGTCAGTTAAGCTCTTACGTCTCGAGCTGTACCGACACTGGGTTGTCGTGTTGATGTGTATAACTGTCCGTAAAACCTCTCAAGTTCTCTCAAGATCTCCGTTTTCGTCGAAATGATGCTGCCGTCGTTAATCTTCAGCCTTGTCATTTGGCTTTGCCCAATAGACGAATTCTTTGCGAAAACTTTTGAGCCCTGGTTCCGCTCGATCGCCTCTTTGATCCGTGCTGCACTATAGGCACGCAGGTCACGTCGCATTGATATTATTATATATACCATAGTATTCATAAATAATAGATTTACCTTACCCATAAAAAAGACTACAAATGTTCCTAAAGTGTATTTTAAAGACTGATTTTAATTAGTAATTAAAAATAATGCAATGTTGATTGTGATATTTTATGTAGAAATATAATAAACCACTTTTCTAGTTCCTATTAAGGTCTGTTTTATTTCGTCACATATCCTCTCATATAGGATCTGATAGCTGAAGTAGAAGGTTAATTAATCTTTCAACTAGTATCAGGCATGAAAATAAGACACAATTAATAAATAGAAACGCAGTATTGAACACGTGCTAGGTGATTTTGCAGTAATGAACACAAATACTGCCTTTTGGCTTAGTGATACTGTAATGTTCACAAGTCTAGATGGTAGAACAAAATGCAGTAATGCGCATTATTATCCAAAATAAATAATAAAGTAAAGAAAAAAATTGATCAATATAAAGTTTGATTTTTTTCTTATTTTTCTGGTATATTTAAAAGATTATTTAATTCAGACTTGTTGTGCAGATATCACAAAACACGTTTTCCGCGTTTATCTCGGAACCGCCAATTTGCGAGTACTGCATTTACGATTATCAGGGCAGCACCGAGGTCCATGAGACCTCTTTTAAAACGCATATGGGGTTTTTCGTCAACCAATAAGTAGGATATGGAAGAGAATTTACTAACGTTAAGAATATGGCGATTTTTTAAAGCGGATAACGAATTAATACAGTCGGACTGTATTTTAGAAGAAGCAAACGAGTTGCAGAATACATTGAGCTTTTCGAATAAAAATTCGACCTTATCTAAATTAGGTTGTACATGACTTATATCTATAAATAATGACTTACATAAATAAATAATAATAATAAATAAATATCTACGTATGCTATAACATTCCAATCACTATTAGTAAACTTAATATCTAAGAGCTTATCAAAGTGGAGCCCAGGACTGCTGACGATAGAGGAAACATATTCGCATATGATCGGCGATGGCAGCGTCGATCTGAAATAACAATAAAGCGCTTATGTACTATTCATTACGACACTAATGTTATACTGTTACGTCACCGGCCGGTTTGATTTCGTCGTAGTGGTGACGTACGTGTTTACGATTAATGAGCAGTGTAACAGAGTGGTTGCCATTCAGTTTTATTATTTTGTAAGGGCCTTTCCATACTGGAGATAATGCCTTATTTTGCTTATGATGACAACGGACATATACCATATCTCCTGTTTTATAGGATAATGGCTTCGCGCGAGAATCATAATAAGTTTTTGATTTCTCTTTTGACGATTGAATATTTTGGAGAGCCTTCTGACGACTGTAGTATAGTCGGTGATTAAGGGCTCGGATGTAATCCGTATAGGTGTTTGTATCGAGAGTATCGATACTTGAAGGTAAGTAGGGTTTGAACCCGAAAAGCAATTCCAGGGGTGAGTAACCTGTAGTGCTATGTATATTTGAATTATATGCTATCATAGCGCTAGGAACATAGAGGTCCCAAGTATGTTGGTTTTCACCTATATATGATCTAAGGTATTCTTTTAGAGTGGAATGACTGCGTTCAAGGCCACCACATGTCTGAGGGTGGTAAGGAGATGCGAACACATGTTTAATGCTAAACAACTTCTCAAGTTGTTTGAAGACATCTGAGCAGAAGTTGGTGCCTTGATCAGATATTATTAGTTTAGGAATTCCCATATGGGATATGAATAGGACTAAAGATTTCGCTGTTTCTTCAGCGGAACAGGATTGCATAGGATAGGCCTGAGAAAATTTAGTTAAGTCATCCTGTAGAGTAAGCAAGAACTTATATTTGTGTTCATGTGTTTCAGGAAGTGGACCGACTAAATCGAGATAAAGTTTTTCGTTAGGGCGAGATGCCGTAGACGTGATAATCATAGGGGCCTTATTCGTTTGTCTTAGAGGTTTATTTATTTGGCATGAGCGGCAATTTTTCACATAATCCTCGATGTCTTGCCGCATGTTTTTCCACCAGAATTGGGTTTTGATTCTATCAAACATGCGCGATATACCTGGGTGGCCAGCCAGAGGAGAATCGTGATTTTCTCTGAGAATACGTTTGACTTCGTCAGGGGTCGGGTATCGTATAGAATTACGGTAGATGTTGACTTTAATGTTAGTGTTGTGAAATAGAAATGATAAAATATTATAAAGTTTTGTGTAAGATAATTTCGTATAAGGGTCTGCAAAGTCTGATATCGCGAATTCTTTTTCTTCATTATACCAATACTTTATCATTTCTCTATAATCGCGAAGAAGGTTGAATATGTCCTTGTAACTCATTTCGTCATAGTGGTTTATTTTTAGAAATAAATGAGTAAATAAATGGTTATCGTTAGATGTGGAGTAGTAGGTGTTTAATTCGCGTTCTATGTCGCAAATATTAGGTTCACTAGTGGAAGCGTCCATAATATCCTTGCAATATGGCACAGATTCGTCTAAGTCAATGGATGTTGGATAAGCAATAAGTTTACACTTTGCTTTCATTAATGGCTCGTTGTGTTCTTGGATGACTGTATCGAATGACAAATCAGGTTGTTTTATAATTTTAAGAAACTGCTCGTAAGTTTCTGATATGGATGGTGAGTTACGTGCGTCTTCTTCGTTGTTAGATGTCGGTGTCGGATTGCAGATAATTGAATCGGAGCCTTCGTCATCTTGTAATACATTTACAGGGAACCGAGATAAAGCGTCGGCGTTTGCGTTTAATTTACCCTTCTTGTAAACGATTTCATAATCATACTCTTCGAGTTTCAAACGCCATCTAACGAGTCTAGATCCTGGATCTTTGACGTTAAAAAGCCACACTAGAGGTTTGTGGTCTGTAATTATTTTGAATTTACGTCCATACAAATAAGGGCGGAATGTTTTCACGCCGAATAAGATTGCTAGGAGCTCCTTTTCGATAGTCGAATAGTTGCCCTCGGCCTTATTTAGGGTGCGCGAGGCAAACGAGACGGGTTTGTCAGAACCGATTGCGCCCTGAGAGAGTACAGCACCTACCGCGTAATTAGAGGCATCAGTTGTTAAAAGAAAGGGCTGTGTAAAATCAGGATATTGAAGCAGAGGCGCTGAAGTTAATTTATCTTTGAGGGTGGTGAACGCTTGTTCTTGACTATGCGACCATTGAAATATAGCATCCTTTTTCAGAAGGGCAGTCAGTGGTTTAGTGATTTTGGAGAAGTTATTAATAAAACGACGATAGTAGCCGATTCATTTGCTTCCGTAGACATTATGAACTTGAATGGAAATTATAAAGGAATAAGAATAGGATTTACGATATGCGATACCCTAAGTAATAGGAATATCTACTCGAAATTAAGGATGTTGTAGCGATAGCAGCAAAATAGTATGTTTTACTTACAGACACAGGAACACCAAGTAGTCGATACGCATCTTCTGCACTGGATTAGCACGATTACTGAAGCAGGAGTACAGCGGCGCGATAAGTCGCAGCCAGCAGCAACAGGAACGTCAGGAACAGCGGGGTGGCGGCGCACGACACCTGAGCGTGATCAACGCTTACACGTGGCAGCACCACGCGGCAGTATCGCGTGTCAGGGCAGCAAAGGCAATCACCAGCTCCTTGCGGCGATATCAAGATGACAGAGCTCGTGTATGTCGAGCTCCTGGAGATGGAAGCTTCGAGAATTCTGGACGACCGGCAGGCTTACGCAAGATACTCGTAAGGCTTACTGTCGCGACTCGTCTTAGGAAATGGCACTGAGTTTGTCGAGGTGTGGTTTCGATAATAAGGACACCCCGGAGATGGATTACTCCGTCGGCAGCGTGAAGTTCACACACGATCAGTTTTTCAGAATAACCACGACCCGTTATGGAATACCAGCGGAACGGTTACGACGATATCAACACTGGTATCCCACTTCTGACACCACTGTTACGGAGTGGGTCGGGAAACGGTTTTTAAAAAAAACTATTTAATATGCTAAAAGAAAGATATAATTGAAATTAATACACGTATTAGAAATTGATATGTCCGACGGAAGTCCAATCCAAAACTGACTAAAGATAATTAGAATCGCTTATGAAAATAACTACGGTTTCCTATTGCATTGACGTCAATGCAATGGGAAACTCAGCATTTTTAATTTATATTTTAAGCAATGGTTATTTCGACATAACAGTACCTTACTCATAGATCTAAACTCCCCTCCCGCACGCGCACCCCCGTCTTGGTGACGCTCACTTCGCAACGGGCCGTGCAGCAGAAATCGTGATATTTTAATTTCGCCATAACTTCGAAACTCAACATCCAATTTTAATCATTCAAAGACCAAATATCATCTACATTAACTGTACTTAATGATGAAATAATTAAGTACAGTTAATGTAGAAAAGAAAAATTTTGATAAGGATTAATAGAATGAGTAAAATAAATGTGAAAAGTAGTCCAAAAAAATTCAAGATTTTTGATTTAAAAAATGGTTGTTGTGCCTCACTCGACATAGATAGGTATAGTGTGTCGCGGAGTTTTTTGTAGATATTTATAAGATCTACAACTAATTAGAACATTTCATAGTTCTATCTTTTATAGTTTAGGCAGCGTACGCAAAATAAGTAACTTTTCTGGTTGATTTTTTACACCTTGTGTCCGAAAAACCCAAATATATTACGGAACCCTATTTATTTCCTATTTATTTCCAAAATAAAATTTAGTCTATGTTACTCGTGGATAATGTAGCTTTCGAATAGTGAAAGAATTTTTGAAATCGGTCCAGTAGTTTTTGAGCCTATTCATTACAACCAAACAAACAAACAAACAAAGTTTTCCTCTTTATAATATTAGTATAGACTAGCTGACCCTTGCCCACTTCGTTGGGCGGTAAAATTTTTAACTTGTGATGAAATGATGAGTGTGGTTCGGTTAGTACTGAGTGCCGAGTGCTATGATTTATTTCCTGACTGCCAGAAGGAGGATTATGTTTTTATTGCATACTGACAGTAACCGCCAGCCGACTTTCTGTTGCTAGGCGTTGCTCATGTTCAACGTTAGATTCCCGAGCACGCGATGTCCTCATTGTTTGGTTAGCGAGCCACTGTGAGCGCTCAGCGCGAGTGTCCCTATCCCTTGTTGCTGAAATATGCTGCTTTAAATCACTGAGACGCTGCGCACGTTCAGCGCTAGATTCCCGAGCACGGGCCTGCGATGTTCTCGCACTTTGGCTTTTTTTTTCGTGACATCAAATAAGTCCTACCAACCCGGGCAGAGTGGGAGGGGGTCTGTCAGACTTGTACTGACTTAAATCCACGGTGTTCTTCGGTTGCCCTTTGAATACCGGAGTCGCGGTATACGTATGTCCCGCAACCCTGGCTAGGCTATGGCCCTCGATAGGGTCCCGTCATTATCCTGACACTCTTTGAGGCGCGTGTGGAACACAACGCGCCATCGACCCGGGCATGGTCCATGGTCGGACAGTGAGTTGCCCTTTACTCGAAGCCCGCATGCCCGATGATCGTCCCGCGACATCCGTCGTCGTGGGCGTCTACTACTAAGGCTGGGGTGGAGGGAGGATGCTGTCCTCTCTCTCACCTATTCCACCTCCTCCTTCGCGAGCATGACTGCCGGGTGCAAGAGGTCTCCGCCTATCGCCTGCGTGAGGACACGGCGGTGCTCCGCCCAAGCAGGACAGTCCTGCATCGTATGCTCCACCGTGTCCTCTGGGCGGTCCTCCTAGTGGTGACACTCGGGCATTTCCTCCTTCTTTATGAGACACACTTACGTCTCGAAGCATCCATGTCCAGTGAGGACCTGTGTCAAGCGGTAGATGAGGACGCCGTGGGGTCTATCCAGCCACTCCTCAAAGAGGGGAGCAAGCATCTGCGAGCGCTCAGCGCTAGATGTTCTCGATGTTCTCCAGCTTTGGTTGGCAAGACGCTGTGAACGCTCGGAGCTAGATTTCCCAGCGCGTGCTTGCAAAATATTTTCTCTATTCCTCTAGAGGCGCTGATGATTTTCAAGAGCAGACTTTTCCATACGGCGTACTCGAGTTGCTTTGTCTGGGATGTCTGTCGGTAAAGTTGTGATTTCCTTTTAGGCATGGTAAACAACCGCTGAAACTGTCCGATATCCCAAAAACATAAATACCACAGCTTCGAATTCAAAGAAACCGTGTTTTGTGTTTTAAGAAACCGAGCAATCAAAACAATTTTAAAGACCAACACGTAGGGGTGCTAAGACAGGAAACCTCCACGTGCGCCCGTCAAAAACTCTTGCTTAGGCACTGTGTGCCTAAGGGGTCTCTTTGCCCCTATGTGAATAGCATGTCGTGTGAACGCTTCAACGCGTGTCCCTCTGATCAGCGGGGGGCACAGCAGCGGAGCGGGCGGAGTAATGTGTGGCTCGCCGTCCGACCGAGGACCAAGCCCGGGTCGGTGGTGCGCCGTGTTTCGCGCCAAATGCCTGCTGGGGTCGCGGAGTTTTTCTTATCCCAGGATACCGCGGCCCCGGAACGTACAGGGCATCGAAAGGAACATGGGTGGATTTTAGTCAGTAAGAGTCTGACAGTCCGCCTCACCCAGGGCTCAGGACTCATTTGATGATTTTACCACATTAAAAAAAAGACCAACGCGTAATTGCACAACGCCATCCAATGGATCTTTCTTTGTCGTGTTGATGATTCCTTTATATTGTATGTTTCGACCAAAACTCTGCCACGTTGACGGCGTTGGTGGTGGCCTCGGATAGATCCCTTAGAGTGCAGGTGGAATTAAAAAGAGTACAATTGAGAAGGTGGGAAGGTCCATTGGATCATCGTTTGCGATGATCCAATGGATAAAACGTCCGTACAAAACATGTTCTAATGCGGTTCGCGAATAGACGGCGGCATTTTGCGATTTAGTAATTTTATAATATTATTATCTTCGAAACTATTTAACCAATTTACTTACTGTTTTTGGCAAATCGTATCTCTATGATGTTCTTGTGATCATAATAATATTTTTTTGGATAAGGTTTAATATATAGTTCATTAAAAAACCGTCCAAAGGTAAGTATGACGAAAAATACTTTTTTTAACTCGTAAAAGCTGCTTTATCTACTAAAACATAAAAGATAGAAATATGGGGTCGCGGACTTTATTGTAGAACTATTCAAAGTGGACATTTTTGCCATACATATTTTTCAATTTTAAGCAACTGTTAAGGCAGCGCATGCTAATAACTCTGTTAGAAGAGCAATTTTTTTCCGCCCGGCTAAACAAAACTCGAGATAGTTCAGCTAATATGCATGGTATCTTTATAATTTATAGCCTATAGCACTCAGGGATAATGTAGCTTTCTACCAGTGAAACAATTTTCAAAATCGGTTCATTACTTTCGGAGACTACCCATTACATACAAACAAACAAACAAACAATTTTACCTCTTTATAATATTAGTATAGACTAGCTAACCCGGCAAACTTCGTACCGCCTCAGAATTATTTTACTCGGTTTTTATACCTTCCCTAATTGCAAAAATAATTCAAAACCAAAATAATGCTAATCGGTCCAGCCGTTCTCGGGTTTTGTTGAATTATCGAACAGCAAATGATTTTTTCATATTATAGAAGACTAGCTGACCCGGCAAACGTTGTTTTGCCATATAAATTATTTTTACACTTAGGGGTATGAAAAATAGATGTAGGCCGATTCTCATAGATACCGGATAAGCACAAAAAAAATCATCAAAATCGGTCAAGCCGTTTCGGAGGAGTATGGCAACGAAAACTGTGACACGAGAATTTTATATATTAGATATTAGACCTCCCGCCCTGATTTGTACGAGTACTAACTAAAATCCACAGTGTTATATTTTCTTTAACGCTCCAGGATCACGGTAACCTACATAGTCAGGCCCGCTACTCAAAATAGGTACATATTAGATTTGCCAAGACTTTATAGTTCGTTGAAAAAATATATAATGTAAAATATAAATAAGCTATGCATTAGCGGGCGCCATTTTAAGCGGCCGACTAAGTTGAAGCACACTTTGGTAAGTAATTTGGGTATATTAACCAAGTAGTGTCTAATGAGGCTAACGGTACCGAAGCTAATTTGTACCCCAACTTGATTTGTTATTATTGCTTAGGTACTCTTAACTTGCCAACTGGTTAACGGCAGATTAAGTACAAAGTATGTGTGCAATAGCTAATAGCCAAATAACTATGAGTTATTCAATGGAATATTTATCAAATTGTGTTTTTTGACAAGCTTTTAATTAACTTGCCCTATTAAAAAGGTAAATGCTAAATTCCGACCACTTCTTGGAACAAAATAAGTATAATTGTGTAGGTTACACGTTAAAAGTAGTTTGCTATCACTTTGTAAAATCAAAATCGTTTTAGTTAGTGTATAAATTATATTATGATTTCTTCATTTTATTTATTAATTCCAAACAGAGATTTTTATCTAAAGAATGAAGTAAAATTTCAAAAAATTAATATCAGATTGTAGCACAAGCTGATATGTGATGGGACGACGAACTTTTTTTGATGTGTAATTATGTTCTGTGACAAATGTAACATGGTACTGGAGATTTTTTTTGATGACGGATTCGGAATGTAGCTATATTAGGTCCTAACCGAAATAAGATGAATACACTACAAACTTGTACCCTCTGCGTTTCCTGTTTCAAGTTTGGTTGTCATCACACGATATCGCCATTTCAGGATAATACAAATTGTATAGGTCATTTGAACATGGAACAAGTCGTTAACTCTCTGTGTGCCTTACATCCAAATCCATCAAATAGTTTAAATGCAAAAGAATAGCAAATATCTATCCATCTGTTCCCACAGACATTTGCATATAAATGTATAAAAGTAGTATGATAGGATTATCATGAAACCTAAAATAAACATTGAACTACATAATCCAGAATACATCCCAGTCACTTCGTCAAATAATAAATATCCATACAGCTACAATCCAATACTGTATACGATAAAGTACTCACATCAACTGAGTGAGCAGTAAATATGTATTTTTCAATTTCAACGTAATGGGAAGCTTGGAGCAATACCAGGCTTATAACGTTGTAATAGAATAGTTTGGCTTGCTTTCGTCCAGTGTTGAACAGGGAAGCTATAATGTCCTGTGTACTCGTGCCAATTTTGTATGTAGATAACTTTTTTTTCGGGGACTGTACCAAATTAGATGAAGAATTTCAATGTGTAGGTAACAAGGGGTAAAGTCGAAAAGCGTTGCTGTATTAAAAATAAATGGTTTTATTACTCTCTCGATTACTTCCTCATTTCAATGATGTTTACAGTTTCTCTTAAATAGGTATTTAGGAGCCATTTGCTCAGATGCCATTTCTGCGGGTGCTTTTCCTGGAATACCTCTTGACTGATGCAGCAATTTTAATAGCTTAGTTCAAATGGTTTTGTGATCATGAAAAGAGATTTAATTTAACTAGCAGGCGTAGCATGGCGCCGTAGAAAGGGGTTTTGTCGACGGAAGAATAGACAAAATGACAGAACGTAGAAATATTTTTATTGTTTTAATCATATTAATGTAAAAAATATGGAAAATAAACGTTCTTTTCTTCAATAGTGAACGAATGGTGTCATATTTGTGCAAAAAAACAGTCGACTTGTGTAGAAATAACGATGAAATAACTTTGTCTTTTCTTGGTAGAATAGACATAGAATCGCCATGCTGACGCGTGTAGGAATAGGTGTATCGGGATTTGGAGAAGAATTTGAACAATGCGCAAGCGTGCTTCTCCGAAAACTACAACAGCGCTTGCCGTCAAGCTAGTTAGAGCCTGCCAAATTATCAACTTAATTTTTACACAGATACACACATTTTTAAGTTATGAACAGTTCTATGGTACTTTGTACCGCAGATTCAATTCACAACTAAGAAATTTAAAATAAGTATTTAGAAGAACTTAATACTAAAAACTTCTTAATAAACAAATTAATATTCCGATCACATTCTCCCATTTATCACCATCCCCTCTTTCTTTTCCTAATTACAAACATAAAATATTGTCGTTTAGTAAAACCAATGCTTAAGTCTGAGCCAATATCAGTGTTAATGTGTGGAACATCTGGCACCCCTCAGCCGTCGCGATCCTGATGATAATCGAGCGAGACTAACGCGATCCATTCTTTGCCCTTTAAATAATGTGTCTTGTTAAGGGGGAGCCTTTTTTAAAAGTTGTTCTGTTAAGAAATTCTGTTAATTTTTTCTGCTGTTGGATTGATTTAAAAAGGAAATCTAATTTTTAAGAAACCTTCTCTTTTTAATTGTATGTAAATTTCTTTTTCTTAAGTGTCCCACACTAGGAATTTCTCCTGTGTCGTGGGTGCGTTTACAAGCACCCAGACTACACAAACGCCCAGACCCAGAACAACTACTTGTAGATCGTACAAATGTTTGCTCCGTGCGGGAATCGAACCCGCGACACGCAGCGCAGCAGTCCGATCGCTCAGCTACTGCGCTCTCCGTGCCGTCTCGTTTTTTTAAATAGGGATTAAAAACTTTTCATCTTTATAAACAATAATATTTATTATTATTATTTAATATTTTAATTTTATTACTAACTATTTATCTATTAGTTATGTACACAATAAACAACTTCTAAGAATTAGTCTTCTGAAGAAATATTCTAGGAAATTAAGAATTACCTTTGTACCCTGTTATTGAGTATCGTTTTCTTTCTTTTTATAAAGAAGTTCATGCGGGAAAAGTATAATGAAAAAGAGACATAACCCAAGCACATTTTTTCTTCTAATTCTGCCTTAAAATATTTTCACAACATGCTTATTATGATCTAAATTGTTCCATAACAAATCAACAATAATATAGACATTCTTTTAACAATGATTTGTAATAGTGTAAAACAAGTGTGACATTGGTACCCTCTTATAATTTAAGCGCTAGATAAATAGGTACATGTTATATTACACAAACACTGCAATATATAAAACCGACCACACATCCTGATTATCGTTAATTAAACATCAGGTAAATAATTAGCAGAACACCAAAATAATTACAATAATGACGGAAAATCTGACGCGATAGTCATATTACAAAGTACATACAAGAGCAGTTTGATTAGCTCGTAAACGGTTTGTTAATAAATCAGTATAGGTAACTGAAATTTTCCAAAGTAAAATAAATAAAACCAGCTTTCAATAAGCATTTTTGAATCAAAATGATTGTGGCTATTTAATTGAATACTGGTAAATTATTTCCGTGAATTGAATAGGTTATTCATTGATTTCAATTTGTATTTAGTAGACTAAAATATCCTAGTTTATTTTATAAATATTTTTATGATAGATATCATAAAAATGGTATGACATATCCTACTAATATTATAAACGTGAAAGTTTGTATGTGTGGATGGATGTTTGTTACTTGTAGCGGCGTGATTTAGCTACATATATTTTGTATGTTCTGCTGCTGCGCTCTGCCACTATGAGGGTTTTTTGTGGTGGATTTAAATTGAAACAACGTTGCTGGTAAAAGTCGAAATGCGTAATGCGTATAATTTTCAAAATTTGGTACATCATTCGAGGAAGAGGGTGTGTGGGAACAATAAGTTTTGATTGGTTATTAAAATATCACGCCATATTGCTGCGTTCCGATTGGCGCACTCACGATCGCGCGATGTATGACGTATGAGTACGTTACGGCCCTAACATACCCGCGGCCTTGGAAGTACCAGCTTACAATGTGTTGATTTCTTCCACTAGGGGGCAAATTTTTGCGTATGGGCGTCTCACGATCCCTGATGACGTCTGGATGTCCGCTACTCTCGCAACACCGTCTCTGCCAGGTATCGTCTTAACGATTCGACCCAATTTCCAATTTAATGGTGGAAGATTCATGTCCTTGATAATAACTAGCGTGTCTGGTTTTAGATCGGTTGTGTTTTCTTTCCACTTTGCTCGAGTCTGTAGCTCCGAGATGTATTCATTAGCCCATCGAGACCAGAACTGCTGACGAAGTTGCTCCACTCGTTGGTATCGCGTCAGTCGATGAAGAGGAGAATCGCGGAGATCATCGTCGATTACTGGTGCGGTAAGTGGGCGTCCGATCAAGAAATGCCCAGGGCTGAGGGGCAGAAGGTCGTGAACGTCCGAAGACATGGGTGACAGTGGCCGTGAATTCAACACAGCTTCAATCTGTGTCAACACCGTAGTCAACTCCTCGAAGGTAAGGTGAGCGTTGCCAACCACTCTGCGTAAGTGATACTTGCACGATTTTACTCCAGCTTCCCACAAGCCACCAAAATGCGGAGAGTATGGAGGTATGAAGGTGAAGTTGATACTCTGACCTTTCGCAAAATCAGCAATATCTTTCTGACATTTTAACAAAAACTGAGCAAAATCGTTTTTTACACCTACAAAGTTACGACCATTATCTGAAAATATTTCTGCCGGTTTTCCGCGGCGTGCAATGAAACGCTTTAGTGATAGTACGTACGCATCAGAAGAGAGATCACTAACGAGTTCCAAGTGGATAGCGCGCGTCGTGAAACAAACGAATAAACAAATGTAAGATTTAGTTAACTTTGCTCCTCTGCCTTTACGACTTAAAATGAACACTGGCCCTGCATAGTCTACGCCTACACGAAAAAAAGGAAAGTAAGAAGTGATTCTTTCTTTAGGTAACTCACCCATGAGTGGAGTCAAAGTTTTACCTCTTAAACGTTTACAGATAACACAGTCATGAGTCACCTTCCGAGCTAAGTTCCTACCGGACAGCGGCCACCAATTCTCGCGGACTCGGTACAACAACGCTTGCGGACCGGCATGCAAAGACTGGACGTGTTCATGTCGAAATAATAAAAGTGTAAACATATGATTACTAGATAAAATAATTGGATGTTTTTTACTGAAGTTGAAGGTAGGCGAAGCGCCAATTCTACCTCCTACCCGAATTATTTTTTCGTTATCAATGAACGGATTTAAACTTGCTATTTTATTATTTGTCTTTAAGTTTTTTCTATTTACAAGTAAATCGTATTCATCTTTAAAAGATTCCAATTGCGACAGCCTAGCGAGTTTATAACTTGCTTGTTTTAATTCAGACGCGGTGATTACACCTTTCCTCCATCGTGATTTGTCGCGAATACTAACATTGTAAACAAAGCGAAAGACATAAGCAGCGACGCGATTCATTTTACCAAACTGTGAGAAACGGCTAAACGGAAAGAATGACTCATACGTATTGTGATCATTACATTGAACTATCAATGAATTCATTATATTAGACTTAAGTTCTGGCAATTGAACCGCAGCATTATTTATATTTGACGATGAATTGAGGTGATCACTTAAGTCTATGTCTTGCAAGAATGGAGGGCCGGTACACCATAACTGTGACGACGACAAGTCTTCCAGGTAGACACCGCGAGAAACTAGGTCAGCAGGGTTCTGCTTGCCACTTACATGCCGCCATGGAAACTCAGTCGTCAGTTCGTGTATTTCAGCGACTCGGTTTTGAACAAAAGTCTTAAGTAAATTAGGTGCCATACGTAACCAACCTAATACTATGGTCGAGTCTGACCAGAATGTGACGTCATCAAACGTGCGGGTCAGTGAATTACGAATCTTATCGTAAAGCCTCGCACCTAACAGCGCGCCACACAATTCTAACCTGGGTATGCTTAATGGTTTCAAGGGTGCGACCTTCGGGCACGCCGCAATCGCGGCGGTAAGACCCCTCTTTGAGGAGTGGCTGGAGAGACGTCACGGCGTCCTGACCTATCGCATGACGCAGGTCCTCACCGGACACGGAAGTTTCGGGAGGTACCTGTGGCTGATGGGAAAGGAGGAAACGCCGGGGTGTCACCACTGCGAAGATCGCCCGGAGGACACAGTAGAGCATACGGTGCAAGACTGCCCAGCTTGGGCAGAGCACCGACGTGTCCTCACGGCGGCGATAGGCGGAGACCTCTCGCGCCCGGCATTGGTTTCGGCCATGCTGCGGAGCGAGACGGAGTGGGAAGCGGTCGCCGCCTTCTGCGAGGCAGTAATGCTCGTGAAGGAGGCGGCGGGCCGCGAGAGAGAGAGGACAGCGTCCTCCCTCCGCCCCAACCGCAGTGGTGTACGCCCACGGCGCAGTACGCAAGACGATCTCCGGCCACCGTAGGCGCGGGCATGCGGACAGCGAGTAAAGGGCAACTCGCTGTCCGACCATGGACCATGCCCGGGTCGACGGCGCGTCGTGTTCCACGCGCGCCTCAAAGAGCTGTCAGCAAAATGACGGGGCCCCCTCTCAGAGGGCCAAAGCCTGCCGGGGTCGCGGGATTTCTTTCTATTACCGTGACCTCGGAACATAAAGGGCTACTGAAGGACACCGTGGATTTTAGTCAGTACAAGTCTGACAGTACCTCCCGCCCTGCCCGGGGCTGGAGGTCTCATTTGATGATTTTACCACGATAAAAAAAAAAAAAAAAAAAAAGGGTGCGACCTTGCCCTTAGCAATTAGCAACCTAACCGTCACATTGTTGTCGTTTATAGTTCGTACATAGGCGCAGGCGCCGTATGCGGTTTGTGATGCATCTGTAAATATATGTAACTCAGTTCGTACGGAATTACATTGATAGACATGTCGCGGTATACTAATTGTGTGAAGACAGCCTAAACTATTAACGAATCGATGCCATTTTTGTTCAATATCCGTGGGAACCGGATCGTCCCATTCCAATTTTAATAACCATAGACTTTGTAACAATACCTTGCCAATAATAACAGCCGGACATAATAATCCCAACGGGTCGAATATTTGAGAAACCGTTGACAAAATTACACGTTTACTGACCGTTGTATTACCGGTTTGAAGCTGAGTGGTAAAATTAAAAGTATCAGTGACGTTGCACCAACCTAGACCGAGTGTCCTGCACTGACTATGTTCGCCTAGATTTAAATTATGAAACATCTGATTATCTGATAACGGAACAGATAATGACTCATCGTCGAGTTTAAAGTTAAAATTCCACTTACGTAACGGAAAGCAACCCGAATTTAATACTTCTACGGTTTTCTTGCAAATATTCAGAAGTTCGAACTTATCCTCGCATGAGGTCAAAAGGTCATCAACGTAAAAATCGTCATTAATGACTCTTTTGACCCTAGGATCAGTGCACTCTGCCGCTAATTGCTTTAAACACCTTACACTTAGGAAAGGCGCCGATGCGGTTCCGTACGTAACTGTATTTAACCTATAATATTCAAGTGGCTTATTAGGATCGTCACGCCATATGATCAACTGTAAATCACGTTGAGAAGGGTTTACCGTCACCTGTCTATACATTTTTTCACAGTCGGCCACAGCCGTGTACCTAAACTGCCTAAAGCGCAATAATATTCCTAACAGGTCCCCTTGAATCGGAGGGCCTACTAATTGGATATCATTAAATGATTTTCCATTACTTGTCGCAGCACTGGCGTCGAACACAACGCGAAGCTTAGTAGTCGTGCTGTGCTCCCGAAAAACGCCGTGATGCGGCATAAAGTAATGTGAATTAGCGTAAGTATGAACACGAGTCATGTGATTTAAATTAATGTACTCGTGTATAAACTCAGTATATAATTTCTTATAACTGATAGGTGCGCGTGATAATCGTTTTTCTAAGGACAGAAACCGACGTTCAGCCTGGAGGAATGACTCACCCAA
Organism: Agrotis ipsilon; assembly: GCA_028554685.1. NCBI lineage: Eukaryota > Metazoa > Arthropoda > Insecta > Lepidoptera > Noctuidae > Agrotis > Agrotis ipsilon. Next base: position 1,582,492 of record CM052956.1, read on the forward strand.
CGCATCGGCAGATTCTTTGAGCGGGATATGAACACAAAATCGACCACTAGTATCGCGTGTAGTGGTAGTGGCGAAAGAGTGCTCACAGGCCCGTTCTTCGTCTGTGTGCGTATCCCGAATGCTAGATAATTCTTCCAATTCCCAGAACTGACGTAACTGTTTGTCCATAGATTGAGTGAAATTACATTGGATATGTCCTACGTCGCGTGAAATATTATTTATAGGACCCGAAATTATCCAACCTAACTTTGTATTCTGAAGGAACGGACCGTTCGGTAAACGTATCTTGCCATCGATAAGCAAGTCCCAAAATCGATCCGCACCTATTAAAACGTCTATATTTTGTTGTCCTAAAAATTGCGTATTTGCTAACTGCACATTGTCAGGAATCTTGAAACGTATGCCTTGGACTTGTACAGGAGGCAATGAGGACATGATTTCTTTTAAAACAAAACATTTAATGTTCATTGAATAAGCATTAACGCGTGATTTAATTTCAATATCACAGGACCGCAACGCATGTGATATCGAATTGCCTATTCCTCGTATCTCGTGAGTGGACTGTATTGAAGGAATATTTAAACGTTTGCAAAACGATTGCGTAATAAAACAGCTTTGACTGCCACTGTCAAGAAGCGCGCACGCTGTGTGATAATTATTGTGAATGTCGGGAATCTCGACTAAAGCAGTTGATAACAAAACTGGTTCTACGTTAATGGATTTCGTATAAGTGTGCGTTTTCGTATTAGTAACTAGGACGACTTCCTTGTTACTGTGATTGTTTAGTGAATCCGAGAGTGGTGGCGAGTGGGGCGTGCGCGCATCGCTCGCCTCAGTCGCCGTCGTCACCGCGCAGCTAGTAGTAGGACTTGAATCTATAGGATGCAATAATGAGTTGTGCTTCTTATTACATTGTTTACAGGGACCGAATAAGCAATTTTCTATAGTGTGTCCGGAACGTAGGCAGTTTTCACATAGATTGTGATCTTTAACAATCTTTCGTTTCGCTTGTAAATCCATATTTGTGAATTTAGTACATGTGTAAAGTGGATGTTTACCGTTGCATGCGACGCATAATCTATGTGGGGGACGGGCCGTTGTTTTATTGGAAGAAGTATTGCAGTGTGTTACTTGAGTTTTAGTAGAAGCATTAGGTTTTTTAACAACATCGGAATTGCTTTGCCGGTCTTTACTATGTGATAGTGCCAATGTTTCCAATAAATCAGCTCGGTGTTTAAGGAACTTTAGTAATTGGTCTACCTTCAAATTAGTTTTAGCATCGGACAATAACGAACCTTTATGCTCTTCCCATTCTCTTTCGGTTATCCTATCTAGCTTGGAAACGACAATGTAAATGATGAGCGTATCCCAAAATTGCGTTGGTTCACCGAGGATTTTTAACGCGCGTAAATTATTAATCACTGCATCGATAAGGTTTCTAATTAGTGAGGGTGATTCTTTAAGTAACACTTGAATTGAGAATAAAGCTTTTACATGACTGTGTACTAATAATCTAGAATTATCGTACCTATTGAGTAATAATTCCCATGCAACCGGGTAGTTACTCGACGAAATTTCGAGTGCGTTTATGACTAACTCGGCGCTTCCTTTTAGTGACGATTTTAAATAATGAAATTTCTGGATATCACTGATTTCGGTAGAATTATGCACTAACGACAAATAGGTATCCCTATATTCAAGCCAGTGTTCATATAAGCCGTCGAAGGTAGGCAATGTAATAGTGGGTAATTTTACGGATAAATGATTTTTAGCGTGCGTACACGTATTTGAACCGTTAGTAATCCCTTCTATATCGCTAAGTATAGATTCAGCCTGAGCAAGAGTGCTATAGTACGTATCTTCAAACAGCTGACGCTGATCTAGCTGCTCGTCTATATCAGTGTCTGGAACGATTTCCTCTATTTTAGACTGAATCTCATTGAACTCAGAGAAAAGAATGCCTGCGCCCTGTACGCGTAGCTTTAAACCGACTTTTGATTGACTAGTCATATTTGTAACGTCTATATTATTCAAATAGGTATTAAATTTAGTCAATCTACCCTTAACGATAGCGCGTTTTCTAATAAGATCGCGAACAATTTGCTCAGTTTTTTCGTTCATGTCCCTGTAGGGAGATTTATCGCGGGATTTACTATTATTACCTTCCATAGCTGTTAACGACATTATAGTGGCTTGTAAAAACTGGAGTACTCACGTGTGGTAGGTAGCCGCGTATGAAGCGTATGGAGTCGCGATGTCGCTCTGCGCAGTGGGCAACCCTCACCAACCAACTGGAATTAGATCACAAACGGTATTAGACTTGTAAGCTTGGCAGGTCAGATTATGTAGCGGCGTGATTTAGCTACATATATTTTGTATGTTCTGCTGCTGCGCTCTGCCACTATGAGGGTTTTTTGTGGTGGATTTAAATTGAAACAACGTTGCTGGTAAAAGTCGAAATGCGTAATGCGTATAATTTTCAAAATTTGGTACATCATTCGAGGAAGAGGGTGTGTGGGAACAATAAGTTTTGATTGGTTATTAAAATATCACGCCATATTGCTGCGTTCCGATTGGCGCACTCACGATCGCGCGATGTATGACGTATGAGTACGTTACGGCCCTAACATTACTCTTTCACGCAAAAACTACTGCACGGATTTGGATGAAATTTGGTACACAGATAGTTTATAACCTGTCCTATATCCTGTATAAAAACTATTCTATGTGTTAATCACACATAGGATAGTTTTTATCCCGATTTTATGTTCCCGTGGGATAATTTTGGAGTTGTAGCGGGTGAAGCCGCTGGCAACAGCTAGTACATTATAGAGTAAAACTGATTTCAGATTACGCTATACTATTGTGCTATAAAGTATAGCAAAGAAGGGCCTCATGCTAGCAAGCCAATAATATAGTACAGTACAATGTGAACGTGTCCATAACAATGTATAGAGCGCGATATTTTGTGCTATGAGCTATATACCATATGCTATTATATTATAACGTAGTCTGAAATAAGCTTTATTGGCTGTAATCTCCCACTGAGTATTTGAAAATCTCTTATACTTTATTTTCAGAGAATTATTACGTATTGTATTCGTATTTTCCTTCAAACCGTGGGTGACTCATAGTCTTTTTCTATTTTTAGTTCAGCTAATTCAATGTATGTTAAGTGCCCGTATTTTGAGTGAAATTCCGTACGGCGTACGTGCTCTGAGATATTAATGAACTACATTCAGAACACAGCTCTCAGTATTACTCTACTCTGATTTATGGTTAAATCAATAATAAATGATTTTGAAACTAAACAAACACAAACGAAAACACTTGGGTACTTTACTGAAATTATTTAAATTAGGTTATCCAAAAATATTCGACCCATATTTTTTATTTTGTTACGTAGACCTCAATTGACGGAGATATGATGCCGTCAAAATTTGTGCACCGCACAGTACAATTATATGGAATTTGACGTCACGAGTTTTGATACGTTATATTTTGGTATTTATTAACATTCATAATATAAATATTCATTGATTTTACAAAAGAAACAATACGTGCCTTTTATTTTTCAAGACTCTAAATGACGGACTAATTCGATTTCTAATTTATTGATACTGCTAAATAGTTAATTACGACAATAACTTTCAATATTTCAATTTAAAAAAAACATTCTACTCACTTTTTACGTAACATAAAACCATTTGATTTACGATTGGTATTCTATTACCAAACACCTTATTTTCTAGAGATGAAAGTCAAAAAAATCTCGCTAGCGTAGCACTTTCCCTTAAGTACACATTTGTAGTAACAATATTCGTTGCACGTCGTGTGCAGCCCGCCTGCCTCGAGAAATAGTGTGTCACACCTACAAAATAATATAATACTTTGCAAGTGTCGCTATTATAGGGGAATTGTCTAAACGTCCAATTTCACTGTCAAACTGGCTCTTTAAATAAAATACTATTTTCGATATTAAGTTTTCTGTGAAAGGGCGGATATACGTCTTATTAAGTTGATTTTTAGGAGTTATTATGCAATTTATGTGCGTAGTATAGTTTGTGCGGCACTAACATCTCATCTGCCATCATCTACCTAGCCTTTTCCCAACTATATTGGGGTCGGCTTCCAGTCAAACCAGATTCAGCTGGATACAGGATTTTACATGGAGCGACTGCCTGTCGGACCTCCACAACCCAGTAACTGCGCAATACCATACCCCATGGTAAGACTGGTTGTCAGACTTTAGAGCTTCTGACTAACAGTAACGACTGTCATAGATCTAGAAATGACAGCCGGGACCAACAGCTTTACGTGCTTTCCGAGGCACGGAGGAAACTCGCTATAACAGATGGTCACCCATCCACAGACCAACCTCGGCAAGCGCGGTTCAACCTGGAAGATCGACCTGTACGGCTGTAATTATTTAGCCACGAGCTCCTCGAGTGCGGCACTAACAACGACTTATAAAAAAATGTAGATGAAGAAGTTTAATTAATAAATCAAAGATGTTTAATAGTTTCTCTACCTTTTTGTATATCTGCTTGTTTTATCTATTTTTTTTTTATTATGTAGGTATATAGTTCCACAATATAATATTATTTTAAAATTGTTATGTTTAAAATAATAATTATAAGGTATGTAGTGTTTTTATAGCATAGTGATTGCGGCACATCTACTTAATATGTTTATGGGGCATGCAATGCTAGCCTGTAAGAAATTGTTACATAACTTAAGTTTATTATAGATCATTATTTAAAGTATTTACAATGTAAACAATTATTGGTTGACCAATAAAGGAAACTGAAAAAAAAATTAGGTGATGACATCAGAATACATAAAATATCTTTATACATAATTTTTCCATTTGCCTAGTGGTGATGAAATAACACAGAACCGAGAAATATGACAAAAAAGGGGAGGCCTATACCCAGTGGGTGATCCCGGGCTGATATAATGATGATGATGCAATAAACACAAAGTAATGTGCCTGTCTGGGTTTGAAACCACGACCTACTTGTAAGTTGGGACACTGGACCACCACTTCTCACCGCTAAAGATATTCCATACCAATAAATACGATCATCTCACACGAAATTATAACATATCCTCATTGACAAAGAACCCCAATTTCTACAAACCACCTTACTACCTGCATACCCATGCATCTTATTCAGATTCTGATATTAATGTGCGCCCAGGTGTTCTTGCAAGCTGCACTAAAATACTTTAAGCCTTAATGAGGAATTTATTCCGGTGTTCTACGAGGAAGTTTGGAGTTTACTACATATTTAGTTTTACTTGTTACATTGAATATGGTTTGTGGTTTTGGAAAACGGTGGAAAGGGGGCAGTAACCCATATTATCTTATTATCAGTATATATAATAAACTGATATAAAACCAAATATATCTGTCTTCTGCACTGCACTACGTTTTGCGGTTTTAAAGCCTTTCGTACACAATGCGACTTTAGTCTCCGATACGTCACAACTTAGCCCTTTCGTACACTAGGCGACGCAAGTCTCCGATACCTTGCGAATTTGGTATCCAAGAGACTATCGCAATACAAATCTATAGAGGTTCGTACATGTGTGTCAAAGTCGTAAGGAATCAGCGACTTGCGTCGCGTAGTGTACGAAGGGGCTTAGTATCCACTGACGCGTGCCTGTGTACCAACGTCTATGGATTTGTATTGCGATAATCGCATTGATTCCAAAGTCGTAAGCTATCAAAAGAGCTTATTCCGAGACGCAACAAATCAACAACAGTGATTTTATAGACAGTCGTGTGTTCTTTGCTGAAAAAGTAATTTATACGAATAATATTACTAAATTGTTTGAACAATTTATTTTACGAAAACGAACCTCGATCGGCCCTTTGTTCGTATTAAGGTTATAATTTCCTATAAATTAGTGATATTGACGAATTTAATTATATGAAATAAATATTTTTGATGTAGGTAAGGTGTTAAACAGATTGTCAAGAATTTTAATGGAATATAATGTTCAACTCTGAATGAAAACTCATTAAGGACGAAACAATTGACACGCATTAAATCAAATCATACACATAATTGCTGAGCTCAACTGAGCTCGAACGTTGCCATGGCAACTGTCAAAATCGTATTCTTAAGGAACGCAAATTTAAAATTCTGAAACTCACTAGTCGTTCGCGTTTATATTTTTTTTACGTGGTAAAATCATCAAATGAATGCTCCCACCCCGGGCAGGGCGGGAGGGACTGTCAAACTTGTACTGACTATTATCCACGGTGTCCTTCAATAGCCCTTTATGTTCCGGAGTCACGGTGATGGAAATAAGTCCCGCGACCTTGGCGTTTATACTTACATTAAATTTTTACAACCAGTTTTCCAACGGAGACACGATTTTGAGTTTGATTGATCCCAACATACTCCTATCGCCAAGCATGGCAGTTACTCACCTTTCTTTGGAACCTCACCAATAGGGGAGGGCATTATAGGTCTTCTGGAATGTATCCTGCTGGTGCGTCTCCCCTCATATCTACATTTCCTGTATTTATTTATTTTTCTTTTATTATTAAAAATGCCTTATATGCCTTCAGTGTGTCTAATTAGAGCGGATTTTAAACTTGAGCTGAGTTGGAGAATAACAATTAAACCTATAGATATAAACAACAACTTAATCGACTGTGCTCGTCTTTTTATAAGAAAATAAATATCGGTTGTATAAAAAACCTGCCGACTGCAAAACTGTCGTTTTGCGGTTACACTTTTTTTAGACATAAGATGGAGTTTATCAAGATAAACATCCGATGGAAACTTCAAGTTAAAACTGGGTCAAATAACGTAATCGCTTTGCGTCCACACCGATATTACTGAACAAAATTATAACCTTTTGAACTTTATAATTATCTTACACAAATCTAAAGTGTGCAAAGATGGGATGCTAAGACAGGAAACCTCCACGTGCGCCCGTGGACTGGAACTCCCCCTCGGATACGTCCGGGGGGAAGACCAGTTTTTTGGGCCGGTGCACCCTGGGATGCGGGCAAAAACTCTTAAGGGGTCTCTTTGCCCGTATGCGAATAGCCTGTCTTGTGGACGCTCCAACGCGTGTCTCTCTGATCAGCAGAGGGCACAGTGGCGGAGCGGCCTTGCGGACGGTGAGTAATGGGTAGCTCGCCGTCCGGTCAAGGACCAAGCCGGGTTGGTCGCGCGTCGTGTTTCGCGCCAAATGCCTGCTGGGGTCGCGGGTTTTTTCTTAACCGGGCATCCGAATGAACACTGGTGGATTTTAGTCAGTAAGAGTCTGACAGTCCCTTCCGCTCCATCCAGGGCGGGAGGACTCATTTGATGATTTTACCACCTAAAAAAAAAACGTGTGCAAAGATCTGTACCAAACCAGAAGCGAAACAATTTAACCGGAATTTCTCAGGTTAAATTAAACTCCCTAGAATAAACAATCGTGATTGTAATTTATTCCTCGCCACATTGTACAATTTTCAACTTTTTCCTTCTGCAGATAAAATACAAAATAATTCTGGAACAGAAATGGAATAAGAGCTTCAATTGTTTCTCATTTGTTTTTCCATCAATTATTATGGCCTCTCTCTTAATACGACGATTGAGAATTTCGTAATATTGAAAAAAAAAACGTTTCATTATTTATTCCGGACTAAATTAAGGACATTTTCGTACCACTTGCTCAAAAAAGTGACATTCTATGCCACAAAAAGCGAACATAACAATAGTCATTTTTAATCTGTGAAAAACAGGGAAAGAATGTTGTACTGAATTTCATTCTCTCTCTAGGGAGAGAATGTGATTTAAATTTGGAATACTTAGATTACGGTAGACTCGATCGAAAGCTAACCAGAATAATAAAACATTAAAAAATAAAGATTTCGAGTCGACAACATATATCCGCAAAATTCGGATTGTCGAGTATTTTGTAAATTTCTAATGATTTTCTGACCAGACAGATCGCAGCCGCCATTATTGACATCGGTTATCATGTTGAGTTTTTTTTTCTTTCTTTATTTTCGGCCTATGACTTTTTTTTTTTGTTTATATATTAGGTAACAAAAAATTATCTCATATAATTATATAATTATATATATCTCCTAATGAATCACGAAAAGCGTCAATACAAAATATTGTCTCTTTTAAAATATAAAACAACATTTTAAAGCTTACTTGGCACATTTTCAAAAGCTGAATTTGCCGCGTTTTTGTATTCTTCAAATACATAAACGTTGAGTTTATTTTTATAAATAAGTTAATGTTAAATATTAATGTTTAAAATGCGTATCTCATATTATTACTGTGTTATTTTTTTCGCAAATGGTACGAAAAGTAGAGTATTTTCCTCGGTGATAAAGCTGTCTTAGTCTTGGGTGAACTTAAATCCCTCGCTACACTCAGGACTCGTCTTAAATCCCTCGCTTCGCTCGTGATTTAAGTTTTTAACACCCTCGCTACGCTCGGGAGTAAACCTCGAGTCCTTCGTTACGCTCGCGATTTAATTCGCCACCCGCGACAGAAGACCCTGCTTTATCCCCTTGGTTAATAATCTACTATTTCGAATAAAACTTTTTTGTTTAATTAAAACAGGTTTAATCTTAACTCTAGTCTTGGTCGGATGTGACAGTAACAAAGTCTACGATAAAGTGACCAGTTTACCCAGAAGAAGACTGTTCACTCTAACTTGGAAAGATGAGGATTTAATTTTTTGGTTGTCTGAAAATGGAATAAGTTTAAAACTTTTTCTATGCAAAGAAAAAATTTAACCTTAAGCAGGATTTGAATCTGCGACCTCCGGATTCAGTACATCCGACGATCATTCCAACCAAGCCACCGAGGTTCCTGCCTACAGCGTCTTATAATAAACTCTTTTAATAAACAAACTTAATGCGTTTTATATTTTCTTTGTTACCAAACTACATCTCTATTCTTATTTTATAAAAAACCATGCATCTTGCGAAAGTGCAGTTGTAACAAGACTTTCATGTGTTAAAGTTTTCATGTCCTCATATTCATAAATTGTTTTGTATTGTAATGTTTCGCACAAAACAAGTATCCAAAACTTTCGATGGTACTACTCACGACTTGCGAAAGATGTTGACATGCGGGCACTCTGAAGGCAAGTCAATCGGTGACTTGCCGACTGATCATGGACCAAGCCCAGGTCGTCGGCGCGTCGTGTTCCAGGCATGCCTCAAAGTGCTGTCAACAACATGACGTGGTCTACATAGAAGGCCAAACACGATTGCTAACACCGTAGATTTTAGTCAATATTAGTCTATAGGAAAGTTTTTAGGGTACTGTTTCTTTTTAATTACAATGTCATTTTTTATAACATAATGAACCTAACTAATTACTAATATACTAGATTTAAAAACTAAGAATAAAGGTCAAATATTTACAAAAATGATTGAAATAAAACTAAAGATTACAAGGGCGTCGATTTCAATGGGGAAAGTGCCCAGAACGCTGGCGGCATTGCCTCGTTGGATCGCAATGCTGATCTTTTGCCCAAGATATAGGCCAGCCCTCTGGTCACACGAGGCGTCGACTATACGCTTGGCGATGTCTTTGAAAAGTTGGTGGGCGCTCAGTCTATAGGTAGTCCCTTTCGCTCCACTGAGGATGAGGGAAGGACTCATTGAATAATTTTACCACATAAAAAAGGACGTATTTCAATGTTGTAGGTACTGAACCAATTTGCCAGGGGAAACGTGCCACGGATTAAATCAAAACTGTACCAAAGTTACTCAACAAATTCCACCTTTTTTTATCAATCCCTTGGTTTTCGGAATTGGTCAGCGCTGTGTATGTGAATTATACTCGTTCTAAATTGGAAAACGGAATTTGTTGCCGGTTTTCGGTTTTGACTCGGCAATCTTCGATGGGTTTGGATGCGGCAATTTAAATGTAAAGAGAATCTAGTTGGAGGTTTAGCGGATGAAATGGTTTTTTTTTTTTCGTATACGTACGATGGTTTTGCTATTGACTATAGTCTAGCTAGGTCAAGGGTAACAGAGGTAAGGTCGACGATAGACCGAGTTTACCCAGAAGAAGTCTGTTCAGTGTAACTTTGAAGAGATTAGGGTTGTACAAGATTTTTATTTTGTGTAGTACCCGGGGTACATTTTTTAAGTGCACCACTGACTACCTACCTCCATTATTTTTGTTTCAGATTCATACAGCTGATGTAAAGGTTGTCTGAAAGATATCGCTGTTAGCGATAAGACCGACTTTGTAACCATAGAATTAGATAGTGTAAAACTGTTTTTTTTGTAACAATTTTGGCGTACAAAATTAGTCTCACACACACAAAGAAAAAAGAAATATCAGAAATAAAAAAAAATGTCATAATTAAAATGGCTATGTTTCATGGCTCTACATAATAAGCTTAAATAATTGATGGTCCAATACACCTTTTTAAGCCGTGCGAAGCCCAAGCAGGTCGCTAGTGTCAAATAAATACCGGCTGATACAATTACAAATTGTTTATACCCCAACCACAAATATCTGGCCACCAATATATCTGCAGTAGTAATTCCGAGGTGATCCCATCGACACGGCAACACTGGATCATGACAAACTGGATCCGAGCCAAGTCCGTCCGGAAAAGTTTGGCCACGAACCATGCGACACGAGAGCTACGAAAATGTAAACAAAAATATAGAATGATCCAATAAACCAAATTGAAAAAACCCGAAAAAAAGGAACACGAATAAAAATAAAAAAGGCGACAAAAGATGTATGCTTTTCACAAGTTAAGTGGTAGACCCCTCATTTTTCTTAAAAAGAGAACCACTTACGTACAGAAGACTATTATAATGCGTCCATATCTCATTTTACATCACGTTTAATCTTATGAATTTTTGCGACTGCTTAATTTTACTGTCGATTTTTCATTTTATAGACTTTTAAACCACTACGATGCTAAAGAAGTTGTTTTCACTTAACTCAAAACAAATTGTTCATCTCTGGAATTCTAAACCCACGGTCATCAGTGTAGAAGGCTAATGTTTTTACCACGACCTAAGTTATTTAGACAGATGCTGCAGAGTGGTACGGAAATCCTCGAATATTTTGATTCCCTCTCATATTCCATCTTTTCCACAGCCAGCTTTACTGCTTCGCAGAAGTTGGTACCTGCTTCCTATTTGTTAAGGCTTTGACAATTAGCGAGTTTACGATGGCGCGACGCAAGTCAGGCGATTCATGAGCGCTGCGTGATAATCTCACTCAGTATAGGAAACACGCCACAGCAGCATCAGCATTGCGTCCTGTGCAACGGTTGTCATAAAAACGCTTTGCAATCACGGTCGTCACGCCGCGCTCTCGCCACACCGCCCGCGCCCTTGTGACACGCCATGCCAACCTCGGCGCGACGATAATACTAACGTAGCGTGTATTGAGTGAGGCCTTAAATAATAATATTTTCATAGTCACACGCCACACTGGACCCGTCGTGCCACGCGGAACTTGGCAAAGCCTTAAGTCGCATCGCCTGAGGTCGTGTGCAGGCCGTTACAGTTAATGGCAGCTCCACCTGTATATATTATGTGGTGGTACTTGAAATTGAAATGGGGGTAGTTATTCGGAGTTATGGAGGGACTTGACACTAGATTTCGGTAAAGTTTTGGTTGTTAACTGTTTTTATTTTGGAATATAGTGTGTCTAGTGGCGCGAGGCAATTTAGCGGTTTTTATGTAGGGGAACTAAAATTTTTTTTTTGTTTCTGCCGATAACACGTTAAAACAGTAACTCAACTTTTTGTTCGACTCCTTAGCACGTATTTTACGTATTTGATAGTCGTCCATAAACATCATCATCTTTTGATTTTTACTTTGTCTTCGGCTTCGACTCAGAATTCAAATTCTTTTCCATGTCTCCGAGTCAATGTCTTAGTAAAGTACTTGTACTTTACAAGCAATTTTTAACCTTGCTCTCCCATCCAAAGACAGACCTTGGTAAGTGTTGCTTACCAACCAAAGAAAGACTATTTACTTGACTGTAATATCTTCCTATATATATTAACTCTGTAAGAACTATTAGAAGATCTTTAAAAAAAACCGGCCATGTGCGAATTGGACTCTCGGGCGAGGGATTCCGTACCATACTGTTCATTCGGAACCCTAAAAAATAAACTGTGCTAGAATCTCGAAACTTAGTGTTATTTTATATTACCTCCGTAAAAACATTTATAAATAGTTAGGTACTATTTATAAATGTTTTTACGAAGATTAAATGAATATCGTGTTGAGTTTTACTATTAAAATAATAACAGGTAACAAACTCCTCGTAAGTAAGTTCATAACAACACGATTCACAATATTATAAGGGGTTGTTATAACTTTGAATGAACAAGAATAAGTTAGCGAACTCCCAATATAAACGAGTAGGCGTATTTAGGAAGAGGTTATACTGAAAGCGAAAAGAGATTTACTTTAAAACTAGCTGGTTGTAGCGGCTTCGGTCGCGTATTACTCAAAAATTATCTGAAGGGAAGAAAAAAAAAGGCATGCTGGCACACAATTACTGGTTTTGTCCGACAACTGAACTCGGCTCCATTGCTGCATATCCCAATCTACGTAATAGCGAGTAAACTGAAGAAGGAAAAATTAAGGTTATATATTTACTTCAGTAGAACCCAGTGAAATCTAGTACAAAAAAATTGTTTGAGGCCCGCGATTTTATGTTTGCTCGTTTCTTTATTTCACCATAACTTTAAAACACCTCAACTGATTCTGATGGGTTTGGTACCGTTAGAATAATCCAACACTTAAATGGATAGGATACAGCACCACAGAACAGAGTGTCTCCCAACTGCAATAATAATGTTGGTTTTCGGTTTCAACTTTTTATTGATTTTTATTTCTTCCTCATTGCTTAATAGGTATTTTTCCAGCATAGCCTAGGGTCATACCACTACAAACGCGTGACCGAACGCGAAGCAATTTCTACTTTCAATCTAAGCTAGCCGCCTCGTCAGTCCAACTACAAGCGGGCGTTTCTTACCTTCTAGATTTTAACTTAGATATAGTAGAACCTTTACCTGTGTCCTAGTTGAAACACTGTTTACTGACCCGTATGTCTCGTGGCCACAAGCGTGACTGCTGTGCGTGGGGCCTGGATTCAATACCGGGTCGGACAAATAAAAGTAGGTACTATTAGGTTTTTCTAAAAAAATATCTCCGTAGATGCCCGGAGTTTGGAAGTTGGCGGTGTAATACCTTCGCGACGCGGAAAGCACGTTAAGCTATTGGTCCTGCGCCTGATCTATATCCGGTCGTGTCGGATTGCCGTCCTATCGGACTATGAGAGTAAAGGAACAGAGAGTGCACCTGTGTCTGCGCACACTCGTGCACTATAATATGTCCCGCGCAGTTGGCTAGTCTCCGTTGAGATTGGCCGCCGTGGCAGAAAACGGTCAGGAGGACTACACTAGGAAACACCTTTTATATATCTAAACTCAGTAGGTAGAATCCATATAAAGACCCACGGCTATGGTCTTTACAAACACCTTTCGATCAACAAAAATTACGAGCCCGTAAGAGTAAATCCAAACTTTTGCGTGAACCCTTCTCCACGGACCGCAGCGTAGGCAGGCCTCCCAGGCAACGTGGGAGTCGCAGGCAACGAATGGATGTAAGTGACGAATTGTCGTTCGTTGTGGTGGTCTAAGGGGTAGACCTGTGTTCAGTCAAGGTAGGTTTTCCTAAGGGGTCTCTTCGCAGCGTTACCACTCTTATGCTGCTGCTTACAAATTCAGCTTATAAATTCAGTCTTTTGTAATTAAAAAAAAACAACGACCAGTGATCCACTTTGGCCCTGGATCGTGAAAACTGGAGATCATGGGGAGAGGCATTTCCCCATCAGTGGGATGATGTAGGCTAACAGTTTCAGTATCAGTTATTAAAATAAAAACAAAACTGTTTCTGGAAAATACTTAACTTTCTGGCATGGTAATCCATCGACTTACAAATTGTAGGCCGTAGGTTTGAACCCAATGCCGTGTGTAGGCAGAATTTAACTTATTTATTTTATCACCACTAACGACGTAGGAGTATGACGTAGATACATGACACCGTTAAAAGAATCTTATTTTTGCTTTATTTTATCGACGTGAACAAACGCACAGGTAAATTCTAATACACAATATTACAAAATAATCCCGTATAAATAAATCTCAAGCTACTTATGCAGTCCACGAAACACGTCTCGCCAGCCAGTGAGATCTTATCAAAACAATCTGGCCAGACCCAGACCTACTTTAACATCTGTCAAAAGCAAACGAACGACAAAGGTAAGACCTAATTCCATGTTCTGTATTTTGCTCCATTTTTTTCTTTCTTTGATAGCCACAGGTATTAATTATGTATTCCGGCCACATTTCATTTCGTACGTTTTTTTTTACTTACCTTTTTGGTTTATTTTGAAGACAATTATGAAAAAGATTGTATCCGTTCCTTTTAGCTTGGCTACCTGTATTTTAGTATCAGAATAAAGGTGCTCATCAGTCACCGTCACGTCACGTCACCGGCCAGGTTTAAAAAACAAAACATATCTACCCTGCTGTAAAATATTTGTTCCCACACGTCAGTCACCGCCACGTAATCTATCAGTCACGTCTTCGGTCAGGCATATTTCCATACAAGTTTCATTCGGTGACGTGACGTGACTGATGTGTGTGACCTTTAACAGGGTGTTAATTTATTTTGCTGTTTTTGTTGACGTTTATATACATATTTAATTTCTTTCTGATGAAAATTTAAAGAATTCTGTCTATTTTATTTAAATTGTTAAGTGAATTTCTTCATCAAAGTTTTTACTAAAGTCCACATTAAATTTGCTTTGTGTAAAAGTAGTGCAAGGTTTTCTCATACACGTATAGCTCGTGAGAATCTAGCGCGGAACATGAAACTTCCTAATAGCTATTGAGAGAGACTTCAACAACGGCAATATACTAACGGCTATATCGAACAAAAGGATATTGTTTTCTACTTACTTTACTTTTATGTGATCTAATTAAGGTTTTGTGTGAATTGAATTTGGAATTAATATTTGGAAATATGGTATTTATAAACCTTTCATAGTTATTTACCTTTTTAAACAACTCATTACAGCAGCAACTTTAAGGTTAGAAAAGTTTAGGTAGATTTCTCTTGTTTTGTCAGACTATTTAGCTACTCAAAAGCGAACAAGAAGTATTTGTTCCATACGGAAATCGAATATGCGCATCAGTTAATCGATTAGCCACTAAGTCAACTGAGCTATGAAATATAATTCAAAATCATTGTGATTGAAAGTTGAAGATGACCCAAAAAAAGCTGTCATAGAATTTTGTACCTTGTCCTTCCAAAGTTCATGACATTTCATTTATTTATTAAAATCCTTACGGTATCAAATATTGTACTCTCGCACAGATTTAGAACATTATTCGTCAGTCACAAGGCCAAGTAATAAAGTGTTTAGCCCAGTCAATAAATACAAGGCCTAAGCAAACATTACGTGATTTATTATTTATCAAAACGGGCACAAAGGTATGTTGACTAGCTACTCGTACATATAAATATTTATAGGTACCGAGAATTCCAATAGAATAAATAAAACTGCCAAATTGGAAAAGTATCAATTTATTGTTTCCACACTCTGAATAGAATAGATAGATAATCATTAACTTTGATGTGTTTATGTACATAGTGAAGAAGAAAATGTTTGAGACAAAGTTAAATTAAACTCGTGATGAGTAAATCTTTGGTATTTAAATCACTATCAACAAAATTGCATTTGTTGCAAAAGATCCAATTTATTTCTTGAATATTTAACGCCTAGTTTAATAAACACACTAGTTCCTGTCGTTGTCGCAAAACTGACAAAGTACAAACCTTCCACTATTGTGATAAGGTTGAAATTCTATTAAAGAATTTTGTCAGATTGAGATAGGTAGATGTGCGGTGTGTACTTTGTCAGTTATGCAAGGCAGTGCAAGACAGAGCCGAGAACATGCTAAAAAGATTTATAAATCTTCGCTATGGCAAGTTGAAACAAAAATACACAGATGACAAAGCTAATGTTTCAACCCTTTTGAGAGGTTTGACAGCGTCGTTCACTTCAGATCAAATTGTAATGACTTGGATTTCAATAAAAAAGAGAAAGTATCATGATCATAATGATCACACCTTTTGTGTAACATTATGTATTCAATTACTTTAATTTTGCATTTTAGAATTCAATACAATTTGAACAGGTGTTCCTCAGGGTATTATAATGAGCCCATCATTGTGTACGTTGACATTATGTTAGCCGACCTTCTGCTTATCTTTATTGTTATCTTATATAATTAAAAAAAAAAAACTGTATCCTAACTTAACTATGACAATAAAGTCTAAAACAGTCTTGTAAATAAAGTAGAAATAACTTTCTAAAACTATTTAACTTGAAATTTATTTCCGAAAAATTTACATACATTGCCATTCAAAAGTTACTTAGAAATAATTGTTTCTAATTATTCGGGCAAAAAATTAAGAATTGAACCTGTATGCACCAATCTTGAATTTTCCATTGTTATGATGTTTATTTAAGCAACAATCAAGTATATTGTTTAGGCAAACAAGAGAAACAAAATTTAATAGAAATTTGTAAAACAAAAAAAAATCTATTATTTTTCTATTAAATGTTGTTAAATACTGTGATTTTTCTCTGTACACTATTTATGATTATAAATGTTAGTGATGTTTATTATATATAGAAGAACATTTCATGCAACGCAACTCGACGAGCTCAAAGGACTACAAACATAGAGAAGTGAATTCATACCAACATTTTGGTAGCTTGTTTGCACATGCGCCTATTCCTATGTACTCAGCGAGTAACTGAACTGTTTACATAAAACCGGAACTGACACCTGGCCCAAAAATTTACATTTTTGGCATCGACAATATGGGAAGAATACTAGATTTTTAGACAGGACTGATTATTTTCATTAGTCACTTAATATAGGAAACAATTCATTTAAAAATATTCTCCAATGCAAATTACTAAGTCCTAAATACTTTGAAGATCACAATAACATACTCATACTCATCCCATTCTATAATAAATTGAAAAAAATTTCATCGACATTCCAAAACACGTATCGTCGTTGTGAAACAAAAATCTGCAATATGCCAAAACTACGCTTTTCAGTTATTAAAAAAAGAAAAACAGTTCATCTATGGCCCCAGTTTGGTATTTTTATAAATTCGTCATTCCAACACGATCCCATTGTCATTTTGATAAAAGTCGGTATTTTTTTTAATTAAAAGAAAAATATTTGTTTCGAGATTATCATTCTAGATTCCATTTCGTTCAATAGAGCGTCAATATTATAAGATTATACAAAACTTGACGAAATCAAAATATATGAAATTAGATCAATCATTTTGACTCTATTGTAATAGCAGACTTGAGGTCTTGGAAAGTGTTTAAGAACTATATGAAATGAAAGCCATCGCTTTGTCAGAAATACAAACTTAATTTGTATTTTGATCTGAGGATCTCCGTACGGAGATTTCATAATAATTTGCATAGTGCAAAAAGTAAAAATCGTGCACAATGCACATAGCAGATTTTAGTTTGACAACGGCGCCATTGAAATCTTACTTAAAATGATATTTACATCTGTGGATAATAATGGTGATTTACACAAGTGTAGAATATTTACAGCATTAGCTCTTTGGGTCCAAATTCACCTAAATCTATCAATTCCTATAAATAGCCTAACTTCTAAAAATTGATGAAGCAGTGAAAAAGATGATTACAATAATTATTTAAAAACGTATTCTTATATTTAAGAAAATAAGTTTGTAATTAACAACTACTAACCTTTAAATCAGGCGGCTTTACATGCATAGTTTATGAAATTAAGAATTTAATGATAAATGAAAAAATATGAATTTTCAAGTATTTCTAAACCTAAACAAATTGGCTTTAACACGGAAAATATTAATGAACTTCTCAGAATACAAATATCAAGTCAAATTAAATCTAAAGCTGAACGATAAATGCATAATGAAATCACAGAATTATTTACAATACAAATTCATACGCTACAACGTTGCTATGACTACTAATAACAAATTAGCCGTTGTAGCTATAAGCATCTGACTTGATGAAGTCTTGTAATATTTGACCTCGTCT
Source organism: Agrotis ipsilon (assembly GCA_028554685.1). Taxonomy (NCBI): domain Eukaryota; kingdom Metazoa; phylum Arthropoda; class Insecta; order Lepidoptera; family Noctuidae; genus Agrotis; species Agrotis ipsilon. Next base: position 1,600,671 of record CM052956.1, read on the forward strand.
TGTGTGGGTGGTGAGTACGACGCCTCGTTAATTAAATGGTTCGGACACGGGAGCATCTCCGTAGGAATTTCTAGCAGTTTCCTCTTATACTCAATTTTGATTTTATTATCATCATTATCCGTTTCCTGGTCTTGCATCGCGTCATTATAATGATTTTCTTCAAATTCTTCTTCTTCATAAACAATATCCTTTTTGTATGAATCTTGAATGGTTTGAATAGATTTTTGAGCTTTTTCAATTTTAACTGTGTTTATATTTGTTTTTGTATCCATGACGCAGTTGAGGCGTGTAAGTGAAGCTTTGACGCGTTTGCTTTTTGTTTCGTTTCGGAGTTTATGCAGCCAGGATAAACGGCAGTCGCAGGTCAGCTTGTTGCCTGTGGAAAAAAGGATACGGTTAAAAATATTTCAAACCTACCAAAAATAAATACGTGTGTCGCATGACTAGAAGTTCGTGGACTAAAATACAGAACCTCAAAAATATACGTGACATAGCGGCAAGAATGGCAGGACAAGCTTGACACCTACAGTTTGGATTGGATTGTTTTAGTTTAAAATAGAACGAAGAGATAAAAAAGGCCTTGGCTTAAACCAGGAAGATACAGGCACGCGACAGGCAAATAAAACTATTCATTGTGAAATAAGTGTAATATAAGAACGTATTTCCCACTCTAGCCATTATTTTATCATATTTTATCCATTATTTACTCAAGTAACTGCAAAAACTAATTTTCAATTTAATTGGCACCCTATCAGTGTTTTTCTGTTTACATTGTCTCACACAAACAAGATAAAATAAAATTAATAATAATGAAGCAGACCCTGCACCTTTAGAAAACAAACGAAAAGTCCAACCACACGGCACGAGGATCATCTCCACAATAAACAAGCCAGGAAACCAAATTAACAGTAGACAAAGAGTATTAAATCATAGCGAACAGCAATGCTCGACCAGTGCGGAAAATATAACATTCTAGCCCCAGCAAAATATAGACGCTATTAAATTGTCACAGAGCACTTAAACACAGTATTTCAAGGCCTGATTCATTGTAGCCGAGTGTAGTAATGTTGCCCGATGGTTTAAGTGTGCGATGGACTGTGGCCTATGTTTTTTTTGGCTTGTTAGTTAGTAGTAAGTAGATTTTGTAGGAAGATTGATGTCGGCTAGGGGCAGTTTACGAGATTATGCACCGGAGACAATGTGCAGTAACTAAATTTTCTTTGTATACGGAAATTCTTTTGCAATGGACTAATTCATAGATCTTTCATACTTATGGCATATGTCAATAAACGTTTTTTCTTTGTCATTTTTTCAACTCTGCCATGGATAGTTAACGTGGTTCTGTTTGCTATAAACTTTGGGATAGTGAATATGGATTCCGGAACGTCCTGTTTTTTATCCTTATTAGATATGATGGAAGTTACTCGTTAGCACGGCATGAGAGATTACCGCTAAAACAGAAAAAGAAAAGGACCATGTAAAAAAATGCTTTCAAAATGAATTCTATTTAACTCTGCGAAAAATAAGTGTCATTCACCCGGCTGCTCAAGACCTGTTACCGGGGGTAAATCAGAAAAACAGATTCATCGATCCTCTAAAGTCGGTGCGTTGGCATTTAACGGCGTGGATAGCAATATAGGATTTGTTCCATCCACCCCTCTGCCTCTATTCGGCAAACGGGGCAGTTGGGATCACCATTCACCAATACCATTATTTTGTTTTCAAATAAATCCAGCCCAGCCCAAGGCAGAGCCGGAGAGACTGTCAGACTCGTACTGACTAAAATCCACGGGGTCCTTCAATAGCCCTTTACGTTCCGGGGTCACGGTAATTCGTTAGTCTGATGACTCTGGCAGGCTTTGGCCCTCTGTAAAGGGGCCCCGTCATAATGCTGACACTCTGACGCGCGTGGAACACAACGCGCCGTCGACCCGTCGCCCATTCACCAATATTATGGAATCACCTATTCTCATCGATTGTCAAGAGCAGCGGGGTGGATGAAACAAACACAAAAGTGAAACGAATCGAACAGAAAAACAATAAACCCAGCAATATTATTTCTTCACACAACCCAGTAATTCCAAAACACTAATAATACCTCATGATAACCAAAGAACCGTGACTTAATAGCCACAATGGCTAACCGGGCGGTTAATTGACCCATTCCGGTTAATTTTCAACACGGATATATTACCCAACGGGTTACTGAAGGAGCATACATCACTGCGGTCGGGTAATTAACCGGGCACACAGATGTTATTAATGATAGTTTTTTTATCGCTTTATGGGTTCTCATAGTAGCAAACATAGTAGTTTGCATTTTCAATTAAATCCTTGGTCATATCACTGTGTTAATTTATTGTCTATTCATTTATGTATTCATGAGGTGCAAAACGATTACAGTTCAACACATACAATTACGTTTATGTATATCTTCTTTGTTATTTACCAGTGTTTCAAGTTCTTGCTAATTTATTTTGTAAAGCGACGTAGAAACAGTGGGATAATTGCATAGCACACTTGCAATTTCAGTGCATTTCATTTTGACAAAACCACGACATTAATTCTGTTTAACATTACTATGTTCAGTTGTATCATCATCAGCCTATAACGTTCCCACTGCTGGGACACAGGCCTCCTCTCTTGTGAGACGGAGTGGGCCATAATCCACCACGCGGGCCCAGTGCGGATTGGCAGATGTCACATGTCTTCGAATTTGATGGTTCTAGGACATGCCGGTTTCCTCACGATGTTTTCCTTCACCGTTTTGAGAGCAGTGGTGATGAAATAAATTACACAAAGTAATGCGCCAAGCTGGGTTCGAACCCACGACCTACAACTCGTAAGTCGGGACCGATACCACTGGGCCACCACTGCTCTCAGTTGTATGGCGGATTTATAAAGGCCACTTTTGCAACATTTTATACAATTCCTAAAATATTTCGTAAAATGCTAGCAATAAGTTTGTAAGTTTGTTAAGTTTCGTAAAATGCTAATAATAAAGAGCAGTGGTGGCCTCATTTCCTACATTTCCAAATCGTTGGCGGAAACAAAGAACAAAATTCGTATTTATCTTAACAAATGTCAGCAGTTACGAAGTAATATCGACATTTGTTAGGGATTACACAAAATTCTAAGAACAGACATAAATCGTGAATAAAGTTATCAAAATTCAACTCACCGTCTAGAGAGATTAACGCATAATTGGACTTCATGTTTTCTAAAACATTTTGAACTGCCTCTTTTTTCAACGTTTCTAAGTTATTGTTCCTTAAATCCAAAACATTCAACTTTTGAATATCATCGAGCACGCCGTCGTCTAATGTCCCCAACTTATTATCGGCCAACGAAAGTTTTCGCAGCTGAGTCAATCCACCGAAACCCCTCTCGGATATAAATTCTATTTCGTTGCCATCCAGGTAAAGTTCTTGAAGGCTCCAAAGTTCAGCGAACGCAAGGTCTCCTATCATCGTTAATTTATTGTTTCTCATATCCAACGTGATCAGATTAGACAGTCCTTGGAAGTTTTCCCTAATGACAACTGTCAACTGATTGTTGTCGAGGTCCAATCTTATAAGATTGTTTAGATGTTTGAAACATCCTTCGTGAAGGACGCTAATTATGTTCTTCGACAGATACAGCCTCTGTAGATTGGGAAGGACGTAGAAAACGTCCCGCTTCAATTCCGATATCTGATTTTCTACTAAGCTGACGTTTGACAGCATTATAAGATGGGCGAATGACATCTTTTCCAGTTTCGCTATTTTGTTCTTGGGCAGTGTTATTTCCCGGAGCGTGGTTGAGTTTGTGAATGCAAACGATGGTATACTATAGATGTTGGCGTACTGTATGTTGAGGTATTGTAATCGTTCCAGTCTAACGATCACTTTTGCGGGTATATACGTCAGTCCGCCGTCGGCTCTGACGTTGAATGTAAGCTTTTCTATTTTTGGTTGTGAATAAAAATTGGACCAGAACGGATCGTCTTCGGCTATGCCCCCATTGAATACCCAACAATCGGCCTTTGTGGCGGTTTTTATCTTTATACTCTCGCAGTAACAATGAACTTTTGACCCCCGGTCCTGTATATCACAAATATTAACGTAGTGTGAGTAAATCTTGTCGTTCTTCCATCGCCTTTTGTCGTTCTGTCGGCTCTCCGTTACGTTTATTTCGACCGTCGCGAAGGCAATCATTAGGATCAGATATTTAAGGTCCATCTTTGTTCCTTTTCACATTAGAGCGATTTTATCTGTAACAAAAGAGAGGGCGTTTAGTGAGATTCTTTTGTTTTCTTTTATCCGTATTTTGTACATTAGCCAAGTCGATGATTCGATTGTTTGAAAGTCGGATAATTTGTTGTTAAGACGACGCTAATTGGCACTCAGGAGCAACATTTATTTCAAAACCTTTTAGGACTCTATTTTATTATTATTTTCGAAGCGTGAGTCATTTATAAAATGACAATCAAATTGAGTACTTGAATAAATACGTTTTGCCATTTTATTTTTTCATCAGTGCTTGGCATTTATTAGATTGAGACTTTTTGAGCACTTTTAATTTGGATAGCAATTTGTATAATAATACCTTTCAGCAAACAAATAAAGTTAAACAATATTTGTATTTGCCGAACTCGTTTGTTGGTTAAAACTTTTTATAATGAAAAAAGCCACTTGGGTTGTACAAACAGCTTTTTATGACGAGTGTGGGCAGTCAATGACCTTTTGAAAGTTGAACTTTGTTCGACGACCCACATGTCATCAAAGATATTAGTATCAATGTTAATTCCTACAATAATCCTTTGGTCCCGCCTGCATCCTGGCACGGAACTCATCAAGATTAATTAGTCAATTATGAAGACATTTTGTTTTATTAATTGCTGTACTTGTTTTCTTTTTGTTGTGGTTATACAATTGAACAGCATTTTATTTTGTGTGGTATATACATTTTATTATTGAATTAGTTGGTAATATAACTAATTAATACTAATGACTTGAAAGAGACGATAAACCCGAAACCTGTTTCGGCTAAAGCTGAGGACGTTTCTAACTGTTTATAACATTAGTTAGCTGTATGAACAAAAATACTGTGACAGCATAATTAAACAGTTGTTGACCTGACTTCTGATGTGTTGCCCGAATTAATGAATACAAAACAATAAGGGAGTAGTGTTCACTTGAAAACGAGTACGAGTCCATATTTATGTACGTTGACGGACTAAGTAAGTTTCCAGGTCCTTGATTTGACGGCGAGCTACCCAACACAGCCCGCAATCCCACATCTGATGTGGTTGGATATTGCCAAGCGATGTCGCAAGCCCTGGGCATCTCCTGTGGCGGCTGGATCGTGAGGTGGAGAATGTCCCAACCCTCGCGTATTCCTCATAAGCTAGCATTTCTGCTTAGAAAAAGAAGGCGACTATTTCCCATTCCATCTCGCTCGCTGATCATAAAAATGATGACGTTAACCCTGGAGTGGTCGCGTGGACTACATATGTAATCCACCTATACAAAATCGATAATTTCCAACAATCGATTTGCTTTAACTTGTTGAGCCTCCAGGTACTTTCAAATGAATGATTGAGCGATGCACTTTGTGAAGCACAAGCATAGGACTTGCATAGTTGTGTCACAGGAGGTCAGTAAAGTCCGTGGACTACAATTGTAATCCGCGCGACCAAATACGTAAGTATTTTTTTTACATTGAACTATCATGTTTTCGTTTATTTTAGACGAATAATACCTGTTTTGTTATAATGATGATGTTATATGAGCTATATGATGTTTGATTTTAGAAAAAAAAAAATAGACAATGCACGTGATGCACTAATTGTGTCGTGGCTGGCTGAAGTTGATGTCGGAAATTATGTTTATGAAGCTGAATCAAGCTCCGACGAAGAAGTTGATAATTTACAAGAGGAAGACCATCAATCAGAATCCCAGCAAGAACAAGACATTCAGGTGATGGATCTAACGAAAGTCCTGAAGAAAATATCCACCTCAGTAACGTCGCCGATGCCGTTGTCGTGACTGTGGAAGAGCGTGCATTATAAGCACTAGACAGATGTGCACCAAGTGCAGTAATTTTGTAAGTGGGGATCATTTCAAGATTATGTGCCCGACCCGTGCTAAAAATAACATTTACATAGAAGTTTTTACTATATTTGTAAATTGTGATCTCAATAAGAGCAATCCATGTGATTTTGATGCCATTTTAGACAACATTTTTGATAATTTTGATTATTTGTAAAACAGGGGGTTGTAATTAAATTGTGATAATTATATTTTATCAATAAAACTGTACTGATTATATTTGTATTTAAGTAATAAAGAGTTTATAAATAAATCTTTTGTTTTTTCAATTTCTATTATGGATTACGCATGTAGTCCACGCGACCACTCATGAAACTTTTAGAGGCGCGACCACTGCAGGGTTAAACTGCATTCCATACATTCATCAAAGAAGCTCTCACTAACGGCAAACAATCATTACCCCACCCCCTACACTTCTATAAGCGACATAGCTTAAGCGAGGGGAAACATGTAACATATCCTGTGATCACTCAAAGCTTTTCCTTTGAGCTCTTGAGCTAGTTCCCCCTGAAGAAGGGTGCCCTCGATACAAAACCCTTTAGGCCCCAATCCGCAACGGTCATAGGAGTGTTCCCATATCGTTTCCCTTTGAAGTAAAATGGTATTTGAAACTATGCTGATGTGGCTGGTGTATTGTTTGGTATTTTGTATTAGTTTATTGAATTAGTTCCGGGTAATTGAGTGTATTGTTGTTCGGGGAAATGGAAAGGCTCGAATATCGTACATAATTATGTACATGTGATACTTTTGGTATAAATACTTTACTTAGTACGGCACTTGTAATGTGATGCGAAAAATTCGGATCCCACTACAAGTGTGAAATAAATAAAAACGTTGGATTATTGTGCATCTATAATCTGTATCACGTACTTTCATCATAATTTCAGTGCCGGAGGAAGGGCTGCTGCTAGGGCCTCAGTATTCATTGTTTACTTTTTCTGTGTTAGCCGCTAAAGTAAGAAATGTTTTATGAGCTCGACGATTTTCTTTTGATAAATGAATTTGAAACAACTATTACAGCTGGCGTCAAGTTAGTTGCACATCTATTGAGGCAATCTTGAGGAACGAGATATAAAACAATTGTGAACACTCTGTATAGCGTCCAAGCTAAATAATTTCCTATATTGACAGGTTTGTTGGTCTAGTGGTTAGTGACGCTGCCTGCTATGCCGGAGGTCATGGGTTCGATTCCCACCCAAGACAAATGTTTGTGTGATCAGCACGATCATTTTTTCTTTGCTTGGGTGCAATTTATCTATAATATTTATATTATTTAGAAATATATAAGTATGTTTATCAGTTGTGTAGTACCCATAACACAAGCTCTGCTTAGTTTGGGACTAGATCGCGTTGTGTGATAGTTATGGAATATTCTATTATATTGAAAAAAGAGCGTGACTCCCACACATTACAACTTCGAACGAAACAATCGGAAACTGTGGTCAATCGATATTCCGCCACGTTACCTTGAGAATATTATAAATTAGAATTAATTGGGGCCATATCGTGTGACAGCTGTTTCTATGTAGTTATTATATATCGAATAATACTAGTGTTCCGTGATTTTTTAAATGAATGAGTGGTTGCGTCAAAGCAACTTCATTGCTGTGACGTCGGCTCATATTGTTTAATGGCCGTATGGCCTGCCCAGGGCGTAGCAGGACACTTTCGAAATGTGTTTTGTCAACGGAAAAATAGACAAAATGATGTCTAATCTTCTGTCGTCTGAGGGTCATGCCATAGTCGAGCATTTTCATGTATTCTTGGTAGAGTAGATATAATAATTGTTCATGCTACGCGAAGAGAGAGAGATCAGCCACAACAAGACAAAGCAGTAACTACCAAAGAATAGAACCCATCAACTTAAAACTTACTCCTCAACTGCAGTACATTCTGAACTCCTGGTAAACGTCAATTAAGCATAATGCGAGCAAAGTTTACATCTGAGCGTTGACCATTAAATTTCATTTAGTGTGCTAACGACCTCTGTTATAAAGCACACGAGACTGGTTTATAAGTTAGTGTAGACGCAAAACCGGGGGACGTAGTAATGTTACAATTAAGATGTGGATGGACAATAACGGCATTATGCGACTAGAGTGCATTTCAAAACTAAGACAATTAAAATGGGCATGCGGACAGTGAATAAAGTGTGACTCGCTGTCTGATCATGGACCATACCCGATTCGACGGCCCATCGTGTTCCTTGTGCTTCTATTTCAAGTATGATGTACGGAAAAGCTATGCTAAATTGCTAAGGCCGCGTACCGTAGTCGCGGGACTAACGAATTACCGTGACCTCAGAACGTAAAGAGCTATTAAAGGACACCGTGGATTTTAGGCAGTACAAGTCTGGCAGTCGCTTCTGCTGTGCCCTGGGTGGGAGGAGGACTCATTTGATGACTTTATCAAGTTTTAGCCTGGGCATTTTAAATGATTGTGGTTGGAAAAGTTGAAAGCAGAAAATTTAACTTATGAACTATGTTTTGATAAAACGTGTGACAAACAAAGTTGAAGAAAATTTTATGAGGTTTTATTATGTAGTACAACAACATTTTATACGACGCATCGTTTTCGAGATTTAAGTAAAACCTAAAAAACGGGACCTTCTTTGCCCTCCCATCCCTCGGACTCACCTCGCAGGGGTCAGGACTTTTAATATGTTTATCTTCTAACTAGTCCAAACAAACTTCATAAGTCAGATTTTCTGCTTTCGACTTTTCCAACCACATACCCCTTTTGAGCACTCATTTACCAGACTATTTATAAAAGGTCAAGTACCGAAAAGTCTCCCAAAATGCCTGCCATCCTGTTCCAAAATGTGCAGCACAACTCTTCCAGACTACTGCTTTCTTGTTACAAAGATAATTAAGCTAGTGCATTGTGCATACGACCACCTACGGGTGTAAACAGCCTTTTGACTAACAGACTGTGTAACTGGGGACCCCGGCACCCAGGATCATCGTCTAATAAATTTATAGCAGTACTTATCATAAACAAACAAGGTGAAACGAACCATGGTTGAGGAAAATAGAGTTGCTTTTCCAGTGTGTGTTGTCCATAATATTTTATAACTTGCTAGTACAGAGATATAGTAGTCGGATTAATGTGTGTATGACCACCTTTATTATTTAGAGATGGATTTTTCGTAGCTTTTGGAAAAATGTTTGAGATAATACGGTTTGTAGGGAATTAGGGGTTCATCGTACGGTAGCTCAGACTTACGACCCCTTGCAGTATGAAATTGGATAATTTTACGAGGTCCTCCAAGCAATATGACCGTATATTAAACTTTAAACTGCATGATATGAAGATGGTAAGGGTTGGAATTATGTCTTTTGTAATAAACTATGTTATGGTTGTGCTGATTTTAACAAAAGATAAAGTGAAACTTACAGAGTAATAGTGGTGCATTATTGTGTTGCTTATATGATTTTCTATGGAAGCACTTGGACATTGAAAAATATGACTTTAACTTTCAGACGAGACGTTATGTAATGATATAAGAGACTTCACGCTTATATTTTAACGTAATGTCTTGTCTGAGAACACTAAAGAATAAAGCAGGAGTTAGATACACTTTTTTTAATCGTAGTAAAATCATCAAATGAGTCCTCTCACTCAGGGCAGGACGAGAGGGACTGTCAGACTTGTACTGACTAAAATCCACGGTATCCTTCAATAGCCCTTTACGTTCATGATACGGTAGCTCGTTCCGCGACAAGTTTGTATCAAACTTATTTCTTGTTGAAAACAAGGGGTTACAATGCATGTTTTTTTTTCACAACCGTTGTGTTTGTTTAATTATGTTACAATGACAATTGCCAACTACATAGACTAGACACAAACTACAAGAGCCGTCACATTAACATGCGAATTGATGAGGACTCGAGCGAGTTTGCTAAGTGGCTACAGTATCTACTCGCATAGTGGGTAAAGAGCTTTATACTGTCTGAGTGTCGCGCTAAAGGCAGGTACGGACGCAGTAAACAAAAGATAGTCAGGGAAGAGGCATAACTAACTAACTGTTAGGGAAACCTTTATGATACGCATAGAAATGAAAAGCGACGTAAAAAATAGGATTTTTTCTGGGTGCTCAAAAATCAAAAAAATGAAAAGATTGCTATTGAAGCCCTGGATGAAAACGGAACTGCGAGACTCTTTAAAACTAAAAGTCTACTCTGTCCCTTCGGTTGTCTCTTTCGTTCCAGGGCCACAGTATCCTGCTTCAACAGTCCCTGACTTGGTTCATAAATTGTATAATTGATTGAATCGAACATACAGTCAGCATCGAAAGTTGCTGAACACATTAAGATTTTCAAAATCGCTGTACACAGTATGATTATGTATTATTACGGTGTACAGCGATTTTGAAAATCTCAATGTGGTCAGCAACTTTTGATGCTGACTGTACGTAATAACGAGAAGATTACACACTCAGTGTTACCAACACATAAAAATCCTAATAACTAAAATTATAAATGTTACGAATACAAAAAAAATGTGTGTTTTTATATTTGATTTATTCAAACAAGCAGGATAGATTTTTGAATATTTTCACGAGAATTTTAATTCTGGCCTGTTTTTTCGCCGTAGTGGTGAAACATTAGCAAATTCAGAATAATTTATGCATTTATCATGAAAAAAAAATATTGTAACGATCAAAACTTTTACAATAAAATTAAATAATTATAACTTCCGCGCTTATTAAAAATTGAGTAAAACTGTAGCTATAAAATAACTTTTAAAACGTGAGATTCAACTCGCAGTTAACACTGCAGTGTTAACTGCTATGCGGCTTTGAACTGAGTGGAGGTTCTTTTCGGCCAGTAATGCGAAGTACTCATGCGATTTTCGTTTATTTTCCGCAAAATATGTTGCTGTGTTGGAACTAAATCTTCTGCTTTAACCAGAGAGAGTAAAGAGTTTTAACGTAGTAAATAATTGAACAAAATAAATATTTTTTTGAAGGGGTACGAAAATGTGAACTTAACATTTTGTATTTATGATTTTACTCAAAAACAAAAAAGAAAAAAATGTTCTCGACTGTTATCGATCTTTTCTTTCCACAAAAATCGTTAAAAAAACTTTACAAATGTAAACTCACGGTCGCGAGACTTATCTCATTACCGTGACCCCAAGACGTAAAGGGCTATTGAAGGACACCGCGGATTTTAGTCAATAGGTACGAGTCAGACAGCCCCTCCCGCTCTGCCCTAGGTGGGAGGACTCATTTGATGATTTTACTACGCCAAAACAAAAAAAATGTAACTCACATACACAAACAGACAGACCTCGAACCACTTCTGTAGACCATATAAATACGTTAAATGCAGTAATCGAACCCATTACACACAACACAGCAGTCGATTGATCAACCACTGTGCCGACCATGGCGTCGAATTAATAAAAATATATCCACAATTTCTCTAAAACTATTTCATTTTCAGATGTTTCGTGTAGTTCACTTTGTTCCTAACCGATTAGTTTTCAATTATTTTTAAATTAGTTTTTTGTGTGCTTTGAGAGCAAGCATAGTTGAGTCATTGAACTGGCAAATTAGTACGACACAGATAGTAATTGCTATACAAAATCTATGGAAGAACCGGGTTTCGATCTTTACTATTACGCCGGCGAGCATGAGGTGAAATAGTTATATAAACAATGTGGCAGGGTATAACATGCTCAGAAAAAAAAACAATAACATTATTCCTATTATGTTTTATATAATTTTATTGATTGTAGCATACAGGTTTCACGATGGTGACATTAAAAATGTTGTCCTAATTATTCCAATTTTTATTGAAAAAAATAAAAATAACAAAGAAAATAAGGCACACAGGATGCAGTAGTATTGCGTATACACATATAGGAAAGGAAAATTTTGTCAATTATTTTATCAAACCTTACACAAAAAAGAGACGACTTACAAAACAGAAAACAGTGCATTTTAAAGTTACTACCTTTTTATAAAAACATGAACATCACAATTTTCTAAACTACCCAACAGAATAATGTTTATACGCATTGAGCTACGTTCCAGTTAAAACTATGCTTGCCGTAAAATACTGTTTTTAGTAACTCGTTCGTAGTACAAACTTCGTTGAACACGGAACGTATCAGGCCGGCAAAAAGTTGAGCTGCATGAAATGTGGGCTCTGGAGTTTTATTTTTATTATGCTACTAGTTTACCAGAAGCACGGAACAAGCGTGTGGTTTTATGCATTAGTAAGGATGACAAATCCTTGAAGTATTACATACCCATCTTCCTTATAGTTCTGGGAGGTACCTATCAACCATTATCGGTGATTGAAACTCTCTTTGAAGTCATGCTAGCCTAGTACTTTTTTATGAGCAGGTTCTGCCCCGAGCTTGAGAGAACCGACGCGACGTAATGATTAGGATAAATATGTACCACTTAATTTTCACGCAAAGCTAGTATTATTATTGAGTATCATTTTTGTACAGATTTTAATTTTATTTATTGTAACCAGATTTTTAGATAAAAAAAAACGGAAAAAACGTTCCGACGAATTGAGAATCTTTTTGGGTTCTTTTTAAATTACTTTGGGATATACTTATAATAAAGCATCTCCTTAACTATAGCTCTGACCTAACTATTTCGGATTAATTTTCAAAGTATGACTTTTTTTTTAATGTTGTGAATTAACTTTGTAGCAAATGTGCAACAACCCCGCTGTCTCCCCTTTAGTAACATTTACCATAAATGATACACAGAAAAACAATCGAACAAGGGAGAGAATTAGTGCCTTAAGTCACATATTGAAGCCCGAGCGGCACTCATAATTCTGGAAATGAACCCCGAGTCCAGCGAGAGCATAGCGAGGAAATTAATCTTCGAATCTTTAGTTCAGTTTAACTCAAAAACTCCACAGGTCCTACTCAAAATACTAGTCCGTAACAAAACACCAGCTATCGAAGTAATAACTTTCCCCAATAACACAGAATCCTGCCCAAATCATAGGTAACCCTCTACGCTCAAGTGTCAGCGTTCAATCCTGATTAAGCCGACCGCACCGGGCCGGATTGTCGAGTTAATTGCACGATAAAAACCGGTACGGTCGAACTACAATGGCTTCATTAGTGGACGCCGAACCGGATTTCAATTTGTACGGCACGCTAAAATGTAGGGGTTTCATAATTGACAAATATGGGGTTATCAGTGACTTTAATATTTTTTGATGATTGTGTGGTTTTTGAATTGCTCTTGATATGCTGTCGTTTTGTGGTGGAAATTGGTGATTAGTGAACTGTTTGTGGGTTTAAACATACGTTTACGTGATAATTATTATATGTAGTAGGAAATTGAACGATTAAGCATTTTAATTTTTAAATGCCTGATTATGGTCATAATTATGCATTAAACTTTATTTTACACGATAATTTAAGCACAGTTCATATACAAAACTGTTATACGCAAGACGCAGCAATATTTTTATAACTAATAACGAAAATCATAAACCTTTGGATGGATGGCGTGAAAATAAATGAACTCCAAAATTCAATAAACAAACCTAAATACACCGTTAACTTTCTTTTGCATATTATAGTTTTTGTCTGTAGTTATTTACTTTTGAGGAAAATAATACTGGGAGTAAGATTCTTAACGCTGACGTAGGTACTCAATGTTAAATAATACCAACAACAGCGTAGCAACGTAGCACTACTACGAAAAAAACGTAGCAATCTAGCACTTCTACGAAAAAAGCGTAGCAATCTAGCACTGCTGCTACGAAAAGAGCGTAGCAATTTAGCACCACTAAGGAAATTCGTAGCACCTCGTAGCAATCTTGCACCACTACGAAAGTTCGTAGCACCTCGTAGCAATCTTGCACCGCTACAAAAGTTGGTAGCAACTCTTAGCAGTGCACCGACATAGTGAAGGCTGCCAGCGACCAGCGTACTTAGTGATCCAGTACTAAAACAATTAATTAGTGATTATTTCAAATACTTGATGAACCAAGCAGCGGTAGAACGTACGTCTTTTGTTCTCAGGATTACAGTTCCGAATGCATTTGAGAGCAAACATTAGTGTGGATTCCGGCTACTCTGCTGCGATATTATGTTGAAATTCAGATATGTATTTGGTTAAGCAGTTGCTGAAATGAATATTGTACTGCTGATATTTATGTTTTCGTAATATCAACTTTTTTTACATACATGTATATTATGTTTGTGGAAATAATATGATTGACCTGAAATTATTTTTGCTGAGCCTAAGATCATAAATATGACTAAAATCATATAACAGAATTAATTTCAACTTTTAGACTCACACTGCGATGGCAGCTTCCTACGATGTGGTGCAACAATGGATATGACTAGCTAAAAAGCCTTTTATTTTCAGGACCACACGGTTTAAAATGTATTGCATCGATTTTTCAAGATCCCATCATCAGATCCAGATAAAAGAAATCTAAAATATACTTCTTATAATTCTTCTATTCAAACAAAAAAAAATATCCTAATCGATCCACAAGTTTATGAATAAAAAACTTTTTTAAAAAAAGGGAACCGACTCCAAAACCAAACACAAAAAAACTGTAAAATAACTTTTCTTTCGGAAGTCGGTGGCTTTGTTTTTATTTCGTTGACTATGGCCACCGACTTCCGAAAGAAAAGTTATTTTACAGTTTTTTTGTGTTTGGTTTTGAAGTCGGTTCCCTTTTTTTAAAAAAGTTTTTTATTTTATCATTTTTAGTTTAAATATTCAACAAAAATCTTCATAATATAATCGGCGCCTTTGAAAATCTACAATCATAGTAAGCAACAAAAACGAATCTATGTGGGCAACTTCACGGTGTATCTATTATTGTTATATACTCAAACCTTCTCCAGAATGTAACGAACACTTTTCTAAAAACCGCATCAAAATCGGTTCAGCCAAACGCGAAATAATCGCTGACAAACATGCAATCGTCTCTGAAAATGTACAATCCAAGTAAGCAAAAAAACGGATCTACGTGGGCAACGTCACGGGATATCTATTAGTGTTATACACTAAAACCTTCTCCGGAATATAATGAACACTTTCCTGAAAACCGCATCCAAATCCGTCCAGCCAAACTCGAGATAATCGCGGACAAACATACATACATACATACATACATACATACATACATACAGGTCGAACTGAGAACCTACTTTTTTTTTTGAAGTCGGTTAAAAATAGAATAACGAATGTACGAAAAAAACCATATATGTAGATGAATTGAGAACGTCCTAATCTTAATACGCTTAAGAACTAATTTAATTTCTATTATTCACACGTTTTAGTCCATCCCGACACAATTAAACAAATCAACTTAATTTTCACTATTTTTTCACAAAGGTATAACAATGGACACATTAAATAATTAACAATTGACTAACTGGCACGTGGGTCAGTTAAATACTTTTTTCTCTTTTGTACGTCGATTGGTGGCGAAACAATGGTTCTTTTATTCAATTTAACGAGAACTGAACAAAAAAGAATTATATTCGGCATTTAGGCTGGGCAGACGATGTTTTATTTTTTTAAACTAGACCATAGCAGTAAAAATAAGTATAAAATATTTTTTCTTGTGTTGCTAGCTCTTTGACTTTTAGTCCTTTTTTAACCGACTTAAAAAAAAGGTAGGTTCTCAGTTTGACCTGTATGTATGTATGTTTGTCCGCGATTATCTCTCGTTTGGCTGGACGGATTTTGATGCGGTTTTCGGGAAAGTGTTCATTATATTCCGAGAAGGTTTTAGTATATAACAATAATGGATACCTTGTGAAGTTCCCATAATTTTTAATATTTCTGTGGAAGTTGCCCACATAGATCCGTTTTTGTTGCTTACTAGGATTGTAGATTTTTAAAGACGCCGATTATATTATGAAGATTTTTTGTTGAATATCTAAACTAAAAAGGAAAAAAAATTAAAAACTTTTTTTAAAAAGGGAACCGACTTCAAAGCAAAACACAAAGAAACTGTAAAATAACTTTTTTTTCGGAAGTTGGTGGCCATAGTCAATGAAATAAAAAACAAAGCCACCGACTTCCGAAACAAAAGTTATTTTACAGTTTTTTTTGTGTTTGGTTTTGATGTCGGTTCCCTTTTTTTTTAATTCGACAGACGATCTTTAAATCAGCCACATTGTGAAATGCCTGGCTGAATCGTGATTTGCTAGGAAATCACGTTACAGCTACAATTTCATGATTCCTCCCCACCCCAGGCGGAGCGGAAGGTCTAGACTCCAGCTAATTGAAATCCACAGTATTCTGAAATGTTGGGTTCAATAGCCCTTAACGTTTCAAGGTCACGGTTTCTCGATTGGGCAGTTCCAAGACTCTAGCAGGCCGTAGCCTTCTTCTGAGTCCTCATGGCCCCGCTAAATAGCTCAGAGCTCTTTGAAGCACGCGTGGAACACGACCCGCCGCCGACGAGCTCATGCTTCATGATTGGGCGCCGAGTCACCCATTACTCGCCGTCCGTATCAAAATAATATCACAATCATTATAGTAAGACGTTCCAGAGAAAAAAAAGTTCTATCCCTCGACGAACACACACGTGCACAAAATAAAACTCACCACATTGTCGGACTTTCAGACCATTGGTCAACATTTCATCGAGAAAGAACCTCTCAGGGGTCTAACAGACAAACTTTCATAAGCCATTATCAACTGTTATACATTTTGTATGCTTTTCATTTCACCTTTATAATCCTAAGGGACGAAGACACGCCTTTATTTTCACTGAATATTAGTTTCAAAATCTTTTTTGACAGGTAGATAGGTATTTTAATTAAGAGACTACGTTACTATCAAGTAAAAAGGTTGATGCCAGGCACCAGGTTCGTTTTTTTTTTTAAACGTTGCCCCACACAAGAATTTCTCCTGTGTCGTGGGTGCGTTTACAAACATATAAACTCGCATACACAAACGCCCAGACCCAAAGCAACTACTTGTGGATCACACAAATGTTTGCTCCGAGCGGGAATCGGACCCATTGCACGCAACACAGGAGTCCAATCGCTCAGCCACTGCGCTAACCGTGCCGTATCGATAGTAAAATCGACCTATATAAATTAGGAACACCTATTGGGGACCGATCGAGAATTACATACGTGATATTTTATAACTTATTTATAAATATGTTGTTACATAATATAAAGTATTAGTAAAGGTCCAATAAATCAAAACTATGCGGCTCGCAGACAGAAAACTATTCCTAAAGGGGTTAGGGAGCCTGGCAAATGTTTGTTTCTGTTACAAAACTAAACTAGAACTCAGTCCCTACAAAGCAAAAATAGTCACATACGACTTACAAACTATACAGACGGAATGAAACCTTTATGACGGCAGTCATGCTATAGACCAAGATCCCAGAATCCTCTGTGATTCGCCTCCTTCTGCGAGGCGGTCATGCTCGCGAAGGAGGAGGCGGGCGGCGTCGCGGGACGATCTCCAGCCACCGAAGGCGCGGGCATGCAGGCGGGGAGTAAAGGTCAACTCGCTGTACGACCATGGACCATGCCCGGGTCGACGGCATCGCGTTGTGTTCCACCCGCGCCTCAAAGAGCGACAGCATAATGACGGGGCCCCCTCTAGAGGGCCAAAGCCTGCCGGGGTCGCGGGACTTGTCTCAGTACCGTGACCCAGGAACATAAAGGGCTATTGAAGGACACCGTGGATTTTAGTCAATACGTGTACGACAGTCATTCCCGCCCTGCCTGGGGTGGGAGGACTCAGTTGATGATTTTACCACGCAAAAAAAGGATCCTCTGTGATCTTACTCTGTAATTTCTTATAAAATCTCTGTTGTGAATTAACGTTTTTAAACGAGAACATTAAATAACCATGATATCAGCGATAGCGACTGACATGTTTTTTTTTTGTTAATTTAATCATGGGTTTTTTCTCACCCTCTATCTAGCCGAGAAACAAATATGATGGCCTAAGTTGGAGCAAGCTCATCCAGAAAACACTACCGTAAGAACTATTTGGCGCCGAAGATCGACAAGATAGTTGTTGACAGGCGGCTCGTGAGGCCTATGCCTTCATAAAATACCTAGTGACACGTCACACGATGGGTACACCATAGCAGCGTCATCTGACCACAGATCAGTAAAGCTACTGACCCTATAGCGTCCATATGCATTTGGGTCCGTTTTAGTTTTACCTCATCCACAGTCATACATCTGGCTATACTAAAACGCCGATTTCAAATACTATGCACCCGACACCTCAAGTCAGTGCAAGTCTTTCTAAGGCGACCCTTCTCCGCTTTACCACAGCTTATATCTGCTTTATAAATTGTTTTTGCCAGTCACCTTTCACTCATCCTCTCTACATGACCCAACCAAGCATACTTATTTTATTCTAAATCTTATCTTATCGCGTTTAAAGTTCAATATATCTTTCAAACAATCCTATCCATAACAACTTGTTACCCAGATCATTATCTCATCGTTAGCCCTTTACAAAATGGCCAATTATTTCATTTAAAACGATATTCTCATTGCGAGCCCTAAATCTGTTGTAATCTAGCAGCTTATTCGATTAAAACCTCCATAGGTAGCGAGCGATTTAACAAATTTTACGAGGAGAAACTTTGCAGTAAATTAGGCAGACTTTTAGCTCGCTCTAGTCTAGGGATATGAAATTAAACACTAACTTTTATGCGAATACCTTATTTATCAGAATCAGGAACTTTTGTGCTGATTACGAATTTGGTTTGTATGAATTTATGAGTTTGGAGAAGGTTGGGGGTGAGTGAATGAAAGTTGGTACTCGGTTTTATAATTAGGGATTCCACGAGAGGTAACTATGTAAGCTGAAAATAAATCTAACTAGTGGTGTGCTTTATAAAATGATTACAAAAAAAAGTAGTCTCTCAGTTCGAGCTGTGTGTATGTATGTGTTTTTCCGCGATTATCTCGCGTTTGGTTGAACCGATTTTGATGCGGTTTTCAAACAAGTGTCCGTTACTTTTTCGAGAAGGTTATAGTATAAGTATTAAATAATGGTGGATATACCGTGACGTTGCCGCCGCATGGATCCAATTTAGCTAACTTGGATTATAGATTATAGATAAAAAAAAGCCGATTTTATGAAGATTTTTATCATAAGTCGGTTTCTTTTTTTACAAGGAATCTTTTTTTTTTGTTATCCGATAAAAAATATTCAGGAGAAATGTACTGTTAATTAAGTATCTTGTCCAGAAATACAAAAGACTGTGTAAACAACTGCTTTCTGTTTCAAATTATGCCTTTGTTAAGACGTCAATAAGATGAAAAACAATAGCTTTAATTGTGAAGATACTAGTGAAAGGGAACTAATTAGGTATATACATTAACAAATATAAAGATTTTGCGTGAATTTCGATAGTTATAATCCCAAAGGAAAGGTTATCCCATGTTACCAGGTGCTTATTTTTCCCTAAGCCTTTCAACATCAAAATCAAATTATTTATTTCAAGTAGACCTGCTAGAGACTCTTTTGACCTGTCAGAAGACAAAAATAAAATAGGTAATATAAAAATAGTTATGGTGATACAATCCCATAAAAACTGTGAAAGTACCGTATATAGGTGCTCATTCCAAAGCGTAGATTTCAATGGAGAAGAATGAGCAAGAAACTCCATGGACACTCTTTTTCAGAACGAAAACAGAATCTTTGTTACATCATTCATCTTGAGATGGTGCATAATGTGAGAACGATGTAGCGTTAGATTAGTTTTGACGCAAGTAGATTAGTTTTGATGTGAAAAAGGTAAGAAATATTCATCCATCCGAACAAACTAACAACTTTAAAACGCTTGCTCCCACTATACTGATATAAAAGGCTAGCTATTTTTATTTTATGGGACTTTAACATATCTGGGAGAATGTGACTTGGGGAATAGACTGGCCTGTTGGTCTAGTAGTTGGTGACCCTGACTGTTATGCCGGGGGTCGTGAGTTCGATTCCCACCCAGGACAAATGTTTGTGTGATGAGCATGATCATTTGTTCTGTGTCTGGGTGTAATTTATCTATAATTATGTATGTATTTAAATTTGTCTCGTACCCATAACACAAGCTCTGCTTAGCTTGGGACTAAATGGCGCTGCGTGATAGTTGTGGAATATTATTATTAATGTGGGTGTACCATATGGTACACCTACACTCACCCACGACCGCTTCAAACATTCTTGAAGTGGGTTTCATTATGACAAGTGGATGGAAATATATTATTTCCATTAATGAAGCACAGTGGGTAGTTTTTCGCTTAATTCATTAAAACAAAATGTTGTATCATATTTAGAGTTAGTAATTAATAAATACACTCCATAGAAATCCACGTCCTTTATTTCATAGACCATAAACCACAGACAACTTATTGCCACAGACTACAACAAAAATAAATAGTGTTTATTATAAGACTATTAATATTCAACATTACAATAAATAATAAATGTTCAACGCACCCACGATACAGAAAAAGAGAGAAAAGAAACATGGATTCCACATAATAAATATCTAATTAACTGCCCACGTACAATAATAGATACATGTTTATTTTTTTGACTTTTTTCAGCGTAGGTTAATAATAAGTTAATATGTATAAGTAATAACCTACCCACACTAATCCAAAAATGAGAAGAAATAATTTAAAAACTAAGTTTGTTTACTTGTAGGTCAAGGTCAAAATGGAAAGAATACACGTCATGTCCCAACAACGATATATTACTAGACTCCTAATAACAGGCGACCGATGTATGTCAACACATTAGGCAAAAAAGTCTTATGTTACGTAGTACCTCAGCGAGTTCACAAAATAGTTTTTGTTCCTTAGATCGTGCATACGGAGTCATGTTCATTAGTTTTCGTTTGAGAAACATGATCAGAGTAATCGTACCCTTGAAAATTTCAACATAAAGCGAACATTATTTCTCTTGACCCCTTTTCGAGGGGCTAATATCATCAATTAATGAGTCCTCCCATGCTGGGTGGAGAAGAAGGGACTATCAGACACCTACTGATTAATAAATCCACCCCGTTCTTCCAGTTGCTCTATGCTTTTCAGGGTCACGGTTTCCTTTACAGACTGTCTCACGACCCCGGTTGGATCCTGTGGACCTCTCAATCACAAATAAAACCGGCTACAATCAAATAAATCCCCAAAACGGAACCCATTTTAACTGCAATTAATTATTCCAACTGCATCCATTCGAATAATAATTAATTAAAAAATAATTAATAGGTAGCGCGATTATTACTTATTACCCAATTTTAATAACGCATGTGGCAACCCCAACTATCAGTTTCAATCAACTCAATAACAAAGTTAATTATTTTTATAAATATTTTTGATGTAGGAGCATGTCGATAGCGGATTGGGGGTTACTATGTGTGTTTGTCGTGAGGTGAGTCTTAGTCGAGTTCGAGTATTGAGAACGGAAGATAATGCGTAGGGGATAATGTTCTGGTTGAGTTTATGAGTAAGTATTGTTCGTTTATTAAGGAGGGGTAAAATTATTACTAGTAGTAAAAATACAAAAGTGTGTGTGCAAGTGAGACAATTTAATCCGCCGTTCTGACAAAACGATTTTAATAAAAAAACCAGAAAACTTTTATTACACTAATTCTGGAATAATTTGCAAATCTTTTAGTATTCCTTATTCCGTATCGTGGCGTTGGAACCCTTAATGCGCGACTACGACTCGCATTTGGTCATTTTTTTTTAATTATATTTGTGTAATGTCATTTTTTTTTTTTTCTGTTCTAGTCTATTCAACTTACAATTTTCTTACCTCTTATCTTGTCGGTTAAAAATCGTTTCGATTTGCAAAAAAAGTGTATGAATATGAAAATAAAAAAAAGTAAAATACAAGTAAGTAGGTAACATAAAGTAAAGCCAATTATGACCAAAAGTGTACTGTCACGTAATTTGCCGAGAGCACAAGTCCAACAAGCCAATATTTGGATAGCAGTCGTTATTGCTGTTTACACAGTAATGGAAATTACTTTCTGTAAACGGTTTTAAATATTACTTTACTTCAGAATGTTTATTAGCAAATGTTTATCTGAACATATATAAAATATTGTCCGTTCATTGAATTATATTTACCAAATATTGACAGGAGCGATCAAATTAGAGCAAATAGAGCGCAACAACAATTACGCCTGTCTGAATGTCTTTCTCGCTATCTCCGAAATCGCACTATGGATTTGGATACACTTTTCACTTAATATACGCTTATGCTTGAAATAACCGACTACAAAAAACTGTAAACTTTTCCTTCATATATATTATGTCGGTGGCTATAAATTCCCTGAATTAAAAACAAGACGACTAATTTCCGAAAGAAAAGTTTTTTATCTTGTTTTGTGGTGATTTTTGAAGTTGTTAAAAAAATATCGTCAATTTCAGTCAGTCTCTTTATTATTTTTATTGACATTAGCTTTGCTTTTGATTCTACTGTAGTTCTACACTGGCAGAATCTATGATAAATTGAGCTTACCCAGCAAAAGCCTGTTAAATGTTATTTTGAGCCTTTTCTGT
Organism: Agrotis ipsilon; assembly: GCA_028554685.1. Lineage (NCBI taxonomy): Eukaryota > Metazoa > Arthropoda > Insecta > Lepidoptera > Noctuidae > Agrotis > Agrotis ipsilon. The sequence continues at coordinate 1,623,296 of CM052956.1, forward strand.
GGTCATCCTCTTCCACTCCATTCATCCATCTTCATAGCTATCACTTTCTTAGCCACATGCGTGTCATTCATCATCATCTCAGCCATATGTCGTACACTGCTGAACATAGGCATACCCTTTAGATTTCCACATATTCCGGTTGGGAGCGACCAACCGGGATATGTGGATATGCATCCAGCGTTTTCCGGCGACCTTTATAAGGTCGTCTGTCCATCTTGTTGGTGGACGTCCTACGTGGCGTTTCATTACACTGTCTAAAGTCAAAAGTCAAAGTCAAATCATTTATTTCAATTAGGCCATCAAGGAGACACTTTTAAACGTCGAATATTAAAATTATAGGAATTGGGATAGGATGGGAATGATTCTACACCCATTCGCAAAGGTAGGTTGTATGAAGAAGAATGGGCAAGAAACTCCATACTTACTCTTTTTAAAAATGTTTTACAATATTTTTATAACATAATTTGCGATATATAATGTGAAAACAATGTACCCTGAAAATCCAAACCAAATATTATTAAAACCAAAAATTATAAAATATAAATAAAAAAAATGTAAATAAAAAGGTACATCGGTGTTCACATTTTCACAAAATATTGCAATTACAGCTATTATACAAATTAAATATAAATAGTGTGTGAGCATTTAAATTGCAACCAGTTTGATTCTGTTTAAGCCCTACATTGTACTATGGAGCAGGACCAGCATGTTTCCAAGCATTTTTATCTTGAATATAATCTTCTAATTTATAATATGCTTGTTTACTAAGTGTACTTTTTATGCAACTTTTAAATTTTCTTTCATTTAGTTTTATAATCTCACTAGGTATTTTGTTGTAACATTTAACACAGAACCCCATAAAAGATTTTTGGACTTTAGACAATCTTAAATATGGCTGATATATTTTATCTTTATTTCTAGTATTAAAATTATGTCTATCACTTATTTTATTAAATAGATGAAGATTTTTCCTAACATACATTATATTTTCATAAACAAATTGGCAAGGCACTGTCATTATACTAATTTTTTTAAATAGTTCCCTAAGAGATTCGCGACGACGTAGATTGTAAATTGCTCTGACGGCTCTCTTTTGCAAAATAAAAATAGATTCAATGTCAGCTGCCCGGCCCCACAGTAGAATGCCGTAAGACATTATGCTGTGAAAGTAACTGAAGTAAACCAAACGCGCAGTTTCGACGTCTGTTAACTGTCTTATCTTTCTAACAGCATAAGCGGCTGAACTTAGCCGCCCCGCTAGAGATGCTATATGGGGGCCCCATTGCAATTTATCGTCTAACGTGATTCCTAGGAAAACTGTCTTATTAATAAATTCCAATTTATCTCCGTTCAATAAAATGTCGCATTCCCTACTTCTAACATTTGGTAACGTGAATCTAATACATTTTGTCTTCTTTTCATTAAGAACTAAATTATTAACAGTAAACCAATTTTGAACTTTAAGAATGCAGTCATTAACAGTGTCTAGATTTTGTGCACGTCTGTCAATTTTAAGAATTAACGATGTATCATCAGCAAATAACACCATCTGTGGTTGATTGTTTAGTAAATGGGGTAAATCATTAATATAGACTAAGAAAAGGAATGGACCCAAAATAGAACCTTGAGGCACACCCATAGTCATTTCGGCCCCCAAAGAGTTTACACCGTTTATCTGTACTTTAAGCTGTCTATCTCTAAGGTATGAATTTAGTAAATCAAAAGCTTTATTTTTGATTCCATAATGATCCAGTTTCAGCAAAAGCGTTTCGTGGTTTACGCAATCAAATGCCTTTGGGAGGTCGCAAAAGATTCCTATGGCATCTTGCGCTTCCTCCCAGGAGTTAAAAATGTTCTTCAATAGGGTAGCACCGGCGTCAGTTGTACAACGACCTTTGGTGAAGCCAAACTGTTGATCATGAAAGATGGAATTTCTATTGAAGTGACATAGCATTTGTGCAAGCATTAACTTTTCAAACACTTTGCTGAAAACTGGCAAAATTGACACCGGCCTATAATTGTTAGGTTCCTTACAATCACCCGATTTGAAAAGTGGAGCTACCTTACTATGCTTCATGAGATCCGGTGTCTACGACACATTCCCTCATTCATTCAATGTGATTTAATCTATGGTCCGCGGGCACTTCATACATTCATTCATTCATTCATTCCCGCAAAACCGCTCCGTCATAAAATTATAAAAAAAATGTTGTAAATTGTAAAAGGTTAATTAAACCTGATTAAACCTGTAAAACGACAAATCTTTGTTTGATTTAACGCAAACAAAATTGGCGACCGTGACAGGACCTACAATCGTCGGATCCACTGCCACTCAGATTGTTCCCGAAGCCCGCGTCAAGGACGCCATCGCGTCGACACCGGAGGAGATCTACCAGTACCTACCAACGGAAGGCCGTGTTGAGAATAAAAGATCGCCGTGCCTGTGGATCATCCTACTGGGTCGAACTGCACCTTCGTCAAGCCATTCGGGAATTAGCAGAGACTACTACGGAACTCCGATCGAGCAAGTCCGCCCTCAGAACGAGTCTTATCATATCTACGTGCTACTGCCTACAATCGGACTGCTGAGATTTGCTGTCTGCCTATTTAAAGTGAGCTCGTTCCATCTTACTAACTTACCCACCTATTGTGTTGTCCTTTATTCTGTGCATCTAGCGGATTTAGTTTCTCGAAGTCAAGTGAAGTTCCTACCTTTCTATTTGTGTCTATCGTGCCTATCCATCTTCTAAGTATCTTCGAAAGAAGTATAAATGGGATAGGTGATGCACAAATTAGCCTAATTAATTTCACATATCGACCTACCGCCATCTATAATTAACGCACATTTTAACTACAACTTAATCTCATACCGTTACTCAAACCAAGTAATCTTCATAAAACTATTTCACTATTATCGATTTATTATCCCTTTTACACTCATTCCAACCTTTCAATCACTTACATAGTGAATACTTCCCGAGTTTAACTGTAAACTTACGAATCGTCGTCTTTCGTCATTCGAATTGTTTTTATCAGTTTACTAAGACGCACGGAATTGATCTATTTCAGTGATCGTGTGTCGTGACTTGTGACACGGCATCGCTGTTACCTGACTGCCGGCGCGCCCCACCTGCGCGGCTCACCATTGCGTGCAGCCTACGTGAGCCGCGAGCATCAGCTGATCAACAAAGCGAGGAGCGTATCGTATGCTATATACCTATTTCGTTGTCTATTAACAGCTGTTTGTGATAGCTCATTACGAGTTTGCTATAATGTCCGAATCAAAGTTGAAGGAACTAATAAGCAAACGCGGTTCTATTAGAGGACGCGTAACGAAATTTAAGTCAAGTCTTGACAGTTTAGCCTTATTAGAATCCATTCCAGAATTAGAAGTCAATAAACTCGTATTGAAGCTGTCAAAAATGGAGACATTGTTCATTGAATTCGATGAGGTGCAGAATCAGATAGAAATTAACAACGCAGATAATCAAGGTAGCGAGTTAAATACTAGATTTAATAGAAAACGATTTCTACCATTGTATTGCGTTGATTCAAAAGTTAATAAAAAAAAATTCTGCAGTTCAACATGGTGAGAATGATTCTCAAGTTAAATCCTCTATGGCCACTTGTCATCACAACGATCACAGTTGTGGTGCGTTAGGTTTCAAATTACCAGTGATTAAAATTCCAAACTTCGACGGTACCTATTTTAAATGGTTGGAGTTTAAAGAGACATTTGTTTCCTTAGTCCATAACAATAACAAGATTGAAAGCATCCATAAATACCACTACTTACAATCTTATCTTGATGGAGAAGCCGCTCGGGTCATTGCCAATTTGGAGGTTTCCCATAATAATTATTCTGAAGCATGGAAACTTTTATGCGAACGTTATGACAATAAGCGTCAATTAATAAATAACCATCTCAAGTCCTTGCTCAACATTAATTCGCCAAAAAAATGTTGTAAATTGTAAAAGGTTAATTAAACCTGATTAAACCTGTAAAACGACAAATCTTTGTTTGATTTAACGCAAACATCCGGTCTATACCGAAGCAGACGACTCCATTTTAATTTTGCAGTAATAAGCGATGGTTTCAAATTTTTATAAGTAAATAAAGGCCGGTAAATAACAAATGGACAGTCGACAAAGTTTAATAAAAGCGATTTATAAAATGGAACTGAAATTAAACAGTCCATAGACATTTTTATAATTAGAATACAGGGGGCCGATTCTCAGTTTTAGAGATGGTATCAAATTCGACAAAAATTTCTAATGACATCATTTTTTCGACAAAATTTAAAAGTTTATCTGTCAAATTGGCCATTTGTCGAAGGCTAACGTTAGAGTTCAGTAAAATTTGTAAAAAAAATGACGTCATTAGAAATTCTTGTCGAGTTCGACACCATCTCTAAAAACGAGAATCGGCCCCCTGATAGATAGGAAGGCTCTGTTTCAACAATAAATTCTTAAACTTAAATATTGACCCAAATCTGAATTTATACCATTCGTCAAACGTAAAATGAAGTGATTTATTATTTAACAACGTATCGTTTGACCTCCATATTTTATTTAAATGATGTATCGCTATTAAAATGAGCTCTTAATATATCGTTCGTAATAGGAGCGATTTTTAACCGACCTCAAAAAGGAGGAGGTTTGCATTTTTTTGTTTTTGTTTTCGATGCAATGTTGTGATGATGTTGTTGTTTGATCTCATTAAAATTTTATTCAACTAGGTTCAGTAGTTTTTATTTTAGAGCGTTTAATTTTTGTTTATTTCAAATTATATTTATGACAAGATTTTGGATTAGTTTTTTAATTAAGGGCGTGATGAGTCATTCAAACCTGTTCAATTTCGAAAAACAAATATTGTACATGTTCTTAGGCCGCGTTTTTTATCATTAGTTAAAGTAACTTTTTGTTAAATCCTGTTTTTAAGCTTTTATTAAAAAAAAGTGTGATTTTAACAAACGTTAGTTCAACTATTGCTCAAACAGCTAGCTTTTTGAAAACAGAATTAAAACCTAAATCAAACAAACCCTTAATTATAATAAATTAAGTGTTAGTAGTAATTTAATTATGAACAGTCACGCTACTGTGAGTACATTATAAACAATAGCTTGTCACGCGTTAGATATAAGATACTGAGGTCATATGTTAGACAGGGGGTTGCCATATAAGGGGAGAAACAGAAGGTATAACTTTGTATAAAATCATGGACGGTATAGTATATGGAGGCACGACAGTGCCCCCGCCAAGACAAGGCAAGCGAAGCGCAAGGGCACTACCTACCTTTTCTTGAAATGTTTCGTCGTTTTTTTTAACCCTCATATTGCCCTAGCTGAGCAGTTCATTGCAATTTCACAAAAACATTTTTAAAATCTATTTCTACATTGAGTATTTTTGTAGTAAACAAATGCTTAGTAAATAAAATAAAATGCACGTGAAATAAAGTAACATGTTTGAAACTAAAAGTTTTTCATTTACAAGTTGTTCGACTCTAAGTTGGATAAAAGCATAATTATGTATGTCATATAACATCGTCTCATCATATTATTATTTTTTGTAAATTTTAAATTTGCATATTTATTGCAATATCTTGTGTTCATATGCGTTGGTCCTTCAAGGGATTACATGATCTGACGGCGAGTCACACATTACTCGCTGTCCGCACACCCGCGCCTGCGGTGTTGTGTTTTTCCATAAACTATTTTTAAAAAAACACACACACAAAAACTATGCCAGTAAACAAAAAGTTTTTTTGTAGTGTTTATGTTAAACTACTCCTTAACCTACTGTCGTCACCCGAGACAGTTGCGTCGTTATAATGTATGAGCTGTCGAGGTCAACCCTGCACTATATCAAAATCTTTTGTGAAAAATTGCTTGTTGGGGTACTAATTTAAATTTTTGTACAGAACCCGTTTGGTTCTGTACAAAAATTTAAATTAGTACCTTCATTGGCTTAGTAGTGGCCTGCCTTAAATAAAGAAAGTAGAGTATATTGATATTGTTTCGGTTCGATTCCCGCAGGGAACAACTATTTGTATGATCTACAAGCAGTTGTTTCGGGTCTGGGTATTTGTGTATGTGAGTTTCTATGTTTGGAAACGCACCCACGATACAGGAGAAATTCCTAGAGCTTGAAAGAAGATATTCTTCTTTGGAATTATCGATCCCCAAAACAAAAACAGGCAGCTATAGAATGTCACCACGTTTTTCTTTGATGCTTAGACGAATTTTGTGAATAGAATCAGTAGTATAATCCTGCTTGAACGATCTTTTTTACGAAGGGAAGAGTGCCTGACTCTAGACACGACCTAAGTAGTGCCCAGAGTAAGGCACTTTTCCCTAGGTAAAAGACTAGACTTCTCCTTTAATTTGCACCTACATAGCGTTGTTATATGATTTTTGATTGGATGACAGGCAGTGGCTGGTCTCTACTACTACGCTCTATCTCGGTTTGATCCTTTCGTTGCGTACGCTGCGATTTTTGAAATTTATAATTATGTATTGAGACGACGGCAGACAGACGGGGAGAAATGAGTAGCTCACCGTCCGACCAAGGACAAGGCCCGAGTCACCGCGCTTCGTGTTCCAAACAGTCCTAAAAGGAACTGATGGGGTCGGGACCATAGTGCCAAACGCCTAACATGACGCGGGTGAAGCCGCGGGCAGAAGCTTTTATTTACATAATAATATCTCAAAAACGTGCTCTTCAAATAATAACCAAAAACTGTAAGAAAAGAAAGTAGCCATAAATATCAAATTAAAGGCCAAACATAAAAATATGTCACAGTATAATACACTTTATTACCGTGAAAAAATAATGTACCCATCTGAACATTACTCTTAAAGAAAATTATGAGCTAATTTTCTCAAGTAAAACAAGGTATCTTTTTCCTGATAATTTCAAAGAAAAAATGTCCCTTTTAAAAATACATAAACATTTTGAAACCGTAATGTGTTGGTTTTACCAAGGCTATCTTCTCGTTTATCTAGAAATAAATGGGTGTTCCCATTGGAATGGAATTAGGATTTAATGTCATTAAAACTCATATAATTATGTGTATTAAAATCTTCAATAAGAACTATAGTGACAGTATAAGAGTCACTCAACGAGCAATGGAAAGAGCTATGCTCGGAGTTTATTTGCGGAATAAAATCCGGAATATTGGATATTCGGCGAAGAACCAGAGTCATCGACAATTCGACATAGCTCATAATTTTTTTAAGTTGAAGTGACAATGGGCACTATAAACAGGCCACATCGCTCGTAGAACTGACAACCGATGGGGAAGAAAAGTTCTCGAGTGGCGACCACGGAACGGAAGACGCAGTGTAGGCCTCTCACTGGGTGGACCGTCGAAATCGTGAAGGTCGCGGGTGGATGGAACCGATGGATGCAAGTGGCGAATTGTCGTTCGGCGTAGCGATCTAAGGAGGCCTATGTTCAGCAATGGACGTCTTCCGGCTGATGATGATGATGAGTGACAGTAGCCAATTTGGTGACAAGTACAGAGTTATTTTTTGCCGGTCAAATTTTAGTGTGGAATGTCTTCCGGCAAGATGGACAGATAATCTAAAGATGACAACTAGCATTGACCGGATGAAACATATCGTGTTAAAGTCATCAAAACAGTCCTCCCACCCAGGACAGGACGGGAGGGACTGTCAAACTTGTGCTAACTAAAATCCACGGTGTCCTTCAACATCCTTTACGTTCCAGGGTCGCGGTTACCTGATGTCTGTCTTATCAGTTTACCGTGACTGCGACCTAATCAGGCTTACAAAGGCACCGTTTAAGCGTTTAAAATATCGACTCTCATAAATATAACGTGTTTAGAATCTATTGACAATAAATCACATACAGACCCTCAATTTTTGATTGATAGCTTTATTTTTCGGGAAACGGTTGACACATGTTACATAAGCAACAAATACCAAAACATTTTCATTTGATTCCCATTTAACATGAGTGATTACAAAAATCTGAACAAAAAAAAACGAGATTACTTTTAGAGACAGACAGAAAAAAGCAATGTTCCGCAGATGTAAAATTCCGGACAAAAATCCGTTAAATTGTCAAAACAGGCGTCGGAACTTTAAATTACGGTAAAAAAATGTTCGTTTGGAACATTTGTGTGGAATGACGTAATATCGTATAAAATATGGGCACACATGGCGTTGTGTGCGTGACGTCCCTTTTTCCGCTTTATTAGCTTTAGAAATGCTTCGAGCATTATCTAGTCCTAGTACCTTTGTCAAACAAATAGAACTTTTTTTTTGTGCTCGTTGTTTTTATGTTTTTGTTAATGTAATTAATTAAAACTCCTTTCTTACCTTTGAAAGGGTACTTTGGTATTAATTTATAGGTAGAAGTTTTTGTCTTCGTGTTATAAAAATCTCTTTAGGAATTAATATTGTAACTTATTCATTGTTTCTTTTTAACATAATTCTGTTTCTTAATAATTGTCAAGTGGCCAGAGGTTTTATAATAAGAGTTCTGTATTTTATTTACACCGTACTTGAAATACTTACTGCTTTTTTTATGGAAAAATGAAAAGGTGCCTATAATGTACGAACCAAGAACTATTTTTGTCCTTCAAATAAACGCCAAAGTTCCAGTTTACGTCACAAAAACGTGAAAATCATGCTATTAGGAATTCTTAAGAAAAAATAATACAGTAAATAGAACAGATAATAATACAGTAGAGTAAAACATTGCACTAAAAGGTAAAAGAGGACCCTTTGGATTGTGTGTCCATAAAACGTGTGTCTTTACGTTGTTGTTCATAATATCCCAAGGGAAAGTCATGTAGAGATAAAGTACCCTATGTGTTCATCAGGTTCCGAGGTCGCGGGACTTATCTCATTACCGTGACCCCGGAACACAAAGGGCTATTGAAGGACACCATGGATTTCAGGCAGTACGAGTCTGACAGTTCCTCCCGCCCTGCCCTGGCCTCATTTGATGATTTGACGACGTAAAAAAAAAATGTGTTCATCAGGTTATAAATTATCTGTCCAACAAACGTTTAAATTCATTCAGTTAGTTGTTTTTGTGTGAAAGAGGAACAAAAATCCATCCGTCCAAACATCTTCGTAATTTATGTTGTAACACTAGAGATACTGCATAAAACTACAATGTAAGCAAATCCACTAAACTATATACATACTATAACTAATTTATTCTACTATACTAAAATGATAAACCTACAAAATCTATATATAAATAAATGAAACCCGTTTTCCGTTGTCACGACATAACATGAAAACGGCTTGACCGATTCGTATAATTATTTTTTTGTTGTGTTTGTAACCATCGGGACCGGGTTTTAGACCGGGTCCTCCACCCGTGCGAAGCCGGGACGGGCCGCTAGTATAAAATAAAAAACTTACTTGTAATACTCGTCTACAAAAAATAAAAACAAAAAATCATTCAAGTGGCCTCAAAGAATACGTCCACATCGCTACTAGTCTACTTTCTGAAACATAAGCGTGTCAAACTCCCGTAACCTAAATCTCATCACATAACAACTGCTCAAAACTTTAAAATTAAAAAAAAAAACCTCGTGAAATTTCACGTGTCGTACGGTGCGTGACAGCCCCTTTGTCCCGCTTTATTATAACGGTACGGTTAATTGTCCCGACGAGCGACGCGAACAACTCACGGTTTTATTGGGATTTTCAACTACGTGGATATCTTTCAAGGATTTCCTGCTGGTATTTAGTTTGAACAGAAGTTACTTATGGTAAATAGAAATTGACCGTGAAAAACGGACACACGAGTTATCTTATAAGGGTTTTGTTTTCCATTTGGAAGTACGGAATCCAAATAAAAGAGAGCAACTGGATCTCCAAAAAAAAGTACTGAGTTCCTGAGGAAAACAACAATGAAGACGAAAAATCTTTCAACTTTTATTGGAATCAGCTGCCAGTCAAACCGAATGCAGTTATCATTTTATTATCTTTATACTACCGTCCATCTATAATACCACCTTCTGCCCGCGGTTTCATCTACTTCATGTTAGGCCTTTGACCCCTTGCAGGCCCCGTCAGTTTCCTTGGGGAGTGCGTGGAACACGATGCGCCAACAAATATTTGTATTACCTGCAATTGTTGTGGAATATTATTATTTTTTTTTTTAATTAGTTTTTCTGGTTGTTTGTGTTTTTGAGTTAGTTTCAACGTTTGTCAACGCACCCACGATACAGGAGAAATTCCTAGTGTAGCGCAACGTTATATAACCCTGGCAACCCCTCAAACACCAGCTACTTATGTAATATTAAATCTTTAATCTTCTCATAATACCTTCCGAAACCCGACAAGAAGAAAAATGTCGCCGAAAAATCTGAGACGTAATTTCAGCCAATATATCGGGCGGGAAGATCCTGTTACATTTGATGTATGACACGATGTGTAATTAAAACCGATTTTGTGTAATCAATCATTGGGAGATCGACCGTGACCTGTAATGACGTTAAAGAGGGCACAGGGGCAAGAGGAGGGTTATATTTTGATTGCTTAAGTGAAGGACTAGGCGAGAACTTTGGGATGATCAATTTTTTTTTATTATGTAACAATAGGGTCGCGTTTGACCGCTATCGTGGTGGTAAGCGACGATGTAGTCATCGATGAAGCACGCTTGCCTAAAAGTCTTCACTAGACTTAAAGACTCCAAGGTTTTAGCTATCAGGAAACATAGACCCAGGCAGGGAATTCCAATCCTTAGCTGTGAGCGCAGAAAAGTTTTGACAAAACGCTTAAAATTCTGTGATGAAGTGATAGCTTATGATGTAAGACGAGGACATTTTTTAAAGGCATTACTTAACTAAAAAGAACATTAACAGCCTTACTTCAAAACTTAAACATCTGTTGAACACTTGTCTAAAAAAGGTGTTACTGCAAAACGGACCTTATTTCAAAGTCATAATCTGACATTTTTTAATACAAGTGTTCAACAGACGTTTAAAAGTTTTTGTGGTACGACCGAAAAAGTTTGTTTAAAACCAACTAAATAATAAACAAAGTAAACAGTATTTATTCAAAATGACAATTAAGTATTATGATTGTCATTTCTTTCTACAAAATATTTTTATTAAATTCCTCATTAAAACTTCGCTCAAGGCTAAATTCTCGAGGAATCTTGAATTCTCACAAACTTTGGCCATGAAACCGGCACGTGATTCTAGAACCCTCAGCGATAATATATACAATAAATAAACGACGAAAATGATCAATGAAACAAGTTACAGTCACGATAAATTCCTTTTTTCTGGGTTGGGACATCATCAAATGAATTCTCCCTCTGGTTGAAATAAAAAGGACCGTCAGACTCGTGCTGACCAAACCACACCATCAAGATGAAGATAACTTTAGTATTTATACTAGTTGTTGCTAGCGACTTTGCCTTCACGTATCTTGAAAGTTATCATAATAATAACCCGTTACAAAAACGATTAAGATTTTTCAAATTAATCGTAAAACTGTTTGTGTCTATGTGCACATAGTCACAAACATTTACACTTTGCATATAATATTAGTAAGATATAATATTATTAAAAAGTAATATTAATTAGATACGTACTTTGTTTTCCTCAATCACCTTGTGCTTTGATATTAACATAATGAATTGATGATTCCCTTGGATCTTTATTTATATATCCTGTCTTACACAAACATAATTTTATTTCATTTTTACAGTCTTACACAAACACAATTTTCTTACATTATTTCTGTCTTACACATGCTATCGTTGTGAGTACTACTTTGTATATTTTCGGATACGTTGCCATTATGGTACATGCGTTATTAACAAAGCCATTATTTTTGTTATAAAAATTGCTGGAAACAAATTGACAGCACGGTTGTCACAGTGGCTAAGTGATAGACTGTTGCTCTGTGTATCGCGGGTTCGAACCCCGAACATTTTTTTTGTGACCTACAAGTATTTGTTCCGAGTTGGGGAACAATAGAGGAAAAATTTTAGTGTGGGGCAAAGTTTAAAAAAAAAATGGGCCTTCTAGTAGGCCAAATTCACAGCTAGCTCATCTCTAAAATCAACCCAAAGGAATACCTTTTCCAATTATCAAAAACTTAATTATCCGACCGGGAAGTGAGCGCTACATACGTTTCAATTTGGCCTAACCATTCGAAGTTGGGTATAACCGTAAAGTTTTATTGTTTCTCGTTAGATCCTATTATACGGTGCTACGGGCATTGCAGTTTGAGTTTAGAAATTGTTACGGTTTTAAAGGATACGTGCTGAGTTTTTCGGTTTTTGTATCGAATGTGGTTTGAAATGGGGTGTTTGGAGTTCAAAATTATTTAGGTCGTGTCTAATCGATTGTCAAAACGAGTTATTCCACTCTGATCCCAAACCGATCCCCTGACAAGTATTTTTACTTTCTAGTGGATCAGTTTTTGGGGATCAGAACGGAATAACACGTCAAAACCATTTATTCGGCAGAGCCAGTTTGATGACATATCCTTGAGAAGCATGTGGAACAGGACGTTCCTCGACTTGGTACTTGTCATTGACTTACTCTTACCATACCACGGCCCTATAACTCAAAGAGCAATTGAAGGAACATACACAAACACATCCGGGGCAACTACTTGAATTGCAGATTATACAAAATATTTGTTCCGTGCGGGGATCAAACTCGTGACTCCTGCGCATCAGTCGATTGACTGCGCCAACCGTGCATTAGGTCCAGCCCTTTTTCTAAAATTTGGTATTGATTAATTTTACTTAGACGAACTGCTTGTCTGAACTAGAAACCCCATTCCGTAGTTACATTGTGGAATATAAACGATAAAAAAACTTAATTTAATACTAAGAAAAATGCCAACACTACGCAAGCAAAATTAAACCCGTACCCGTCACAGTCCAAAATTAAAATATTTCTTTAAATTAAGAACACTGACTGGCCATTTACTTAATCATCAAAAATTAAAAAGTTTAAAAAATAAATTCCCTAATAAACGCCAAGCGAGCCGGCAAGAAACTGTAGCCGTGCCACTTAAACATTTTAACTTGTGAAAAGTGGACGAAAATGAGGTGCGACCTAATTTTCTACATTTTTGGTTCATGCTAGTGGAGTTTCTAATCTTATGTCGAAAGAAATTGTAGACTGTAAAAAATTTTCCTACTGGTACAGTACATTTAAAACCACTATTAACTAGTAATTTTTAGAAAAAAACTACTTTTGATGTTTTATGATGAAAATACCATTTGCACTAATATTATCTATACTATTGCCATTTTTTTAACGTGATATAATTATCCAAAGAGTCCTCCCATTCAAGCCAGAGCAGTAGGTCAGACTTGTACTGACTAAAATCCAAGGTGTCCTACTATTGTAGTACACCGTGGATTTTAGTCAGCCGTCACCGCCCTTTACGTCCCGGAGTCACGGTTGCTGATTAGTACCGGGACTCCGGCAGGCTTCGGATCTCTACAGGGGGCCCCGTCATTGACACTATACTTATTTTTTTAGATACCTAGATGTGTGGATTAAAGTGAATATAATTGTTTTTCTTTCGGTTGTGTGTACTTATAGCGTGTTCCAATCATTGATCTATTATTACTATACGTATATAGACGACACCACGCATCACCACTGTGTCCCATCCAAGATAAGTAAGTGCGTGCACCTAGAGCACGCCACAGAGCTGTCAAACAACTGAATGAACATAGGCGCGCGCACACATCCTGGATGGGACATAGTTGTCAGAAGTGGTGTCGTCTCTATACGTAGTAATAATAGCTCAATGGATCCAATAAACATTTTTCTTCTTTCTTTCGTCGATACCCAAACACTGTGATCATAATTATTAGCAAGAAGGTTTTACCTATACGAAAATACATCGCACCCACCTTCACACCGAAGACGAAGACGTATTTTACATAGCAAAACTCATGAATAAACCGAGTGTCATAACTTGCCAGTACATAATGTGAATTTACGATGCTTCCGATGTGTATTATCACATAAACCAGGTTGTTATGCCGCCTCCGCGTTGTTTGAGGTCTTAGTACAATTTGCACCAAGCAATCTGCTATATCTATACAATATGCTATGCTATATCTATACAGGGTGAATTTGAATAAATGCGACAAATTCAAATAGGAGCTTCAGTTACAGTAACATAGTAATTATAAACTGTTTTTTTCTACAATCTAAGTTGTTAAAAAAAAACACGATTATCTTTTTCAAAAGGTCCATTGATGTTATTACCTTTATTTAAGGACGCATTATCGGTATTACAGCATTTAAATGTAAGAAAAATTTAAAGTATAAAAAATCTCGTCCCACTCATCGCAGTGCTCAATAATCGTCGAGCACTCATGTTATTAAACGTTGCCGTTCATAGTGTAACACTGACCAATTATTTTTTAATTTTACATTTGATTCTATACAAATATTTTCTTGACATCACGTATTATTGTATATTTAAATTTGTCGCATCTGTTCAATTTCACCCTGTATATAAGCAATCTGCTATGTCCAAATCTGTGTGACCCTAAAACGTAAAAGGTCAAGTACAGTGCGGATTTTAGTCAATACAAGTCTGACGTTAGAACACATTCGATAGTTTTACCACGATAAAAAAAATATCTACAAGCGTTCTTGAGAAAAACGGTCTTGACAGGGCGGACAATTAAGTGATTCAATGAAAGTTTCGTTTTTTTTTTTAATGTGAGACTTGGAACCCTATGACAAAAAAAACAATGTTTATCTTAAACACCTTTTACTTGCTTTGTGCCTTTCAGTATGATACTCTTAGATAATATTAAATTAGCGATTCTAAAATGCACTGCGACTGTGGTGACCCAAATACGACTGTCGCATTCTTTAAATGTCCTACTTTTCTGGTGTATATATTATGTTTGTTACTCCATCAAATCAGAAAGGATCTTGATGAAAGGACATATCCTTTATACCTAGCCCACAATGAAACATATTTCATTGTGGGCTAGGTTTATGGCTATGTACACTACATCAATAAAAATACAAAAAATAATAATTTTACTTTAACGTTCTTTAAATTATTTTTTTACTGACCCGGCAAACTTCGTAACGCCTCAGAATATTTTTTTCCACCTTTCAAACGTTCCCTAGACTTCCAAAAATATTCAAAACCAAAATTAACGTAATCAGTCCAGACGTTCGCGAGTTTTAGCGACACTATTGAACAGCAATTGATTTTATACAACGTGTGACGTTAATAGCGCACAACCTCTCGTGGGGTAACTCAGCCCATGTTACTGAACAATGTTTGTTCCAAGAGTTTTGGAAATTTGCAAAAAAAAAAAAAGATTTTTCATACTAATAGGCCCGATCAATTTCTCATTTTGTATGAAATAGCAAATATTTTTCAGTAACATGGGCTGAGTTACCCCACGAGAGGTTGTGCGCTATGAGAGTTACACGTTGAATAAGAAGAAGATAGATAGATTAACTTCTGTTTGATCAGCTATACCTACGTAAGACGCCATTGTTTAGGAGGCGCAATCACATTATTTCGTATTTCGTAGGTGCGGAAAGACTATGATTATATTGAAAAAATTGTTTCAAAAGAGGAAAGCACCTCTTTTTCATACAAAGTAGATACTAATTCAGATATTTCTTATTATTATGATCCAAGACAACATTATTGTAGGAAGAAAAATAACTGCCACAATTTATGTTTTGGAATGAGTATAAGTGTTTGTAAAGCCACCCGCGATAGAAGAGAAATTCCTATTACGAGGTAATGTTGTGTAAGTATTATAATCACAATATGGCGCTAAGGCAGTCCTATAATTAGTTGAAACGCATAGTAAGCATGTATTTAGTTAAGTAGTATCAAAGCAATGTTTTACCAAGACAACAGCCACACAAAATATATACTTTCGAAGATGAAATATGATATTATGATCGATATACCGATATAGTATACTTTCGCGTTTCGCTGTCGATTTCCCCCGACACATTTCTACGATCCCGCTGCATTTTATATGGAATATGTAATACGAGTGAATCGATTTAAAAACAAAGGCACGACGGTATCGATAGCGTGTTGCCTCTGACATGTGTTAGTGGGAGCACTCAAAAACTTTGTGTGTGACGTGATGCATTCACCGATTATTTTAATAAAAAGTTGTCGAATTACGGTCAATACACGTGTGAATCGATATTTTATTTATTCAGTGCAATAAAAGATTATAGAGGAAGAAGAGAAAGAAGCAAATAATTTTAGGGGTGGTAGGCCTCATCAAAGGGTCTAATCTCTATGCACGAAACCCGTGGTTTCAGCCTTAATTACGGATGTTTTTTCAAAGAACTCTAACTAAGAATGAGTTATATTACGTTTTGACAGATAGCTTATGAGAGTCTGCGCCCCAGCCCAGGTCGCGGGACGAACGAGCTACCGTGTCCCCGGAAAGTTACGGGCTATTATTGAAGGACATAGTAGATTTTAGTCAGACAGTCCCTCCCGCCCTGCGCTGGGTGCTGGACTCATTTGCTGATTTTACCACGTAAAAAAAAAGTGTCCGCGCCCCCACATCCACATCTGTGGAAGATTCGTGGTACTACACTTTTGTAATTCAACTTGATGTAATGATGTACACTATCCAAACTGCAAAAAGACTTCAGGCGTAACGGTATTATCCATCCAGATATTCGTTCGTTCATCGGTATCCATACAGGAGATACCTAGTCGCTGGATTTTAGTCAGTACAAGTCTGACAGGCCTTCTCGTCCTGTCATGGGTAGGAGGACTCATTTGAAGATTTTAACACTAAAAAATAAAAGGTAGATGGGAAAGCTGGTCATAATACAGGAGGAGAGCGATGTAATATAAACAGGTAACTCCTCCTACCCTTTTCCGTGGAGGCCAAGTTCCGAAATACTGCGAATAACTTTTGTAGGCTCACAGTTAGATGACACTATTGTGTCCCTCGTCATAGGAAAGTGCTATTTTTGGCAGAAAATGGACCTTCTATTGAAAGACGTTGTTCATAAGCTAATAATAGGAGAACGTGAGAGCATTAAAATGCTTTACCAAGTGATTTTTTTATTTGACATAGATTTACTCTTGAATTTAGCCTAGGTCCAAGGTTACAGAGACTGGGCCAAAGCCAGCCGCGACTTGCGGGACTTATCTCAATACTGTGACCCTGGAACGTAAAGGACTATTAAATGACACCGTGGATTTTAGTCAGTACGAGTCTGACAGTCCCTCCCTCCTTGGGTGAGAGGATTCATATGATAATTGAATTAAATTATTATAGATATTTAATTAATTTTACCATGATAAAAGAAAAAGTGCCAGAGATTAAACCATATGATCTTATGAATGTCGGAGCATAGACTTAGCTTATGCGTAACATAACATTACGAGTTCTTTATCAACATTCGGTCTCTGACAGTATTCTCATTTCATACAACGAATTCTCAAATACGGCGTGTAAGTAAGGAGCACGTAAAGCTGACAATATAATATTCGAGCAGCTTTACATTGATTTTAAATAATACCTAACACTTATCGTTTTAGCTAAAGTGTGAGCCTAAAAATATATTTTTGTAATAGGGTTATCAGTAAAAACGTTTATTTCTGGCTCTAAGACTCCTTAGAGAGCAAAAAGCTTATATTTTACTTGAAGTTCAGTAAATAAGTGCTTTACCCTTTTTGAGAACTATTTTCAACATAAAGTTCCTAATTTTCCATTTAAACGAACCTCTGTGGTGCTTTCCAGAAGGTACCAGATTAGGAATATCAGTCAACCTACGCTTTACAGGCACTTAAACTTTATTTATGTACCTACTCATGTTATTACATTATACTAGCACACTGCCCGCGACTTAGTTCGCGAGAATATCGAATTTATTTGTATTGTTGAATAGTTTTATTTCATTTGTCGAGGAAGTCTATAGACTATGCTAAAACCAGTATGTGCCGAGCAGTGTGGAAAACAGGTAGTAATCATTATTTATCCCACTTTTGCAATATTTTTAATTACTGGTCTGCTCTTATATGTCGCAGCGTGATGTTATAATATCCTGTAGTCTTCCGCGATAAATGGACTATAAAAAACAAACATGTTTTTTCAATTCGAACCAGTAGTTCCTGAGATTAGCGCGTTCAACCAAAGTAACAAAAAAACTCTCTATTAGCTTTATAATATTAGTATAGATTAATAGACTGTACAGATTTATGTAGTGACTAGCTGACCCGGCAAACATCGTACCTTCTCAGAATCATTTTTTCCACCTTTTAAATCATCCCTGGACTTCCAGAAATCGTTTAAAATTAAAACTGGCCAAAATGTGTTAATCCAGGTTATAAACTATCTGTGTACCAAATTTCAGCTAAATCCGTTCCGTGGTTTTTGCGTGAAAGAGTAACAAACATCCATCCACACATACAAACTTTCACGTTTATAATATTAGTAGGATAGTAGGATAATATACTGTTCACATAATTATATGTAGTTTTATTGTTATATAGAAACTCCAATATAATACCTCTCAGTCTGTGGTCGGTATCATAACACAATTATTATCCTATACATAACCTCAGTTACAATGTTCGTGAACGCTTTCAATATGATTATTGTTCATGTATCAGAAGCTTTTAGATTTTAAGTGGTTCTTCTAGGTATTGTTTCAAGTGATTTATTTAGAGCACTATTTCAATTACTTAGGAGTATAATAACAAAATTGTTTGTTTAGTGGAAATATTTACTCACGAATTCTGCTGAGTAACGATAAATTGGTTGTTGCTCATAAATTATTATTATTGTATTGACCTGGAGTCTAGTCTAACATCTAATAAACGTATTTTTGAATTATAAATTATAATCAAGATGGAATCTTTATAATATTTTGTCGTTTTTCTATTACTGGGATTCCAAGTTATAATGGAGATTCTGAAAGATCAGAACTACGTGGATGATATTTTTTTTTTGACCCGTTACATCCCTGCTCTAGCCGGTGAACTGAGTTGGTAGTTGTTCAACTAAATCATCTGAAGTAATTTGAACGTCTCACGACAATTCATACATACCAACTTTACACTAATATTTCACCAAATTCAAAACTGAGGCTGAAGCTAGAATATTTTTGCCCAAACCAATCGGTTAGATACTATTTATAATTATGTTATCAAAGATTTATTCTTTGTGTAAACGGGGCGCTCAGATCTAATCCCACGATAAATTTTCCATATGCCACATACCAACAATTACTTTTAATAGTTTTAATCACACCTGACAGACAAAACCAGCAATTAAGAAATAAAAATTAAATATAAAATGGCCTAATTAGAGTGATATTGTGGCGTGGCGTGGTACTAATTCTATGTAAATCACTGGTATAGCAATCACAGGCGATCAATAATTAAAATATTCAAGTCGACAGCGTGACGCTCATGAATATTCACTTAATTACCGACTGTCACGAATAATTTGCAATGTGAACAACAGTTTTTGAGGAAATAGGGAGCGCTGGCTTGAATAATAAAATAGTCGAAGGTTGTATAGGTATGGCTTCCAAAAATAGTGAATTAGTGAACGCAGAAATTTATATAAAACTAAGGGAAGTTTCATGTGACGGGGCCCCTCTACAGAGGGTTAAAGCCTGCCGGGGTCGTAGGACTAACGAATTACCGTGACCCCGGAACATAAAGGGCTACTGAAGGACACCGTGGATTTTAGTCAGTATGAGTCTGACAGTCTCTCCCGGTCTGCCCCGGGTGGGAGGACTCATTTTTTGATTTTACCACTAAAAAAAGGAAGTTTCATATCTGACGAAAAATATGTCGAGCGTATCATCGAATGTTCTTTGACGCACTAACGTATCATCGATTGAGTTTGAACGGTCAATTGTTTTTCTATACATTTGTCTGCTCTGGCGTTTCGCGACCGATAATACGCGACGCACGTCAAGTCAGATATGAACCTTCCGTAAGGTTGTCATTTTGAGGTATTCCAGTTACAATTAGTTTTAATCAATTATTTTGACGTCCTAAAAAATACACGTCCCAACACTAGTACGTATTAATCCATGAGTGCTCTAAGTGGAATAAAATGCTAGATGAAAAACTATTTCATTAAGGGCACCTGCAAAAAATTTTGATAGGTGCCGTTCGTGGAATAGCTTAAGAGCCATTCGCTCAGGTGCCATTTTAGCGGGTGCCCTAACTGGAATACCTCGTCATTTTCGTTTATTGCCCGTGGTGTTACTAAATCGCTTGGTAGTACCACGAGTAAAAAAAAATACCCGTGGTACCTTGTAGACGAAGACAAAACGCGTAGAGCCACGGGTAGCAATAGGGTAGTTTACAGCATAAATAAATTTCAAATCTGTTTAGTCTGTCACTTAGAGTATTCTGAAGTTATGGACACATATTTTTTGTTTATTTAAATCATCAAAATTCAGGAGACGGACCTTGTTACGTCATTAATCTCGTAAAATTATACAGACAGCGTGACGTTTTGTGATTTTTAAAAGCATTTTATGGCAATTTTAGCTTACATAAAAAGGCTATCTTTACAAACGAAAAAAAATCCTTTCAAATATTTTTCTGATGATCTAAATAACGGGCCAATTATTTAGTTGAGTAAATTAGCCTATTCTATCACTATTACGAAGTTAAAAAAAAGCTTACTTCTAATACAACTACCAAAAAAGGAGTGTTTCATCCTATAAAATTAACTTTTATTACTAATTTCACATTTTTATGTTTAAAAATTCTATTTAATTAAGGTAAACTACTTAGCCGCAAAAAATATCAGAAACATGTATTTTCTCGTACAGTGTACACCCACACGTATATTTTTTTTTAATAAAAAACGTAAATAAAATCTTCTATTACATTATTTATCATTCACCGAATTTCTGAATAGAAATAGCTGTTTTCGATAAAAAATGAAATATCTAGTTTATTTCAGCTCTCGAACATTCGTTGATATGATAGATTGAGTTGTAAAAAGTTACTGTCACAGAGGCGTGAGACGCATTATAACGCTGTAACGCCGAAATATACCCTTTTTTTTTTTTACGTGGTAAAATCATCAAATGAAACCTCCCACCCCGGGCAAGAGGTACTGTCAGACTTGTACTGACTAAAATCCACAGTGTCCTTCAATAGCCCTTTATGTTCCGGGGTCACGGTGATGGTATAAGACCCGCGACCGAACTGTACCCCTAGCACGAGTTTTCACTATTTTACTTTACAGAGTTTTTCCAGTATTTACAGCGTTTCTTGTATGAAAATATGGAACAGCGCCCCTGGTGCGCGAAGAAGGAACTAATTTTTTCCTTGAAAATTGTCAATTTGAAGTCGTCAAAGAGAACTTTACGTCTCAAATACTGAAAACTCGTGCTGACGGTACGGGGCTTAAAATACGATGTGATACTCGTAAGCTATTATTGTGAGGTGCAATATCGTTGTATTTCTTACAAATATTTTAAATGCGATAGTTTCAATGACGCTGGAAAAAACTTGGGGATAGGCCTTTGCCCAGCAGTGGGACAGCGTAAACTTAAATACTACTGTGCTGATTCAAAAAAATACACTTTTTGAAAACTACATTCACCCTGAGTAAAATAGACCGTTCGTGTGAAGCCGAGACGGGGTGCTAGTTACAAATTCCTACTAATATTATAAATGCGATCTGTCTGTCTGTTACTTTTTCACGCTTAAACCACTGAACCGATTCGGATGAAATTTGGCACAAAGTTAGTTTGAGTGCCGAGAATGGACATAGGATAGTTTTGATCCCTAAATTCCCATAGGAATTCCACAAAAACGTTTTGCGCGTACGATGTCGCGGGCAAAAGCTAGTAGTTAAAAACCTTGTTATCCACAACCAGACAGCTATCTAAAACAAGTACTTTACAACTACATCATTAAACTGTGTTTCTTAAAAATAGAAGAGTACTAATTGAGAACGAACAACCAAAGAAAGGACTGACAAAGAGGCTTGAGGGCCCTGATCTAAGAGAGCTAGAGACCATCCTGATTTGTGATATAAGCTCAGCTGTCAGTAACAAACGTCTTTGTAATTACGCTATCGACGAAGATAATGCAGTGACGTAGCTAGGCCAGAATGGGCCCCAAATCAAAACTTGTTTGGGCCCCTTCTAATCTAAACGTAAATTTGTAGAATAAAGGCAACAGCATCCTGACTCGTGTAACTAATGCTATTACTAATGTCATTTCTATTTTTGCGTGGTAAAATCATCAAATGAGTCCTCCCACCCCGGGCAGGCCGGGAGGGACTGTTAGACTCGTAGTGACTAAAATCCACGGTGTTCTTCAATAGCCCTTTATGTTCCGGGGTCACGGTAATGGAATTAGTCCCGGAACCATTACTTATATCATTAAGAGAATTTTAAAGGGAGCTAGAAAATGAGAATGCTGATCGACTTCATTCATGACCAGTTGTCATGAATGAGCTACGATCAGTCGCGTTATAGCCTTTTTGAAAAGAAAGCTATGTTAAGAGTTCGATAATTGGAGCTTTATGGCCGCGATAAGTTTTCATTTAAGACCAACATTTTATGTTCCAATCGTGGGGGCCCTTGACATTCATATGGCGGTAGGTACGTCTCTGACGCTGAGGCTTGAAGTGAAAGATTATTTCCTTTGTAATCATTATAATTAATTGGCTTTCCAATAGTGTGTGTAGTTGGTACTCTTCTGTTGTGAATAATATCTCGAAGAACAACCTTGAGGAGGTTATTAATATAGATTTTAGATTCGGTGTTTTATCGGTTTTTCAACAGTATTTTTAATTTTAAAATAGCATGTATAATTTGAGAATGTGAAGCGATTTCATCAAAATTTGACAGCTGTCATAAATGTCAAAATAGACATTGACATGACGTCTGAGTGGATAATTTATAAAGAAACACTTTTGTCACAAAGGATACGAGATCCATAATAAATATATTCCTCGAGAGGTTCACGTGTCTTGTTGAAATATTTATATCTTAGTCACCTATACGTTGGAACAAAGAGCTTAGTGTTGCTTCTGGAAATAGAACATCACGGCTCTTCATAGAATGCTTACCTACCAAGTTTCAACTGTGTTATATTAATAAATAGATATATTTATTCAATACTTTCGGAATAAAGACGGTGCAGTAATAATTAAGACAATGACTGCTGCGCTCAGTGTCGGGTTCGATTCCCACACGGAGCAAATATTTGTATGATCTACAAATAGTATTGTTTCTGGTCGTGGTGTTTTTAAATAGATAGATAGACAGTATACAGTTTATTTTACACCAAAATTGTTACAAAAAACGGTTTTACAATATTTCTAATTCTATGGGTGTTTGTGTCGTGAGTTTAAATGTTTGTTCAACCACGACACAGAACTTGCTACTATTAGGCAAGATGAGTCCTCCTGCCCAGGACGGAATGGGAAGGACTGTCAGATTTGTACTGACTAAAATCCACGGTGATCCTTCGATAGCCCTTTACATTCCAGGGTCAAGGTTATCGTCCGTTACACTGATGAGACGGTCCCGCGACCCCGTACGAATATAAGGTACCTACCCTACATCCGTTTTTGAATGGTGGTTGTTTGCTAGATTCGTTAAGCATGACCAATTCAGTAACGCATAAAACAGTAAGAACAAAAAAAAAATAACTTTCACAATTTATCTCCAATCCTATCTCGTTTAAGGTAAAAGCTCGAGAATTTTTACTTAAAAAGTTGGCAGATTCGATTCATAATTAACTGGTTCGCAGTATTTACATTTATTTATCTTTTCTCTGCATAAGGTGAGTGTATGTATGTAAAATGAATGTATTTATATATATATTAATATGTATGTATTTATGTATATTATGTCTCTGGTAAATAGTTCTCTTTTTTTATTGCACCTATTATGTTTTGTCTCTGCATCACCCCAAGGTAGACTGGTAGAAAATGCCTACGTCATTAAGTCCGCCGTTGTACGTTGTTGTGCATAAAGTTTAATAAATAAATAAATAAATTTATCACCAAGTAAACAGCTCTAAAAAAAATACTATTTGCGTTCTCCTTAGTTCAGAAACTGCTAAACGGTCACCTCTAGCCGCCATCCCCAGCCGTGGCGGCCGATCAAATGTTTTCTTTATACCTTTCCCTATTTTTTTTTGCGTGGTAAAAACATCAAATGAGTCCTCCCACCCCGGACAGGGCGGGAGGGACTGTCAGACTTGTACTGACTAAAATCCACGGTGTCCTTCAATAGCCCTTTATGTTTCGGGGTCACGGTGATGGAAATAAGTCCCGCGACCTCTACATTCCAATATATTTGTCGAACTTCACTACTAGTCATTCAACATTATAAAGAATACCCGACGGATTAGGTGGAGGTGAAACTAGTTACATAATTGGGTATTTGAACCAATCAATTGACATACTTTTAATGAGCTGTCAAAACGCGATTATTCCATAGATTTTCTTTGACAAATTAAAGCCATCTGTGACGTCACTAATTAGTTAACGCAATTTACCTACTATTTATTCAATCAAGAGCTACAAAAAATCAAATCAATTTTTTTTTAAATTGTAGCAGTACAGAGCTTTTTTTTATCGTGGTAAAATCATCAAATGAGTTCTTCCCTTCAAGGGCAGGGCGGGAGAGACTGTCAGACTTGTACTGACTAAAATCCACGGCGTCTTTCATTAGCCCTTTACGTTTCAGGGTCACAGAAATGAGATAAGTCCCGCGACCCCGGCAGGCTTTGGCCCTCTAAGCGGGGGGGGGGGCGCAGCAGAACAGAACTTAGGGCAACTTAAAATGACATAGAACCTAGAAGTTATCCATATTTAATATGTATATGAGGTATATATATAGGAGTCTCATTTAAATATTTTAATAACAAAACAGCAAAAAGTTCCTTTTAAAGTCCAGAGAGTGTGTTATAAAAGCAATAGCCATCATAAAACAGGTCACAACTCAACACCAAGTGAGACACAGTTTTCAATAAACATGACAGTGACCTCGTTCCATCAACGCCAGCTGCTCCAATATTTTCTTTATACCCGTCTCCCTACCTACATTACAATATCTTCGTTGGACTTCACTACCGGCCGGCAGCATTCAAGTCGCGTCTATTTGATGTCCATCCTAACAGGTGGTTACAACTGTCCACAATTTCCATATATTACACGTATAGAAACTTTAACGTACATTATTCTTTGGTCACTTGATTTTTGACATAACATGAGGAAAAGTCTGGAAGAATTTTATGGCTTGATAGTGATTTTTGGGTGCTGTTGGTTGTTTGAGGAAACTAGGTAAATGTTAAGTGATCAATGCATAAGCCCACCTTATAACTAATTCTTTGATATTAAAACAACAAATAATCTCACAATCTGAGCAGATTGTGATATTATTCCCAATTGGTTTTGTTTTGTTCTGCCGCCTGCTTGATATGGAGGGAATCCAAGACAGTAAATTCCTTCCTGGGAATACGTCGAACTTCTTAGTGTCAGCGTTTTTCTAATGGTTGCAACTGGTTATTTCAATTTTGGTGTCAAGAGTTGCAATGGCCTAGGAATAGTCAATTGACAAACCCATTACTGGTTTGTAAATCTGCTTTTTTTTTAAAAATCATCAAATGAGTCCTCCCGCCCTGGGTGGGGCGGAAGGGGTCGTCAGACTCTTACTGACTAAAATCCACCGGTGTTCCTTCGGATGCCCTTTACGTTCCGGGGCCACGGTAACCTGGGTTAAGAAGAACCCGCGACCCCAGCAGGCATTTGGCGCGAAACGCGACGCGCCACCGACCCGGGCTTGGTCCTTGGTCGGACGACGAGCTACTCATTACTCACCGTCCGTTAGCCCGCTCCGCCACTGTGCCCTCTGCTGATTAGAGGGACACGCGTTGGAGCGTCCACACGACAGGCTATTCGCATACGGGCAAAGAGACCCAGCTTTTGCCCGCATCCCAGGGTGCACCGGCCCGAAAACCTGGTCTTCCCCCGGACGTATCCGAGAGGGAACTCCAGTCCACGGGCGCACGTGGAGGTTTCCTGTCTAAGCACCCCTTATCAATCTGCTAAGACAGGGGTGTTTGACAATCAAACATCGTGTAAACTTGACTTAAAACTTTTTCAATTCGTAATCAAATACCACACAAAAATTAAACAGTCGACTAGTGAAAGCTAAATATAATTTCAAGAATAAATACAATCCAATTGGGTTTCAAAACTGTGAACATTTCATCTATAGATTTAATGATCATAATAATATTTTAGGTGTCCCCAAAGACCAATATCCAAAACATTTTCCTTTTCGCGTGAAATTTAATTTCCTGGCCCCGTGGGCATCATAAGTGTTTTCCTCAGTTGAAATTCGTACTCGTTATATAAAATTCAAACCAAATCCATTAAGTGTCCGTTCAAACTGGTGGTTTAAACCACTTTTGTGGCTCGCTACCTCTCCACGGATAAAAATATTGGAGCAAATATTAAAATGAAAATCAGTGAAAAAGATTATTACAAACGTCATAAGATTTTGGCTAAATTGAGTACTCCCAGCAATATAATTATTATTATTTATCAGAAGAAGTTGGTAGATACAGTCACGAGCAATCAACGACGATATATTACTAGACTCCGCATGCACGATCTAAGGAACAAAAACTATTCTGTCAACTCGCTGAGGTACTACGTAAGCGAGGGAGACGGGGTGCTGCGTTGTGATTGGCTAACTCAAGATCTGTTCCATCTCAAGGTATGTTTACAGCTCACAGGAGTGGTTGAAATAAGACGGATATAAGACTTTTTTGCCTAATGTGTTGACAGACATCGGTCGCCTATTATTAGGAGTCTAGTAATATATCGTCGTTGCGAGCAATAGTATGTATACACTTAAGCAGTATTCAAAAGCGATTTTCTGCTACCATATTGATTCAACTTTTGCCTTCTCATTAGTTTTCTATTTTGAAAGTCAAACAACTACAAAATAGGTGTTATTTCAAAGTGGAATTCAGTATTTCACGAGTAATTCGCGTTTGAATTTTGTTAAGTGTAAACAATATGTTATTGCTCGTGACTGTACTCAACGATCTCTAAATCAAAAATGTGTAACGTTATTCATCGCTTGTATCTACATGTGTAAATATAACCGTGTCCCTAGTCTACAAAAGGGCTAACGAAGTAAAACAGTAGAATGTTCCATTTCACCCTGAGTGGGATCATCTTCATCATCATCAGCCTATAATGTTCCCACTGCTGGGACACAGGCCTCCTCTCTGAGAGGGAGTGGGCCGTGATCCACCACGCGGGCCCAGTGCGGATTGGTAGATGTCACATATCTTCGAATTTTTGGTACTAGGACATGCCGGTTTCCTCACGATGTTTTCCTTCACCGTTTTTGAGAGCAGTGGTGATGAAATAAATTACACAAAGTAATGCGCCTGGCGGCTGACCTACAACTCGTAAGTCGGGACCGATACCACTGGGCCACCACTTCTCTCTGAGTGGGATGAGTACTTTAAAAATTTCTCCACCAAAAAATAACGTAATACTTTATAAACCTTTAAAAACAAAACAAACTGAAAGGTTTGTTTCAGTAACCTTTAAAAGTTATACTTTAAACTCGTTTACAAAACAGTCTATAAAATTTTGTGGTCATCGGTTTTAACCTGCATAGAAGTTTCGAAACAAATACACAACTTTGTATATTGTGAAAGGTGTGAAAGGTCGACCCTTTCACGGACAATTTTGTAGAGCTCCAGGCGTTATGTCCACGTAGGTGTGATCCGTCTGAATGTGGAACGTACGTTTAATTTCAAACACCAACTTGTTTTTGTATAAAAAATGTTTTTGTATTGTCGCAGTTGTCGTTTTAATGTCTGTGACATAAATGTGTAGGCTACTTTATTTCAAATAGCGAACATTTATGGTAAGTTTAAAATCCGTAAAAATAAAATAAAAACTATTCGTGGTCGCCGGAATGTAAAGGGCTATTGAAAGACACCGTGTATTTTAGTTAGTACAAGTCTGACAGTTCCTACCATGCTGCCCTGGTTGGAAACAGAGTGTTTAAACAGCATACGGTGGCACTGGAACACAAAGCGATTAAAGGAACAGCGTGGATTTTTAGTAAGTAAGATCAGTTAGTGTCATTCACTTCACCTATAGGGAGAACTAATGATTTTAACAACCAAAAAAGTACAGGAAACTAATTATATTCAGTGCCTCAGAACTCGTAAGGAAACTGTAAGGTTCGGGAAAAATAATTGATTATATATTCGACATCTACAAACCCGTATCCAGCCCGCATGGTGGATTATAGCCCACTCTTTCACATAGAGAATAGGTGATGTCCCAACAGTGGGAACATTACACGTCGATTATGATTATGCTTATAATTAACCTAAGAAACTTGGCTCAACGACTTCCACAACGACAAGACAAAATACGTAATGTCTATCCAATTTCCGTCACACTCGCTATCAGTATTAAATCTACCGCATCCCCCTTAATTAACCTATATCCTCCCCTTTCTCGTTCCCCTACTTGAAGATAAGAAACTAATTGCCCCCTTCAAATTAACAGGAAAACTAGTTAGATTTAAACTAACTGTTACGTCAGAGAGTTGCAGACGAGCAACACTTCATATCCACAACTGTTGCCAATGATGATGGGAGCGTGTATTCAGCAACTGCTGGCAACTCACATCGATATCTTGACGTGTGTCATAAGCGATCGTTTTCATTTTTTTCCGATACATAGACGATACAAGGTGGACTACTCAGTTTCTTGAACCGTATCAACTATTAAAGAATAAATAATGACGGTCATAGCCAATGGTTTGGCAAGTTAAAAGAAACGTGGTGTGGTCTCTCTTCCACGAACCAACCATGACAAAAGCTGAACTGCGCCTGAACCTTCGGTGTTTTATTATTACTTTTCAAAGAACTTCTTAGTTTTTATTCTTAGATGCAAGTTGTAGTCAAGAAAGTACGTCACCAACAATAGGCAACATAAAAGTTGCCTATCTGTTCGCTTTAAGCTTACATAGGTATAAGTTCAGGCGTCCTAATTAGAACGCTTTATTGACAGCACTATAGTACATACTAGGATTTAATTACTCTTTTAGGGAAGTAACTGACGTAAAATACGCCGAGCGTATCGTCGAATGTTCTTTGACGCACTAACGTATCATCCGTTGAGTGTGAACGGTCAAGCGTTTTTCTATGCATTTGTTTCTTCTGGCGTTACGCGACCGATAATACGCGACGCATATTTCGGTTGGTTTGTGTTAAATAGTGGTTGAAGTACTTTTTTATATTACTACTGCAACTGGTTTTTTTTTTATTAATTAGTAAGTACATGTCAGTTAGTGTTACTATTGTCATTGTATTTATTTATTTGTTTGTTTGGGAAAACACTTAAATAAATAAAGACTTCGAATTATCTGACTGTTTGTCCATCTATCACCAAGCTGTATCTCATGAACCGTGATAGACAATTGAAAGTGAATAAAGGATCTCTCATTTTTGATTTTGTTGCTCATTTTTGCTCGAAATTAATAACGGCAACAGGAAGACACTTGAAATACTACAGAATATTTTTTTATTTACTCACTTCAAAAATAAATAATTGAATTAAAATAAAACAAATTTTTAAAATGTGAATTTATAACCGTAGATTCTTTAAATATGGGAACGGATTATTATATAACTATGGCTTAAAAAATAATCTGTTCCCATATTTAAAGAATGCACGCACGGAACCCTTCGTGTGACAGTCAGACTCGCACTTTGCCTGTTTGGAATTATTTATTACTTTTTTCTGCGCCTCCCAGAAAACAAAAATAAAAATAAGTAATTCTAGTATTTTTTATTACCTGGAAGTTTCTAGAGGTAATAAAGAAACTTATGACTTTCGGGAATCGCTGTCACGACTATCGACCTCACTCAATTACCAGAGAAAACTTTTATTTACTTTTCTTATACGATAATTTGGCAGTAAACAGACAATACGGACATTCTACTTCTTCAGGAAGCATATGCTAGAATGAATATTATTTTCTATTCACATTAAAATTACAATTGGAATAATTGATAATATACTAGACAAACTATTTTTTTAATGAGTCATTGACAGGTTCCATATTATTGCCTGCCTGCCCCAAAGATTTCTTAATACTATTATTATCATACGTTGTGAAACGAAAAAAATACAAAATCTGTGTTTTTAACAATCTCACAGCGTAGCGCTACGCCGCTACGACCGCTACGAACGCTACGAATTCGTAGACCGAGCGTAGGCTTGCTACAATCTCAGAGATTTTGCTACGCCACGGTTTACTAAGTAGATTACCTTAATAAACTCTATTATCCCTTCATAACTAAACAACGAATTTACAAAAGGTAAGCATTTTCAGTCTAGAATAAAGAAGTAAATATTTAATTTCACATTTACGCTTTCATTCCGTTTACTTCACTACCAAAAGTAGTGAAATAAATTCTTGACACAAAATGGAACTGGGTTGAGCTCACTACTTTTAATTTCAGAGTTATTTACTCCAGTTTTCTCAAAGTAAACAAGTCCGACTAATAAAACTGCGATATAAATAAATATTCTAAGAAAACTTGCTGACCTTTCCAGTAGTTTTATGTGTCATTTCAGTCCATCTGAATTTAACAGTTTATTTCTTTTCACAGAACTAGTGCCTTTTTTCAGTGGTGATTGGCGCAGTGAAAATGGCCAGAATTTACGAGATTTAGGTCGTGGGTTCCAAAAAAACGAAATAGTTCAGATCGTGGCTAAGTAATTACAGCCGCATAGGTCAATTTTCCAGGTTAAGCGTCGCTTGCCGAGGTTGGTCTCTGGATGGGTGACAAACTAGCAAAGCTAGTTTTTTCCGTCCCTCGAAAGCACGTAAGGCGTCTGACATGTCTTACCATGGGGTAACCCGGTCTTACCATGGGGTAACCCGGTCTTACCATGAGGTAACGTATTACTAAGTTACGGGGTTGTGGACGTCCAATAGGCAGTCGCGCCATGGAAAATACTGTATATTCAGCCGGTTTCATTGGAAGCCGCCCCTAATATAGTGGGGAAAAGGATAGGCAGGTAATATATTCCAGGAACCAAATTGTTTTACACATAAATTACTTATCCTTTTTTTGGGTTTAAAAATTGAAATAACATAATAAAATATGGCATGTATTTAATGCAGCAACTAAGTAAAATGAATATAGGTTATAAAAATAATAGAATGGGTACCATTTATAATAGGTTGGCAGCTAATAAGGGGCATCGTAATAAGTAAAAGGTAGCATATTAATATATCAGTTATAAGCTCCGTTTTAAATTAAACTAGCATCAAGTTTTTCTTTTGAGAACTGAATTAATATCTAAGCGAAAACTTAATGATGAAAATAAAATAAAAAATGGGCATTCATAAATAATACAAATCAGATTCTATTTAAAATTATTTGTATGAAGAATAAATATAAACTAGCTTATATTATACATATATTGTGCGACTTTTTAATAGCTTTAAATAAACTCTAAAATGGCATAAAGAAAAAATATTTTGCGGCTTTTATTTTCAAAATCGAAGTTGGATTCGCGCGCTTCTCATTGCAATTTGTTATTGGTTTGTTACTTTGTTTTTCAAAAGAAACAAATTCTAACTGGGTTATGAAATAGTCAACGGAGCCCCGCTTCGCGGGGCTCCGTCCACTATTTCCACCCAAACGCAGCTGCTAGTTTTTAGTTTTTATAACACCCTTAATTTTGAACCTTAAATAATATAATAGTCGCGAAAATATTTAATCGCTGGCAAGTTATTTTATTTTTTGCAAACATTTAGTCGACTTTTAAGTTATTAGTCACTCGGAAAATAATTAGCTATAAAATATCTGCACTGTTGAAAAAATAACCTATAAACATTGAAAAAGACACATTAGTTGACCGAATTTGAACTCACAACCTCGTACATGTGAAGCAAGATATTAACGTCTGAGTCATCACGCAACATTTTAATTACATACCTTAATTTTTATCAACAACCACATAATAAAATTCAGCATAGCAATACAACTAGTGCCCCGCGGCGCTGCGCCCTTATTATTTATTACATCGAACATCACTCGGTAGCGGGCCCATTTGTTTTAATGACCTATTTCACCCAAATAACTATAACGCACGCATATTCCGTGCCCTACACGTGAAATGAGGAATTTTTAATTTTTTTATTAAGGTACACGTACAATGTAATGCGTGTTTGTGGTATTTAAAAGGCATTCTTTGTTTTGTTTACGAAGCTGTGGTTTGGTTGAAAGTGGTTATTATAAAAATGTGTGACGAACAACTTTTTTTCTTTTTTGGATGGCACACTTTTGGAATTGAATTTTCTTTACTGTACACAAAAACTTAAACAAAACGGGGGTCCTTTTAAATCGTAGTAAAATTATCAATGAGTTTTTCCATCCAGGGCGGGGCAAGAGGGCCTGTCAGACTTGTACGGACTAATTACAAGGTGATCCTTCAATAGCCCTTTTCGTTCCAAGGTCAAAACTTTGGTCGCGGGACTTATACCATCACCGTGACCCCGGAACATAAAGGGCTATTGAAGGACACCGTGGATTTTAGTCAGTACAAGTCTGACAGTCCCTCCCGCCCTGCCCGGGGTGGGAGGACTCGTTTGATGATTTTACCACGATAAAAAAAGGTCAAAACTTTAATAGCGCAACTTTTAAACAATTACGCATGTCCAACCTCATCCTAAAAAAATAAATACCGACGCAACTCTTGTCAGGAATTATACTGATGTCAATATTTTTTACTTATCGAATGTCTTTCTAATATTATAATGCAAGCATGTTTATTCTGTTAAGGTATGCGTTCCGGTTGGCGGGAAGTTGGGAAGGGCGATCGTAAACGTCAATCAAACAAGCGAGTCAATTGCACACTGTTTATTAGACAGGTGGCGCGCGCGCGGGATGATGCGTGGGAGCCTGCTGCCGCACACATACATGGGCTACATTTAATGCATAACTGCTGCCGCATACACACATGCGTTACTCAGATATAACAATTCTATATTCCGCCTTCACGTCTAACTTGAACATCATTCCAAGTCAATTAGACCATACTAACAATAAAAAAAAAACGTTATCCGAATAAATGATATTGCAACAGTAAAATTGGAACACTTCCAATTCTGGAACATTTTTATTAAAACAAATAATATTTCTACTTAAATTGAGACCTTCGTTATGAAGCAAAAAGTACGAAAGTGAAATGTAAAAAAGAATCGTGAAATATGAAAATATTTTTTTCTATTTAATTTATTTTATAAAAACTATTTGGTGCACAATGTTCGCTTGTGTTAAATGATAAATGATACTAGCGGCCCGTCCCGGCTTCGCACGGGTGGAGCTGGTCTAAAATTTGAGATTTAAACTATCCTATCTCTCAAGTTGGATCGAACTGCACATGGTGTGCGAATTTCATTATAATCGGTTTAGTTGTTTAGGAGTCCATTGAGGACAAACATTGTGACACGGGATTTATATATATTAAGATTTATTTTTCAAGTTGGTTGTTAAAAAACACTTTTACATGTCAAATTATATTTTTAAAACTAGATGTGGCCGGTGTTTCGTATCTGACTACACTAAGAAGAAACTTGAAAAATGTTGTGGAAAAAAAGTTTTTACTTCAAAAAATATCATGAAAAAATTGTTTTTTTAATAAATATGGGTTTAAAGATAATCTCGTAAATAATGGATATCAATTATTTCTTTTCTCGTAGTAATACATACTTATCTATGAGGGTTCAAAAAAACGACGAAACACTTCGAGAAAAGGTAGGTAGTGCCCTTGCGCTTCGCTTGGCTCGTCTTGGCGGGGGGCACTGCCGTGCCCCCAGATAAATTAAGCCCCACAAAACCGTTGTAATGAATAAATCCTCCGAAACATCGGAAACAAAGTCAGAGGTCACTTTCTCTTTTAAAGTCCAGATATTATACTTTTCAAGCCATACGACTGTAAACTCGTATTTATAACCGTAAAATTAACTTTGCTCCTTATTTTGTATTTGAAATTTACACAATTCAGCTCACAAAAATATTGAGTACTAGTAAACCACCCGCGACTTCGTCCGCACATTTCGACCTTTTCTCTGCGAATTTTTACTCAAGGTAACACTTTTTATGGGATAGTGTTGGAAAATCTTTACATATCCAACAAAAAATTGTATGTCCTAGCATTTTGTAGTAACGAAGTGTCATGTAAACTATAAACCCGAAAAACAACCATATAGAGTCGAATTTCGTAAAATCCCGTCTTCGTGAGCACCTACGTCCTAAAAAGAAAACACATGCATTTGTTACTCTTAGCTCTTGTAGTTTCTGAGAATTTAATTTTTATTTCTTTCGATGTCATCATCAGCCTATAACGTTCCCACTGCTGGGACACAGGCCTCCTCTCTTGTGAGAGGGAGTGGGCCATAATCCACCACGCGGGCCCAGTGCGGGTTGGCAGATGTCACATGTCTTCGAATTTGATGGTTCTAGGACATGCCGGTTTCCTCACGTTGTTTCCTTCACCGTTTTGAGAGCAGTGGTGATGAAAGAAATTACACAAAGTAATGCGCCAAGCAGGGTTCCAACCCACGACCTACAACTCGTAAGTCGGGGCCGATACCACTGGGCCACCACTGCTCTCTTTCGATGTATGTATAGATATTATGAGCAACGTCTAAACTAAGTAAATAAAAAAAAAATTTCTCTGCCAAAATGCGGGAAAAGTCAAAAGCAAAGCTTAGGGAGAAGCCCCTCCCTAAGCTTTAAAAAATCCAACCAGATACTTGTTATATTACAGTTTCAATAATTAATAAGGCGCGGTCGGACATATGTAGTTATAAAGCCTTATTAAACCGAAATAACGCCTTAATTACAAGGTAATTATAGAAAGCTGCTATACTTAATTAGTTTAGTTGATATGTACATAACTGACAATGTCACGGTTTTGTTTCATAATTTTGAAGACAACAAAATTTTTAACATCCATACTAATATTATAAAACTGACAACTTTGTTTGGTTAAGCGCACTAACCTCAGGAACTGCTGGATTGAAATTGAAAAAATTGTGGTTGTGGTGGATAGTCCATTTAGCGTCATTTATAGGCATATTGAATAATAAAAACACAATTACATCATGACTATGAACGACCCTTAGGACCGAAATCTGCAAACAGGCGTTATTTTTACTTTAAGGCGTTATTGCGTAAAAAAATAACTATTTAAGGCATCATAGGGCTTAAAACGTTGCCTGACTGCACGTTTGAGCGTCTTCAAATATTTATTTTAAAATATTAGGTAGGTATAATTAATTTCGAAAAAGTAGTTTTTTTTTATTTCAAGGAACTTTCATTATTCGATAAAATCAATTTTTGAAAATAACTGTAATTGGCAATTTTCGGCTTTCGAGTGTTGTCGCACGATGCACTAAACAAAGAAACTAGCGACAGACGTCGTTCCTCATTTTTATGAAATTATAAAATGAAGTACGAATAAAGTCTTCAATTATTCGATAAAAAAAATCCACTTTTTTAATTTCAAGCTTCTCATGAGAAGGGGTTCTCCAATCATAAATTACCTAATTAGCATGGCTAGGTTCCAATCTATAACCCAACTCGCAACTCTGGGCCGTTATCACTGAGTCAGTATTTACTCTACATTTATTTCAGTTACCTGAAATTCACTAAAACTAAAGTATACAGTAATGGTTTGCATAGTAGCAGGAGTAGGTAAATAAACGAAAACTTTTCCCAGTCAATTCTCTTCATAAAAAGCGTACAACTCAAAGCATTTAAAGTTTAGAATCGCATTTGCTTTTGATTACTGCTCGCCTGGTACAATTTAAACGTACCAAATATTAAATGTAGGTTAATGTTTTTTAATTGTTAGTAGGTATGGTTTTATTCTTATTAGGAAACTCGCTGTCTGACCATGAACCATTCCCGGGTCAATGGCGCTTTGTGTTATTTGACGGGGGACCTTTAGAGGGCCAAAGCCTGTCGGGGTCGCGGGACTTATCGAATTACTGTGACCCTGGAACGTTAAAGCTATTAAAAGGCTACGTGGATTTCAGTCAATACGAGTCTGACAGTCCCCCCGCTCTGCCCTGGGTGGGAGGACTCATTTGATGATTTTACTACGATAAAAAAGGTATGGTTTTAGTCTATGTTACAACTTACGGGTTAATTTGAATATAAATATAATTACAATATGAATATTGAAGTCACTTGAGGATGCCTACTCCAAATGATGTATTTTCGCACAGTATTATGGGACCCCAGATAAGGTAACCTAGCCTTTTCCCAACTATATTGGGGTCGGCTTCCAGTCGAAACAGATGCAGCTGAATATCAGTATCTTACATGGACATACTGCTTATCGGACCTCCACAACCCAGTAACTGGGTAATACAATACCCCATGGTAAGACTGGTTGTCAGACTTCTAGCGCTTCTGACCAGTTAACAAAATACGATCATCGTCATGGATGCTCGTATTTAAAAAAAGGAACTAATTGACTGATCGATTAATTCATAGCTGTAATATCAGGTTCTAGAAAAATTTCTCCTTACCTGTTCTAGTAGCAGATTTTAAGAAGTTCATTCCTTAATGAGATTAAAAATTGTATGAAAACCATCCAATTTTATTGAAACTTCTAATGCAAACCTATCAACCATGCTGCGGAGCGAGACGGAGTGGGAAACGGTCGCCTCCTTCTGCGAAGCAGTCATGCTCGCGAAGGAATAAGCGGGCCGCGTGAGAGAGAGGACAATGTCCTTCCTCCACCCCACCCACGGTGGTGGACGCCCACGGCGTCGGACGTCGAAAGACGATCTCCGGCCACCGTAGGCGCGGGCATGCGGGCGGCGAGTAAAGGGCAACTCGCCGTCTGACCATGGACCATGCCCGGGTTGACGGCGCGTCGTGTTCCAGGCGCGCCTCAAAGAGCGTCAGCATAATGACGAGGCCCCCTCTCAGAGGGCTAAAGCCTGCCGGGGTCGCGGGTCTTGGTTGATAGGTTTTTTTTTTTTTTTTACGTGGCAAAATCATCAAATGAGTCCTCCCACCACGGGCAGGGCGGTAGGGACTGTCAGACTTGTACTGACTAAAATCCACGGTGTCCTTCAATAGCCCTTTATATTCCGGAGTCACGGTAATGAAATAAGTCCCGCGACCGCAGCAGGCTTTGGCCCGCTAGAGGCCCCGTCATTATGCTAACGCTCTTTGCGACGCGCGTGGAACGCGACGTGCCGTCGAACCGGACATCGGCCATGATGGACAGCGAGTTTCCCTGTACTCGCCACCCGCATGCCCGCGCTATACATTCCCTTGAGATAATATTAAGATAGTCTATATTTATGCATGGAAGCCATTATGATATAGAATTAAATGTAATTTGAACCAGCTGCTGCAATTGTTGGCTATAGGCCATTTGTAATGAATGCATAATTTTCATATTTATGAGGGCTGCACACAATGGGCCATGTTGGCCGTCATCCATGTTCGTTTCGGTATTAATAACCACGAATTTACTTTTTTATTTGTTTCTCTCTTTCTCTAATCGTGATTTGACTCACGAGGTTGTCGATATGTGGGCTGTATATTCAGCGATCATTGTGCCGATTCTTTCTCTTCAAATCAAACCAAAGGTTGGATTCGACAAGATCGCTTTTAGCGATAAGCATAAGACCGCCCATTGTGTCACTCTATTTACAAGATCTACCCTGTACCTGTCATTTTATGGTGTGCATAATGAAGTATCTATGTTTTATAGTCGGCCAATGGTTTAATTGGCCAAATCTTGGCCCAACACCTAAGTAGGCTCTTGTTAGGCAGTTGGATGAAGAGCCTGATTGAGAAAGCAGTTCATCACACACGGCGCGCAATGTTAAAAGGTTCCTTTCTCAAAGAAGTCAGACTGCCGGTAGAAAAGAACTGGAATAACCGGCATAGCTTACTGAGTAAGCAAACTGAAGTGGCAGTGGGCTGGCCATGTTTGTCGCTGGAGCGATGAATGGTGGAGCAGAAGAGATCAGATCACAAGCTAGTGTGGGACACCCCTCAGCTAGATGCACCGACGAACTTAAGAAGGTGGTTGGGACTGGCTGGATGCGGAAGGTTGAGGACAGGGTGTTATAAAAGAGTAAACATGGAGTTTCTTGGCGGTTCTTCTCCATGGAAACGACCAACCCGAACCGTGCCAATTTTTTTTTCTTCTCGATGTTTTGTAAGTGCCCATTGAGACCCATATAAAATAAAATATTTTGATTTTGTGTCGCTGTCTGGGAGAGGCCTATGTCCAGTAGTGGAGTGCGATAACTTATGTTTAAAAGTGCGGCTGAGTTAATTGATTTGCCACCCCGGTAGCAAACTACTACGGTACAAACAACAAAAACAAAGGGGGCAGATGGGAATAAAGGAAACTTTCGTTCCAGTGAAATATACATAGTTATTATTTTTCAAGAAGTTTTATATTTTTAAAATGTCGATTTGTTCAAAAGCTCTAACTTCAATTGGTATTTTTAATATAAATAACAGTACGTTTTACAAACTAAACTAGACAAAACAAAGAGATACACACCAAATGAATACGAGCTTTGCGATGTTTTTTTTTTTATATAAATACGAAATTACAAAAATGTTCTGTTTCTAAAAACTAAGCTTTCGTTTATTTGAAATGTCAGAATAGAATAAAAAGTTGAGTAGAAAATACATATTACAATTAAATAGGTTGAAAAGGCAGAAGTCTTCCCACGCATTGTGGGGCGAGTGTCTGTCTCTGACTGTCCACGTAAAATCCACGGTGTCCTTCAATAGCAATTTACGTTCCCGGACACGGTAATTTGATAAGTCCCGCGACCCCGACAGGCTTTAGCACTCTAGAGCTCCCTCTAGAGTGCCCCAAGTCGCCTCTAGATCCCAGGGCAGCAATCCGGCAAGGAGGTTGGCCGATTAGCCGACGATCGTGCGGTATCCTCGGATTATCTTAATGGAATAATATAGGCTGATGAAAAAAAACTAAACACTTTCTGAATTGAAAAATAAACAAATGTTTCAAAATATAAACCTATTTATTCATCACGCTGTCCAAGAATTTTCTATAATAAACATCGGTTCATAATTTTAATGTCATGTGTAGTCGAGGTGAACGCACTTTGAAAAACTAATATAGAACTAACCTTCTTTGTAATTTAAAGTCATTCGTTATCAATTAGAGGCTAAACAAAGACTTTTGATTATTTCATCGTGACTGAAGCGCGGGAATATTAACAGGTGAAGTGATTGTATAGTCTATAATTTTCTTAACATTGTGGTATTAAAGAAAAAATACTAAGAACTGCATAAATCGGGTATTTTAATGCATAAATAAATTGAAAATCTATTTAGTCCGTCAGTAATAATATTGAAAAATAATGGACACGTATTTTTTGTTTTTTTTTTTTTATCAATGAATATTGACAAAGATAAAACGCTTCCAAATTCGGGAATGGGGGCTTGTGACGTCATTACGCTTGTAAAATTATAGCGACCGTGTGACGTTTTGTGATTTTTAGAAGCGTTGTATCTTCGTCAATTTTAGTTTACGTGACTTTTTTTTTTTTTACGTGGTAATATCATCAAATGAGACCTCCCACCCCGGGCAGGGCGAGAGGTACTGTGAGACTTGTACTGACTAAAATCCACGGTGTCCTTCAATAGCCCTTTATGTTCCGGGGTCACGGTGATGGTATAAGACCCGCGACCCCGGCAGGCTTTAGCCCTCTGAGAGGGGGCCTCAAGTTTACGTGACTTAAGAAAAAAATCGGGTCTTATATTTTTTAGTGATCTATATTTCGGACTAATAAAATTTACGAACTTCTGACAAACTATTATTTTTAAATGTATTTATTAATGCCTGTCTTCTTTTTATTTTCTTTTTTCCATGAACCTTTATTTTGAACTGCAACTTTCGGGGATCTAAAAAGAGTGTCCATGGAGTTTTTAAACCATTCTTCTCCATAGAGATCTACGCATGAGAATGGGCACTTACGATACTTTCACAGTTATTGTCTTGCGACTGGGACTGTAGCACCATAACTATTTCTGAACTGTTTTTTTTGTCTTTTGATAATTCAAAAAGTTCTTGTAACTAGCCTAATTGAAAAAAATGCTATGATTAATTAATTGATTGAACTAGAAGCATTTTTCTTTATGGTTGCGAAATGAGTCCTGAACCCAGGGTAGAGCGGGAGGGACTGTCAGACTCGTATTGACTAAAATCAACGGTGCACTTCAATAGCCCTTTACGTTCCGGGGCCACGGTAATTCGTACTACACTAGAAGTAAGCATAATCACAGATATGATAGGTAGCATTGTCAAAGAAACTTATTATTTCAGCAATTTCCTCGTCGCGTATGTCTTACTTTGAAAACATCGAACAGGCGAAATGTGTGCGAAGCCTACCTCTGCCTATCCCTTAGGGGAATTAATCCGTGATGTTAAGAAGTCGGTGATTGCTATGAGCTTTCCCTTGTAACACCCTTTTATTGCAGTCGCTATCCCCTTTATACCTGGTGTGTCATAAAGAGTAACTAGTATACTTGCATATTATGTATACCGAATCTATTTATACTTTTTTTAATTGCCCTATACTAGGATTTCTACTGTGTCGTGTGTGCGTGTTACAAACATAAAAACACACATACACGAATACCAAGACCCGGAAAAACTACAGATAGCGCGCGAGTTGAATGCAGTCGGGGTCTGAGGTGAAGAGCCCCCCGCTACCCGCACGCCCCACCTCACGCGCCTGCAGTGTAGTACCTTGCCATCCTTGTCAACAGCACTACCGCATTCCTAAGCTCTGCATTCAACTCGCGCGCTTAGTGTATTTGTATGTCCTACAATTTTTTTTAATGTAATTTTTTTAGTCCATTCAGAGGTTGTCTGGAAGATATCGCTATCAGCGATAAGACCGCCGTTGTATCCTTATATTTAACAATATTGTAAAAACCTGTTTATTAATTTTGGTGTACAATAAAGCATATTCTAATCTAATCTAATATTTGTTCCATTCGTTGCATCTGCGAATCAAATCTGCGTCACACTGCACAGCAGTCCAATCGCTCAGCCACTGCGCTAACCATTTCGTCGAATGTGGCATAGTGGTGTGACGGTCTAATCGTTTTTACGTGGCAAGCATAGCTTGAGGGTCGCTGGACTGTCTAAACAACCCTGGAACTTAAAGGGTATTTGAAGGAAAGGGGTAGATTTTGGTCTCTACGAGTCTGAGAGTCCCTTCCCGTCCACCAAGGGTAGGAGAGAACTTTGCTAGAAATGGGACAATAAACTATTAAAAATAACACCAAAGGTGTAAGCGGTACAAATGTTTTTATTTAAAAACCGCCTTTATTCTTTATCTACCTTTATTAATAGGTATTCCATTATCCCATAATGATGCGATATGAAAGATAAATTAATTGTAACATCAGTACACAAACAGTCAAATCTGTAATTAACAAGTACGCTTCTAGCTTTCAAACAGACAGGTGCCCAACAGAAGTGTTGGAGTTGTTGGTGCCTTTGAAAGTAGACGTCAGGGGTAACCCAAGGCGCCTGACGGGATCGCGGGACTGTCTCACCTAGTAACCACGGCCCTGGTACATAAAGGGCTATTGAAGGTTCACCGTGGATTTTAGTCAGTACAAGTCTGACAGTCCCTCCCGTCCTAACCTGGGCTCATAGGATGATTTTACCACGTGAAAAAAAAGGGGTGCCCCAAGGTTCGATTGCTTAGGTCTCACACAAATGCCCGGACGTTTTTAAGAATACATACATTTCCTAAGAATTGTATACAATGACGGATTATATACATTTCCGTTAACACATATAAACCGAGACCTAGTATAACTACTTGTGGGTAGGTAACAGAACTTTTTCCTAGAACTAAGAACATTTCTCTACGACGCTAGTTTAAAACAGTTACGTTCTCACACTATCCTTTGTGTGCAACTCTTACAAAAGTATATCAAGTTGAAAATTTAGTTTAAAATATTTTACTTCACGAATATTCTATAGAGGGTATGGTATTACCCAGTTACTGGGTTGTGGAGGTCCGGTAGGCAGTCGCTCCATGTAAAATACTGATATCCATCAACTGGTTTGACTTGAAGCCGACCCCAATATAATTGGGAAAGGCTAGGTGGAAGATGACTTATATAAAAAATCCTTTTTAGTGAGTACAGGCGTAATAAATATGTATTATGTCGTAAGCAATACATAGATATGCTATAGCAGTAATTGCGCAATATAGATTTTTGCAGTATCTCATTATTACATCTTAACTACAATCTGATTACACAAATAAAGAAAGATTCCGACGAATTTTGAA
Organism: Agrotis ipsilon; assembly: GCA_028554685.1. Classification (NCBI taxonomy): domain Eukaryota; kingdom Metazoa; phylum Arthropoda; class Insecta; order Lepidoptera; family Noctuidae; genus Agrotis; species Agrotis ipsilon. The sequence goes on from CM052956.1 coordinate 1,665,726, forward strand.
CTTCCTCTGTTTTTTTAAATGGATCATAATCATCATAGCCTCTTCCCAATATTTTTTTTTATTGGGGTCGTCTTCCAGTCGAACCAGATGCAGCCTGCTGAATATCAGTATTTTACATGGAGCGACTACCTATCGGACCTCTACAACCCAGTAACTGGGTAATAACTGGTATAATTATACCCCATGCATGCATAGTAAAGATTGTCAAAGATTTACAAATGACAGCCGAGACCAACGGATTTACATGCTTTCCGAGGCACGGAGGAAACTATGACAGAAGGAGACCAAAGCAAGCGCGGCTAAACTCGGAAGATCGGCCTATGTGGCTGTAATTATTTAGCCACGAGCTCCTGCATTTTTTTTAAATTAGGTAATAAATACAATACCTGTTGTGTTCTTGAGTGAATTGTTACAAAAGTATGTCACCCTTTACCGCGGTCTTTTATTTACTTCAAAATACTTTCGTACACGTTTATCAAAAGGATAAAATTGTAGTTTAAAACTTAGTCCTTCTTATAAATAATTCAAGGTTGCTTATTACTTAGATGAATCCACTATAAAATGCATAGAGGGTCTAAACGGATTAGAACCCACTAACCTAACCCACACTGCTACATATAACCCAAAGAGAATTTTCATAAAATCGATTTTGAATCTTATTGTTCCACGCAGATGGTTTTGATTGAAAACCTTTTTCAAAATCGAATAAGCAGCATAATGTTATAAATATTTAGATGCTTCACAGTATATTTGAATGGCAACAAATATTTAGTTATATATTGATCAATTCATGATTATTATCTTTTATTGAAGGGCAAGTGTCATTTCGCACATAATAATAATAAAATGGCAAACACTGATGATAAGATTACAAAATATACAAACGTGTTATAATCAAACAATGTTAAGTGGTAACGTAGGTTTAAAAAGCAGTAATTTGATGTAACGTAAGTCAAGCACAATGCTTATTATGTTACACTTCGGAAATACGCGATAATATCTCAAAGAGTCAAATACTCGATGCTGAGGAAATAACACGTAATTATCCGACAAATTTAACAACTTATTAAATTATAATCAATCTCTTAAACTACAAGTAAACTTATTTCTACACATACTTGTCCAAATTACCCGACTTCACCTCCAACAAATGCATTAAACAAAGCTTTTCAACACAAACATTCCAATAATCTTCTCAAAACAAAAAAACACTGTTTAAAAATCACGGAAGATGAAATCGGGAGATACGAAAGAAAATAGAAGAAAAGAAATACTATACCGATTTATCGTAACTAGTCGCACACACGTAATACACGAACGAGTACCGACAAACGCGACCGTCAGCAACCGCGGTCTGATACGAACTGAGCTTTTGTGGGCACACGCCACGGAAGAAAGTTGACGACGCACCGATAAGGATGGCTTATTAATGGATGTGGTATGCACGCGGTGAAACAGCTTTATCAACGGTAGTACGATTTATAGTCCCTGTAAATAATAAAGGTGACGCTGACATACGGAAGAAGACGGTATCTAAACGCTTGAAGATGCAAGTTTAAGAATAATATCCTGATAAAATCGGTTTCGGCAAGGCTTACAGGAAAAGGTCGTTCTTTATTCAACTTTCTCGGATTTAAAACCAAGTTTGGGGATAAAGGGAAATTGTTTTTTCTTCAATTTAAGTTTTTGGTGATACCTACAATAATCTGATATCTTTGAAAATTAAAATCTACTAAATATAATACAGCAGAATACTAAATAAAACATCTATGCCTTCCAAAATAATTAAAAACCATTAATTATTTTATACCTCCTCGATTACTTGTATTTTCTTTATTTTAGCGTCCACGATTCAGTAATTATAAAAGGTTATTCCTGTCACACAATAAACAGCCCAGAGAAATAAAATTTATCCATTATTTTCATTCTTTCCAAACGTTGATAACAACTCACACATTTTCATTCATAGAAAGCATTTGGGGCTTTTGTGGCTCTTCTAGTAGAACACAACCGAACATAATCTGTGTAAATTATGAGCGATATGGATGTATCGTATTGCGGTAACCGAGCTACTGCGAGTATTACCTGAGTTCTCATTACGAGCGATATCGACTTCACTCATTATAGCCACACCGTGAAACTTACTTGCTAAACCTTTTCATCGGCCATTTTCCTACTTCGTTTTCTTGTGTATTCGAAGTTATATTGGAGTGTAAGACTTTATTAATATACCACTAGGTGACTAGGTACCTATTGTTACGTTATTTTGAATTATTATGCATTATTTTTGAGGTTGACTTGAATTTTATAAATGCTTTTTAAAGCTAACAATCCACTCGCGCCTCAAAGAGCGTCTGCAATATGACGGGGCTCCCCTTAGAGGGCTAAATCTTGTCGTCGCGAGACTGTCTTATCAAGTAACCGTGGCCCCGGAATGTAAAGGGCTATTGAAGGTCACCATTGATTTTAGTCAGTACAGGTTTACACTCCTGTCCCGAACTGGGTGGGAGGACTCATTTGATGATTTTACGACGTAAAAAACGTGACGACCTCTAACCTGAATAAATGTTTCTTCGTCTTTTTTTGAGTATAAAGATGAGTCTACCCTAAGAAGTTGAGCTGAGGACAAATCGCGCCGCTCTAATCGCGGTGTCAAAGGGCATACAACGAGCTAATAACAATTACTCTCCTCAAACACTTTTATGTTCATCATTAAACTGAAACTTGAAACTCGCTTGTTCGAGGCTTGTAAGTCAGTCTATATTATACGAATTTTTGCTCGACTCTTGCTCAGATCCTAAGCCGAAATCCATCTTTATAATCATCAAACGAGTCTACCTTCCACAAGTGAAGCGGAAAAGACTGTCAGATTTATACAGACTAAAACGCTGTTTTTTGGATTCTAACTGTAACTGCCGGAGTCAGGGAACTGTCTAACAGAATCCTGCTTAGACAGTTCCCCGACCCCGGCAGACGTTTGGCCTTAAAGGGGAACTGTCAGTATGCTGACAGCTCTTTGAGCCGCACCAGGAACATGAGGCACCGTCAACTCAGACCTGGTCCTTGATCGGACAGTGAGCTACCCATTACTTACCGTTAAGCTGGCCAGAACACCCCGCGATGTCCGACGACCTGGTCCGTCTCTAGAAGTGGTTGAGGTGTGAGGTTGATGATGTCCTCTCCCTCAGTGTTCCGCCCCCTTCTACGACCCTTGAAAAAAAAAAATTCGTAACGAAGCAAAATGAATAAATTCTGCCAAAATAAGCAGTGAAAACCTTACTTAAAAGTATTTTCTCAGACCGAGCCATGCATTAAATTATCTCGAAGTAAAAAAACGAAGGAAATATATCCATCGAATTGCGAATAGTTCATTCATTCGTTCGATGGTTCGCGGTCAGTTCAAGTGATACCTGAAGCTTTCATTAAGCTCGATATTCCGTTCATTATACCTTGGAACCTTATTAATGAGCTGCCTTTATCTTTATATATGGAAGAAAGATATTCAATGTTTAGTTTGCATCTCATATCCGACGACTAAATGAGTTTGGTCAAATGCCTGTGGGTATTCACATTACGTACGTATGTACTACCTTTTATGTAAGTAATTTAATTTCTTTTTTTTACTTTCTATCAAATGAGGGATTTTTTTTATTATTTCATTATTTTTGGATATTCTATCCATAGGCATATTTTTCAGCTTCCCGTGTTACCTGTTTACATTAAATTTTGCTTTTCAGTCCAGATTTTAGATACGAAATAATGCCTATTTTTTTCATTATCTATGGTTCACCATAATTATGAGTTTTTGTGAATTTAGGAAGTAATTCCCTGGAAGAATTGATTTTGAAAATTCGTTAACCAGTTGAAAGCTAGGTACACTTTTCTTGAGGAATTCCTGTTACGCTGAAGTCGGACGTGTACGTTCAGTCGCTTACAGTCGGTCGCGTATTTTAGTGAAACAGGCTTGAATTTCCCAGTAAATTGTTTTTGTAAGTATTATTATTAATTCTCGCAGGATAATTACCAACTTACATACGCGGATAAAGTCATTGGCAACAGCTAGTAAGTACCCTTCTACGAGTATATTGATAAAGTAATCCCACACAATCATCCAAACTAAATCTCTTCGTGAAGTCATTGAAGTCCCAAAAGTCTTCAACTAGAGCTGGCAACTCGTTTATCTTTTATAACAGTGTAACCACTCGTTGTGTTGTTACAAGCCACGGTTTATGACTTGCGAAACTTTGCTCAGACTACCGAACCACTGTGCGAAGTGACAACTTTAGTATTTATCTTTAGTTCAGGCAGTTAATAAAGCTATAAAGTATGCTTGAAATAATAGTAAAAATACGAACAAGTATCAGAAAGAAGAAAAGCCCTTTTCCTGTCCGAGTCGGAGTACCCTAATGCCTTGACCACACATATCGAGCAATCGGGAGAGACAGCGCTCTCGCACGACTACTTGATACGTATAAACATAGAGCCGAGTGCTGTAATGTAAGCGAGTACGGTTACATCACTGTCTCGGCCGAGTAACATTGTGTACGAGTGATCAAGACTTAAGTTCCGAACTCGCATCGCTTGCTCCTGTTTTGCATTTATAGAAGAATCTAGTTGGGTCATTTTTTTTCCATTTAACCACAATTGCCGCTGGATGGTTTGTACAAGTTCTTTTTCCCGCCGTTAGGCCCTTCGTACACAAGGCGACTTGGGTATCCGATACTCCAGTCGAATACCTAAGTCGCGCGACTCTAGTAGCGCATGATCCGTACACAGCAGCGACTCGAGTCGTAAGACTCAAATCGTCTATTCGGCCACCATTCTATATTCAACCTTAATAATACATTGTACAAAACACAAAATGTACATCTCGTTGCATAAATTAAAATGCTGTTAATTTTAAAAATGGCGGGCGCATTCCAATTTCAATTTTTTGGAATTAAAAATTGGCGCGTATACCTACGGGAGAAAAACGTATTTTCACGCAAAAATATTGAGAAAGAATATGGTTCATAATTTCGCCGCGCGATTCAGCTACAAGGTAGCTCGATTTGTTTATGCTTTGACTTTCATGGTGGTGACCATGGGTTCAACCCCCAGGTAAACATAGAATCTCTTTTCGTGTTTCACGTGTTTTTTAGAGTTTTATTCCATTTTTTTTCTAGGTTTTTTTTATAATTTTACTGCAATGCTGATGACCGTGGACAATTTCAGATTTGAATAGGATTTTTTTTAATGTTTTCGTTTTTCTAATTACTTTATTTTTATCGTATGTGCAAGTACATGACGAAGCTGGGTTAAAGTAGTAATGTTTGTAACGAAACCATAATAATTTATAAAAGTGTAAAAAGTTTGACACCATGCTCGATAGATGGCGTTGTCGTCGAGTTAGATCGCGCTATCGTTTGGTTACATCGATTTAGTAAAAGCAACTGTGGTTTTATTTTGAACCTCATAAGTGTTCACATTAAGATCAATATAAATAATTTAACATTAGAACTAAGTGTAATTTATTTTTATTCGTGTTACTTTTTTTAAACTTCTATGTAATTTTTTAATTCCTTCATTTTTTTCTATTTGTTTTGTATAAAATGTACAAAAAAAAAGAATTTAAATTGTCTGTTAAAGTAAGTAGGTAGGTACTAGGTATTATTTATTATTTTGTTGTCAGTGAAGTTTACAGTCTCATTTATTTTTATCTTATACCTAATCTCGAGGCTAAATAATTACAGCCGCACAGGCCGATCTTCCGGGTTAAGCTGCGATTGCCGAGGTCGGTCTGTGGATGGGTGACCATCTTTCATTGCGAGTTTCCTCCGTGCCTCGGAAAACACGTAAAGCCGTTTGTCCCGGCTGTTATTTGTAGATCTTTGACAGTTGTTACTGTTAGTCAGAAGCTCTAAAGTCTGACAACCAGTCTTACCATGGGGTATGGTACTACCCAGTTACTGGGTTGTGGAGGTCCGACAGGCAGTCGCTCCACGTAAAATACTGATATCCAGCTGAATCTGGTTCGACTGGAAGCCGACCCCAATATAGTTGGGTTCTCCCAACTATATTGGGGTCGGCTTCCAGTCGAACCGAGTGTCATCATCTGCCTAGCCTTCTGGCTAGGCAGATGATGACACTTTTAATTTTCTATGTATTTTTCCCGAGCTAAGCTCGATCGACCAGGTACCTACTATTATGTAAATCACTTGTTATATTAATCATGACAAAAATAAATACCGGCCTGTTAAATCAACGGCCATTCCTATTACCGCCCAAGCTTAGGTATTCCATAGTAATGACGGGGCCCCCCTCTAGAGAGCCAAAGCCTGCCGGGGTCGCGGGACTTATCTCATCACCGTGATCCCGGAACATAAAGGGCTATGAAAGATACCGTGGATTTTAGTCACTACGAGTCTGACAGTAACGGGGTGGGAGGACTCATTTGATGATTTTACCACGTAAAAAAAAACTTAAGTATTCCATAATTTAATTAGAATATTCTTTTGAATTTGACAAGCCTGTTAGTCTAGTGGTTAGTGGCCCTGACTGCTATGCCTGAGGTCGTGGGTTCGATTCCCACCCAGGAAATTTAATGTTTGTGTGATGAGCACTATCATTTTTGTTCTGTGTCTGAGACTAATTTATCTATAATATTTATGTATTTAGAAAATAAAGTATGTTTTTCAGTTGTCTAGTACCCATAACACAAGCTCTGTTTAAACTTGGGACTAGATGACGTTGTGTGATAGTCATGGAATTATTATTATTAATTGTAATGATACAAACCAGGATATTTTTCTACTTCAGATACAAAGATGTTTAATAACAAAGTTTAAAATAATAGATACTTTACGTCAGTTAAAAATCGCGCAGACTTGGGTATCGGCGATCTTGTTATATGAGGTCGCGCGCGGATAGAGTCGGCGACGCATCACGAAGATAAGCCTCTAAGGATTTGTATTGCGATAGTCTCCTGGAAACCAAAATTATAAGGTATCGGAAACTTGCATAGCGTTGTGTACGAACCTTCGTACACAACGCGACGCAAGTTGCCGATACTATAGTTTCGTCACTACTCATGACCTGCGGAAAATTATAGGTACTAATTTTTTTTATGCAATTTGATGTAACGACATAGACACTAGCGCCGCGTCAAAGGGTCATGATGGGTGGTCACGATTATGAATTTATAAAATGTCTGACACATGACTGTGACGTCAAAATATATTTTTTAGGGATCCGTAGGTTCGAAAGAAAAAACGCAATCTTTATAATATCAGTCGTGTGACCGTCGCCCTTCACAGTTAATTTTTTGTGAACTTTTTTGACCGATTAAGTTGTAAACAATTATCTATTGAATACATTTAGAACAGTAAAGTAGATAGGTATGCCATTTCCAAACATATCGGTTCCTATTCCTCAAGTGTGTTTTCTGTATTATCTCTTATCTCAAAATACTGAGTAGGTATATTTGTAATTATGAAAAAGATACAAATAATAGAAGTTCTTGTATATAGATTACAAGAAAATTCACAGTAGTCCTACGATCTTAAAACAACATAGACATCGGAGGGACAACAATGAAAAAGATTGTAAACTGCATCATCTGACATTAAATGAAAATGCTTATTGTGAGGATTGTAAATATAATACTTTATTCGTAATAAATTTTATTCAATGAAATAGAAAAAAGACCCCTCTCTCCCAATTTTTTTATTAAACTGCTTACCAAATTAAGATTTATTACGAGGATTGAATATTGAGTGAATATTTTTTTAACATTTTAAAATAATTACTTTCCAAAAGTGATTCAAGAATATGCTACGGAACCATTTATTGTGTGAATATAATTAATAATGGTAAATAAATTGTTCCGCCATCTTGAAAGTCGCAGAAACTCAAGTAGCGGCGATGTCAACAGATAGGTAGCGCGCGATTTGCGTCGCGCGTCGCGAGCATGTGTACGAACGTATATGGATTTCTATTGCGAGAGTCGCCTGGATACTGAAGTCGTAAGGTATCGGATACTTGAGTCGCCTAGTGTACGAAGGGCCTTAGATGCCGATGTCGACTCTAGAAAGGTCGATGGAACAATTTTTCCCAAAAATTGGATAGAACCAACCCCTAGAGACATGTAATATAAGCTATTGAAACTAAGAGGTGTTAAGCCTGAGAGGAGTAGACCGCCTAAAACGGGTGTGCATTAAAAAATACGCGTCGTTCTTGCTAATGAGAATGTGTGCGTGCAGGACGCGTCGTCTCTCCCGCTTTAGACGTACTACCCGTCTTAGGGTGCCTTTCCACCAGATATGTGCTATGTAGCTGTACAAGCTGAGCTACGAAACTGTGTGACCTCTCCCACTGATGCTACGCTATGTAGCTGTGCAAGTAAGCTGTGCTATGAAGATGGGTAGCTGCGCTACGAAGGTGCGTAGCTGCACTACGAAGATGCGTAGCTGTGATACGAAAATGCGTAGCTGCGATACAAAGATGCGTAGCTGCGATACGATAAAAATCTAGCTTAATTTCAAGACAAACCGAATCATATTATGTATACTCAGTTAACTAAAGAGCACATCAATACAGCCATTAACTTACATTAGCTCACAAAACTCATACAAACCGCCTTCAATTTAAATCGTTTAACAATTTCCTAATGATATACAATTCTCGCGTAATATGAGTCGCGAACAACAAAGCCACAATCAACGGAACGTGCATTATTGGAATTTGTTTTAAAATAAAGCTGAATTCGCTTTTGTTCGACAACTAGTTCGTTTCCATATTTCATTGAGCCGCGAACCTCCATATTGAATTTATGCTGGCTGCAAACTAAAAGCAATTACGTGCGAACTCATTTCGATTTAATGATTTTAATTAAAATAGACTAAATTATCGGAAATCAATGGGAGGTGTTCGGTTAAAGATAAAAAGCCGCAGCGGTGAACCCTGATTGGTTAATGATTATGCATCGCGCTGCACACCTCACTACGTGCACCCACGTGTGTGTGAAACTTGATAACTTTTGTGGTTTATGTTTTGTGTGATTGGAAAGTGTTTAATTATGGAATAGTTAAAACAATACAATGTTTAACACTGCTTTTGAATAACTCTGCAACTGAAAACAAATGCATTTATCTGATTGTTGACTCCATGAACATTCGTTTGGATTTCTCTCATAGGTTTGTTTGGACTCGACTTCGTGACAATAAAGATAAGATTATGCTTTTACAAAAGCAAACTCTTCTTTGCTATCCATTGCTTCTATAAGAAAAAATACTTCCACTAAAAAAATAACAATGAAAAATTTCGCTTCTTGTAACACTCTTTCGAACAATAAAAGACCTCCGTTTTTCTTCATAACAATTTACACTTTAGACCCTCTCTTGGCTCTATTCAATAAATATTGGTAATCTAATAATTCTATCGAGCAATAATAAACTTGAGAAAAGTGTTCTCTTCCTGAATCAGCAACGATCGGAACGTAAGTACGTTTAAGGTTCAATTTATATTGCCGTGGAATGGAATGAAAGCGATTTTTTTTATAAAGAAATCTTTCAAAGCATAATGAACTTTATAACAATAGGCATGTTGAAAGCATCAATATATTGCAAATTTAATTAGTCCGTCAGTAAGAGTTTTGAAAAATAATGGATACGTATTTTTTCTTTTGTTGAATTAATGCATATTTACAAGCGTTATTGACGAGTTTTTGAGTTCGATTTCCTGTGCAAACAAAATGTAATTGGGATTTGCTTCAAGAATTTCTCAGCTACAGCACGAAGCCTGTTTGGGACAATACGCACATTACATAACAATTTAACATAAATGGAGAAATGTGATCAAATTCATTTTTAACTTACGAGTACAGTTATTAGACTTGCGCGACTTGCACGCGTCAATGGAGTCGTAAGGTCTTTATGACTTTGGCATAATTGACGCGTGCACTTGTATGAACCTCCATGGATTTGTATTGCGATAGGCACCTGGATACCAAAGTGGTAAGGTATCGAAGACTTGTGTCAACTTGTGTACGAAAGGCTAACTGAAATTAAAACCGCCATTGTTGACCCTATAATGCTGTTACTATTCACCAAATCATTTGTATAAAGTTTCTTTAATAATTATGTGAAAGTAGTTGTAGCCAGACAGATATAATAGGTACCTGTCTATGTATGTATGTGTATATACATGCTAGTAACTACCAGAACACCTAGTACTTTAGTGGTGTTTTTACAATGCCCTTGAGGTTGTCAACCTATAATAGCTCATGCATAATTTAAACAATGGATTTATGAACTCATCCATCATTAAGTGCTATGCTAGATCTGATTGTAAACTTGTATTATTTATTCCACACGCATTTGTCATTGTAATGTGTAGGTAATTGGGTAATTAGGTTCACGCTAGATTTGATTGTGTATATTAATGTTGACTGGGTTAGTACCTATTAGTCATGTGGTTGTTCTGTTATGTCTGAATTCCGCTTCCGTACGTCAGCAAGAAAAACATAGCGCATATGCAAGCTGACGTTAGTAACGCAGTATGGTGCTATACATTAGAACACAATGCGTACGTGTGTACGCGTGACCGACGTACACATAAAAAAGTAGGCGATCACTTTGAAAAATCTAAATCTGTAATTTTTTGTTACGGTAGACTTTTAGAAAAAAAAGTGTCAATCCAAGTTATAAGCCTACAGTGGACCTAATTTTATGTCTTAAAAATACGAGGATCTAGCAAAATATCATGGTTTTGTGATGTAACGTGAACTTTGTCGTTAATTTGGATTTGACGCATTTGGTGCACTTCTCAACTTGTACACCATTCTCAAATGGTGCACTTCTCAATTTGTGCACTTCGCAAAAAAAAAGCACTTTTTAAGATTGTTCTAAATTTTATGAATAAAATTAGTTCCTTGTTCGTACAGTAGAGGCGCCTTTAAATTTTCCATTAAATTTTCCTCATTATTTCAAATACAAAGTACAGATAAATACGCAGAATTCGTGTTATGGCTTCCTTTCATTACTATTTCTCCGAAAGAGTACCATCCGTCCAATCTTCTAAACTTTCACAATTAAGATGTTGGTTATGTTACTATATTGAAAAACACCAAGCGAAACCTTAAAATATTTGAAGCGTCGCGTCACCCAAAATGTGCCTTTTAATAATAGAACCAACAAGCTTCAAAGCCTTTAAAAATACTTGAAGTAAACTTAGAAAATGTTCTAATAGGTCACGTGTGCACGAAGGTTCACAACCCCTGAGTATAGAAACATGGTAGATGCGTCACATTGCAATTTAAATTGAGCAGGAATCCCATAGTTTAGGCAGAGTTTAAAGCTGCTTCTCACTCTATAATACTAACGGAGATAAGACTTATTAAAAAAAAAAAAATTGAAAGTATACACGAACAGTTCTCGAGATAGGAAATACGCGCCACAGTACTGTCTCAACTGTCTGAAGACCGGAACCAGGTCGTAATTAATCCATACTAATTGAAGTAAGCTTTACTTAACTCTATTGCTTAAATCAACAACTTTTTTTTCTGTAAACGTTGTCCGCTCTAGCAATTTCTCCTGTGTTGTGGGTGCGTTTACAAACATAGAAACTCACTTATACCAACGCCCAGACCCGGAACAACTACTTGTAGGTCATACAAATATTTGTTCCGTGAGGGAATTGAACCCGCGACACGCTACGCAGCAGTCAATCGCTCAACCGCTACACATTGACATATTTTTGTGTTAGAATTTAACATGCTACAAATGCATACAAAAACCAAGACAAAATAAAAATATATTTCGTCTCACAACTGCTCCAAACAAGCCTAGTTTAGCATAACTAGTGCCCGACACTGGCTTCCATCTAGATCTAGATTAGTGAGGTGACGAAACTTTGCATAGCTATAACTGTGACATCAACAAGTGCCTAAAACTCGTTGGAGTACTTCTGAATACCCATTGTCCTGAAAACTGAGACAGAATTAAATTCATTCAGCGATAATTTTAGCGATTATTATACGCTTTCCAATCGAGCTACAGTGGTTGTATACAAGAGTCAAATTTTTCAATCCATTTTAATATTACCGTGACGATGCGCCATCTATATCAGAGTTATCAAACTACTACAACAACACGTTGACGTTACAATCAAATCAATGTCGTTTTTCTTCGCCCAGCGTGTTCGTACTTTTTCAATTTGGCTACAAATCTAACAAGCACAACTGAAAATCCGTATTCAATCCCATTTGGCATATCTCCATTAATTCTGCGATCCGTAACACTAGAGAGATATTGGCCCACGTATGTCGCGGGTTTGACCGACTCCTTTTTAGCCCACTTGATGGATTTAGGCACTTTTGTCTGTTGAGAGCGTCGATTTAAAACGTTTTTAGTACGCGTCAGACTGTGAGTTACTGTTGAATGCTCCGCTCTATGTAGGACCCGTATTTGGTATACATTCATCAATCAATCTGGGCGTTTGTATTTTGTGGAAGAATTGCTTTCGTGGGTGGTAAACAGGTTGTTTTTAGAGTGATGACAATTGGAATAAAGGAAAAAGAATTATGGCTGTTTTTACTACAGTCGCGTTCATTAACATGTTGGCACGTCTAGGCTTCAAAAATATATGAACATCAAAATATTTCAGAATATTGTGACAACTATAAGCAACATTAAATTGTGACAAGATTCTAATTCATTAATATGTGACCACTTTTTCTCAATAACATCTAAACAGCCAACGGGACATTTTTATATGAACAACTTTAAGATCATAATTATCTGAACAGTGTAAGATTCACAATTATGTAATACAGTAATATCTAAACAAGTAAATGTAATTAAAATTCAACCTTATTACAACGTCTTAAAGATGATTTTACTAGCAATCTTAAAATTGCGTGGTGAAGGAATTTGCAACATTATTTAGGTATCACTGGCTAGTTTTGCATCAAGTGACGTTATTAAAAATAAATAACTGAGTACTGACGCAAATGTCATTCATAAAAAATATACTATGGCACTGAAATACTCATTTCAAAAGACCTAAAATGCATTCGCGCGGAAAACAATTGAAATACTTTCATTTCTATAACAATGTAAACTGGATCTTATTTATTCGAGCAAATAATATACTTTCCTATACATGTAGAGATAATTATGAAGCTTACCCTGCTCAGATATTATTAAAGCCAATACAGTATTGATATATTTTTAAAAGGTGATCACATATTAATGCCTAATGCAAATTATATTGTTGGAAATCAGAAGTGAAATAACTTAAAAAAATAAACAATCTTTAATTTCAATGAATAACACTCTTTACAAAAATTATAAAAAATAAATAAAAAGGAACACTGTAATTGTTAACAAATAGATTTTAGATTTTAAACACAATAGAAATGCAATTATTAATACAAGATCAAAAACATAACCTAAAAATCACTGAGCACACAACATTGGTCAAGTAGCACGTCCGTCGCGATCACCGTCCAAGCAAAAAAGAGAGCTTTCTTCACTGCGCGTCTCCTTTTATGAGCTAGCCATCGGTTGCCGGCTGGTGGGGGAACTTATAGTGTTGTCACACCTTCAGTTGCCAACACGGCCTCTCCTGATGCTCTGACGCCCTCGTCAGCTCCACAGGATGGTCTCGCCTGATTAGTGTCTTCTGAAATGATGTCAGAGTCTTCACTGTCTCCTGAAATCAGACAATCCTATTAGGTAACAGTTGTGGAAGACACATCTGAAAATACACGAAACGTAATGCGCATTACATGTAGGAAATCACGACATAAGATCTTAGCTAAGAACACACCAAGTACTTCAACTTGGTCGCGTTGCAGACAGAGGCACCTGGTAAGCATGTCACACAACGGCTGTCGGCATAGGCTCCCAGTTAGCATACCGCCCAGACTTTTACGAACACTGTAGGCATAGGCTCTATGTTTGCATACCTCCCAGTGGCTGTTGACATAGGCACAATGTTAGCATATCACACAGACTTCAAAGCAGTACTTGCCATCAAAAAATGCTGAGCAGGTCTCAGGAGTCCATTCTCCTTTCCATGGCACCATGTACTGTGCGGCGGCAAATGTGGTCTTCCCATAACCACCAGCAAGAAGTCGCAGCTCATAGCGGCCATGATCCAGGACTCCAACTACGCGGTAAGGTCCGCGCATACCAGGATCAAGTTTCCCCGTAGATTGGGAATACTTGATGACGAAGACTAGGTCATCCTTGTTGTAAACACGTGGAGGCGGTCTATCCTCATTCACACGACTGTCTTGATCAGCTTGATTTTTGCACAACCGTTCGGCCGTCCTTTGTCTCCTTATCTCCCGCAGCGATTCACGGTTCTCACCAGACAATTCAATGGCAACGTCTCGGATTAGTGTGCGAATGACAGGGGTAGCTCCTTCGACACCGATAAGCAGGTTTAGTGGAGACTGCTGGGTGGTCCTTTGTTTAGTCATGTTGAGTGTCAGCTGTAACTTCCACAGCTGTTCAGACCATTCCCCTCTCCGGTGGTTCACCTCGATCCTCAACATGTTGAGAAGGGTGCGAACGTAACGTTCTACCTGACCATTGGCTTGGTGCATCTCGGGGGTAATGTAATGAATCTGACAACTTAAATCATTCATTAGTGTTACAAAACCAGATGATTGGAACATCCTACCTCTATCACATACAATTGTCTTAGGTGCTCCAAAAAGTGACACAACATTTTGTATTACACGTTTTAGCTCATTTGAGTCCTGGGTACAAATAGGGTTTAATAAACAATATTTTGTAAAAGAATCTACAACAACCAAAACGTGTTTATTACCATTAGAGACTATTAATGGGCCAAGAGCATCTATATGTAAGGTGTCAAAAGGAACATTTGGTTTTGACCATGAGTTAATTGGTTGTAATGGGGCTCGTGGAACTCTCTTATGAGCTATACATATGAGGCAGTGGGATATGTACTTAGTAACAAAAGCTCTGAGACCGGGGAACCAAAAGTGTTTTAAGATAAGGTCCGTAGTTTTATCAGCGTTAATATGGCTATGTTCGTCATGGAATATTCGGAGGAGACTCAAACGATGTCCTTTTGGTATGTAACAAAGTAATCTGGGTTCTTCACCTACGGGTGTGTAGCGATAGTACAAAATATCATTGCGTTTAACATAGCGTGAAGAGTCCAAGTTGCCCCCTTCCAGAGATCTGATTAAGGTTTGAGTTTCCTCGTCTCCTGCCTGCGCTATTTGAGCCCAATTACGCGGTTTCTCAATGTTATTAATCAAATGTACAGGGTTACGACTAAGATAGTCTGCGTGGGGTATCATTACACCTTTTCTGTATTGAATGGTAAAGTTATAATCTTGAAGGTAAATCCACCACCTCGCTACTCTCGGGAGTAGATCCTTCTTATTTTGAGTGGCTTTTAAGGCATTGCAGTCTGTCACTACAGTAAACGGCATCCCTATGAGGTAATGCCTAAAATGCTTTAGAGCTTTTACTACGGCGAGTGTTTCCAGTTCATAAGAGTGGTAACGTTGTTCACTACCTTTCGTAACCTGACTGTAGTAGGCAACCACATGCTTATTACCATCCTTATGAACCTGTAGGAAAACTGCACCATAACCTGCACTACTCGCATCTGTGTGAACCTCAGAGGGAAGCTCTGGATCGAAAATAGCTAATATTGGCTCACTGATAAGACACTTAATCAGTTCTTTGCGAACGCTTTCTTGCTGTGGCCCCCAGACAAATTCAACGCCCTTGCGCGTCAAACGAGCAATACAAGCTGTTTTTATGGAATAATTAGCTATGTACTTTCTGAAATAGCCAGCCAAGCCCAAAAATTGTCTCGCTTGCTTGACGTTCTCAGGAACGGGCGCATTTACTAGTGCCTGAACCTTACTCGTTGAAGGTCGGACCCCACCATTAGAAATAATTCTACCCAGATATTCTATCTCTTGGCATAGAAATGAACACTTGCGCAAATTAACCGAAAAGCCGGCATTAGTCAGAACTGCTAGAACTTCGTCTAATATCTGTAAGCCCTGTACAATTGAAGAGGACAATAACATACAATCGTCGACGTATACTAATACTTTGCCTGCTTCAATGAATTCGCGCAATGTTTTTGAAATAATTCGTTGATATACTATGGGAGCGTTGGCTAAGCCATATGGCATTTTCAAATATTCAAAATGCCCTTCGGGTGTCACAAAGCCAGTTAAGGGAATCGATTGCTCATCTAATTTAATTTGTAAAAATCCTGTAGCCATATCGAGTACCGTGAAGAATTTTGACTTCCCT
The DNA here is from genome assembly GCA_028554685.1 of Agrotis ipsilon. Classification (NCBI taxonomy): domain Eukaryota; kingdom Metazoa; phylum Arthropoda; class Insecta; order Lepidoptera; family Noctuidae; genus Agrotis; species Agrotis ipsilon. The sequence continues at coordinate 1,682,027 of CM052956.1, forward strand.
AATCGATCGATGTGATCGTCTATTAAAGGTAAAGGATATCTATCCTTAACTGTGATTTTATTAAGTGCGCGGAAGTCCACACACATACGGTCCGATCCATCCTTTTTCTTTACTAAAAGAATCGGACTCGAATATGGTGACTCTGAATCGCGTATAATGCCTTTACTAAGTAAATCCTGAATAATCTCCCTGACTTTAAGTTTTTCATTGTAGGACATTTTGTAAGGACGATAACTAACAGGTACCTCACTGTTCAATCTGATGTGCATACAACCTGTGGTAACTGTAGACGTGGCAGTGCCAGAAATCATAAATTCGGAATATTTATCAAGGATTCTGGTGAGTTTCTCAAGGTTTTCCCCGATTAGTGTAGTTTTAAAACCTTTGGGTTGCTCCTCAGATTGAACCGTGGAAACCCTCGTTAAAGCTTTATCATGAGTTAAACGTTGAGAGTTCCTAGTCCTTATATAGGTAACCCCTTCCCTATTCAATACGTCCGTACCAATAATAATTGGTGCGTTCATGTATTCACTAGGCACAATTAGCAAATCTACTTCGAGGGTTATCTCCTCAAGCTCTATTAAAAGTGTGACATAAGAATCAACAATGATAATGGAATTACTTATCCCTTTCAATTGTTTAGTGGTAGGTTTTCTCGAACAAGAAAAATGATTGACTACAGATGATGAAATCAACGAGACTTCTAATGCCCCACTATCAATCAGTACATCGACAGGTATACCCTGAATCGTTCCAACTACTATGTCACTGGACTTATTTTGAACAAGAGGAGCGCAAAAGTTGACCTTACTTTTATTGGACTTATCTGAACGCTGCTTCGCGAAACAAACACTAATATCATGACCTGTCTTTTTACAGTATGCACATACTGTCTTATTTGTACTGGGATTCGATTCAGGTTTTACCGATTCAGGTTTAATTTGGTCACGCGTATTTGATTTTGATTGCTTAGGACAACCCGCTTGTTTATGCCCAGTCTGACCGCAACTGAAACATTTTGGACCCTGACTCCTAAACGAACGCTTAAAGTTATTCTTTTGTGGGCTCTTGTTACATTTAGAATCATTCTGTTTAGAAGTGGGTTTCACGAAGGTAGACAGGTAACTGACGAGATTATCAGGCGTAAGGTTTGCATTAGTAGCAGTTGCTTTGATTTGGGGGTCTTTAATCCCTCTGATAACAATTGCCACCATCAACTCATTTGATAAGCCTTTTACAATCCGTAAACGTAATAGACATCTACGTGCATATTCAGCGTATGTTGAGTAACTGTTCGAATTAGAGCTCATTACTTCATACAAAATATTTGCCAAATCAATTTTCTTTACACAAAGTGACCGAAAATCTTTTTTAAAATTGTTCCATGAACGGTCATTTGTAACCCATTCTCCAAGCCAAGTCTTAGCATCTCCCTTCAGACAGTTCCCAACGCGAGATAGGCACTCATTTTGTGACCACTTATTTAAAACCAGGGCCCTGTCAACCTCGTCAAACCACTGATCAACATCATGCACACTTGGGTCGAAATTAGAAATATAAAAATGATGGGTGCTTACTGACTTTAACGACTGTATTGCCTCCACTATTCTCTCGGTGGTGGCAGTCGAAACGTCAGTAGCAGTACCTGTATTTTCCGGTGTAGCTATTACCCGCGAACGTTCTTCTAAAACCTTCAAACGCGAGACAATAGTCTCAAGCGATTGTCGGTAAGGCGGCGACGCAGGGCTTCGCGTCCTCACGCGGCTCCCACGATGATCTCGTTCGCGCCTGGAACGGCGATCGCAATCCCGAGACTTGCTACGTGACTTTCTATTCCGCTTATGGCGACTACGAGATCGTTTGGAACGCGGTGCACTAGTTTTTGAACGTGAACGACTCGATCTATCCATTGTTAACAACTACCCGCTTTAGTAAAATATAAAAGTCTGCGAACTAAATTTAATTTGTGGGCGAAATGAATCTTTATCCCACTTCTGATGTTGGAAATCAGAAGTGAAATAACTTAAAAAAATAAACAATCTTTAATTTCAATGAATAACACTCTTTACAAAAATTATAAAAAATAAATAAAAAGGAACACTGTAATTGTTAACAAATAGATTTTAGATTTTAAACACAATAGAAATGCAATTATTAATACAAGATCAAAAACATAACCTAAAAATCACTGAGCACACAACATTGGTCAAGTAGCACGTCCGTCGCGATCACCGTCCAAGCAAAAAAGAGAGCTTTCTTCACTGCGCGTCTCCTTTTATGAGCTAGCCATCGGTTGCCGGCTGGTGGGGGAACTTATAGTGTTGTCACACCTTCAGTTGCCAACAATATATTATTGAACCTTCACATGAGGACATATTTTTGATCGATAGATTTGTAGAATTTATTGAGCTTATCAACGCTCACAATATTTTGAATCATTGGCAATGCCAACATATTATTGAACTCGACTGTACCACTGGGTATTATACATTCTTGTTTTCTATAACTTTTTTTTTATCGTGGTTAAAGTCTTCAAAAGTGTTCCCCTACCCAGAGCGCCAGAGCGGAGCAGAAGGGGCTGTAAAACTGGTCCTTCAATAGCTCTTTACGTTCCAGGGTCATGGTCACCTTATAAGACAGTCCCGTGACCGAGACATCCTGCGACCGTCTTCCATTGGTTAAGGCTCTCCCTCACCGGGATTATTCGCGTGTAATGTAACATTACAGATTCGACTTTGCGCATTACAATACGGTACTACCTCCCTGACTGACGAGCATTCCCGCACATTTAGTACGAAAGATTTATTTGTATTTAAATACCTCTATATAATGGTTTCTCTTAATCAAAACACGGAATTATTTCACAATAACGTGGGTTGAACTGAAAGGCAGTGTTCTGTGTGACGTAACAAACAGCCAGTCAAGGAGAACATTAGTCATCGTTAACAATTAAACGTCTCTTATACAACTTATTACTGTAGTGACAATAAGACGAGTGCTATAAGATATCACAACGTCATAATTTTCGAATATAAAAATAGATTTTCAACTTTATCACAAAACCATTTTCAAGTTCATGTTTGATTGAGATTTGATAAAATAGGGCTGATTATGTGACCACGATAAGGATAAAGCGCCATCGTAAGAGAGCCATCGTCATATAGGAGCGGGTTGAAGGTTGTACTTTGCAGCCCTAGGAAAAATCGCTGGCAACCGACAGCTGTCCTTTCAGCTGTCAATTTTTTTGGTTTTATAAAGTTCAATTTTAACATTTCTATTGAAGCTTTTAACATTACCACTAAATTACAACGCAATTTAAAATTTAAATAACAAAACGAAGTATTTAAAAAGTGCGTACAATTTTTGACACAAATAATCCCATCATTATGATGGGATTATGTGTCATACAGTGAAATAGTTAGAAACTGATTCGCCAAATAAATAAGAATTCCAAAAGAATTCCGACCCAAATCTATTTAGATTATATCAAGAAAATGATGGCATTTTAGTTTCTTGTTAGGTTAGCTTAGATATTCCAACAAACAAAGCGAAGATATCCTAGACTTAATATTACAAAAGTGACAATTGACAACACACAATGAGCAACAATAGCATTAAGAGGCCCACATCCACAAAGGGCACAATTTAGTCATATACTACATTTACTGTTAGTTAGAATCACTCGCATAGTGAGCAGTGAATAGACAAACACAAAGGAGTTTCCCCGTACGTGGTAACTAGGAGTAACAACCAGTCAAAAGTAACATTAATCATAGCTAACGATTACTCGTTTGTTACAACTTAGTAAGTAACACAGAGGAATAGACTAAGAACTTTCGTGTGTTAGGATGACGGATTATTTTGGAGTGTTATACTCGTATTCTGGTTTTTGTGTTTATGTCTTGGGTCTTTGTCTTACTTATAGATATTGTAATATTAGTAAGAGCAGAAAGAAAACAGTGCTGTCAACGGTTAACATTATTTTACTGCCCTCAACAATTTTATTTGTTTCTGTTGTAAACTAAAATATTTTCGGACTCCTGATTGAAATTATTATGAATATTTTCAACTGGTTATGGACCCATTTAATGCGCGATTAATAGATACTAAATGTCAATAACCATTGTAAATAAATTAGCCGAAGATAAATTTATAACCATCTGTAAAAACAAATATTCGAATTTTAGGAGAATTGCTTCGATAGTTGATTAAATTGTAAAAAATAAAGTAACCCTTCAAATCTTCGATATTATTGGATAATAGAATCATAACCACTTAATAATTCTCTGCTTCCAATTTATTTTTATCACATTCCTAAGTCATGCTAGCTCAGCAGACTACAACGTAAACCATCTTTACACGAGACGGGCAATCTCTCATAGTGCTCTGCCCAACAGTTGTTGCTAAAAATACATTAAATAAAGAAAGAAAGAAAGAATGATTACAATGGTATCACGGTGCTTTCCTCCACTCAATGTGTTCAAGCTGGCAATATCTTAACATTTCATATCGGATCTTGGACGTTGTATAAAAATGGGTTATAGAAGGTCCACTTACCTTGACCACTAGTTCAGCGAAACTACATAGATGGTGCGCATGCGCCCGTACGAACTTGGAAAAGGGGGTTCCATAGTAAAATCATTCAGTAATTATGTATACTATAACCCCCAAAGAATCTAGGTCGACTTAACCAGCAACCCTGTATGTTACTTACCCACTAAAAAAACACATTTTATTTTTTGGGAAGTACATCTAAGCGCACTATAATTAATAAAAAAGCGTAAAATAACTTTTTGTCTATGGCTCTGTTTTTGAAGTGGGTTCCGTTTTTACAAAATTACAGGACATCTATCCTTTTCCAGAATGTAACTAGGTAACACCGCATTAAAATCGGCCAGTCAAACGCGAGATAATTGTGGACAAACATACATATATACAAAGATACAGGTCGACCTAAGAACCTACTTTTATTAATTAAGGTTATAAACGCATTCAAGATGCTATTGGAAAGCATATTTAACGCATATGAACGAATTAAATTTAACGCATTATACGAAATGAACCAAAAACGCTGGTCCGTTCAGTATTTTTATTCCCTCACTGGTTGGAGCAGAGAGGACTGTCAGAGTTTCACTGAGAAAAAATCTACCAATTTCCTTCATTTGCACTTTGTGTACTGTTCAGTAAACCCAGCATATTTTCAGTTTCTTACACTTAACAAAACTAGACCGCATGTGCTTTAAGAAACGTGTGGAAGCGTTTGTAAGCTGGCCATTGTTTGTTGGTGTTAAAACTTCTGTTCCTATTTTCAGTTACATTGTGAGACGAAAAACGTTTAGTTTTTGAATTTCAACAGTGCTGCTCTGTATTCTTGCAACAATCTCTTTGCAAGATTGCCATTCATCGTGCGACTGTTTTACTGCGCCTGCATTCTTTATGTCCCTGTTGTGTTAAACTCAGGCTTGACTCATTTGACAGATGCAGTGGGTAGCATGGAATTGTATTTTGTGGGACTCATTCCTCTTTAATTAACGTGTTGTATATTTTTAAACATTAGACTCAGTTTCTGGCTCAGAAAGAGGCTGCTATGATCTAGACGTAGGTGTACCACGAGGGCTGATTAGAAGCGGCCCGGAAAAAGAGTTTATGAAAGAATTGAGGGAGGCCTTTGACAAGCAGTGGAATAGTTATAGGCTAAAGGGGAAAAATGCAGTTTAACTCTTATACGACGCAAGCGAAATAAATTGTCTTTTTCCCATGACTGTATACTCACATGATTGACCTGTGTGACCAGGATCGATTATGCTTATAAGAACCTAATTCATTTTTAAAGTTGTTGCGTACAAATAATTTAATTACTTAATTAAATAATTTAATTACTTAATTAAATAATTTAATTACTTAATTAAATAATTTAATTACTTAATTAAATAATTTAATTACTTATTTAAATAATTAAGTTACTAATAAATAATTTAATTTAGCAAATAATTTAAGTTAAGCTTTTCTTTTATAGTGTTAAAAAAAATGGAAATAAATGGTATGAACACATAATAGCACTGTATTGACTAAAACTTATATATATAAAAAGTAACGTTTGGACAAAGGTATTAAAGAGTATCTTTACACAATTAACGTTTGAACAAAGCCATTAAAGAGTATCTGTACACATTGTTAAAGACTTTTAAGAAATACAGAAAAATTAGTACTATTTACTATACTATAATTCTTCTGATGAGGAATATGAAAACAGCTATTTACCTGTACTATTATACCTCAAGATTCTAACAAGAAATGCCTTCATTATACAATACTAAGAAAACCAACTTCAATAAATTTTCCTCTTGTACTGCTATTCTCAAAAAACTCGACACTAAACCTACAGTTTATATTTAGTGAATTTTCAATTCTATGCACAGAATTATAATGTTAAAAGTCTATAACAAGCTTCTCGACGACTTTCCTCGTAGTCTAATAGAGTAGCCTGTCGTGGTCGCGGGAGTAACGAATACCGTGACCCCGGAACGTAAAGGGCTATTGAAGGACACCGTAGATTTTAGTCAGTACAAGTCTGATAGTTCGTCTTGCTCTGGGTGGGAGGACTGATTTGATGATTGTACAGCGCTAAAAAATAAATAACAAATAGTCTTGCAGAGAACAAAACATACTTAACTGCAAATACTCGGTACAGACTCTTGCATAACAATATCTGCACAAACCGACAGTCTTGTCTTACCACGAATAGCCATCTTTAGACCTTCTTAGTTCCGTCTCAGAATAATGAAGGCGCTCCATACAAAACGTTTTCTTATAAACACTAGGACAGACATTGTTGTGGAAAAATGGTTTTTTTTTCAACTACCCCTCTCTCTTAGCTGTTTTCCTAAGATACTTATGAAATGAATGCTTCAGGCTGAAACTAGGTACTTGGAAAATGAGGAGGAGAACAGTTTCTTCAGTTGTTGGAAATTATAATTGAAGGAAAGATGGCTTTGTTTTTTTTTGGAGTGTTGTCATTAAAGCTAGCCTGATGAACAAAAAAAAAATTGCGAAAGGGGACTAAAGACAAAAGTAATTTTGACAGACCATTTTCCAGTTTGGTCATAATCACACTTCAGTTGTGACATAATTAAACGGAAATTAAACACATTACTTTTAATGGTTGGTGTTGCAAAGCAGAGTGAATGTAGACGCAGGGTCGAGACAATAATGCTCTGAATTTTTTTCATTGAAGTATAATATTTTAAAACACCGTACGGTCTCAAAATAATGAATTATAAATATACAGGGTGTCCCTGAAAGTGTGGAGCAATTTAAATAGAGGCATTGGACAGGTAATTTTCAATGTCTTCAATTTAATTTATTTTCCTTTACGACATACGGTGCTTATTTATGGTTCAAAATTTATGATCACTTTTCGTGAGTAATTAAATTTAATTGTAATCTCTAGGCTTTTTTATAGGCTTCTCTTACTTTAAACTAATTATTTCCGAGCGATGCATAGCTCTAAATAATATTAATAGTTTCGCTAATAAGTGGTTAACTTTTGCTAGTGTAAAATTATCCCAAGGAAATCGTGAATTATCCAGTTTTTTTTTATTCATTTAACATCCTGCAGCAACAACTTTACGCAACAAAAGAATTGTGCTCTAAAGAAAGACATATGCTGCAAAAAAAGCCTCTCGATTATAGTTGAGACCTAGACCTTTCGCACAACGCGACGCAAGTCTCCGATACCTTACGACTTTGATATTCATTGACGCGTGCCTGTGTACAAACCTTATCGATTTGTATCCCAATAGTCGCCTGAATACCAAAGTCGTAAGGTATCGGAGACTTGCCTCGCCTTATATGCACGAAGGAGCTTACAGCGAGCGAAGCCAGTGGCAACAGATAGTTTGAAAATAAATTAGATTCTGCCATCTAATCTACATTGAATACATAATTTCGTGCTAAAAACGTTCCAACAATCAATCAAAGAAATATTATCAGTAGAATAATATCAAATTACGAAATACGTTTTCGTAGAAACTGTCGATTATAAAGTTGAGGTTAATATTTACTTTATTTATGTTTTGTTCAAACATGTATTTTGTTGTTAACTATAGCAACTGGAATTATTTTCTAGAAAATACGTATAAAAATACTAACATATTATCCAACTTATTTATTCTTTACTAGCTTCTGCCCGCGACTTCGTACGCGGATCTTGTTGCTTATGCCAGCGACAATGGGGTCGGCAAAATCGAAGATCTGAAAAGTCTGATACCCAACTCCAAGAGCCCGGGTAAAAAAATCATGGGAGTTTGGCCAGTAGAATAAAAATTGTATTAATATATTAATCGTCATCGAAAATCAGTCCGTCAAATTAGTGATAGCTTTGATTTCCACATCAGGTGTTCCAAATCTTATATTTTAATACATCAATAGATAATGCTCATTAGGCTGAACAGCTCTTTCTAAGACGTCATTCCTATACAGGTTGAATTTTTCAACTGGGCGTTGAGTTGTTTAGTAAGGCGAGTACAGTTTATACAGTTTTTTTTTTGTTTTTTTTTTTACGTGGTGAAGTCATCAGATGGGTCCTCCAACCCCGGGGTAGGGCGGGAGGGACTGTCAGACTTGTACTGACTAAAATCCACGGTGTCCTTCAATAGCCCTTTATGTCCCGGGGTAACGGTGATGGTATAAGTCCCGCGACCCGGCAGGCTTTAGCCCTCTGAGAGAGGGCCCCGTCATTATGCTGACGCTCTTTAAGGCGCGCGTGGAACACGACGCGCGGTTCATGGTCGGACGGCGAGTTGCCCTTTACTCGCCGACCGCATGCCCGCGCCTACGGTGGCCGGAGATCGTCTTGTAACGTCCGACGCCGTGGGCGTCCACCACCGCGGGGAGCTGGGCTTTTGGAGTTCTACATTAGGTGTCCTAGATCTTCAATTTTTATACGTCAACAGAGAGTGCTCATCACGCTGAACAACTTTGCTGAGACGCTCTTGGAGTTCCACATCAGGTGTTCCAGATCTTCAAACTAATTCTCTCAGCAGAAAATGCTCATCACGTGGAACAATTTTTGCTATGGCACCATTTTTGTATCTCTTATAGTTTAGCTGGTCTGTTGCGGTTCTGCGCCAGTTGTTCAAGTTTTCAAAATAAATTATAGCCTATGTTTTGACCAGACTTAATACCTATACAACAAAAAAAGAATCATTCAAATCCGTCCAGTACTTTTTGAGTTTATCCCGGACATACATACAGACAAACAGACAAACAGATAAACAGACAAACAGACAAAAATTCTAAAAACTATATTTTTGGCTTCGGTATCGATTGTAGATCACACCCCAAGTATTCTTTTAAAAAAATATTCAATGTACAGTTTTGACTTTCCTACTATTTTATTATATGTATAGATATAGATTTCAAGCAACTAAGTATAAATATACTAACTAATACCCTAACACTACTTTTTCTTTTTTTGCGTTGCTTTTTTTGCTTTACATCCATATAAACTGACATACACAAACGCCCAGACCCGGAACAACTACTAGTACCAGACCATACAAATACAAGCTCCGTGCGGGAATCAAACCCGCAGCGCAGCAGTCAAATGGCTCAGCCACTGCGCCAATCGAATCTGAACACGAAGTGACAGTACCATCTAGGACTTGTTCTACGACCAATTGACCTCCTATGAACTCCTATTTTATTATTTACTAGCTTCTGCCCGCGACTTCGTACGCGTATCCTGTTGCTTATGCCAGCGACAACGGGATCGTCAAAATCTAAGATCTGAAAAGTCTATTACTCAACTCCAAGACCCCGGCAAAAAAAAAATGGCGTTTGGCCAGTAGAGTACAATAATATTCATCGTCATCAAAAATCGGTCCTAAACTGTTACCGCCTTTACTGCGAGGAAGAAATTCCAGCTTATGTTATTTGGTCGCGGGACTTATTTCTATTACCGTGACCCCGGAACATAAAGGGCTACTGAAGGACACCGTGGATTTTAGTCAGTACAAGTCTGACAGTACCTCCCGCCCTGCCCGGGGTTGGAGGTCTCATTTGATGATTTTACCACGATAAAAAAAAAAAAAAGCTTATTTTATTTTATAATTTGTATAGTTATAAAATACTCACTATACTAATTTCACTGTATGTGAAATTAGTGATAGCTTTGATTTCCATATCAGGTGTTCCATATCTTAAATTTTTATACATAAACAAATAGTGCTCATCAAACTGAAAAACTTTTGCTAAGACGTCATTCCTCGGGCACGCCGCAATAGCGGTGGTAAGACCCCTCTTTGAGGAGTGGCTGGAGAGACGTCACGGCGTCCTTACCTACCAACATGACACAGGTCCTCACGGGACACGGAAGTTTCGGGAGGTACCTGTGTCTGATGAGAAAGGAGGAAACGCCTGGGTGTCACCACTGCGAAGATCGCCCGGAGGACACAGTAGAGCACACGGTGCAAGATTGCCCAGCTTGGGCAGAGCACCGACGTGTCCTCACGGCGGCGATAGACGGAGACGGAGACCTCTCGCGCCCGGCATTGGTCGAGGACATGCTGCGGGGCGAGACGGAGTGGAAAGCGGTCACCTCCTTCTGCGAAGCAGCTATGCTCGTGAAGGAGGGGGCGGGCTGCGAGAGGGAGAGGACAGTGTCCTCCCTCCGCCCTAACCGCAGTGGGTAGACGCCCACGGCGTCGGACGTCGGCAGACGACCTCCAGCCACCGTAGGCGCTGGCATGCGGACAGTGAGTACAGTAAAGTAAGTAGAGAGTAGAGTAAAGGAGAACTCGCTGTCCGACCATGGAACATACCCGGGTCGACGGCGGGTCGTGTTCCACGTGCGCCTAAAGAGTGTCAGCAAAATGACGGGGCTCCCTCACAGAGGGCCAAAGCCTGACGGGGTCGCGGGACTTATTCCCTTCACCGTGACCCCGGAACATAAAGGGCTATTGAAGGACACCGAAGATTTTAGTCAGTAAAAGTCTGACAGTGGGGGTGGGAGGCCTCATTAGATGATTTTACCACGCAAAAAAAAGACGTCATTCCTATATGTTATAGTGTAGCTGGGATCTTGGATTTCCACATTAGGAGTTCCAGATCTTCAATTTTTATACGTCAACAGAGAGTGCTCATCAGGCTAAACAACTTTGCTAAGACGTCATTCCTGTACATGTTATAGTGTAGCTGGGCTCTTGAAGTTCCACATTAGGTGTTCCAGATCCTCAATTTTTATACGTCAACAGAGAGTGCTCATCAGGCTGAACAACTTTGCTAAGACGTCATTCCTGTACATGTTATAGTGTAGCTGGGCTCTTGGAGTTCCACATTTGGTGTTCTAGATCTTCAATTTTTATACGTCAACAGAGAGTGCTCATCACGCTGAACAACTCTTGCTAAGACGTCATTCCTGTATATGTTATAGTGTAGCTGGGCTTCTGCGCCAGTTGTTCAAGTTTTCAAAATCAATTATAGCCTATGTTTTGACCAGACTTAATACCTATACAACAAAAAAAGAATCATTCAAATCCGTCCAGTACTTTTTGAGTTTATCCCGGACATACATACAGACAAACAGATAAACAGACAAACAGACAAACAGATAAACAGACAAACAGACAAAAGTTCTAAAAACTATATTTTTGGCTTCGGTATCGATTGTAGATCACACCCCAAGTATTCTTTTAAAAAAATATCCAATGTATAGTTTTGACTTTCCTACTATTTTATTATATGTATATAGATATTGATGCATAATTTCTTGAAAATATATTCCGAACATCAAAGGCAACGACAGAAAAAATACATTCTTGCGAACTCACGTTCGGGTGTTGCCACTAAAATATACACAATATCCCATAGCGGAACCCTTTTACCACAAAATAATGCGACTACGATACAAATCTTTGATCAGCACCTATTATAACAACACCATTTTATTTAGACCTCCCGTCTTCCCCTCCATTCTTTAAGAGCAGAGTTCAAGTTGTTACGGCAAGGTGTAAAAGCCAGATTTCCTTTTTCAGGGGGGCAGTAGATTGGCAACGAAATGTCCGGAACCAGATTTGACACTCTCCCTACATCGTCACATTACACCCTTCCTATTTTTGAGACTTACAAGTATGAAGGCAGCTTTTTGTGAAAATGGTTTGAAAAATTACAGTTTTTGTATAAAGAGCCTACAATGTCCTATCTTAGGTGAGTTTTGCCAGTAGTTTCGCTCGCGTATAACTCAAAAATTATCAAACGGGAACATTGTATCGGGATAAAAAGTATCAGCATCAGCCTATAATGTTCCCACTGCTGGGACACAGCCTCCTCTCTGAGAGAGGGAGTGGGCCATAATCCACCACGCGGGCCCAGTGCGCATTGGTAGATGTCACATATCTTCGAATTTTTGGTTCTAGGACATGCCGGTTTCCTCACGATGTTTTCCTTCACCGTTTTGAGAGCAGTGGTGATGAAATAAATTACACAAAGTAATGCGCCTGTCGGGGTTCGAACCCACGACATACAACTCGTTAGTCGGGACCGATACCACTGGGCCACCACTGCTCTCATAAAAATATATCTACTCATATAATGGTAATAAAAAGTAATACTTTGCATTAATTCAGGTTACAAAATATCTGTGAACTACTAACTCAATTCAGTAGGTAGTTTTTTTTCCTCACAAATTTTCTCATCTTTTTATTTATTTAGATTCGTTAGATTCTGGTCCTCCCACAAATATCTTACTTCTAGTATGTATTATAATTATATGATCTCAACGACGATATATTACTAGACTCCTAATAACAGGCGACCGATGTCTGTCAACACATTAGGCAAAAAAGTCTGAAATCCGTCTTATTTTGACCACTCCTGTGAGCCGTAAAAATACCGAGAGTTAGCCAATCGCAGTACCACGTCCCCCTCGCTTACGTAGTACCTCAGCGAGTTGACAGAATAGTTTTTGTTTCTTAGATCGTGCATGCGGAGTCTAGTAATATGTATCGTCGTTGTATGATGTGATGAGGGATGTATCTATGAATGGATGGAAAGAAGATGTTAGTTGTGCAAATCACCGATTTGGTAAAATGGACGTAGTTAAGCAGAAAGGACTCAATCCACAAAAAGTCACTTTTGAGTTATGGGCGTTTGAAGTTTAAGCTGTAATTCCTCTAAAACTAAGAAACATTAAAAAAAAAAAATAGCACCCTAATTAAAAGGATAGTTTATATTTTATTTTTCAATAAATATAATAATATATTTTGCAATAGATTTCGAGATATTAACTGAAATGTGGGTTGAGTCCTTACAATTAAACTGAAGTTTGTTTAGAGAGGTTTTTTTTTTAATTTCTCAGAATGGACTCAAAACTACCCTTCGTCTAGAAAATCTGCTTATAAATAAATAATAACAACGATAACGATTGAAAAGTCATATTATTATTGTCAATAAACATAAAGCTAGCAAAATCACGTGAAAACACTTTGATTGAAATACAAAAAAAGAAGAAACAACGCAATAATGATCGCGCATATTTTTTCTCTCTCATCCTCAAAGTCGAAGTAAAGAGATAGCCTGTATTCATCAACATCCTCGCTGATATTGTTATCTCCCTAAGGTTACTGTAAACTGGATGACAGCCTTTAGGTATTAAATTAAACATGGATCTGAGATCTTCGAGCTTAGCTTGAGGAATAGGACGTTATCACTTAGATAACTTTCACGCTAAGGGCTGATTTTTCAATAGTCAGACAACTTTTATCTGAGGAATAAAAATAGGGATTTGACATATATTTTCTATAGATAATCTGTCCATCTTTTTTATTCCTCAGATCAAAGTTATCAGACTATTGAAAATTCAGCAATTATAAATTAGAACTGACAGCTTTTAGTATAGAAATGTCACAAATACGTTAGAAATATTCATTTTAAACACGGAGCTCTTCCACTCAAATGACAAGCGAACAGCGCCACCTGAAGAAGGGATCTACTAGCTATACGCCGTCAGAGAAGCGAAAGCTCAATAAGAGGATAAGCAAGTTGGTGCGACCTCAGAGCCTCTAATGCAAGCCAAATTCAAAAGACAATAGAGGAAAATCTGGGTGCTAAACTGTTCGTTCAACACCCGAAACGCATTTGACGTAGCTTAGATCACCTAATGATTAAACCATAACCTCAACCATAACCTTAGCCAGATAGAAGACTTTTATGGCCGATTTTACGACAGTCGTGGTCCACTTATCAGCCCTCCAGAGGATAGCCGAATCACGCTGAACCGCCACTACACCGATGAACTGCCGGAAATTATCCTGGATGAGGTTGAGGAGACCCTCAGGCAGCTTAAAAATGGAAAATCCCCGGGTGAAGATGGAGCCATTTCGGAGCTCCTGAAAGCAGGTGGAAAGTCCGCACTTTGGGAGCTCCAAAAGTTATTCAACTCTGTATTAGACACCGGGAGAACTCCCAAAGACGTGGCAACAAAACCCTATTAAAATCTATCCTCCCTAATCACTCTAAAGCCAAATTATATTTTTGAGGGTCATCAGTACACATTGTTTTGAAATAAGACTTGATGAGTTTCAGCCTCCAGAGCAGGCTGGGTTTCGTGGAGCATTTAGCACCATAGATCATGGCCTATCGCGGTACAACGAAGTGCTGAAAATGTCTGTATGACGCGGCGACTATGAGTGTTCAAGTACAGAACCAGCAGTCCAGTCCACCAATCTAAACATATCACGCTGCGCAGGGGTGTGAGACAGGGGGATGTTATATCCCCGAAACCGTTCACCAATGCCTTGGAGGACGTGTTTAAGACGCTGAACTGAAAAGGAAAGACCATGCTTCTGAACGTATTGGTCTCAGGATGAACATGGAAAATCAAAAATCATGTATAACAACACCACTACCCCGGGACAAGTCGTAGTAAATGGTGTAATAACTGTTAAAGTCGTTCAAGAATATGTCTACCTTGGACAGACAGTTCGGTTGGGTAAAAACAACTTCGAGATCTCAAAACCAACAAAAGGATTCGGTTGCAGGTTGCAGTTGCAGTGAAAACACGCGTTTCACTACTCAGTTTGCGAAAAAATGGCAGAGTTGCCAGTTTTTTAAAGTAATTACCAACTTTCAACAAAAAAATTAAACTATAATCTTTTTTGGAAATGAATAGTTATAGTTTTATTACATGTATGTCTTTTATGAACAACGCTAACATAATAACTTTGATTAATGAAATATTTCTACTACTTAAACGTAAATAACACAAATATTTTAAGTCATTTCAGTTCAATTAAAAGTAGATGTATCAGTCAATACATCTTCTCCTTACAATCGACTCAGACTGCCTGAGTCGATTTAGTTATTTGATAATTATATGTTTTGTTCATATAAAGCTGTTCTTCTGCAATATCTCAAGTGTTTTGAGTCGTTTCTGATAAAGAAAAATAAATATTTTGTTTCAGTAAACCTATAACTCAGAAAAGACCCAATCTGTTTGAGTCGTTTCAGTTATTTGATCAAATGATATTTGCAATCAAAATTTATTTCTTAGAAAGGATTCAAACCGTTTGAGTCTGTTCTGGTTAATCGGCCATGGGGACATGCTCATAGAAATTCATTACTGAGAAACAATTCAAGCGGACTGAGTTCATTCAGCAAATATATTTTGTGTGCTCTTCATACTGTTGGTTGAGTCGGGGTAGCGAGAAAAACTAGTTTCCGTGTATATTTTAAAAATAGGGTCTTCACTACATGATAGATTCGACCCTCAGGAGTACGATGGCATACATAACTCAATTTTGGCCAAAGTGTGGATTGAGTCCTTTCTGCTTAACTACGTCCAAATAATCTAGTAATTTAGTGTTTTTTGAGCTAGTATTGAAACAAGCCCTAGAGTTTAGATCAATATAGTTTTTATTAAAGTGAGCATGACAATCTTCACCCTATTCATACGATTAAGACATTTAAAAAAAAAACATCATTCTGAAGTAAACCTAGTCTTTGTGTTTAACATTTTTATCCGAGATTTAAATAAAACTAAGTATACCTAGTTAGTGCCCAAAGGCCTCATTACTTCCTAACTTTTCACATAAAAATAAAACAAAAGCACTTTCACGTCAGTACTTAATAAATCCATGCCTACACCTGAATGATTGCCAGCCTACAAAAAACTAGCTGAAAACTAAATTATGTCAAACAAGAATAGTTAATTAGTGAAAATTGGTAAAGTTTTATACAATTATGTAAAGTCGCCTTAACGAAACTTCTTTTATGTAACTTGTGCCACAATTCTGAGGTACTAGAATTTCGTTATTTTACAAATTAATACCTTTCCTAAGTCGAAAACAAATCCTTTTGCTCATTGCGAAACGCCTTAATGGTCCTTTCAAAATGTTCTGCAAAGACAAGATAATCCTCGAAAGGGTATCTTATTGCTTAGCTATAAACACTGCGTAAAAGCTGAATATTTAATTTTATAAGAAGCGGTTTTTAAAATTATAAATTCGGCTATTTCTTGTAGAGATTTGAACCTGCCTAAATAACGGTTCAATCTTCAAGGATAAGCCGCGCTTTCCGAGGTTGGTCTGTGGATGGGAGGACCATCTATCTTAGCGAGTCTCTCCGTATCTTGTTAAGCACTTAATACCTTTGAGAACCAGTGGTTTCATAAGTGCTTACCAACGAAACCTTATATAAGTCCTTAAGGCTTATTATTCTTCCTAATATCTAATTATAATTTTTCTTTCACCTTCTTTCACCTTTTCTGACCTTTCCCGGCTATTGAAGATTCTGGAGCTTATTTTAGACGAACAGGTAAGGATAATACTAAATTAAGAACCTTTTTGACATTAAGACGCAGTCGTATTAGTATTATGGACATGTTCTCCTGAGCGGGGGTCATGACCTTCGTCCTTAAACTTGACCTTAGATGGTGTGGATGAATTTCGTAATTCAATTAAATCGTAATGTATTTGATCTACTTTGTTAAAACTTAGGATAAAGTTGTTAAAGTAATTTTAACGGTTTTTATTACCTGGTGTTTAATCTACTACTAGCTTGTCCCCGCGGTTTTACTCGCTGCTCAGCTCCTATTCGTCGTAGCGTGATTTTACATAGCTTATAGTCTTCCTTGATAAATGGACTATCCAACACAAAAATAAATTCTTAATTCGAACTAGTAGTTCTTGAGATAAGTACGTCCAACCAACCAAACGCTACAAATAAAAGCCAAGACTGAATAGAAAACATTTGAAGAGGCCGAAGCTGTAGTAGATTAACGAACGTCTCAGCCGATATTATGGGTACATACCTTTTTTATTTTATTTAAATAGATTAAGAAAAGAAAATTGTGTATGTTAAGTATAAGTTGAACCTATTCATTCAGAACAGCAATAAGGCTGCGGTTCGACTGAAGCGGAGCGGAGACCAGCTGTGCCGCGGTTCACCCATCAAATGGCTTGAATACACATATGTCACGTGGTCAGCCATGTGATTGGTGAATCGTGGCACAGCTCGTCTCCGCTGTTGTCCGCTCCGCGTCAGTGGTACCGCAGCCTAATAACTTTGTTTATTAAATTTTGTACGTGCTCGAGGATGCGCGAGCGGCCAATTCCATACACAAAAGCAATAAAAATAATGTCCCCTTTTTCTAACAGAACTCTGTTTAAAATTGAGCATCTCAAGGTTAAAAAACATTTTTATTTCTTGTGCAATTCCTAAACTTTCCTGATTTTAAAATCTGAAATCCCGACGCCATCTGGTTCAAAAAATAGACTAATACTGATCATTGTCTCCATTATAATATCCAGTCGTTGAACATCTAAGTTTTGATATCCTAAGGGAAATCAGTCATTTGACATACAATGTTTATAGTGCGACGTGATCGGTGTTCATTCGACTGTTTTCTTAACTATGTCATCTTTTGAGTGAGGTTATTTTTTACACAGGGTTATTTGTAAACCATTAACAAGTTTTAGTGGCCTGAAAGTTCTACGACTACTATCAAGCAAGCAATTCACGACCTTCCTTTCATTTCTGATACTATGTATTCTAGCAAAACTAATCCTTATGATGAAGCCTTTCGATCGTTACGATAAAACTACTGGGTAATTATTTTTTTCATGAAGCCGGTTCGATTCCCGGTTCAACCATCTAACTATTTAAAAATCTATGAATGCAGTTTATATTGTTTTTAAAATTAAAGTAATGTCTTCTTTCAGTAAAATGATCCAACTACAATATTAATGGTATTTTCCCCCCATGTGGAATAGCCGTGGGACGCCCTCTATAGCGTTGATTTGACGAACAATTCGCGCCACGCAGCCAGCTCGGGCGGGCAAACAAATACAAAAAATATATAATAACCTTGAAACAAACACAAAAATGTATAAAATAATTTTCCTTTTTTTTCTGATTCGAATACTCGTAAAAGAACAATTTCCATAAAATACCTAGTTTGATAAAACAATACAAAAGCACTGTCCCAACACATTACCATCTATTATGGACGGGACATTAACTGTTTAACACTTCGTCGTCCCTACTCGTCCATCACTCATTATCGACCCGACAATTTGTTATCTACCATCTTTGTTTTTGGTCCTGTTTGTATCAAAGCAAACATCAATATTACTGTACTGAACGACGTTTGTCATGTGATTAAAATCAAAACTTTCTACTTATATTTTTTATGTTTACGTGTACTTCTAGATTTCCAGCCGGTAAAGTTATTCTTAAACTATCCGCGGACAAAACGCTAGGTATGTCAAATAGCTAGATAATATTGCAAATTCAGAAATTATTTAAATAGCCGACAAAATTCATCAAAATTGTCTTCAGCTGGAAAACGTCCACTGCTGAACAAAGGCTTCTTTCTTCCTTAGTTCACAACGCCAAAAGACCAGTCGCCCGTGATTTTCACAACTTCGTCGGTTCATCCCCTGGGAGGCGTGCTACCCACGCTGCGTCTTCATGCTCGTGGTCGGCACTTAAGAACTTTTCTTCCCCATCGGTTATCAGTTCTACGAGGGATGTGTTCAGCCCACTATCACTCCAACTTACACGAGCTATGTGACTCGGTGACTTTGGTTCTTCGGCGAAAATCCCCGTTACGAATTTAATCACGCAATAAACTCCGAGCTACTTCTTATTCATTCATGCATTCATGATAAACTTTTGTTGAGCAACAGTTGATCAACGTTGTGCTGCTGGAAACTTTGTTTAAATTAATATCGCTTGTCCACACGGGAATCTGCGCAAAAATCCACGCTGCTCTAATGTTTATTAACAGTTGCAAGCATGTCCAGTTGTCCACACACGTCAACATTTGCTGATAAACTGATGTTTTTTTCTCGCTGGGCTACAACTCTGCAACATGGAGTGATCAATTCCGCAACACACGCCCACAATAATGTTGACAGCAACTCCGCAACACGTTAATTCAACATTGTTGCTAAACAAATGATTACGGGGCTTTAGTCTCTCTAAAAGACCTGCAGTTTAAGACCACGTCTAAGAGCTCTGTGTCATTCGAGCCAGCAAGATTAGCAAGTACTAAAGGACCACAAAACAGAGTATACCAAGAGAAGCAGCGCTAGCGAGCACAAACGAAAAGTAAAAGCTATTTAATTAACAAACAAGCGATGTTGTTACCAAGAACTCTTTGTGTGTATAATGGAACGGAGGAAACTATTGTCCGGCCCGACATGATTTATTTAACTTACTACACGTCCTGGCGTAATAAAGAGGTATTTTTTATTTAGTACTAGCTTTATCATGCGGCGTCGCTGCGTGGATCTTTAATTAACCATAATACTCAAGGGGTAAAAGCAGGGTCTTCTGTCGCGGGTTGGCGAATAAATCGCGAGCCGTAACGGGGAAGGACTCGAAGTTTACTCCCGAGCGTAGCGAGGGTGGTTAAAAAACTTAAATCACGAGGCGAAGGAGGATTTAAGCCGAGTCCTGAGTGTAGCGAGGCGATTTAAGTTCACCAAGACTAAGCCAAGCTTTATCACCGAGGAAGGAAAAATACTCTAATTTTCGTACCATTTGCGAAAAAAACTAACACAGTAAATAATATGAGATACGCATTTAAACATTAATTTAATTTACATTAATTATT
The DNA here is from genome assembly GCA_028554685.1 of Agrotis ipsilon. Taxonomy (NCBI): domain Eukaryota; kingdom Metazoa; phylum Arthropoda; class Insecta; order Lepidoptera; family Noctuidae; genus Agrotis; species Agrotis ipsilon. Next base: position 1,702,146 of record CM052956.1, read on the forward strand.
TATAAAAATAAGTAAAAAATAAAATCAACGTTTATGTATGTGAAGAATACAAAAACGCGGCAAATTAAAAAAGCAAAGGCATAAGTCATACGGCCTCGTCGGTTCTTCGTTAATTTATTTAACTAAGATGAAAATCCGGCTTCCTGGGTGATTGATGAATGTGAAAACGGTGTCCCAAATACTACACATTCAAGGTACTAAATGTAGGTGTCACGGGTAAGCATAGACGAAATAAAGTAAGAAAAAAAAAAACTCAACATGATAACCGATGTTCAAAATGTCAAACCAATGGTCTGGATCTGTCTGGTCGAAAATCATTTTAGAAAATTTACCCAAAATACTCGACAATCCGAATTTTGCGGATATAGTGTTGTGACTCGAAATTTTATTTTTTAATGTTTTATATTCTGGTAGCTTCGATCGAGTCACCGTATTAAGTATTCCAAATTTAAACACATTCTCTCCTAGAGAGAGCAATGAAAATTCAGTACAACATTTCTTTCCCTGTTTTTCGCAGATAAAAATGACTTATGTGATGTTCGCTTTTGTGGCATAGAATGTTCACCTTTTTTGAGCAAGTGGTACGAAAATGCTATTATTTGTCTTTGGATGGATGGATGTTTTTTACCTACTTAATTACGTCAAAACGATTGGCTTTTTTACGACAAAATCAGTAGTTTTTGTTTTATGTGTAATGTGTTTGCTCTTGTCCTTAGTCGAGGTCTGGAGTGACTAAGAATGAAATATAGTATACCCCTAGTTTAATTCGACTATTTTTTGTAATCTGAGAATGTTTACATTAAAGAACATGTTGTTGTCACGAATTCTTGCAATTTTCTGGCTCAATAAACATGTCTGAAACGAAATGATGACTCAAGAAAATTATTTTCAGAAATAGATAAATAGAAAATTATTTTGGCCCGTTCGCACCGCGTGTGTTTCAAAACATGGTTATCTCATCGTTATAATTTATCTGAGTCCACTTCGATAGCAGTAGAACAAAATTTTATTTGTTTATTGCAATATTTTTAAGTAAAATATGATTATTAATTCCAGTCAGTAAAATGACAAGTGCAACTGTCACTGATACTATGAAATTTAGTGCATTTCATTAATGTACAAATGTCATTTTACTGACTGGAATTAATAATCGTACTTTAGTGATTTGTGGTACTTAGTGGTTATTTTTCAGTACAAAGCCTTTTCCACCCTAAACAGCGGCTCTCGTTGAAAAATCGACAGGTGCATGTGATAGCATACAACCATCGCCATTTGCTTATTTATCGCGCACCCTCCGACGAAGTAGGAAAAAGACAGGCAGATATCGGATAGACCCTTTTCACACCAATTATACCATTGAGTCTGTCGGATTCTGCTTGCAATTTACTGTGACGTAGGTCGGAGCTCAAATAGTGTATCATCAATATACTTATCGTTTTTATACGTTCCAAATATGAACGGTTGTTTTCTGTTTCCATGTAATTTTTTGTGATTTAACCGTCTAATAGTTATAAAGGTCGCCGGAAGACGCTGGATGCAGGTCGCTTCCAACCGGTATATGTGGAAATCTAAAGGCGAGGCCTATGTGCAGCAGTGGACAACCCATGGCTGAGATGATGATGAGGATAACATATATTTATGACTTTTTTTTTTAATCGTGTTAAAATCATCAAATGAGTCCTCCCAACCCGGGCAGGACGGGAGGGAGTGTCAGACTTGTACTGACTAATATCCACGGTGTCCTTCAATAGCCTTTTATGTTCCGGGATCACGGTGAGGCCCCGGCAGGCTTTGGCCCTCTGAGAAGGGGCCCCGTCATTGTGCTGACGCTCTTGGAGGCGCGCGTAGAACACGACTCGCCATCGACGCTAACTCATAGACTCAAATACCGACCAAAAATAAATCAAAGAATTGTTTTTTATGTATAAATAAAAAAATATTAGCCAACCTAAATATCCCAACCTGTATTTCCAACAGTACCCTTATCAATACACAAATTGGGGAGCAAAATACAAAATTGAGACTGACGCGCAACATTTCTGCCATTTTTAATTAGCGCTGTCAATGAAGTGACGTGTGAAATCCGAATCGTGTTACCTACCTTCGGAAAACATTTTTTTTCTACCGAAAATAACCAGTGACTGGCTGGCTAGGCTGAGCTAATGATGTTTCCAGCGTAGAGAGGCAAATAAAAATATAAAACTACCAACGAAAAAGTAAAAATTATAAAATTGGTAGAAATTCTTTTCAGACACCGATTATCACTAATTGTTTTACTAGACTTGCTTTTAATATAAGCTCGTTTTAAGAAAACTGTGTAGAGGTATAAGGCTGAAATGCCAAGAAATAGATAGCATCAATACGTAAGTTGTGGTTTGTTGTGACACTGAAACACGCCCTCACTTGTACGACGAGCCCATGGATGGTTCGAATCCTTTGTAAGTATCAAAACTAATAAGAAATAAATATATAATTCCAATAATATCAGTTCAACAATTATGCCTGTCACTGTTGCGATAAAAATGTCGGTACTCCAGTAGTCAGATTACATGATGTGGAAATAATTATATCTACTTGTTGTCTATAAATAAACGACTTTATTAAATATATTAAGACTATCCCCCCCCGACTTTACCGTAGTTTCACAAAACATTAGATCCGTGTACTCTAACTTTGATGATCTATTACTAAATATTGCAAATGTTAAAACAGATATCGACCTGATAGTCCTAACAGAATGTCGACTAAATGCAAATAAACAAATACCCCAAATACCCTACTATGATTTATACTTCAAATCATCTTAACAAAGCTGATGGAGTGGTTGCTTATATTAAAAACACCCATAAACATAAAGTAAGAGAAATAAAGCTAATCCATGCATCTTGCTTGGAGCTTCATATCTCACCTGACCTTACAGTCATCGCAATATATCGGTCCCCCTCCATCTCAAACGCTGACGCATTTATCCAATCCTTGAATAATCACCTCGCTACCATCGCAAATACTAAAAATATAATTGTCACTGGTGACATTAATATTAACATTATATCAAATCAAGGCGAGCAATCCCATGAACGCAAGAATAGACTAGGTTATCTCAATATGCTGGCAATGCATGGGCTTCTCCCCGGTCACACACTACCCACTAGAGATAATAATTGTCTGGATCATATTATTATAAAGCTCAAACCCGCTTGTAAAGCTGCGACTATCGCGATTATTCACACTTCAATCACAGATCACTTCATGACTTTCCTAAAAATTTCAAACCTTACGAACATAATAAAACCTGCAAAATTAAAATCTGAATTTAACTATGACAAGGGGCTCGGCCTCCTAAAAGAAAGTAACCTTGCAGATCTACTAAAATTAACCGACCCAAACACAATTACTAATAATCTAATAGAAATTCTTCGCAACTGTATCTCGCTTAGCACAACCACTAATGTAATTCCGTTAAAAAGTAGAACCCTGAAACCTTGGATGACTGCTGGACTTGTGAGATGTATTCATAACCGAAACAAGATGCAACGAAGGTTAAAGCTTGACCCGTTTAACGAGGTATTAAAAATTACCTACAAAAGGTACCGGAATTATTGTAACCAGGTCATTAAAAAGCAAAAACGAAAACATGACAGAGACCAACTTACGAAAGCACACAAAAATCCCAAAAAAATATGGGAAATCATAAACAATATTACACAGCGCAAACCTAAAAAAACAAACAACCTCGAACTCTTAGATCTGTGCAATACGCCACAAATCTCTATTAATAAGGTGAATAAATATTTTTCTACAATAGGTAAATTACTTGCGGATAATATCTCACCTCCTCCATCTTCTACTGTTAAAAGGAATTTTAACTCATCCCTGCCTGATTATGGATTGGCCTCTTCTTTTGCTTTACTCGATACAGACCCTGGAGAAATTCATTCCACGCTAATGAGCTTAAAGCAAGACAGTGCCCCCGGTTGGGACAACATTCCAGTTAAATTTTTAAAAGCTGCTCATCAACAAATTGTCCCAATCCTAACGTATTTGACCAACCTTTGCTTCGAACAGGGAATTTTCCCGGATGCCTTGAAAGTAGCTCTAATAACGCCAATTTACAAGAGTGGAGACAAGACAGACCCATCAAACTATAGGCCAATTTCGGTTCTGCCATCAATCTCGAAAATTCTAAAAAGAGTCTTAAACTCACGCTTGATAAAATACCTCTCTAAACATAACATTCTGTCTCCTTCTCAGTTCGGCTTTAGGCAAGGAAAGTCTACAGAGGATGCGGTCTTGTCTCTATCATCAACTGTAGTTGATAAACTGGATAATGGTAGCAAATGTCTGGCAGTTTTCCTTGACGTTAAAAAGGCATTCGACACTGTATCTGTCCCCATACTTCTGCAAAAGCTCGAGAGCCTGGGTATAAGGGGTCCTCCTCTCGAACTTTTGAAATCCTATTTGAGTAATCGGAAACAAAGAACAAAGTTGGGGGAGCTTATAAGCACAGTAGAAACAATCTCATACGGCGTCGGTCAAGGGACATTTCTTGGCCCGACAATGTTCCTTATTTATATTAACGACGTATGCAAAATGAGTATTAACGGAGGTAGCATTTTCTCATACGCAGATGATACTGCTATAGTTTTTGCGGGTAAGACTTGGGCCAACGTTAGAATATCAGCCGAAGCCGGTCTGTCGAAGGTTGCCGACTGGCTCAATCATAACCTCCTCACACTAAATGCCTCCAAGTCCAATTATATAATTATGCTTCACCAAGTATGCACACACACAACCACCACCTGATATCCAGTTAAAAATCCACTGCTGCGCTAACCCCCCAACTACTACTATTACTTGTTTTTGTTCAATAATGGACAGATTACAGTTCACAAAGTACTTGGGTATCATGATAGACCAGCGCCTTTCGTGGCATACGCATACTGAACTAATCATGAAAAGGGTTAGAAAATTGATATGGACGTTTAAAACTTTGCGCCACGTTGCCACAAAGAACCTGTTGCAGAAGGTCTATGTTTCTTTGGCTCAATCCATCATTTCATACTGTTTGCCATGCTGGGGTGGATCAACAAAAATCAAATTTTTAGAGCTCGAGAGGGCGCAACGGCTTCTTCTTAAAGTAATGTTATTTAAGCCCTACAGATTCCCAACTCAAAGCCTTTACCAAACCTCTGACCTTCTGTCTATAAGAAAGCTGTACATACTTCATCTTATCCTGAGAAAACACAAATCCCTTCCTTATGATCCCGTTAAATCAAACGTGTGTAGCAGAAGAAGCTACTTAGTAGCCCCAACTGTACCAGTTAGATCTGTCTTTGCAAAGAAGCAGTACGAAAGGCAATCCTCCCACTTATACAACCTTCTGAACAAGGAGTTACGCATCTACTCATTGAAACTTCGTGACTGTAAAGTAGCTGTGACTGAATGGCTCAAGAGTAAAACCTATGACGACATTGAGACACTATATAGTATCATCACTACAATAAACTTACCCTCTCACACTCGTTCACACACACACACACACACACACTCATAGCCAATCACTCAATCATCACACAATTGCGCTTTAATTTTTATTATTATTATTTTTTTTTATTTTTCCTTACTGTATCTTTTTCTAAGTTCTTTTGCATAATTGTTTACTGTAATGGAGGAGCGGAGTTCACCTATCACAAGCATCTTCTTGCTTAAATGGTGGTCTCCAATTAATGGTGTAATCATTTTTATGTAATCGAAATAAACATTTTTATTTTATTTTATTATTTATTTTTTAAATAAAGAGAATTTAGCGTTTACCCGTATAAGCTGTATTCTCTCACCTACCTGTAATGAATTACGGAGCCCATACATAGACACTCATCAAATCCGATCAGCATGCAATGGAGAGAGCAATGGATGTAATTCGTAACATCTTTCATCACAGAACAAAAATGACCGACATTACACGTAGAACCAGCAAGCTGTAGTATTATAGCCGTTTGTTCTCTGCTTTAAGTATTCTTGTTCAGGTTACAATTTCAACGAAATAATCTACCTTATTTAGTAACTAACGACTCTTCAAGAAGCAAATAAAGCGGCAACATGTACATTCTGCCACTTACTCTGTCCCACAACAACCACATTTCGGTTTCACTACGACGAAAATCCTACGCTCCACTAATTCAAGCGAGAAACATTCGTTAATCAAGTGAATTGTTAAAATTGTAACTGTGAAGCTTATTCGGCGATAAATTAACGGCACAGACGTGTAGCCGTCAGTCTCTTGTCTTGTCAAGCCTGAAATGCTTGAAATAGGAGGCCATTGTGCACTGTTATATAAGTAGGTGTATAGCACCATCAATTATACTGAGTGGCATCCCACTCTTTTGCTTGGGAGTGGAATAATTTGAAAATTCTACGATAGTTTTAAAAATTTGGACTTTCTCCCTATGAAATGGAGTAAACGTCAAAATATGAAATCACAATTGGATTTTTGCAGAACATCGGCTATTTCTTTTATAAACGCCGTCAGCCGAATCAGTATTTCGAGCCATTGCAGCGTCAACTTTGTACTTAGCGTAAAAAAGTAGAAAATGTCGAAAGATAAAGGATTTTTTTTACATTAAACCAGTTCAATATTTCGATGCGTTATACAATAAAAGTGACGAGGGACATAAAACTAACACTGTAAACACAAATGTTGGGAATAAACAGCGAATTCATCGGTCGTCTAGAAATGAATGACAAAAACATGTTTTTTTTTATTTATTTATTTAAAAAGTTTATGATCAAATTCGTACAAAGGCGGACTTAACGCCATATGCATTCTCTACCAGTGTACCTTAGGGCGATGCAGAGAAAATAATAAAATATTACCGGAATTTACTTAGAATCTTCACAGAGAGTCAACCGTTGATATGGTGAAAAAGCCGTATCTTCGTAAATTTTGGTTCACAAAACAGAATAAAAATATCTGTTTAAATATTTTTGAAAATATAACTGATGGACTAAACAGATTTTTCCAGGAACAAAGCAACGAAAATAAGAGTCTCATCCGTAAAGAACAAAAACAGGATCGTAGCAGTGATACCCTGTCTAGACATTGTAATCCATTCTTAAAGATCCCGAAATAAGAAAACGAAAGCAATACCAAGCGAATTGGTAAAGGTAGCCTCAAATTGACAACATGGAGCCTTTTCGGCTTCACTAAAGACCCTAAACGTTTGCCCTACTTGGCCTTCCCAATAAGGGTCAAGCCTTCTTTACGTCCCTAAAATGTGTGAAAGCAATTTCAGATACACAATAAATACCTATTATTTATTTTTGTTTTTTACCTATTCCTTTTTTTAAAGGATTTTTCAATTTGTTAATGGTTTTTTTAAAATCAGTTTATAACAATCATCCATTGAGTCCTCTCAGGACTAGTACTGACTTAAATCCACGTTAATCCTTCAATAGCCCTTTACGTTGCAGGGTCACGGTTACCATACGAGACAGTCCCGCGGCCACGGCAAGCATCGATTTAAGAAAGAACCTTCGACTGATGAGACATTTATTTATTTATTTTTACGTTTGTAAATTACGTCATCATGTGATGATTTTACCACGACAAAAAAAAAACACTGTTCGATTGTACTTGTACGAAACTCTACACCACAAGCGTAATTTCCCCCTTTATCATATCTCTGTATCTACCATTAAACGGCAGTGATACCACGTAGCGCGTCAATTTGGGAATATATTATACTTACCCCTGCTCCTCGCCTTTTCCTTAATGAGCATCAAGTTTCCTGACCCATCTAACTCAGAAAATGACAACTAAAACGTCCAGTTTAACTTAACCTACGACAAAAAAATGTAACTAAAAAAGCTATTGAATTTGACATTATTTTGACAGCAGCCTTAACGAACAGCGCCACAATGAGATGTCAAGTTATTTTGGTCGGTTAAATATAAAAATAAATACAGATTTTTAGTGTGCCATTTTATTTGTAAAATGTTTGAATTTAAAAAAGATAAAATGGCTGGAATTGCTTTAAGAAAGAATCTATTAGCAGTTACGGTTGCTCGGGGAAGCTACAGTATGGGTTGGATTGGTTAGGGTGTCCATGTTAAATGGGTATCATTGCATCGATTACCGATACCAGTACTTTTTACTGATAGCTCTTTAAAGTTTAATTAAAGTGTAATGGGAATAAAAAATTATAATATTATCTAATTTTTACAAAATACAAAAAACTTTTCACTACTGCTGTTTGTATTTTCGAACCAAAACGTAAAAAATATAGTAAAAAAGAGTAGTTATTTAAGAGTTACTGAAAAAATATAAACCAACATCAATAGTTTTCCCAAGGGTATTGTTAAAGGTCACTAAAGGCACAGCTAAAGGGTAACATCAAGCAGATTAATGGCTACCGATATTTCCTCGATTCTTCATTTTTCAAACGATACTTTCTGGAATATTATTTCACTATTTCTTCAAAAGATTTTTATACGTTTCAGCATCAAACCTTTTTGTTTATAAAATACTAACTTTTGCCCTCGGTTTCTCTCATATTCATTTAAAATTAACTATTCATTCGGGTTGGATTCCGCTTGTAATAATAGAATTCAATCCTGTTTCAAAAGGGAGAAGGCTTGTATCCCAACAATGGAAAACTTAACGATGGATTTTACAAAGCGTTTTCTAAAAGAACCAACGAAAACAGCAGTTAATAATAAAAAAAAATCCCAACTGCATTAACTGTGACTACGAGCTACGTTCCAGATCACAATCAAAATACGCATGCACGACGAGCGTTCCAAAACCTGCGCTCGCTTCCAATGTCCCGGCAGGCGGCGCGCGCATGCCCCCCCTACGTTGCCAAGATAAGCGTTATTTAATGAAGATTTATCTCGCTCACTGCACACTGGATTTACTTCTCCAATGAATATTCTAGTCCCGCTGATATCTCTGTGATAAAATTGGCAGTTTAAACCGAATGCAATAAAATAAAACATACTTGAATGATAAGGATTTATTTATTAAAGGTTATGTACGCGTTTCACATATTTTCTGTTAAAATTTGGGGAGATAAGTTTGACAGGTTTCCTGGTCGTGCATACAGAGTAGCTTAAAACTGTCTACTGGACGAGGGTCTTGTGGACGTTTATTGAATTACAAGTTGTTAGTCCGACGGACTTGCTCATTGCATGGCAAAAATCAAAATAAATTTCAAACAAACTTTCACCCCACATTACCCCTTTATGAGGTTTTATACATGCTCCTAGATTATGAGATTAAAAGAAAATACAGTCTTTTTTTACATATTCAAATAAAAACATTTTAAATTGCAAAAAACTAACTAAATCTAATATCTAAACTAATGTGCACAAAAACCTCTAGTTTGGAGTCAAAATGGGGTAAAATTGAGTAAAAAACTGGTAATACAACTCCTTGTTTTACCACTTTTTTACTCATATTTTACAATCATGATTCACGTCTCTCCAGCGTGTTAATAAGGTTACCTGTTCGCTCAAACTGTGTTACTGACATCAACGTAACGAGCACTGAGTTATGTCTACATGCATACAATCCGACACTAGTTTAGTAGTTTCAAAAATAGTTTTCTGCTTTCAGGGCATGAGCACCTACGGTCCTTTCACAGTTTTTATGTCTTGTGACTGGGACTGTAGCACCATAACTATTTTTGTACTAATCTTAATTTGTCTTTGACAGTTCAAAAGTGCCGGTTTAGGCCTAGTTGAAATAAACGAAGGCAGAAGTAGCTAGCTTACTGACACTAGCTTGCTATCCTTTCTTGAAAAAACTAGCCTCGTGTAGCCTGGGCATTATTTATAAACACGAACTAAAGTTACATACAGTATAATGTTATGGATTTACTTTGGCAATTAACCTAACAATTCATTAATAAGGAAGTATTAAGTTTCTCGATACCCTTAGCCCTTTAAATTTTACTGCAGATCTTTAAATTATATGTCAAAACGAATCCCCGAAAGATTACGATTACGAGATAAGATTACGAGATGCTATGTGCATTGAGTGTGCTCAAGCCACTTCGATTCTACATTCCTGTTCAAACGTGTACGTACGACACAACATGGAAAATCAATCAGACTGGGATGCATCTCCCAATTTACGTCACTAATAGAAAGAGACACTTAGAACCTGCGGGGGACAGGGACAACGAATAATAGCTATTCTGAGAGAGACATTTGGGTGACGATTATTTCCGATTCGATCAACATCTAAATTAAATGTTACTAGGGGCCGTATACGAATTTCACTACTTACAAAAAATGTGATAAATAAAGTACCGCTCGACCGATTTTAAACTATCTACTAAATAGTCCGAACGAAGCCTAAACATTTGGTTTGGAGGTATACTCCCAACGGCCACCACTAAAACCGGCCCCAGTGGTGGCCGTTAGAACAATTACTTAATTTTTGTCCCAACGACCGCCAGTGGCGGACGTTGGAACCAAATAATATTTATTTAATTTTCAGTGTTTTGTCAATGTAATCTAACTATAGCATTTGCTATATTTAGATTACATGGTCACAAAGTACTAGGCTAGCATAAGTTCAAAGTGGTATTTATTTAAATTTTTCTGAGTCAATACAAGACAATTTCAGGTACACTATTCCTGCCAAGAAATATTTAAATAAAAACCACTTTGAACTTATGCTAGCCTAGTACTTTTGCTGGTTAGTCAACGAAATAGGCAAATTCAACATTAGTTCCATTATTTCCAGATTCCTTTAAAATGGAACTAGTGATAATAAAAATAATCAGTAGTTCCATTATTTTAAGTTTCTTCTAAAATTGCAATGCAAGTATCTCTTCGGGAAATATATTTTTAAATTATATTCAAAGAAACGGTGGAACAGTTTTATTGCATGCAAGCTATTATGATAAAAGAGATTTTAAAATATTTGTTTATAACTCGGTCCACCAACAATTCGAGCTCGATTGGTCAAACTGTAACTGCCACCAATGACAGTTGACACAATAAATAATATTAATCCTAACGGCCCCCAGTGGTGGCAATTTAGTGGTGGCCGTTGAGACAAATATTATTTGGAATGGCCCAAAGTCCGCCACTGGTGGCCGTTGGGACAAAAAATAAGTAATTGTTCTAACGGCCACCTCTGGGGCCGGTTTTAGTGGTGGCCGTTGGGAGTATACCGGTTTGGATAGGTGAGCCGTTCTTGAGTTAAAATTACAATGAAAATTGGCATTTTTTTGTTTTGGTGTAATCGTCAATTGAATCATCCCACCTGGGGAGAACGGAAGAGACTGTCAGACTCTTACTGACTAAGATCCAAGGTCAAATACGTAGAAGTCGTGCTAGAGCCCTTAGATTATTGTGTGTAGATTCCTAGTAAACCACTCATAATTAAGCCAAAAATAAGGAAGAAAAATTACCCCTTCGTTCGATCCCTACGCCACACGACAAGGAATTACATTTAAACGTGCGCGTGGCGCTCACTCACATATCATGTTTTATAGAAACTTCTACTCGAAAAACGTTTCGTTTCATTTTGAACAAGGAATGTGGACTTTTAATAATCTAAGCTCGGGCCTGCCTGTGCCTTTAAAAATTAGCCATCATGCCATCTACGTGTGACGATAACCAACATGGATATTCTGCGGAATCCTATTCAGAGATCTGAACTGAGTCTAATTCTATCTGACAGCATGGAAATACAATCCAGCGTGGGCGGTGTCAGTTGAAATTAACTAAGAAGGGGTGGAAGTGGGAGGGAAATGAGCGCTTTTGGAAGCCATCTATATTTGTTCGATATGGTAAACTGATTTCGATGTTCGGATGGAAACGTCATTTGGAACTTGGTATAATTAGAATTGATCGTTTTGTATCTCGTTCAATATTTCTATCTGGAAATGACGCGTTTTTATTTATAAAGGGTCCAAACGAACTACGGTCGCGCAAAGAGGAGTGGCTGGATTCGCGTCACGGCGTACTCACCTTTCGGCTGATGCAGGTCCTCATCGGACACGGATGTTTCGGGAGGTTCCTTTGTCTAACTGGTTGGGAAGAAACGCCTGGGTATCACCACTTTGCTGACCAGCCGGAAATCTACAGTGCCGTGTCCTCACGATAGCGACAGGAGGTGACCTCTCGCGTCCTGCATTGGCTGAGGCCATTCTGCGGGGCAAAACCGAATCGGAAATAGTCACCTCCTTCTGCAAAGCGATCTTGCTAACGAAGCAGGAGATGGGACGTATGAGGAAGAGGACAGGCTCCACATCACAACTTAGCCGCCGCGGGAGACGCCCGGACCGCCGGCCCAACCGGACGTCGCGTAACAATTTCCGGCCACCGTAGGTGCGGAATTGTGGACGCCGAGTAGTGACTCGCCGCCACCTGGCCTTACGTTAAGACCCCTGGCCTCGGCTCGGGGGCACCACTACTCTCAATTAGTTTAGGTACTTGTTTTGCATTAATAAAGTAACCACAATGAAATTAAAAACTATACGAGTAAATGCGAGAAATCTCTACCACACGTTATTTGAACTAAAATATTGTGATGCTTTCCTATTTATGTTCGCAAGTGACCGTTCCGTGCGATGGGAAATATAGACAGCCGGACAGACACTCAATGCAAATCCGTACGACGTGATGCTTTTAGACGTATTTAGATTTACAGTGCAGCCACCAACTCCTGGCAAAATCGTGGAACGTAAAAACTACCATCAAAATAAGGCATAAAAACACCCTAAATATTTAAATTAACTGTATAACAAAACGAAAATACAACCTTTTTTTTTCGGACAACAATTAATGGATTTTAGGCCGACGACACACGTAATTATGTATCTAGGACACGCGTTATCAATATATCACATCACACACGCTCCGTAAAGACCTTCATAACTAAAACATACTATTAAAACATTAGCTGACAAAAATGTGTAAGAAATTATTATGAAAAAAAATCAGAAGGTTTAGCAGCTCAAATATCATGTTTATACTATCATACATTAAAACAATAAGTCATGATTGGTCTAAAAATAAACTAAAATAAAATAAAAACCCGTCCTAGTCAAATAAACCATCCCGTGACGTTCCCGGTACAAAAGACCCCAGGATACTCGCAGCGTTACCACGCTGAATGGCAATAGCCAGTCTTTGCACCAGGAACGAACCAGAGCGATGGTCCAAACCACTGGTTCTAAGTCGCTGCCCAATTTCCTTAATAAAAGCTCTGGCCTCTCTTCCCCAAGCACCACACGTCTCAAACGCCACGGGAACAAACAAGTACCGTGACTGAAGAACAGCATACTTGATATGTTTTGACGCCGCGGCGGTCTCAGCCGCAGCAGAAGCTGCTATCGACGTTCGCGCCAAATGGCATCGAGCGAAGGTATTGACGCAAGTGGCGTCCCAAATCAAGCATCTGCCCCTCTGCCACGGAACCAAAGTTAAACCGTCAGGCCTCTTACCGTCAGACCGAGAAAGACCAGGGGGTTCCAGCAAACAAGGGACACCAGCCGAAATCAAGGCCCTACGGATGATGTCATTCAGAGAGTGATGGCGTGGATAACGACCCAGACAACGACCGCAACTGAGCGCATGGTAACCACACGCGTCGACCATGGATCCACAAATGCAAACGTGAGGCTCGACCACTTCACAGCCCACGCGAAGACCCACGGCCACACGCAAGGATTCGTTATCCAGAAGGGTACCTAAGTTCGGAGAAGGCAAAGCATGAAGCCAAGCACCTGCCTCCAAACCAGACACACCCTTGAGCCTAGCCAGATCAAACCCTGAAGCATGTCTTAAAAGGCGGTCCCAAACCCCTCTGGAGCCAATCTCGTCCCAGCACCGCTGAGAAGCAGGAGTACAAGGCGAATCCATGCCCGGATTCCGGTCACTCCAAGCTTCACAAGCCTCAGAAGCATAAGGGATGATTACTTGGCTACCGTTAGGAGAGAGAATTTTAGTAACCATAGCCACCACCCCATGCACCGAGCCAAGGAAAGCCGGCAGACCTACATCAGCAATCCGCCTCACACCCAAACCCCCAAAACGGACCGGCAATGAAACCTGATCCCACTGTGAGTCAGTCAAGTTAATGTTGAGAATTTCGACGACTGACTCTCTAAGCGCTGCGTCGAAAGCAAAAACCTCATTTGAATGCAACCACGTGGGCGCCGTACGCAATAAAAACATAACTTTCGGAGCCGCAAAACACATCCTAAGCAAAAGCAAAGCGACGTGACTGGAGAGCTGCCTCAAACGTGCTACCGCAGCCAAAAGAAGGTGTCTGCGCTGCTCCAAGGCCATTGGAACAGCATCGATGAAGACGGGAGAACCCAAAAGAAAAAAGGACGAGGAAGTCAGAATCTTGCACCCTGGCAAAAGGGCATCGAACAAGGGACGAGATGAAAGAGCCTCAGAGCCACAAGGAAAGACTTCACACTTTGACCCATTTACCTCCAGCCCAAGTTCAGCAAGACGAGGAATTAACTGCCGTAAATCATCAGAAACCTGATCCGGAGCCCCGCCTATAGTACCATCATCCAAATACCAAACATTCAGCGGAGACTTCAGATCCATGATGACCTTGTGTAAACAAAGGCTGAAGACAAGTGGGCCCAAGGGATCCCCCTGCTGTGCTCCCACCTGGGACAAAATTAAATTATTATTATAAAACAAACTCGAGGGGGACCTGTACACCTGATAAAGAAATGGATAAAGAGAAGGCGTGTGCTCCAAAACCTTTCAGGCGTGTGCTCCAAAACCTTTCATACAAATAAATAATCAGGTTCATAGCTAGGTCACAAGACCGGAGGCCCTGGCTTATAATATGCCAGGGCCGTATTTCACAGTACAGCTTACGGTGGAATACGGAAATCCAGCGTACGATAAAGTTCTCCGTGAACGCTCTTTACGTGTTAGTTTTGTCCCTGCTTGGTGCCCCGCTTGTCCTTGAACAAGGCCTTAGAGTATAGAAAATGAGTTCAAACCCAGCAGAACTACGTAGTCAGCGGAACTTGAACCGTATGCAGAAGTTGCAAAGAGAGTATTAAATCTGCTGCTTGGGGTTTAGAAGTTTCTTCCCTAGCCCCCATGAGAACAAGGTGAGAGTCTTTTTATACAATTTCGGTACTTTATATCGAGGAGTTAGTGGCTAAACAGGTCATACTTCAAGGTGATCTGTGGATGGCTAACCATGGATGGAAAGCACTTGAAGCCGATCGTCTCAGCTGTCATCTGTAGTTCATTGACAGTCCTTCCCGTTAGTCAGAAGCTGAACGATAACCAGTCTTGCCAGGTGTCCTGTATTAGTTACTGGGTTGTCGTGGTTAGATAAGCAACCACTTCATGTAAAATATTGATATTCAGTTGCACCTGGTTGAACTGGAAGCCGACCCTAAAATAGTTGGGAAAAGGCTAGGCAGATGATTCACTGTATGGAGTCATCCTTCTGTCTTCATTGCCCCGTGACCTATGCCTCATGTCGCATGAAACAACTCTCGGTCCACGCTCCTATGATTTATTCCATACATTTGTCAGCGTTGATGTAGATATACATCATAATATATGCATGTGGCTACTACATTTATTTTTCGCCATTTCCTTAAGTTTGCCGTATATGATTACTTCCCAGAATTTAATCCTTATTAGCAACACTATCGAATGGTATAATAATACAGGGTGTGATTTTTTTTCCAAAATCAGCGGGTTCGATTCCTGGCCGGGATTTTTGATTTTTCTAAAATCCAATGATGCAGTTTTAGTTTTCGTCAAAATCGGTCTCGAGACTCCTTTCAACGTTTTTCGATATTCCTCATAGTTTCGAAAGTAGCCATCCACGCCCAGTTGAAAAATTCACCCTGTATATAACTTTATCAAACCCGAGCCTATAGCTAAATTAAAAATAAATGACATCAATTCATATGAAAAGCATTTATCTATACATACATACATACATAATAATAAAATAGTAGGAAAGTCAAAACTGTACATTGAATATTTTTTTTAAAAAATACTTGGGGTGTGATCTACAATCGATACCGAAGCCAAATATATAGTTTTTAGAATTTTTGTCTGTTTATCTGTTTGTCTGTATGTATGTCCGGGATAAACTCAAAAAGTACTGGACGGATTTGAATGATTCTTTTTTTGTTGTATAGGTATTAAATCTGGTCAAAACATAGGCTATAAATTATTCTGGAAACTTGAACACCTGGCGCAGAACCGCAACAGACCAGCTAAACTATAAGAGATACAAAAATGGTGCGATAGCAAAAAGTGTTCCACGTGATGAGCATTTTTTGCTGAGATAATAAAATTGAAGATCTGGAACACCTGATGTGGAACTCCAAGAGCCCAGCTACACTATAACATGTACAGGAATGACGTCTAAGCAAAGTTGTTCAGCCTGATGAGCACTCTCTGTTGACGTATAAAAATTGAAGATCTGGAACACCTAATGTGGAACTCCAAGAGCCCAGCTACACTATAACATATAGGAATGACGCCTTTTTTTCTTGCGTGGTAAAATCATCAAATGAGGCCTCCCACCCCCACTGTGAGACTTGTACTGACTAAAATCCACGGTGTCCTTCAATAACCCTTTATGTTCCGGGGTCACGGTGATGGAAATAAGTCCCGCGACCCCGTCAGGCTTTGGCCCTCTGTGAGGGGACCCCGTCATTTTGCTGACGCTTTTTAGGCGTGCGTGGAACACGACGGACAGCGAGTTGTCCTTTACTCACTGTCCGCATGCCCGCGCCTACGGTGGCTGGAGGTCGTCTGCCGACGTCCGACGCCGTGGGCGCTGTCCTCTCCCTCTCGCGGCCCACCCCCTCCTTCACGAGCTGAGCTGCTTCGCAGAAGGAGGTGACTGCTTCCCACTCCGTCTCGCCCCGCAGCATGTCCTCGACCAATGCCGGGCGCGAGATACTCGAGGTACCTCCCGAAACTTCTGTGTCCGGTGAGGACCTGCGTCATGCAGTAGTTAAGGACGCCGTGACGTCTCTCCAGCCACTCCTCAAAGAGGGGTCTTACCGCCGCTATTGCGGCGTGCCCGAGGAATGACGTCTTAGCAAAAATTTTTAGCTTGATGAGCACTATTTGTTTTGGAACACCTGATATGGAAATCAAAGCTATCAAATTTTCACATAAGCTGGGATTTCTTCCACGCAGTAAAGGCGGTAACAGTTTAGGACCGATTTTCGATGACGAATATTATTGTACTCTACTGGCCAAAAGCCATTATTTTTTTTGCCGGGCTCTTGGAGTTGGGTTATAGACTTTTCAGATCTTAGATTTTGACGATCCCGTTGTCGCTGGCATAAGCAAAAGGATACGCGTACGAAGTCGCGGGCAGAAGCTAGTAATACATAATAGGCTAAGAGCTACTTGCTACTTTGAGAAAATTATTTAAGGCCACGCTAAAAACTTGTCCAATACTCCTTCAAACGTCCCTAAACACAAAAGTGCAGTCCTGGCTGCGAAAAAATACGATTTACCTACTTGTAAAAAGACCAAACGTATTTAAAGATGCCAATTTATTGGTTTGAAAAATGTCTTACTAGATTTTCAAATGCTTTATACCTTGAAAATTGAATATTTAAAGAGTGGAAAAATTAATAAGCCAGATCATTTCATTGGGATTTACACCTCGCCAGGCGCAAAAATATGATTCAACTATTCTTATAGTTGTATTTCACAAAGGCGCTAATCCGGCACTTCGGTTCACTCAAGTAAGTACCAAAAGTAACAAAATTCGTCCTTTTACATTTGTTTCCTATTTTTATACGGTACCACTCACCAATTCAATGAAACAAACAACAAAATAATGTCGTAAAACTTTCAAGCTTTCATAAAAAAACAACATAAGTATACCTTATTGGCCTTACCATAAAAATCAATTTACTATACTACCATCTAATTAAGTAGATGTTAAAAACTTTGGCGAAGCTCGGGGCTACCGGCTTCCATAGTAGTAGGCATAGAGCACGGAATCAATGCACTGCATGGTAGAGTTTAGACGCCGCTCACGACCGCTCCGACTTACATTTTTTTTGGTTAAGTTTACAAAATAATGAGTCCGAAGGCGGGACCTTATGTGGGGCCTTATGTGAGAGACTGACAGTTTAATCACTAATGACCATAGAAATGTTGATATTATATGAATCTCTCAGGAATTTCTAATAGATAATCCCGTGTGCAAAACTATAACATAATTTATAATAATAAAAACAACAGTAAAAGATTAGACAAATAAATTGGGTTACAGTAAATAACTTTTTTATTTAATAAATCACGGGATTTTTCTGATCTCTAAAAGTAATTCCGCGATATGGTATATGTACATTATATTCTTTCCCTGTATGAAATCAGTAATTGTAATTGTAATAAGTAATTGTTTTTTATCACCGAGCTGAAGAATTATTGTGAATGTTATGTACGCCATTATTGTCACGTGCATCAGACCGCTCTTATTATAAGTTGTAAATTTTAATGTTAAATGTATGTGATGTGGCTGTACTTTTCTAATAAATAAAAAAAAAAAAAAACTGTGTAAGTACATGAATAACTCTACCTAATTCCGACCTATGCTAATAAAAACTACCCTGAGACCTTACTACGAGCTGTTATCGCGATCCAGTAGCGCGGTTGTAGGAAAGAGAGAGCTATACAAGTCGTCTAGCGCCGTCTCGTTCCATTAAACTATTCACGCTTTTAGACGTCATGGTAAGCCACCAGTACATTTAAGTTTCAACGTCGGTAAGAGTCAGTAAGAGTGCGTCTAGTCAGTAGTAAGAGTCTGACAAGCCCTTCTTTATCACAGGGCAGGGCAAGCAGGAGGTAGGACACAATAAAGACGCATTTATTATGTCGCTTGTTAATTCGCGTTGCGTCGCAAGTCGCGGTACCTGTACCGTCAGCACGAGTTTTCAGTATTTGAGACGTAAAGTAAACTGCAACTTTGACAATTTCAAATTGACAATTTTCAATGGAAAAAATAGTTCCTTCTTCGCACACCAGAGGCGCTGTTCCAATTTTTCATACAAGAAACGCTGTAAATACTGGAAAGTTTCTGTAAAGTAAAATAGTGAAAACTCGTGCTAGGGGTACTGTACAGGTCGAGGTGATCCCGTGCTCTGTAGCAGTGAGTCACGACTCTCGGGAAAGCCGAGCAGTGTGTCGTGTGAAGCGTACATTAACCGAAAACAGCCTGTTTCCAACATTTTACACGCTAACTATATTCAATATGAAATAGCGGCGTGGTTACTAACTATCCAACGTTTATGGAAGTGGCTCTACAAAAACTTT
This sequence comes from Agrotis ipsilon, assembly GCA_028554685.1. Lineage (NCBI taxonomy): Eukaryota > Metazoa > Arthropoda > Insecta > Lepidoptera > Noctuidae > Agrotis > Agrotis ipsilon. The sequence continues at coordinate 1,721,463 of CM052956.1, forward strand.
TTGGTAGGTAACAAAGAAATTTTATGACCAGAATCCTTTTTTATCGTGGCAATATCATCAAGTAAGAATTTCTAGGTTTACAGACACAATTCCAGTCTCATATTGTAGTAAAGATAATATTATAACCTTTAAAATCGTCACAGAAAGGTAATATTAATAAATACTCCTTGGGGTTATAATCGACAAATTTTAAAAAAAAAACGAAATTTTCTCGTTTCTTTTTTTTGACAATGTTGCACTCGAGGCCTCAAACTTGGATTATTCATGAGAACATCATCTTAGACAATTCTGCGAAAATTCAGAACAGCCGGATTTAATGAAAACTAACCTATTTTCATGCGACGAAGATACTGTACTATACGTTAATCTATACAAATATTATAAAGCTGAAGAGTTTGTTTTGTTTGTACGAACGCGCATAAATGGCTGAGAGACGTACAGAACCGCATCTAGCAGTGGGCGTTCCCGGGCTGATATGACGATGATGATGAAGTATGAACGCGCTACTCTTAGGATCTAAGGACTGGTTGGAATTGAAAAATTATTGTTGTGTTGAATTTTTATTAAGGAAGGCTATAAATGCTGTATATCATAGCTACGACCAATAGCAGCCGAGCAGCGGGGGTGAAAACCACGGGGAACAGCTAGTTTTAAAATAATGATAAAGACTTTACACCACTTCCAGCTTTACTTTAACTCTGCAATCCACATTCACAAGCGAACCCCAAATTCTTTCCACAATGAAGTCACATACGAATGCTGATTCACTAATGCAGAATCATGTTAGTAATTGGCCGCCATTTTCTCTTTTAATTGCCCAAAGAACCATTATGAGTAACGGAATAGGAAATGAAGCATTAGGAGCTATTTTACATGAAAATGCTGAGTATTCTAGTGAATGGAAACCCTCAATAATTGACATGCATGAATTGTGTTTTTTTTCCAAATATTTATACGTCACCATTGCATTTAATGAGAACCCTACTTTTAGTTATATTTTTTACACACAACTAGCGGCCCGTCCCGGCTTCGCACGCGTGGAACGACCTCTAAAAAAGATATTTTAAGGAACGAAAAATTGAGCGAGCAGGGTTCAAACGTGCGTCTTCTGGATAGTTACTCCAGACCCCTTAACCAATTAAGCCATCTTAACCACTAAACTCAAAGCTGAATTTCTCGTTCGCTTGTTTTATGAACGCTCGCGCTGTTAACACGTTGCGCCATCTATTAGTAAACCAGAAGACGCAGCTTCGAACCCTGCTCGCAGCTCAATTTTTCGTTCCCTAAAATAATCCTACTTTAACCCATTAGGTAATACTGGCTGTTGCCCGCGGCTTCCCGAACTACAATAACGGTAAGATTGTATAAAGGAAATCGAATCAGAATCGAGCAGTCGAATATTTTCGACTGCGAGTGGCGTATCTATAACCTGCGTCTTTCTGAATAAGAACTCCAACTAAGCTATTGCAGCTCTGCGATGCTTGCATATTTATCCACCTTATTAAACTATCACGGTTTGCTTCTAAACTTAAAATTTCACTTACGGGTTATCTTCCGTGATTAACATTTTTTTTGAGTTTCCGATATTTCGAAGCTGTTACAAGCGCCATGATACAAATTTATGTGTGTGACGAATTTATCCGATCTACAAGCCGAAATATCTGTCGAATTATAAATGAACGCGAACACAACCGCGTGCATATATAAGCAAAGCAAGTGGGGTGAAACACATTTTAGTGTAGGACTAAAAGCCAGGCTTTAAAAGCTTTAGGTGTTATGGATGGTCTTGTAAATGTAGCCTATCTAGCATTGTGTTATTGTTTATGAATATTTTATTTTATTTTCCACTAGTTGACCCGGCAAACTTAGTACCGCCTCATAATCAATTTTATCTTTATAATGTTTACTTTCTTTTTAAAAAGGATTATATTTCCCAGTACCCTTTGACTGACTTGTTGTGGTTATTTTTAAACTTGTTATATTTAAATTCTAATATTGTAATTTTAATATTGTCAACTTCATTTTGTGCCTAGTCTTTTAGTATCAGACATTACAGCAGATTTTTTGTGTTTCAGACGTCGAGCTAATGAAGCAATCTCACAAAGTTATAGACTGACATTGTTTTGTCAAGTTATCTACTTACCTTTTTGGAGATCTGAAGAACTTGCATATTCAATAAAATTCGCCATGTTCAATCACTTGCCCTTTACCACAGTTCACGTTCGTTCCAGGGCCAAGATAACCTGCTTAAACAGTCCGACTTTATTTATTGCAGCTAAAAATTACTTTTAAAAAAGCTTTTATATCTGAAATATAGACAACGTTTTTTATATATTTAGCGCTAACAGTTCTTATAAATACAAAATCTAATAACCAGACTCAAAGATTTCTTACAAATATTAGAAAAACACACAAAATAGCGGGATACGGCTCTTATTCGACACTATTTCCCTCAGGATCGTGTTAGCTTCGTAAATATTGGCTCCCTGCCATCACAAGAAATGTTTACCTGTTTTCTTGTATATTTTACGCACTTTTACCGCGGTTATTCCTTGCGGTATACGGTAATAGTATCGACTTGCAATAATGCAGTTGAATTCAATATTAAGGAGAGAGCTGGTAAGGCATATATGGAGCGAGGCGTTTAGCGGTTTGGTATAATATTAGATTTTGCTCATGTTAGGCCTCTACATATATTTATTTATTGGTATCGAGATAGCCCAGGGTTACGTTATGGAAGACACGTGGATTGTTAAAAGTTGATATTCAGCGCCTAGTTTTTTCTTGGTTGTTTATTTTTTTACTATTATTTATTTGTTCTACTATTACGTGTGTTTTTTTTTGCCAAAATCGGCGGGTTCGATTCCTGGCCGGGTTTATTGATTTATCTACAATCCAATGTAGCTGTTTTAGTTTTCGTCTAAATAAGCCTCGAGACTCTTTTCAGTATTTTAAGATATTCCTCGTAGATTGAGAAATAGCAATCCACACCCAGCTGAAAAATTCACCCTGTATATCTAAAGTTCTTCGCCATCATCACAGCTGTTTAGTAGTTTATATACATAAACATTCATATACGTTTATCATTTTCAGTATACAATGTACGGCGCTGTTAATGCCTCCTGAATTCTTGATAACACATCGGAATATTTTCGCGAAAAGAGGTACGATTTTGCTTTTTTCCTACACTCACAGCGATTATTATTACAGTAGTTTTCTTACCAACGTTGTAATTGTATATATTATGTATTTTTAATATTAAAAAGGCTAGCTATTCTCCGCGGTTTCACACGCTGTGCTGCTCGGTGCGTATTGGTTGAGATGTTATATGAAAAAAAATATCTTCTTCGAAAAATGGATTATACAACACAAAAATATGTTTTCAAAGTAGGGTTTAGTTTGAACCGGTGGCGGTGGATCGACAATGCTCAGAAGATTTTTCATTACTCTGAATTTAAAGACTTACTGAGGAGGTATCACAACGTCTTAAAACCAGGCTTGATCCAGTGAGTGATAGATGGTGCTAGACGACTTGTATAGCTTTGTTCACTCTCCGGAATAAACCTGGAGCCTTACCACGAGCTCTTAAAGCAATTCAGTTTAGCCTGTGGGAAAGAGACAGAGCTATACAAGTCGTCTAACGCCATCTCTTTCCCAAAGCCTAAACTGGATCGCGTTAAGAGTTCATGGTAGGTCACAAGGTTTTAAGACATTGTAATACCCCCCCTGGTTTCATCATCAGCCAGAAGACGTCCACTGCTGAACAAAGACCTTTCCGTTGAGCCCTACACATAAAGCGACGGAAGTCTCCGATACCTTACGACTTTGGTATCCAGGTGAGAAAAGCAATATAAATCTATAGAGGTTCGTATACAGACGCGCATCTGATCATCATGGATACGGAAGTCGTAAGGTATTAGAGACCACCACCATGCCAAAGCCGCGCCGTACGATAATCCGCCACTTGCGACCATCGGTTTCCCGCGACTCTCACGAAGTCTTCGGTCCGCTCGACCACTATAGCTACGATTCGTAGGTAGGTAATTTTACAAAGCCCAGTACATTTATTTATTCATAAACTCATTAAGCAAACAAAAAGCATTACAAGACCCTTTCAAATTAATCTGATCTTCTAAACAAGCACTTAAAGTCACAACAACGCTTAAAGAGACATTACATTAATAAACAGGTATCTCTTAATGAAGCCGTATGTATAGGGCTCAAAACATTGGATGTTAAATACTCAATTACACATAAAAAAAGGTTGGGGCTATAAGAATAATTAATTTATAGACGTGAAACACTTGTTTATGGGACCGAAAATGGTACAGTTTTGTTTTGTGTGCTTACTTTATCGGTTTATTCCGCGTTCGACCCCTAAACGTTTCCACATTCGACCCCTTCACTCTACGTACAGGGTACCTATTGTAACCTGTCTAACCAAGGCTTACCTCGACCCTGGAACGAAAAGGTTATAGAAAGAACATGGTGTAATACTTCAATCTATTCTCGTGCAACTTTCTGAATTTTTATGTCTGACTGTCTTATTTTTCAACGACAGTAGCTGTATTGTTGCTAAATAATTACAGTCGCATAGGCCGATCTTTCGGGTAAAGCCGCGCTTGCTGAGGTTGGTCGGTAACAGGGGCGGTATCTCATAGTACTGTTAAAGGCCAAGCCTAACTTACCAAATTAAAAGAAATGCATGTATCGTAACCTTATAATAATATAAAACAAAAATATAAAATAAACCATAACGCCTAGCATAATGCATGAGCAACTTTCCGCACCGTGTGACGTCATCACGTTCACTTCACTGTAATACGAAACTAAGGCCCACTATTTTCTTGCCTCAATTTTAGTAAATTTCATTCATAAATGTATGATTTTTTGTTTCATTTTGTCGTGTGTATGATCGGAACAGATGCATAAATAATGGGCGTTCCTAGGCTCGCTGTAGCTGGCGGCAACCAATAGGGAACCAGCGTTTTAATGAATGAAAATCTTAGTGGAAACACACCATGCGCGTTGCCAGTTCAGGAAACAAACTTCACCCAGAAACGATTTTAATAGAAACAATTAAAACAACCAACGGGGTAGTAATATCAAATCTATACATGTCAAAAGATAAGTATAATTTTAAAGGATAACAAAAGCCCTTTAATTATAATTATTAACTGTAGGAATTTAATTTTTCTCCACTTTGAGAATTTGGTTTTTGGGTAATTGGGAAAATAGGGCAACTCTGTCAGTATAATACGGCAAAATTATGTTAAATGCCGTTCTTAAAGATGACAATACGACAATGAGGCCATTATATTTTAGTAGCGTTTTTTGTCGAGAAATATTAAATCTTATTTTTTTGTAGGAGCCATATTGTTTCATGTGACGAGCAGATTAGCGCGTGTGATCTTTTGTTATTGTTTTGTCCTTTTGTTTTTATAATATCATAGTGAGTTTTAAGTAATCCGTTTTGAAACATAAAGTAGAATATTTGTTTGTTTACTTAAAAATGGTCCTAGATTGTGTGATTTGTGCTGACAATGTGTGTTTATTAGAGATTAAAAGTAATAAGTTTTCACAACTATCTTATAATGATAAGATTCAAGTTGTGACAAAAGGTAGATGTGTACCCGAGTTACGAGAGTTAACCCAACAATATAATAATTCGTCTCGTACTCGTCATTTCAATCCTCAGAGTTATGAAACATATCACTGGCTGTGTGGTTGCGTACACACAAATAAATTATTTTGTTTCCCGTGCATTTTGTTCAATACTTCTAGTAAATGGAGTGAGGGATTTCTTGATTTGCATAATTTTCATTCCTCAGCGAAAAAGCATGACCTATCAGAAAAACATATAGAGGCTTGCTTTAAGTTACGTACATTTGGTAAGTCACGCATTGAAACTAGTATTAACAGCCAGTTCAGATTAGATTTAGAAAGGCATAATTCTAAAGAAGATAGAAATAGAAACATTTTTCAAAGACTGATCGATGTTGTATGCTTTTTGGGAAAACAAGAATTAGCTTTTCGCGGCCACGATGAATCTTTATCATCAGTGAATAGAGGTAATTATTTAGAATTAGTAGATTTATTAGCAAAGTACGATGGAATCTTAGAAAATCACTTACAAAATGCAAGTAGCACATTCACGGGCATGTCGAACAGAACGCAAAATGATTTGATCTCGAGTGTTGCCTCTGTGATGGCTGTTCACATTAAAGACGAAATTAAAAAGTCCGATTTTGTTTCTGTAATGGTGGATGAAACACCTGATATTAGCGGCCGAGAACAGTTAGTTTTTATTTTAAGGTATTTTCGCGATTCCGAAGTAGTTGATCGATTTATTAAATACGTAGATGTCAGCGCGGATCGGACCGCTGTAACTTTAAGTTCTATAATTTTGGAAATTTTAGGAGATTTAGATTGTCATTCTAAATTAATTGCACAAACTTATGACGGGGCAGCAGTTTTATCCTCTGAAATTAATGGATTGCAAGCTTTGGTGAGGCAAAAATGTCCGCAAGCAATGTACGTATGGTGTTCAGCACATGTATTAAATTTAGTTTTATCGAAATCTTTCGAACGGGTTCCTGAAACAAAACGGTTTTTTAACATAATAAAATCAATTGCGGTTTTCTTTCACAATAGTACGAAACGAATGGCGTATTATAACGACTTTTCCGCTATGAAAAAGCTGCCTCGTGTCTCCGAAACTAGGTGGACATATCACTCGCGCACGTTAAATGTAATTAATAACGAGTATACACACCTTCTTCAGTTGTTTGAGGAAATTAATGAAAATACACAACACTGGGATGGTGATACATTGTCACAAGTTACTTCTTTTTTATGTAACATGAAAGAATTTGAATTTAATTTTTTTTTAAGAACATTCTCTGATATTTTTGAGCAAACCGATATTTTATACGATATAATTCAGAAAAAAACTAGTGACATCGCGTTTTGTGTAAAAAAAATCAAACAATTCGAGTCCTTTTTAGCTAATTACAGAGACAAATTCCAGATCAATTATGATGCAACTGCCGTCATTACCGGACCACCCAAAAGAAAGCGCAATGTCGATGATGTAAAAATACATTATCGGCGAATCTTTACCGAGATAATTGATAATGTACTCAGCGAATTAAGACATCGTTATATGAGTATCAAAAATTTGAAATTCTTTGAGTTACTTTCTTGTGAAAATTTTAGTAAATGTAGTGAACAATTCCCTGAAAAGGAAATCAGAGAGTTCACTAATACTTATCAGGCACTTTTTAATTTTGATAGATAAAAAATGAATTGCGCTTTATTTATAGATCGCCTGAATTTGCGAATTGTAGCATATATGCTATAATTCAAAATTTACATGAAAATAATTTAGATAATATTTTTACAGAAGTTTTGCGTTTAGCGAAGTTCATTGTTACTATCCCAGCTAGCAGCGCATCGGCAGAACGTTCATTCTCGTCCTTAAAACGTATTCATACATATTTAAGAAACACACAGAGTCAGCAACGACTCACAAATCTTTCTTTAATTTCTATAGAAAAAGAGCTAATGATCGAACTACGACGCAAACCCACTTTTTATGACGACGTATTGAATTCTTACTTGAAAAAGGATAGGCGCGTAGATTTAATTTATAAATGAGCACAATTAAATTTTTTTCACAGATTCTAATTATTTAAATCAAATCTGAATCCTCTTACTCTGAATTATCTTATTAAATATATGTATGTATGTAGGACATGCTATGCGAATCACATGAAATAGGGCCTTTCTAAAGGCCACTTTGGATATCTTGCAAGTGACGTGTTTTGTAACCATCACCCACTTGGAAAGATATTTGAGGTGGCCGAATCTTTCTTCTATTAAAATCGTCAGAATATCGTGATTCATTAATCTTTCGTGAAGAATATGTGGTGAGTTTTTTAAAGTATAAGTTTTCAAATGGGCCGAATGTTTCTTCTATTCACATCGTCAGTTTCAAATAATCAGGTGAGTTTTTTTTTTTTTTCGTTTTTTTTTTTTTTGGTCTTTGTTCGGGCTGGCCTACCTATACTCTGGAACCACTGCACGCTACTGGTCGGTAACCATTTGTCATAGTAAGTTCCTCTGTGCCTCGGAAAGCACGTAAAGCCGTTGGTTCCGGCTGTCATTTGTAGATCGATGACAGTATTGTTACTGTTAGTCAGAACCAGTCCTACTATTGGGTATCGTATATTCATATTACCCAGTTACTGAATTGTGGGGGTCCGATAAGCAGTCGCTGCAATGATGAGCTGCATTCCTATTACTTCTGCCTACTTGCCTCTAAATACAGGACAAACAAGGGGCAATAAAGAACTATACTGACCGATTTTAATAAAACGTTGGTAAAAGTAGCTACGAAAAGTCCTCGGGGAGAAAGTATACACATTATTTACTATGTTCGTTGGTGCAAATAGACAGTCTAATATCCCTTCTCGATCCTTAACATTACAACTTTATCGTCTTGGTAAACATTCTTTATGATGTTTTCCTTCACTATTTTATGAGCAGTGGTGATAAAAATAAAATGAATTGACAAAGTAAGACTTCTTAATTTCTAACCATAATAAAGGAGATTGAGCAAACTACTAGGGCACTTGGTTGCGCTCCCTTTGACACAGTATGGTAGTGAAAATTGGACACAAGTTAGGCTTATTCACATACTTCAAAGCAACGTTAAATACAGGTTGATATTTTGTGGGGTTTTTCCAAAAAAACATAATTTACTCAGGATATTATTTGAGGTTATGTTAGACGTCAAAACAATATCGTTTTGAAACCGTACCTATTTAAATTGGTACACATTGATACTGCAATATTACTTAATGTAAAAAAATAAGATTTTGATATGTAGGTTATTATTGGGCGTTTTTCCATTAGCTTGCCGGCACCGGCACAGTCGCCGACGCCGTGCCGATGCCTGCGAAGCAAAAATGTACGAAAATGAATGACTCGCTTTTGCACTTATTATATTATAATAGGTACAAACATTTAGTAGTGCCGGTGGCGGGCCGGCTAATGGAAAAACGCCCATTATACTAGGTATCATGAAGAAATATACTTGCCGTAGTAGAAATCCATATATTTAAAAGATTAACCATGGCATCCGTTGCCTCTCTCATTTGAGGATTAGGCAGTGGATGCGATAATAACAAAGAACAATTTACACAGCGCGACATATTGTTTACTGTCCCGAAGAAATCAACGTAGACGTATACTACAGATTCACTATAACAGCGCACTACAGAGTCCAATTGCTCGATGTATAAAGACGTGGAGATACTCGACACGAATATTAGTTCAGATTATATCAGAGAAAAGCAAGAAATAATAGTTCGCCGGTAATAACGAAATCAAAACCAAACAAACGCGAAAATAATGAGTTTGACTTTGACAACTGACACTTCATGGAATAGTGTTGGACACATCAGTCAATTACGATATCATAATCATAATCGATTATTTTTTTACTTTTATTATAAGACCTCAATATATGTTATCATAAAATAAATCATATTAGAGTTTTTAGAAAAACAATAATAACAGCTTTTAAGGTAGACTTTAGGGACACTAGTAGATTTTTCAATTGTTTTACGATTCTATTCTATGTTTAATCGATCGATTCTGGTAACGTAGCCCTTCACTATACCGGAACAAATATATAATAGTAATTACTAATAATATTGAAAATAAAAACCCCACAAATGATTTAAGTGAATTTATGCCAAAACAAGTTTAAAATAATAACATTATTTATGGATTTGCTTAAGTGTCCATACGCTTCAAAAAGCGATATTAAAAGTGCTCTTTCTCCTTTCTAGTGTTCTTTTGGACTGAGCAGAAGAGGCTGTCAGATTATTACTGACTAAAAACCACCTTATTCCTTCACATGCCCTTTGTGTTGCAGGGCCGTGATGCCCTTTTTAGGTAATCCCGTAACCTCGGCAGGCGTCTGGACCAATACGTAGAGGATCGTCCATCAGCTTTGTTTGCTGACAGGTTCTTGAAATGCCTGTAAAACACAATCGTCAACTCCAGTTTATATTTCGTATCTCTATTGTCAAGAGATAAAGAATTTGAAACGCCCGATACATCGGTTTATGCTACGGGTTTCGGTCATAGATAGTAGCACCCCTGGTCCTTGTTCGGACGGCGAGCTACCCTCACCTCACGTGTACAGACGCCAGCACATCACCCTACCCGAATTTGTCGAATTTTACCAATCGAACGTGAACCTTTTCGTTTTGTGATAAAGTTGAAAATCTGTTACAGAAATTTGACAAATTGTGGTAGCTTCATGTGCTGGCGTCTGTACATTGTGTATTCATCCAATTTGTTTTTTTTTATTCAACTTAAGGCTCGCGTTTATGATAATAAGATTATTTAGATGTAGAATTTAACAATGTTAATGTTACGATGACCTATGAGACTTAAAGCATTATTAAAACATTATTAAACGTACCTAATTACAATGTACCAAGGATTAGGGTAATGTGAATTTTAACGTAAATTTTATAAGCTGAGGCCGAGTTCGTTTGTGTCCAGATAAGAAAAATATTTTTGAGGATTAGCTTAGTTGAAAGTTGAATTCATTTTATTTACGACCTTTCTAATTATTATGACTTTAAAACTTAAACAAGGGAGAATGGAATAGGAAAACGTGTAGTGACCAAGCAGAATAGGGTACAGGCAGGAAGATAATTATGATGACAAATCAAACATTATTATTACATATTATTTCAATACAAGCGTTCGAAACGCCTCCGAAATGAGGAGATTCGTAGACGAACTAAAGTCACCGATATAGCCCACCGGATAAGCAAGCTGAAGTGGCAATGGGCAGGCAACCGATGGGGTCGAAAGCACTAGAGTGGAGACCACGGACTAGCAAGCGCAGCGTAGGACGTCCACCAGCAAGGTGGACAGATGACCTTATTAGGGTCGCCGGAAGACGCTGGATGCAGGTCGCTTCCAACCGGTATATGTGGGAATCTAAACGGGAGGCCTATATTCAGCAGTGGACGTCCTAATGGCTGATGATGATGATGATGATAAGCATCAGGAAGACCTGCTCCATAAGGAACCTGCTTAGGACGCCAAAGCCTACCGAGCTCGCGGAATTATCTCATCACGTATATAGCCGTGACCCTGGAACGTAAAAGGCTATTGAAGAATCACCGTGGATTTTAGTCAGTACAAGTCTCACAGTTCCTCCCCGCTCTGGGTGGAAGGATTACGTCATTAAACGATTATACAGGATGAAAAAGTGTAGGGGAACCTGTTGTACCTAGGACAGTTTTTCAGATATTATTTTTTTACTGAGATTCGACGTGTTGTATACAACCCATATTTGCATATTTTAAAAGGTCAATTATTTGAGTATTCACCACAAAAATATCAAGAATGTATATGCCATACTAACATGTGTTTTATATACTTTAAAAAAAATGGTATTTAAGGCCGAGGTACAACAAACCCTATGTACCTCGGCCAGTACTACGGTGTACCTTGGACACAACGAGAATTGGGGGGTAATTTAAGAAAACTATTAACTTTTCATAGCCAAAATCATCTTATTCGGTCTAGTCAAATATTTAAAAAAAAATAACTAGCAAATTTTGAATAAAATCAAAGCAATAATCGTATTTTTATTTTCTTAAAAAACAAAATTTTGTAAACAAAAATATCACAAACTTTTAATCACTGTTTTATCACATGACAAATTTTAAAATTATTACATACATACGCCAGTACATCAAGCTACCCCAATCTGTCAAATTTCTTTTTCGGTTCAGCCAAAAGCGACATAATAGTGGACAAACATACAATCGACTTTGAAAATCTACAATCTCAGGGAACAAAAATGGAGCTTTAAGGACAACGTCACGGAATATCCATTAGTGTTATATACTAAAACCTTCTCCAGAGGGTAACGAACACTTATCTGAAAACCGCATCAAAATCGATTCAGCCAATCGTGAAATAATCGCGGACATACACACAAACAAACATACAGGTCGAACTGAGAACCTACTTTTTGTTTTGAAGTCAGTTAAAAATATTTAAATAGTTCAACTGGCGTTCTTTTCTTCTTCTCTTTGCTTTTAGGCATGATTCCTGAAATAATAAATGTATTTGAATAGAAATGTATCACCGGAATATGAAATAATTTGATCAGTTGTACCTTGGCCACTGCCAAGGTACAACTGATCGACAGTGACCGAGGTTCAACACTACTCCAACTTCAACAATATGGGTGGTTTCCAAATATTTTGAGGTTACTTATCCAGCAAGTTTATGATTATTTTAACGCTTACTAATCTAAAGGACCAATAGCATATACAATTTAAGTGACAATTATAATACGTTGAGAGCTATCAGACTGCAAAGTAAATTAGGAATACCTACTTGTTTCGTGAAAAAAAGTTTTGACGTCGATAACACCAAACACCTGCTTAATGGCGGTAAGTGACTAACTGCACATTGAATAGTTGGTAGTGATGTACCGAATACCAAAACTATAACAATTTAGCATTGCGGCAACATTTAAAAACATCTTATTGGCCTAGGTACATATAGTGCCAAGGTACAACAGGTTCCCCTAAATCATAATGGTGGTACTATTAATTAATACGAACCACTTCATCGTCTTTTTCTTCCGTACTAAAGTCACGAAAGCAAAACAATTTTCATTACTAACCCAAAACTCTATAAACAAAAACATACAATACATAAAAACCTTCTGCAAAATAAATAATACATTATCGCAAACAATTACATGTTTGTTGCGTGCGAATACAAATTGCTCTATGTTATTCAAATAAGGACCTTACGCCTTATGGCCCGTAAAATATACGCCTTCATGCCCATATGTTAGTATTTATAATATACTGACTTAATTCTAGAGTACTTTTGTACTGCACTGTGTAAAGATGTGATGGTTTCATGGATTGATTTTTACATCATAACCGTTGATATTTTTTTGGCAGGATGTGTGATCACCCTGAGGCAGTGACAGATTAACCCTTAATCAAATTAAGCAATTGCCTAGAGCATCACGTCTGGGGGGGGCACCAGAATATGCACAAAAAATCCTAAGGACGGATTTTATTGTGCTTCTTCTCGTGCCCCCATGGGCATTACGTCTCACTCTCACGTCACCAAAAACTTACTGAAAAAGCTTAAATTTTTTAGCTCGCTTCACTCGCTATTCCATCGTGCGAAGGCCTAGTTGTCTTATTTATTGCATAGGTATACAAGAATGGTACACAAAAAAAAATCGATCCTTTCTTGAGCAGATCCTTGGATTTTGATTTACCTACTTAACGAAGTTCTTCACTACATTATACCTTCGTTATCACTAATGAATACGTTAAAAAAATTAAAGGCAGACACTACTGTGGGAGACGCTCACGGCAACGGACGTCGCGAGGCGATTTCAAGCCACCGTAGGCGCAGTCATACGAATGGCGAGTAATGGGTGACTCGCGGTCCGATCATGGACTGTTCCAGGGTCGACGGCGGGTCGTGTTCCACGCGCACCTCAAAGAGCTGTCAGCAAACTGACTAGCCCTCCCTTAGAGAGAAAAGACTGCCAGGGTCGCGGGACTATCTCATCAAATAATCGTAATCCTAGAACGTAAAGGGCTATTGAAGGATCACCGTGGATTTTAGTCAGTACAAGTATGACAGTCCCTCCCGTTCCGGCCTGGGCGGGATTGACTAGGTACCTATTTGATGTAAATAATCACAAAAAAACCCGTGGACACACATTAATGCGCATTTTCAGCTCCGCTACACATCCTCGTAGGCACATTTTCATCGCACAGCTTTGGTGGAAACGCCCACACAATTTCACAGGGTATACTCCCAACGGCCACCACTAAAACCGGCCCCAGTGGTGGCCGTTAGAACAATTATTTATTTTTTGTCCCAGCGACCGCCAGTGGCGGACGTTGGAACCAAATAATATTTATTTTATTTTCAGTGTTTTGTCAATGTAATCTAACTATAGCATTTGCTATATTTAGATTACATGGTCACAAAGTACTAGGCTAGCAAAAGTTCAAAGTGGTATTTATTTAAATTTTTCTGAGTCAATACAAGACAATTTCAGGTACACTATTCCTGCCAAGAAAAATTTAAATAAAAACCACTTTGAACTTATGCTAGCCTAGTACTTTTGCTGGTTAGTCAACGAAAAAGGCAAATTCAACATTAGTTCCACTATTTCCAGATTCCTTTAAAATGGAACTAGTGATAATAAAAATAATCAGTAGTTCCAATATTTTAAGTTTCTTCTAAAATTGCAAGTAACTCTTCGGGAAATATATTTTTAAATTATATTCAAAGAAACGGTGGAACAGTTTTATTGCATGCAAGCTATTATGATAAAAGAGATTTTAAAATATTTGTTTTGGCATTCTGATTTATAACTCGGTCCACCAACAATTCGAGCTCGATTAGTCAAACTGTAACTGCCACCAATGACAGGGGCAGTTGACACAATAAATAATATTAATCCTAACGGCCCCCAGTGGTGGCAATTTAGTGGTGGCCGTTGAGACAAATATTATTTGGAATGGCCCAACGTCCGCCACTGGTGGCCGTTGGGACAAAAAATAAGTAATTGTTGTAACGGCCACCACTGGGGCCAGTTTTAGTGGTGGCCGTTGGGAGTATACCTTTCACAGCACAGCCAGACATCCTCGCACGACACATTTCCTCAGCACATCTCTGGTGGAAACGCAGCCTAAGACTCTAATAGAATGAAGGTCGCACACTGCAAATACTGCAATCTTTTTTTTTCCTAGAAATAATGTACCTACTATATACACAGATTGCTTGGAAGCAATTTCTGCTAATTTAATTTATTGAATCCTTTTATTGATCAACTCTCTCTTAACTAACACAAACTCAACACATACATTTTCGAAGAAAAGCTTCAATGTTTATGTTCAACAAATTAAGCGTATTTAGGTCTACTTAATAAATTTCGTCCTGTAACAAAAGATTGACGCCTCCAACATGAAAATTCAAAGAAGGTAGCTGTGAGATGTTAATATGTGCAATCAAGCACAAAAGTTGTATAAGGCATTTTGTTATTTTTTTTTTTGCCTTGTCAATTTTGTTACTAGTGGTCGCTCAACAGTCAAAATTCTACCATAATTATTTTAAACACAAAGATTGAAAATGAAAAACACGAGCTCCTTTTTACTGTCATGCCATACATAGATGTCTTCGAAATAGTGCCTACGAATTTATTTTCCGGGAATAAAAATATCAACTTGAATGCCATACCTAGTCAAAGTTTTTTATTCTTGTTTCGGACCGAAGTTTCGGTCCACACTTCAAAAATTCCAGTTGGGCTACCACGAGCTCTTAATGCGATCCAGTTTAGGCTGTGGGAAAGAGATGGCGTTAGACGACTTGTATAGCTCTATTTTTTTTCCACCACCTAAACTGAATCTCGTTAAGAGCTGGTGGTAAGGATCCTGATTCGGCTCAAACAATATGCTTCCTTTGTCCATAAAGGAGAAGGGGACTTCTGGGCCAAGCAGTTAACTAGTTGAAATGTGTATCAAAAAATCCGTCACATTTTTCTAAGGGAAATCACAAAATATGGTACCTGATTTCTACCTGGGAAGCGAGAAAACTTAAATTAAGTTATGTAACTAAATAATCGATTAAATAATGCCTAAAATGTTAGTAATCGATTACGAATAAATCGGTAAAATCTCAGAATATGTATGAAAATCGAGTGACGAGTATTTTTTTGTGGAATTCATATATAGCGAATTGATTTCCTTTAATTTCTCTTTTGGCAAAATTCCTGTCTGACATCAGTCTGTCACCGATTGACAGATGACACTCGTTCGTTGTTTTTCGTTCTGAGTACGCACGTATTATCCTTGTTTTATTGT
Source organism: Agrotis ipsilon (assembly GCA_028554685.1). Taxonomy (NCBI): domain Eukaryota; kingdom Metazoa; phylum Arthropoda; class Insecta; order Lepidoptera; family Noctuidae; genus Agrotis; species Agrotis ipsilon. The sequence goes on from CM052956.1 coordinate 1,737,425, forward strand.
TTAACCCCACGACTTCGGCTTTAAATAGGACTTTTGACGGATCTTGCATTTCTAAATTACCTGGCTCTCTATTTTGGATAACTGTTTACGCCTATCGATCGGATATTGACGACATGGATCGCTGTGTAAACTGTGTGATTGCGACTGGTCGCAAGTAATTTCGTAAGTATAACTTGATTCCTGGATAGCCAAATTTCACCAAATTTTCAGTGAGGCCTTGTTATTATATTCTCTTACAAATAAGACTAGTTTGATTCAGTTAACACCTGGGCCCAAGAATGTATGCAGTAGTTCCCTTCTCCTTTAACGTTAAGTAGCAATCGCTTTCAAAGCGTTTTGTTTTTCTATAAAACTTTTCACATGGAATAAGTATGTATGCAAATGTTACACGAATTGAAATATATAGTTTTATAGAAGGGCAAAATAAAGTAAAAACGTAAACCAGCCTAAGTACATAATTCTACATAGGGGTATAATAAAAATTAAAAGTTACATCACCTAAATATCCACCAGCGATTAGACCTACAATAACGTACATCAATCCACCTCTAAATCATGATGCCTAATGCAGAAACCCCGCGAGAGCTTCAATTTGAGCAAAACATTTACCGACTCTGGTTTACGATTGACATTACCCATAACACAGCCAAAGCTAGCACAAAGCACCCAAAATTAGAAACTTCACTTAAATATTAACAGAGCCGGTTCTCGGGGTAATTGATAATTATTGCATCGGTAAATAATAATGGGCGAACAGGGGATGATTTACCCCAAAAGGAGATTTGATGAGGTTTATTGTGACTCGGCTAGGATTGATTAGCATCTTTATGACGTAATAATGACAGTGTGTTGTTCATTTGGGTAACGTCGAATGAGGTTTTATGGTAATTGTTTTTTTTTTCTTATTGGCTATTTTTTGCTGGCTTCATATGGCGCGGCACATAATTATTACAAGTCCAAAAAAGAAAAAAACAGAGACCCAACTTCGCATGTTTTTGTATCGAGATTGAATCGTGTTTTCATTTTCAAGTTGTTAGATCTATAATTCAGATAATATCTGCGTTTTTTTATTTTTATTAAAATTTATCATTTCTTAATATTATGTACAAAAGTAAGTACAAAATAAAAACCATATAAGCATTAACACAAGGTTTTCAATTTTACTTTTGAAACACTCGCGTAATTTTTCCGGGAATCCTCAAATTTAGGGCATGTGAAAAAGTTTATTTCGTATAAATATGCTAAAAATAAATGAAGAAAGTAATTTGTAAACTTTTCGTGACAAATCTAGGCGTCTCAAAATCCTACGTAATTTTATTTTAATCGGCATACACATGTTTGCTCGTTCAGTAACTAAAAGACCACGGAAAGCAATAACTTGAAAGAGTTTTATTTACTGTAACAAAAACAACATTACTTAATGGACGTTTCCATTAAAGTTAGCAAATCATTTAAGTTAGCATCTATACATATAATTTACAATAAAAATAAACTTCAGAAACAAATAACAAAAACAATAACAAAACGAATATCAATCTAATAATCGCTCATATGAAAACGCCATCAACGATTTGTCGCGACTGTACAAGTCTACGGTCGTGGGGATTTATAACCCCCGCTTTGAGTCCGCAGTAACATTTTCAGATTATGTACAAACAAAAGTAAGTAAAAATAAATACCGTATAGCACCTCACCTTATGATTGATTTAGAATTTTACTTTTGTTACACTCGCATATTTTTTTCCGGGAGTACTCAGATTTAGGGCATTTGAAAAAGTTTATTTCGTATAAATATGCTAAAAATACTCGTAAATGAAGAAAGTAATTTGTTAACTTTTCGTAACATCCTACGTATTTTTATTGGCATAAACCTTTTTGCTTGTTCACTAACTAACAGATTTCATAAAGTAATAACTTGAAACAGTTTTATTTACTGTAACAAAAACGACATTACATACACTTACTGTATGTTTCCATTTAAGTTAGCATTTACAATAAAAATAAACTTCAGAAACGAATAAAATAACAACAGAAACACCAGGAAAGCATAACAAAACGAATATCAATTTAATAATCGGTCATATGAAAACGCCATCAACGATTTGTCGCGACTGTACAAGTCTACGGTCGTGGGGATTTATAACCCCCGCTTTGAGCCTGCAGTAACATTTTCATTTTATGTTTTTGCGGAGTAAAATAATGCTGGTTATACGTGTTAACCCGTAATGTGCCATTGACACGAGAACCGTAGTATAGTAGGTAGAACGGCTTTTGTTTCTATTTTTTTTGTTGGTTTACATCGGTACTTCCTTGTTTTCAATAGGATATTTTATAACAGACTTCTAAATAGTGAGGTTCTTCACAAAGTTGACACTTTGTATTGGAATTTCGGGTACTGAGTAGGTATATCACGTTTACATATTTTGTGACGTAAAGCAAATGAGGGCTTTGACCTTAATTTGAGAGAGAAAAAAAAAGTTTCCTTTTCGGACAATAGAGACGCTTTTTTTCATGTAATTGACGCCATAATACTTTAAGTATATTGTACGGCAAAATACGGAAATGTTGTACTTCGGAATGACTAAAGCTTACAATGGATACGAATTAAAACAAAATAATTACCAACAGGGGATCCGATCGGGTTAAATCATTTGAAGTAACCATTTACAATTAATTTAGGTTATTAGTACGGTGACCATATGGATATTTAGAAAGTCATTATAAAGCACGAACTTTTAACCCTTTCCGTTGAAACCAGCCACTTATTTTTTGTTGAAACAGTCTCTAAATGTCAAATAGAGACAAATTGTTCAACCCTTTTGTCTGGCGTAGATAATGACTTTTGGGGGTTGAATTTAACTTTCTTTAACTCGTGGATGAGTTATGTACAAAATAAGTGGATATCGTAGTTACCCGTATTCACAAAAGGGTATGTCTCTTTGTTTTTTTTACCGACTTCAAAAGAAAACGAGGAAGTTGTGAATTCGACTGTTTTTCTTTTTCTTTTTAAATGCTATTTGTTACCTCATAACTTAAGTCTTGATGAACCGATATTGATGATTCTTTTTTTAACCGACTTCAAAACATGGAGAAGGTTCTCAATTCGGTCATACATTTTAGTTTGTATAGCTTATAGTATTCGAATTTGTGTTAGGGCCTCGGATAATTGGTAGCGAGACTGTGTCATCAGGCAACTGTGACCCTGGAACGTAAAGGCTATTAAAGTATAACTTTGGATTTTAGTCAGTACAAGTCTGACAGTCTATATCACCCCACCCTTGGTAGGAGGGTGTAGGGTCCGCTCGCCCCTTGGATCTTGCCCCTTATGATTAAAATGACCGACTCGCCCCGTATTTATTTATTTTGGTGTACCCATTCGCCCCTTATGAAGGGGCGAGTTGAAAATTGACATTAAAATAATTATTTTGGTGTACCCACTCGCCCCTTGCGGCATTTCCATTGAAATTTAACCAAGAAAGGTACAGTCAGACAGAAAAATGCTTACAGTAAGAATACCACTACGTTTGATTACTTTAGTCAACTATATTTGTAATCTCAGAAACTCGTCGTGATACTTGTGATTGTTTGATGGTTTGTGCTACCTGTTGAGAGAGTTGTATTACGTCGTAAGACAATTTGTGAGACCACATTTTCGCAAAAAAACAAAAAATATCGCGAAAATAAGGACAATTAGACAATGGCTATAATCAGCAATAGTACTAAGCAAGCATAAGTTCTAAGTTGAAAAATTACCTGAAATTGTCTTGTTCATCGACTTACTACCAGAATTACTTGGCTATCATGTGTTCAAAGTGTTATTTATTTAAATATTTCTGGGTCGATTACCTGAAATTATCTTGTTCATTCACTTACCAGCAAAAGTACTAGGCTAGCATAAGTTCAAAATGGTATTTTTAAATATTTCTGGGTCGATTCCGAACCTAACCTTATGTTAGCCAACCCGGACCCAGTTCATGATAAAAAAAAAATTTAACTAATAAACAAACTACCCAGAATTATATAAATACGTACCGGTTTGGGCCTATGCTAGCCTAGTATTTTTGCTGGTTAATGTTGCACAAGACGATTTCAGGTAATCTTTATATCTACCCAAAAATATGACTACCACTTTGTACTTATGTTAGCCTAGTACTTTTGTTGGATAGTCAAAGAACAAGGCAGTTTCAGGTAAACTTTAGAATTATTTAAATACAGACTACCTTGAACTCGTGCTAGCCTAATACTTTTTGTTAGCTTCTAATAGCCTCGCCTCACTGGTGTTAAAGCCAGTAGGGAGAAATGGGAATAGACGCTCGAAGTTAAAGTGTAAATATTTAAAAACTTGTGTTGCTTACAGTACTTTTAACTTATTAACAATCGGGGGCGAGTCAGCGTATCTAAAAGTGAAGGGGGCGAGTCGGTCATTTTAATCATAAGGGGCAAGATCCAAGGGGCGAGCGGACCCTAAACCGGTAGGAGGTGTAGGGTCCGCTCGCCCCTTGGATCTCGCCCCTTATGATTAAAATGACCGACTCGCCCCGTATTTATTTATTTTGGTGTACCCATTCGCCCCTTATGAAGGGGCGAGTTGAAAATTGACATTAAAATAATTATTTTGGTGTACCCACTCGCCCCTTGCGGCATTTCCATTGAAATTTAACCAAGAAAGGTACAGTCAGCGAAAAATGCTTACAGTAAGAATAACACTACGTTTGATTACTTTAATCAACTATATTTGTAATCTCACAAACTCGTCGTGATTGTTTGATGGTTTGTGCTACCTGTAGAGAGAGTTGTATTACGTCGTAAGACAATTTGTGAGACCACGTTTTCGCAAAAAAACTAAAGATATCGCGAAAATAAGGACAATTAGACAATGGCTGTAATCAGCAATAGTACTAAGCATGCATAAGATCGAAGTTGAAAAATTACCTGAAATTGTCTTGTTCATTGACTTACTACCAGAAGTACTAGGCTATCATATGTACAAAGTGTTATTTATTTAAATATTTCTGGTCTAGTCAAAAGTACTAGGCTAGCATAAGTTCAAAATGGTATTTTTTTAAATATTTCTGGGTCGATTCCGAACCTAAATTTTCCTAACCTTAGCCAACCCGGACCCAGTTCATGATAAAAAAAAACATTCAACTAATAAACTACCTACCCAGAATTATATAAATACATACCGGTTTGGGCCTATGCTAGCCTAGTACTTTTGCTGGTTAATGTTGCACAAGACACAGGTAATCTTTACATCTACCCAAAAATATGACTACCACTTTGAACTTATGTTAGCCTAGTACTTTTGCTGGTAAGTGAATGAACAAGATAATTTCAGTTAATCGACCAGAAATATTTAAATAAATAACACTTTGTACATATGATAGCCTAGTACTTCTGGTAGTAAGTCAATGAACAAGTTGGATAGTCAAAGAACAAGGCAGTTTCAGGTAAACTTTAGAATTATTTAAATACAGACTACCTTGAACTCATGATAGCCTAATACTTTTTGTTAGCTTCTAATAGCCTCGCCTCACTGGTGTTAAAGCCAGTAGGGAGAAATGGGACTAGACGCTCGAAGTTGTAAGCAAACAACATTTATTTAAATATTTAAAACTTGTGTTGCTTACAGTACTTTTAACTTATTAACAATCGGGGGCGAGTCGGCGTATCTAAAAGTGAAGGGGGCGAGTCGGTCATTTCAATCATAAGGGGCAAGATCCAAGGGGCGAGCGGACCCTACACCGTAAATATTTGTGCTGTTCGTAAAAATCTGTGCAGCTACTATTACGGGTACGGCAGCAAAAGGGGCTCGTTGAAATATTATGGTTTTTAAATAATTTACATCAATTTATAATACCAGTTTTATATTAGGTAGGTATAATTTTACAAACATGAGCGTATATCGCAGCATAGAACGAAAAGATAACTTAAGAATAACATTTTAGAGAAATTTATTTTTTCACATTTAAAACATTCTATATCTATCTCACCATCAGCTTATAATATTCCCACTGCTGGGACACAAACATCCTTTCCGTAAGAGGGAGCTAAGTGGGCCCAGTGCTGGTTGGTAGATATCACATGAATATTTTCAAGTGTCTGGTTTAGAACATGCCGTTTCTCACGATATGCTTACCGTTTTGAGAGTAGTAGTTATGAAATAAATTACACAAAGTAATGCGCCTGACTAAATTCAAACTTCGAACCCACGACCTGCAACGTTTAAATCGGTGCCTAAACCACTGGGTCACCACCCCTTCTCTTCTACCTACTAATCTAATGATATTTTTGAAAGATTGTTAAAGTGATTTTTTTTATAACTTTTTCTTGCCACGGTTGGGCAATCGCCTCCTCTGTATCCTTCCAAGTTCGGAACAGCCATAAAGAAGCCACACGACAAGGTGACGAAATGGTTGGCGCAGTGCTTGAGCGATCGACAACGTGTCACGGGTTCGATCCCCGCACGGTTCAAATATTCGTATGATCTGCAAGTAGTTGCTCCGGGTCTGGGTGTTAGTGTATGTGAATTTCTATGTTTATGCAATACCCAACCAAGGTATATACACACGGCTATTCATCAAGCTATACAAAACCAGTATTAGCTGACCGTTTATTGTGTGTAAACATCTTACAAAGCGAGACCAAGACAAACTGGTTTTGTATAGCTTGATGTGTAACCGTGTGTACAAAACAAGAGAAATTCTTAGTGTGATTTTTAATAAAACAAAAAACTTCGTTACCTCTCTCTTTGCCAACTCAATTTACTCGCCTGAAAATATTCTAAAAACAGCTGTGAGCTCCTTATCTACGTATTAAATGTACGAGACGTGGGAAGTAGGTTAGTGGTCGTAGACTAGCTACCTAATACCTTCTTTGCTCTGGTGGTATATTTATTAGATTTAAGTGCCTACTTAATGGCTGGTACTCGTAAGGTCTTTTGTCCTGTATTTTTGGGAGGGGTCTGTGGAGATCGGCTACTTTTAACCATGTCTGTAGCTATAAAAAAATTAGGTACGAAGTGGCTGACGAAATTTTTAAATATCCAGGTAAGTATTTTTGCAATTTAATATGTTAAAATTATTAATTTAGGGCTGATTTTTCAATAATCAAATAACTTTTATCTGAGGAATTTAAATGGTTGTTTGACAGCTTATCTATAGAAATATGTTAAACCGCTGTTCTTATTCCACAGATAAAAGTAAAAAATCAGCCCTTAGTAGTTTTAAAATAAATTATAGTTAATACGATGCATGGCGATCGACTATTTCCTGACTGCTTTTGCATATAGAACACTGGAAAAAATTTGAGACCGATATAAAAAATGGAATATTTTCATTTGTTTCCTAGATTAAAGAAAGAAAGAAAATAAATCCAAAAATCTCAACGAGTCATCACTCACAAAATTTGGAACAAGACAAGCACAAGTTCTTGTCATGAAAACTTGGTAACTCGTCCCGACCCGAGAATTCACGTACTCAACCTGTAATGAACAAAAGCACGGTAATGAGATCTTTGCACGTTAAACTTTATCACGCTTTACGCCCCAGGACAGGACAGAGTGGAAACTTGGCCTGTTATAAATATGAACCATGTTTCAAACTGACTTTCGAAATTGTTTTGGAAATGCGCGGTTTTTGAGACCTCCTAAGGATTTTATTTATTTAGTTAGTCAATTTCAGAGAATACTATCTTATCAAAGTTTTTTTAAGGTTCCAAGATCATGAAATTTTAATCTCTTGGACTCTGACTGCTGATTTATGCCTCATTATTGACAATGATGCTCACCATGTATACTTTTTTTATTGTGGTAAAATCATCAAATGATTGGGCAGGGCGGGAGGGACTGTCAGACTTTTACTGACTAAAATCCACGGTGTTAATCGGTAGCCCTTTATGTTCCGGGGTCACGGTGATGGAAATAAGTCCCAAAACCCCGGCAGGCTTTGGCTCTCTAAGAGGGGGCCCCGTTTGCTGACGCTCTTTGAGCCGCGCATGGAACACGACGCGCTGTCGACCCGGGCATGGTCCATAATCGGACAGCCAGTTGCCCTTTACTCGCTGTTTGCATGCCCGCGTCACCATGTATACTTACAAATAAATAGACTTATATAAATAGATTTGAAACTAAATCTGCCTGGTGGCGAGGTGGCGCTCTGTAGTTTCTGCAAACAAAGAAATGCAGCCGAATGCGGTCCGACTAGAAGGGGATAACAACATAGGAAATGGCTCTATGTTAAAAAATACATAAATATATGGCTTTCCTTTTAAAATATTGTTGATATAAAACTTAAGTTAATGGAAAATAAATCCCAAGTTTCTCAAGAAAAGTTAGGTAGAATCTTGAAAATCAAATCCCACAATTTCCTGCATTTCTCTATCGACTAGGTACTTAAGTTTGGTTCCGTAACTTCTCAAGTCATTTCGTTCAAAATCTCGAGGACTCCTGAAAATCGATAGGATTGGTGACTTAATTTTCTTTTCCTGTAACTGCTGAAAGAAACGTTTATCTGAGAGTTCTATTTTATGAGATCACGTAAGTAATCGTTGACAATAGATTATATGCTTGGGATATACATAGTTACTTGACGTGACGTCAGCATTTAGGAAAGCGCTGTAAGTATTTCGTGTAGAATGCTAAATTGAATCTATTTAAAGCATCATATCTTGACAAAGCGATTCTCATACTGTTATCCGCGTCAATTCGTTTAAGCGTATGCGCCGAACCAGACGAATCGCCGTCGCGCCGCGCGGATATGCGGTAAGCGCCACAAACCCGCGCGGTGGGCAGGATGGATTTGATACAAGTCAATGTATCGTGAGATCCGCTTTACCACCCGATGGAGTACGCACACAAAACTGAGTTTCACAACAATTCAATTGAGACAAACTATATTTTAATTTGTAACTACCTCCTAGAGTATAACAGCTGTTTAGAAATATTAAAACATAAACACAAACTTAGCAAAGGTGCTTAGAAATAAAATATCAGAATTTCTGGGAAGGCTGTTTAAAAAGCAAAAGGGTCAACATCCAATCAATATCCTTAAAAAGGACCCCGTTCGATTACGGAGAAATGCTAAACATTTCTTAGTAGTTCTTTTGCGAGTCCAACAAAAACATATAAAAGGCGTCCAAGGCTTAATCTGAACGAATTTATTCCCGGCTCTTCGAGGATAAATCACTGTAGTTCTGGTCAAAGAAGTCTATGAGACGTAAAAGTGTGAAAGGCGAAGGGTGGCTCATTCTTTCGTCAGAAAGGGCCCAACCGGCCTCAAACCGGAAAATTAACGAAGCATTTACTTTTGTTCGTTTATCGGCACCTAGAGTTTCATTTATACGTTTCTCTTTATAATTTTATCTTGAAAAATAGAGATAAACAGCTTCACTGAATGGAGGTCGGTACTGTTCACAATGTATGAATGGGAATTTTGAGATTTACAATTGCGCTTTTCAGAATGATTATTTCGAAAATACTGCGTTATCATTTTGCTTTCTTGGCTTTAATTTTGGCTTTTGAAAACGGTTTACTTTTAGGCTCCCAACGAAGTGGTGGCGAGAAAAGAATTTGCGATAACGAGCTTTAAAGAGTTTAATCCCCCACGTTGCAAAAAAATATCTATCTACTGATCGTAGACATTCAATATTTATCATACAAGCTACATTAATAATTCTACATTAGTCTTACAACTATACTATATTACTAACAACTACTTTAAATGCGAGATAGACAGGTATTAATCTGCATTCAAACTTGTGATACTTTGCTATTCCTATTTTACAATAAATGAAATAAAATAAAACCCTGACAATACACAAATTGTAGCGAATAGCAATTTTTTTTAAGAAACTTTGCCCCGATTAGGATTTTTTCCGTTGTCCTGGGTGCGTTTATAAACATTAAAACACACATTATACAAATACCCGGATCGTCAGTCATAAAAAAGACGACTAGCGACATCTATGCAGCAACGACAGAACTAGCAAATTCTACATCGCGCAATAGGTAATTTACTGCATAAATAAATTGAAAATCTAAAGGGTATATTTGTCAATATGCATTGATTTAAGATTTTTTTCATTACATTCTAAACGTTCAGAAAACATTCTTCGTAGCGTTCGTTTCAGAAAATATTCTTTATATCAAGATAAAACGCCACGAAATTCGGGAGTGGGGACTTGTGACGTCATAACGTCTGTAAAATTATACCGACAGAGTGATGATTTGTGATTTTAAAAAACATCGAAATTTCGTCAATTTTGGTTTATGTAACAAAAAAAAAATACGTGACAAATATTCTTGATAATTTATCTTTCGTACATTTTTTTTGTTGTTGATGTAATTGTGTAAGTACTCTAGAAGCTCCCCCCAAACACGTAACTATAATAAAATCTATTCTTTTTTATAATAAAATTATAATGAACAAAAAAAGGAAACTGAACACACAGATTCTCTGAACGCGCCAAAAGTAACCGCATGTTACAGCAGAGTAACTTACCTAGTTGGCACGATGAGGCGAACCGCGCTGAAAACTTCATTACTGAACCGATCTCTTGAACCGATTTTTTTGTTGAAACTTTTTCTATAGTTGGTTGGGAAGTGATTAATAATCTAGTTTTGACTCAACGTTATAACTGTATGGCAGGGTACATTCGGCCTACTGTCATTGTAAAAATATGTGAAAAATAATTACATAATCAGGCCCGGGTAGGACAGCCTGTGTGTGTATGTATAAACGACATAGATTAATGTGGTAGAAGAGATAAAAAGTCGAGATCATCATTTTCGTTTGTAGTCAGTAAGAGGACCTATAATAGTCCCTTCCGCCATTTCCACCGAGAAATGAAGGATTTAATCAAGGACTGTCCAAACAGGGTTATTTGTGGTGATTCAACAAAAAAAAACCTCTGTTTAAAGAGTCCCACTTCCCAGAAATAATCTCCTTAACTCATATTCTACCTCATCGAAATACGTCCATATTAAAATCATACGTATCGCGTTATCAATACGAAAATCCTCGACAAGCCTCGAGCATTTCATTAAAGCAATCCCGAATCCCGATACCGGTTCATAATCTCACACGCTGAAAACAAAAAAAAAAGAATATAGCGGCACTCTAATTTTTTTTTAATACTACAAAGTTCGTTCGCAAAGGGGATCCTATTCGAAAATCTCCTTATTCGAGTAAGAAGCTTACAGCTTACGGGTAAGTCTTTGACAATCGAATGCGACAGAGGTTCGGCCCCACCCGCTCGAGCTCGAGCTTCGCAGTAAATTTAAATTTTCGCCCAAAATACTCGCAAGTAAGAGGTCGCCGAATTAAAATGAAGCTATGTAAATCTGACACCTTCGGATCTTGCTTCGCCAGTTGTTTTCGGGTAATTGTATTAAAAATATACTGTAGGCTTTTTATTGTGATAACGTTGGTATATTAAGGTGTAAAGAGTGTAAGGAAAGAACTTAAAATGGTACTTTCTGTGAATCTGAAAGCTAAAGCATTTTTGTACGCTTTAGTGGCGCCCACCGTGGGACAGTTCGGTGTTAACAATGATAAACTGTCCCACGGTGTGCATTTGCTTCGGTAATAAGTACCTACTTACCGAATTTCCTAGAAAATTGTTAGTTCTTTTTACCAGCTAACAATACATTCAACTGCCACATGGCCTGCCCTTCTTTGAAGTAGAGCGTGTGATAATGGCCCAGAGGATGGAATTTTTTATTTTTTCACAAAGCTGTTTACTCTGGCTTATAACAGGCCAAAAATAGAAACGGTAAGGCCTATTTTGCATTGGAAGTATAAGTAGTCAATACACTAATCCACTTGAACTTGTCTAGACCGTTATTACAGTACATTTGCCTAGAAATTGTATCTATTTTCGTTACTCTGTTCTCAAACGTAACCACTAACAACAGACCATCCTGTAGGTAGTTAGTTTAAACTGGAATATTCTTGACTAGATTTCAATAGATTTAAACCCTGAATGTAGGTAAACTTAAGCTCCCTTGCGGTTTTCAAAGGAATTAATAATAAGGTAAAATTTGTTGATACATGTTTAGCAATTTGGTATTTTTCTTAAACGTTGTCCCATACAAGGAATTGGCACATCTTATGTCCTTAAATAATATGATCACTAGGAGGCGCTGCCATAGAGACCGTATTACGTGTCCTATAGCCCGAAAAGAAAGTAGTTTACTATTATCATCAGCCTATAAAATGTTCCCACAAAAAATTCATTCATTCATCAAACTAAAATAAAACAGCCACGTTTGTCCTTTGTCACTTGTTTCAAATTCCAACTAATAATACCTACACTGATTGTCTAGTTCGCAGAACCTAGTTGCTACTTCAAAAGCAACAAGTTAGCTTTGTACAATAACAATGGGAGCATGTCCCGAATCCTAAAGCTGGACAAAGGGACACAGGTCACGCACTTCCTGTTTCGTTATGTTACCAGTTAATGATTTTGTAAAACCTTTGATGTTACTACTGAGATTTGAGACTTGAATAAAACAAGTGGGCTTTTGTAGTCTTTTGGCCGACTGTTTTAGTCCATTTATATTGTGTTGACTGCAAATGGTGGTGGCTGGGGTGATTTATATGCAATTATAACTTTTTTTGATAATATTTTTTTCCTTTTTTTTGATTAAACAAACTAAACAGCTTTCTATCTATTAAATCTGTAAATAGGCCACTTTCTTTGTTACATAATCATTTACAACCTATTTGTAGTTTTAGTAAGATTGTTTTACTACCACAACTTACTACGAAAACTTAAACATCTGTTGAACACTTGTCTAAAAAAAGTGTGACTGCAAAACGGACCTTATTTCAACGTGATAATCTGACATTTTTTTAGACAAGTGTTCAACAGACGTTTAAAAGTTGTTGTGATACTACGGTTTGTTTTTAAAATTTTAAGTTAATGAGCACCTATCCTTACATTATACTTGTTTCCCCTCATCTTGTCTGACAAGACTAGACAAAATTCATCTGAAAAAAAAAATATCTCCTCTCTCTCTCTGGTGGTCCAAGTCGATTCTTTTCGGTTAATTTCATCATTTAATGACAAAGCCACCCAAAAAAAGAAAGTATAAAACAATATGTGTGTCTAGTATAACCTTCGCCTCTCAAAACGATTCAAATCCCTGACCTAACATAACGTAATGCGGAAAGTTTCACCTTCGCAATCCAATTAAAGCGAAAACGGCTATCAGGCAGTTACTTTTTCAGTTCTTTTTCAGAGTTACTTTTTCGTATTGGCTACGAGAGTACTGATCATTGTTTTTGCGTGTTTATGCACCTATATTTTTTATGTTGGAAAATCATTAAATGAGTCCCTTTGTGGATAAGAAGGGACTCTCAGATTTGACTAACTAAAAAGTAACGTTACCACCCTATTTGATCAGGTACCCTTTGCGTTCCTGGAGCCTCATGGAAACTTCTACGGTTTTCTAAGGCCAAAGGATAAGCAGTGCGTTGGAAGGAGCACGCCGCCCGAACCACAAACAAACGGCAATGTACAGAGCGTTCAAGAAAAGACGGGTTTACAAGCTTTTGTTTAATTTTTGACCCTGCGTTAGACGTCGTAGCTGACGCTGCGTACACCATAAACGGAGAAAATAATTGACGCCATACAGTACGCTTCGCCCGATGCACCACCCGACGTGTCGCGTGTCCTGTAGGGTGCGGTTCCACTGAGGTGGACCGGAGTAGAGCGGAGACGAGACGCCGTGATTCACCAATCACAATGGCTGATGCACAGCATAGTGAATCGCGGTACAGCTCTACTCCGCACGACTTCACTCACACACTTTCACAGCCTGAACGAGGCTTGAGATCTCGCTACCGGTGTTGGAAGTCTATGAGCATATAAATAAAAACATGAATCATCAATCATCATCAACAGCCTATAACGTTCCCACTGCTGGGACACAGGCCTCCTCTCTGAGAGAGGGAGTGGGTCATAATCCACCACGCGGGCCCATTGCGGATTGGTATATTATGTCACATATCTTCGAATTTTTGGTTCTAGAACATGCCGGTTTCCTCACGATGTTTTCCTTCACCGTTTTGAGAGCAGTGGTGACGAAATAAAAAGAAAGAAAGAAGAAAGAGCAGTGGTGGCCCAGTGGTATCGGTCGCGACTTACGAGTTGTAGGTCGTAGGTTCGAACCCCGTCAGGCACATTACTTTAAAACACGAACACTTGTAGATCATATAAATATTCGTACATACCATGCAGGTTCGAACCCGGGACACCGTGCCATAAACCCTTACTGAGAAACATAAATAAATTGAATGTATTTTACCTAGTGACGCCTACACCTGAATTCTGGCAATAAATGAACGACATACTATATCTTATTGCCAACAGAACTTGTCCTTATAAGATTCCCAAATCATTCACGAAATGTGAGCAGTGAACACAATATGGACGAAAATAATCCGATATTGAGTAAGATTTGTTCCTGAATACTTTTTCTCACCAAACAGATACAATACAGAAGAACAACTTATATGAGCGGAAGCGAGATTAATAAAACTCAGGAGCCTTACCACGAGTTCTTAAAGCGATCCGGTTTAGGCTGTGGGAAAGAGACAGAGCGATACAAGTCGTCTAGCGCCATCTCGTTCCCTGAGCGGCAATATTCATGTTTTGAGACGTCATGGTAGGCCACCAGTTCAGTGAAAACACAGAGACAAACGCTCTCTGTTGAAGCTCTGCACAAAATGTACAGAAGCCAGCAGGTCAACCTACCCGAATCTGTCAAATTTTATCAATCGAAGATAAATCTTATCTTATTGTGATAAGGTTGAAAATCTACTAAAGACATTTGAGGGATTGAAGTAGGTTTATGTGCAGATACCTGTACATGAACATTAAAGTACCGCACACAGTTCGGTGGAATGGTGTCATTGTTTTTTCTTTTTAATTTTGGGTCACACTAAGAATTTCTCATGAATCGTGGATGCTTTTGCAAACATATAAACTCACATACACAAACGCCCACCGAGGTGTATCATAAGGTACATTTTCATTCTAACTCGTTGTATGAAATAAATTTCTGGTGACTTACCATGACGTCTTAAACCGCGAGTAATTCCACTGTGCGAAAGAGACAAAGCTATACAAATCGTCTAGTGCTACCTCGTTCCTGTCAGGTTCCTCGTTAGGTGGACCGACGACATCGTTACGGTCGCGGGCAATCGATGGATGCAAGTGGCGATTTGTCGTTCGCCGTGGCGGTCTAAAGGGGGAGGCCTATGTTCAGCAGTGGACGTCTTCCGGCTGATGATGATGTCGATGATGACCTCGTTCCCAAATTGGATTTACTGTAGTTTTAAAGTTATATTTTTTATACGCAATAACGCCTGCGTCGCGCCTTCGCAAAGATATTTTTCAAGGAACGAAAAATTGAGCTGCGAGCAGGGTTTCAACGTGTAAACAGCGTTCATAAAAACAAGCGAACGAGAAATTCAGCTGCGAGTATAGTGGTTGCGATTGCCTAATTGGTTAAGGCGTCTGGAGTACCTATCCAGAAGACGCAGGTTTGAACCCTGCTCGCAGCTCAATTTTTCGTTCCTTGAAAAATATCTTGACTCTAATTTTAAGACGTCATGTTAGGCCTACTGTTTGTTCCCTGTTCATCTAACAACGTGTAGGTGTAGTACCTGTCTACTTATTCTTATATACCTACTGTTTAATTATTATTTAGAAGATGCGTGGGAGATTCTCAGATATCTACCTGGTGTAGGTTAAATGTAAATAAAGCGTCTATCATCCATTGTTGAATACTACCGATTTCTTAAGAGTTTTGACATTTTTCTTGCTTGAACTTTCCTGTTCTATTTCATCGATATGGATAAAAATAGATAAGTACTTTGTTAGGTTATTTACTGACCGACTTCCACGAATTTGGTCGAATAATATTTAAGTATTCCGATTAACTTCAAAGCTAGAGTAAACAGGCTTCTTCTGGGTAAGATCACTCTATCGTAGACTTTACCTCTGTCACTTCTGACCTAGATTAGAGACACCTTAATTTTTTTTTAAAACCTTTCCCGGCCCGCACTAGGAATTTCTCCTGTTTCGTGGACATAAAAACTCACATACACAAACACCCAGACCCGGAACAACTACTTGTAGATCGTACAAATATTTGTTCCATACGGGAATCGAACATCGCGACAAGCTGCGCAGCAATCTAATCCCTCAGCCACTGCACCAACTGTGTCGTCAGAGATTCCGAGCAGTGTGTTTGAGATCTAGTCTTTACCATTTTATAAAATAAAAATTGAATTATAAAGAATGTAGTACATATTTCGAAATATTTACCTCCATTTACAACATAATATAAGTACGTATTTCGCCCTCACAATATCTCCACTCACACTAATCTACGTTACTTACGAGTAATTGAGTGTCTCTAAATCCATTTACTCGGCTCAACGGCTTACACGCTTTTATATGAAATGTAGTCGTACAAAATAATCATTATTTATGTGTTCTTAATAAAAATTAATTATTATGTATAATAATAATCAGTGCCCATTTCTTAGTAAGGATTACGGTTCTACCTTAATTTTGTTTGAGCCTGGTTAAAGCACTAATGTTATTTCTAGAATCTATACTAAAATTACTTATTTTTATACTAATATTATTAAACTGCAAAGTAGGTTTGCTTGGTTGAATACGAACGATAATCCCGAGAAGTACTGGTTCGTTTTTTTTTTTTTTGTGTGTTAATCATCTATTTATTGAGGAAGGCTATATAACATCACACTACAACCAAGAGGAACAGGTGAGTGATGTAATGCTGATCAATATCATTACATCACTCACCATCAATAAGAGTATAAGGAAGTGAAAGATAAGCTGATAATGCTCATTTTTCCTTTCGATAATATTTTGCTTTAAGAGTCATGTCATTGAGACTTGGAATCCTCAATAACTCAGATAATCTGTTACCAGAAATTGTATATAGAAGCACCAGAAAGAAAAAAAATATAACCTACTTTGACGCCGCGGTTGGGTCTGTGGCTCAGCGATTAACTGCTGCGCAGTGTGTCGCGGATTCGATTCGATTCCCCACACGTAACAAATATTTGTAAGATCTACATGTACCTAGTTGTTTCGGGTCTGGGTGTTTGTGTATGTGAGTTTCTATGTTAGTAAACGCACCCAAAATAATGGAAAAGAATCCTAGCCTTGAAAAAAAAAAATTTACTTTTATATCCAACTAAATTGGGAACAGAAGTCAATATACTTATCTGATCATACCACAAGCAACTTGATCTATTTGCCATTTCCTACATTCGAAAGTTCTCATTATTGCGGATGGAGGCACCTTTTAGCTCTAAAGAGAATAGTCGATGGAATAGGACATCAAAGCCCTGGGAGACCTATGGCTCTGCAACTAATCTCCTATAGGAATTTTCTATCTAGTCAAAGGAAAACTAGATGTGCTAGTGTTGGTATGACATAATATTTTTGTCGTACACCAATTTATTTTTAATTTTTTGGTAAACTCATCAAATGAGTCCTCCCATCCAGGGAGGCGCGGGAGGGACTTTCAGACTTGTACTGACTCAAATCCACGGTGATTCTTCAATATGGAGCTTTGTATAGCCGTTTTAGTTTCAGGGTCACGATTACCTGATAAGACTGTCCCGCGACGACCCCAGCATGCTTTGTTACCTAAATCAAACTTGACGGAGATATGCTTTCAAAATTGGCAATATGTCACAAATTAGTACAATATTTATTGAGTTCTGACGTCACGAGCCGTCTCACCACTTTAGATGCGTTATATCGTAATTTTACAAAAGAAAAAAATACGTGTCTGTTATTTTTCAAAACTCTAAATGACGGTCTAATTAGATTTGTAATTTATTGATAATGATATGTTATTTTTGATGATATGCAATTTTTGATAACTGGCCTATTGGTCTAGTGGTTAGTGACCCTGACTGCTATGCCGGGGGTCGTGGGTTCGATCCCATCCAGGACAAATGTTTGTGTGATGAGTATGATCATTTGTTCTGTGTCTGGGTGTAATTAATCTATAATATATCACACACGCTCTACTTAGCTTGGGACTAGATGGCGTTGTGTGATAGTTGTGGAATATTATTATTATTGATACTGTCAAATAGCCAACTCGTATGTCTCATCTAGTAAAATTTTACTTCAATGTTTTCCAACATACGTTTCACAAAGATTTTTCAATCGTCGTCGGATTTCCTCAGACTCCGAAGCATGAGGAATCTATTTTACCTTTTGCCTAGCTTTAGATGGAAATTGAGATTTTTATGAAATGAAAGGGTTGACTGAACATCTTGGTATGTAGTTGAGATTCCCTTTGTGTTTTTTGTTTGTAAGGAAATCTCCTCCTTTGTGTTACGGATAGCGTGTGGATAGTTCCGTATCGTGTTTGACTCACAACAAGGGTCTTTTAAGAATATAAAACGGGTTTTAATAAATATTATAAAGAGGAAAGATTTATATTGGTTTGTGTGTGTGTGCGTGCGTTTATGCTTGTAATGAATAAACTAAAATACTAACGTGCCGATTTCAAAAACAAAGACCTCACGTGCGAAGCCGGGACGGGACGAGCCGTTATGAATAAGTTAATTATTTGTTTGGTTTTTTCTTTCTTTGTTGGCACCTTAAATACGACTGGTAGACTATAACAAAAACACTTTTTTTTAAGGTTGCTCCATCCTATGATTTTTCCAGTTTCGTGGGTGCGTTTACAAACATAGAAACTCACATATACAAACACCCAGAGCCGAAACGACGGCACTGTTGACGGCACATTTGGCGCAGTGATTGAGCAATGGATTTCTGTGCAGCGTGTCGCGGGTTCGATCCCCACATGGAACAAATATTTGCATGACCTACAAGTACTCGCAATTGTTTCAGGTCTTGGTGCTAGTGGATGTGAGTTTCTATGTTTGTAAACGCACCCACGATACAGGAGATGTTTCCAATAAAAAAGAAAGCAAAAATACAATTACTTAGGTCCGTGCTAAAATCTGTGTGAAGTCAGTAATTTTTTTCAGTACCTACGTTATTCAAGGTAGTACCAACATTACAGCGCTTAAACTTCCTAATTGAGGATGATCAATTACCGAGACAGGTCGAACTCAAACGTCTACACAGTAACAACTTATTTCCGTCTGGTTAAGTCTTTCAAATGGCAAGACTGGCAGCTGATACATTGAATTTTATCTTTTTCCTTAAGATCAACAAGAGATTAATTAACCCTGATTAACATTTAAGGGATGATTAAATCATGACATTTATTGAATTTGATTGGCTCTTGATTGCGAGTTTCAGACATATGAAATTTTTTGCATCAGTTATGTGTCAAAAAATACAACTACTTACATAGTATGATGAATATCTTCATCTTAATATATATAAATCTCGTGTCACAATGTTTGTCCTCAATGGACTCCTAAACTACTTAACCGATTATAATAAAATTCGCACACCATGTGCAGTTCGATCCAACTTGAGAGATAGGATAGTTTATATCTCAAATTTTAGACCGGGTCCACCCGTGCGAAGCCGGGACGGGCCGCTAGTTTTTATATAAAAATAACGGGGTAGACTGTTAGAAGGTGATACACCCCCTAGTGATCCCTTAAAACATAACACTCCTTTTTTGGGCAGTCTAAAAAAGTAGTATTTATTACCAGAATTACTTTTTTTTAAACATAAGTGTTCTAAATACAAAATTCAACAGGACGTTCCAATCATCAATCAAATAAAGAAAGAATACCTAAAAAAGTCTCAAATAATTCCATCCACGTACATCATCAACAAAAGACTGGAGTAGCTAAAATTAAAATGTTCAAAGTAATTCCGTACTAATGGAGCACAGTGATTAATGTTACCGTCGACATTATTTTAATGAGGATAAATTGCATTTTTGAGTGTCCCCACTAATAGCTTCTTTAATTCTTTCCCGCCTTTCTTAAGCTTGGATTAACTATCGGAACCATTGAGGTCCTCGTTTAAAATTTTGCGTTCGATTTAACTGACTGCAGCAGGAGTTTTTTGGAGGGGTGGAAAAGCGTCAAATGAATCGTCCCGGTGAGGAAGGATAGCTTAAGAGCTCTAGAATCTTCTGGGAAACGGTTGTCCTGTAAAACTATATGCAGTGACGACTCATGGTATGCTAAGTATAGTAATCACGGGCATGCGGACAGCGATTGGGCATGCAGACAGCGAGTAAAGGGCAACTCGCTGTCCACCATGGACCATGCCCGGGTCGACGCCGCGTCGTGTTCCACGCGCGCCTCTAAGAGCGTCAGCAAAATGACGAGGCCCCCTCACAGAGGGCCAAAGCCTGCCGCGGTACTTCTTTCCATTACCGTGACCCCGGAACATAAAGGGCTATTGAGGGACACCGTGGATTTTAGTCAGTACAAGTCTGACAGTAGGGAGAACTCATTTGATGATTTTACCACGATAAAAAAAAGTTTAGTAATCACGACCCGACAGGTAAAAAACCATACATTTTTGAAAGTATTATAAATATAAACATTGTCTTGTAAGCTTGCGATTTTACTACGGTGTTATTTGTAGAGAACAAAAAATTACTGAAGATTTTGGTAAGCATCAGGAACTGCCAGGCGAGTCAAAAGATTTGCAGAGTCAGGGAAAATCCTAATCTGTGCAACGCATTGTCAAGTTAAAATGCCATAAGATGTTACAAATCATGGATATAAAGAACAAATAAAAGTCCGGTAAAAAATTCAATAAATACAAAAAAGCAATCAGAGGAAAGGTCATATTTCCATAACCCATATTTAAAAAAGAATAGGCCATCCAAAAAAATAAAGCACACTAGAAGATGATTCAAAAACAAAAGTTCCAACAAAGGCCTATAAAGTTGGTACGTAAAAAGTGACAAATTACAAGTTATTTAAAAAGAAAGTTCTCGAAGACCGTCGGAACTTAATCACGAGGTCGATTAAAACTTTGTGATGTTGTTCAAACACCATGGGGACACTTTTAAAAGTTTTTATTACTTATTGATTAACAAGAACTGGCCGCAGTTCTGCTTGGTTCTAGGTGATTTTTGAGCCGATTTACTTTAATTTCATTTTGTTTATTTTTTTACCTAACAAAAAAACGAAAAGAACGTCTGACTGTGCCCCGTTAAGAGGAATAGGTTCATATTCTGTCATGGAAATCTAACATTTTTTTTTTCTAATCTACTCTGTCCCTCTCCTAAGCAGAGGCCATTCCCATTCGTTCCACTTCTCTCGATGGTATACCTCTTAACGCCAATCTAAAAGCGAAGAAGCCATCCAAAGCTTCCGTAGTAATATTAACAAATGTGGAAGTTTGAGGGTTTAGACAAAATTAATGGATAGATGAATGTTACTCAATAGCTGTGCGTCCACAAACAGCGAGCAGCTTCGCGAGGCGTTTCCCGCGCGACGAACTTGCTTCGCGAAGCTGCTTGCTCTTTGCAGACGCGTTTATTGTTTCCCGACCGAGGCACGAAACAATCTACGCGAACAAAACAAAAGCCGACACTGGATGGCTCGGGCGCTCGATCTTTCGCACGCGGCAGCGCACGCGCTTGCCTTGGCCGAGACACGTCCACACCAACAGAGCTGCTTCGCGCGGCAAATGCCTCGCGAGGCAGCGCGCTCTATGTGGTAACACCTAACCACATTGTGACAGCTGAGCAGATCTTGTTAAAATTATATTCCTCGCAGTTTATATCAAAGGATCGACTAAGACGCATATTCATGTAGTAAAAGCTGTTTGTCCATGTGTGTCCGAGTACCTTACGTGATATTAGATAAACAAAAAAAATTATCCGTGCGGGGATCTAACCCGCGAGACGCTGCGCAGCCACTGCGCCAACCGTGCCGGATAGATGCAGGTCTGACTGCTACGCCGGAGGTCGTGGGTTCGATTCCCACCCAGGACAAATGTTTGTGTGCTTAGCACGATTGTTCTGTGTCTAGGTGTAATTTATCTTTAATATTTATTTATTTAGAAATATATAAGTATGTTGATCAGTTGTCTAGTACTCATAACACAAGCTCTGCTTAGCTTGGGTCTAGATGGCGTTGTGTGATAGTTGTGGAATATGTATTTACATAGATAAGCGAGATATTATATTTGTAATCAGTGTTGTAATTTAGATTCGCTCTGTGTAGCATCTATCTGTTTGTGAATAACATAATACATCAGCGTATTCCATTCGTATGCAAATTGTTCTGCCTGACATTTGATTACATTTTGGATATAACGTTTAGTTTTTGCTGTGCTGGGCCTCTTTGGATTTATTTAAAAGGCAAATAACGAACCGAGGCTCTACAGTTCCCGTTTACTACACAAAAACGTGACGTAAGCGGGAACTTTGACATTAAAGACATGAACAAAAATTCGACGTTCTATGCTATTAGAAAAGTATCGATTCAAGTTGTGACCGTCGTTCATTTCTAACAATAAGCACTTAATTAGGGAGAGGTGGAAATTTTTTGAAAAATGTTTAAAACTCGATAATTCCAAAAGAATTACGTTTGGACCCCATGATCTCCGGTTCAAAACTCCAAAACAAGTACGTTTGGGCCACCATGGGGCCGGGCATGTTGTCCGGTTCAAAATTGTTGTATATTAGGTTTTGTTTCACGCATTTACAGGAATGCACCCAATTACAAATAACCCTGAATATTTACGATGTACTATGCCTATAAAAAAGGGCACATAATTATGACGAGCGATTCTGGGTTGTTTTTTAACCCACTCATTTGATGAATAAAATCAGTTCCTCGTGCGTACACTAGAGGCGTTGTTTTTATTTTCTATACAAGAAAAGCCGTAAATACTTCAATTACGCGTAGGTAAAGTACGGAAATCTTGTGTGAACCCAGAATATTGTCATAATTAATTTTAGTTGAAAAACATGTAATACCTACAATATTCCTTGATGAAATTTTATGTAGTTACAGAAATCCGTACTCATCCCCGAGTTTCAACCGAACCGGTTAGCAAATCCGGAGGATTTCAAATGTTTTATAATTTTAATACCGGACGAAGCAAACGAAATCCGTCCGGAAATATTGAGTTCCGACCGAAATATGCCCCGGAATCTGCAATTTACATATTTTATAGTTACCGCTAAATGTGGTGTGTAAGCTCTTAATCCAATTGAACTAAGTGGATTTTTTCGTATTTGTTTTCGTATATTTCTGGTTTCAAAGGAACAGAAGAAAAACTTTCTTGACGTTTTTCCAATTTATGCTGCTCTACTTTAGAGATCCCCTCATAGAGAGGAGGTCTGTGTCTCAGCAGTGTGAACATGTGTCGGCTAATGATGATGCTTTAGAGAACAGTGTACTTGAATTATTATGGCGAATTCATCAAATGCGGAGCTGTGCTCCTCCCTCTGGATAGCGCAGCAGTTATACGCCAACCACTGCGAATCAAGGTATCCCACGAAAGTCACCCGCTGACAATGGCACCTGAGCTACTTACACCTTATCTATTCGACAAAAGGCTCCTGTCAAAATTCTTCGCAGGTGCCAGGTGCCCTTCGTGGAATACCTCCGCCAACCGTGACGTCACATTGGAATGAGTGTCCGTCGAAAGCTAGTCCTTTGAACCCTTCCAATGCAAAAGGACAGCCAAGCCTGCATACGCCATACAATTAAAATCAATGAGTCAAAATCGTTTTGTAATGGCGTGAACGGAATCTATTAGAACTAAAATCATGTACAAGCGGCGGTTGATTACAGCACGTTCATTCAATTAGAGGGCGTCCATTATTACTGCTATTATTTTTAAAGCATTGCCTGTTACGTCTAGAAACGATGGGGCATTAAATCGCTTTTTTCTTTTTAAACACGTGAGGTTTTTAGTAGGTTTTACATATAGCACGTCATGTTGTTCTGATAAAGTACTTTATTACGGAAGCTTTAGGTCGTAAAAGGAGTGCAAATAGGCTGTGATTATAAGCTGAGTGCTACTAGCAAACTTCGATCAATATATTATGGTCTACTGCTACCTATAGTGGAAAGGAAAAACTGTAATTGATATATGAATACTTTTTTTATCAATCAAATCGTCGAGTTCATTAAAATTGTCGTTATAAAAAGACTTGAAAGTTTCTATGATTTTCCATTCAGCGTAAACGCTCTTCAAGACCACAAAACTTCCAATATTTTAGTAAAAATAAATACAAAAGGGTTAATGCCCTTCTGTGATCGACACATCAGTTATAATTTAAAAGCAAACATACGTCGCTGAAAGTTTCGATATTAAAAAAAAGTTGATCTTTCTTCTTTGGCAATGGAGCCAAGGTCATATGTTCTGGCAGATTAAAAATAATTATATTACTATTGAAATATTCATGAGTGTCCTCGTAACATATTCCACAGAGCGGCGGAAACGTTTACATTAATTTGCCAAAACGCTGTCCACGTGCATAAAACAGTTTTTTCCGCATTATCTAATCAAAGAACGCCCCTGTGTTCGTCGAATTAACAATATCACGTTACAGTGAGCGCGCGCGCATCTTTCACAGTAGACTCAAAACTTTCGTGTCATGCGCACTCAAATTGTGTTCCACAATACACTAGTGGTTTTATGACAATAATAGTACTTTTGTGTGTTGTAATATAGCCCTTATAGTGGTCGTTGTATTTTTTTATGTGAGTGCAACGGATGGACGGACAAAATGGGATGTAAAGTGATTGTTTTGTGTTTAATTTATTTGGCTTTTGGTGAGTTCTTTTTTATATTACTTACCTACTCATATTTTTAATACTTTTTCATCAATGAAAATATGACGTGCATGATTATGTTTAATAACTAGATAAATAATCAGTTTTTTTTTTAAACTGACATAATCTCTAGCACTGTCTCTAGCACTATCTCTAGCACTACGTATATTTAAAATTGATATTAAATAATAATTTGTAGCAACACAAAATAAAAAAATAAGCACAGCTCATATCCTGTTTTAATTCTTATGCTAAATCGTAAGTCATTGTAAATGTAAAAAAAAAATATTGTTATTCTTCCCCCCCGTTAAATATACCTATGCGTAACATAAAAATTGTGTTACGAGAAAACTGCGTCTTTTGGATTTTTAAGCTATAGGTCATGGTATTTGAATAAAAGTTTAAATTATTTGTATTAACGGTATTGTACCTACACATTTTTTTATTAATTTACTCCTGAGCCCAACGCGCCTATATACAAAAATTAAATGATATAAACAATTAATTTTATTAAGACCAAATATTTTTTTGCACGGAAATAATATTTGTATGGCTTTCTATAGTAGTAATTCCGGGTCTGGATATTTGTGTATGTGAGTTTGTTTGTAAACGCACCCACGACATAGGAGAAATTACTATAGTGTTAGGCAACATTTAAAAAAGATAAGAAGCTTTTATAGAAACATGACTGGTATTCAACATACCGAAATAGAATATTGCAAAGTTTCACGAACACATGTCTAGTGGATCTATTTAAATTCTGATGATCACGAAATCATATACAGAAACTTATAAATGAAATAAAATTGCGAATATGCGAAACGAAAATAAATTCAGACGTACGAAACGTTCTATAATCGTATCACGTGAAATAAATATAATAAGACGTTCTGTGGCCCTGGAACGAAACAGACAACTGAAAGAATAGAGACTAAAAGTAGAGAGAATAGAGATATCTAGTAGGTATTTGTTTTTGCTCAGTGAAGCCTGACAGTCCTTTCTTTGTCATTTCTGCGGTAGGCTTTGGCCCTCTAAGGGCCAAAGCCTGCTGGGGTCGCGAGACTACCTCATCGTACCGCCTTGGTTGGGAGGAATCATTTAATGATTTTACCACGAAATTATAACATCCCCGATATAGAAGTTTTAAGGTTGTGGGTCCGAATGCATACAGGCGAATTATTCTGTGTAATTTATTTTGTCACCAAACTATATCAAACCCGTAAAGGACAACATCATAAGGAAACCGGTATACTATAACTAAGTACCTATTCAACAAATCGAAGACATGACTGTGACATTTGTCAACCTTCACTGGTTCTGCATGGTGAACAGGCCTCTCTGCGATTAACAGTGGTATACCCCTTCTCACAAAAAGAAGATCTGTGTCCCAGCTGTGGGTCCAGTACAGACTTATTATGCTGATGGAATGCAATAAAGCAAACATTGCATAGTGCCAAATCAATCAATGCCGAATGAGATTTAAATTTATAACCATCTCCAACTATTCGGCAAATCATTAAATCTTGACAAGGGAAGATTAAGTACTGAGGCGTAGTTTCAGTGAAAACAGAAAAGGGTTACCTGGAATGGTTTTCATAAATAACGCCTAAGAAAACTGTCACCGCTTTTGCTATAAATCTTTCCTATGTATTTTCTAGTTGGGACGCTATTGATCTAGGTCGAAGAGAGCTTTAGAACTGTTTTCCTATTCAATATCTATTATTTTCTGGTTACAATCCTTGTTGTTTACGTGGTCTTCTTTTGTATGATCTTTCCCAACGACAATATAGGTATTACTAGATTCCGCATGCACGATCTAAGGAACAAAAACTATTCTGTCAACTTGCTGAGGTACTACGTAAGCGAGGGGGACGGGGTACTGCGTTGTGATTGGCTAACTCAAGGTCTGTTCTGTCTCAAGGTATGTTTAAGGCTCACAGGAGTGGTCGAAATAAGACGGATTTAAGACTTTTTTGCCTAATGTGTTGACAGATATCGGTCGCCTGTTATTAGAAGTCTAGTAATATATCGTCATTGATCTTTCCACACGTTCAATGGTCAGCTATACTAAGTTTTGCATAGCTTGATGTGTAGCCTTGTGCATCTTATGATCTCTTGCCAAAACTATTACTTGCTTCTAAATCTCATATTTTTTTGTAAAACATAAACAAAAGAAAGAAAATATTATCATTTATATTTTGGCAGACGTCGCAAGGGCACACAACTAAGACATAAAACTATAATCTATAAATGTGAAATTTGTGTGTACCTAGGAAAAAACTAGTCTTTATTTTTTTCAGAATTGTAGATTAGTACCTACTTTTGAAAATGGTTTTTATTTGGCTTTTTTATTGGATACGACTCGAACTAAATATAATTAGATTCCAAAAATATGATCCTCATAGCTCATACATAACAAGCCTTTTCATTTGATATTTACCCCAAACGATAGTTGCCACTTACTTTATTTTTAAATTGCCAAATTTTCTGTAATAATATTAACTTTTGAAAATTTGGCGTTTTATTTTGTCTGTTGAGAATCGAACTAATATTTAGATTTAACTTGGAGAGGAATTTAGTTTTTGTTTCATTGGAATCGGTTCAGTCTATCAAAAGATATTTGAATTTAAAGTGTTTTAGAAGTAAAATTACGGGTGCACTTTGATCTCACAATTTGATTTCGTACGTCAGTCGCGCGATCTAACTTCGAATTCGAATAGCAAAATTACAACGCACGGCAGATGGCGTTAAAAGAAAACCTGGAATAGACGTGGTTAAATTGAAGTAACATTATGTATTTTGTTTCATCGTAATCGGTTCACATAATATAAAAAAGTATAAATTAATTAAAGTAATATTTAAAGGAATCATAGAGTAGAACAGAATGGAATGGAATGGTGTGGTGTGGTGTGGTGTGGTGTGGTGTGGTGTGGTGTGGTGTGGTGTGGTGTGGTGTGGTGTGGTGTGGTGTGGTGTGGTGTGGTGTGGTGTGGTGTGGTGTGGTGTGCAATATTGTCTGTAAAATATTAAAAAAGGTTTAGTTTCTGAATTGTAGAATCAATAGGTACTTATTTTCTGAGGTATGGGAGCCCAGGAATGGTAATTTTTCGTCTTTTTTCCTTAATAACTCTGAAACTGACTATTTTAAAATTACAAAACATATCGTACAATGTCTCAAGCGAAGTAATTAAAACGCAAGCACTTGATATCCGCGCTTCAATTAAATCAAATTGAACTGGATCGTTTTAATGTCCAGTACATTGTCTATGAGACTGACAATGTCTCAATTCGGATGAAACGCAGCTATATTTTGACTTCGATTTACAGTGTGCTGTTATAAATAAATTAAGTTAAAACTTAATTTTGATACCTGACGAATATTTTTCGATAAATTGATGTTTATTTACTTTATTACGTCAGAATGGCTGAAAAACAAATCAAATCGACCCTTTCTGTTGTTTTTTTTTTCTTTTAAAAAGTTTGCGTGGTCATACAGACAACGCAAACTTTTCCTAGCGTGATCTGATTCCAATTTTTATTGAAAAGAGTGGATATAGAACCTCCCATTTAATCTCCAATTTTCGAATCATTTTTTAATCCTTTCATTCGCATTTAACAGAAATTATCTTATCCAAAATTTTCACCATGACGCTTGCTAGTTTCCTTCTCACTTCAAAAATAGAATGTTTTATAATAACGACCTCGCATTAAAACCCATAAAAAGTCCGCAGCTAGAATTGAATAGTTGCACATTTTTTTCCCATTGGCTGACGTCACACGCAGATGTTTAATAAACGCCAATTAAAATCAATTATTTAATATCATACCAGGCAATGAAGGACGTAATGTCCGCTTTATGGCAAACCTTAATAAATACTGATGAGGAGGATAAATAGAGGGTATTTAACTAAATGACGAGAAAATATTTACTTTATTTCGTCAAAAATGTTGGTTCTTTGTTGAGGTCTGTTCTTTTAAAAGTGATCCTCATTAGACGTTTCCTTTTTTTCTAAGTCTTTAGTTCTTTTATCCGTAATGAGGCAAGTTTTTCGTCTTATAGACATTTTGATGTCTTACTTTTACCACTACCTACTAGAGAAAACTGTTTTTGATGGGATAATTACCAAGTGTCTTAAGTCAATATTCGTTTTACTCGCAAGAATTTATTTTTTATGCATGTAGCCTGCTCTTAGACTTGTTCATAATCGAAAATATTCACCTACTAATTCGCGAAATACGGGAAAACACGATCCTTATTATCATGTCGGTTACTTTGTAACATAATGCGAACACACCACGTGATTTTCGATCACGTGAGCTTAAGTAATCTCATTCAAAAACCGTCCGTTACCACAACTAAAATTTCTCCATCCACGAGGTTCATATTCCTTGTCCCAAATATGGTACATTACGCATTACAGAGCGTACAACTGGTCAATTGAGCGAATTAAGACTCTCTTAAGACTAAGCGTTGGGATGGTGTTCTGTTTGTTGTTTTAGTGTCTGTCGCTTGTTTCAATTAGATATTATGTATTTTTAAACGATGTGGGTCCTCCCATACTGGTTCTGTGGGGTTTAAAATTTAAATTAGTATTATTATCTCACGATCTTTTTCTTCACCACCATTTAGAAAGCAGTGGTGATAACATAAATCACACAAAGTAATAAACCTGGCTGGGTTGGATCCCACAGCCTACAACTTGTAAGTCGGAACCGATACCAGTCCTCAAAAAGAAAACTTTATTTTAATTACGCCCATTAAGGCACAATAAAACATGGCAGAAAACAGGTCCTAGGTTCAGATCGGTCGTTTGCTCGAAGAATTGAGGTCATTGACATATACCTTACAGTTTTAAGCAGAAGCATGTCAAAGAAACAGAAACGTATTCTTCAAGCAGCACCCAATACAATATCATAAACGAACAGCTGAACTAATGAGGGAGACAAGAGACCCCCTCATCTGACATAATTTGTTTAATTTAAAAACACAACACATAACAAGGAATCAGTTGATGGACGGCGCTTATAAAATGGGGTACTTTTTGTGAGGACAATAGCTACATAATAATCGTTATACGGGCGAGATCGATTATGTTTATTATTAAAATTGACAGCAACTCAACACATTTTAAGACCCTGTTCATGGCCAGGGGGGTTCATGACAAATGTTTGTAGATATGACATACAAGTAGTTGTATCGGGTCTAGATGTTTATAAAAGGCCTCACCGGGAGCATTCACGTGTAATGTAACATGATAAATTCGACTTTGAGCATTACATTACAGTACTACCTCCCTGACTGGCGAGCATTCGCATTTAGTACAGATTTGATACAAGGTGCGCATTGTGATGCTCGATTGTTCTCCTTCACCGATGAAATGCTCGACTCTGTAACGGTTACATTACAGGTGAATGCTCGCGGTGAGGGAGCGCCTTAACATCAAAGTGCGCATTCTGATGCTCGCTGTGTTCCGTCATTGATGAAATGTTCGAATCTGTAACGTTACATTACAGGTGAATGCTCGCGGTAAGGGAGTGCCCTAATGTGAGTTTAAATATTTGTAAAAGCATCTATGGCACCGTTAGATCCGAAGTATGAGGGCATTTATTAACAAGAAAGTTATTAGTGCAGTAGCTAGCCTACCTAGCGAGCTAAACACTAGGAAGTTTCGAAGAAAAAATAAATTCATGTATTAGAAGCATTTAACCTTGAAACATTTTTACAACTCACGTCTTTTAAAAGTTTAAAATCTATTTGAGCGGTGATAGCAGCCAGGTGGCCTACCATGACGTCATAAAGCGATAGTTATTCCAGTGTGTGAACTAGATGGCTAGACTTGTATATCTCTGTCTGTTTCCTACAGTAGAATTCATCTCGCTATAAGACGTCCAGCACGCGTAGCATGGCGATTCTATCTCTATTCTACCAAGAAAAGACAAAGTTATTTCATCGTTATTTCTTTACAAATCGACTGCTTTTTTGCACATTTATGACACGATTCATACATCATTAAAGAAAAGAAACATATATTTTCTCTATTTGAAACATTGCTATACTTAAATCGATAAAAATGTTTTACGTTCTGTCATTTTGTCTATTCTCCCGTCGACAAAACCCGTTTCTACGGCGCCATGCTACGCGTGATGGTAAGGGTAAGCCACCATAGTGTTTAATCCGACAAGTACCTATCATTTAAAGATTGACTGTGAAGCCAAACTTTCACAGTAGGTACCCATACCTATTGTGGACGTCTTCCGGCCTATAATCATAGGCCGGAAGATGTCCACTGACTGTTAAACATAGGCCTCCCCCGATCGCCACGCCGAACGAAAATTTGCCACTTGCATCCATCTGTTGCCCGCGACTCTCACGATGTTGTCGGTCCACCTAGTGGGAGGCCTACCTACGCTGCACGCTGCGTCTTCCGGTCCGTGGTCGCCACTCGAGAACTTTTCTTCCCCATCGGTTATCAGTTCTACGAGCGATGTGACCTGCCCATTGCCACTTCAACTTGCAAATTTTAAGAGCCTATTGTAACTTATCCCTGGGTACATACATAAAGTAAAGCTATTATCCCATTTGGGTAGGCAGGATCACAGAATACC
Organism: Agrotis ipsilon; assembly: GCA_028554685.1. Taxonomy (NCBI): domain Eukaryota; kingdom Metazoa; phylum Arthropoda; class Insecta; order Lepidoptera; family Noctuidae; genus Agrotis; species Agrotis ipsilon. The sequence goes on from CM052956.1 coordinate 1,768,795, forward strand.
ACGATCTTCAGATATTCTTATCACCTCGTCCATGTTGTTATCTGGGCATACTAAGCACGCCTCTGGTTGCGAGTTGCGAATTTCAATGTAAAATTCAATAAAAGAAAGTTTCATAGAATTCCTAACAAAGAACCTAAAATATTTATTTATTTGTATCACGAACTGATTTTAGTCACAGTACCTAACGTTATTATCATGTTTGATCGTATATTTAAAAAGCCTGCTCTTCGTGACTTTACACTTCAAAATGGTAGGCCATGCATTCAGTTGATTAATTGTTTAATTTACTTTCGAATAATTTACGCATTTGAATTTTATAGAAAAGTTTAAAACTGTTTTTAAAGAAAATAAATGGTTTTACTTGAATACCTTCAAATTTTCAATTTAGTTTTTAAGCCCTTCAACTAAAAGGGCAATGTTTTATCACTTAGCTAGCTAAAAATGAGTACCTACCTATCTTTAAGCTGTTCTAAATACCTTTGCTACGATCATTCGAAACTATTTCACAATGATGTTATAACTGCGCTTAAATCATGATTTTTTCAACAGCTGATGTTCAAACCTAAATCGCATAGTAGGTACCTAGTTTAGTAAGAGAATATGGATAGTACTGACTACTAGTTCATATGAATGTAGAATGTACATACAACCAGCACATCAACATCCCGCAATCTGTCAAATTTCTTTAATCGATTTTCAACCTTATTACAATAGTGAAATGTTAATATTCGCTTGGTATAGATTCTACATTATAGGTTGACTGTCTACATGTCTATTACTTACACCATTACAATGACATCCCACAGATCCCCTTTTAGCGTACTGCTGCATTACCAATCATACTTACTTAGTTGCCATTCTTTCAAACATCCTTCATAATGCGCATGGTAAGAGTACAACTCACTACCTGCGTCTGTGTTCCCAAACGCATACAACCCGAATCTCTTCAAAGTTATAGTGCCTTCTGGATAAGCTCTCCATCGTCACCTGGCTTATTCTGAACTTGCTGACGCCAAATCTGGATAAAACTAATTAGATACCCTTTGCGATCCGTGCGTCCACCCTAAAGGGGAGGCCTATATTCAGCAATGGACGTCTTACGGCTGATATGATGATGCCTAAATCGGCTGATATCCTGCTCTTGTGCTTCCACTGTTAGACCTAGTGTGAAGTATCTGGGGGTGCATTTATACAAGTTATTAACATGGGACAAACAGCTTGATAAACAACATCTTTTAAATTCTGCGAGAAACGGCTGATTTCAAAATTCTCACCAGGTCTACCTTAGGTACTTTGTGCCAGTCTATCTTCAGATTACTGTTTTCACATTATTTATTATATCATTAACTTTGTCACCTCCGACCTATACCAGAGTCAATAGCAATTAACTTATCTCAAACAAAACAATATAAGGTATAATTTATGGATGGCAATGTCGTATAGTAACTCATAATAAGTAATCTGTGGTAATGACAAATACTCTTCCCGATTTTCAAAAAGACCACCTATTTTTTTCTGGAATTTGCTATCCTGGAATGAATTACCATAGTCATCTAAGTGGTAGATGACGATGGTAAATTCCAGGTTACTTTGCTTCTCCTTGTTTAAAACTCCATTTTCTTCTTTCCAGCCACCGTTCAAGCCGTGGAGGTGAGCCTAACAAATGCGTGGAAGGAAAATGTAGGATGGCAGATCAATTGTACATGGACGATACCAGCCAACGACACCTTACAATCAGTGAGACTGTATAAAAACAACCAGCAATTCCAGATATTTAGGCCTCAGGTGAGAAAAAACAGATGTCTAGGTCTTTTGGAATTCAGAGTCAGATATAAATAGCACTGTATTAGTGAGAGGCCACCGCCGAGGCCATCCCAGAAAAAGGTGGCGAGACGATCTAGACATACCACGAAAGGCCGGGAAAAGAATTCCTGGAAGAACTTGGGAGTCGGCTTAACCAGTAAGACAGTACAGGCTTTTTTTTTATCGTGGTAAAATCATCAAATGAGTCCTCCCACCCAGGGCAGGGCGGAAGGAACTGTCAGACTCGTACTGACTAAAATCCACGGTGACCTTTAGTAGCCCTTTACGTTCCCGGCCAGGGTCACGGTAATTGAATAAGTCCCGCGACCAAGAAGTACAGGCTAAGAAGTTTCCGCTATTATATCTAGGCAACCAAATGGAAGTTAAAATGACATCATAGCCAAAGAGCAGTAGTGGCCTATGATAACGGCCTCCACTTTCAAGTTGTTTATTAACTAGATACCTAATTTATTAATTATGTAATTTAAAATTTATGTCATAACCACAACTCTCAAAACGTTGAAAAAAACATTCGTGAGGAAACCAGGCATGTAAATTCGAAGACATGTGAAACTCACCAAGCCAAGACACTAGCGAAGATTCGAGGGGTTCACGAAGATTATGCCCGACAACCACAAAACATTTTAATCCTCCGCAATTGAAAAACATCCAACAAAGGAGAGGACTGCCAGCAATTAGCAACAGGATGTTTGGTGGCTGACCTTTTGTAAACAAAAATTTAATCATTTTGATCCGTTTAGGGCCGGAAGGATGAGATAATACGGTACCTGTATCCATGTAGGTGTAGTACTTTGTAAATTCGTTTTGTGGTCATTTTTTATATAAGTTAGTTACCTCATTTTCGGTACATATAATAACGTAGCATAATCACTAAACTCTTCGTATACCGTTTGAGAAAATGGACTGTAGGTAAATCACCAAGCGGCCACAATGCGAGCTAGGTGTTACGTCACGTCTTCGTATTTTTAGTTCTAAGACATACCGGATTTCTTACGATGTTTTCCTTCATCGTCTAGTTGAGTAATCCCATATTGAAACGCTTCGTCTCAACTTGTATCCTGAACTAACTTGAATTAGATCCTTAAATCGCTGAAAAGTGATAGAGCTACACAATTATCATCCAAGCTTTTTCTCAAATATTTATTGGGATCGGCATGCAGTCAATCCGACCGACTGCCAACCTGACCTCCACAAGCCAGTAACTGCAAAAATATCCCTTGGTAAGACTGGTTGTCAGACTTCATTCTGAGTGACAACAACGACTGTGACTGTGGCTTACAAATAACAGCCAATAGCAACGGCTACAATGCTTTCCGATGCACGAAAGAAACTGGCTATAGGTAACAGACGGTCACCCATCCACAAATCAACCTAGACACGCGCAGTTTAACCTGGAAGATTACTCTTTTTTACAGATTGATGGAAGCGGAAACAACATAGTATATAAAAGTATTGAAAATATTATGTCCACAAGGTGTGCTGTGACAGACGCGAAGAAACAAAACGGCACTTGTGTCATTACCCTGGAACTGTACCAACCGCAGAGGGAAGATATCACAGTATCTTGTGAAGTTTCCGGTGAAGGACCCTTCTTTAGGATAAAAAGGAAAGATCGGGTTGTTGAGAAATTCGGTAAGAATTTTTTGCTGATTAAATTCTTGATGTCGCACTTGTATACAGCATTTGATAGAAAACCATGGACATAATTATTTCAGTAGATTGGTTAGCGCAGTGGTCGAGAAATCTATTTCTGGATTCTTACACGAAATAAATATTTGAGCTACAAGTAATTTGTTCCGCGTCTAGCTGTTTAACGCTTGCACGACACAAGAGAATTTTCTACAAAAGATATTATATCCTATGCATCTACGATGTGAACGAAACTGTAATGGCGCCCTATTGTGAAGTGTCACGTTCTTAAATATACAAGAATTATGTGAAAATAACGTCAAAAAGTATTTCTTTGCTAAACGCTTTTTTTAGTTAACGTTGACAGATGAAGGTCATTTCATTCATTCTTATCGTGATCGCATATATCAAATACAGGACCATCAAAGAAATAATTACACCGGCCTTAGAAAAGAGATAACCCGCTAGTTTCGGCTTCGAAGTCTATCTCCGTCTCTCTTCTCATTACAGTGCCACCTACAACCGCTGTGGTGAGTGCAGGACCAGTGGACGAAGCGACAGGCCGAGTGACACTTAACTGTACTGCCGGTGGTGTCCCTGCACCAAAATTGTTGTGGAATGTTGGTGCACAGAAGGTATGCATTATTAGGGACACTAGAATTTGCGATGGAACGACATAATTTGATTCTGCGTAGCCTTTTAAAGTAATAACATACATGGTATATGGTGGTAGAGACGGATAAGGGGGGGAGGGGCAGGTAGAGAACTTGTAAAAGCAAAGAAAAGAACATGGAATATATTTCCACAAGTAACTCTTGTTTTGTTTTGGTATTTATTTTCCCTATAACATTTTCGGGTCGCTTAACACAACCGCGCACATCTCCAAGACGGGAATGTAACTGGTCTACCGTCATTGTCATGTCTGTCTGTCAGTTCGGCTGTAGTATTTTTGTCGTGGAGGAACAGCCTGCTCAGTCCCGCACCGCCGATGGATCGTATGCTGAGATAATAGCATCGGCCCCAAGTGTGCCCCGACAATTGTCCTCGGGTAGCGGTCCTATACGTACTTTCTTTGACCTGGTGTCCATGTTAAATGGGTTTCCCAAAGCCACGTTAACCATGCCAGTAATATTTCAATCGTGTGTCTCCATGTGATAAGGTGTTCAACACGACGTGCGTGTTGTTTTAGGGGGCTTATTCTTATTAAAGGCATTTTTGTATACCTTAAAATCTGTTTTCTGTATCCATCCGTACCTATTAACGCTGGAAATTAATAATGTGTCTCGATTGGATCTATTCTGTAATCAACCAACGACCGAATTTGCCTTGCCTTCCGATTCTTTAAATCCAAAAAACTAAAGAATTTAGATTGAGATAGAATGTTTAATTTTGGGCGAAAATACAATTGAGTTAATACATTTTAACAATCTTCCACCAGGTACCCCGCGACTTCTCAGGTGGTGCTTGGAACGCGACGTCAAAGCTGTGGCAGGCGTGGTCTAGTTTGACTTACACTCCATCTTTTGGCCGTTCCGCTGTGTGCACACCAGAGAGCAGTTTGCATGGCATGATAGTAAAGGGAGAACCTGCCGTGTATAACGCAGCGAGAAATATTAACGGTAAATGTTCCCTAATAAGATGCGATTAAGATGAGATCCCACCGGTGTGCGGTACAAATGACTTTGTGATTGGCTAACTGAGTTCATTGAAAATGTTCGCGCACAAAATTAAATGTGATGAATTATGCACAGACTTGCCGATGTACACAGATGCTAAACACGATATCAGCTAAGAACGCGCAATGCTGAAGTTGTGTACAAAATGTGCGCCAACAAATGTGCCGCAGACTCTTTTGGTGGAATCGTCCCATTAATAACAAGGGTTTCATTTGTATAGGATGCAATTAAATTGTTTACAAGTGAAGGCTATACTTTTAAACCATGTTTTTGTGTCGCAATCCTTATCCTGTAGCCGCCATCTTAAAAAAAGGGGTGCAGATTGTAGTTATCTGGCAAAGTTTTTGGGGGAAATTTTGGCACACGTGTTGTAAATTAAATTCTTTGCAGCTTTGGTCTACTAACTTTTTTCAACATGGGGGAACATGTCTCTGCGACATGTTCCCCTAGTGCCCTTAATCTCTCTATTTTTCCCTTTTCATACTTACAGCAAGTTGCAGAGAAAAGGAACCAAAGGGGCTTCCTTTTCTTTCCATTTTTAACAAAAAATAACTAAAACCTTTTTCAATTTTTAGGAGGCGTATTCAACATTATTATTATGACTGTAATATCCCTGCTACTGCTGCGATGATCAACATTGGAATCAAGGGCGAATACTTAAATGAAACCAAAATAGTGATTTGTTCAATTTTATTATCGGCTGAGTATCGTTGTGAACGATTGATTATATTTTCAAGTTGAAGTTACAATAAGTTGGTTGTTACGAGATTAAAAAATATTAGATTATGTCATATAATAGTAAATTAATAAAACTCATTAAAACCTTTTCTATCTCTATTTTGCCAAGAATAGACAAAGTTATTTCTATACATTTTTTTTTGTCTGAGTTAGATACGACTCGTAGACGATAGAAGATTAGAAAAAAATACATTGTAAACACAATCAGTGACAAGAGGACAGTCGATTATGGTGTTGACGGAACTGCTATGAGCAGGGCAGGTAAAACATAAACGGGATAATTTTTAAAACCACTCATTATAAGCGAAAAACCCAACTTATTGTAACTGCAACTAACTGTTTACAATTATGTTTGGCTCATTTTAGAGATTCGTAATTGTTTTACATGTTTTTAATGTAGGCTACCATTTATATATGTTTTTTCTATTTTAATAATTGAAATTCATAGTAATTATGCACTTAAAAAACCTACTTATCAAATGAGAGGAAGACCTTTGCCATTTACAATATATTAATATAATTAGAATATGACAAAGAAAAAAATACAATGGTAAAAGTCTCCCGCGTGAAATGTGCACTTCAAAACATTTTTGTTAATTAAATACAATTTTTGACTATAAAATTGTAAATAAATGTTGGACGTAACGTTTTTAAATAGAAGAAAAATATTACTTAAATAAAAATCAAGTACCTTACAGGCACTGGAAGAATAAAAAATATTGTGACTAGGTCAAAATCATGAACTTGCTTGCAAAAAAAACTGCACCATAAGTTAAAACACGAACCGTCTTACCACAAAAAGATAAACATCTGTTAAACACTTGTCCTAGAAAGTTTTTTTAGGCAAGTGTTCAACAGATGTTTAACTTTTTTGTAAAAAGTCGGTATTTTTTAATTGTTATATTATTCTTAACTAGCTTTCAGCTTAGGCATAAATAGTGGGCGGATAATTTTGCAAGCAAGTGTTTATACTGAAAATATATAATTATGTATTTGTAAGCGAAGATCTGTTTGATTTGGTAGGAACATAATATTGTAGTTTTATGACGTTTTACATGATATAGTTGAGTTTCATAATACAGATTTATAAGTGTTTATTTTCTTACATTACTTGTTTTTAAGTAATGTGAAAAAGTCAGTTGTTACCCGCCCACCTTTTTTAATTTAAAAGATCTACTATTAGATACGCATTTAGAGAGTTTCTCTCAGAAGACTCGATACTACATTGTCTTAAATGGAGGGTCGGCGGCCTATACGTAATATTTTTTTTGCCAAATGTTTATTTTAATATGTAAATAAAAGATTAAAATATAAATAAAACGTTTTTCCTTTTTCTGATTACCTGAGAAGTTATTTACTAAATTGTTGCTGAAGTTCAAGTGAATTAACTTTTTTTTTCTTTTACACAGTGACTTGGAAGATATTGTCTTGTCAGCAGAGTTAGCAGATAAATATGGCATTGTGTAGATTTTTCCTTTCGTTATTCAGAAATAGTCATTATAAAATATGTAATAATTATTATTTTAAATATTTTACATGCATAAAGGCCTTCGTACAAATCGTACAATTTTTTTGACAGAAAGAAAAATTCGATATCCTAGTTGATACAGCATTTAGACTATCCCGAAGGACGCAGGTTCGAATCCTGCTCGCAATCAAATAAATTATATCGTTGCTTAAAAAAAAACTAATATCTATTTATAGGTTTAACGGTCAACAACTTGAGTTTTTCACGAACTGACGAATTAATATAACAATGGAATAATGAATGACTGATATATCGCGACCATATTTCCTAACAATGATAATTATCACAGTGCCTTCATACTTTGCCGCAGAAAATTCACTGAAGACAAAGATGTATTGTCTTTTTATTTATCGGTGAAAACACGATAATGTTGGGAGTGGATATTAATCAAGGTTGTTCTTCATTCCATTTATTACTTCACCTATTTACACTCATCATCATCATCATCTTCCTGCCCTTATCCCATTTTAATTGCAGTCGTTGCAACACCTTTTTTTTTTAATTCACCCCTGTCAGATGACAAAGCGTCATTTACTCCTTTTACATTCATAACATTTCTCTCACAATCCATCCGTCTTTCATTCATTGGCCTTCCTCTTATTTATAAACACTGTATGAAAAAAAAATAACAGGAAGATTTTTTTACAGGGCTGAGCAGATGATGGACAATGTAGTCCGACAATTTCAATCTTTATAAGTCAACTATCACCTTTCTCATTATGTTGGGTCTCAATTATGGTCGGCTTGCTGCTATGGTATTCTCTAAAAGATTCGACCACGATCTAGGTATACTCTAGCTAGCTCTAGAGCATAAGGTTGAAAATCCACTAAAGACATATATTAGTTTCGGTGTGATTTCTGGATTTTTATTAGTGTATGTCTAATGTTGGTCAAAAGTTCGAAAGTCTAAACCAGTCGAATTACCCAGTTACTGGGTTTTGGAGGTCAGATAGGCAGTAATAAAATACTTATTATACAACTGCATCCGTTACGACGGGAATCTGACCTCAACATAGTTGAAAGGGTTATTTATTATTGGGACAAACCCACCACACTATTCCCAAACCACTGCAACTCCTGAAAGCCATATTCAACAGTGGCAACTACCAGAAAAGCGCCGAGAGAATGAAGCTCGACGCGTCCCGGAGAATCGTCATTGGATTAACGATATTGGTCGAAGGGGGCTTTGGATGTTTAGTAAAATTTACCTTCAACTGAAAACAAAATAGTGTGAGGTACGTGGAAGAGGCTAGGCTAGGCAGATGATCCATATAATTTCCAACTCTGCCAAAAGTGAACTTTCCACGGCTTACAAACACAAGGGTGTTTCTCAGTCGCCCCGCCTAGCGAGGGAATACATCAATACAATAGTACCTACCTACGTACGAAGTTACAATGGAGGCCAAGATAAGATAAACACACTACGTACAATATACTTATTGCTCAAATTTTATGCGAATAACGCCTTTATTTGAGTTGGACAGTGCGCAATGTTTTGGATATTCAATAAATTGGCTAAGCATTGACGGGTACTACAGTTTGATGTTTTTTTTTATATTATTAAATACATAATTTTGTAGTTATATACAGCCTGTTATTCTATAATGATTAGGCCAAAAATTATTTCACTTGTCATGGTGGACCTTTTTTTGATAAATTGTATAAAAGGTTTGGGCTACGAAATAATATACAAAATATTGCGCACTAATAAAAAAATCAGATCTTTGTATAAGAAAATCATATCTGGAATGTATAAATAGCTTTTACAGGTGGGTATACACACATAAATATTAAATAATATACATTATTGACATACTTGTAAAACAGTACAATTATTTCTACAATAAATGCATTATACATCTGGCACAGAATATATTAAAATTAAATGCATTACTTTAAAACTCTAGTTTTAATATATAATAATTAATTAATTATAATAAATATAATTAAACTACTTACTCTCACTTGGCCTGGAATGTTTTTTGTGCGAAAGAAGTCGAATTTTTACCAATCATTATTTTAAAGAATAATATTTATCGCTCGATACGCTCGCTACATTATATTTTATTTTTTAAGTTTTTAAATTTTGACACGTTTCGCTGCAAAAACACGATAATTAAATTAGGTACAATTAAGAACATTCTTCAAATTGTCGTTTATGGTTTTATATTTTATTCCGTTTGTTTTTTTTTTTCAAATTATGTTAAAAACAATGAATTATATCGATTAGGGTTCAAGTTATCTCGACGAACTCTAAAATATGTATTCAATTTTGCAATCCAGTCTTGTCCTAATCAGACCAATCAGCAACCTGAAAATATGTGTGAGTTTCCTGAGTCGTACTTGAATAATTTGAACCATGAATGAAACCGATTTTGGTTTTTAATTTAGGTACTGGAAATAAAATTATCCAGTCATGTTATTTGCAGCAATTCGTCTCATCTCTTTACAGACAAAGATTATTATTCTTTACTTTTACGATCGAATAACTCCTCCTTGATAAATATGGAATTTTCCATCAAACCTTTAATACTTCATTTATTAATTTATTCCATTTCACACTCACCTCCGGTTTTTACTTTTTTTCATCGATTAATACACTGACGTTTTAGTCAAAACTAGCACATTTCAACACATCTAAGAGTGATATTGACTAGAAGTAACTACTTAGTATCTAAAAATTTATTATTTGGCTAATTTACATAAGATTTATTTATCAAGTCACAAGTAAAATAATTTCAGATCAAACTCTGATTAGAAAGAAAGTTTTTTTGAGAAAAAAATCTTATTTTATTATTGTATACCTTTTTATGGCCGAATGTGTTTTCATTCGAGATTCGAAAAGCTATACGATTGGAAAACATTTTATTGTTTTTAATTAGAACAATTATTAAACCTTTGTTTAAGTAATATAAGGGCTGGGACTGACTTGACAAAGTCTATTATATAAACAACCAAAATTTCTTAGGGCTGATTTTTCAAGTTTTTTTTGTTTGACAGCTTATCTATAGAAAATATGTCAAACCGCTATTTTAATTTCTTAGATAAAAGTTATCTGACTATTTTAAAAATCAGCAATTAGTGAAAAAAAATTGGATCAACTTATATTTACGGGCTTAATTGCGCGGTCTTAGGGACGCAAAATCACCAACGAATCTGTCTTAATTTGTCAAGTCATTACTGGCCCATGATCGAACGCATTTACTCTAATATCATACAATAAAAATACTAAATATTTCACTATCTCTGATATTGGATGGAAAAGTAATAAATGCTGAATTATTTGAATGCAAAAATTTGTGCGAACACGTTTAGATTAAGTTCTTGGAACCCCGAAATAGAACTTGGTTTATGGATCTTGAAGTAACTTTCAAAGTCTTCAACCTTTTAAAAACATCATTTACTTTGCTTTAGCTACAAAAAAAGTAATAATCAAAGCACGTGGAAATCAAAAATACGCATCATAAAAAACACGACTAGAAATCGTTTTTGATAGCAGAAGCGTTTTCAAGGACGCGATAGACATCGGCTCTAGTCCGAACTACAAGGCGAGGGCTTAGGCGATTGGGATAAGCACTTCATTCCGCAAAGCAGTAATGCTACCGAAGCGAGGCGGAAGACGTGGCGGAGAGGACATCCTCCACCTTACGGTCCAGCCGTCGCGGAAAATGCCCAGTCGGCCTACCATAACATCTTACTGTGAGTTTTTCTACTGTGGAAACGAGATGGAGCTAGACTACTTGTATAGCTCTGTGTTTTTCCTACACTGTAATTACTCACGCTTTATGACGCCATTTTAGTCTATCAGGGTATCTGAACTTCTCTTCAACAGCTTCTTAAAAAGTGGTTTTAGACTTTTTTTTACAGCATATTTTAAGAGATTTAGTTTCCTCATAAGTTACTCCAGCATCCATAAAGAAGGTTCTAGCATAAAGTCAATACTCGTATTATAACCTCATAAGATGGTACCTCTACTTAGGGTGCTGTCTGCAGCCAAGCTCGGAGTCCGCGAGCCCTTTCAGCCATTCCATCGTCGGAGTTATCTTGCATTACTGGTTCAGGCTAAAAAACGTATACGGTATCTGTTTCAAATGGCATTATAAAATGGCTAAAACGTTGGTCGTCTTACTGCAAAAAAGTTAAACATCTGTTGAACACTGTTTTTTTTATGTGAGATGGGTTTGCTATTGACCTTAGTCTAGGTCAGGAATGACTAAGACAAGGTTGACGATGGAGCGAGCTTACGAACAGATGTTTATCTTTTTGTGGTAGAGGTGGGTGTTTTACTAAAAAAAACATAACCCTCATTCTGGCGCAGTCGGGTTAAAAAAGTGTAAATAAAGTTCCGGTAAGCGGTAAAACTAGGTGAATTTGACAATACTTACAGCTGATAACGTCATGCGTGTTTGTGATGTTGTCGCAGCATTGCAGGAGCTCGTTTCCGGAGAGGCTGAAAGTAAAAGAAGTATTACTCACTTTTTTGTGGAAAAATAATTTGGAAAAAAAACCGACTTCTAAATAAATGGATAAGTGCGAGAGGATTCCCGTACGGAATGGTTCTCGTCTTTTTTCTTGATTAACTCTGAAAGTCTGAAACTAATTATTCTAAAATGACAGGTATTATTGGAAGTTGGTGACTTGGTTTCTTATTTCCATGACTTTTTTGTCACCAACTTCCTATATTAACTTTCATTCAAAAGTAATTTTACAAATTATTGTGTTTTTAGAAGCCAGTTTCAAGTTTACGCACACATTGATATGTTTTTCTTGGAGATGTTCAATTATTTTACATAGAAATCAAACGGTATACTCCCAACGGCCACCACTAAAACCGGCCCCAGTGGTGGCCGTTAGAACAATTTCTTATTTTTTGTCCCAACGGCCACCAGTGGCGGACGTTGGGCTATTCCAAACAATATTTGTCTCAACGGCCACCACTGGGGCCGGTAAAAATATATTTCCCGAAGAGATACTTGCAATTTTAGGAGAAACTTAAAATAATAGAACTAATCATTATTTTTATTATCACTAGTTCCATTTTAAAGGAATCTGGAAATAATGGAACTAATGTTGAATTTGGCTTTTTCGTTGACTAACCAGCAAAAGTACTAGGCTAGCATAAGTTCAAAGTGGTTTTTATTTAAATATTTCTTGGCAGGAATAGTGTACCTGAAATTGTCTTGTATTGACTCAGAAAAATTTAAATAAATACCACTTTGAACTTATGCTAGCCTAGTACTTTGTTTTTGACAAAACACTGAAAATAAAATAAATATTATTTGGTTCCAACGTCCGCCACTGGCGGTCGTTAGGACAAAAAATAAGTAATTGTTCTAACGGCCACCACTGGGGCCGGTTTTAGTGGTGGCCGTTGGGAGTATACCAATCAAACGACGACGAGGTTAATTTTTCTTCCATATTTTTAGCTTTACCTCTTAGTGACCTAATAGGAATCTGGACATTTGTATAATCTAAGTATTTTTCGGATCGAATAATTTCTTTCCCACCCGCACGCAAAATACGCGCATATGATGTGGAGTTGCGGATACCAGCCTGTTTTACAATACAATACAATAATCTAAGTACTCATGGCAAGGTCGCGGGACTAACGAATTACCGTGAACTTAAAGGGCTATTAAAGGACACCTGGATTTTAGTCACTAAAAGTCTGGCCGTCCCCTCTGCTCTGCCTTTAGTGGGATGATTGATTCGATAATTTTACCACGCTAAAATAGTAGATTACGCACCAAGGGAGTAAAGCATTGCCTTACGTCACGGGCGTATTGAATCCCAAAACTACACTAAGGATTCTGGGGTGAACCTCCGTAGCGGAGCGAGGAGGTTCAAGTGTTAATTCCCGAGTGAAACGAGGGAATTAAGTTAAGAATCCTTAGTGTAGCGAGGGATTCAAGTCAGCCCAAGACAAGGCAACTTTACTCCCGAGGAGCGTACTCTGCTTTTCACACCTACTGCGAGGAAATAAATTCGAATTTTGAAATTTGATGTGGTACGACAACCTTCGAACGTGAAGTTGGCACCACTGTAAGCGATCAGCTGTTGCTGCCAGCGGCCGCCATTACTGATACGACTCCTTGGTGAAAGTTTTCACACGGTTTTCTTTGAGTTTCCAAATTCAAATCACATTATTCCCACGGGAATAATGAAATTCAGTACATATATTATTCCCGGCTCGAGCGAGGGGGAATAATGTCATGCTTTACAGTAGGTTTGCCTGACGTATAATATGACATTTACGAGCAAGTAGTGTGAAAATATAATTACCAGTGTGAGGTCTCCTGGCGTCTAACGCCCTCCATATATCCCGGACGTCAGCGTGCAGCGCCCGCAGTGATCGCAGCACGGCCCCGCCCACCTCCGCGGGTGCCTCACTACCGGACGAGGCCGAGCTAGTGGTAGCCTCCTGCTATTTAAATACCATAATGAGTATAATCATCCTGTTACGGGCGTTATGAGCTGTTCTCCTATCTAGTAAAGATTTAGCCAAATTAGTCTGAAAAAGAAGTGACCCCTGGGAACAACTTAGGGGGCTCTTGACGCGTTTAGTGCGATTTGCAATTTCTACGAATTAAAAATCGCCCCTGCTACTACGATATAATGATGCAATTCGACTAACTTACGTCATCGTGGCGAGTGTGTTATTTTTTTTTTTTCATCTACCCGTGTATAACCGCAAGTTTTATGTCAAATGACGTTATGGTAAAGATGATTTAGCAATTTAATTTAGAAACGTTCGAATTGCATCGCATCGCATCATCAGCAAGCTCCTTTAATTTTCTTTTATTTTTAATTTCTTTTCTTTGCAAGCAATCAATGCAAGCTAGGCTAGATTGAACTTTTATTACACAAAGGGGTTTGAAGACAACCCTAACAGTCTCCTGCCACTTTGTTTTTTTTTTAGGAACGTTATGGCTTCGTAAGCAAGCTTTTACTTTTTTTTTACATAGTAGCTAAGCACATAAAACAAAATAATTAATTTTAGATATTCGGGTAAGACTAGCTACGGCTGTTAGCGTATAACATGACCGAGGCCCACGGCCATTTTGTATGCCAACAGCGGCCGGCTTACGTGACTCTGAGCAGTTATTTTGAGTGCTACAATGATGGTGCGTTTTGTCAACTAGGGCGTATTACCTAGTTTTACCCTATTAGGAAGATAAAATTTAAAGATGACGGGAAAATTAAAAATGCAGTGAATTAAAATAACGACCAAAAATTTAAATAAGACGATCAGCAGCAGATGAGACAACCAAAAATAAGTCAACAACTGATGAAATAAAGCTGAAAAAAGGTTATCACTAAAACAAAATTTAAAGCAATTAATCCGTAAAAGTGAATGAAGAACGCAATAAGGTCGAAATTAGCAGATCCAGCCACAAAATAATTCCACTGACGAAATAAAGCTGAGAATAGCTTAAAAACAAAAAGTAGGCAAGGAAAAAAGCACTCGATGAAGAACATAATAAGGTCGATGATTCGTCAGCAGAACCTGTATGAGCGGTGGAGGTTGTGTGTCAGCCAGTCGTCGTAGTGCTCGTTCGATGTGCCGGAGTCTGATCTCCTTCTCTCCTAGAAGTGCCCGCGCCCGGTGTAGTGCCACCTCTAGTTCCGTTACCTCGCGTTCTTCCTGTTTTCATACAGGTATAGTGTAAAGGTACAATTCCGCAAACGCCGTATGTAGCGAATTGACGGGTTTTGCTATGTTTAAAGTACAATGGTCAATCTTAGCAGGCGGAAATTACATTTCAAACGAGTGTGTTCCGATGTCCTAGTTGGTAAGGCATCCAGAAGACTAAGTTCGAGTCCCACTTGCAGCTGATTTTTTCTTTTCCCAAAAATCTTTAGGCACTGCGAGTGTTAGTAATGTGCAGTACGTTACCTTGGGCGCCGTCCTGGGCGACAGCGCGGCCCGTGTCTCGTGCAGCGCGGCCTGCCTCCTCTTGAGCGCGGCTCGTGCTCGTCGCATGCCCTCTCTCTCCACGAGCGCACGATGTCGCACGAACTCTAGTTCGGGAGTGTCCGCTGATGCTACTGGACCTGGTGGTTTGGCAGATTATAATCATACTAGCATTTGCCTGCGGTTTCACCAGCTTTTTGTTAGGGTTTTGCCCTATGGAGACCCCGTCGGTTTCCTTGGTAAAGTGTGGAAGACAACGCGCGGTCTACTCGGGCCTTGTAGCCCGAATTTGCCAGTGTCCGATTTCCTGGAAGTCTTCAGCGGTGCCTGGACCGTGAAGTGGAGCATGTTCCCTCCCTCGCGTGTTCCGACTACTTGTCATTCCACTCATCTACCCTTGATGTCTTTTGAAACAACCGTGTCAGGTGAGGACTTGCGTCAGGCAAAAGGTAAGGTTACCACGTGGCACCTTTCCAACCACTCCTCAATAAGGATCTTACCGCCGCTATTAAGATGGCCCAGGCTATTTTTATTTTGTTGCGGTAATATTTTGCAACTACGATATTTGATAAGGTAGTCATTAATATGAAATAATGTCAGTAGCAATTTAGGTACTTCAAAATTAAATGCTTTTTTAATTACTCGAACTGACGGACTAACATATTTTCATAAATTTATGCAGTAAACTACCAAAGAAAAGAGAAAAAACTACTAAAGAAAAGAAACGTATTGCGCCAACTTCAAGTAAAATGTGATAAGGCATAAAGATGATCACGAATTCTCTTACCTAATTCAGCAAACGGGTACCGTAGGCTATAAGATGGCTGTAACGCTAAATCTGGAAACTGATCTTCTAAATCATCTAATTTTCTCAACTGCTGCCGAAGAGATTCTAATGGACTCGACCAGCCCTCGCCACGTCTAAAAAATAAAAAGAATATAGTATAATCTTGTGGATTTGAAAAATAATTTCCCAGATCTACTTTGCAACATTCAAATAAATCTTACTTGGGTGAATAATTAAGACGCGACGTGGAGGCTGATTTTAATCTTGTAAAACACCTACGTCGGCCATGTCCTGAAAAAATAAGGTATTCTATAATTTTGTATGTGAGTTTCTATCTTTGTAGACGCACCCACGGTACAGGAGAAATTCTTACTGTGGGGCAACGTTTATTTAAAAAATAAATAATTACGTATATGTTAATCAAAATGTATGTAATCCGTCGTTACCTACAATTCCTAGGAAATGTATGTAATTCCTAAAATCGCCCGGAAATGTGTGAAACCTAACCAAACGAAACTGACTTCTAGTTTCAAAGGTACCAACAACTCTTGGGCACTCCCGAGGCTCGGTTTAGTTGTTCCTTTAAGTTTTTCGCGCGGAGTCGCGCCAAGTGGGGCTCCGTCTACCTAAACACGTAAGACACTTTTTATACATTTTCTAAATAGCTTCGGAATTGCATACAATTTCTAGACATCATACATTTCCAGTAACATAAACACAAGAAATAATATAATAAGAACATAATCTATGTAAAAAAACGGGTCGCACACGACCGGGTGACACGCGATTCTTATGTACAACTTAGATATTTACCATTAATACTTTCTTTGGGTTTTTCGTCGGCTGTTGTGGCATCAGATGAATCTTGGCAGTCAGTTGTAGCACCTGCGAATAACATTCAATTATGAAGACAGGTGGCTGGATACGGAAGGTAAAGTACAACAATGTAAGCCACAGCTTAGCATCAAAAAGGCCAGTGAGGACTTGGCTGAGTTGAAAAGTAATTTGAATAAAAAAAAGAAAATCAGATAGAGATTGTATGAAATTACATACGATTATTCAAATACTGGCTAATGTACACTAAAGAAAATAAGAAAAAAGTAAAAGTAACGTTCGTACTTATAGCATGTTGTCACCTGTATCTCTGTCGCGTCGCCGTCGTACTGGCTCGCGGAAGGCCACCGCCGTGCGACGGTGAGGACGACCGCGCGGGGACGGAGCGGACGACGGAGCGGACGGGGCCGTCTGGAGAGGACGGAACACATATTATATTGGAGAATGACCATTAATGTAGTATGGAACTTTGCCTCAACGCCAAATAACCATAAGCCACTAGCCTACTAACATTAGGCTACTAACATGATTTTTCTCAATTCGTACTTATGAACTAAAGTTACGCATTAGGACAACAGTGTAACAAAAAAGGTTAAGGTTCACATGCTGATAAATTATGAGTGTTTGTAAAAAAACGTTAGGCGCTGACAACACAGAAAAGACGTAAGTCGAAGAAGGGGCGCGGACATTTGTCTCTAGAGATTCCTTTTCATACAAAATGTAGTGTGAATCGGGTCGAAGGCGGAACGTATTGCGTCTGCGCCTGTCCAGGACGCATCCTCGTGTTACGCTCTTCTGTCTGGCCTGCGCTTTATTCATGAAAGTTTTTCAATTTTACTTAATTACAATCAGAGAACTGAATCGAATCGCCAAACATAAAGGTATTCACCTTGAAGAGAATCTATCGATTGGCATATCTGCTGTAACGCATTCACCATTTGTGTCATTTTGACCATTCTCCTAATCGGCCTATCAAACGCATAAGATTCAACACATATACATGCACATTACACAGAAAAATGCTAAAATCACCAAAAGGCACGCGGTGCATACATTTTGTATTGGATTCCGCAGAAGTAAATATCCCAGATCTCAATGTTATTATTAACGTTTATTATGAATTATGTTATAAAGAGATATTTTATATGGTTTCTCAAAATTATTATACAGTTTTTATTTTACTTTTTATTTAAAAGGCTTTGTCTCGTAGAGACCATATCGACCCGTGCGGGAAAAAAAAGCACAGATAATAAATAAAAGTTAATAAATAATACTTAAGCAGAGTGGAACTATACTTACATCGTCGTTCCTAAGTTTCCAGTGTTCATTGTTATTGTCTACCGGCTTCTGTGCATTACTATCGGAGTGTGAGGTCTCATTGTCGTTGTACTTGACGCTCGGGTTATTGTTGACGCGCGCTCGCTGAGGCTCGGGCTCCACTACTGCACTTACTGATGTCTCATTCAGTTCTTTACATCTGAGAAAGACAAAGATAGTAGATTGTTTTGGAAGAGCTATTTTTCTCCCTGTTTACGAAGAAAAAATGTAGTACTGTAAAGCTTTTTCGCGAAACCAAAAATTGTAACTGCAAGATGTCGATAGTAAATCCAGTGTCGGAAAGAGACGGAGCTATATTAATACCGGCAAGGTGGAATCTCTCATTCCATTCGTAAACGTCTTTTGGTAATTATGCAGTCTATAGTAAAAGTGTCAAACTACTATTACTCTAACATGTTGACGTAAACAGACAAATCAATGATGTACTAGATCGCGTCTACCATACTAAATTTTAAATATTTTATTAACCATTCATTTATGGTAAGGCATTGGTTTACAAATGACGGGAGGACTTTTTTGATTATTTTAAAGCCTTGAATGCAGAATTTAGCACAATTCCAAACATTCTTACCTTTGTAGAGATTGGTTTGCTTTGTGTGAATTTGATTTTTCTGTTTCCGATCCTGTGGTCATGCTCATTTCGCGTCTTTTGTTCCGGCGTTCTATTGACATCTGAAATAAAAAAGAAAAAATTTGCCAAGAGAAAAAACGAGGCTGGTTCGCAAGCCTCGTTTTTCACATTTACCATACATTGATGACACGTGGCAAAATGTTTTAGGAATAACACCCATCGACAAGGAGGGCAATCTGTGGCCACAATAAACATTCCATTATAAAAAATGGCACTGCGAAAATATTTGTTACAAATCTATCATTATGGACACAAGATAATGAATAAACTGTATTTTTTTTTGGTAGCTATTTCTTTTATGTTGCTGTTGACCTAAGTCTGAGTCAGGGGTGACAATAACAAGGTCAACGGTGGATCGAGCTTACCCAGAAAAAGCCTGTTCACTGTAACTTTGAAGAGATTAGAGTTGAAAGTGTTCGGAAACACAGACGCAAGCAGAGAGTTCCACTCCTTCGCTGTTCGCATTATAAAAGTCGAACACAACACTTAGTGCGATTCGCACTAAGTGTTTCCAAGCGACTTATATTCCGAATTGCGAATGGGTGGATAAAATTAGGTAAGTATAATAATTTTCTGTGCGTCTTATAAATGATAAATGAATGATAAATTATATTTATTTTGTAAGTTGGTTATAAAAACACTTTTACACGTCATAATCAATATTTTTAAAGCTAGATGAGGCCGGTGTTTCGTACCTGACTACTCTGAGAAGAAACAGCCGAAACAAACTCAGAGGTCACAGTCTCTTTTAAAGTCCAGACATTGTTCAGGTCATACGAGGACCATGCGGGTGTCTGAGACGGTCTTTTGAAGAAAGAACCACACACAGATTTGAGTGGACCTGTCCAGTCAGTGCAAGCATTTGTCGGTGATCGTGTAGCTCGACTCAGACCTCAAGGAGCTCAACGACACGACAAACATCTGTCTTGATCTGAGACAGCAGTACGAGGATGAGGATGTTGAGATGGACGTGTGGAGTGACTAGAATGGATAAAGTAAGGAATGAGTTTATAAGGGGAAGTTTGGTATGGTCATGTGAGAAGGAAGGATGACCATCACGTGATTAAGAGGAGGATGACCATCATGTGATTAAGAGAGTGAAGAGTACGAATATTGATATATGGAGAGGAAGAGGAAGGCCAAAGAAAGATGGATGGATCGTCTAAGCAATGATTTAAAAGAAAAAGTGGTAAATGATACTGTGAAGTCTGATAAAAGCATGTTGTGCCACTCTCAAGTAAAATGGGATAAGGGCAGGAAGAAGAACTAGTCTTACCTTGACGTCGTGCTTGAGTCGCACGTACTTCTCCTTGAGACAGCGGTACTTGTCCTGCAGGCCGCGCTGCTCGCTCAGTCGCGCGCCTGCTCGCTCGCTGGCCAGCCGGGACCGCACCTCCTCCAGGTGACATGCGTGTAAAGTGCGGAGCCTCTCGATCTATATGTTCAAATAATATCATTAGTCCTAAGCCATATCAGAGAACTATGGACACTCCTAAAGCGCTGGGCAGACAGAAGAGACTTAAAACGAAGACGAGGCGCGGACAGGCGCAAACGTAAAGGCGTTGCGCCCGCGACCAGACTCTTCTCTATGTTTTGCGTCTCGACGCTTCTATACATTTTGAATGAAAGGGACGCTATAAAGACAAATGTCCGTGCCTCGTCTGCGTCTTACGTCTTTTTTGTACCCCGCACCTTAGCGGCCTAATTAATGCCCCTAACACACCTCAGCGCGACGCCCATTCTGTTTCTGGCCACACACGCCAGTCTGCCTAGATCGGAACCACCGTTACGGGCTGATGTCCTACAATGACGTCTTAAAGCGAGAGTAGTTTCTCTGTGGGAAAGAGAAAGCGCTATCCGACTTATATAACTCTGTCTCTTTCCCACAGTGGAACTACGTAGGCTCTGGTCACGACTTTTGTTTCAGCGATGCGCGGCGCGGTGTGTTGGGTGGAGGAGCGTTTGTACACACCATCATGTAACGACAATAGCGGTGCGGAATACGGACCGCTATTATCGTTACATGATGGTGTGTCCGTAACTTTTTGTTTTGTAGCACTAATTCATTGTACTCTTATTCTCGCCGCTCCTAGTGCCGCGCACCAAAGTAGCGATTTACACGGAGAAAACTACGAGGGTTTCACGACGAGCGAAACCTCGTGACGTACTCCAAACACTTCTAACAATGTATATGGACCTCAAAAAGAATACTTGAAAGATTGGGGGAGGCCATTTGTTCAAAGGGTGGGAAATAATAAAATGAATTTCTGATCTGGGTGCAGCGGCAAGGATTGTCAGACGGTCGCGGGAACTAACGAACTACCTTGACCCCAGAACATAAAGAGGTATTGAATGACACGTGGATTTTAGTCAGAACAAGTCTAACAACCCCTCCTGCCGTGCCCTGGGTGAGACGACTTATTTGATGATTTTTACCACGCTAAAAAAAAGTTTCAAAACTAACCTCAGCTCTATAATCGTGCCTGAGATCTGTGACCTTGGTAGTATGTTCTTCCCTCAGCGACTCGAGTGTAGCTCTGTTCTCCTCTATCATACGGCCTCGTTCTTTGGTCAGGTTTGCTTGCAGTTGGTCCCGTAGCTCTGATAATGTGCGTTCGTTTTCTAAAAAGAAAATTTTTTTTTTACACTTTGGTGATTTACGAAATTATACGAAAACTTAAAGTAACGTAAGGAGCAAAATTTGAAAAATAATATTAATGAAAATAATGAATAAAAGAGGGATTTAAAGCGAGGCCATATAAGAATTACGAGCAAGTCAAGAATTCTAACGACTGAATCACGACCGCAGGGATTCATGATGATTGAATCACGAACGTAGCAAGTGATTCAAGTATTTGAATCCTAAGAGGCGACATTATTTTGTCAGGTTTTTTACAGATGTAAAATAAACATAAAAGCCTTTTGTTGCCCGCAAAGAACAAACATTTGTATCCCCAGATCTAATAAGTGATAGTTCCGAGTCAAATGTTAATAAAACGCAGCCAAGATATAGGGATAGAATCCAGAGTAAACTACATAAAAAAAATATATGTTGTATAAATGGATTTCATTACCTATTTCCAATTGTCGTTGTTGTTCGATCAGTTTATCGCGGTACTGAAGGTGAACTTTGTTCATATTTTCTAAATGTTGTCTTTCTGCTAGCTCGATGTCCTGTTGGTTTCGTTCCTCAAGTTCCAAAGTCGCTTGCTCTAACAGTTGTCTATGTGTCTTTTCCGCTAATGCTAGTGCCTGAAAAAATCATGGACATAAAGAATAGGAAGTTTTGAAATAAATTCAAACATTGGATCTTTGTTGTCAAAAATAAAGAATATAATAATAAAAACGTGTTACCTCTTCCATCTCCCTCCGATGCCTCTCCGCCTGCTCACTCAATCTCATTCTCTTCTCCGCTAAAAATCTCTCCTCCGCTTCTCTTAACTCTTCCTGCAACTCCGCCCTTAACTTCCTCTCCCTAACCGACCACTCTACTCTAATACTCTCCAACTCCTTCTGCAAAGCTAACTCCAGTCTTCTCCTCTCATCTGCCTTATTCCTCTCTATCATATCTCTAGTCCCCATATCAGGTAACAAAGGAGATTTAATAGGTTTCTGAAAAGACTCCTCTTGGGTTTCAAATTGGTATACTACGACTACATTGTCGGAACTGGATTTTCCTTGGGATAATATTACTCCGTCTAATCTGGGACTTGATAGGCCTTTTGCTAAACTTGAACCAGAATCTGAAGACTTAATCTGAGGTGATACGGACTTGTTTAACGGTTTGAAGGTTGATAAAGGACTCCAAGGCTTAGCGAGGTCCAGCCGTGGTGATCTCATTTCTGAACCCAGACTTGGTGTTGGCGAAACTTTGATATGAGGTGATTTCATATTTAAAAGATCTTGCGATTTCGACATGTTAAGTTCGTGAGATTTCGACTTAGAATCTTCATCACGAGTGGAAGTTTTCTTCGAGTCATCAGAATCCGACGGTATCTTCGAAAAATCTAACGTAGGAACTTTAATTTGAGGTATTTGTATATTTTCATTTGAAGGGATTTTCTCTAAAGTAATTGATTTTTTCTCAGAATTCTCTTCAGATTTTAAACTATCTTTTTCTACTTCTTTATCGTTACTATTTTTGTCTTTATCGTTAGATTCGTCGAGGTCATTAAGGTCTAGATTGGCGAACTCTCTATCTGGAGAATCTATTGATGTTTCGGATTCTATGCTCTCCATTAGATTTATTGATATTTTGCTCTTTTGCGGTATCATTGGCGATCTATAACAAATATTAACGATTTAAACATGTCACTTAAGCACTTACTGTATTCAGCATTGAGTGTTACTACTAAAATAAGCTCTATTACTACCTACAATAAAGGATACATACCTCGGCCTAGTCTCTTTTTCTGATAGACCAGGTTCCTCCAAATTAATAGGCAAGGTATCTATATCACCCGGTCGGACTAAGTCTGATATCTTTTGGAAATTCTTCTGAAATAGATCGGGTTTGATATAATCCCCGGGCGGTGGCCTGAGTACACGGCGACGTGGTGACGTGCCGCGAGCATGGCTTTCGCTATCTGGAATTAAATTTGAATTGATAAAAAAAAACCTCCTTCTTTTTGAAGTCGGTTAAAAATAATATGGCGTTACAAGTTTTGTCAATGATTGGTTGTTTTACATTCGTGATGACTTTGACCAGCGACACACCTCTCAAACACCTACAATCCTACATTGGCGGCTACTGTCTACAGTTGGCTTGGCAAAGACCTCGCCAGACTGCTCGTTAGAATGCTGGCGAGGTCTTTGCCAAACCAACTGTAGATGCGATGCGACTCAATAGGGTATTTTACTCCATAAGTAAAATGAAAATCTGTTGAGTCAGTCAGTTAGAATATTGAAAAATAATGGACACGTGTTTTGTTGTAGGCCCGCTTATGACTTTTGTTTATGGTGGTAAAATTCATGAGTTCTCCTACCAGTTGGACGTGGTCACTGTACTTCATAGTAACGATCGGTCTTGGTACTAATGGGGCTAAGTACTTTGGGTTCTTTGGTACAGCTGGCCGTGAAACGGGTATAAAGGGAATATATGGACGGGACGGGAGAGCGGGCGAAACAGGATCTAGGAGTAATAAAGTAAAAAGGTCATAAATAAATATAAAACTATATTGTAGGGTTGCAGGAAATATTTTAAAAGCTACACGACATTTAAACGCAGATGGCAAATAAAATATTGTGGTTGGGTCTTAATAAGTACGAGTCTGACAGTCTTTTCCGCAAAGAGGATACCTGTAGAGATTTGATTGTGATTTAAACCATTAGGCCCGCTTATGTACTTTTTTATGGTGGTAAAATCATCAAATGAGTTCTCCTACACAGGGTGGGACGGGAGAGGCGTCAGTCTCGTACTGAATAAAACCCACGATTTCCTTCAATAGCCCTTAACGTCACAGAGTCATGGTTAATGATGCAGACCGTTTCCCTCAGACCCCGACTGACCATTCAACTCGCGCGCTAATCTGTAATTATATCGTCATAATTCAATTAAGCATCCCTGCAGGGAGAATTACAACAAAAAAGTTGTTTCTCCAATGTTCAATTTTGGACTTATATTTCGATGAATAACTCTGAAACCTGACGCTATAAGACATTATGTCCATTTTGTCTTTTGTTTCTCCATACAAAAATTTTCTTTCTCCTTTTTTGCATCCTCTGAAGCTGTATCACTGCGCTTTTGGAGGCGTATGTCCTTCAAAAACCTGTATAGCAACCCTTATAATGCCTTTTAACGTAAATATCGATTTTCATAGAGACAATGACTTTATTGTTAGTATCGTTAAATGCACGAAACGTTTTTTTAGCATGTCATCAATAAGTAACGGTTTGAATAGCAGTTAACCACGAATAATACGTTATTTCAAGGACATCAAAAGACGTGACAGAGTCCCCTTAATATTTTTCCTTTATACTACTTTAATAAAGTAACATTTATAAAGCGTGTGTATATTCAGTTCATCGGAGATCTAAAACTTAGATTTCAATATAGTTGCGAGGCAATTTGACAGAAACTAATATTGGCCTGATGAAATTTCGGCCAGAAGCAATTTTTTTTGCGGACGAAGAGTTGTTGTCCCACACAGTTTGTGTGTGCATGAGAAGGTTCAACCCTAGGACCTATAGTTTGGGAATCAAGGACATTACCACTGGGAAATCACTCCTCATTTAACCAAAAGTAGATATCAAATCTGTACTAACATTATAAAACTGAAGAGTTTGTTTTTTTTGGTTGAACGCGCTAATCCTAGGATAGTTCCTAGGATTCGTCGCGGATCGCTCGAAATGAAAAAAATATTTTGTGTTATTTAGTGAATTTAAGGCTATAAAACATCACAATAGGAGTCAAGCGGCGGATGAAACCACGGGAAACAACTAATACACACATAAGTAAGACCTAAAAACAATAAATTAAACATCACTTACCAACAGAATCTCTTTCAGAGCCAGAAAAACTCTTCAAATCTCTTGGACTTTCATTAGGCCTCGGCGGCAACGGCGGTCTTGCAGCCAGAGGGGTCAACACAATCTGGTTAAGATGCGGCATGGACGGCGATATCACCGGTGATGATGGCACGAAAGGTGATGATTGAACGACTGGTGATGATGGAATGACCGGTGATGGAATGGAAGGGTGTGGAGTGGCTGATATGATGGAACTTTGACCATCGTTTTGTTCCGACGAACTGTTCGAACCGGGACTGACTGTTGGTTCTGGGAGATTTTCGAGCTTGAACCTGGAAGAGAGAGCAGATATTATTACTTACTTATTTCGTGAAAATTTATACATTTTATACAAACTTTCAATTACTTATTGGATGTGGAGCTGAGTCACAAACCATGCTTCACCTCCTATCCTGCCCACTTAGGCCAAAAAGATGCAGCCAAATAGACCTCATCGGTGCTACCGACAACGCGGTGGAGATGGCGGAGTTTTGGGCCAATAAAATATGATTACCCTCATCCCAGCGACATGAAGAAGAAGAAGAATTACTTATTTTTCGAAATTATGCGTATTGGCAGGATACATGGGGATTGGACGTTACAGCTGAGATTGGGCAGACTGTGTATAGAATGCATAAGGATCGGTGGGATAGAGTCATTTTCAAAATTTTCTCCGATAAGTTGTTGCTTACGTTTTCGAAGTGTCATTAAAATCTTAAAATAGGGCAATGATTTTTATTTAATTCCGTAATGTCGAAAAAGGCTACCATTTCGTAAGAGAGTGTACGCATCTTACGAACTGATAGCATTTTTCGATTTTAATACGGTTCCTTATTTTGTATAAGGAACAAAAATAAAATTCATTTTCGCTTACCTGACGCTCTTCCGATCCTCCTCAAAGCTAACAGACTGTTTCTGTTGCCTCGTGATCATACTATCGACCTTCTTATGGTATGTATCTGTCATTTTCTCCCTCAATATCCCTTTAGGAGGATCACTCTTTGTAACGGAGTCTATTGGCAAAGATTTGTCTGTGTCAGGACTGGGGAGATCCGATTTCGATACTTTTAAGAACATGCTGCCTTTGCCTGAAAAATAAGTATTTATATGGCTAACCACTCACTGGTGAATTTGTTTGCGGCGACTTTTTGCCACCCCGTCGGAGCTACGAAGATGAGCCAGCCGCTAAAGAGAATTTGTCACCATAACCAGGGCACTGTCATATATTTTCTTAGAGCGAAACAAAAATTAACTGCGACCTATCTATATATTTGCATAATCTCTAGTAAGCGGCAGCTCCAACAGCTGCGCTCGTGTTCTTTTAGAATTAGACAATCATTTAGGCGACAAGTGGCGCCATCTATTATCATAAGAACTTTAAGGTCTCCCTCGGGAACTGTACTTTTTTTGTGGATGAAAGAAAGAAAAACCGTTTATTGGCATACGCTACAAGTGCGTACAGAAGCACAAAGAAAAAGAACTTAAATTTAAACAACTTTTTAAAAGTGAAATTTACATTAACGCAAATAAAGCATGTAGAAATCACAGCTGCGCTGTCGGACTACTGGTGCCCGACCCTACTGACAGATACCCAGGCAGAAGCACAATCTTAGTTAATATGTAGTTACGTCTTGCAAATTGTATAAATAAGTCGAGACAAACACAATGAGAGTGGCGTGTCATTATGAAACCCGATGCTTGTTTGTTTTTTCACAACATGAACAATGTCTTACTTTTCAGCGCTCGATCGACTTTCAAAACTCATACAGTGCAAAGATTCACATGTATCACGTCTAAATCTTTATATCTTTAAAGCTTTTCCTTGGAAAAGAAAGTTCAAACCTGCGACCTCCGGATTCGATTCTTTCCAACGTAGCCACCGAGGTTCATGCCTATTGCGTCGAATTCTTAAATCCATTTCTAACGTCTCAAGGTGACGTTCTTTAAATCTTTCTCTATCTTTTGTATCTTAATAGATATCTGTTCCACAAGCGCATTGGGCATTATCTAGGGTATATAATCTCCATCTCGCGAGATCTCGAATCTCGATAAACTGCGGCGATTTTCTTGACATTCAGAGTCATATCGACAATGCCTTTAAAAAAAATTGCCCACGCTATCCTTTTCTACTGTATCGTGGGTGCGTTTACGAACATTTAATCTCACATACACAAGCACCCGCACCCGGAAAGACGTCTTGAATGATCATATAAATAATGTTCGGTGTGGGAATCGAACCAGCAACACGCAGCGCAGCAGGGAATCGCTCAGCCACTACCGTGCCGTAAATCTATCGAAATTTTGTACAAGATTTTGTGACTAAAAGTGTGAAAATCATATGTGGTCACTGAGTGCTGTAGAGCAACAAAGTAGATGTCAAAATGTGTTTATAGAGACTGGTATAAACTCAGTCAGCGGGCGCAGCCGCTTCTACACACACATACGTACATGCATACCTATAGACACACACGCCCTACATTTTGTGTCATTTTATCGCAAGTACGAAAGCTATAATGTGAATTCTTTCAAATCTTACCTGTCAAAGGCAATCCCCGATCAATTTTAGCAGACGACAACAACGGACTGAAATTCTCTTCCTCAGGACTATTCAAAACACGCATCTTCAAATCAATAATCTCTGATTGCTGTTTAAACAATAACTTCGGTCTTTCAGCTCCAAATGCTGGTCTATTGAGCAAATCCCGATCTGACGTATTTCTCATTAGAGTCGGTTTACCCGAAAGTGACCCGTCTACGCTGCGTCTTAAGGGTGATATTCGCGTTTCTGATAGTTTCTTGTCAAGTCTACTGAGGGGTGAGGGTGGGGGTCTTCCGAGTGGTGTTAGTCGTCGTGGTCCAGTGAGTGTTGGGTTCTCTCTAACGTCTGAGGCATGATTTTCACTGTCCGTACTAAGCTCTTCATCGCTTTCGACTTTCGTTTCTACGCGCTCTAAGTTGTTTTTTGTGTTTTCTTCTGATGTTAGGAGTTCCTGTGTGCATAAAAGGGCATAATTTACTAATAATTGTTAATTATTTCATTCATTAATTTTTGCACTGTTAAAATCTACACTGTTGGCGGCGGTTTCACCCGCTACAACTCGAAAATTATCCGACGGGAAAGTCGGGATAAGAACTATCCTATGTGGTAATCTAGATTATAAACTATCTGTGTACAAAATTTCATTCAAATCCGTTCAGTAGTTTCTGTGTGAAAGAGTAACAAACATCCAACCAAACAACCTTTCACGTATATAATATTATTATGAGTCGATCAGCAAATGGCATAATGGTGGGTAATAAAGGTTAACTGCCCAGTGTGGACTAAACACTCATCTTCCCGATTAATTAATAAGACTATCAATCACGATTTCATTTAATTCAATCCATTTTTTTTACTTATTCTACATCGAACCTACTAGATTTCTTTTCAACAACAACAAAACATTTTCTTGACACAACAAAATCAATAAAGATGTCAACATACACAAGAATCCACAACACAAAAATATAGACACATAAACACAAACGTTAACAGTAAGTAACAGGCGTGTCCAATTAGTTTAATTAAAGGTTAATGGGGTTACATCCAAGGTGTCGCGTCTTGAAGACATCATTGAGTTGTAGTTGACAAGGTACGACTGTGAGGACACAGCCTTGGACATGCAATGGTAGCGACATCAATTCTTAATATACAAATCAATAGTTCTAATATTACTTTATGGGTCATTTCCTTTGGCTATCAAGGTACCTATTTAGATATAGAGTGGAATAGAGAATAGTCTATTATACTCGAAAAAATTAATTAGTCCGAAAGACAGATTATCAAAAAAGATTTTACAATTTTTTCTTTTGTTTTGTAAACCAAAATTAACGAAGATACGGCTCTTTTAAAGTTGCAAATACGACAAAGCAAGTATAGTTTTTACTTGCTTCCGATTTCACGAGCCTTTCTGATAATCTTAAACTCTAATATTTTGATAATCTGCCATAATTCGATTTTTTCAGTTAAATACCGTATTCGGTTAGGATGACTACTACGAAACCACAGCTCAAAGAATAACGGATTCTTTCAAACAATTCGCGGTAGGAACTATCTTTAATATGAGATGGTGACTATCAAGGTCTACAAAGTGAATACTTTGCTACGTGTATGTTTGCCCTAAATAATGAAATGAAATTCAAACGAATGAAATCCAGAAAAAAGTAAAGCCACTTTCGTAACTAAACAAATATTTCTTTTCCATGTAAGTAGATTGCTTTCTTTGTAAAAAAATGTCGCAACCTCGTCTCTATCGCGTGAGGTTAGAGCTTACAACCCGTAGCCATAAAAAAGCCAAGAATGAGGTGTTCTAATCAGGGTCGTTAATTAGTTTTGTTTTAAGTCAACCTAGCGTTACTAAGTGCCCATGTCGCGTATCGCTTGGCATGTCACCCGTATGTTCCGCATTCTACTTTTAAAATTTTGGTATTTGAAGTGCAACTTTATGCACTCCTGTTTCTTTACTTTCGTGAAAACATGCGTAACGACAAAGAGGTTCAAGCTCAAATAGTCATGGATAAAAAGCCCCCCTTACTAGATTTATTTTCAGTTCAGAAAGACTTAATTAATTTAATTTATAAGCCAGAGGTGAGTGGAAACGCCGAGATTACACGCCCTAGGAGCCTAGGTGCTTTAGAAAGGGCGGTTGCGTAGTACTCGCAATCGGCGTGCTTGTAAAACTAGATGTATGTATGAATTGGTGAATGAGGCGAAAGGAGTAGGTAGTGATCTTAGGAGGTGACGCTCCGTAAGTCTGTAGTTTCTGCCTACCCCCATGAGAAGAAAGCGTGAGTTTATGTATGGACTTATTTACTTAAAGTGTTGTGATAGAAAATAGGATGGATCGCATTTGACTCTTGACTTGAGACTGGATACTAATGCCTTTTTTTTAGCGTGGTAAATATAAAAATGATCACAACCCGGCAGCGAGGGACTGTAACTGTACTGACGAATCCCGGTTCCTTTATTTATTCGGGGTACGGTATTGAACTAGTCCCCGACCCTGCAGGCTTGCATCTGAGAGGGGGCCCCGTCTTTGCTGACAGCCTTGAGCGCGCATGGAACACGACGCGCCGTCGTCCCGGCATTGTCCATTCGACACTAGTTGCCTTTACTGTTTCCGCATGCCGCGCCTACGTGGCAAATTCCTCGACTTGCGACGTCCGACGCCGTGGGCGTACACCACGTGCGGTGTGGGGCGGAGGGAGGACGCCTGTCCCTCTCTCGCTGCGCGGGGCCCTTCACCGCCTTCACGAGCATTACTGCTCGCAGAAGGGGCGACCGCTTCCAACTCCGTCTCGCTCGCAGCAAGGCGAAACATGCCCGGGCGCGAGAGGTCTCCGCCTATAACTAATGCTGCTCACAAAGCAATCCTAGAAAATGTAGCACAAAATGACTCACCTGTACAGAAGCGCAGGTATCATCTTGCATCGAAGCGTCGCGCGCCTTTTTCACCAGTTCCCTGTACACATTGTCGAGTGGATGCTCCCATTGTGTGCTCTTTGTGTCTTCGTTGTAATAGTAATGTGATTGTATCTTGTCGTCGTAACTGTACAAAAGAGGATAAGTTAGGGCCTAAAGGTAAGAGTGTCTTGTCTTGCATTTAAAAAAAAGTGAGCATAAAGATGGCTCGCAATCCCCAATTTAAAAGAATATGGGTGATAACAGAAATTTCAACATCCTCACTATCAATTACATCAATCTTGTTTATATCCGTTTTTGGGTAAAAATAACACAAATACAACAACACAATGAAAAAGGTGACATGAGAAAATTTTAGAGTTCCCAAAGTAGGGATTGTAGTGCTTTCATGTTAGACCGGTGGATGGTTTATCACTTAACCACATTTTTTTTTGTGTAAACCATCTAATAAGTGGTAGAGCAGTGGTGGCCCAGTGGTATTGGCCTCAACTTACGAATTCTAGGTCGTGGGTTCGAACCCAGCCAGGCGCAATACATTGTGTAATTTATTTCATCACCACTGCTCTCAAAACGGTGAACGAAAACATCGTGAGGAAACCGGCATGTCCTAGAACAAAAAAATTGAAGACATGTGACATCTACCAACCCGCACTGAGCCCGCAGGGTGGATTATGGCCCACTCTCTCTCTCTCAGAGAGAAGGCCAGTGTCCCAACAGTGGGAACATTTATAGGCTGATGATGATGATGATCTAATAAGTGATGAGTTATAAGTTCCTACAAGTTAGTAAAATCTTCTTCTGCCTAGCCTTAATCCCATTTATTTGGGGTCAGCCCTTCTAGTCAATCTTCGCCAGGACGGTCTGTCCTGGGTCGTCTGGGATGTTAATTGTGTCTTCTTTAGATCTTTTTCAATAACTGACATCCATGTAAGGCAGGGTCTACCGCGTCTTCAAGTTAGTAAAATGGAGAAAAAAAAAAATACATACTAAGCTTTCCATGGTGCAGGTAGTGCTTGCATGAGTCCATCTTTAGCCAATGGCAGAAGATGGCTCTCGCTCTCAGGATCAATGCCCAGTTGTGCAGCATAGTCGGAGATTTCTACAAATATCAAAAAATTAGTACTAACACACTTGGAATTTCTCCTGCATTGTGGGTGTGTTAACACAGGTTTGATTCCAACACGGAACAAATATTTCTATGACTTACAAGTAGTTGTTCCAGGTCTGGGTGTTTGTTTATGTGAGTTTCTATGTTTTTAAATGCACCCAGGACACAGGAGAAACTCCTAGCCTGGGGCAACATTTAAACAGAAAATAATAATTTTATTATGTGTAGTTCATTAAAGAGCAATTTTGTTATTCCTCTAAATGCAATTGTATTTTCTTTTTTCTTTCTTGTCTCATCTTAGGATGATAAATGACAATACAAAATAAATAAATATTTTATCTATCAATAGGAGAAATAAATTTAATTTTAAACATGTTGCATCAAGGTAGCATACGACATTCGCCAACTAAGTCTACAGAAATTCTGATTAGAACCAAAGGATTGTCCTAGATGCAAGCTGCTTTCAACCAGTACTGTTTGAAATATATAGGGAGGTTCAGCAATAGACATCCTAGCTGATATGATGATGCTGTACCAACTCAAACTGCAGACAAATTATCAAGAAGATATTTTAATTCTGAGTCAGTGTCTTATAAGACGTAAGTAGTTTTAAAACTTAAATTATAAACAAGTCCTGCAATATTCAATTTATAACTATGTAAATCTAAAAGAAAACACAAATTAAATCAATAGTCAAGTGAAGATACAGGAAAAGCATAGGTAACACATAACGCGCAAGAATTAAAGATATGACCCTTAACTCGGTAATTTTTCCTAACAAACGTATGAACAAAACTCACAGAGAAATTGCTTCCGAATTAAATTTCCGGCACTTGCGAGCTTTTTGATCGTATTATTGATCATTATCATTACAATCTAAAATGATTTTCTTGCCTTATTTCTTCGTTAATGAAATTAATATGACAATTACATCATACTAGGTTGTGATAGCGAGCTTAAAACACAATATTTACACTGAATTCTTATAAATTTTAATGATCAAACCTTCTGCCGATGGTTGACTGTTTTCGTCGAATATTTCTCGGCACACCACAGGCGACGACATCGTGCTATCATATCATTATTTCATTCTTAATACACTTAGCCTGCCGTAGTACGCCAATAAACTGTTTCCTTGTAAATAATTCATAATTAAAATTCGATAAAAGCTCGGCAAAAAACTTCGCCTTCCGCACAGAGAATTCTGTCAAATTATATTTTTTGACAAACTCAATATTTTATTGCCATTACCAGTCTGAATTTGAATCCATTGCCATTAGAAAATTTAATCATACGGTGCCGATGCCGTGCGGTGTACAGACTACATGGACTACATAGACGTTTTGGGTGGTCCGTGTCTCTTTGGGTCTGTGAAACCGTGAATAGGAAAACTTTACACATATCACGAAATAGAAATGGCAACATTCACAACAAAATTACACAAATTATGCTGCAAAAGCCCAGAAGCCTAGCCGAACTTTAATTAAAATCGACTTTGACATGTCATGATCGTGCGTTCAAAACCCGTATTAGAACATGATCTTACAAAACTACACACAAAGTAAAATAAAGCACATGAGAAGATTTTAAATACCGCATTATCTCACTAATTACGAATACTTGAAATTATAATTAAAAAAAAAAATGTCTTTGTAGTGAAGTCATAAGTAAACAAGTAAGAAACTGTTCATCGACATTAGGATTATAATTTTAACTTCAACTTCAGAACGTAAGCTAACAAAACAACCTCAATCGGTGAAGTGAAGATACATTTTAGTTTAGATAATCATCTGCAAAATATTCTAAAAACATGGCATCGGTAAAAGACGTCGCGACTTTGTATCAAAACTTAAAAACTGAGTGGGCAAAGAAGCCGCGAAAGCTCGACAAATGTGGAGAATTATTGAACAAAATCAAGGTAAGTTTGGAGCGATGACTAGACACTATCTTTGTGGCATCTTTTGGTTAAATCTGTTTTTCCAATAACACCTTCGTTACAGATTGCATTAACGCAATTAACGTTCTTGCCGAGTAATAATGCTGCGGCAAATCAGAAAGAGTTAATTTTGGCCCGGGATGTATTGGAAATCGGAGCTCAATGGGCAGTTGGCTGCTAAGGATGTTAAAGCTTTCGAGAGGTTCATGTCTCAGTTGAAATGCTACTACTTTGACTACAAGTAAGTACGAGCAATTTCTAGAAATAAGTGTTTTGTTTTG
Source organism: Agrotis ipsilon (assembly GCA_028554685.1). Lineage (NCBI taxonomy): Eukaryota > Metazoa > Arthropoda > Insecta > Lepidoptera > Noctuidae > Agrotis > Agrotis ipsilon. Next base: position 1,802,988 of record CM052956.1, read on the forward strand.
TAAATTTCGTCCATGTAAAATGGTGCATGGGCAGGAAGATGACAGTGATACATATCTTTTGTTGGTTGTGTTCATAGTCTGATTGAAATTTCATTTAAGTAAGAGAGACAAATGAGTTGCTTATCTCTGCTAAGTTTGTTCTTGCCTTAGAACCAGCAATAGGCATTATGCCTACTTTCATTTGACATTTATTTTAGTAGTCATAACTATTTTTGTACTGGTTTTATTTTATATCTTTTGACATTTTTAAAGTGCCTTTAATTGGCCTAGTTGAAATAAATAATTTGATTTGAGTGTATGCAGAATCTCACCTGCTGATAATAATAAAATACTTACCTCTTTCGGTCTATGTTCATTTATAATATATATTGCAACATTAATATTCAACTTCCAGAGACCACCTCCCAGAGTCATCATTCATGTACCAGCTCCTCGGCCTGAACTTACTGTTTCTGCTCTCTCAAAACCGTGTTGCCGAGTTTCATACTGAGTTGGAACGTCTATCAGTAGATGTGATCAGGGCTGACCCATACATCAGGCATCCGTTAGCTTTGGAACAGTACTTGATGGAGGGCAGCTATAACAAGATCTTCTTGGCTAAGGTATGTTTTACTTTGGGATAGTATTGTAATGCATGTAGAATTGGTGTCTATAATTCTATATTTATATAGTATTTTTTGCAAATGAGTGGGAGAATTTAGTATTCAATTTAAGTGCATTGACAAGGACGGAAACCTTATTCTTAGATACTAAAGTTACTAAGACTTTAACTTGTTTGATAATTCTGAAGATGGTGTTACATCTAAATATTTTCACTATTGTTTTAGTTGTAAATGGCACATCTAAAACATAGTCTACTACAGAAAAGATAAACTTCTATTGAAAACTTGTCTAATACAGTTACAAGTTTTTGTTGTAAGGCTAACTCAGTCTTGACAATTTAATAAAATATCTATAACTGAAAATGGACATAGGGTGGAGGTTACTATCAAATAGTCAAGAAATAATTTTCTGGTAGTTTAAATAAAATTAAACCAATGTCTTATTTTCAGGACAATGTCCCCGCAGAAAGCTACACCCTCTTCATGGATACACTCCTAGACACGGTCCGAGGAGAGATCGCTGCATGCATAGAGAAGGCTTACCTCTGCATCTCATGTGCTGAAGCTGCCCGTCGTCTGAACCTACCTACCCAAAAAGCTGTCCATGAATATGGCAAGAAGGTATATCAAATAAGTTATTTACTCCAGCATAAAAGAAAAGTAAGGCCACAAAAAGCGTTACTCTTCTATATGATCGAAACTAGGTAGAGAATCTGCATTTTCTAAAAGTCAAAATTACATAATACACTCTTTGACTATTATACCGTAGCTTACCCAAAGTTGGACATAAACTTTAAGTATTTCTTTCTGTTTTTATTTGACGAAAAAGGGTAATACTTTGGAAACACTGTTTTCCGTCTCTCAAACTAATTAAGATAGTGGTTCATCTATAATAAGACCTATTGAATTATTAACGCTTTTATATTTCCAGCGCAACTGGGTGCTTGGTGCAGACAACTGCTACCACTTCAACGCAGCAGAGGAAACATGCGCAGCTGCTGCTGGCACTCTACCGTCTGCTGAACTCGCTGGACAAATTATTGAATATGCTGGACATCTTGAAATGATTGTGTAGTTTAACTTAGATTTTTATTCGAACCTTTTAATTAAATTTTCATTAATAATAATTATTAGTGCAGTGTGTTTTTCTTGCCCCATGCTTTGACCCTTGTTAGAGCCCGCATAACTATTGTTCACAAAGAAACGCGCGTTTTGAGAACCAATAGCAAACCAAGAAGAAGAGTGAGTCTGCATGTGTAAGTACTCGTCAATATCAACCTCTTTTTGTTACTATCGATACATTTTTTTTATTTGTCCCAAAGAAACCCCATTCACCCCTAAAAGCATTCGCAGTAGAGTTGGTAGTGTCGATTCGAGACAAGAGTGCAGCGACAACATAGATTTATAACACGGACTGAGCCGTCCATATAAAAATGTAAAATATAGTTTTTGTTATGACATAGACTAGTCTCTGCTAATGTGAAGGAAAGAAATAGGCGATCCTAGAGTATATTTTAGTTTATAGCACAATAATAAATCTAACAAACCTGCGTTCTTTGTTTACATCAAATATCAAAGATTTTAAAACGTCAGCAAACAAAAAGATTAGTTCCGTTTCAAGACGTTCTGACCAAGTTGTACTACCTTGAATTTTCCGTAGGTGTAGGTTTCTACCACATTTTGTTATGACATGGATAACGGCGCATCAAAAAACTTGGTAGTGGCGCAAACTCAGTCCATGCTATGAGTCTGTGAATTACACGAACCCAAAGACTTTTTTTTTAGCGTTGTAAAATCATCAAATGAGTCCTCCAAACCCTTACTGTCAGACTTGTACTGACTAAAATCCACGGTGTTCTTCGATAGTCCTCTATGTTCCGGGGTCACGGTAATAGAAATAAGTCCCGCGGCCCCGGCTTGGGCCTCTGAGAGGGGACCCCGTCATTTTGCCGACAGCTCTTTGAAGCGCGCGTAGAACACGACGCGCCGTCGACCCGGGCATGGTCCATGGTCGGACAGCGAGTTGCCCTTTACTCGCTGGCCGCATGCCCGCGCCTACGGTCAGTACCGGCGTTAGGGTAAGGCGCGGTTAGGCGACCGCCCAGGGCGCCCAATATGAAGGGGCGCCGCAGGCCTACTTTCTCGTTTTCCCAATTTCTTTCATCCCTTCTTTAGGGAATAAACCCAAAAACTAACATAATTCAAGGAACGTATGTGCGAAATTACATGCTTTTCGTCACTTATTTGAGTAAAACGCCATCAATTGCATCGCATTGCACAAATGCATGAAAGTCTTCAGTTTACTTTTTTATCAAAATTACGTGAATTTATCTGAATTTCTTTAAATCCTTTTTCATATGGGTTTGTATTGCAGTTAGGGGGTGCCGTAGAAAATCCCGCCTGGGGGCTGGGGCGCTGGTAGTCCTAAAACCGGTACTGCCTACGGTGGCCGGAGATCGTCTTGCGGAACCCAAAGACTTAGTAGCACGAACTGACGAACCTTACGGGAACATGTTAGTTCTATTCTCTATTATTTGTTTTGTTTGCATTGATTCCAGACAAATTGCTTTCCGAATATAAATAAATGATAAAGCACTGTAGGGGTATTTTTTTATTCATGACAATAATCTTACAAAATTCTTCTTAATTGGTCTGCATTCAATTATTCTTAACTAGAAATTGCGACTGGGATTTCCTGAGTTAATGAGTCTAAGCTATTCAGCTTTAATAACTTGGTAAAATGCTCCAGAGCAAGTTTGAAGTTCCAATCATTAATTTCCAAGCATCTGAAACAGAACATGGATTATGGAAATCGCAATTTATTTTACGCCTGAAAAGTATTGAGAGAGATAAATAAATCACTACTTACGTGCATACAAATCAAACTAGGACAGCAAAAAAAAGTAAGCATTATGAAACAGTTTTACCTTTCACATATTTTTTTATCCATCGTTGTAAGCTTCATGAAAATTTTCAGATACTTGTCCCGTAGATCCTCATCCGTCGTTGCTTCTATTTTTAGATTAAAATTCTTCTGAGAAATCTGCAAAGACAGTAAAATGAAATTAATGAATCAGTTTAGTAACACTGAGTTCAATATGTGAATAGGCAGCCTTATCCAAGTGAAGAAAAAAAAAACATTTTTTATGTATGGCAATAATTCCATCGATTCAACGACGCCGCTGTCAAACATTGCGTTTTACTAAAAAGTAGGTTCAGAAATTCAGTTTTACAAACGAAATTAGTTTTATTTCTTATTCCTTACAAAATGAAGAAACACCAAACGAGACAAAAGACTATAAACGACCCAGTTATTGTGTCGCGTGTGAAGAATTACCTTGCCGAGAATGTGGACAAGACATTCGTCGATGTTAGCCAAATGGCGCGTTCATTGAAAGAGCGCTACCGCGAGTACAACAACAGGAGCGACAACGCCTTCTGTCAGATGGTGGAGAGTGCCTATAAAGTCGTACTACAGAGCTACGGACTCGACGGAGCCTCTACATCCGACGGATCGGAAGAAGAATCTGATTTAGAGCTATTGGACGAGAATAGTAGTGCATTGAACGACCGCCTGCTCGCCATGTATAAGATGCAGGATAGAAAACGGCCGACAACCAACAGGCGCAACACAGACAAGTCGGGAGAACCTATAGATATATTAAGCAGCGATGAAGATGGCAATGCGGCGTCGAAACTGCCGAAAATCAATGACCAAATTACTATCACCCCCCACATACCAACCAAAAACGCAAATAGTACGACGACCGAGAGTGCGCCTGCAAAATCTCAACAGAATCAACACAACAGTGAGAAAAAGAGGAAAGCTGATTCAAACAAAATTGTACCAACAAAGAAAAGGGTTGATATTGGCAATGTCAAAAGTGTTAAGGTTAGTTTTGATGACATTGGTGGAATATCTGAAATCATCACACAAATCTGTGATTTAATACTACATATGAAGCATCCAGAGGTATACGCCCAGTTAGGTATTAAAGCTCCTAGAGGGGCATTGTTACATGGTCCACCGGGGACAGGAAAAACTTTGTTAGCACATGCTATTGCTGGAAAACTCCAACTGCCTATGATTGCTATTACAGGCACAGAATTAGTTGGTGGAATGTCAGGAGAATCAGAAGAGAGAATCAGGGAGCTCTTTGAGAGGGCAGTTTCAGTAGCACCTAGTGTGTTGTTTATTGATGAGATCGATGCAGTTTGTGGCAACCGAGTTCATGCACAAAAGGACATGGAAAAGAGAATGGTTGCTCAGTTACTAGCATCTCTAGATTCATTGACTGATAACAATTCTCCAGTTCTCATACTTGCTGCCACAAACAATCCAGATGCCTTAGATCCTGCCCTAAGACGGGCCGGACGCCTCGAACAGGAAATCACGCTAGGTATACCTTCATTACATGCTAGGAAAGAGATAATATCTATTCTTTGTAAAAATATTACTTTAGGTGAAGATGTGAACATGAATGTATTAGCTCAAATAACTCCTGGGTTTGTTGGAGCTGATTTACAAGCACTTGTAAATAAGGCCAGCACTTATGCTGTTAAGAGGATTTTTACAGAAATACAAGCATCTAAAATTAAACAAGAGACAAAGCCTGTTGAAGTAACTCCACCTGCTGATGAATTACCAGCTATTCCTAATGGGGATAAAGAAACTGAAGAAGCTACACCAAGTGCAGGTGATGCTCCTGAAAGTGTGCCTGAGCCAGAAATTTTACCAGTCCTCCCTGAAGAACCAATAGAAGAAATAAGTGAAACAATTGTACACACAGAACAAAATCACATAACGGAACCTGTCAAAAAACCAGTAGATCCTGTTGATGAGGTATTAAAACTTCTCGAAGATATGCCTTACACTCGAGAAGAGCTAAAAGGTCTTGCTATCAGACATGAAGACTTTGTTAAAGCTCTGAAAACTACTAAACCTTGTGCTGTAAGAGAAGGTATTGTAACAGTCCCAGACGTAACATGGGATGATGTTGGATCTTTAAACCAAGTTCGTAAAGAGTTGCAGTTGGCTGTGTTAGCCCCAGTGAAATATCCAGATCAACTTGCAAAGCTAGGATTATCTGCTCCTAGTGGAGTTTTACTTTGTGGACCACCTGGTTGTGGTAAAACTTTATTGGCAAAAGCTGTTGCTAATGAAGCAGGAGTGAACTTTATTTCAGTGAAGGGTCCCGAGTTGTTGAACATGTATGTTGGTGAGAGCGAAAGGGCTGTTCGTACGTGTTTTAGACGTGCACGAAACTCAGCTCCGTGTGTTATATTCTTCGACGAGTTTGATGCTCTATGTCCACGGCGTACATCTCAAGATAATAATGGCGCTGCACGTGTTGTGAATCAGTTGCTCACTGAAATGGATGGTATAGAGACACGTGAAGGAGTTTTCGTGCTGGCAGCTTCAAATAGACCGGATATCATTGACCCTGCAGTGTTGAGACCGGGTCGTTTGGACCGCGTTATGTATGTCGGAATGCCGGCAACGGAAGATCGGTTCGATATACTGCAGAAGCTTACCAAAGGTGGCACTAAGCCTCAACTGGGACCTGATGTAGATTTACAAGTTATTGCTGGACTATCGGACGGATATACAGGTGCCGATCTGTCTGGCTTGGTGCGAGCGGCCGCAACGAATGCACTGACAAATCACATCGCAAATGGCACCCTCGATGGTGACATATTTGTCACTTTCGAAGACTTTAGAGCTGCAATCGCGAAATGCAAGCCATCTGTGTCGTCCAAAGAGCAGCTACATTATGAGAAGCTGAGATTGAAGTACGCGTCGGGAGCTGATGACAGAGATATGGAAATGGAAACTGAGCTAAATGAAGAATCTATGGACACAGTGTGAGAAGCATTCAGTTTTTTACAGACTTAACATTTTCATTAGATTACTGCAGCCCATAATGTTAAGTGTATTTCATACCAATAGTGCCAAGTTGTTCCTTTTAAGCAAATTGTTGTCTATATTGGAGTCCATTTCGTTAATAAGAAAAGTATGTTATTGACTGGGCAATAAGCTAACAATCAATGTGGTAATTCTATTTTCTGTGAATAATCAGAGTGATACAGGTAGATATGTCATAACGCTCTTTGTAAACTGCACATTTTAAATTCAAGGATATAAATAAAGATAAGTATTTTTTCGTACGGTTGTGTTTTTATTATCCTTTAGCTAACTAGTAATAGTAGGTATTTAAGGTCAATTGATACTGCACATATTGATGCATGCAGACTTCAGTGTGTGCACTGTGCATGTGTGCATTCAGAAGTACATACTTCATAATGATTGATTAGTAGGCAGGCATTATGAAAACATTGTTTTGTTGTTTAGTTACCTACTCACAATTATATTATAACAGCAGTACCTACTGCAACAATCATGTGAATATTATTTAAGATGGTTTTCTTTTTTAATAAAGAATGGTTCAACTGATTTGGACGACAGTTAAAAAACATATAACACAAAGCATGTTTTTGCACCCAGTCAATGGACAAGTCTTTTTTCCCTTAAAGTTTTCACCACACAAGTAGTTTTTCTTGCATCATGGGTGCGTTTATAATCATTTAAATTGATATACACAACCAGGCTAAGCCACGACCATACCATACGAATCTTGGTTCCCGGCAGGGATCAAACGCATCCGGATCCGGACATGCATATCAATACTTACTGGCCGCAATGAATGTGACAAAAGCAAAAAAGAACATGTTTTATTATTTCCATTTTGCATGCGTTGATTGAAACATAATTAACGCGTCATAATTATGTGTAATAGGCGCAAACTGCAAATCGACATTGATAGCCTAATTTTGTAATGACAAAAGAATAATTCCACAAATACAAGAGGCTTTTTTGTGAACAATATCGTAATTTTTAATTAAATAAAAATTCCTTATAAAAATTTGGTACGCAGACTACACATAAACGAATTCGGGGTCGCAGGACTGCAGAAATGCTAAAGGAAACCGAGGAAAAGGTGGATATTTTGTCAGTTTTTATGACATTTCAGTTGGCACAAGCCCATAGGAGTTCCTGCAATAGCACTATTACGTTCCAGGGTTAAGACAGTTCAACAGGCGTTGGCCCTCTATGGAGTCCCGCCAGATTGCTGACATCACTGAAGCGCGTGTAAACACGAAGCGACGTCGACCCGGGCATGTTATATACATGATCGGACGACGGGCCACCCATTACTCGCCGTCCGCATGCCCCGCACCGACAATGGCCGGAAAACGTGGGCGTCAGGCGGAATCTACTCCTCAAAAATGGGTCTTATTTAGCTAGTAATAAGATAATATTTACCGTATTTACTCTGAACGCCGATCTAGCAGCGTCAGCGTTAGGTTCGTACCAGTAAACCATTTCATTATGTATCTTGTACTCGGCACCATCTTCTGAATGAAGAACTACGGTCCTGGTGAAAGAGAGGAGGTGCTCATCATCAGCTAACGTTTCTGCTGTCAACTTCAGAACGCCGCCAATGCGGAGGATTGTTGTGTCTTCCTGGGAAAGATATATTTTTTTAATGATTCTGTATTCTTCAATGGATTAAGAAAGTAATTTGATCTGCAAAAATAAAGATTTTATTTTTAAAATTAAGATCAGAAGTCATCATAACAAAATCCACCGAAAATTTGAACTCGCTAGTCACTACAGAGTATAAAAAAAGTCGTATAATCGTTTTGTACTCAAACTACAGTAAAGTAGGTAAACTACGCAACGGTTTTTTTATTAAAAAGATTGATTCAAACGGAACGTTTAAACGTATGTAATATGCACAATATAGTAGAGATTGCACCCGTGCCGGGGCGGGTCGCTAGTATACTATAAAAAATCTTCATTTACTCACAGTATGAAAAATGACATCGACGGTAAATGTAAAGGGATCGTGTTCAGTATGTGGCCAACGGTTTATGAGCTTAGTGATAGCCATCGCTCCCACCACGGAATCTATTTCACCTTCGTCCAAAAACCGTGCGTATAAGAACAAGTTCCTGAAGTTTCTGTATATTTGACTGTAGCCTGTAACAAAGAAAGTTGAATGGATAAATTAAATTTTGTTTTAAACCAGTGGGGATCCCTTGTTTCGCCCGATTAGCTTGAGTTGAGCCTCTGTGTCCTCCCAACCAGGAGAGACTGTCATACTTGTACTGACTAAAATCCACGGTGATCCTTCAATAGCCCTTTACGTTCCAGAATCACGGTTACCTGCTGAAACAGTACCGCGACCCCGGCAGGCTTTCGCCCTCTAAAGGCGTAACGCAGACAGCGCGATACCTGCGCAAACAAGCGCGGCAACGGGACGGCAAGTCATATTACCACAAACTAATAATCCATCTACCACTTATGGAAATTGATTGCAATTATATGATACAGATGGAATTAGGGGGAATTAGTACTCGATAAACTGAAAAACAAGCATTAAGTTCTTTCCTCAAAAATCATCTTTACAAGCAAAAGTGTCATTAATAGCACTTTGTATAATAATACTCTATTCCGTATCGTCCCCGCGTCTGTTTGCGCTGATATCGCGCCTGCACTGTATCTGCGCCTCTTTTTACTATGATATCATTCATCTGCACCTTACCTTCGCCTCGCCGCCTTCTGTCTGCGTTGCGCCTAAGTTTTTTGAGACGCGTGTAACACTACGCGCCGTCGTCGAACCGAAATTAGGATAATCAGTATTAAAATACTCACGTAACTTATAACAATAAGTGATAGTTAAAGACGCATCCTCATCATACATCCCTTGTATCAAAGACCTATGATCCGAGCCAGAGTCCAGCAATGGAAAATAAATCTCTAAGAACTTCTCGGCTACTTCTTGTGCTCCATCGGGGCAGTAATTCTGTTTGTGATTGGGTAGTTCACCTTTTCGCTTGATTGGTACTCCGTCCTGCAAATAAATGTAGGTAAGTCATCATTTTCATGCGTATCTCATTTTATTTTGGGTCGGTAACAATATGTGAGTAAGACGAAATGTAAGTGAAGTTCCTCCTTCCAAAGATTGTCTTGGAAATAACGTTTCTAGCGATAAGGCCTACTTTTTGACACCGATTTCCGAAAGAAGAGTTATTATACTCTCTCTTGTGGTGGTTTGTTTATTTTAACCCTTTTTAGTTCAAACATTAAACCCAAATTCAAAATGTCGAATGTGTTATCCATTGGGTATCGTATACTTGGAAGATGTTATTACTAATACCATCGTCAAAGTACACAATAAGCAAAAATGCTTATAAAATAACCAAACTGAAAGAATTATATTGGACTAAATGACAGGTATATTGCATCGAAAAAAAATATATTATCGAAGTCTTAAGTTGAGGTAACAAACATAAAAAAAGCAGTCGAAATGAGAACCTCCTCCATTCTGAAGTCGATTAAAGAATACTACATGTTATTCCTACTCCACTATTCATTCACTAAATTTTGTTGCAGGATCCAAGACAGGTAAATTCATTCTCCGGGACACATCGAGCTTTATTGTCTCGGTGTTTTTCTGGTGGTTGCCACTGTTGAATATGACTTTCAGGAGTTGCAGTGGTTTGGGAATAGTATGGTTTGGGTGTTTTCCCAATAAAAAAAAGTACTTACAATTTCCACAACAGCTGGGAACATCAATCTAATAACTTTAACATAGTGATCAGGGTCAATGTAGTCGTGGCACAGCGGGTTTCCTTCTAATCGTATTGTCTTTAGAGGTAAGAGTCGGTCGTTCAACAAGCAATTAATCTTTTCCAAACAATTGTGAGATAGATCAAGATGCTTCAACTTTGGTGTCGTATTAACTAAGTCGAAGCCGGATATGGTTCTGCAATAAAAAAATATGGTGGTTAAACATTTTTTTACGAAACCTGGCAACTAAACTTCCGGTATTTTTTTTTCCTTATTAAGTCTTCCTCTTCTTGTAGCCATAATACCGGCCACCGTAGGCGCGGCCATGCGGACGGCGAGTAATGGGTGACTTGCAGTCCGATCATGGATCATGCCCGGAGATAAATTCTGATCAGTAATCTGACGGGGAGCCTCATCAGAGGGCGAAAGCTTACCGGGTTAGTGGGACTGTCTTCCCAGGTAACCGTGACCCGGAACGTAAAAAGCTGAAAGACACCGTGTATTTTAGTCAGTTCAAGTCTCACAGTTCCTCCCGTACTGCCCAGGGTGGAAGAACAAATTTTATTTTTACCACGGTAAAACCCAGGGCGAGAGAAGGACTGTCAGACTTGTACTAAAATTGACGGTGATTCTACGATAGGCCTTTATGTTCCAGGGACACGGTTACACGATGAGATAGCCTCGCGAAGTAGTCTTTCCCATCAGATCATTAATTCTGGATATTACCCCCTACATACAAAAAATTTACCAAAATTTTATCTCTTCAGAATAGGTATTATTAGTATATACAGATAACTTACGTGAGCCTGTTATGTGAGAGATCGAGCTCAACTAGTTGGTTCCAGGCAATGGCGGTCTGCATTTGTATGCAGTCAGTCTGGTTGTGCAGACGATTCAAAGGGTAGTAGATGAAATGGCTTATATCTGAAATGCAAGATTAAATGTTATTAGTGGCAAAAAGCAGTAAAGATAGATTTCGTTTTGATTACGTGGTAAAATAAGGCAGTACGGGAGGGACCGTCAGGCTTGTACTTATTAAAATCCACGGTGTCTACAATAGTACTTTGATTTTGGGGCCACAGTTTCCCGATAATCCCGCGAATCTGGCAGGCTTGGGGGCCAAAGCGTAAGGGTAATATAGACTGTAACAGTAGTTATATTTTTTTTAACAATTTTGTCCCACTGTAAGAATTTCTCCTGTGTCGTGGATATATGAGTAACCGTGGCCGCGGCTATTGTAGGACACCGTGGATTTTAGTCAGTACAAGTCTGACAGTCCCTCCCGTCCTGCCCTGGCCTGGGTAAAAGTCGACTCATTGGATGATTTTACCACGTAAAAAAAGGGTCCGACAGTTCGGTGAGCCCTTTAGTATATTATTTTACTCACCATTTTGCATGGTAAAAGCACTCAAATTCAGCTTCTTGTCCGTGCAACCCATGACCATTCGCTTCCTCACTACAATCCTGGGTATAAAGTGTAGTTGTTCAGATAACACTGGTATAGATATCGTGATAGCCAGTTCGACCCCGTCCTTGTGGATATAGAAACCTGTTTTGTGTAGTACTATGAGGGCTGAACGACTGCGAAGCACTAGGAACTTGCACTCATGTTGGTAGAACTGAAATTTAGGAAATATTAGTATTATAATGTGGTATTTACCATACACGCCTTTTATCACAGTGCTTTTAATTTTTTTTTGGTGGTAAAATCATTAACACGTCCCAGGCGGCGAGACGACGAATGTGAGCGACGGCGAGTAATGTGTGACTTGCCGTCCGATCATAGCCCTTGCCCAGGTTGACGGTCGACGTCGTATCGTGTTCTACGACCACCTCAGAGATTGGTCAGCAATGTGGTACTGACATAATAATATAGTAGAGGGCCAAACACCTGCCAGGGTCGCAGAACAGTCCAGACGGGTAACAGTGATTTTAGAACGTAAATGGCAATTCAAGGAACATGGTGGGTCATGACGAGTCGTTCCACCCAGGGCTCCACTAATTTGAGTTTAACACCTAATGTTTTATTTTTATACCAAAATTATAAAGAAGAAAGTCTTGATTGCTCGTTTGTTTTGTTTGTTTTCGCTTCGAAACGACTGGACCGATTCGAAAAATTGTGTATCAAACACAATTTTCATTCCTGTCCATTTAACGAGGATTTATAGGCTATTATAACATCACGCTACGACCAACATGTGGCCTACAATGATGTCTTAAGCGAAACAAATTTCAGTGTGCGAAGGAGGTGGCGCTAGACGACTTGTATAGCCCTGTCTCTTTCTCACACTGGTATTACTGTCGCTTAAGACGTCATGGTAGGCAGCAAGGAGCTGAGCAAAGCGAGTGAAACCGCGGGGATAAGTTGTGTAATCTTACCTCAATAAAACAAGGTATGAGACTGTACCCTCTTACAGTCTCAAGAATAGCGTCCAGCACTTGCTCCTTATTCCAAGTTGATGGGTAACCTTTCACCTGAAACAGTCAACATTATAGGCATTATAACATCCTCAGGGAATTGCAAATTTATTTATATTTAGTCCGTTATTTAAGATTTTGAAGGGAGGAGCTCGTGGCTAAATAATTACAGCCGCACAAGCCGATCTTCCAGGTAAGCCGCGCTTGCCGAGGTTGGTCTGTGGATAGATGGACATAAAACGTGGTCCATTACTCAAGAAGTTATTGAACAACTCACCGTTATTTGAATGAATTTGTTTTCTTTTTCATATGCTTCCTCCATTTTCTCTTGTTCCAGAATCATTACGGACTGTAATAAGATTGATAAACATAAATATTAAAAAAAAGATTACCCACACGGTTAATTCTTCCTGTATCGTGTGTGCATGTCCAGATGCCAGCACATCAACCAACCTCAATCTGTCAAATTTAATTAACAGTTTTTTTTTCAATTTTATCACAAGAGAGGAAGGTTTTAGTTCCATTGGTATTTGAACAAAAAAAAACAATTATTTAAATTCATACACAAACAACTACAATAGACTTTGAAATTATAGCTTTGCGCTTGACATATTGTACAGACACCAGCACATCAACTTACCCCAATTTGACAATTTTTCCCAATCATAAAAGTACCTGATAGTTGAATATCTACTAAAAAAAAGACAGATTCGGGTAAATAGACGTGCTGGCGAACGAAAATATGAGCAGTGCGATCGCGACATGGCTATTTTAAAAATGTACTTTATAACTACAGGCATAGAGTTGAGCAAAAAAAAAACAAGAAATGCGTTACATTACCCTAGAACTCCTTGCCGTAGCACTTCTCCTAACGGCCACATTCTTCCTCCAAGGCCAAGAGGGGAGGAATTTCACGACAGTCTCGTCAGTACTAGTTATAATGTCGTGACGTAAGTGGACCGGAGTGTACTTGTCCGGGTCGTCTTCTGTTTCGTTTACCACTTCCCTGTAAAATTTCAAGAAAGGTAATAAATTAATGAGGTAAAGTATCCAAATTGTAATGTCGTTTAGACGCTATTACGTTTTCGACGAACTCAGGCATCTAAGTCGCACACAGCAACATCACGCGAACGGTCACATTGAGCGCTCGATGTTATACACCGCTTAAAGAATCTTGGTCCTTGATATTATTTTTTAATTTTATTGATGAACGATAATTTTAGTTTGAAAGAGGGGCCTGTTACAGAAAAAAATAAAGGGAATCTTGATATGTGTGGACATGTCATGACGAGGGATGAGACTCATGTGACTAAGAGAGTGATGTGTATGAATGTTGATGGATGAAGGGGAAGGTTAAAGAAAAGATGGATGGATTGTATAAAGAATGATAATATGAACAAAAGAGGAGTAGATAATAGTGTGACGTCTGATAGGGGAGAATGGAGAAGAAAACGTTTTGCACCGACCCCTAGTAAAATGGGATAAGGGCAGGAAGATGATGATGATTGATGAACGACAATTAAATTAGCTGAGCACCCACTGTCGTACCTTACAGGTTGCTCTTTATTCAGGTTCAAGTTTATAGTGAGCTTAGGTTTCTTCGGCTGAGATACCGGGCCTAGCCTTTGGAAGGCGCTCAAACGTTTCTGACCCGATGGATTCGCATCGGGAGATTCCGCCTCGAGTTCGGGTTGCTCTGAAAAGATTATGAAAAAATTATAGGTACACTAGTTTATCAATCGCCAAGTGTATTAACAAATCTTTTTTTTTTTTCATTTATTTGATCAAAAAAAGATACATCGGTTTTTTCTTATTACACCTGCCAAACTACAGAGCAGTTTGTCGGCAGTAGGTTCTCGTGGATTTTGCACGAATCTTTCCACAAATAAACGTTAAATAAACTTTACTACTAACTACTTACAAGCTAATTCTAAGCTACCAAGGCCATGGTTCTGGGGGCAAAGTCTCGCATCTTAATACGATTCCGCATTAACATGCGAGTCCCCGCCCACAAAACCACAGATTCTAGAACTAATAAACTCAGCGGCATCAACCAGCGGATGCAGAGGTCCGCTGACAGACTGCAGACACTATGGACACATCGATAGGTAATGTTTCATCAGAACACTTTTTAGTTGATTTTTAGTTCTAATACGATCAATTATTCCCTCAGGTAATTCATTAATTAATGAAGGTACAATCCATCGTCTCGTACGCCTTCCATAGTAATTGTTTACAGTAGGTACCTGTAGTCTCTTTTTCTTCGCCAGTCGGGTTGGGTAGTTATGTACTTTTTCTTTTTTGTATTTGTTGATATTATGTTGTTCAAGAATCATTGTCATTTTTACTTTCATGTCAATTGGTAATATATTGCATTCCTTAAATAATTTTTAATACTCCTTGTTCAAGCTTTGTTTAGTTTTTTTACTCACAATCATTTTTAGAAGTTGTATTTGTAGTATTTTAATTTTATCTAAATATGTTTTAAAAGTAAGTCCATAACCACACAACCCATAACTGATAATCGAATCGGCAAGTGCATAGTACAGTGTATACAATAGTCCCCTCTTGACTATAGGCTTCAGGGTATACAGTTTACCCAGGACTGACCGAATTTTATTACAAACCGTGTCTATGTGTACGTTCCAAGCAAACCTATTGCTATAAAATGACGGCATGGTTGACGCAGCGGCCAAAACATTGACTTCTGCGCTGCGTGTCGGGGGATAAATTCCCGTTTGAAAAAAAAAACATGTCCCAGAAATTGCCACTAGGGGCAACTTTATTTAATTATTTTTTACGATATACGATTGCATAAAGAAAATCAATTCATATATCCTTACCAGGATTAGTCATCTGTTCCGAATAAATATCGGAAGGCGAATACGGTTGTTGGATATCGGTTTGGTTGTCTGTTTGAACAAATATTGGTGATGGGGTCGGGTTCTCATTTCGATCATCCACATCTGTTGGCGGTTGTTGGGGCAATGTTGGTGTCAACTGTGGGTAGGCCGCAGGATTTGGATTAATCGGCCATATCGGGGAATCAGCGGTGACTGAAATTAATTAATTTTATAAATTACATGCAAACATTGTATTTTTCAGAATTTAATCGTCATAAGCGATACTATAGAATATTAATATCTATACATATAATAAAACTGTAGAAAAGTTATTTTTGTACATTAAAAAAAAAACACAAAAAATATAGCCAGGGTATTAAAGGACAACCAATAGAACCCATTTCTAACATTTTTAGAATTTTTGTCTGTTTATCTGTTTGTCTGTTTGTATGTTTATTTGTCCAGGTATCACGTAAAATGTACAAAATTAATGTAAATAAGTTTTATACACAACGATTAAGCGTAACTTGGAGAGGAATTTAGTTTTTGTTTCATTAGAATCGGTTCAGTCTATCAAAAGATATTTGAATTTAACCCATCTTTACCCATCGTTGCGCAAGCGCAACATTTCAAATATGTTTTTTTATTTATTTATTAAATGAGAAATAAATATATGAAATCTAACCCAGTCTCAAAAAGAAGAACTAAAAGATGGATTAATTTTTTTTTAATGGGTTTTTAAGTACAAATACATATTTTTTTTATCATCTAAAAACTGCTAATTGAGTCATCTCGGGATCGATATATTCATGCAATCATAAAAATATATTAATTGAAATGAATTTATACTTTTTATCCTGTATAAAGTTTTAACAGTATCTTATTTATAATATAAACCCTTTTCTTGGACAAAACTACTTACACATGTTGTTTATCTTAGATTTCAAGGAAAAGTTGCGTATACGCAACGTTGGGAGTAACAATAGTCAGTTTTTATTGTTACTCAGCTTGCCACTTATGTTAGAAAAGTATTGTAAATAATGGGTTCTCGCTATTCAAAGAGTAGAAGCTCTTTTGTTTTATTAGTCAGTCCGTTATAGAACGTCGAGCCAGCAGTGTCACATAGTAATTTCTAAAAATAAATATCTGGAACTTATGAAGTACACACCGATTTACCCGCAGGGCCTGGAAATACACAAGGTGAGCTCGGTCCTATAACTTCCAAGAAGCCAAGACTGTCAATAGTCACCAAAATGTGTTCCAGACTTAAAAAAAGAACATCCTCCATCCATCCATCTCAGCCTATTGCAGTCCACTGCTGGACATAGGCCTCCCCAGGGAGCGCCATAGCGCACGATCCCCTACTTTTTTCATCTAGCCACTGCCAGCTTCTTCAGGTCATCAGTGCATCTTACCGGGGAGCGCCCCACCCTACGCTTACCTACACACGGTCTCCATTCGAGAACCTTCCTAGACTTCCTACTCCACCTATCATCGATTCTGCGGCAGACAAGATCAGCAACTACCGCTTCAGCTTGCTTCAGATTTGGACAATATCTGTAACTTTGGTCTTATGCCGTAAGACCTCATTCCGGATTTTATCCCTTAGCGAGACCCCAAGCATAGACCTTTCCATAGCAAGCTGAGTGACATGAAGTCGGTGGGCAGGCTTGACTGACATGTTCCACGTTTCGGCTTCATAGGTTAGGACTGGAAGGACGCACTGATCGAACACCCGGATTTTCAGGCACTGCGGCAGTGGTGACGTGAGGATATGACGCATTTTCCCAAATGCTGCCCAGCCTAGCTGAACTCTCCTGGCAATTTCCCGCTCGAAGTTGTCTTCACCTAGCTGTAATACCTGTCCAAGGTAGATGTATTCTTGGACAACGTGGATTGACGGAAATGGGATAACAAGGTCATTGAACATGACCTTGGTGTTGTCCAGGTTCATCCCAAGACCCACACATCTCGAGGCAGCATTGATACTGTTCAGCATTTTTCGCATGTCTTGAAATATTTCTAATTTATTTATAAGACTTGCTTGCTCAATTTATGTCCAATAATCCCAACGTTGCGTAGACGCAACATTTTACGGAATGAAAAATAATTAATCAATTATTTTTTTTTCAAAAAATATCTCTTTTTTGATGTATTTATAAACGTAATAGACAATAAAAACACGTTTATTGCCCGTGGTCCACCCGCTTGGTTCACCTAGGTGTACCACGGGAAATTATTTTTGCCCGTGGTACACCCAGGTGTACCACGGGAAATTATTTTTGCCCGTGGTTCACCTGGGTGTACCACGGGAAATTATTTTTTCCCGTGGTTCACCTGGGTGTACTCGACTAATATTTATGACACGTTCAAGAATAAACTACTAAACAAGGTAATAGGTAAATATAATAAATTCTAGTAACTGACGAAGGAAAGTTCACCAGTTCAGTTCTTTGTTTAATGAGCAACAAAATATAGACATTGTATTTAGACCTTTTCCTCTTTGGTGTTTCTAAGGTGCTGGACATTTTGCATATCATTTGACATAAAAAAAACACAATGTTAATGTTTTTTATTTCCAATGTAAGTGCTTGCTGTCATAAGAACTAAAGCAATTTAACTTTTGTCATTGAAAAATTATTTCACCTTGCAACGATGTCAGTGGATCAAGAACTAAAGGAGATGGCTAAATGACTGCCCCAGTCATCTATATGAATTTCACATTAACTAGTAGTATTTGAAAATTAATTAATGAATTGTTTAGTATTTAATAATTTCCTAACACTTATATAAACTATTAAACATAAAAAAGTATCTGAATTGCTTTTTGTGCATTTTTTTGACATGACAAGGTCACGATGAAATAATGTAAACTAGGGAAGGGTCAGCTTTTCCAGATTGTCAAAATGAAACTATACTTAATCGATTTTTACTAACGGGATTCAATACGATTTCTTTTCTGAAATTAAGAAACGGCGTTGAGTTCAATTCAGTGTCCTTTTTAGTTGTTTGTTCTTATGTTTTTACACGTTTTGATTCGGAAAACGAATTACCGTGACCCCGGAACATAAAAGGCTATTGAAAGACACCAGATTTTATTCAGTAAAAGACCGACAGTTTCTCCTGCCCTACCCTGGGGCGGAGGACTCATTTGACGATTTTACAACGTAAAAAAAAGTGATTCGTCCACTAAACTCAACTTTAGTTTTTACCCGACTACGGCAAAGCCAAAAGGAGGGTAATGATTTGGACCGGTATGTCCGGTATGACCAGTATGGTTTGTTCTTCTGAATGTGCTTCTTCGTTTAGTTTTAGTTCATATTTTGCATCGAATCCATCTAAACTACTTTCTAACCAATCGATTCTTTTATCGATTCTGTGAACTTCAATTTGAGTACGGTCCCTTCTTTAAGAAAAAAATACAAACGTCATAATTGTCATTTGAACACTCTGTCGTATAATTGTTCGTTGTAATTCTATAATCTAGCTTTTTCTTCACCCCCGCTTGTTTATTGGACTTTCTGCTTGCTTACCTACCGACCTCTCGCTCGACACGAGCTTGACTTGCATTCAATACATCATGAAATAAATAAACTGTGGTATAGCCACGCAAAGATTGCGGCGGCATTTTAAGCAAGCAAGCAACGAAGACATCATTGCTTACTGTTCTACTCTCCGTCCTAGGTATCACATTGCTTAACAATAGAGGTAAGACATTTACAGATGGTCACGGCGATGCTCGGCCCAAAATTAATCTCCACACCGTGTCCTCCCAGTGGCGACACGATTTTATTTTGGCCCAATCCGACACAAGAACCTCCTAAAACATCCGTGTCTCGTGAGAACCTATGTCAGACGGAAGATGAGGACGCCGTGGCCGCGATTGCGTGCCTAACAGATTGGTTGCCTTAGTGTAGGTAAACAGTAAAGTTAATTCATGTAGATACTAAAGTAATTACGTTTATTCTAGGTTCCAAGGAATGCCAACATTTGTCTTGTTATCCTTGTCAGGAACTGCTGAATTCAAGAGCAACTTGTGAAGTTCGTATGATTCGGTCATGCAATGGTGTGCATAACTTCTGGCCGTTCTGTGAGAAGTTTACAACGCTATGCAGTGGACAGAACCAATTGAAGAATTTTGCATCATCATAGCCAGATTTCCACATGACTAAAATGACATTTAATCATGGTCCGTCGCTTCGTACGCTTTAAGACTATGTTTTATAAGAATCCCAGATTATCGAATAAATATAGTACTATTTTTCTTGTTTCATTTCGAAATCATTAAATGTATCTTGAGCTAATTAAAATCTTCAATAACTAGTTCAGAAAAGATTTATCAATCACGAAATGCATTGCAATATGTAGTCCCCCTGGCTCGTTTTATTTGTCAGCCTGTCTATCGATATAACAAACAGATTTCGATGGGGTTATCAAAGTTAGATTAGTTCTTTCAGACCATTGCAACTACTTATATTGAAATACGTTAGATTATATGGTATTTTAAAGATATTTACTTCATTTGGGTGGTTCGCTAATCAAAAATCAACACCATCGCAGATACGTAAAAACTAAACGCCTGTTGAGAAGGTTATAGCAATGTAATTATTTGCAGTACTTTTTTTGATAGGCGTTCACTTTTTTTTTCATGATTGCGAAGAAATGACAAGTTCTATAACCTTTTCTCATGTGAAATATTAATATTGAGCTATTCATCGTTATACAGTGCTAGGTTCCATGTCTATAGATAGCCGAATTCTCGTGCATACTTCAATTTAGCCAACTCCTTTATAAATAGAAAAGGAGGCACAGTTCTTCTGTGCTCAGATTATCAATACTATAAAATAAAACATTTTAAAAATGAATCCGAAATGTGGAGATGCGCATCGTATAAAAAGTTGAAGTGTAGAGGAAATATAATTTTAAATGTAAACGTAAGTAACATTTTTCTGTGTAATATAATTTTGGAGAAAACTAGTGGGCGGTTCACTGTAGTAGGTTTTGATTTGTACTTATTCTTTATCATATCCGATTATCCGAATAACATTTAACCACTTTCAGGACAAATACATACTCAAAACGAAAGCTCATACATGCTCGCCGAATTCATCCGCGAACGAAGTTGCAAAAGAAATTGCTCTTTTAAAAGAAAAAGTAAAGGGATCTACTCGGCCTGTACCCGAGTTATATGAGAGAACCATTCACAAGATAAAAAATAAAGGACTAGATATTGTGACGCCAGTGCCACCTATGTCAAGCATTCAACATTCTCTCTACACTATTAGAAATAAGGCATTGTGTGTAAATAAAACAATTTTTACTAATTTAGAAGAAGTAGAAGTGCCGTCGAAATTTGAAAACTTTGTACTAGCTGACTATTTCTATGAGGGTTCAAGAATAATTGTGTTTTGTTCCCCGTACAGCAAAAACAAAATAGAAGGAATTAGCGAATTTATGGGTGACGGAACTTTTAAATGCTGTCCAAAACCATTTTACCAATTATATTCTATACACGGCGATGTCGGTAGTACTTCAAACACCACTAACGTGACCCCTTTAATATTCGCGTTATTGCCGAACAAGTCCCAAGCTACGTATACAATATTGTTTGAACTACTAAAATCTACACTTATAAATTTTAAACCTGTAAAATTTCATTCCGATTTCGAAAAAGCAGCCATGAATGCCATCCAAGATGTGTACCCGGATGTAGAAATACGCGGCTGCTATTATCACTGGCATAAAGCTTTATGGCGTCAACGCAAATTGTTAAAGCTTAAATCAAAAGGCCAGACGAGGATAGTGGGTCTCACTGCAGCTCTTCCGCTTTTACCCGCTGAAGCTATATTTGATGGCTATGAGTATATAAAAAATGAAGGTTGCAAATTGAAAATGAACAAATTTTTCAAATATATTGACAGATTCTGGAAAAAAAGGTACTTCAACAATATTTTGTCAGTTTTTGGAGAAAGGCACAGAACAAATAACATTTTAGAGGGGTTTCATTCCAAATTAAATAAAAAAAATAATAAGAACACGACTATTTTACTCCGGCTTCTAAGTGTTTTGTTCGAAATTAAACATTTAAATTCCAAAAGACGATTAATTGACGTCGAAAATGACGACTACATTAGTGGTATTCAGACGCAAGTTGTATCCGGCGAAATCACTGTAGGAGAGGCCTTGGAAAAACTCCGCTAATGTATATTAGCGGAGTATTTCCAAAGCCACGAATAATATAGTGGTTATTTTTATGTCAATTCATTCATAGGCTTTGGAAAAACCTATGAAGCGGGACTAACGTGACCCCGGAACGTAAAGAGCTAGTGAAGGACACCGCGGATTTTAGTCAGTACGAGTCTGACAGTCCCTTCCGCTCTGTCCTGGGGTGGGAGGACTCATTTGATGATTTTACCACGCTGAAACAAATGTAAATACCTATGTATATTAAAAGAAAACAAAAATTTTCAACTCGTCGTGGATGGCTATTTCTGGAACTATTAAAAATATCAAAAAACGTTGAAAGGGCTCTTGAGGCCGATTCGGCGAAAGTTAAAACTTCATCATTGGATTTTAGAAAAATTTATAATCCTGGCCAGGAATCGAAACCGCTGTTTTGGAAAAAAAATCTCACCCTGTATTATTAATCCATTCGATAGTGTTGCTAGTGATGATCAAATTCAGGGAAGTAATCATATTTCATAATATATTATTTATAAGTAATATAATTTTATATTTTCCGTGAATGGAATATACACTTGATAAAATGTTCTTTTTTCATAGAATCTTAAAGTTATTAAAACTTTTTTGTGCAGTTCAGCCAAAAGCGAGATAATCGTGGACAAACACCAAACAAACAAACATACGAGTTGAACTGAGAACCTCCGTTTTGAAGTCGTTTAAAAAATCCTTCAGCAAGTAGGTACATAAAAAACTTTCAAATTTCGACAGCACTTCCAATTCCGAAAGAAAAGTTATTATGTTTATTGAAGTCGGCTCCTTTCTTTTAAAATAGTTTTTGATTTTAAAAAAACTCCCCAACACAAACAATTTTGATTTTATTTAAATATTATTTTGCTGGCAAAAGGCAAGCCAATGTTTTAATTTAGTTGATATCTTTTTAATGTTTTCCATCATCATCATCATCTTGTAATGAGGTAGGTATAAATACCTATATGTATAGATAATAAAATATTGCAACATTTCCATACTGGCTTTATAATTTATAATCATTTCTATTCTTTCGTATCACTACGTTAAAAACATATGGACATTCAGGTGAACCACGGGCAAAAATAATTTCCCGTGGTACACCTAGGTGAACCAAGCGGGTGAACCACGGGCAATAAACGTAAAAACATAAAATATGCATTCAGAAGTAAAATTACGGGTGCACTTTGGTCTCATTGATTTCGTACGTCAGTCGCGCGATCTAACTTCGAATAGAAAAACTACATTATTCAAATAACTGGAATGGAGTGAAGTGGAGTGGAATGGAGTGAAGTGGAGTGGAATGGAGTGAAGTGGAGTGGAGTGAAGTGGAGTGGAGTGGAGTGGAGTGGAGTGGAGGGGAGTGGAGTGGAGCGGAGTGGAGTGGAGTGGAGCGGAGCGGAGTGGAGTGGAGCGGAGCGGAGTGGAGTGGAGTGCATAGAGCGGGCATTAGGAAAAATAGTCCTACATAAACCTGGAATAGAAGTGTCAAATATTCTTGATAAATCTAAGAAAATTCTAAATACAGGGTTTATATGAACATCGTGGCCTGAATTAAGCGCTTCGAACTAAAAAATACATTGTTCAATTCCGACATCCACGCGAATGAAGTTGCGGGCACAGCTAGTTTTAAATAAACCGTGGCAGCTAAGTAATGACCAGTCTCAACTAACAGCGCCCGTTCACGAACGTGGTATCAGCACCAGGGAATTAAATGACCCGACACACGCGCCACCATCAGCGAGACATGTGAGTGAGCATGACATTGTCAACGGCCAGGGTACATTTAAGAATACATTATTGTAAAAAACTTACTTGGTGCCCCGCCAGCTTCCAGTGACTTTTCTTGTTGTAAAATAAAACTCCTTGGTATTCCTGCAGAAAAAATAAAATAACAGATATAATTAATGGAACAGCAGACGTGTATGATCAGTATTTTTCCCACGTTTTTTATTAAACGTAAGGGGCCTATTCACATCCAGATGCGACGCTGCGCGCACATTATTTTCTAACTTTATTTATAACGCCAAAAGAAACAAATTTCCAGTACTACCATATCATGTAGTGTCGCGTCGCGTCTCGGTGTGTACTAACCCGAAAAATTAGTGTATGAACGTGACCAAAAATAGGTAGAAAACCGTGTTTAAGGATAATTTCACTTCTAGTGGAAAATGGACTCTATTTTAATTAAATAGGTTAGCTTTTCCACCAACAAAGAGTTTAATGATTACCAGAGCGAACTTATTTTTGCCCGCTTTGTCATTTCTTCTTTGTTGGTGGGACCACATGTTAGAAGACTTTAGAGAAATGAAATGATGCGGTTTTTGACAGAGATGCTATGAAAAATATTATATATCAAAAACATACCTTTCGCATAATTATTATAACCTGTAACAGAAATTTTATATTATCATGGAATGAAATTATTCATATTTATCTCGCCGCAAGCATTCGCTTTGCTATGCTAGTAGTTGAGTACGTGATTGCGAAGAACATAAATTTTAATAGCTGTGGTCACGAAGAGGTTCAAAAATCCAATGATGCAATTTAGTTTTCGTCGAAATCGGGCTCGCGACTGTTTTCAATTTTTTTTTTACTAATCTTCATTTTTTTATCTTGGCAAAATCATTATATGACTCCTCCCACCCAAGCCGGGACGGGAGGGACTGACAGACTTGTACTGACTAAAATCTACGGTGATTCTTCAATAGCCCCTTACGTTCCAGGGTTACCAGATGAAATAGTCGAGAGACCTACTCATTCATAGTTTCGGATTTGGCCATCCTCGCCCAGTTGGAAAATTCACCCTATATGTATAATTATGTTCAACTAAAAATAAAAAACTAATTTTAAAAAAGGTCATATTTACGTACCGTATGGGTCAATTTTGGGTATCTTTGGGATCGATAACTTTTTTTTAGATGGCCCTTTCTTGAAGAAGCTACCAGCATTGCTCCTGGGTACGGGTTCTACCGACCGATTCTCCAGTATCGGTATTGCTATGGAAATATTAAGAAGAAAACTTTAAATTGGAGCATGGATTTTCTGAGCTTATGAAAGAACCTTATCATAGTGCATCATGGAAAAGGCTACTTCAAAGATATAATTGATATTTATTTATCAAACACTTTTTTTTATAACTAGATGAATCTGGTGTTTCGTATCTGACTACTCTGAGAAGAAACAGCCGAAACAAACTCAGACTTCCTCGTCGCTTTTAATGCCTGGACTTTAACCAAATTCTTTTTGATCTACAAGAAGTATCACTTTCTGAATCAAGCCTCTGATCCAGCTATTTATCGAGAGCCTGCTTGTGACTTCGTCAAGGTTCTTGGTAACTAAGGTCTTGGCTGATGTGACTATCGGCACTATAATTGCGGACTCCAAATTTCTTACGACGACAACCTTGTGAGATAAATTAACATATTTGACAATACTGAACCTCAATATTTAAAAAAATACATACTTGATTGTGGAACAGGTACTGCGGCTGGTGGAGCTTCCACAATCTGTGAAACTTGTGAGGACGAACTAGTGCCTGTAATGATAATCATATTTTTTATTTCAAATAATTAAAAATAAGTTGGTTTAGTGAAAAGTAGGAACAAGGGTTTACAATATTGCCAGAAAATTTATATCTATAATAATATCATAAAGCTGAAAAGTTTTTTGGTTGAACGCGCTAATGTCTTGTATTACAGATTCCAATTAGAAATATTTTTGTGTTGGTTAGCCTGTTAATCGAGGAAGGCTAGCCTCTAGCCTTACACTTATATTATATTATTATTCTTAACAGATGTTATATAGCCATATAACATCACCCTACGGCCAATAAGTGCCGAGAAAGCGGATGAAACCGCGGGGGACATTAGTAGACGGCTAGTATTTAATAGTTTTTTTACTTTCTAGTTTATCAATATAGGGTCATTTCTTACCAGCAACATTCGACAACTGTTGTGTCTTATCTTGCTGAAGATTTTTCTTCATGTTCAGTGTAATGTTTTGTTTCTGAATTGTTGGAATTGCTGAAAAGAAATAGGTACATCATGAGAGTAAAAATATTTTTTTTAAACAAAGAATAAATATTTGATCTAATGAAGGGTGAAGCAAAACGACGGGTTTTTTTATTTTATTTTTTGGACGCGTCTAAAAATATCTACTACATTCGGTATCGTACAAAAATTTGTTTCGTTACACGGCGACACAAATGAGTCTGCACGGTGGATTACGTCCCAACAGTGAAATAATATTGACTACATATATTCATCTAGATTGGAAGCCAACCCCACATAATTGACAGAAGGCTAGACAGATGACAATGCAACTATTGTTGTTAATTTGGCGCGCTTTGTAAATGCTCACTATTCAAGATCGATTTTTGGTGGTCTTCAAGCCATAGTAGTTTCAGTGAGGGAACGAGGTGGTGCTAAACGGCTTGTATAGCTTTGTCTCTTTCCAACACTGAATCCTGGATTTAAAACGTCATGGTAGGCCATCTGATCGATTGCGATTAGGCTTTGCAGTGAACTTACTTTGTCCTGGAGTCGCTCCATCTCTAGATCCACCAGGAGCAGGTTCATTGGCTTGCACAGGAAATATATTTGGTGACCCATCTTGACTCATTTCTGGCAGTTGAGGCTCTTCAGGAATAGCTGCAATTAACACAACATTACATCAAACTTGAGGCGCTAGAAAAGCAACAAACGAAAACGGTAGGTAGTCCAATTCTCAACTTTGTGATGTTGTGGATAAAGAAGAAATTCTATTAAAGAATTCAATAGGCCTACTATGACGTCTTTAAGCGTGAGTGGTTCCGCTGAAGGAACGAGATGGCGCTAGACAACTTTTATAGCTCTGTCTCTTTCTCAAAGCCTAAAGACTCACGCTTCAAGACGTCATGGTAGGCTGCCTGTTTGTCTTTAATATATTTCCAACTTTAGGTTCTAGAGCATAAAATTGTAAATCGATTATACACTTCACATCTTTTTTTGTTTTATCGTTTGCAATTTGTCTAGGTGCTCTAATCTCCAAAGCATTCCCAAAGATGTTCCTAAAACGATCAAGAACATTTCGTCTGTTATGTTCGGGTCGTCATATGGAGATAATCTATGGCCATCAACTGGGCACAATTCCAGATTCTGTGGCGTTTACTGAGAAAGTTGAAGACTTACTGACTTTCAACCGACTTTTACAGATGCTAAAAATTTATGGGTATATTCGCCTAAATCCTAAAAGGGTACATGTTAAAATGGACACTAACTTTAACAGTTGGTAGGTACTGATGATCGTCTTACCTGGCGCAGCGTTTACCAGTTTTCCCCTGCCGTTTCTCCCAGAGCTTTTGCTGAAATTTAAGCCATTTCTTTTTTTGTTGGTTTTTGAATCTGAAATATTTATATTTTTTGTAGGCAGGAGTATTGTAGTTTTTTTCTAAATAAAGTCAAAGGAATAAGACAAGAAAGGAGAACAAAACGGTGTTGATAAAACATTGCCTGTGTTAAACATCTTAATAAATGCCTGTTATTGGTCTGTTGGAATATCAACTCTTGGTAACGGGCCGAGCATTAATATTTGAAAGTTACAGTTTTAAAGAGTTCTGGAATGTCTTGCGCGAGTCCGATTCGCACTTTGGTTGGGTTTAATAAATCTTTCTATAATATAAAAATGGATCGCAAAATGTGTTGCTAAGCTCATAACTCGAAAACGGCTGAACCGATTCCGATAATTATTTTTTTGTTGTGTTTGTAATCATCGGGACCGGGTTTTAGGGGACTCCCACCCGTGCGAAGCCGGGACGGGCCACTAGTAAATAATAATATTCAGCAGTAAGAGCAAAATTACAACTATTTTAATAACACAACTCACGGTTTAGTTTGATCAGCAACAATTTGTAGATTGGCTTTCGGAGGACCAAATGGCTGTCCTGCTCCAAACTGAATAGTATTCACTGGGACTCCCGCTACTTGTGCAGTAGTATGTGTGGTCGCTCGAGGGGTAGACTGCATGGTAGCCTGAGCAGGTACTTGCATTCTAGCCTGAGCAGGTACTTGCATTCTAGTCTGAGCAGGTACTTGCATCCTAGTCTGAGCAGGTACTTGCATTCTAGGTTGACCAGAAGCTTGCATTCTAGGTTGGCCAAAAACTTGCATGGTAACCTGACCAGGAATCTGCATGGTAGCCTGCGTAGGTGTTGGTAAAAGAGCCCGAACATTGACTTGGGTGATGTTCTGCGCAGCTTGCATTGCCCATTTCTTTGCTTTATTCTTCTTTTTAGTCATTTCTTTAACAGTATCCGCAGTATTGGCTGTCTTTTTATTATCTGCTATAGGCGTTTGCTTTTCAGGCTGTTTCGTTTCAGAAGAATTTGTTTTCGTGAGTTGTGGGTTAACTGAATTAGCTTCAGTTGGTATGGATGATAAAGTAATTATCGCATCACATTCCGATTGTGTTGATAGAGGAATTGTCTTTAAATTGGGTATAGGTTTATCAAGTTTTAGTTGTATTATCGGAAGAATAAGCTTTTTATTGCAAACATTCGTTGTTTTTGGGGCTTTTAGTGTCAAATTTTTAAGTATGTATTGTGGCTTCCTTTTTTTACTGTAAAAGAATATTATTTTTATTATTGTATACTGACTGATTTACAGTGTTAATATATACCTACTGTACAGAAATATAGAATAGGAAGAACCAGAAAGAATAATAGTAACATGCTGAACACTGAGTTTAGAAGATGCTAAATAAAATGAAAAAAAAAATGTAAAAATTGCGTACCAACTACATTCTGATATAATGTTTAAAAATGCTTTCAACAATAATAATTTACTTTATTATGTTAAATCAATAAATTGAGTCAGTTTGAGAAAGAGCTAGACAGACCTACTCTCCAATGTCTTAGAGCTCTTACACACGAGCGGCAAGGAAAAATAAATAAATAAGAATTTCTCATTAGTAGCCACGGAATCTGGATTTGTGCTTCATTGATGGCAAATGGGCTAATCACCTTTTACTAACAAATAAGGCTTAAACTTAACTGGCAAAATAGAGGATCCACAAGAGATAATAGATATGATTTTATTCATGAATATTCTGAATGAACGATCATTTCACCTTATTCAATGACACTTCATTTGATACTCTTATTGTATTCTATCAAATGAAGTATTTATTTCAAAAACAGTGTATCAAAATTGGTCCAAACGTCAAATATTAAATGTACACCTCTTTCTATTAAAAATAAAGCTAAACATCAGAATCAAATTCAAAATAAATCAGAAATCTTTTTGTCCAGGATTATTTTTTTTAGAATTTGGATGGTTTTGAAGGTTTTCTTTTATAATAAATATTATCCTATGACTGTAAAGCACAATATAAATATAGAAAACCTGCTAAATAACTACTTCATAACTTGCTATCTAGATAAATCTATAACTACTAAATTAGGTGATGCGCGAACAAAATTACAAGGAAATCCTGAAGAAACTAAAAAAGAAAGCATAGTTAGAGGATATTAGCACTTGTCTAATCTGTAGAAGCCGGTACTACGATAGTTTTAGCTTGGTAATTAGATAAAAATTACCTGTTACTTACTTGTATTAATTTAATGAATTTTCGTAATAATATCGCATTTGTTTTCTCATCAGAGAAGGAACTCAATGTTGTTTTCGGAAAATGTTCCAGTATTTATATTTTGAGTAACTAATAGCATGAAGTTACCAGACAAAGACAACAATATGCGCTCATCCTTGCAATAAAAAAAGAGATAGCGTGCTAGTTTGATGCTTAAAATAGAAAAATAAAAGAAAAAATACTGTTTTTTTGACATTTGACATTGACAGTGACATTGTAACAGGCATAGATTTTGAGCATAGGCTGATCATTGTGCCTTTACATAGACTTAAAGTATGAACTGTGCAATAGCAGCCTACAAGTGACCCCCAGAAGAATCGAAGAACAAGTCACAATCTATCTCTTTCCTGTAAGACATAGTCAATGTATAAGATAATGTCCAAAGCGGAGTTTTGAATTATTTGCTGTTTATTTCATGTAAGTATGTGTAGTATGGCCTGTGGTATGGCGGAATTTATGTGTCAGTTGGTTAGGGAACGCGTCGCTCGTGCGAGTCCAAGGTGACGGATCTCTTCTGCATCGACTAGTCAAGGTGCTTCGGCAAGAGCTTCGGCGTGATCTCATGATGGTATGGAGGGTGCGACTGTCGCAACCGCGTTGGTAAGACCCCTCTTTCAGGAGTGGCTGGGGAGGCGTCTCGGCGTGACTGCATCCATGACCCTGACCCTGGAACGTAAACGGCACGAAAATTGAAGGAAGACCTTGGATTTTAGTCAGAACGAGTCTGACAATCTCTTCCCTGTCATCTCTCAGTTTGATGATTTTACCACGATAAAGGAAATAAAAGGGTACATATTGGTGGGTGTGCTATATAATAATAATAATAATAATAAAAAAAAAATAAAAAAAAAAAAAAACTGGCAACACCCAACGTCAGCTACATATCAAAATTTTTTCTCCACCCGTTTTATTTATTTTCATACCGTAATAGAACCGTTTTTATATAAAGGAATACAACGATTTAACAAGTAACACAAATAATACTGAAAACCATAAAAAATCCAGCAAAATGAAAAACATAAAGAAAAATCAGTGTTTATGACAGACATGACACATCATGTCACCAAACAACATGAAAATATTTTATGATAACTTGGATGGAGGAAAAACAAGGTTTGGTTGATGATAACTAGAGCCAGAGGACGCGCACGCCTACCAACCCCGGAGTCGTCGCTCAGTTCCGCCTCGCCGCCGCCGGACATCGGATCACCTGCGTCACCGGCAGCGGCAGTTGCGTCGAACTCGAGCGACGAATATTTCTCCCCGCCGACGTCGTCACCACCTGTACATCGGCAGGGGAGAGGCCGGCCACCGAGGAGCTTGGGATCTAGGGGCCAACCGGCCCCGAGCCGGGTCCCCGCTGCCGGTGGTTGTGTGCAGCGCATGCGATGGACTCAGTCTATAAATGAGAACGTCATGCGCGCATACTACGGGTCTACAGAGGGGGGAACTAGCCTCACTGCGTACCGTGTTAGGATGCTGTCTCTGTTCCGGGAACTTGAACCAACCCTAAACGTCTCGGCCCAACGACTGTCGGATCAGGTGCGGGTCATCCAGCGTAATCACATGTTGGACGACGCCGTGCTTGATAGGCTGCGCTCAGAAGTACTAAGCAACCGCACCATCTTAACTCCACCACCACCAACGGCGTCCGTGTCTGCTAACAGAGCTCCGCCGCGGTCTGCTACTGCTTCTGTTGTGGAGGAGGATGATGCGGTTGCCATGGTAAGTAGCCAGTGCAACGAACGGTTGAGGAGCGCACTGGAGGATGCGCTTCGTGAGTACCGCTCAACTCCCATTACGCTTAGACCCCGATTGCCACGATTACCCATGCACAAAAAAAATAGGGCGCTGGTGAGTGCCTTGAACTCGCTGCTTAAGAATCTCTTCGAGAGCAGCGAGGATCTTGTCGATACACATTCGATCCTGTTTTGCGGGGCTGTTGCGGCATGTCGATTGGCTAATGTCAAGTTTCCGGACAGTGACGGAGCCAATCGACCAAAACCAGCTGTACCAGCCTGGCAATGCAGGATTGAGCGTCGTATCGGCGAGGCCAGGGTACTCATCGGCAAACTATATTGCTTCAGGGAGGGAAATACACGACCACGTGTGATGCGCTTTGTGAGACGGGCATTCTCGGGGACTGGTATCGGTCCTCAAGAATACATGTCCCGTGTCACAGAGCGCATCGACTTCCTGAAGCAAAAAGTTTGTGCATGGGCGAGTCGTATTCGGCGATATAAGCGACGGGTTGAGCGGTACTCGCAGAATCGCATGTTCCGGAGCGATGAGAGGTGGGTATACAGAGCTTGGGAGCGACCTGAACAGAACATGGCTGACCTGTGCCGCCCAGATGACATCGCCACGAGTACATTCTGGCGCAGCATCTGGTCGGTACCCGTCGGTCATACTGAGGCTGATTGGATGCGGGATGTCGAACGGGTGTGTGAGACTATACCTGAAATGGAACCTATTACCATTACACCATCAGATATAGCAAAAGCAGTCCGTCCGTTACCGAATTGGAAATCACCGGGACCGGACGGACTGCACAACTTTTGGCTAAAATGGTTCAATAGTTCACACACTGGTCTGGCATCTCAATTCCAGTCAGCCTTAGAGTCTGGGTCGCTACCCCAGTTTCTAACAACTGGTGTTACCCACCTGCTCCATAAATCTGGTAGTACCACGGAACCCAAGAACTATAGACCGATCACTTGTTTGTCGACGGTCTATAAACTTCTTACATCCATTTTGAGAGTGAAAATTAACACACATATTGAAAGTAACTCCATTATGTCTGCCTCTCAAAATGGATGTAGGAACGGGTCCCGTGGTACTAAGGAGCTACTCCTCATTGACATGGCCATTAGCCAACAGGTTCGTCGATCTCGTAGGGATCTGTCTACATGCTGGATAGATTATAAGAAGGCCTACGACTCGGTGCCACATTCATGGCTCATGAGGGTGCTGGAGTTGTACAAGATAGATGCAACTCTACGTGCCTTCCTTGAGTCATGTATGGGGCAATGGAGAACGGTCCTTCGCTATCCAGGGTGTCGACAGATCCAGGCGAACGATGAACCTGTATGGATCAAGCGGGGAATATTCCAGGGCGACAGTTTGAGTCCACTTTGGTTCTGCTTAGCCCTGAATCCTCTAAGCACATTGCTGGAGGATTCAGGTCTGGGCTATCGGTTGAGGAGAGGTGGTCAGGTCATATCTCACCTCTTATACATGGATGATCTGAAACTCTTTGCCCCCAACAAATTGCGACTGATGGAGCTACTGAAGGTAACTGAAACTTTTAGTAGCGCCATCAGGATGGAATTTGGTGTGGACAAATGTGCAGTCATGCATGTAAAGCGAGGGGAGATTATGGAATCTGAAGGGATGCAGCTTTCAGATTCCATACACCTTAGATCACTCTCCTCATCCGAAACCTACAAGTATTTGGGTATGTCGGAAGCGTTAGGCATTGATGTACTGGACATGAAACAATCGTTGAGGGAGCGCTTCTTTGGACGCCTGAAAAAGGTTTTAAATAGCCTTCTTTCAGGCGGAAACAAGGTGCGCGCCTTTAACGGTTGGGTCATGCCGGTCCTGATGTACTCTTTCGGCATACTCAAATGGACTCAAACTGAACTCGACGCCTTGGATAGACGAGTCCGTACTCTATTGACCGCAAATCGGATGCATCACCCACGTTCATCGGTGATGAGACTGTACATCCCGCGGAAATGCGGGGGTCGAGGGTTTTTAAATGCCAAGACCCTTCACAACCGCGAGGTGTGCAGTCTCAGAGAATATTTTTTGAAGATGGAAGTGGGTATGCACCGAGATGTGGTCACGGTGGACAACGGATTCACCCCGCTATCCATGGCTAAAGAGAACTGGCGCAAACCTGTGGTACTCAGTACCGAGGACCGCAATGAGGTATGGCAAGGCAAGGAGCTTCACGGACGCTTCTACCGGGCTCTTCATGGGCCCGATGTAGATTTTCTAGCGTCCGTGTCCTGGCTACGTTTCGGTGACCTCTTCGGGGAAACTGAAGGTTTTGTCTGTGCGATTATGGACGAAGTTATCTTGACGAACAACTACCGGAGACATATTATAAAGGATGGGACGATTGACGTGTGTCGGGCATGTCATCGTCCAGGAGAATCCATAAGACATATCGTCCCCGTAGTTGGAAAATTAAATAACTCCGATTTTGGCGATATTGACTTTTCCCTATTTTCAAAACACCTAAAACATGCCGCACATTTGAGCCTTACAGGCGTTTTCGTATCTTATTCCGTTCCAAAAATATAGCCATTTTTGTCGAACAGATGGAATAATAAATATCTTCAGACAAACAATATTTTTTTAAAGGAAAAATAAATAACTCAGTAAATAAATCAATAACTGTGGTCAATGATAAGTTGAATGTCAAATAAATTAAATAACATGAGTTGTTGAATTTTTCCTCAACTTCAAAATTCTTTCACAAAACTAACTAATTTCTAGGAAAACTGAATAACTCTATTTATTTAATTCTGCTATGCAGAATTCTGAAATAACGTACTTAATTTATAAATACTTGATGTTATCTGTTTGAATATCAATTATTTTGAGTTGTGGGAGAAGTTGATAACTCATCTGCTTTCATTGGAATTCTTAAATAGAAGAATTAAGGTTACTTTTAGGTTGTGACACAAATTTTTTTAGTTGGGTATTTTCGTTAAAACATTCTTTTAAGAGTGAAACTACGTAGGGTACCAACGTTTAAATCAATTATCGAATAATTTGCAGCAGAAAAACATTAGTAGGTACCTATAGCACGGGCACGCCGCAATCGCGGCGGTAAGGCCCCTTTTTGAGGAGTGGCTGGATATGCGCTACGGCTTCTGTCTTCTATCTTTCGTCTGGCGCAGGTCCTCACCGGACACGATTGTTTCGGGAGGTACCTGTTTCGGATTCAGCGGGAGGATACACCCGAGTGTCACCACTGTGTGGACCGCCCAGAGAACACGGTGAAGCATACGATGACGGTCTGCCCAGCCTGGAACTGCAATGCTAATGGCTTGGAGCTTCTCACTCTGTGCTCAGAGTTTGACCTGTGCCTGACTAATAACTTCTTTCACCTAGCAGAAAAATATAATACCTCGTGGATGCACCCTAGATCCAAGCAATGACACCTTATTGATTACATTATTGTATGTAAAAAAAGATCTAAATCACATCTTGGTAACAAGAAGTATTGTGGGGTGTGGAGTGCTGGTCAGACCATCAACTTATTCGATCGAAGGTGCGTTTGTAAATAAAAGCTCCTCGACGCACAGCGCATAAGAAACTAGTGAATGTTTGTGTTGTTTCGGCACCAAGGCGTTTATATGCCAAAAATCTTCATGATAGCGTGTCATGTACTATACCATAACCACTAAAGAAAAACCAGAACTGGTTCGATGACTTACATAGGCAAGGAAATTAGAGCATTTCTTGAAAGCTACAGACTAGAACTGAAATCTCTATGAAACACCGTTAGACGAAAATCCATTCAATGCGAACTTAAAATTAAGATCCGTGACTTAAAAATCAATAGTGGCTGGATAGAGCAATAGACATGCAACTCTGTGCTGACACAAACCAAACGAGCAGATTTATCGAAGGCTTGAAAACAATTTTCGGACCCTACTCAGACCATAAGCACTGGCAGACCATAAGCAAATCTTAAATAGGTGGGCTGAACATTTCAATAACGCTCTGAATCTCTGCTCTCAGATAACTGATTTACCATACATTGGAAATCTTGAATGCCGTCCCATCAAGGAGAACTTAGCAGACCTTTGGTAAATTCATGTCAGCCGTCAAAAGATTGAAGAACGGTAAAACACCAGAAGCCGACTGTCTACCATCAGAGGTTTGTGAATATGCTGGTCCACAAATACAAAGTAGGCTCTTCAACTTATTGCTCAAGGTATGGGAAGCCGAAATTGTATCCCAAGACTAGAAGAATGCCTCCATTTGCAAATTTTATAAGGGTAAAGGTGAATTATTGGACCGTGGTTCTTACAGAGGCATCTCTATCTCCTGTCTTCCACTGGGAAGGTACTGGCTCATATCATAGATAGCCGTTTATCAAAACTTGTAGAACAGATACTTCCAGAGACCCAGTGCAGGTTTACACCCAGCAGAGGAACTGTTGACGGCATTTTCATAATGAAACAAATTCAAGAGAAAAGCCTTGAACAAAACCGTCCTCTGTACATGTTTTGTTAACTTAAAAAAGGCCTTCGATCGCGCGCGCTCCACTTTGGATAGTGTTGAAAAAGGCTGGATGGAAACGATTTCTCAGACCTAATTAATATAACCAGCGATGTGAAGCAAGGTTGTGTCGTGGCTCCCACGTTATTTTCACTCTATTTCTCGGCTCTGCTAAATGATGTTCAATTTTCGCACTGATAAAAGTGTTTTCGACATCTCACGGTTCAGGGCGAACTGGCGAAGAGTAAGACGTCTAGGGTTCCCGTGCTTGACACACTCTGGTTTTTTGGAAGATATCGCTATAAGCGATAAGACCGTCATTATAACCATAGAATTAGTAAAGTTTATAATAGTTGTGTGACAATTTTGGTGTACAATAAAGTAGAATATATCTATCTATCTATGCTGATGATGTATGCCTGTCAGTTGATCGTGTGGAAACTCTCCAAGACGCTTTACAAGGGTGTGTAGACCTCTCATGACTAGAAACCTGTCCGATGTGTACTTACCGCTTTTTTACAGGAAGGGTGCGAATCATAAAACAACTTTTATTTTATATGATACCAATAATTGTTCAAAAAATATCGAAGTAATAGTAACGTACATAGCCACAAAATTTTACATTTCAAAATACTTCGAGTTTGATAAATTCAATAACTGCATTTATTTCACCAAATTTTACTCCACCAAATGTATTTAGTTCGTAGGAAAACTAAATAAATAGCCAAAATAAGTAGATAATTTTAGTACGTTATAAATAACAGTTGTGGCAAAATTAAACAACTTGATTTTTTATGTGTTATTTAGTTATCGTTAAAGTTTGAGTTCAGTTTGTTAAAGCATAATATAAAAGATAATCAGGTCCACAAAATATCAAATTACCGACGGTAAAATTGTCTCACATTTTTTAACAAATGTACATTAACTGAAAAAAAAACACTAAATCGCGTTTATCTCAGAACTACAAAATCAGAGTTATTTAATTTTCCAACTACGGGGACGATATTATCTCTGGTTGTTCTCGTCTTGCTAACGGCGAGTACTTGCACAGGCACAACCTAGTAGCCAGAATTATCCACCAGCAACTTGCTTTGAAATACAATCTTGTGGATTCTGAGGTGCCGTATTACAGGTATGTGCCCGACCCAGTTCTCGAAAAAGACCATGTCACGCTGTACTGGGATCTGCCTATCATTACTGACAGGACTATTGTCGCCAATAAGCCTGACATAGTAGTGATAGACAGATCAGCGCGCCGCGCAATGATAATCGATGTTACTATCCCGCATGACGAGAACCTCGTGAAAGCCGAGAAAGATAAACAAATAAAATATCTTGACTTGGCGCGCGAGGTTGTCGACATGTGGAATGTGAGCTCGGCTATCATTGTGCCGATTGTTGTAACGGCCAATGGCTTGATGGCCAAGAGCCTCGACGAACATCTGTCGAGGCTCTCGTTGGGTAGTTGGATCAAGAACCAGATTCAGAAGGCAGTACTCCTTGATACGGCTCGTATTGTGAGGAGGTTCCTGTCTCTGGAACCCTAACCACCGGTAGCTTGGACCCTGCTCCCACACCGGCGGACAACTATTTTTATATTTTTAAATGTTTTTTAATTTTTTTGTTTTATAAAATATTTAAAAATGTAAATGTATGTAAAAAGATGAATAAACGAAATAATAATAAACCATTTATTTTCAGGTAACAAAGACCCATAGATAAATACCTTAACCTAAGTATACATACGTTTTATTACAAATACGCTATACGCGGACGTCGATGATCGGGGAAACCGATCGGAAATTTTTGTTAGCGCAGTGGCTAAGCGATTAACCCCGCGCTGCGTGTCGCGGGTTCATTTACTGCACGGAACGAAAATATATGTGTGGCAATATGGCATAATTATTATACCTAAATACTTAGTTGTTTTGAGTGCCTGTTATGTTTGTATATGCACCCACCAGTTACGAAAAAAATCCTAGAGTAGATGGTAACATTTACAAAAAGGTAAAAAAGATAGCTCTATCTTTTTTACCTTTTTGTAAATGTCCGAATAGCTGCTCTTTAAATATCGTTAATTATTTTAAGAAATACTAGATTTATTCAAGCATTTATGGTACTCGTAAGTAGCTAACGTCAAGCAATATCATAGTGCATGCACCCGGCCTGAACGTTACAAAATGCAATATTGCTCGTTAAACCCACTTGACCTGTTGGGCACCGTATACAGGCTGTTTCATTATTCCAACCTCTGGTTATGAACGATGAATATAAAAATGTTAAGTTAAAAAATGGAACAGTTGAGCAACGTTGATTAATTTTCCGGTTTTAGGGTTCCGTGATAGGCTATTTTACTAAAAAAAAATACTATGTCCGTAAGATAGATTATCAAAATATACTTATTTGATCCGTATTTGTAAAACAAAATCGACGAAGATACAGCGTTTCTAAAAATCGCAAAACGTCACTCGGTGGGTACAATTTTACAAAATGTTATGACGTCACAACCTTCTACAATCGAATTTCAAAGCGTTTTCTCTTTGTCAATATTCAGTTACTTAAAAATAAAATAAAAAATAATACGAGTTCATTTAACCGGGGTAAAAGCCAAGGTAAAGGTAAAGGCAGCTGGTTCATGATTAAAGAAGTTACTTATCAAACCCACAGGTTCGCCGTAGAGGTGCGTCACACCGGACAGTGTCAATGACAGACTAGTGCCTTCTGCTCCACCCGATGATAATTTTTCACGCAAAAATGAAGGGTTCCGTAATTAAAGTGTGTCCAGTGTCACTTTGTCCTTTGTCCATTCGAGGGTCCTGCGTAAATGTTAGGTAGATATTGGTTACTATCACAGTAGAAATGATTCGGCGATGAACTCACAATTTTGAATCGAACCGGATTCAAGTTTCTTTCACGATGATAATATTCCGTTGCGTCTCATGGACACTGGGGTCTACCAAGACGTCTTAAAGCTAGTTTTACTATGGGAAAGAGACAGAGCTATATAAGTCATGTAACGCCGTCTCATTCCCACAGTTCACAGTGGAACTAGACGTCATGTTTGGCCACCTGGAAAGATAAATCCCAAATACAAACACCCCGTATAAAACAGACTGACCTCTGCTAAGGTCGTGATCAAATAAGTACATTCTATTACCTCTCATCGAAGTCATCATGGCAATAATTAGACAATTTGTTAACAATTCAAAATTATAACACGTTGGGTCCAGTCGTTGCCTACGCGTTATTAAAGCCAGACTTTATCACGTTCGTCGCCGGGG
This sequence comes from Agrotis ipsilon, assembly GCA_028554685.1. Taxonomy (NCBI): domain Eukaryota; kingdom Metazoa; phylum Arthropoda; class Insecta; order Lepidoptera; family Noctuidae; genus Agrotis; species Agrotis ipsilon. Next base: position 1,841,851 of record CM052956.1, read on the forward strand.
ACATATATTTTCCTTATTTTTGAATAATACGTATTTTGTAAACTAAGTGTACGGTTGAACTATGAATTTGTGTGGTGACCGGTAGTGAATACAAAGCCTTTGTTTACCAATATTATACCTAATGATTATGTAGGATTTGTGCATGTATCTGTCATAATCAGGTGTTAATTAATCATAATATTTCGTATACCTACTAATTTTATTTGGAACTATTCCGTGAATTTAGTGATGAATATGTTTTGGGAATTGTAATTAATTTGAGTATTTGAGGCATGTCAATGTGGATATATTGGACAGCAAATAATAATTAGGTACCTAGATTGTTGATTGTGGGCGTTAATTAATAATAGTATAAATTATATCTATATATATCAATTATATCTATATTTATATCAATTATATTTAATTAATTAATTACAAATAACGTTTATGGAACTGTATATTTTGGTTATTAGGTATCTTCGTCTTCACAAATAGTTTAGATCTTAGAACCTATGCAACGAATTTTATTGCGGTTTTCATCAATAGACAGGGTGATTCGAAAGAAAGATTACAATATTTAAAATAGTACTTTTACTATATTTTTACGCGACTTTTATGATAATTTTAAGATAGGTAAATTAAACTGTCCTCATGTTTTTTCCTGATTTCTTTGATAAAATTAAATGTCAGTCAGTACATATTACCAGAGATTTTTTAAATTTTGGAATCGGAGGGATCTACATCCTACCGGTCCAACCATGGCTTCTCAGTCTACCTGTAATTTTCGGTGACGACTGAGTGATATCACTGGCGGTAGTATGTCTCACCAGCCCTAACAAACACATCTGTAGGTACTAATATTATCCTCCCGCCCTGCCCGGGGTGGGAGGACTCATCTGAATAAAGCTGAAGTGTTTGTTTGGTTGATCGCGTTAATCTCAGGAATTGGAATAATATTTTTGGGTTGAATAGTACATTTATCGAGGAAGACTATATTGGCTATATAACATCACGCTACGATCAATAGGAGCTGAGCAGCTGCTAAAACCGCGAGGAACGGCTAGTTTAAAAAAATAAATTGTGTTCGCGAAGTTAGATTAAGAATCAAGAAAATCAACTGGAGACATTTTATTTTCTCTAGGGGAAGTCTATTGGTACTTCTTAGTTGATTTCAAACAGTCTCTATGCTAACTGCATTGTTGGGAAGTCACTAACATGACTCATTGCTCCTCGCAACAGATTCTTTGTGTATACGGTCAACAGCATGCCTTTGGACAGTGCCTTTTTATTAAAAGATACCTTCTATACATACAACAACTACTTGCTGGCAATAGCTTACATTAGCTGGTTCAACTATAATTAGGTAAAATCATCAAATACTCCTCCTTCCCAGGGCGCGGCAGGAGGGACTGTCACATTTGTAATGACTAAAATCCACGGTGATCCTTCAATAACCCTTTACGTTTCAGGGACACGGTTACCTAAGACAGTCCCACGATCAACTATAAAAGCAAACTTATTAGCATTAAAATAATACTAAGTTTGCGTTTGGGATTAATCATTTTCAACTACGGAACCATATATTGTGCGTGGTTGGACTTTACTTAGCCAGTTCTTTTTAGTTGCACCAGTCAGTACTGAGACCTGTACTCTGTACCGAAAACCTGATTCTATAAGTAGGCTTCTTAATCCGTAAACAGTAATGTTACGTTTTAATCGACTTTACTTGCTCTTGCCGACCGTATGAGATTGTTTTGATATAAGAGTCAGCATCATCTTGATAAATTATTTACCTAATTGAGTTATTTGCATATAGACCGCAGTATGTTAGGGTTGTTTGTTAAGTTTATGTTTTACTATCACTACATAAATATAAAAACACAAAATAACTTTTTTGCAACCGAAACCGAATACCTCCTCTTTTAAAAAATGTATAACTTTCACTGCGCGTTTAATAGTTTTTTTTTAAATTTATTGCGAACAAATAGAGCTCGTGGCTAAATAATTAGATTCGCACAGGCCGATCTTCTGGGTTAAGTTGCGCTTGCCGAGGTTGATCTGTGGATGGGTTACCTGTTATAGTGAGTTTCCTCCGTTCCTCGGAAAGCACGTAAAGCCGTTGATCGCGGCTGTCATTAGTAGATCTTTGACAGTCGTTACTGTTAGTCAGAAGCTCTAGTCTGAATCTAAAGTACCTTAATCATAGAAGTAGAAGGTTCATGTTCGATAAAGTTTAACATCTGTTGAAGTTACACTTTTTCTAGACAAGTGTTTAACATAATTATGTTTAAAGTTTAGGATATTTTGACATGCTCGGTGCTGTGCTGACGTCGAAAATAATTAATTAATTTGAACTGTAGTGTATTGTTTTCCTGACTGACAGTAATTCCACCCATTTCTGGACACGGGCCTCTGATTCGTCGTAGTTAGTTCTGACTCATTGATTGGTGTCTATTGAGCCCTTGAACCTTAGGTATATTACGTGTAGGTTGAAATTTAATTGATTCATAATTGATCATGGTATAGGCTCCTAGTTAAAAATGCTTCTTCTTATTCATTTAAGGCCAAATAATAAATAGCTTACCCCACGTAACACAGTAAGCTTGGCTTACTGATTTATTTTTTAAGCTTTATTTTTTTATCGTGGTAAAATCATCAAATGAGTATGCTGCACAAACGGAACACAAAACGGTAAAAGTTAAATTATTATTATTATTGTAGTACAGGAACCTTTTTCTTTCTTGGTAAATTCATCAAATGAGTCCTCCCCTCCCCGGGACGACAGGGACTGTCAGACTCGTATTAGCTAAAATCCACGGTGATCCTTCAATAGCCCTTTACGTTCCAGGTTCACAGTAACCAGATGAAACAGTCCCGCTAAATATGAGGTAACCTCAATCAAATGCCATATTCAAGTTCAACTAACAAAGCCAGAAATTAGAAAGCGTAGCGGGATTTTTTGATGTTTATCTGAAACAATAATAAAAACAAAAGATTTATAATGACACAGTGTAAAGGATAAATTACAATAACGTTGTAATGATTACATTCCACACATTTGCACCGCGTTGTTTCTCTGCAATTAAGTTATGTACGTAGGTACGCATATAAGGCAGAGGCTACACTGAGGTATTCCACATTGGGCACCCGCTGAAAAGACACCTGAGCTAATGGCACCGTAACTATTCCACATAAGGTTTCTATTTCTATCAAAATTTTGGTAAAGAAAATTGTTGTTTGCGTATTGGCCGTATAGGTGCCATATACTCGTATGCCCAATGTGGAATAACTTGCTACACGGCTACACAGTACATCTCGAGCTAAGACCCGATCTTATCATACTTTCGAGCCCGTATTTTTAAAGGTTTCGCAGTCAACGGGTGAAACGGAACCCCTGTTACTATTATACTTACTAAGATTTCGCTGTCCGACTGTCTGTCTGAATTTCCTTCTGTCACCAGGCTGTATCTCATGAACCAAGTATTTGCGAAGTACAGCACCCTTTACAACCCTCACTTTAGCAATGTGTTTATTTTACAGTGCTGCAAATTGTTCTGTATTAAATATCTACCTTAATGCTTGGGTAATAGAATAGAATATTCTGTTTTACGAATTTTATCCCAATTTCGTTGGCCACAAAATGGCCGTTTTAGATCCGCTCAGCTAACTGCACTCGTTGTGATCTGCGCTTAATAATTAATTGAACTCATTGCACTAAGGGTCAAGGACTTGATAAATCATTATCGATTTACATGTGCAATGTTGAATTAATGAAAGAAATACATAGTATTACGTTACAACCTGTTGCTAGTGGCTTCACCCGCTAGTGCACAGGTCACTAGTAGTGGTAGCCGGCGAAACTCAAATTTTCTTGAACTTGTTGCAAACTGGTCAGCATCAGATTATAATCTTATCTATCCAACGGCCTAAATCTTATTGCTAACCTTTGGAGGATGGTCCCAGGTTTCATACATTTTTTCCCATTCTCTTTTATGGTCGATATCAGATTATAACTTGATCAAAATAATTTGTTAGCGTCAATAATAAGAGTATATTCATAAAATGAATGATCAAAACATGCTTATTTTATTTGTGCAAAATCAGATACATTTCGGAAAACCAATATTGCACAAATCCTATGTAAGAGCGATGTATTTATTACTAGTATTTTTTTTATAATTATGTAAATTCATACTTGTTATTCGCGAATCAAATCATTGTCTTAGTACAGTAAAGTTGCAACTAGATAATGCTCTTCAAATTGCAAAAAAAAGAACGAATTTCGCGGGTTACTACTTCGGTTCCACCTTAGAGGGCGTCGTAGGGTCCGAGTACCTTCCTACCTGCTCTACTCCATCCACACGGGACCAGAGGGCTCTACCATACCTTCATGGGCTCGACAAAGAATCAGTTGTGTCGACAAGCAATCCACTGTGGCCTAGATGCTGGATAGTCTTCTGGGCTCATTTCCCATTGAGACTTTGAGAGCGATGAAGACGAATTATTTGAATTTTGATGTTCCGTAATATTTTTACCCTTTCGATGAAAATTACAACAATTTTTTTAAACGAACTGACAAGCCAGTCTGGTCAGTACCAGGACTATAGAATAAATAGGTGCGTGTTTCAAAACAAACAGTGATGCAATACATAGAAACGTAAACTGTAAACACTTAAACAGGATAGACTTTTATCTATATCGTTTCAATTACGTTTCACGATCACAAGATTAAATTAAATACCTAATTATTTAACTGCTACAGTCAACAAACTTCACCTTTTCCACCTTTTACGCCGTCCTTATCCCACATTGGTAATGCCATCAAGTTGGAAAGAGACAACAGTATGTTAGTCCGACTTTCGGTTTACTCGTTTCCAATAGATTTCTTTGTTGTTTAAACTTTAGAAATTGATCTAGACAATAGCTATAATCCCATGATCAATATATAGGGCCATGGGAAACGCAACACAATGTGTTTTCCCATAAACGTAAGGTACGCGAACTGGCGGCTATTCAGTCGATTCATATTGAGGAAGCGGTTAGCTGCGCGTACGCAGAAAAAGTATAAAAAGTTCGGTGGTAAACTCAAGGTGTCATGGCGAAAACGGTGATATGGTAATTCAAGTTTTTATTCCTTGTTTTATTTTTATTTAAGTAATTTAAATTCTTTTCTTAATATTTTTTGTGTTGCATATTTTGTTGCTTTGTCCAAAGTTGTTTCTGAACTTGTTTGTTAAGAAATTTATTTTATGTGTACTTACTTAAGTTAAATCTCTTTTAAAACGAACTTTGATACTTATTTTTATCAATACCAAGAGCAAAGATAATGCATGAGTAAATAAATGCGTGCTGATGGATGTTTAACTTTCGGCTTTTAGCGAAACGTTGAAAATTCAACAACACTTCTGCCTTGTGACCGACACACGGTGGCGGTTTTTTACGAATTTAAAACCCTGTTACATGCACTGCGAATTGTAGGGCTAAGATCTGTAGAGCTATAACTTAAACATAGCTCTAGCTCAGTTGCGATTCACCCGATGGAAATAAACCATATTCGTATAAAATGACGGCCATATTGCTATTGTAATCAAGCGTACGTACCATAATTATTATGAAATAGAACATTAACTTTTTGCAGTAAGCTTCACTTTCGGATGAAGCAAAACTTATATAAACTTGAGCTTAGAAGATCTAGTGAGAGACGGCTGTATCTCACCCACACCAGCGATCGACTAAAGAAGTTACATCCCAAAAAAAACCTAATATAGGTATTACTTTAGGGCGTAATACATGAGAAATATTATATAAATATTTACATAATAATAGGTACTACTCAGGAACACGAGTACAGACAACAAAAGAGTTAGATATGCTATTAGTAATTTTTGAAATGGATTTCCAATGTTGTGTTGTACCTAAGTTTTTTAAGTGTCTGCACCCCAAACTCTATAGTTGGATGTAATTGATTAAATGTTAATAATAATAGTATGCACCAGTACTTTTCTCTATAAACACAGCTTTATATCAGCGCGGCCGCAGCGCACACGCCACTCTGGGACGAAAGTTAGCAATTCACTAAGTGCGACACTAGCGCTCATCACTTTTTTTATTTTTACTTGGTAGTATCATGCAATGAGACTTCCCACCCGGGTAGGAATCCCGAGGGACTGTCAGACTTGTACTGATTAATGCAAGGTGTCTTTCAATAGCCCTGCGTCAATCTCTTATCTCGTTCGACAAACGGAGACGGGATGAAGGAGGGCGTAGTACAGGAGGAGTAGAGGTACTTAAAAGAGATTTTCTTTCGGAAATCATTGACTTTATTGTCGGTGTATTTTTAGTTTTTACCTAATAATAAGACAGTCACAGATTTCCTATAGAAAATTTCATTGCTCGGGTTTAAATCAACGACATTATATTACTAGACTCCGCATGCACGATCTAAGGAACAAAAACAATTATTCTTTCAACTCGCTGAGGTACTACGTAAGCGAGGGGGACGGGGTAATGCGTTGTTATTGGCTAACTCAAGGTCTATTCTGTCTCAAGATATGTTTACGGCTCACAGGAGTGGTCGAAATAAGACGGATATAAGACTTTTTTGCCTAATGTGTTGACAGATATCGGTCGCCGGAGTCTAGTAATATATCGTAGTTGGTTTAAATCTTTCTGCCTGCGAACTTAACTATTTTGCTGACTGTACATGTATAAGTTTAAGAGGAATGTTCAATTACTACCGATTGCTACTAGATAATAATATGGATATCCCACGCGTGTAGAGTAAAAACTTGTTTCAAACTCCTGATACTTATGATACTTATCTACAAAAAATAAACATGCTTGCTTAAGTACTAAGATACTCTCATTATACATGGTGTTGGTGTATTGATAGGTTTGTTCATATTTAAAAAGAAATTACTAAGTCAGCCACGAATAAGCTCACGAGTCAGGTCTGCAACAATTTTACTTTTGGGGGCACTTTGGATTTGCTAAGCTAAAGTTCCTTTACCATGGGGTTCCTGTTTTCTGCAGGGTAGACAGAAATAGGAACCCCATGGTTCCCCAAGGAAACTGACAGGCCCTCCATGTGGCCAGACGCCTAACAAAACGCGGGTGAAACCGCGGGTAGAATCTATATATATAAAAATGAAACCCGTTTTCCGTTGTCACGACATAACATGAAAACGGCTTGACCGATTCGGATAATTATTTTTTTGTTGTGTTTGTAACCATCGGGACCGGGTTTTAGACCGGGTCCTCCACCCGTGCGAAGCCGGGACGGGCTGCTAGTTAAATTATAAATAAAACATTAATATCTATGTTGAATCAATTTAAAAATAAAACCTTTACCTACACTAGGATACCTTGGCACACCATGAACAAAGTTTAAAAAACGTAGATATGCCTTACGTAAAAAAATAAAAAAGAAATACATTTTATAACAATATTTTACAAAGTTAATAGGTAGGTAATAAAGTGATATCAATGACCCTATGACTGTATTGACCCCTAGGAAATAATAAGTAAATTAATATTCATGTTACATAAATATTATCTAATTAGTGTTATCGAGAGACCTATGGCTAGGGCTTTATTTTCCTTATTATATTTTACTAGTTGTTGGCGGCGGTTTAGCCCGCTACTATTATTTGAAAAATTAATACTAATTATATAGCTAATTACAGCCAAAAAGAAAAAAATTAAGAATTTGAGAAGTTAGGGTCGGTAGATTTAGGCTGTGTAGATCAGAAGCTTGCCTCTACAAGAGATCTGGTATCTTTTTCAAAGGGCAAACCATTATGTGCTCGTCTAGGTAACATTTTACATGAAATGATTTGGTGGGATCTTATCCAGGTTATATCGTATTAACCTAGGTTATAAACTTCCGTTTAACCACTACTACTGTTAAACTAAGTGCACGGCAATGCGCAGGGCAATTTCCAGCAAAAGATCGCGCGCATACCGTGCACTATTTACACGAACCGTTTCGACTCACTTTGGACGAAATTTGGTACACAGATAGTTAGTAACCTAGATTTTTTCATCCCCGTAGGATAATTTAATCCAAACTTCACTCGGGCAACCCATCAAATGCGAGACTTAAATGTATTTTCTTTTTTCCAAATTACAGGTTACTGATGCATTCGCTGCTCTTCACCGTAATAAAAACTCAAAGGTTGGATCTCAGAAGTTCAAACACCTCGAGGATATGCCCTGGGCAGCTCATCAGGAGCGTGGTAGCCCTGAAGAGTCTAGAAGGATGTGTGGTGGTGCTGGGAAGCTTAGAAATATTTATAGAAAAAGCCGGGAGGGCGAACTTTGTCAATGCGACGTTTTTTGATTTAAGAGAGGTAAGTGTTTACACATAATATAATATATAAGACTATGCTATGTTTAGAGTTTTTTTAAAGGATAAAATCAGGAAAGAAGTTATCCGGAAAAGAAACGGATTAACCGCTTGCAATGTAAGCAAACTGAAGTGGCAGTGAGCTAGCAATGTTTGTCGAAGGATCGATGGCCGGTGGAGCAGTCGAGGCCTGGAGTGGAGACCATTTTTATCGGCAAGCGTAGTGTCACGCAATGTTTACCCGATGACCACTTGTGACGCGATGCTGAACGGGTGCCTTTAGGCTGGCAGTACCTATATATATACACGTTTTCCATATTCAATTTCTGGATTCGTTTTCCGTATTCGAAAACTTGACTGTACATGTGACATAGTCTTCTGCGTGGCGCATACGTTCGTTCGTTTCAAATAGAAAACTGCAGTCGCACTATACAAAAAACCAAACGTCTACTCTAGTCTGACGTAATTTCGAATCCAAATTCCACATTCAGAAAACGAATACGGAAAATGTGTGTATGCGGCCAGCCTTAAACTCCCATAAATAAACAACGAGACCCGGAACAACTATCTATAGGCCATACAAATATTTGTACGGTGTGGGAAGAAACGCACCATTTCGCCAATTGTGTATACCTACGTGTGTACGTTTTATTTTTGTGTTTCAGATAACAGAATACTTAGTAATTTATCGAGTAAGAGGTCTGGAATCAGTGGGACAGCTGTTCCCAAACCTGGCGAGGATACGAGGATTGAAACTGTTGAACAATTTCGCTTTAGTTGTTTACGATAACTCCCATCTCCGAGAGGTAAATATATGAGTTCATGTTTTCCTACGATAATAAGGGCCACTTGTTTTATCTGTTAAACCTGACAATCAGTCTTACCATGGGATATCGTATTACCCAGTTACTGAGTTATGGAGGTTCGATAGGCAGTCGCTCCATGTAAAATACTCATATTCAGCTGCAGCTGGTTCGATTGGAAGCCGACCCTAATCAATACAGTTGAAGGCTAGGCAAATGATGATGGGTTGTGGACGTCCGATCGGCAGTCGCTTTATGTCTGCCTGCCTGCCTATCGCCCTGCCCAGGGTGGGCCCATTTGATGATTTTACCACGTAAAAAAAAATGTCAGGTACTGACATTCAGCTGCACCTGGTTCGACTGAAAGCCGACCCCAATTCAGTTGGGAAAAGGCTAAGAAAATGATGAACTGTCTGTTAAAATTCTATCATACTCATATTGTATGGTTTATTTAGTTGCACTGATCCTGTTTTCTGTCAGTAATCATTTCAGGTTTCCGATTGAGTTGAACTTTTTCTTGCGTACCACGTGACAGTGCAGTATTATGATGGCGATGATGGAGATATAAAGTGGTCATAGGAACTCTGTAATGAAACCACAGAATCCCATGGAATTTGGAGACGTTTATTCATCTTGAGATGTATTTTGTCTTTAAATTGTCAAAGTAAAAGAACTTTATAGTGAGACAGCGGTTTAAAAAGTTGTTCTAGAGGTTATTGTGCTATTGCACTGCTCCACCACGTTAGGCATACAATAATTGTGACAAATTATTAATTGTTGTTAATTGCTAAATTATCAATTACAATGATTTTTTTTAAATTACATTAAATTATCAATTACATGAAATTGTAATTGTAATAATGGCTTGTTTAACGATTCGCTAAAACAATTGTTGATCGCCATGGTCGCCACAGAAACTATAGCTCCGATCAATAGAAGTTGACAAATTAAAGCAACAGCTGTTAATTTGATTCCATACAATTTTACTGGGCCACACAAACACGACAAAAATATTTGCATTTAGATAGCTGAAGCGGTATTTCATAATGGTAGTGCGGATATTTGGTTTATTTGAAAACTTTCAAAAAGGTACACGTGAACTGCGAATGTTCGTTATTGTGTAGTACGATAAGGTATTCAAGCAGAACTATGCTGAAACTGCGAGCAACAAACATCAAAAAGTTTGTGATCACTAGCAAGAGCTGAATAAAAAAAATGTAAAAACAATTTAACTGTTTTTAAATAAAGAATGTAAAAAGAAGAAGAATTAATCATAATAATTATAATCTATCGTAACAAAAGCCAGTTGCGAATTATTCTAGGTCAAACAATTCAGTAGGTAATTGGTAAAGACCAATTTTCTTGCAAATCTTTAGCGACATTGCTAAAGTGGCGTTTATAGATTCTCAGAAGGTTTGGGAGAAAGAGTTTTAAACATCCATCCATTCATCCTTACAAACTTTTGCATTCACAACAATATTAAGACGTAAGACATACATTTTCAGATTGGTCTCTACAGCCTGCTTAAAATCGATAGAGGAGGGGTGACGATGTGGGCTCTGCCCCAAGCCTGCTTCGTGGACTCTATTGACTGGAAGGTACTGGCTCCGAAGGCTCGGCATGTTGTCAGTCCTCCAGATATCCAGGTCGAGTGCAACGTACCTTGCTCTTGTTCCAGAAATGCTTCGCTGAATCGCTGCTGGAATAATAGGTAAGATGTCTTCGTCTTGATATGTTAAATCTTTATATCGCTCCCTGTCGGAGTATTTATTACCTCATAGCTATCATATTGGGGTCTTAAAGTAAAGAACATGCACTCTGGGCGGGGAGGCTCATTTGATGATTTTAACGCGCTCAAAAAAAGTATAAGATTCGATTCAACTAAATCAAGATCACATTTAAAAAGTCTGACATAAAGACAGACCGGATTGACCGGACACGTAACGTACGAAAGCCTAACTGCGTCCGGCTTTATCTGGGCCGATAGAGGTAAAGGTTGTTGTTGATAGGTTGATGGTAATAATATAAGGATTATACTGCCATCAAGCGGACATACATTCTATCTGGTGCTACTAGTTAGAACTGATGAAAGGCTGATAATTGTTCTTTTTTCAGAAAATGCCAGTTGTTCCTTGATGGGCCAGAAGCTGATAAATGCAATGAAGAGTGTCTCGGGTGCCGCAAGACCAACAAGAACATTTGTTTCGTATGTCGACATTTTACTTATCAGAGGAGATGCGTGACTCAGTGTCCACCTGATTCGTAAGTCTTTTAGTTTGTAACAAGCTGTCAGTAACACAAGGTGGGAGACTGCTTTTTTGTCTTTCGTCAACGTTTACTTATCTTAACGGTCTTTCATCAGCTATAACCGACTGCAGAAGATGTAACTATTATATACCATCTTTTAAAGTATTTTAGTGATAGTTGAATTCAAAAAGCAAAACAACAGCAAATTCGAAAATTCTACTCTTGTTTTACAGAATCCTTCTACCTGACAACCAATATTGCGTCACCGAGGATGAATGTCATGACCTAGGTCGATGGGTGTTCAATAATACTTGCGTCGCCGAATGTCCGCTAGACTACAGGGTGAAAAAAGATACTCACAACATAACTTGCGAACCTTGCACACATTGTGATATTGTAAGTAAATTATTTATTTTTTAGCAGAAACAACAATTTATTTAGTGTCTACAGTATTCGAGGAGAACTATCATTGCTTTGTTGGTTCAAATTGTCCCTGACAGGATCGTGAGACTGTCTTATCGGGTAACCGTGATTTTGGTGGATTTAAGTTAGTTTAGGTGTTGAATGTGTATTATTGCATACATAATAATTCATGGTTTTTCTTCTAGACATGCGGCAACGTAACAATTCAGTCTCTAAGCTCTATTCAAGATGCAGAAAGATGTGTTTACGTAAACGGATCTTTGACAATACACGTTAGAGCAATACCAGGACTAATGGGTGATCTTAGAGCATATCTCAGTCATATTCAAGAAGTCTCCAACTACATATCCATTCAAGGATCCGATATAACATCGCTAGACTTTCTATCATCACTAAGAGTAATAAAAGGCGATAAATTAAAAAATGATAAATACGCTATCGATATCAATCACAATAACAATCTTCAAACATTATTCACTTCAGCTGTCACAAAGTATCTCAAAATCAATAAAGGTACAGCAAGATTTGATAATAATCCAGTATTGTGCATGACCAAAATTAATGAAGTGAAAAGCCGACTCCCTGTTGAACCAACACCGATAGAGATTCCTGAAGGTTCCAATGGTAATAGGGGAGCATGTCGAGAAGTGTCTTTCGACTTTAAAATAACACTGGCTAATGAATCCTCAGTTATGATCAAGTTTTCACCAGTTCTTGATCACGATGTACACTACTCTGCTTTGTATGTGCGTCTACCACCTGGAGTTCATACAGGTGTAGTTCCAGAAACTTGTAGCGAATTCGAATGGCATGCTACTGATGTGCCGGCAGTTTTCGATAAGGGTTATGGCGTGGCAGAATTGAATTCTTTGCAACCAGCATCCTCTTACGCTCTTTGTATAGAAATATTTGATCCCAAGGAAAAGAAATTAATTAGGAGCAACATATTCAACTTTACGACGCCTGTTGGAATTCCAAAGCCGCCTTTTATTGTTGAGTTGGTTGCGTCTACATCAGATCTCGTTGTTGTTCGATGGGTCGACCACAAAGATTATACTCTGCATATCAATTACTACGAACTGGATGTGGCTTTGATTGAAAGGAATTCAAGGAGATCTGCTGAGGTAGATTACTGTCATCTTAAAGAAGATTTGTTCGATGCTGAGTACACTCGTCATGCATTGGTAAGGAGGCCACCTAAAGAATATAACAAAGGTTGTGAATCAATGTGTGGTATACTCGCATCTGTAACTCCTGGAGCGATGGTGGAAGAGTACTTCGATGTCTGTGATGACATCCAGTTCAGCTGTGATAACCAAGAAACCATTATTTCAAGCAACTCAAGTTTTGGCAACTATGTACGAACACTAATTTTGTCAAATATAAGCAGTCCAAGAAATGCCTTCCAAGTTGGCGGGCTAGCACCCTATAGTGACTATAAGTTTAGGTTAAGAGCTTGTTCCGGTGGACATTGTAGCAGATCGGCCAAAGGTGTCGTCAGAACATTCCGTATGAAAAATGCTGACATACCTTCCATCACCTACTTGTACGCGAATCAATATGGTCATATTTTTGTGACGTGGAACCCTCCTAATGTGACCAATGGTCCAATATTATCCTATATCGTCGATGTATTGCCTAGGATTAGTATAAACAACCTGATGCCTCAATCATGGTGTGTGTCAGCTGATGAATCGAGGTTGTTCATTCAATCTGTGATAGTACCCAAATATTTAGTCAGGATATGTGTTAAGACTCTCGCTTCCAGTAAATCATGTAGTGATTGGAAGAAAATTAGCAGCGTTACGGAGTCGAAGATGGTATTATTTTGGGGTGGTGTGACTTGTGGCGTTTTGATATACATCGCTTCTTGCATAGCGGGTTGGTTTAAGAGGAGGTTTAGATATCGCAGCGATGTAGTGCCATTAGTCGATAGTTCATCTTCGTCACGTGTTGAGAGCGAGCCGCCGGGGCTGATGCTATCAGATTTCGTGCCATTTCATACGATACCTTTAGATTAATGCTGTATTGTGATACTACTGCAACGATTTATGAAAAAGTAAACGATAGATTATCATCGTATCGTGGAAGTCTCTTTTGAAGGAATTTTAACTAGTAAGAAAATGACATGTATAAAAAAATACTCTGCAGATTCTTTTGACTGGAGAAGGTTGATATTATATTGGCGTCTTTACACATTTTGTTTACCGCTACGATATTAATGAAAATTGTAATTTATTTTTGAGATGATGGCTGTAATTAAACTGGTTTAATCATATGAGTGAGACGTGTTTGTGAAATTAAATTAAAAATATTACTTATAAACTTAACAAAATTATTTCCTTATTTTTCAAACTAAAAATGTACCTAACCTTTACACAGTTTATAGGAGAGTTGTAATGACTTTAAAATATAAAATAAAACTTTTGTGTCGGCTTTTTTATTATTTATTGACACTTCCGAATCGTTCGGAAAGCGTGCTAATGACCTAGATGCAAAAGAAAGAAAGAAAAGAGATTTATTGGGACACACAGGACAGAATAAACAAAATGACATTAATAAAAACAAGAGAAAAACAAAAAGTAATAAAAGAAAAACAAAAGTAAAACAAAACAAAAAACATAAGACAATTTAGTCCTGTGTGAGGCCAAAAGGCTCTTACCTCAGCATGTGCTGTGACATTTAACACAGTCACAGTGCTGGTTTTCTGGTAGGGCCCAAAGGGAATACATACAATACACTGCTGAACTGGAATGCAAAGGGCAACTGAAAGAAAAGGTAATCAAGTCTGACAGCCTCTACCGTTTCACACAGATCTGGAACACTCATTTGATGATTCTACAAAAACCTTACCCCAAAAACCTTTAAAGGCGAGTTTGCATTCTAAGTTAAATTTTGCATACAAGTACAAGTAGGAGTTGAGTGAAAGAAGAAAAGTTGCTGGAACATGATGGTTAGCGAGAGTCCGAGAGTATACCTACATTACCTACCAAATGCATACAGGTATGCAAGTTTTACTTATATAATATGGAGTGATAGGTATATAAGTGACGATGTTTCCAATCGAGTAGGTTTAACATGCTTAAAATGATTGCGTGTTCAATTCGCACATCACTTGTAACAAAACGTACAAGTTCAAACTACCGACTTGCAACTTGGAACTTTTATGCAGGTTTGTTTAAGTTGCATACGATTTGCAACTTGAAAACGAGTAACTTATATAATGGAAAAGCGCCTTAAAAGCTCCTATGAGTAAAAGAGTTTATTTCCATGTTTTTGGTAGCATCATCATTTACTTATCGTTGATATAATTTAATTTCGTTAAACTTCAAGTAAATATAATTAGGTATATCCAGCCAGTGGTCGCCAGTGATATTGAGTAAGAGGTCCTAGTCTTACGTTCGATTCCTGTGGGATAAGTGTTATAGAGTCTTATTACAAAAACTAAATAACGCGTGTGAAAACAACACAAAAACTACAACAAAATGAAAAAGTTGCTATGAGTGTCCACACCTATGACAGCTAACACGGTTAGACCGCGGCTTACAAATCGTGGTTTAACGATCACGATTTCTAATAACGATGGATGATGATGATGATGGATGGATAAAAAGGGGTTTTTAGCTAAACCCTTTTTTGTAATAAGACGGATTGGGTTTAACTAAAGTTAATGACAGTCACTAAGTATGGATTAGTGACCAGTACCCCTAGCACGAATTTCCACTATTTTACTTTACAGAGTATTTCCAGTATATACAGCGTTTCTTGAATGAAAAAATGGAACAGCGCCTCTGGTGTGCGAAGACGGAACTATTTTTTCCTTGAAAATTGTCAAATACTGAAAACTCGTGCTGAGGGTAGAGGGTTGACGGCAACAAGCTATTAGAGGTACACCTCTGCCTAAACCTATGGGTATTACAGGCGTAAAGTTACATGAGAATATTTAACGAATTCCACTTTTATATGTAAGTATAAAAATAACTTCCAACCATTCCGGAACTTTAAAGGAAATTACTTCGTTCTTCCGAAATTATCTAACGCTATCTCAACTTTTTCACTTAGAAACTTTCATTTCTTTCATAATTGATTTTGTTGCCAGAAATAACTTAGTATTGTGAAAACCTGAGACACTGAGATCTTCCTAATGTTAAATTGGATAGTGACAGATACTGTATCTTTTTTTTTACGCTGTAAAATCATCAAATGAGTCCTCCCACCCCGGCAGGGCGGGAGGGACTGTCAGATTTGTACTGACTAAAATCCACGGCCTCCTTCAATCAATAGCCCTTTATGTTCCGGGGTCACGGTAATGAAATAAGTCCTTGTATTACGTCTTAATATTAAGGATCTTGATAATTTTCAAGTTACACGCGAGCATAATGGCAGACAAAAACTAGTATTTAACATGATGAAATCTCCATTAGAGATTCACTTTTCACGCAGCGTAAAAAATAGGGTAGCTTAAAACAGCAATGAATCGAGAACCTTTTCCAATTTTTGCTGTTATGTTAGTACGGTAAGTTACGGAATCCATACATAGAACGGGCTTGGTGCCAATATTCAGTGGGATCGTTTGCATACGAGTCCTAAATAATGTTTACGGTAGCTCGCGACTTCAACGGATTACATTACAGTATGGAAATCTTTGTGGCGAGAGTATAAAGGTAGTAAAATTTGTGATAACTGATAACGTGATACAATTAGATGTACATTAAAGATGCTTTGACATACATCAGTCACGTCACGTCACCGTCACGTCATCGAATGTAACTTTCCAAGTCAAATCAAGTAAAAGATCTTTATTGTGAGACAGTGGTTTAAAAAGTTGTTCTAGAGGTTGTTGTGCTCTTGCACTGCTCTACCGTGATCAGGTGCCGGTGACTGGCCGGTGACTAACGTATGGGAAAAAATATCATATAGGAGTGTAGAAACATTTTGTTTTTTAAATAGGGCCGGTGCCGTGACGTAACGGTGACTGATGAGTGTGAATGCCCCCCCTCACTTGCCTTTTTACGTAGACCCTTTAGTAATCAACGTTCTCTTCGTTGCCATTCTTTCCATCAACAATATGCAAGCCCCACAACCGCTGTTAAAATCACCGAAGTAATAATGTGTCTTATTTGGGAGACCCCTTTAGTACTTTGTGGTTATTGCGGCGGCAACAGAAATACATCACCTGTGACAAGTGTGTATCACGGTTCATGAAATTCAGCCTGATGACGTACGGATGGGTATTAGTAATCAGGTCCCATTTATCCTTTAAGTATCTTAAGAAATGGAATTTTAAAAAGTATCACATGTAATGATAAAGCTAAAGCGCCTGTGATAATAAAAATAGCAAACGTGACCTAGAACGTGTAGTTCTTAGTAAATCATAGTTGATTGGTTTAAATATGACTGCGTTTGCGTACGCTATGGTATTTGTTAGTTTCACACAATTTACTTGTTGGGCATTTTCGCTCTTTTCTTATGGTATTTATACTTATATTATAAAGCTAAAGAGTATGTTGAAGTGGCAGAAGGCAGGCCGCATAGCAAGCAGAAGTGATGGCCGATGGGGCTGTAAGCTCTCGAATGGAAACCATACGCACCAGAAAGTGCAGCGGACGTCCACCCACAAAGTGGGCAGACGATATTATGTTGAATACTACAGGGTAGCATTGGATGTAAGCCACTTCCAACCAGTTCTATCGGAAACCTTTATTGAAGGTCTATTTTCAGCAGTGGACGCCCTTTTTTATTGTGGTAAAATCATCAAATGAGTCCTCCCACCCAGAGCAGAGCGGGAAGGACTGTCAGACTCTTACTGACTAAAATCCACGGTGTCCTACAATAGCCCTTTACGTTCCGGGGTCACGGTAATTCGTTAGTCTCGCGACCGGCAGTGGACTTATGGCTGATATGACGAAAATGATGATTATTGATTCAATCTCTTGACGAGTACTTACTACAAATAATGAAATTTTGGGTTCATAACTATGAGCATGTGAAGCACAACCTTGCCACCATTGCTACTGGTAACAGCTTAAATCCCGATCACACTCGTCATTTTTAATCGTTCAATTCGGTGAAAAACAAAAACATAAATAACACAAATAAACCTCAAAACAGTACATCATTGTATGATTGTAATTAATTAATGTAAAGTAGGACTTAATGAGTAAGTAAAACAGCCATTATAGTTAGTGTTACGAGTGGAAAATCATTATCGAATGCAATGCGGTCGCGTAAATTAGCGCTGGACCGAAATATATTTCACATTCGATGGTATTGAGAGTTGGATTCTTTATTGTCTTGCTTAAATTACTGCGAATAAAATCTGTAGTAATATCTACTATAATATCTCTATAAATAGTCAGATAATTGCGATAACTAGTTAGTGACGTCACAAATTACTATATTGCCGTAAAAAGTGCCATATAAAGTACTTAGATTTTTTTTAAGTAACTTTGCATCACACGAGGGTTTTTTTCCTGTATCTTCGGTGCATAGAAACTCACATACACAGCCACCTAGACCTAGAACAACAATTTGTAGGTCTTACAAAATATTTGTTCAGTCCGGGAGTCGAACTCTGTGCAGCAGTCGAACGCTTAGCCACTCCGCCAATTATGCCGTCTGAAATTCCCTGTCGTTTATGTTTGAAACTAAATCAGTACTGAAAAATACAGACAAGTAAATTATCAGACGGGAGAGCAATCACATCATACCTTAAAGTTATTACAGTTCTTCTGAAAATTTTCTTCAATAAACCAAAAGCAGGTAGCCGAATAAGAAGGCCGTCTTTGATCTACCTGAGTCACGCGTCCCGAGTTAAAATGATTACAGGAATTTATAATTCAATTTTGTTGCCATAACAAATTCTTGTCAAAGGTTTGAGAGGAGTTCGCGCGGAAATATTTTCTTAGAACGTTGATTGTAAAGTCCATACTTAGTTAGAAGTGAAAATGTTTGGAAATTGTAACTAACTAGGTAGTAAGTGGGTTAATCAGTTGTTGAAAACATTTTGGTGAGATTTCTTACAGACTTCTTGACGATTCCCGTGACATAAGAGCTGGCTTTTACTTTGGGCAGAGGCTAAGTATTGCGATTCAAAGAGGCAACGCCACTAGACTCTTAAGGCACATAACCATCTGACAGCGTTGAGGATGAATTTTGCGATGCTCTAATAATAGTTTAGCTTAAATTAGTTTTTGTATAATGTGTACTGGCACATAGTATGTCAGAGAACACAGACACAAACGCAGCGCATCTACCAATTTGCCACGAGCAACTCGTTCAAAGTTACATTTGCTATTAATATTCTGACAGGCGCTTCAGATTTACCAATTTATGTAGTAGCTGAAACCTGTGTCATTAGATTCGAGCGCTGGCCTGGCACTAGAATAATGTAAACATGATTCAATTCAATACAGCGTCTAGCTTGGGTACTAGGGTGGACTGGAACGGAATAAAGTAATATGTTCCTATTTTTGAATCGAGAGCCACTGGATCTAGCAACTGGGTCAACCTTGAAGCTAAAACCGCTACATAATTTTCTAAAATTTGTTCATAAACTAATTTCCGGCTTCCAAAAACAGGTAACTAAGTAATATAAACAGCAAAGAGGTAGTGGTGGGCCAGTGGTATCGGTCCGGACAAACCCAGCCAAGCGCATTAATTTTTGTATTTTATTTCATCACCACTGCTCTCAAAACGATGAAGAAAAACATCGTGAGGAAATTGACACATCCTAGAACAAAAAATTCGAAGACATGTGACATTCACCAACACGCACTAGGCCCGTGTGGTGAATTATGGTCCACTCCATCTCATAGAGAGGAGGCCTGTGTATATCCCTCTCACAGAGTGGAGGCCTGTGTCCCTGTAGTGGCAACATTTAGAGGGTGATGATGTTGATGATGATGATAAACAAAAGGACGTCTAAACAAGAAGATGTTTCTGTAAAATCTCTTAAAAGCAACAAACACTCAAAACATAATAAATGCCGAATCTGATAGAAAGGGATCGGTACGAAATACTTAATTAACATCGTTTGTATATTTAGATCCAACGATACGATACAGGGACGATATTGTCGTGAAACAGTAATTTTTAAGCTATGAATGACAAAATAAGCTAACACGTCCACACATTGTTTCGTTCCCTATCCATATCCAGTCTATCAAAAAATCACTTCGCGTGGAACTGGCGCACCGTCGACCCGGTCATGGCCCATGATCGGACGGCGAGTCACGCATTACTCACCGTCTGCATTTCCTCTAAATCACCTCCCGCGACGTCTGATGCCATGCGCGTCTCCCAAGGAGTACCCACCCTGGAACACAAAAGGCTACTGAAGGAAAGGGGTTGATTTTAGTCTGACAGTCCCTTCCGCTATTCAGAGAGGCTCATACAAAAACTTTAGCATTCACTTACTAGATTTGCCGGTTTCTTCATACAAGTTTTACCTGATAAAGGGTCCTACTATATGATGTCACCAATTTTTACAGAAAAACGGAAAGAGATACTTAGAACCTTGCTAATTCTATCCTTGGCCACGCTAACACGCTAATTAGCGTGGCCAAGGATAGAATTATTCTGTAAAAATTGGTGACATCATATAGTAGGACCCTTTATCAGGTAAAACTTGTATGAAGAAACCGGCAAATCTAGTAAGTGAATGCTAAAGTTTTTGTATGAGCCTCTCTGAATAGCGGAAGGGACTGTCAGACTAAAATCAACCCCTTTCCTTCAGTAGCCTTTTGTGTTCCAGGGTGGGTACTCCTTGGGAGACGCGCATGGCATCAGACGTCGCGGGAGGTGATTTAGAGGAAATGCAGACGGTGAGTAATGCGTGACTCGCCGTCCGATCATGGGCCATGACCGGGTCGACGGTGCGCCAGTTCCACGCGAAGTGATTTTTTGATAGACTGGATATGGATAGGGAACGAAACAATGTGTGGACGTGTTAGCTTATTTTGTCATTCATAGCTTAAAAATTACTGTTTCACGACAATATCGTCCCTGTATCGTATCGTTGGATCTAAATATACAAACGATGTTAATTAAGTATTTCGTACCGATCCCTTTCTATCAGATTCGGCATTTATTATGTTTTGAGTGTTTGTTGCTTTTAAGAGTTTTTACAGAAACATCTTCTTGTTTAGACGTCCTTTTGTTTATCACCATCATCAACATCATCACCCTCTAAATGTTGCCACTACTGGGACACAGGCTTCCACTCTGTGAGAGGGATATACACAGGCCTCCTCTCTATGAGATGGAGTGGACCATAATCCACCACGCGGGCCTAGTGCGTGTTGGTGAACGTCACATGTCTTTGAATTTTTTGTTCTAGGATATGTCAATTTCCTCACTATGTTTTTCTTCATCGTTTTGAGAGCAGTGGTGATGAAATAAAATACACAAATTAATGCGCTTGGCTGGGTTTGTCCGGACCGATACTACCGGCCCACCACCTGCTCTTTGTTGTTTGTATTACTTAGTTACCTGTTTTTGGAAGCCGGAAATTAGTTTATGAACAAATTTTAGAAAATTATGTAGCAGTTTTAGCTTCAAGGTTGACCCAGTTGCTAGATCCAGTGGCTCTCGATTCAAAAATAGGAACATACTTTATTCCGTTCCAGTCCACCCTAGTACCCAAGCTAGACGCTGTATTGAATTGAATCGTGTTTACATTATTCTAGCGCCAGTCCAGCGCTCGAATCTAGTGACACAGGTTTCAGCTACTACATAAATTGGTAAATCTGAAGCGCCTGTCAGAATATTAATAGCAAATGTAACTTTGAACGAGTTGCTCGTGGCAAATTGGTAGATGCGCTGCGTTTGTGTCCGTGTTCTCTGACATATTATGTGCAAGTACACATTATACAAAAACTAACTTAAGCTAAACTATTATTAGAGCATCGCAAAATTCATCCTCAACGCTGTCAGATGGTTATGTGCCTTAAGAATCTAGTGGCGTTGCCTCTTTGAATGGCAATACTAAGCCTCTGCCCAAAGTAAAAGCCAGCTCTTATGTCACGGGAATCGTCAAGAAGTCTATTAGAAATCTCACCAAAATGTTTTCAATAGCTGATTAACCCACTTACTACCTAGTTAGTTACAATTTCCAAACATTTTCACTTCTAACTAAGTATGGACTTTACAATCAACGTTCTAAGAAAATATTTCCGCGCGAACTCCTCTCAAACCTTTGACAAGAATTTGTTATGGCAACAAAATTGAATTATAAATTCCTGTAATCATTTTAACTCGGGACGCGTGACTCAGGTAGATCAAAGACGACCTTCTTATTCGGCTACCTGCTTTTGGTTTACTTAAGAAAATTTTGCATGCATGCATGACTATGCATGACGCAGGTCTTCACCAGACACGGAAGTTTCGGGAGGTACCTGTGTCCGATGGGTAAAGAAGAGACGCCCGGGTGTCACCACTGCGAGGATTGCCCTGAGGACAAGGTGGAGCATACGGTGCAGGACTGCCCCGCTTGGGCAGGGCCCCGCCGTATCCTCACGGCGACGATAGGCGGAGACCTCTCATTTGATGACTTTACCACGTAAAAAAAAAGGTATCGTCGCGTCAGTAAAATAAATTAATACCATTTCTAAGCAGGACTATAATTAGAAAAAGGCTTGGCAGATGACGAGGTATAAATACTTGGACAGTAATGTTTGTCCACGAGTATGGAAATCCCGATCATATAATTCGGAATTCAAACTGCACGACGCCGACGACAAGGGCGTTTACATGATTCAGTAATTATCAGTTTATTTAGAAGTTAGGTGAAAATTGAGGTGAGTATGTCGTTTGGTGGAAGAATTAAATCTGTAGAGTTTGCTCGTGGGTTAATAATTACAGCCGCACAGTCCGATTTTCCTGGTTAACTCGCACTTGCCGTGTTTGGTCTGTGGATGGTTACCACCTCTCATAGCGAGTTTCCTCCGTGCCTCGGAAAGCAAGTAAAGCTGTAAGTTTCTGCAGTCATTTGTGGATCTTTGACAGTCGTTTCAATTAGTCAGAAGCTGTTATGTTAAAGTCGGACAGCCAGTCTTACCATGGGGTATTATATTACCCAGTTACTGGTTAGTAGAGGTCCGACAGGCAGTCGCGCTCCATGCAAAATACTGATATTCAGCTGCATCTGGTTAGACATGAAGCAACCCCAATATAGTTGGGAAAAGGCTAGGCAGATGATGAGGTTTCTTTCTGGAGGAGCTGTTAGACTTGAACATTCACTTGTCACAGAAAATCGAACATTCGCCATTTTTTTAATGTTGTAGTACTGAACAATGAACAGAGCCAACCATGAAGCCGAGTATCGCTACAAACATTTTCACGCTCTAGTCGATAGTCGTCAAAAAAATGTTGTATTCATGAAGATGACGTCAGTCTTGACAGTCAGCTCAGCAAAAAGCTCGCCAGATTCGCTAAGATCTCGTTTATTTTCTCAAGTTTACTAGCACACGCTGTATCTGATCTGTCTTATTCGCAAGTAGACAAGATAGATCATATAGGAGGAAAATGCAATAAAAAGTTATCCAGGCGTAAGACAATAAAATTAAATACTCTTTAAATCAGATATGTATTGCTTCACCCTTCACCCTATGATGCCCATTTATTGAATAGTTACCGCCATAAAGACAGCACGTACACAAGACGATATTATGGTATAAGCATAGTATAAGGTTCTCAAGTAATAAGTACCAAAGTTTCCTCTATACAAATAGTCAAAGTTGCATCTTATCTCTTGTTACCTAAAGACCTGCCGTAAGACAGTTATTGTTCTTTGTCGGCGCACCTGTGCATATTTTATGCACGTGCATTGTCGTTAGCTGCCTTATGACATCGTTATATTGTAACTCGTGTTCAGGTCGGGGAATGGGGACTTTTATCGTCTTTGTTTACAAGTTTCCGTGATCAACCTTCAGGGATTTTTTGCTTTTTATTCTGTTCTCAATAGGCACCGTCTTTACTTTTAAGCTAACGACCATGCACAAGGCCTGCGTGATGAGAAGTGGTGACCGAATCCTATTGAGGCCTGAAACACCAGATTAAAGCCATTACGATGCAAGAACTCGCACGTGAGTTGCGTTATATTGCGGACTTTATAGCTACAACGAATCCAGTTGACCAAACAAATACCGCAATGTAGTGAAACTCGTATGCGAGTTCTTGCTCCATCTAAATGAGGCTCTCAGGTGCCGTTTCAACGGGTGCCCAATCGCGGCATTGAGGGGTGCGGGAATATCGAACATAATGACACGAATCTTGAGACCATACCAAAGTGACTGAAGTCCTCTACAAAACACAGAATGCTAATCTTTAATTCATAAAACACAGTTCCCTTCACAATACTTACCCCAAAACATCCCCAAAAGAGCCATACCCAAGTACTCAAAATAACACCCAAAGTTCACGAAACTTAATCCGCAAGAGCGATCCATTTTTAAGCGAACATTAGCATTATTAGCCAGTCACCCAGCTGTAACGTCCCACCCAGGTCCATTGAAGCTTTATCTTAAAATAGAATATTCCAGAGCCGGCCACATCTTATCTGTTTCCATCTCATACAATATTTATGCGTGAAGAACACAGAATGTCGATTACTCGTCGGTTTGCGAAGATGTTGGTTTAATAGATGGGGTCTGGAGATATAAATGGGGAGGTACAAATTTTGTCAAAGGGACGACAAAATCTAAGAGAGGGAAGTTATTATCTGTCTAGTCTTTCCCAACATGTTTGGTCAGACAACATCTGATCAGACGCTTATTGGACCTCCACAACCCAGTAACTATGGGTAATACGATACCCCTTTGTAAGACTGACTTCCGAGCTTCTGACTAACAGTAACGACTGTCAAAGACGACAGCCGGAACTAACGGCTTTATGCGCTTTCCGAGACATGGAAGAAACTCGCTGTGATAGGTGCGGTCATCCATTCACAGACCTACCACGGCAAGCGCGACCTCACCTTAAAGATCGGCCTGTGCTGTTATTATTTAGCAACCAGCTCTTCATTTAAGACAGAAGATATACAAAATACAATCAATTTACAGACAATTTTGTCTCTGCATCACCCCAAGGTAGACTGGTAGAAAATGCCTACGGCATTAAGTCCGCCGTTGTACGTTATTGTGCATAAAGTTTAATAAATAAATAAATCAAATTAATCACGACAGAGACAGGTAAGCGTCGATTTTTTCCGATGTCATTCATATTTCTAGAGTCAAACTTTCTCAGCATAACAAAAGCCTGTACCGTACTCTAACCAATTTCAGGCTCATTATGCCAGAAACCACGCTCAAATGCCCGTGTATACTGCGCTCCGACCCCATCCATTGACCCTATATCTGATCTCCCGCTCCTGAACTGACGACCCTAAAGCGGGAAAGAGACAGCTTGCTTATCACACAACACTTAAGTTTAAGGTGCTCTTTTGTAATCTTTATTGAGTGGCTGTAAATTGACTTTTGAAGAAGCTTCTCACAACTTCAGGAGTGTTTTGGTACTTTGGAAGAAATAATATATTAAACTGAAGATGTAATGTTTTGTTTGGGGAAGAAGGTTCTTAAGGCCGTAGGTTATTACAATAATCGTTGTTTGATGGTCGGGGAGGCCTATGTTTAGCAGTGGATGTCTTACCGCTGATATGATGATGATGGATTGGGCTTAACGGCGGTAGTGTCGTCAAACTATTAAAAACCCATGAGTTCCAATTCTTTCATTATAAGGTTGTTCGCTGTTGTTGGTTATTATATCTCTAATCCTTGTCTTCCGAAGGTTGCCAAATTCGGTAAAGGCCTCTATGACATCCAAATTCTTTTGAATCAGGATCTTCCACCTTACAAAACTATTAACTATAGATTCTAAGTAGACAAAAAAGAAAGAAAGTTTTATTTTGTCAAAGCCTCATACAAGATTATCAAAATAATGAGAAGAGATAAAAATCTCTAAATATGATATTAAGATAAATATATGACGTGTCATTATAATGTCAATATTACATGGCCTCTAAAACATAATTACTACATAACTTAATCACGCCAAATGACTGTGCAAACATCTTAAAATCCAATATTATGTTTATTTTAAGATTAGTACTATTAAATGTTCTGTTCGTGTTTTTAAAATGTATTTTAGACTTGAAGATACGATTTTCCATGTTTTATCAATTAGTAAGTAAGTAAGTAAGTAAGTAATATTTATTTTCTCTCATCACAATTAAGGTACACAGTTTAGAGTCAAGTTATCACTTCATAGAGACTGGTGTCTATTGTAGGTAAAACCTGTATTACAGATCACCAGGCTAACCCTCCGTCAGACATAATTATAACATAAGACACTGTTCAAGATTTATAAACAGCTAGATTAGTTGATTATATATAAAATTAAGTTACATAATACAATTGATCAATTAAGTTATGCCCTTTAAATAAATTTAATTAGATTGTATAACATTAAATAAATTTAATTAAGTTAAATTAATATAGGATAAGAAAAAAAACTGACAAATTAATTACAATTAAAAATAGATGATTTATAAGGAGGTACATATTTCAAATGTCAAGAAATACATTAACGTCGATTTGGTTTAGGGTATAATTGGGTTGTGTATATGGGTATGGGTGTTGATTAAGTGAAAGGATGATGAATACTGATTATTTGTGATTAAGTGTACGTGTGTAGTTGTGTGCGTCATCGAAAGATCAAGTCAAGGGTTTCAGTAAGCGTTCTGTTGCATTGTAATCATTATCCTGCAACCACGAGGAAACTTCCCTCTTGCACTTTTCCCTGGTGAGGGGATAGATATTCAATTTTTTGTTGATATTATTATATAAGTATGGACCAAGGAAACCATAAAAATTATGTGCTAGGCTGGACTTATATCTAGTTGTTGCACAGACAGTGGTATTTCTTCTTTTACCCTCAAAAGATTTTGGATCGTAAAGAAGTTCTGAATGTTTCTTAGTGACGGTCAATAATATGAAAAGTTGTCGGACTGTCAGAACTTTACATCGTTGATATAGGTCAACTGTAGGGTACCGTATAGGAAGGAAATAACTTACTTTCAAGATGGCCCTTTGAGCTCTCTCCAACCTCAGTAAGTACGTTTTAGCGATACCACCCCAGGTGGTTATACAATATGTTAATAGGGATTGGCACAGTGCGAAATAAACTGATTTGATGATAGAGGTGTCAGCAATGTGGCGAAGAGATTTAAATATATATATAAGTTTACGAATCCTAGGAACTAGGGCGTCAATGTGATGATGAAAATTCAATCGGTTGTCAATTATTACGCCAAGATACTTGATTGTATCTGTTTTACATAAACGTGGACATTTACATAGATTGTTGTTGGAATTATTGCAGTTGTGTGAGATGATTCCAAGGTTTGGTACGTCTTGATTTCTAATTGTGTACGTCATGAACTTGGTTTTATCCACGTTTAGTGTGAGGATGTTGTCACGGAGCCATTTAGACACCTTATTAAAACCATTTTGGGCGTAACTATAGACCTCTTCCCAAGTGTCACCATAGAAGAGTAGAGCAGTATCATCGGCGAATGTAATCACCGTCCCATTAGGCATGTCCATATTGCATAGGTTGTTTATATATACTAAGAACATGGTTGGCCCGAGAATACTGCCTTGGGGGACGCCATATTCAATTGGCAGTTCATCACTCACCAAATCGTTCACCTTAACTAATTGTGTTCTACCGGTTAAATAACTTGCAAATAAATTCAGTATTTCCCCTCTTATGCCGAAATGCTGTAGTTTCTTAATCAACATGGGGATAGACACTGTGTCAAATGCTTTGGCTAAATCCAGGTAGATGGCTAGCGTCTTTTTTTTGTTATCTACATTCGAAACTATGAAGTTCGTTAATTGATGAACTGCTTCTGATGTGGACTTGTGAGCGCGAAACCCATATTGAGACGAAGACAAAAGTTCATTTGTTTCCAAAAACTCAACCAGTCTTCTATTCATTAGGCGCTCCATTATCTTAGACAAGGTAGGAAGGATAGAGATGGGTCTATAATTATGAACTTTTGTCTTCGTCTCAATATGGGTTTCGCGCTCACAAGTCCACATCAGAAGCAGTTCATCAATTAACGAACTTCATAGTTTCGAATGTAGATAACAAAAAAAAGACGCTAGCCATCTACCTGGATTTAGCCAAAGCATTTGACACAGTGTCTATCCCCATGTTGATTAAGAAACTACAGCATTTCGGCATAAGAGGGGAAATACTGAATTTATTTGCAAGTTATTTAACCGGTAGAACACAATTAGTTAAGGTGAACGATTTGGTGAGTGATGAACTGCCAATTGAATATGGCGTCCCCCAAGGCAGTATTCTCGGGCCAACCATGTTCTTAGTATATATAAACAACCTATGCAATATGGACATGCCTAATGGGACGGTGATTACATTCGCCGATGATACTGCTCTACTCTTCTATGGTGACACTTGGGAAGAGGTCTATAGTTACGCCCAAAATGGTTTTAATAAGGTGTCTAAATGGCTCCGTGACAACATCCTCACACTAAACGTGGATAAAACCAAGTTCATGACGTACACAATTAGAAATCAAGACGTACCAAACCTTGGAATCATCTCACACAACTGCAATAATTCCAACAACAATCTATGTAAATGTCCACGTTTATGTAAAACAGATACAATCAAGTATCTTGGCGTAATAATTGACAACCGATTGAATTTTCATCATCACATTGACGCCCTAGTTCCTAGGATTCGTAAACTTATATATATATTTAAATCTCTTCGCCACATTGCTGACACCTCTATCATCAAATCAGTTTATTTCGCACTGTGCCAATCCCTATTAACATATTGTATAACCACCTGGGGTGGTATCGCTAAAACGTACTTACTGAGGTTGGAGAGAGCTCAAAGGGCCATCTTGAAAGTAAGTTATTTCCTTCCTATACGGTACCCTACAGTTGACCTATATCAACGATGTAAAGTTCTGACAGTCCGACAACTTTTCATATTATTGACCGTCACTAAGAAACATTCAGAACTTCTTTACGATCCAAAATCTTTTGAGGGTAAAAGAAGAAATACCACTGTCTGTGCAACAACTAGATATAAGTCCAGCCTAGCACATAATTTTTATGGTTTCCTTGGTCCATACTTATATAATAACAAACTTATACAAAAAATTGAATATCTATCCCCTCACCAGGGAAAAGTGCAAGAGGGAAGTTTCCTCGTGGTTGCAGGATAATGATTACAATGCAACAGAACGCTTACTGAAACCCTTGACTTGATCTTTCGATGACGCACACAACTACACACGTACACTTAATCACAAATAATCAGTATTCATCATCCTTTCACTTAATCAACACCCATACCCATATACACAACCCAATTATACCCTAAACCAAATCGACGTTAATGTATTTCTTGACATTTGAAATATGTACCTCCTTATAAATCATCTATTTTTAATTGTAATTAATTTGTCAGTTTTTTTTCTTATCCTATATTAATTTAACTTAATTAAATTTATTTAATGTTATACAATCTAATTAAATTTATTTAAAGGGCATAACTTAATTGATCAATTGTATTATGTAACTTAATTTTATATATAATCAACTAATCTAGCTGTTTATAAATCTTGAACAGTGTCTTATGTTATAATTATGTCTGACGGAGGGTTAGCCTGGTGATCTGTAATACAGGTTTTACCTACAATAGACACCAGTCTCTATGAAGTGATAACTTGACTCTAAACTGTGTACCTTAATTGTGATGAGAGAAAATAAATATTACTTACTTACTTACTTACTTACTAATTGATAAAACATGGAAAATCGTATCTTCAAGTCTAAAATACATTTTAAAAACACGAACAGAACATTTAATAGTACTAATCTTAAAATAAACATAATATTGGATTTTAAGATGTTTGCACAGTCATTTGGCGTGATTAAGTTATGTAGTAATTATGTTTTAGAGGCCATGTAATATTGACATTATAATGACACGTCATATATTTATCTTAATATCATATTTAGAGATTTTTATCTCTTCTCATTATTTTGATAATCTTGTATGAGGCTTTGACAAAATAAAACTTTCTTTCTTTTTTGTCTACTTTTTTTTTTTTTTTTTTTTATCGTGGTAAAATCATCAAATGAGACCTCCAACCCCGGGCAGGGCGGGAGGTACTGTCAGACTTGTACTGACTAAAATCCACGGTGTCCTTCAGTAGCCCTTTATGTTCCGGGGTCACGGTAATAGAAATAAATCCCGCGACCCCGGCAGGCTTTGGCCCTCTGAGAGGGGGCCCCGTCATTTTGCTGACAGCTCTTTGAGGCGCGCGTGGAACACGACGCGCCGTCGACCCGGGCATGGTCCATGGTCGGACAGCGAGTTGCCCTTTACTCGCTGTCCGCATGCCCGCGCCTACGGTGGCCGGAGATCGTCTTGCGACGTACGGCGCCGTGGGCGTACACCACTGCGGTTGGGGCGGAGGGAGGACGCTGTCCTCTCTCTCTCGCGGCCCGCCGCCTCCTTCACGAGCATTACTGCCTCGCAGAAGGCGGCGACCGCTTCCCACTCCGTCTCGCTCCGCAGCATGGCTTTTTTGTCTACTTAGAATCTATAGTTAATAGTTTTGTAAGGTGGAAGATCCTGATTCAAAAGAATTTGGATGTCATAGAGGCCTTTACCGAATTTGGCAACCTTCGGAAGACAAGGATTAGAGATATAATAACCAACAACAGCGAACAACCTTATAATGAAAGAATTGGAACTCATGGGTTTTTAATAGTTTGACGACACTACCGCCGTTAAGCCCAATCCATCATCATCATATCAGCGGTAAGACATCCACTGCTAAACATAGGCCTCCCCGACCATCAAACAACGATTATTGTAATAACCTACGGCCTTAAGAACCTTCTTCCCCAAACAAAACATTACATCTTCAGTTTAATATATTATTTCTTCCAAAGTACCAAAACACTCCTGAAGTTGTGAGAAGCTTCTTCAAAAGTCAATTTACAGCCACTCAATAAAGATTACAAAAGAGCACCTTAAACTTAAGTGTTGTGTGATAAGCAAGCTGTCTCTTTCCCGCTTTAGGGTCGTCAGTTCAGGAGCGGGAGATCAGATATAGGGTCAATGGATGGGGTCGGAGCGCAGTATACACGGGCATTTGAGCGTGGTTTCTGGCATAATGAGCCTGAAATTGGTTAGAGTACGGTACAGGCTTTTGTTATGCTGAGAAAGTTTGACTCTAGAAATATGAATGACATCGGAAAAAATCGACGCTTACCTGTCTCTGTCGTGATTAATTTGATTTATTTATTTATTAAACTTTATGCACAATAACGTACAACGGCGGACTTAATGCCGTAGGCATTTTCTACCAGTCTACCTTGGGGTGATGCAGAGACAAAATTGTCTGTAAATTGATTGTATTTTGTATATCTTCTGTCTTAAATGAAGAGCTGGTTGCTAAATAATAACAGCACAGGCCGATCTTTAAGGTGAGGTCGCGCTTGCCGTGGTAGGTCTGTGAATGGATGACCGCACCTATCACAGCGAGTTTCTTCCATGTCTCGGAAAGCGCATAAAGCCGTTAGTTCCGGCTGTCGTCTTTGACAGTCGTTACTGTTAGTCAGAAGCTCGGAAGTCAGTCTTACAAAGGGGTATCGTATTACCCATAGTTACTGGGGTGTGGAGGTCCAATAAGCGTCTGATCAGTTGCGCACCAAACATGTTGGGAAAGACTAGACAGATAATGATAACTTCTCTCTCTTAGATTTTGTCGTCCCTTTGATAAAATTTGTACCTCACCATTTATATCTCCAGACCCCATCTATTGAACCAACATCTTCGCAAACCGACGAGTAATCGACATTCTGTGTTCTTCACGCATAAATATTGTATGAGATGGAAACAGATAAGATGTGGCCGGCTCTGGAATATTCTATTTTAAGATAAAGCTTCAATGGACCTGGGTGGGACGTTACAGCTGGGTGACTGGCTAATAATGCTAATGTTCGCTTAAAAATGGATCGCTCTTGCGGATTAAGTTTCGTGAACTTTGGGTGTTATTTTGAGTACTTGGGTATGGCTCTTTTGGGGATGTTTTGGAGTTAGTATTGTGAAGGGAACTGTGTTTTATGAATTAAAGATTAGCATTCTGTGTTTTGTAGAGGACTTCAGTCACTTTGGTATGGTCTCAAGATTCGTGTTTATGTTCGATATTCCCGCACCCCTCAATGCCGCGATTGGGCACCCGTTGAAACGGCACCTGAGAGCCTCATTTAGATGGAGCAAGAACTCGCATACGAGTTTCACTACATTGCGGTATTTGTTTGGTCAACTGGATTCGTTGTAGCTATAAAGTCCGCAATAAAACGCAACTCGCGTGTGAGTTCTTGCATCGTAATGGCTTTAATCTGGTGTTTCAGGCCTCAATAGGATTCGGTCACCACTTCTCATCACGCAGGCCTTGTGCATGGTCGTTAGCTTAAAAGTAAAGACGGTGCCTATTGAGAACAGAACAGAATAGAATAAAAAGCAAAAAATCCCTGGATGTTGATCACGGAAACTTGTAAACAAAGACGATAAAAGTCCCCATTCCCCGACCTGAACACGAGTTACAATATAACGATGTCATAAGGCAGCTAACGACAATGCACGTGCATAAAATATGCACAGGTGCGCCGACAAAGAACAATAACTGTCTTACGGCAGGTCTTTAGGTAACAAGAGTTGAGATGCAACTTTGACTATTTGTATAGAGGAAACTTTGGTACTTATTACTTGAGAACCTTATACTGTGCTTGTGCTTATACCATAATATCGTCTTGTCTACGTGCTGTCTTTATGTCGGTAACTATTCAATTAATGGGCATCCTAAATAGAATGAAGCAATACATATTTTATTTTTATTTTTTAGCACTTTACGCCGGGATAACTTTTGACTCTATACAAAGTGCAAATCCGATCCTGCATGTAGTACATTCTGCATTCTGATATATCTTGTCTACTTGCGAATACAAGACAGATCAGATACAGCGTGTGCTAGTAAACTTGAGAAAATAAACGAGATCTTAGCGAATCTGGCGAGCTTTTTGCTGAGCTGACTGTCAAGACTGACATCTTCATGAATACAACATTTTTTCGACGACTATCGACTAGAGCGTGAAAATGTTCGTAGTGATGCTCGGCTTCAAGGTTGGCTCTGTTCATTGTTCAGTACGACAACATTAAAAACGGCGAATGTTCAGTGTTATGTTACTAGTATTATGTTCAATTCTAACAGCTCCTACAAAAAAAACCAGAAGCAGCTGAATATCAAAATTCTACATGGAGCGATTGTCTATCGGACCTCCACAACCCTGTAACTGGGTAAAACGATACCCAATGGTAAAACTGTCAGACTTTTAGAGCTTCTTAGTTGGGGTCATTGCCAATGTGCTCCAAAAAAAGTTCCCAAAGTAATCCATGAAAAATTTAATACTTTTATAGTAACGACTGTCTTATATCTACAAATGACAGCCGGAATCTACAGCTTTCCGGGGCACGGAGGAAAGGAGGAAACTCGCTATGACAGGTGGTAACCCATCCACAAACCAAAATCGGCAAGCGCGACTTAACCCGGAAGATCGGCCTGTGCGGCTATAATTGTTTACCCACGAGCAAACTAATAGGCTAAAATAAAATCTAAAGATTTCCTTCTATAACACCAAACGACATACTTGCCTCAATTTTCACCTAACTTCTAAATAAACTGATAATTACTAAATCACGAAAACGCCCTTGTCGTCGGCGTCGTGCAGTTCGAATTCCGAATTATATTATATGATCGGGATTTCCATACTCGTGGACAAACAGTACTGTCCAAGTACATATTTATACCTCGTCATCTGCCAAGCCTTTTTCTAATTATAGTCCTACTTAGAAATGGTATTAATTTATTTTACTGACGCGACGGTACCTTTTTTTTTACGTCGTAAAGTCATCAAATGAGAGGTCTCCGCCTATCGTCGCCGTGAGGACACGGCGGCGCCCTGCCCAAGTGGGGCAGTCCTGCACCGTATGCTCCACCTTGTCCTCAGGGCAATCCTCGCAGTGGTGACACCCGGGCGTCTCTTCTTTACCCATCGGACACAGGTACCTCCCGAAACTTCCGTGTCTGGTGAAGACCTGCGTCACGGTAATATAATCATACAGTACTCCAACTTCATAGAAACGGACGAAAAGCGAGCTATACCTACGCGCCTCGATGTCGGGGCGCGCTCGGGGTGCAGACAGTCACGGCTGTACCGGAGTGTCGAGCGGACGGTGTGTTGGTTTTTTAACAATAACCGCGTGTTTTTATCTCTAAAAATCAGTTCGAGTACATATCTAATAAGACGAGTAGTTTAATTAAGCTTTATATTAGAATGCGGATTTATTATACTTTAAAATTTAACAATAAAGCATTTCGTACGACTCAGTCGTGGCGCAAATATTTTTCGGTTTCAAATACTTCTATAATATATCGGACTTTTTTAAGCCCGATTTGTTTTTCAAACAAAAACATGATTTTTTAAATGAAATCTACCAATCAAAAAACAACACGCATTTTTATTGAACACTTCCTATTCATTATACAAAGTATTTCATTTATTTATATAAAAAAGTATATTTACAATCACAAAACTAAAATCGAAACAGAAAGTACGCAAAGGCAAATGTTATTAAAATGTTGTAGACGGGTAGCCCTAACGCATGTTTACGTACCGCGCGGCTGTAGGTATTTAAATCTGTCTGGCGGCCGAGTTACGCTACTGTATGATTATTATACTGTGCCTGCGTCATGCATAGATAAGGACGCCGTGACGTCTCTCCAGCCACTCCTCAAAGAGGGGTCTTAGCGTCGCTATTGTGGCGTGCCCGACGCGACGATACCTACTAGGAATGGGTCTTTTCATGTAGAAACTAAAGTTAGATTTTGGATAACTCTTTTGAAATGTGAAAACGTCTCGATGTGAATTGACCCTAACTTACCATGTCTGAATCCTTATTAGAACTCCCATCCAAACGAGATTCCGCCATTACATAGCCGTATTTAAGAAATCGTTCACTAATTATCATAGTGATTATCGACTATCTTTATTGATTTTGTAAACGTGATTCAGGAATGTTGTACAGCGATGATTTAAGAGATTTATGAATTAGGACATCGGCTGATTTATAGACGAAACAAAGTTGCCGAAATTTGAAGTGGCAGTGGACAGGCTACATAACACGCAGAACTGACGGCCGATGGGCCGTAAGGTTCTCGACTGTAGACCTAGCACCGGCAAGCGCAGAGAAGGCCGTCCACATACAAGGTGGAGAGACGATCTGATGAAGACCACAGGATCGCGCTGGATGCAAGTCGCTTTCAGCACTAGACCTCATTTTTAATAACAAGCTTTTGTTTAAAAAATACTTTCGATCGACAAAGTACACATCAAATTAAACGAGTCTAAACTTTATGGGTTTGTGGCGCTTCATTACAGTGTTTCCATTCCATCATCATCCAGAGATCTCCATGTCATCATAAAATTGCATTTTCTTCCAATATACATAAATGTGCAAAATTACAGCTCAATCGGAAACAAGGAAATGGATCTTTAATTTGCAAAGTTTAATTTACCAGACAACGGGACAGGTGAAACTAAATAAAAGCTTGTAAAATAAATACCGACATATGAAAAGTTCCTGAAGAGAGAGTACCTAAGTATTCATTCGATAATAATTCTTATTGTCATCGACCAGAATTGAAAACGACTAGTGATTTCAACAAAATGGGAAGCCTCAATTAATACCAACCGAGTTGTTTGGCATAACAGCGACAATTTGCACTGAAACCCTAAATAAAACGCTAACAGCTCAACCATGAAACACGGTTGACAAACGCTCCACAAACGCAGTTATGTAACGTAAATAGTTTTGTTTACACTAGCGCGTCAGTAGGTATTAGTAATGTTTGTGAATCCGAGAATAGAGATTTGTATCGATTCGAAGTATTCGATCATAAATGTAATTAGTGAGACTATCCATTTTTTTTTATTTATACGACACGGAATCCAGAATTGACAAAATACGACGCTTTTAAAATTCAAAATTTGTCAAACCATGTTGTCACGTTTACAAACGTCGCTATCATCATCATCATCATCAGCGGGAAGACGTCCACTGCTGAACATAGGCCTCCCCCTTAGACTGCCACGCCGAACGACAATTCGCCACTTGCATCCATCGGTCGTAACAAACGTCGCTATCTCTCTTCTGCCTGGCCTTAATCCCATTTATTTGGGGTCAGCCCTTCTGGTCAATCTTCGCCAGGACGGTCCGTCCTGGGTCGTCTGGGATGTTAATTGTGTCTTCTTTAAATCTTTTTCAATAACTGACATCCACGTAACAAACGTCGCTATGTAAGTAGTTAATTACCATTAAGACCGTTTTTACCAAGAGAGTCATGACTCGAAAAGCATTGTGAAGGAATCATCTTCGGAAAGGAAAAATCTGCAAAATATGAGTTGTCTAGTAGTAAAGATTCCTATTTTCAATGATACAGTATGAAAAATAAAACACAGGGCAAGCCGCGGGCGGTAACAAGATCAGGAAAGGGATAAAGTATTATTTCGTATAAATATTTATTTTCCCAATGAAGAGGGCTGTCTGAAAATGAAAGATTAAACATAGCACACAATTTTATTGGAAAAACTTTCTCATAACAAGTCAAAACGTAAACAAAAACAACAGTATCAATCTCGAATCCAAGTAATTTTGTTTGAAACAAACAAATTGTTTCTCCTAACCGCGTATAAATAAAACAAGTGCAAGGGCGTTCGATTCGCTAAATAGATGGTAATTACCGGCAACCGATGTTGACGCGGGTTAGGCACATGTCCCACTGCAAGCGAGAGACAACGACTGATTTCGACTAGTGTCTCGCTCAAAAAGTTCGGTGTAATAAAAGCTGGAGAGCTGCATGCTTTTTGGCGAAAATGTTTGAGCCACGCTGAAAATTTGTCCGATACTTATTCAATCCCTAAATACATAAATGAAGACCTGGCTGAGAAAAGCGAAATTGAATCAAGCCAAACGTATTTCATGATGCGTTTTTTTGGTCCCAAAAAAGTTTTGTGTTTTGGGAGATCTTAAAAATTCAACCTTTAAATTCAATCATCAAGAGTCGTTCGACATTCGATGAGAATTCGCAATGATTCACTTTAAAAACATAAATTCAATTTTGCGCTCACTTGGGTGAAGCGAACTCGTGAAATTTACAGAATAGTACAACATTTTCTCTTAGCGGGCTCAACTCAACTCACTTGTACGCTAATCGTCGTCAGTGCGACAGAGGCTTTATATTATGCATCTTTTTCTAAATTATGGTGGGGGACAAAAATGGAAGGTGTTATTACAAAATCGGAATGTTGAAGAAATTCCTGGGCTGCGTCAGATTAACGTTTGTAGAATAAGTTATCCCTTTATTTACGACTTTTGTTTGAGGGGCAATAAACATGGATTTGTGCCCTTTGCTAACAGAGATAAGGACTAAAAAGGAATGTATTCTCAGATTTTGCAACAGATCCCCCTAAAAAGGGACTATCAAGGATTGATTTCTAGAAACTAGATACTACTTGATTTGATTGATTTGACTTCTAGAAACTAGATACTAGGTGTAGGTACATAGTTTCTTGAAGAAATGAAGAAGGGATTTCGTTAGAGCAAGAAATTTCATCCAGAGTGAGTGGACTATTTTTTATGATGTTTCCTCCCAATAAAAGGTAACTTGTGTGTATGTAGCTACTGAGGCTGATCGTTTCGATATTGGGACTATGATTTATTAATACAATCTTAATATATATGACGGTGAGTCCGTTATCAGAGGGGTCGCAGTATCGGAAATAACACTCACAAAACCTTCGTTAACACTTTTAATTACTTGCTAAAACACACTGAATACAAAATAATCAAGGATGTCCGAGATATGGCTCGATTAAAAACTTAGAAACGCGGGAAGTTTACCATGGAGGAGCAACCAAGACGTCTACCCAGCTTGCCGTACCAATTCAAAGTGTTCGCTTCACTCAACTGTCACTGTCCACGTGAACTACCCCCAGTCACAGGTTTGCCAACCTATCTGTCAACGTCACTACTTGTCAACGTTGAATGCTGATTAAACTTCTGAATCGATTCGATCGAATTCAACTCGACTATTCGCTCGGTGTTGCCATTCCTCCACGCTAACCATCCCCAAGTCTAACGTTTGTCTAACGTTTTAAACTTGACGTTTCTAAACGTTATCTGTCAAAACTAATTTCATAGTTCCTCCAATGAGAGATAGATGGCGCTATTCTAAATTAACAATAATCAATAGAGATTCTAAATTGCGTATCTGTTTTGATTCCACACCAACGACACTAGATGGCGTTATTCTAAATTAACAATAATCAGTAGAGATTCCAAATTGTGTTTCTGTTTTGATTCCGCAGCATGATAATAGATGGCGTTATTCTAAATTATTGTGCTTCTGTGTTGATTCTGCGACACGGCCATTCTGACAATTCACACGTCCTCGTGTGAGACATCACATCCTCGTCTGAGGAATCTGGAATGAGAAAAATATCTCGAACAGTAATCATTCTAACCGTTCGGCCACTCCTGACCCAAATGGAAAAGGTATTCTCATCAAAATAATTACAGGATCTAATAAAAATCACAACAAACTCTTTCTCTCAAAGCTAACATGTCGAAGAACACCCATACTCATTCAAATAATAGGAAACTCTTTAAAATAATACAGTGCTCATAATCTGACCTCCATCCGGCCTTCATCATCACACTTATGACCTTATGACCTCCACCCGGTCATAAGCACCAAACCAATCGACCTCCATCCGGTCATCAACACGTAACTTCCCTCCGGTTATACACCATCAAGATAATCGTTTCGAATCTTTATCAAAATAGTTCTTAAAGTAGGTTTGTTCAACATGTTACCTTATTTTTCTATAACGTTACAAATTATAATTTGTATAGAGAAAAGAAATCACATGGACTACTCAAATTCAAACACAACATAATTTAGACCGACTGAAAATCCCAGAGGAATCAAGTACCTTTGCAATTGTATCATCACAATGCAGCAATTTTATCAAGAAAACAGCAGGAATCAAATTCGTGGCCTGTGGCTAACACTAGCCCCACCAACAAACCTCTGTTTGTTTCACATCGTTCACCATGAACGCACAATACACGACCTCCGCCAGAACCATCCGCACACCGCGCATCCATGGACACCAGGATGTCAATAAGTTACGGACTACGACTACGAAATGGCTACTAGTACGGTCTGACCAGCCGACCTAAGATTCCACACTTAACTTCCAACTCAAAACCGCTACTTGAAAATGGTACTTGAACCTCAGGCATTCTCCCTCAAATCCACAGCACTATGCATCACTACTTACCCAGTAGTAAATCACTGAAGTACCTTAACCTGTGCTTAACATTGTAGCGCTTAACCAGCGTTACAAATCCTATCACTTACCCAGTGATAATAATGACACTTAACCAGCAATATTAACCCACCAACGCTTAACCAGCAAAAGCACACAAATCATAACACGCACCAGCGATTCGACAGTTAGCTGCTGAATTTAAGTTGGTTTTCGCTTAACCAGCTCAGCCAACACAATCCGCCTAACCAGCGATTACACCACTAACGCTTAACCAGCGATAGTCGACATAACTCGCTTAACCAGCGATTCAACAGCTAACGTCCAACCAGCGAAAGCCCATATTATGACACGCTTAACCAGAGATTCAACAGATAGCTTCTGAATTTACGTTGGCCTTCGCTTAACCAGCACAGCCAACGCAATCCGCTTAACGAGCGATTACACTACTAACGCTTAACCAGCGATAGTCGACATAACTCGCTTTACCAGCGATTCAACAGCTAACGCCCAACCAGTGAAAGCCCAAACTAACACGCTTAACCAGCGATTCAACAGCTAGCGCTTAACCAGCGAAAGCCCACGTAATCCGCTTAACCAGCGATTACACTACTAACGCTTAACCAGCGATAGTCAACACAACTCGCTTAACCAGCGATTCAACAGCTAACGCTTAACCAGCGAAAGCCCACAAGATAACACGCTTAACCAGCGAGTCAACAGCTAGCGCTTAACCAGCGAAAGCCCACGTAATCCGCTTAACCAGCGATTACACCACTAACGCTTAACCAGCGATAGTCAACACAACTCGCTTAACCAGCGAATCAACAGCTAACGCTTAACCAGCGAAAGCACACAACATAACACGCTTAACCAGCGAGTCAACACAAAGAACACAAGGCACCAGAGTCGCAAACAAAATGAAAATTGCTCACCGGATAATCCCAGTCGACGCGCTCAGGAGGCACAGGTCAACCCTCTCCTCAATAACAGGCTTCGACGCCCCGGAGTCGGCCCCACTCCTCTCATTGCGCCGTGGCAATGGAAGCAGGTGATCCCGGATACATGAGGCTTCGCAGTCGTCGATGAACTCCTCTTGTTGCCATTATTATGGTTGTACTGCTCCTGCGTAGCTTGAGTATCCCGTTTCACATCTTTGCGGTAGCAGTGCACGGATTGATGACCCGGCTTGCAGCAGGAAAAATCCTTCAAAGGTTTCACAACACTATTCACTTTCTCTTCATAAAAGAAACCACTTGCAGCTCTTGTTGTAGCTGGCCACGTGTCTTGCAATAAAAAATCGCTTGAAATCAGTCCACGTAATCCCAGGAAACGACACGGTAGGCAGCCAGGTATAAGCTCCTCACTTCCAGGCGCGGCTTATAGCGACCATAAGCGGGGTGCCATGTTGATCTTGGTCCCAAAACACATCACTAGTCGTCACGCAAGCACGTGCACCCACATCTTGTTTTTCAGGATTGAAATCCGGTAAACGATAGCCATGTGACGATGTAGAAGGTGTTTTCACAGCTTGAATCAGTGTCAGAAAATTCATTTTTCGTCACTAGCGTCTTTATTTCGAACACGTGGGTCGTCGTGGTCCATCCCACTTCTGATGACGGCGAGTCCGTAATCAGAGGGGTCGCAGTATCGGAAATAACACTCACAAAACCTTCGTTAACACTTTTAATTACTTGCTAAAACACACTGAATACAAAATGGCTCGATTAAAAACTTAGAAACGCGGGAAGTTTACCATGGAGGAGCAACCAAGACGTCTTCCCAGCTTGCCGTACCAATTCAAAGTGTTCGCTTCACTCAACTGTCACTGTCCACGTGAACTACCCCCAGTCACAGGTTTGCCAACCTATCTGTCAACGTCACTACTTGTCAACGTTGAATGCTGATTAAACTTCTGAATCGATTCGATCGAATTCAACTCGACTATTCGCTCGGTGTTGCCATTCCTCCACGCTAACCATCCCCAAGTCTAACGTTTGTCTAACGTTTTAAACTTGACGTTTCTAAACGTTATCTGTCAAAACTAATTTCATAGTTCCTCCAATGAGAGATAGATGGCGCTATTCTAAATTAACAATAATCAATAGAGATTCTAAATTGCGTATCTGTTTTGATTCCACACCAACGACACTAGATGGCGTTATTCTAAATTAACAATAATCAGTAGAGATTCCAAATTGTGTTTCTGTTTTGATTCCGCAGCATGATAATAGATGGCGTTATTCTAAATTATTGTGCTTCTGTGTTGATTCTGCGACATATATAAATCTCGTGTCACAATGTTTGTCCTCAGTGGACTCCTAAACCACTTAACCGATTATAATAAAATTCGCACACCATGTGCAGTTCGATCCAATTTGAGAGATAGGATAGTTTAAATCTCAAATTTTAGACCGGGTCCTCCACCCGTGCGTAACCGGGACGGGCCGCTAGTATTACGATAAAACTGTGGCTGAAAAATTTGGCACCAATTAGATGCATTGTCTGTACGTTTTTTTAACATATTATTTATTAATGCATAACAAAACTATGCACAATAACAGTTAAAAAATTACGAGTTTTATATCGTTTCTTGGAGAAACACTTAAAAATTTATGAGAACTATGTTTGTGTTACATTTCAAATGTACATAGATCTGGCAGCGTGTGCACATGAAAACGTAGTTACATAAAATATTTGTATTATTTT
Organism: Agrotis ipsilon; assembly: GCA_028554685.1. Lineage (NCBI taxonomy): Eukaryota > Metazoa > Arthropoda > Insecta > Lepidoptera > Noctuidae > Agrotis > Agrotis ipsilon. Next base: position 1,883,874 of record CM052956.1, read on the forward strand.
TAAACGTAAGCGAAAATAATGTTTCGGGAGTAAAGAATAGAAATGTAATTTAGGACAGTGTTTAGTCTGTGTTCGATATTCAGTGTGTGTGCATAGCGAATTGGATATACGTTTATATAGACACATAGGAAGAGATGATCAAAAGCTTACCACTATAAGTGATTATTGTTAAAAGGAAAAACATCCAAACTTTTTACTACACACTTCTATGAGAGGTAAGTTCAAGTAGTTGTTCCGGGTCTGGGTGTTTGTGTATGTGAGTTTGTAAACGCACCCACGATACAGGAGAAATTCCTAGTGTGGGGCAAAGTATTAAAAAAAAAATTAGAGTTTCTACGGAAAATTCGTATGACATAGACACTAGCGCCACGTCAAAGGGACTTTATTCGTGGCGCGGACTCTAAATTTTTATGAAGTAGATTTTTGTGGGTTTAATAAGTTAGTATTTCGTTTCTTATATTGCTTTACTGTGTAATCTCTCAATCCTCTTGAAAAAATATCTGATAGGTATCTAAAAGTATTATATTCTGAAATTGTATACTTTTCCAACCAATGAGATCCTAATGGGCATGTGAATTGTCAAAAACTGACAATTCAAAAAACATAATCTTCTTTATCGTGACATATTTTTACGAGTGGAAAATAATTATATTTACAGTGATTTAAAATTAAATACGTTTCGACTATAGTCAAAGCAGTGATTTAAAAAGTGGGACTACTGATTGTCATACACAGGTACGTTTTCTGATCTATTTGTTTATTGATTCACCAGATACCTACATTTAGAACTGACAATACGGTCTTGGGTTTACATTCAGACACATTCAGGCTACAATTCCGTACCGCACGTAGTACCAAGCAGCGTTGTAGTAAAATTGTTACGTATCATAAAATAATTTAAGTCACCATTCTAAAAGTCCGTCACACAAACCATTTAATACGTAAACAAACATTTTCTTATATAATCTAAAGTCTGTCTCATAATCTCGTAGACTAAATTGACACATGCAAATGTCAAATTTACAAATAATATTGCCAGCTGTTTTGTGCAGTGTTGTACCTATGATAACGGTTTGTTGAATCGTAACTTTTTATCTATAATAGACGAATTTAATTTTCATTCAAAGTTTTATATTTAAAATTCACGTACGTACACACGGCTGCACAACGCCATGCGTAATCCGACCATGTTTCTTTGCCTTTAAATTAAACAAAAAACATTGTAGAGGATAAAAAAAGTATGGTTTTCAGAAGACCGTCGCGCGTCGTGTGGGTGTCATCATTATAAAAATTATAGGGCTAGATGATTACCACAACGAGATGACTTCTGATACCTATATACGAAAACTGGTTAAAAATATTTTTCCGAAATAAAAAGAAAACGCAGTACTTTTAATAGATAATGCTCCATATCACATTCGTTACCTACTTCTAGTTGGCGAAAAGGGCAAATCCAAGGTTGGCTAAAATCAAAAAATATTTCGTATGACGAGACAATGTTAAAGCCCGAATTAAATGAAATTGCCCGAAAGCACAAAAAAGCCCATGAAAGAAATGTCGTCGATGAGATGGCTGCTGAACGGGGTCACTATTTTGCGACTGCCCCCTTACCACTGCGAGCTAAACCCGATTAAAGTTGGTGTGGGCTCAAGTAAAGGGGCATGTCGCTAAAAATAATAAAACATTCAAAATGAATGAAGTACGAAGCCTTTTAGAAGAAGGACTTCGTCAAGTGATCCCGCAGCAGTGGAAAGACTGTATAGTCCATGTAATTAAAATTGAAGATGAAATGTGTCATCTGGGCCATATAACCGACGACATTACTGATAGGTTTATCATAGAAGTAGGTGGCGATTCAGATGATTTAGAATATTCTTCAGACATGGAGTTATTATCTGAATCAGATTAACGCGAATATCTGTAATTAAGTTATGTAATTTAAAATAAATAATTTACATTATTAATTTTGTATTATTACGTTTTAAATAAGTACCTACACATTATTTTAGGATAAACACATTATTTCAAGTAACTTATTGTAAAAAAACGATACTTGATTTTATTAACGCAAAGTTTCGGTTGTGCCACATCACTATTTAAGAATTGCAATAAACTGACAACACTCGTAATGTCAGTTTAGTCTACGAGATTAAAAAACACACTTTACGACGTAACAAAACAATATTTATAATTCGTGGTCTCAACAAATTAGTGGGAAGTATGAGAACGTACGGTTGTGCACATTGGTCGCGACATCATAGTTGTTGATAGTACTTGATGAATGTTTAACAAACAGGGGCTCGACTGCGGGTGTGTCGGACGATAGCAGCCGGGGACTTCGCACGTATTGAAAGGTATGCTGTGTTGTTATCAATTCGTTTTTATCAACGTGAGAAACTTATTATATGAAGACGGATTAGGGAGTGGTATACTAGACTAAACTTTATTCGGACTTAGGGAGAAAAGTGTTGCAAAAATTGGAAACTTGTTGAATGACTTTGTTTTTGATTTGTGCCACTGATTTCCAAAAGAGATTCTTCTCTTTTCAGTGTTGATTTAAAGTAAGTTTTTATTATTTTTAAGTACATAATCACACAACAATATCCAAAAAGTTACCCACAGATGAAGTGAGAAGCTCCTCTTTTCTTGCAGTCGGTTAAAATTAAATTATTCTTTTGACAAGAGTTATAGGATTTTTTCATGTTAGTTTATTATTCAGTCAGTGTGATCGAGGGACTTATCAAATTACCGTGGCCCTGAAACGTTAAAGAGCTATTAAAGGACACCGTAGATTTTAGTCAGTACGAGTCTGACAGTCCTCCCATTGCGTAGCGAGACCGATTCTAGGATGGGGCAAGATGCATCACGGATCGAGGCCCTTTTTTCTCAGAATGAAAATTGTCGCAAGGATTTTTTTTTTAATCTATCGAGTGGTGTACCAAAATAAAAGGGCTTAGAATGTGATCACAAATCATAGAGAATCCCAGAGACTATTTAGAATTCATGACTCGCCTACATTGCTACCAGCTGCTCGCGCTAGGCCCCTTTGTTGTAAGATGACTTGATTTCCGCAAGTCATTTGTATAAAATATTATTTTCAGCGATATCAGCTTTGCAAAGCCTTTTGACTCTTCAAGTTTCCAGTTAGAAATACGACGTAACCAGGTCATTTTCCAACGGAGCTGAAGCGCTAGATCCAAATGTGATCTTCGTCGTCCTCACCTTCCGCCTAACACGAGTCCTCACCGGACACGGTTGTTTTGGGAGGTACTTCAAGGTTTCAGCACCAGGCGTGAGGGAAATGACATTCTCTACTTCATGCCTGGGCCACCGCTGAAGACGCCTAGAGCGTCAGACGTCGCCTGGCAAATGCCGCCCGCCGTAGGCTCTAGCTTGCGAACGGTGAGTTATGGGTAGCTCTCCGTTCAACAACGAACAGGATCCGAGTCGATGGCACATGTTCCACGCGCTTCCCAAGAAGGTCTCCGTAGAGCCAAACACCTAAAATAGTAGGGTAAAGTGAAACCTCTTCATTAAATTAAAAGTCATTTAATGCAAAAAAAAACTCTGACTCTAAAATGGCGTGTGCCTTTTTAGAGTCGGGGTTCCTTTTTTGCCCTATGAAGAGAAGAAACTTTTCATTCCATTTTCGAATTCAAAACCAATCAACGACAGTCCTTTTCAAATATTTAACGTTCACTGAATAAAGCGGTCGGGCATGAAATGTAAAATTTTAAATCGACTTAACGTGCATTCGATTGCATAATGACGCCTAGATAGTTCGTCCACGCCGTTTAAATGGAAATCGCTTCTAAACTGCCTTTAAACGTTTATAACTTTGATTTCCTTGACTATGGATTAGTAATAGTTTTCTTTTCATTGGTTTATGGTCGTGAGTTTAACAGGTTGGTAATTTTCTGCGGCTCTTTGAATTTTCATTGAGGGAATTATTCAGATATAAAACTCACCTTACTGGAATTGGAATAGGCACTAATTTTTATTGGCTGCTTCGCCGTGGTAATGGAAAATTATCCCACACGAATCTCTGTGCTAATTTTTTATGCAGATCCGTTTATTTGAGTGTAACTGAAAGTTTATAACCAGAGTCGCGAATTCCTGACTGTTCTACGCGTACTTGAAGTATGTTCGCTGTAAATTGTATTGTATTTTTTTGTTTCCCCTCACTTGGAATTATTCCTGTATCGTCTGTGTGCGTGTACAACTTATCGGAAATCAAAACCTCGTGTACACGGCTACACATTAAGGTAACAAAACCAGTGTTAGCTGACCGTTTATTGTGTGTAAAAATCGTTCAAAGCGAGACCAAGACAAATTGGTTTTGTATAGCTTGATGTGTAGCTGTACGAACGAGAAACTAATTTTATCAAAAAGACAAAGTTCCCGTTTACGTGAAAACTCTTGACAATTAACATGTCACTTTAAATAACAGTCCAATGAGTGGGTTTTATGAGGTATTCCACGAAAGGCACCCGTTGACAACGGCACTTGAGCTACTTGCACCTTATCTATTCGACATAAGGCTCCTGTCAAAAATTTTCGACTTGTGACTGAATATTTTACACTTTTTTCCGAAATTAAACATGATTAATTAGATATATTACAACAACAGTAAATAACGATAAGTAACAATAGATTACAACAGTACATACTATAAAAATCCAATCTAAAATAGAAGATTTTGTTTTGAACGCAGTCTTAAACAATGAATTGGGAGTGACACAATGATTGTTATGATTGTTACAATAACGTATTAATTACTTCGGTTTAGGAGATCAGTGGAGGGTTAGCAGAACAAGGTCTTTGGAGTTCACGTCTAAACGATTTATAACATCACTTGTAGGTATGCTAAAAGTAGGCATACATTCTTTCATACTGAATGTGTATTCCAGATCAGAATATTTATTTTACATTAGGCTATTTAATTAGTCCGAAAGATAGATTGATTATCAAAAAAAAAAAATTGACTCATATTTTTTTCTTTTGTTTCGTAAACCAAAATTAACGAAGAAGTAACGCTTCTATAAACATGAAATTGCTGACAGCTCTATGAGGCGCGCGTAGATCACGAGCTGGGGGCCGATTCTCGGTTTTAGAGATGGTGTCGAACTCGACAAAAATTTCTAATGACGTCATGTTTTCGACAAATTTTACTGAACTCTAACGCTAGCCTTCGACAAATGGCGAATTTTACATCCCCACTTTTATAATTTGTCGAAAAAATGACGTCGTTAGAATTTTTTGTCGAGTTCGACACCATCTCTAAAACCGAGAATCGGCCCCCTGCGCATGGGCCATGATGGACGGCAAGTCATACATTACTCGCCATCCGCATGCTCGCGCCTACGGGGCCAGAAATCTCCCGCGGCGGCGCGGCTGGTTCCTCAGTCTTGTCCCTCACGACGCAAGCCTCCTCCTTAGCTTGACTGCATCGCAGAATGAGACGATCGCTTCTCTCGGTCTCTCTGATTCTACATGGAATGCGAGTTGGTCTACTTTTCAACTTATACATATACGTAAAATATAAGACCACCAACAATAACAGCATAACAATTATGGCATTCAGTAGCGATAAAGGGGTCATGAGTTCATATCCTGCTCGTGATCCCTCTAGTGTTCATTAATGCAGTTAGATGATTTCGGATAGCAAAATATCTAGATAGTTACTGAAAATATTTTTACACATTAACGATTGCGTCGCGAATCGTAAAGATTTTTTCGTGACTAATTGACTATTTTGGTGTGTTGAAATACTCCGCTAATTGGTAATTTGGTGGTATTGGTAATTTGGTGCGCTTAACGTCATTGTGAGACGATAGAAAGGGTTCAACAATCCCTTTCTATCGTCTTCGACATTGTCAGGAACCTCGATGGCTCGGTTGTAAAGAGAGGGTAAAGAGTGTCGGTTGTAGAGTATTGATGATTCAAATCCTGCTGGCGGTTCGGATTTTTCTTTCCATTGAAAATCCTACTAATATTATAAACGTGAAAGTTTGTATGTGTGGATGTGTGGATGTTTGTTACTCTTTCACGCAAAAACTACTGAACGGATTTGGCTGAAATTTGGTACACAGATAGTTTATAACCTGGATTAACACATGGGATAGTTTTTATCCCGATTGTACGTTCCCGTGGGATAATTTTGGAGTTGTAGCGGGTGAAGCCGCTGGCAACAGCTAGTACTTATAATAATTTTGTTAAAGTGTTTTTATCTGTGACAACTATAATTTACTATAGTTCCGATATTGTAAATATTTAAGTTCTCACTTTTTGCCTAATTTTATGTTTCTTTGTCAACGGGAGGTGCCCTGTTGTAATTACATTGCGAGCATTAAAGCGGAGCATAAACGGCCGTATCTTTTAATTGCATTGATTTAGAAGTTAGTTTCTTTTTCTGATCCAACTGATTACGGAACTGCGCAAGTGTTATCAATTTCAACTTGATACCTCCATGCGTTCCTGAAAAAAATGTGACACTTAAAGGCTTCCGTTTTTCATGAGGTACAGAACCATTTTTTTTTGCGTGGTAAAATCATCAGATGAGGTCTCCCACCCCAGGCAGGGCGGGAGGGACTGTCAGACATGTACTGACTAAAATCCACGGTGTCCTTCAATAGTCCTTTATGTTCCGGGGTCACGGTGATGGTATAAGACCCGCGACCCCGGCATGAGGTACAGAACCCTAGAAACAGAATCAAAATGATTGTTGATAACGTAATCTTGACAGAGGTAAAACGTATAATCATAATAAAGTAATTTGGACATTATCAGAATCTCAGTTTTTAAAGAAAATCATAAAACTCTGAAATGTAACTATGTAGATTTGAGCTAATGATGTTAGGTAACATTATATTTAATGTATAACGAGTGTATACGTCATACAAAGATACAGATGTTTAAAGTAATCCAGCTGTTGCTAGCGGCTTCGCCTGTCTTCAGATAACCGTGACCCTGAAACATAAAGGGCTATTGAAGGGTCACCGTGGAATTTAGTCAGTACAAGTCTGACAGCCCCACCTCGCTCGCCTCAACCTTGGTAGGAGGACTCATTCTATGAATTTACCCCTATAAAAAAACGGGAACGTAATAGCGAAATAACGTAATACACATTTAAATACATACTTCAGGTCAACGGGAGTAACCTGTGGGTTTGTCTTACTTTTCGAAAAAAGGAAAAGGGAAAAGTTTTGTAGTACAGGAACCTTTTTTTCTTGGTAAATTCATCAAATGAGTCGTCCTACCCATACTGTCAGACTTGTACTGGCTAAATTCCGCAGTGATCTTTCAATAGCCCTTTACGTTCCAGAGTTACGGTTAAGTACCTGATGAGACAGTCCCCCAAACAATCACAGGGCCTCTGGTCTCTACTGAAAAAATACGTGACAAGATTTATTTGTATGCATGAAAATGTGTGTAATATTATTAATTATTACTAGCGGCCCGGGCGGGCGGGTGGAAGTCCTCTAAAACCCGGTCCCGATGGTTACAACAAAAAAAAAAGAATTATCCGAATTAGGCCAGCCGTTTTCGAATTATGAGCTTAGCAACACTTTTTGCGATCCATTTTTATATTTTAAAAGATTTTATATAATAGATTTAATAAAACTGTTTACCTCTTTGTTTCAGATTATAAACAGACATCATGGTGAAGAACGTAATGTTGAATCGACTCAAATACACACCATTGCTGGTGTTTGAGATCGTTCTTGTGGTTCTCTACGTATGTTTCACCGATTATGGGGGAGATCGTGATTTTTCAATAATAGGTAAGTTATTTGTTCGAGCGTAACGCCTGCTCGTTTACTATGAGCAAATCAACGTGCGTCTCATTAGTTTAAGTTAATTATAAGGTCATTTAGTTTTACGAATTTTGCAATTCATCCCTTCTTACACCTCTGACCATCACTGAGGCAATACAGTTTTTTTATAAAGGCACAGCAATTTTGAGTTTCATTGAAGAGTCCCAGAATATCCCCCACATGTTGGTCCATAACGACCCGGATTATTAATTGAGGAAATTAATTATATGAAGAATCGCAGAAATTAGCGAAATATATCGTTTTCGTGGATATTCACCGTGGAAGTTTCCAGCTGGCATAGTGGACAAAGGATTGAAGCTGTTTTACGGTGTAAAGCATATTATAATAAAATATTATCACCCAACACTCGATCAGGTAGTATTAATCGTATTTAAGGATTTAAAAAAGGTTAGTGTATTTTATTACCTGAGTATTTGTTAAATTTAACGTAGATACCTATTTTCGTTGTGAATAGTTTATTGTGTAATCGTTTTTCATATTTATGATTATAATTTGCACTTCAATTATACGTACTTATTTTATATAATTAGTACAGTAGATATTTTACTACATTTATAGTTGTATAGCTGCTTTAAAATAACTATTCAAGTCTAACGGAATTATTTGTGCGTAGGTAGATATTGTTAATTTATGTTGGTGTTAGATAATTTCATTTATTGAATTTATTGTTATAATAATTACTTATATTTAATTAATTTAGCTAAACCGTATGCCTTTATGTATTGTCCTTAAATTTCATTTTAAAATCGTATTTAGGAATTTAATAGTTAAATAAAAGTCATAAATACTCATATATTCATTTTATATTTACATATTTACAAGAATTTGTGAAAATTAGAGCATTTGCGTCTGTTTTGAAAATTATTTTATCATTTTAGCTGTACGTAGGTACCGTCACTTAAGTTTTACAATATAAGTTGTAATTAACTTGCTTTTATATAAATTCCAGGTTGTTAACACTCGATTCCCAGTATGTCCGAAGAAAGGGAACTTATTAAAAAGCGAGGAAGCTTTAAGGGTCGCCTTACTATCTTTGCCAATTACCTCGACGCATCAACTGATAAGCAGTTGACTGGTTGTGATGTCAAGGAGTTGCAATTACGGATGGGGAAACTCGAGGGATTGTATGAGCAATACGATGAGGTACAGGTACGGTTAGAATGTTTAGTAGATGATGTCAAATCTCAATTGTCTGAGCGTGTGGAGTTTGAGTCACTATATTACAAGGTACTGGCTAGGGCGCAGGAGTTATTAAGTAAATATAACAGCGATAATGAGTCGACATGCAGTGACAAAGTTACCCGTATTAGTCAGCGAAAGCCTGTTAAATTGCCAACTATACAGCTTCCTAAATTTAACGGGAATTATAGCAATTGGTTGGAGTTCCGTGACACTTTTACTAGCCTCATTCATAGTAATGACGAAATTGACAAAATAAACAAATTTCATTATTTACGAGCGTCACTGGAAGGATCCGCTGCTGTTGTTATCAATGCGTTCGAATTCTCCGCAACCAACTACGATATAGCTTGGAATCTTGTTTGTGAGCGTTATAATAATAAAAGGTATTTAGTGCAGAACCATGTTGCATCTCTTTTTAACCTAAACGCCATTACAAAGGAGTCCTCTGTTGCGTTAAAAGCGTTAATTGACCAGCTGAATAAAAACCTACGTGCTTTAGAATCGTTGGATGAGCCAGTCAAGTATTGGGATACACTTATTATATACCTAGTTACTCGGAAACTTGATCAACATACTTTTCGCCAGTGGGAGGAGTTTAAAAGTCGCATAGATAAAGAGAGTAAAATAACATATGGCGACTTCATTCATTTTATTCGCACTCGCGCTGATTTTGTGGAAACTTTAGAGTTGGCACGAAATGACAATAGTCCCAGTTCCTCAAAGTCAAGTTCCCATTATAATAAGGCGAAATGTATGATTGTATCACAAGATTCCGATAAGTCCAGCACTGTATTAAATAAGTTATGCCCGCACTGTAAAGGTGATCACGTTCTAAGTCGTTGTTCACAATTTCTTGCACTTAATGTAGACGCCCGTGTTAAATCATTGCCGAACTACAAAGTGTGTTACAACTGTTTTTGTGTAGGTCACTTTGCCAACCGATGCAGAAAGCCGGGATGCAAGATATGTAACCGCCGGCATAATACGTTGATACATCTATCGAACAACAAAGAGACTTCAAATACTTGCAGTAATGACAACACAAACTTATCGCACGGTAGCTCGAACCATTCCGTATCTACGTCATCGCCCACTGACGCCGTAGCTAGCACTAACTGTGCGAGTGCTAATAATTTAAGTTTAGCTGCGGATCTCAGTTCGTTTCGAGGCGAACGTAAACAACGCGGTGTGTTATTATCTACGGCTCTCATCAAGTTGAATGATCGGAATGATTGCGAGCACATAGTGAGGGCCCTTCTTGATAGTGGCAGTACATCGAGTTTTATGACTGAAAGATTATGTAATCGACTTAAATTAAATTCCAGTGAGGTAAATGGTTCGGTTTATGGCATAAATAATGTTAGTTCTCGCATAGGCAAATTATGTCAGGTAAAAATGAATTCGTTAGATAACAGTTTCGCTGCTCGGATTCATTGTTTTGTTTTGCCTTCATTAACGAGTGTCATGCCCTGTCGAGAACTTGATATTTCCGACTTAAACATTCCAGATAATATCTGTCTAGCTGATCCCAATTTTTATAAACCTTCAGAGATTGATGTTTTGATCGGTGCTGACATTTTCTGGGAGCTGATAGGTTCACAAAGAATTACACTAGGTTTTAATAAGCCAATGTTATGTGAAACTTTGTTAGGCTGGATTGTTTCTGGTCCTATTACCTATAGTAACAATAAATTAATGTCGAACAATATTTTATGCAATTTTAATGAAACCGATTTGTCTAATAATGATTATTTAAGCAAGATTCACACAGATATTGTGAAATTCTGGAATCTGGAAGAGATTGATTCACATTCCTCACATTATTTACCTGAGGAAAAGCTGTGTGAAGAACATTTCGTGAAGAATACGACACGTTTAGAGGATGGTCATTTTTGTGTTCGTATTCCTTTAAAGCAAAGTCCTTCTGTTTTAGGAGAATCATTCCAAAGAGCATTCAAGTATTTAAATTCCTTGGAACGTAAACTGAAGTCTAAGCCTGATTTCGGTAAGTTATACCGTGACTTCATGTTTGAGTACGAAACGTTAGGACATATGACCGAGATAAGAGACAGTCCCACTCCCAATGGATATTTTATACCACACCATGGGGTACTACGAGAACTTAGCACTACTACCAAGCTTCGTGTAGTTTTTAATGCGAGTTGTGCTACTTCTTCAGGAGTGTCATTTAATGATTTACAGATGGTGGGTCCTACGGTGCAGGACGATCTTATGTCTATACTTCTTCGGTTTCGCCAACACAAGTTCGTTTTATCGGCTGACGTTGCAAAGATGTATAGATGTATATACGTCCACCCGTCTGATAGGTACCTACAGCAAGTTCTATGGCGTCATAATGAATGTGATCCTGTTAAGATTTATAGTTTGAATACCGTCACATATGGAACGGCCAGTGCACCGTTTCTTGCGACGCGCTGCCTAAAGCAAATAGGATTAGATTATAAAAATAATCACATTAAGTCTGACTCGGGTATCAGAGATAAAGTTGCTGACGTCATCATGCATGATTTTTATGTTGATGATTTGCTGACGGGAGGGGATGACTTAAATGAAGTCATGTCTATCCGTACAGAGGTCACCAATGCATTGGCGTCTGCTTGCATGCCACTAAGAAAGTGGAGGTCTAATGCACCTGAGTTAGTCTCTGAAACTGCTGATTCGTCATTAGATTTAGATATAGGATCTAGTAAATCCAATAAATTATTAGGGCTTGACTGGTTTGCCAATACCGACGAATTAGGTTTTTCAAATTCTATATTACTTCCTAAGGACCCAGTTACTAAACGTGACATACTTGCTGCCATTGCGCGTATCTTTGACCCCCTAGGATTTTTATCTCCTTGCGTAATCACCATGAAGATGTTATTACAAAGGATGTGGTTAAACAAATTGTCATGGGATGAACCATTAACCCCGGCACTTCATGCTAATTGGGATGTCATTGTGAAGGCATTGCCCCTTATAAACAAATTTCGTGTTCCACGACTAGTTGTGTGTCACAATTATACTACGCTAGAACTACATATATTCACAGATGCATCTGAGCGTGCATACGGTGCGTGCGTCTATGTACGTAGTGCCAATGATCAGGGTGAATACATGGTCCGTTTGTTAGTCGCTAAGAGTCGAGTGGCACCGATTAAGCCGACCACCATTCCAAGACTGGAGCTGTGTGGCGCCGTAATAGGAGCTCGTCTGTGCGAGAAGGTTGTGAATTCACTACGACTGAAGTTCACTCACATTTATTGCTGGACCGACTCCACCGTCGTGTTGGGATGGTTGCAGATGTTGCCTTCTAAGCTTCAGCCGTTCGTACGTAATCACGTTGCTGAAGTTCTAGATAAGACGAGTCACTGCACTTGGAGACACATTCCAACCGACAAGAACCCTGCAGACCTAATATCTCGTGGCGTGGATATTAGTGTTCTGCAATCGCTGGACTTGTGGTGGAGTGGTCCCAGTTTCTTAAAGCAATCCCAGTCTCACTGGCCTTCTCGACATAAATCATTAGAGTCTGAGCAGCTACCTGAAACTCGACTTCATGTTTCATTTGGCGCTAGCGTTAGCAACGATGTTCAATGTCATACCTTCATAGATTTTAATAGGTTTTCTAGTTATTTAAGGCTTATCCGTAGTGTAGCAACTGTCATTAGGTTTATTAGATTGTGTAGAAAGAATCCTCCTGTTAGTAAGTTTCTATCACAAGCAGAGTTGCAGGATGCATTAAATGTAATTATAATTAGAAGTCAAATCGAATCTTTTCCTGAGTACAAATTACTCACTAATAATCAAAAGTTGCACAATAAAAGCGCACTTATTAAATTTAATGTATTTTTAGATAAAGATAAAATAATGCGTGTTGGAGGACGCTTAGCAAATTCAGCGTTTTCTTTTGATAAAAAGTACCCAATTGTTTTACAGTCCACTCATACTTTTACGAAGCTATTATTCGAATATGAACATGTAAAGTTGTTTCATGCAGGCCCTCAGCTTTTGCTAGCTTCCATTAGAGATAAGTACTGGCCTATAGGCGGACGAAGCTTAGCTAAGAAATGTTATCGTAGTTGCGTGCGTTGTTGTCGCATGTCAGGTAGAACAGTCAGTCCTGGGTAATTTACCACAGCAGCGTCTTCTTCCAGGCGGTCATCCCTTTGAGAATACTGGTGTGGACTATGCTGGTCCCATCACGGCTGCTAGTAGACAAGGTCGCGGATGCAGGCTGGTAAAAGTGTACATAGCAATCTTTGTGTGTTTCACCACCAAGGCTATACACTTGGAGCTGGTGAGTGACCTCACCAGTAACATGTATTTATTGGCTCTGTCGAGATTCATTTCGCGACGTGGAAAACCCCGTTACATCTACTCCGATAACGGTACCTCTTTCGTTGGCGCCTGCAATGAACTGTCGAAATTTTTAAAATCGAATTGGAATTCCTTGAGCGAGGAATTGGCTAATGAAGGCATTAATTTTAAATTCATTCCGGCGTATACTCCTCATTTCGGTGGACTCTGGGAAGCGGGTGTTAAATCAACCAAACATCATTTAAAACGAGTGTTGGGAAATTGTCACTTGACGTTCGAGGAGCTTTACACCAAGCTAGTCCAGATTGAGGCTATTTTAAATTCACGTCCACTGACGCCGCTGTCATCGGATCCGGCAGATTACACCCCACTGACTCCGGGACATTTTCTTGTTGGCCGACCGCTTACGTCACTTCCGCAGCGAGATCTTCAAGATTACTCCCCTGCTTCGTTGTCTCGTTTCCAACGACTGGAGCAGCTACGCCAGCATTTTTGGGCTCGTTGGAGCAAGGAGTACGTGTCTGAGCTGCAACAAAGGACCAAGTGGTACTCATGCAAAGACAGCCTGAAGTTGGGATCATTGGTCGTCATAAAGGAGGAACACTTACCTCCCCTCAAATGGAGATTGGGAAGAATTGTGGCCGTTCATCCAGGGTCGGACGGAATTATTCGTGTTGCAGATATACAAACATCTGCTGGCGTCATCAGAAGAGCCTTCAACAGAATCTGTCCGCTGCCCGTTGATTCTTCGTCTGGTTGAAAGCGTACCTGATGCTTTCAATGTCCGGGGGCATGTTCGAGCGTAACGCCTGCTCGTTTACTATGAGCAAATCAACGTGCGTCTCATTAGTTTAAGTTAATTATAAGGTCATTTAGTTTTACGAATTTTGCAATTCATCCCTTCTTACACCTCTGACCATCACTGAGGCAATACAGTTTTTTTATAAAGGCACAGCAATTTTGAGTTTCCTTGAAGAGTCCCAGAATATCCCCCACATTATTTTTTTATTTATTTTTTTAGAGCGCGTGGCCTATTAATTACAGCCGCACAGGTCAATCTTCCGGGTTAAGCCGCGCTTGCCTAGGTTGGTCTGTGGATGGATGACCATCTGTCATAGCGAGTTTCCAACGTGCCTCGGAAAGCACGTGAAGCCGTTGGTCCCGGCTGTCATTTGTAGATCTTTGATAGTCTTACCATGGGGTTATAGTATTACCCAGTTACTGGGTTGTGGAGGTCCGACAGGCAGTCGCTCCATGTAAAATACTGTATATATCCAGCTGATTCTGGTTTGACTGGAAGCCGACCCCAATATAATTCAGCACACGCAAGTCTTACATAGTCCTTACGACTTTGATATCCATTGACGCTTGCTTGCGTACGAACCTCTATCGATTTTTACTGCGATAATCATCTGGATACTAAAGTTGTAAAGTATCGTAGATTTGTGTTGCCTTCTGTACGAAGAGGCTTAGCAACTCGACCATCGCAGTACACGTAAACTTGACTGTAAGGTATGATCAGACTAACCGGCTCGCATCGCTCCGGGCCGGGCGGCATTTTACAAAAATTTTTGACGTTAAAGAACATTGAAATGTATCAACAGTAATTACAGTTCATATTTGAATGTAACTTACGTATAGTTACCTCCGTCGGCATCACGCGACGCGTCACGACGTGTCAATGCGTAAGTTGCATGCAAATATGAATCGGTTGGTCGGAATCGTATCTAAAAAGGCGTGAGGTTTTCCGAATGCGTAGTAAGTAGGTTAGCAAGAAATATGAAATTCCAACGACTCATAAAATGGATGACGCTGCATCCATGATAGTACGTGCTATAGGCACCGATGACATTAACTTTTTTAATTGCATATTAGTGCAGTGTGACCCAAATAATAAAGCCGTCTCTATCTTAATATTAATATTAGACGTGTTCAATTAACTCATTCGAGCTTCCTCTACAAATCCATATGAGTTGCTCCAATTACTTATTAAAACAAGGATATACTGTTATAA
The DNA here is from genome assembly GCA_028554685.1 of Agrotis ipsilon. Taxonomy (NCBI): domain Eukaryota; kingdom Metazoa; phylum Arthropoda; class Insecta; order Lepidoptera; family Noctuidae; genus Agrotis; species Agrotis ipsilon. The sequence goes on from CM052956.1 coordinate 1,899,231, forward strand.
CGAACTGAACGTAATACTCTCGAGTTTTATGCAAATTACAATTAACAGACTGTAGTTTTGTTATTACGAGCTCTTGCAGTAAATTGCAGATTAAATTATTCATTTTAGTTTGTTAATTGGGTCAATATTTTAATCGACTTCAAAAAGTAGGAGGTTCTCAATCGGTCGGTTTTTTTTGTAGGTAGGTATAGACGCTAGCTCAACAACCTATCTCAATCTGTCAAATTACTTTAAATAGCTGAAAGTATGGGGTACGTTGCCCTACTGGCGTCTGTATACTGATCACTGCGTGGTTTGTGGACCGATTTGTGTGATTCTTTTTACTGTCGATGCAGTATACTGCCATTTGTTCCATAAAATTTTCATTCAGATTGGTTTTACTTTTTGTAGTAAGACCCATACAGTCTTACTACAAAAACTTAAACAACTGATGAACACTTGTTTAAAAAAAGTGTGACTGCAAAACGGACCTTATTTCAACGTCATAATCTGACATTTTTTTAGACAAGTGTTTAACAGACGTTTAAAAGTTTTTGTGGTACGACGGATAGAGTTTACTGAAGTGTTAAATATCAGTAAAATTCATAGGTAGATATAGAAGACACGACATCCACTTTTTTCGACATAATCGTAATCACCATCACATCCAGCAATTTAAACAAAGCTGATTTTAATTGACATTTTAAATTCATGAGAATAGATTAATGTTGATTTAAATAAGACTATCAAATATCACCAATTTTATGCAAGAGATGAGCATAAAGTACCACGGTATCGCATTACAAATAAAATTGTTTTATGTCATCGCGAGTGATGTCAATTAAAATTATGATCTCCGTGTGAGAATGAAGTGGCGTATAATTGTTTGAAATTCCACATTAATCCAGCTTGTTACCCAGGCCGGTAACGATTAGACCTGATCAAGCACCAAGATTGTTTTCACACCACCTGCTCGAAAATGTCTAATTATATGTCAAGCAACCTTAACTTAATGTGAGTCATTAGTGGCCGAGGGCACAGCCGGTCAATAATGTTGTACTGGATTTCATTATTACCCGCTGGTCAATAATGTGATTTGAATTTGGAATATGTTTATAAACAACAAACACCCTTTGGTGCCAGAAAGATTTTTTTTTTAATTTTCTTTTCCCTTTTGGGAAGACAAAGGGATCTATCTAGCCCATGCAGCCTAGATTTTTTTTTTTGGTTGTTATTCTTACTGTTTTTTTATTTAATAAATACTTTGTTTTTCGTACTATGGCTATTATTTTCTCACAGTAGGTGTAAAAAGTAGAGTATCCTCCTTTGGGCTAAAGGTGTCTTTGCCTTGGGCTAGCTTGAATCCCTCGCTGCATTCAGGATTCTTGTATTAACTCCCTCGCTCCGCTCGTGAGTTAAACTCTTAACTCCCTCGCTACGCTCGGGAGTTAAATCCCGAATCCTTCATTGCGCTCGAGATTCAATATGACGCCCGTGACATAAGACACAACTTTAGCCCCTCGGTGCATAATCTACTATTTATTGATGACTATCTGACCCAGCAAATTTTTTAAATCTTCCCTGGACTTACCAAAACAATTCAAAACCAAAATTAGACAAATTGGTCCAGCCGTTCTCGAGTTTTAGCGAGACTAACGAACAGCAATTAATTTGTATATTATAGGTATGTGTAGATAGATGAACATTAATTCAACTATCACGCGTGATGGGAGGTTTTATAGCATCAAGAATCACAGTTGATTTCCTAGAATTAAAAAAATGTGAAATCTATAGAGTTCCTCGATAAACTATCCAACACAGAAATATTTTTTTCAATTCGAACCAGTACCTACTTCCTGAGATTATAATAGCGAGTTTGACCGAACAAATTATTTTAGCTTTATAATTATTTAATATTAGTATGATTATAAACGTGTGCGTGGATTAACAGATTATGCCAATCGTACCATCATCGCCAATTGAATTACTAAAATAATGACAGTAAGTAGTGGAAACCTAGACTTGTTTCAATGTTTGTAAATTCTTACGATTGCACAGAATTTCTTATGATACATTGCTTTTCTTTGTTACATTCACGGGCTACATTAGATAACTATTATACTTGCTATTGTATCAAATTGTTTTCATGAATTATACCACGAAGCGTGGTATTCATTAAACAATACGCATCATGTCGCACTATCGCTTCAAGAATAAGTGAGTTTGGTTTTTACACATGGGTACGCATCAAACTATACTAAACCAGTATAAGCTGATCGCTCATTTAGGGAAAAGATCTAGTAAAGCGAGGTCAAGATTAACTGGTTTTTCTATATGTACCCCAATTCCGAGAATGTTACCTTTTGGTTGTCAGTGGTGTCAAACAATGTTTGAGGAACTTCTCGCTTCAAGCACATTGCAGACTTATTTTACAAAAGATTTATTCCTGGAAAGGAATACGCTGTTAAAAGGAATATTTTAACAGGGTTCAGGAATTTTGAAGATATGTGGCCTTCAGATTCCATAAGGCTGCTCCTGATAACCCTAGCTATTAGGTTGTATCTTTGCTAGTACTCTTCGTTAGCTAGATGAGAAGCACTGGCATGCGAATGCCGAGTAATAGGTGACTCGCCGTCCGACATGGACCATACCTGGGTCGAGGGCGCGTCGTGTTCCACGCGCTTCAAAGAAGTATCAGCAATCTGACGGGGCTCTGAGGGGCGCTCGATAAAGTAATATTGGCAGGGGCACTGCCGTGCCCCCAGATAGCGCAGGGGGGCAATGGGATGTGACGCGGTGGGTCGGGGGCCGAAACGTGCCAGCAAAGTCAAGAGCAAAAGCGAGTATGAAAATAAATTGGTAACGGATACTAGAGACTCAACAGTGCGGACCGATTTCTCATTGAAATGATATCGTCTCATCGTATCGAAGAAACAGAATCAATACGTACGATTGTGTTTGTATGTCAAGTGTGAATTGTCATCGTTAACGGAAAAATAACCACTTATGAATACTTTGTGGAATAAGTGAGTAGGTAGTTGATTCTTAGGAACGCCTTTGAAAGAAGTATAAACCAGAGAAGGCCTTACAGTAGTTGCTATTGATTTGTTATATCTGGCATCTCACTTTGGATACTAAACAATGACTTTAGTGTTGACTTTAAGACCTCAGACATTCTTCGGCAAGAGTTGCTTAATCTTAGTGATGTTTGACATCAATAGGCAATAGACACTTTATATTTAGGCCGAGGAGTATCCCTGGTTGGCGAAAAGTAATGAACCACGCTAGGATTCCAACTATCTCAGTTACTTCTAGGATATTGTTTGGATATAATTCAACCGAGCTACTGCAATCTTGCTCACAGTTTCGAATTCTTCCTTTATTTTATTTTATTTTATTTTATTCAATAGGTACAGATACAGACAACAGATCAAGATAATACAAAATAATACCCTTAATAATATAAATTAAGTGGACCTGAAGTCCAATTACAACTGTACACAACATTCATAAATAACAAAGCCTCGTTTTTAAAGGTCAAAATCAAATTTCAGTAGTTACATACGTGTTATAAAGTTTTTAACACATGACTAATTAATAATGAATGAAGTAATTACGAATAAGACTTGAACAATCTATAAAATCATACAGCGTTATAATTTAGTAGAAATTATTTGAAAGAGCTAAATTTATCATGAAAAATGTCTACGTGTGAGCAAATAGCGTTGTAGTTTTTACACATTCTATGCAAAGGATTATTTTGAGATACATTGTTATTACTTGCGGGAATACTAAACAATTGTGGTTTTTCATTACCTTAAAACACAAAGCTTCTCAATTCACTCTACTTATCCTACCGCAGTCGTCGGCTGGACATAGGCCTTTCCTAGGCTGCGCCATATCACCCTGTCTTGTGTTTTCCGCATCTAATCTGACCCAGCCCATTTTCCTAAGGTTGTCGGTCCATCTAGGTCAGGGGCGTCCCACACTACACGGTCTCTACTACAGGACTCGTCTGCTCCACCGGCCTTCGATTCTTTATTCGGTCGGACAAACATGACCACTTCAGTTTGCTTACTCTGTAAGCTATGTCAGCTACTTCGGCTCTTTTCTCTATAACTTCATTCCTGATTTTATACTTTAAAGAAACTCCAGGCATCTGCTCCATAGCGCACTGAGTGACCTTGAATTTGTGGACCACTCCAACTGTCAGTGTCAACGTTTCGACACCTTATGTCATAACGGGCAGTAAGTACTGATTGAATAGCTTAACTTCAGGCATTGCAATTTACAATTCGTGACGAAATAATTTAACATTCAAATTGTAAAAGTCAAACTGAAAATACTAGAAGTTTTATTACAGTATGTTTCAAATATGCTACTTGAAGAAATCGACTAAATTGGTTTACTTAACCTAGGTCAGGGTTGTAGCCAGCCATTTTGTCATGATTTGCCGGCTACTGAATTATTTAGTAGTGTTTACCTCGCCTCGTCATAGCAGTAGCTGGAAAGTTGTTACTAAAACATTTATCTACTCTTTTTTTCTGGTAAACGTTTAGATATGCTTGAAAAACATTCGTTACATCATTCTACGTCAGTTTTCCCTTTACGTTACGTGAAAACTTTACGGAACGGCTATTGAAAGAATGCCGTGAATTCAGGACGAGTCTTGATAGTCCCAGGACAGAAGGACTCATTTGATGATTATACCGCTTAAAAAACGGGCTTCTGGGAAAACACATAAATAAATAAAACCTTCTTTATTTCATGTACATACATTCCAATTGTTGTTAGTAGTATTAGGGAAAACACATACCTATAGGTGACATTAACACTCTTAAGAGGGAACAGACAGCTGCATAACATGTTTTTCGAGACACGAAAGATAGCGTCTCATGTCTCGAAGTTGGTCAGACGGCAAAATACTACTCGCCGTCCGTAAGCCAGTAACTATTCGGTAGCTAGAATTTTACCCCGGTTTTGCCGATGCCCTTGCTATCTTCGGCGGTACCTGGGACGTGAGGTGAGTCATTGCCATCACGCGTTCCTACTGCTCCGCATTCCCCTCGTCTGCCGCTGAATCCTTGATACCTCAAGACAACCGTGTCCGGTGACGGAACAGTATGTCAGCGGCATAACATGCTTTTCGAGGCACGAAAAAAGGAGTCTCGATATGTAATGGGTTCTTTCCTGCCTCTTATGATAATCAATTACTTTTAATTGCTTCCTTAAAACAGCATCCTCATTTGGTAGAATCCATCAACAAACACCTTTGCTGAAATCAAATCAATCAATCATATTTCTGGGAGTTCAAAGTGAAACCAATGAACTCCAAATAATCTGTTAATGTGTCACACATTACCATTGACCTCGGGAAATGGGAAAATAATTCTATAAGCTCGGATTTAGGGTCAATGCTCACGGATTTACTAACACGCATTAGGGGGTCCCCAATTTACAGGATATTGATATTCTTTCATACGTCTAGACAAGTGCTCCAGAAAGGGCGAGTGCATATTACTCGCCAGTATTGAAGGACACCGTGGATTTTAGTCAGTACAAGTCTGATAGTCCCTCCAGTCTTGCCCTGTACCCTTATCACGAGTTTTCAGTAAATGAGACCTAAAGTAAACTGGAACTTTGACACTTTCAAATTGACAATTTTCAAGGAAAAAATGGAAAAGCGCCTCTGGTGTGCGAAGAAGGAACTAATTTTTTTTTTGTAAATTGTCAATTTGAAAGTGTCAAAGATCCAGTTTACTTTACGTCTCATTTACTGAAAACTCGTGCTAAGGGTACTGGGTCGATGGTTTGTCGTCATTTGATGGTTTTACCGCGTAAACATAAAAACACGAAACATCTATCAATTAAAATCTCAGAATAATGATATCAATAAAATAAAATCTCAGAATAATAATATCAAAAAAAACTGGATATAGACACTTCCTTCCGAAGTAATTATCACAGCGTCGTTTCTGATCCGGGTAAACAGATATATCCGTCGTGACGTAGTCCCCCATTGACCCGGTTCGAGTTCAGAACCGTTTATCAATAAACGTGTCGGCGACCGTTCTTAGTGCGTTCCAATTAATAGGATTATTTGTTCGTGACTGGTTGTGATGTTATCCGGGAGGGGGAGATTTGTAATAGTCAGATTCTTCATAATAATGCGTTTGTCTTTGGCTTGTTTTTTATTAAGTTTACTATACCTTGGATCGTGAAAACTGGAGATCATGGCGAGAGGCCTTTGCCCAGTAGTGGGATGATATAGGCTAACAGTATCAATACCAGTATGCGACATCAAATGAATCCTCCTACTCAAGGCAGGACGGGAAGATTGTCAGACTTGTACTGACTGAAACCCACGGTGTCTTTCAATAGCCCTTTACATTCCGGGGTCAGGGTAGCTCCTTAGTCCCGAGACCACGGCAGGCCTTGGGTCTCTAAGAGGTCCCCGTCATTATGCTGACAGCTCTTTTTAGGCGCGTGTGGAACACAAAGCGCCGTCGACCCGGACATGGTCCATGATCTGACAACGAGTCGCCCAAATGCGCTTGTCTAGGTTAGCCCGGGGATGGGCTATCATCGATTACAAGGGTTATTGGGTTGTGAAGGCCATATAGCCATTCTCACTACGCAAGATACAAGGATTCAGCTGCATCCGTTTGACTAGTATCCGTCCGTAGTATCCGAGCCCTACAGAGGATGGTGACACTCTTAATCAAAACGTACCATAAGCGTGAGTCTTTAGGCTGTGGGAAAGAGATGGCGCTAGACGACTTGAATAGCTCTGTCTCTTTCCCTCAGTTTAAACTGGATCGCGTTTTGGAGGTAGGAGGAACAGAGTGGAAAGTTCCTCACTACCCGGTGAAAAGGAAGGTACCTTCCAACCAGACGGGTGTTGTGTCTGGTGGGCTTTCTGCCCGACATTCATAGTCGGAATATTCTATGTCTTCTAATGTCGCTGTTAACTCTGCTTGCGCGATGTAGACATTTTTGCATCTTAGTTCCTCCGTCACTGCATAGATGGCGCTACATCACTCCCCTCCGGAGACCGGAGGTCGATAGTGGTAAGTCCCAGCCAGTTGTAGTTGCCGTTGATGCCGCAGGGTTCACGGTGAGTCGGAACATGCTTGCTGCGGTGAAGCGAGATCCCAGTGAGTCGGGATCCGGCGCCGACTGCCACCCAGTGAGTCGGATGAGGAAGCGCCGCCAAGGATATGGAGGCTGTGACAACCAGGAGGGTAAGCCTTCGACTGGCTGAGATGTGCCCTAAGTCCAGGGGTATGGTCGCCTGTTGAGGTCGAGGGTGCTGACCAGGTATGCGCCTTCTGCACATGCTGATGGTCAGGGATGCCCGTTTGAAGCTGGCTGGCTGGGACTCGCTGCTCGAAAGCTTGAGGAAGTGATGCAGGTGATGACGTCACGTAGCTTGAAGGTTGCGCTGACGTTCATAGCGGGGTCACCAGTTTGGAGGTAGGAGGAACAGAGTGGAAAGTTCCTCACTACCCGGTGAAAAGGAAGGTACCTTCCAACCAGACGGGTGTTGTGTCTGGTGGGCTTTCTGCCCGACATTCATAGTCGGAATATTCTATGTCTTCTAATGTCGCTGTTAACTCTGCTTGCGCGATGTAGACATTTTTGCATCTTAGTTCCTCCGTCACTGCATAGATGGCGCTACAGCGTTAAGAGCTCGTGGCAGGTGCTTCAGTACTGCCAGTCATTATTAATAAGCCATTTGTCGCTTATAACATTTTAATTTTCAGGGATATCCACCACCACGAATATAGGGACGCTTGTTGCTAATGACTCTGAGCTTATGTTATACTTTAGATTTTGATAAAAACCCTTTGATTGACCAATGGAGTATACTTACTTTGTATCCTTTCTGGATACTTTTAGACCACGACCGGTGCAGCCACGGCAAAAACTAGTTCAGTATAAAACTGTGTGTGTAATAAAACGCGAACAAATCTACGAGTAATTTATTTTAAAATAAATGACTGTGTAATTTCAGTCAGTCAACAGCCTACAGCATTGAAATATTGAGCAGCAATTTATCGAGGAATCGACATTATTGTACATTATTTACTTTGGAACCCGGCCATTCAAATCATTTTATATGAAAACGGGAATGTTAATATTTAAAGATTATTTAATAATAAAACGGGCGAATGACTGTTTAATTGAAAACCAATGTAAAACTTGTATTTATTTGTTCCTGAAAAACAGTATGTTTAACTATTTAAAAAGATATTTTTGCATTATTGTTGGATGTGATGAGGAGAGTTTTTACGAAGTAAGGGTTGGCTTGGATGCGATGAAGACACTGTGGAGCCCTCGAGTCTGACCCTTGTCCAGGGGGAGCAGGAACCAATCTTCTTCTTTGGGGAAGTTGTATTGCAATCCAGTAGAGGTAATCCTCCTCCCACCAGCCACTGCGGCAAACGCCCAGATCATCGGCAGTACAAGGCGATTTCCATGCACATTGTAGGAACGTGCTTGCAGATGGCGAACGATAAGGCTCGGGTGTCGGGCAGCGTGTCGCATAACACGCGCGCCTCCAAGAACTATCAGGAATCTGATGGGGCCAAATACCCGGCGCCGGCGGGGACTCATGAATGTTTTAAGAGAAGCTGGTTGGTGTTGATAAATGTTTAATGGAAAAACTCGACAACATATTGCACGGCCCCGGGATTCGCATTTATAACCCCAAACCAACCCAAACTCAGCATTGCGATTGTGAATCGACCAAGGGAGTAGTTCCAGTCTGGTATTATTAATATTCAAATCAAATCTTCTAAAGACATCCCGGTCAAAGTTAGTCCGATAACATCTATTTGTTATTTCACGTTCTTATCCAGCCCTCCTTGATAGAATTGTGTTATCGAATGACATCTGTTTATAAATAATAGGGCATGAGATGATGTTTTGTCATTTTCCAATGAGATATACGAATTTAAAGGGCACCCCAGTACAAAAAGATATTGGGAAAAATATAATTATGTCCTATTGGATAATTTCCAAAAAATAAAAACAATTTTTTTGAGTCTCCCACCTAGGGCAGAGCTGACTATATATATACAGGGTGAATTTTTCAACTGGGCGTGGATGGCTACTTTCGAAACTATGAGGAATATCGAAAAACGTTGAAAGGAGTCTCGAGGCCGATTTTGACGAAAACTAAAACTGCATCATTGGATTTTAGCAAAATCAAAAATCCTGGCCAGGAATCGAACCCGCTGATTTTGGAAAAAAAATCACATCCTGTATTATTATACCGTTCGATAGTGTTGCTAATAAGGATCAAATTCTGGGAAGTAATCATATACGGAAAACTTTAGGAAATGGCAGATTTTTACGAAATTGCTATTTTTCCATGTTACTTTACATCTACTGAGCCATCATTTATTCGAAATTATAAAATTTCATTGTTTTCAATGTCTCACTGGATTTGACGTTTCAACAATCCCACTGTACTTAGCAATACGACATTATTGAGTTGAACTAAAAATAGCATTATTTCAAAGAAAAAACGGTAACTTATGTTTCAAATACAGTCTTTGCCTTGAAGATTACTCAGTTTTTTTTGTAATTATATGTTTTCCTTAAGTTTGCCGTATATGATTACTTCCCAGAATTTGATCCTTATTAGCAACACTATCGAACGGTGTAATAATACAGGGTGTGATTTTTTTTCCAAAATCATTGGGTTCGATTCCTGGCCAGGGTTTTTTATTTTTCTAAAATCCAATGACGCAGTTTTAGTTTTCATCAAAATCGGCCTCGAGACTCCTTTCAACGTTTTTCGATATTCCTCATAGTTTCGAAAGTAGTCATCCACGCCCAGTTGAAAAATTCACCCTGTATATTGACTAAAATCCACGGTGTCCTTCAGTAGCCTTTTACGTTCCAGGCTCACAGTAATTTGATAAGTCCCGCGACCAAATAAAAACAGACTTTAATTTGATTTAACATAATTGGACTACGTATAAAATAAAATATCAAATAATATTTTCTGAAACATAACCTGATCTTTAAATAATGTAGAGATTACGGTATCTATCTATATATTAACTGGATGTTGAGAAAAACTTGCCAGTTTAGATCTAGGAGCTAATTAACACATTTAAACTTAGGCGTGCTTTTACCGGTATCCTCTGAGGTGTCATTTAAGTTGCACAGAAGTTTTGTATCTAACTTAGCTTTAGTATTACTGGTTTTTTTCTTGTTTTATCTTTTCGTACGCCTTCAAAAGTAAATCCAAAATGACGGAATCCTGCATCTAAGCCTGGGTGACTAACGATGGTTGATTGTTAATAAACATTAACAATTAAATGTCATGGATATCCACAATGCCTTATTTTTTGTATTTAATCCACAAAACTGATGTACAATCTCAAATGCAAATAAGAAAATATAACTTGAAACTATTTCCACCTATTTCTGATTTACATGTGTTTTAACAGCATGCAGCAAAACACGTGTTAAAAAAAAAACTAACAAAAAAGTTAAAAACTAATGAAAAATAGAAAACTAAAAAGCGAAAATAAATATAAAATGAAACATTAATCAATTAAAACTCTAAGTTCCATAAGTATTCCGTAAGTTATTTGAGGATTCCACTTGGCAACCGAATCCCCACACGTGGAGGTTCATAAGAATTTCACAAATACCTATTTGCGAAATAAAAGTACTTTGGGACCTCATAATATTATCTTTATCTCCTTTCTCACATAAGAAAAATGATTCAACGCTGTCGCGAACTTCGTTATAACTTTTTCATATATTTATGTAAATTCACAGAAAAGGCTGCAATGGAATAATTTCATATTTTTCTTTTGAAAGGGATTAGTTCTGATGGTATGCAGGGGCCGGGTTAGCTTTTCTTTGTTAAAAGAGTTTGCTCTTAATCTCTATCTAGTTTAGAAACAAATATATGAGATCTAAAACGGAACTTGGGGGCCAATTCTCGGTTTTAGAGATGGTGTCGAACTCGAAAAAAAATTCTAATGACGTCATTTATTCAAAACCGAGAATCGGCCCCTTGAAATCCTGCGCATAGAAGGAACACAGTAAAACTTTGTGGATCTGTGGTAAGATACCAACAGGACGACGGTCAGTAGCCAGGTGGCCCTGATGAGGCCTACCACCACCATTTCGATCGCTAAGCTACCACTGCAGGTTAAAATTGTTAACGGACATCGCGACGCGATTTCCGGCCACTGTAGGCGCGGGTATGCGGATGGCGAGTTATGGGTGTCTCGGTGTCCGATCATAGACCATGCCCGGGTTGATGGCGCTACTTGTTCTACGCGTGCCTTATAAGGATGTCAGCAATTTGACAGGGCCTCCTTAGAGTGCCAAAGGCTGCGAGGGTCGCGGGACTGTCTCCTCAGGTAACTGTGGCCCTGGAACGTAAAGAGCTATTGAAGAATCACCGTGGATTTTAGTCAGTACAAATCAGACAGTTCCTGCCGCACCCATTTGTTGAATTTACCAGTATAAAAAGGGTACATGGTAGCCTGTGGTGCCATTTCCCGCAATTTAACGCTATAAGGTGAATCCGAGTAGGATTCTATTCACCACCACAAATCCCCTACATTTTCTATATGGGCATTCAATGTTTGCTCTGTATTGTATTTGGAATTCTAAGCTAAGCTGCATACAGACTATTAGTGCTCTCAAGGGATTAAGTACCATTGATTTAGAAGCCGGTTGCAATGCTTAGGAGACCTAGCACTTCAACAACTGCTAGTTAAGCCCAGTTAATGTTCCTAAAATCCCTTTCAAAATGGATCGATTTAGTGAAAAAGGCACATTTGCAAATAAGTAGTTAAATATTAATCGCTACACCACAAACACATCTGTTGACCGCTTTTTTTTTAAGCGTGATAAAATCATCAAATGAGTCCTCCCACCCCGGGCAGGGAGGGACTGTCAGACTTGTACTGACTGAAATCCACGGTGTCCTTCAATAACCCTTTATGTTCGGGGTCACGGTGATGGAATAAGTCCCGCGACCTCGGCAGCCTTTGGCTCTCTCAGAGGGGGGGGGCCGTCATTATGCTGACGCTCTTTGAGGCGCGCGTGGAACACGACGCGTCGTCGACCCGGGCATGGTCCATGGTCGGACAGCGAGTTGCCCTTTACTCGCTGCCCGCTTGCCCGCGCCTACGGTGGCCGGAAATCGTCTTGCGACGTCCGACGCCGTGAGCGTCTATCACTGCGATTGGAGATCTGTTGAACGCTTGTCTAAAAAAAGTGTAACTGCGAAATGACCCTTATATCAATGTGAAATGTGGTTGTGACGTTGACAGTTTTTTAGACAAGTGTTCAATAGATGTTTATCTTTCTTGTGGTAAGATGGTTGATGTTGTTTTTTTTTTCGCAAATATTAAATGACTTCTGCATAACTATCAAGAGAGTGTTTACTTAACGGCATTTCTTTCTACAGTGTCCTAAATTTTAGAAATGATTGAACTGTTTTTAAACTCCGCAAGCATACGCAGGATACTTAGGTCTAAAAAGTTGTTAAATACACACTATGAAATACTCCCGTATTGTGGGTTGTATTTACAAATATTTTAACTCACATCACAAATATCCAGACCCGGAACAACTTTCACAGATCTTACAAATATTTGATCGGTGTGGGAGTCAAATCTGTGACACGCAGCTCAGAGATTAATCGCTCGCCAACTGCGTTATGCCTTAAGGCGGCAAACTACTTCAATATGATCTTACTAGCTCGCACTTGCACATACCACGCACTATTGCTTGCTCTTTCTTATAGTTGCCTACGCGAAAATGTATTTATTTTAAGTCGAAAAACTAAATAACATAAGACCTATAAAGTAAGTTCAGTTAGTATACTATAAAAAGTTTCATACTCTCATTTTAAGTGTTTTATGATTGCCAGCGGTTTATTGTTCAATTTAGAGGTAACTTTGGGCTTTTTTTCTATAGAGAAAATTTTATGGAATCGTGTTTTCGCCAAAAATAAGCCCTAACATGAATCCTCAACTTTACCATATATTTATTTGAAAATTAATGCTGCAGAATTTTCGGCGTATCAGAGGATTCTGCTAAGCCATTTGAGGTAGTATGGCCCAATTATAACGCCGTATTAAAATGATTCCAATTATAATTCATACTAATTGGAGTGTCCGAAGATTCTTGAAGAGTCATAATTGTAGTGCGACATAAATGAGACTGACTTGAATTTCAATGCTTTTAAAGCTATTAACAATTATGTTAACTATGCACCATCTATATAAAATTTAAATTATTAAAACCTCTTTTTTTTATTCGTCAGATAAAAGCTATCTGACTAAAGGCTGATTTTTCAATAGTCAGATAACTTTTATCTGAGGAATAAAAATGGCGGTTTGACAGCTTATCTATAGAAAATATGTCAAATTGCTATTTATATTCCTTAAATAAAAGTAATTTGACTATTGAAAAATCAGCCCTTAGTTAATTAAATATCATCGTTTATGATTATACGAGTATTTATTTATTTTATTTTATTGCATAAACTGTTTCGTTTATTTATTTATTTAGTAATAAATGCTAATACCATTACAGATTTGAACATTCGATATTTAAGAAAATATTTTTAATACAAACTATACTTAATCTAAACATTATGAAAACAATACTAACTTAAACTAGTACTTTATTAATGTGGATTTTAGTCAGTATGAGTCCGACAGTCCCTCCCGCACTGCCCGGGTGGGAGGACACATTTGATGGTTTTACCACGTAAAAATACACTACTAACTAACAATACCTACTAACTTAAATGAGTACTGTATTAAAGTATTAATTCATCATCTGCTTAGCCTTTTGCCAATTATATTGTCAAAAGGGGGTCGGCTTCCAGTCAAACCAGATACAGCTAGATATCAGTATTTTACACGGAGCGACTGCCTATCGGATCCCACAACCCAGTAACTGGGTAATACCAAACCCCATGGTAAGACTGGTTGTCAGACTTTAGAGCTTCTGACTAACAGTAACGACTGTCAAAGATATACAAATGACAGCCGTGACCAACGGCTTTACGTGCTTTCCGAGGCACGGAGGAAACTCGCTACGACAGATGATCACCCATCCACAGACCAACCTCGGCAAGCGTGGCTTAACCCGGTAGATCGGCCTGTGCGGCTGTAATTATTTAGCCACGAGCTCCTCATACACATCATGAAAACAAAATAATGACTAAACAATACTAACTTAAACTGGTACTTTGAAGAATAATTGACTTAAATAAAGAAAAAAATCAATAACATTTAAATCTAGTTAACACAAATGTTTCTGTATATCCATTTTGAGTCCCATTATCCTACAGAGGTCCATTCAAAACGCAAAAAAAACAATGAATTGTGTAATTTCATTTGCAATTTCTCATTTGACATAACAATGTTACTGTTTGGGTAAAAAAATAAACAGATAAAAAAGAGAAATAAAGGGCCGATGTATTGTTCTTTTTATGCGTGATGAAGTTCGAAATGGGTATATTTGGAGCTTTTATAAACATAAATAATAGAAAACTCCTATAGGTCAAAGCTGTAAATTTTATTTATTAGCCGCTTTGTGTGTTGAGTGTTTTGCGAATTAAAAATGAAAATGTTTATTTATCAGGCTGTAATTAAGTAGGCAGGCTTTGGAAACTTAATAAAATAATTTTCTCTTTGACTTGAATGTTTCCTGGCGGTATGCTCCCAGTACCATGGGTGACTCAGTGGCTGAACGATTGATTCTCAGAATTCACATTCACATACACAAACACCCAGACCCGGAAGAACTACTTGTAGATACTACAAATATTTGCTCCGGACGAGAATCGAACCCGTGACTCGCAGCGCTGCAATCCAGTCGCTCAGCCACTGCGAACTGACTTGATGGTAGCGCCACCTGGTGAACCAAGAATCAGAAGCCGTTATTGCATCGAATTAGTAAAGTAGAACTAGTTAGTAGTAAGATGTAATGTGTACATGATTGTAATTACGAATTTCTCTTGTCCCAGGCTTCGGCGAAACACATGTTATGATATTCATCGGCTTCGCTTACCTGATGACCTTTCCAAAGAAATACAGTTACAGTGCCTTGGGATACAACTGGCTACTAGCTGCTTTGGCTATACAATGGGGCCTGCTCTGTCAGAACTTCTTTCACATGAAGGATGGCAAAATTTTGTTAACGAAGAAAATTATTCTAGGTAAGTTAAATTTTGTTTTGTTAAACAGTTTTTGTTTAAGAAAAGAGAAAAGAAAAAATACCCGAATATGGCACGCATTCCGTCATTTTGTCGACAAAACCATACTGTGGTATCAAGATACGCGTGCTAAATTATACTAGGATCTGCTTGGCTTAATTCAGACAGAGATGACCAGCATTTCAACATCTTGCCGACCTAAATAGGTAGCAAACTCAATAGTAAATGCTAAGGTTTCATAACTCTGAATAGGTCCAATTTTGGCTGGACGACGGAGGTCCTACGCTACGCTTGCTGGTGCGTGGTCTCCATTCAAGAACCTTACGGCCCCATCGGCCGTCAGTTTAATTTTTTTTTCTTGACGTTTTATAAGTGCCCATTGAGGCCCATGTAAAATAAAATATTTTGATTTTGATTTTGAGTTTTGCGTGCTATATGGCCTGCCCACTGCTATTTTAATTTCCTTATTCGTTGGGCTACGTCGGAAGTTGGACTTGGAACCGATTTTCGTTGATCTGATCTACCAAAGCTTAGAATTTCAATAAGCATAAGGCTCGGGGCTTGTTCAGTTCGATCATTAACATAATATAATTCTTGTAGCATATGTGTACCTCCCATGCCATACATATTTCGTCAGTACGAGTGTAATGATAAAGTTTCATTTAAATATTATACTTAAGCGTTGTCCAGATGTCCATGCTTTTCTCTCATCGCCGTTGCCCAAGTCTCTCAATTTTTAAATGCAGTTTATTATATCATTCAAACGAGAATCATTGAAATATTTTTTCATAACAATACTTACTCTTCCTTTGGGGTGGTAAAATCATGGCTGCAAGGGAATGTCAGACGCTTATTTACTAAAAATAGAACGTGTTTCTTCAAATGCTTTTTGCGTTTCAGGGTCATAGTAACCTGCTTATTCAAAACCTTTTTCATGAGTCCTCCCGCTAAGCAATTAAAGTTCAAATTATACTGTTTTTCTACGCGCCTCATTCGGCATTCTGTACCTTCTAACAATAACGTGGGACTGTCTTCAAATTTTAATAAAGGCAAAATTTTAAATGCCCAATTTCCCCCGTATTCTCTTTCACAAAAGAAAGCTTTTAAAGCACCGTCGAAAATGTTTTGATATTGTTTTAAATTCAATTACCATTTTGTATATAACTGGAGTTTCTTTCAGCACAACTGAAATTGAAATAGGCAGATGATGATTTCAGTAGCCTAGCTTGACCTTTAGGATTTTACAAGATTATTGTTTATATTAATTAGTCTGAACGTTTATTACAAAACATTGAGCTCACCCACGATCCTTTTTAAAATATCCAATACCATGATTGCGTAATACATTTTTAATTACAATCTGATGGATTTCAAAGTTAATCCTTAAACAATTGTTTAATTTCATACGGTTACTTGGTTGGCGCAGGCTTGCGGATATTGAGTAATGGGTAGCTCATGGTACGATTAAGGACCAGGCCATTGTTGACGGCTTTGTCTTGTGTTCTACGCACATTTCTAGGAGTTGTCAGGAAACTGACGAGGCTAAACATTTTCCTGGGTCGTGGGATTGTCTAAGAAGGTGGCCGACGCCGTCTTAATGCGAAAGTAATTCCAGCATGGGAACGAGATGGCCATAGCGCTAGACGACTTGTGCAGCTTTGTATATCCCTCACTTTAAGAGGTCATGGTGGGCCACCTGCTTAGACAATCCCACGACCTAATAAATGTAGGGCAAGGACACTGTGGCTCTAGTTAAAAAGAGCAACCTGAGACACAAGGTGGATTTTTAGTAAGTAAGAGCCTGGCAGTCGCGTCCGCTTCATCCAGGACTTCCCGCCAAAGGATGATGCAATTTTTGGTCCCACCCTCCAATAGCAACATGTCATACGTCATTGGATAGGTATTTTTAAGCTGAGCAAAACATATTATGGCACCAAGTCTGAAATATGAGTTCGTTCTGAGATATGTTTGATTGAATATGGCAGTTTTGGATATAAGGAAATAATGTTTTTTTCGTAACATATTACATTTTAGTGCAGAGGACGAGGAGGAGAACCTCGGTTCTAAATAATGACAGCCGCACAGGTCGATTTTCTATGTCAAGCCGCGCTTGCCGAGCTCGGTTTATGGATGGGTGACCATCTATCCGAGACTTCTACTTGCCCCAGAAAGAACATAAAAGCCTTTGATTGCGGCTGTCATTAGTAGATCTTTGACAGTCGTTACCAACTAAAAAAAAGTATATTCTTCCTTCTATAGAAGCTCGCTTTGTCGTTAACCACCTCCACTATGGAGATTGTTAACGGCAGGTTGAAGAGCGATTTTAAGCTGTTACTCCAAATATATTTCAACAATGCATCAATGCCTTGTCGCATTCAGTCACTACACATACATAAGAGCTAGAAGGGTTTTTTACATGGTAAAATCATACAAGACCTAGTAGGTACATACAATCACTTAGACATACTATTTCACACCAACTGTATTCAAAGCTATTGTACCTGCAAGATCCGACGTTGTTCTGAAGGCACCTGTGCGAATCTTTTGTGTCAATACTTTGGTACCTAGGGTCAGATGCCATACCGTATGTCAGGGGATCTGGAGGCGAAAGCCTTCCAACACTATAAGTGGGGTGTGGAGTGGAGGCGCAAGGGCGAGGTGTATCTCCGCTACCTCTGGCAAGTCGAGGCGCTGCGGGAAGAGCTTCGGCGTAATCTCATGGGGTATGGAGGGTACCCCTGTCGTAGCCGAGGTTTGGCATCGCCGCAACCGTGGCGTTAAAACCCTTGTTTGAGGAGTGACGCAGGTCCTCACTAGATGTTTCAGGAGGTTCCTGTGTCGAATTGTGCGGTAAGAAACAGGTATGCCTGGGTGTAACCATTGCGAAAATCGCCCGGAGGTGAACACGATCGACCATGCTGTGAAGGTATGCATAGCTTGGGCCGCACCACTGCGGAGCCAGACGCAACCGTTTATTAAGACGTAATCACCTCCTCCTGCTCCTTCTAAGCAGTGATGCTATCGAAGGAGGAGGCGGAATACGTAAAGGAGAGGACAGCCTCCATCTCATGACACAATCGCTGCGGGAGACGCCTACGTTATTGCACGTCGCGAGGCGATTTTTTAACTACAGTACTCGAGCGCATGAGGACGATGAGTAAAGGATGTCCCGCAGTCATGGACCATGCTCGGGTCAACTGCGCGTCGTGCTCCATGCAAGCCTTAAAGAGTTATCAGCAATCTGACGGTAATCAAACGCCTGCCACGGTCGCGAGACTGTCTAACGACGACTGTCGGAACGTAAAGGGCTATTGAAGGATACCGTGCATTTTAGTTAGTCCATGTCTGGAAGTCCTGGGCAGTCCCTCCCACCCAACCCCGGGAGGACTCATTCGATGTCTTTATCATGTAAAAAAACCTTCTTGCTCTTAAGTGTAGTGATTGAACGGAACAAGACTTTGACGCATTGTTGAAATATCTTTGGAGTAAAAGCTTAAAATCGCTCACCTTTAAAGCTTAAAAAGCGAGCTTTTACTTTTTTTTAGTTGGTAACGCCTGTCAAAGATCTACAAATGACAGTCGTAATCAACGGCTTTTATGTGCTTTCTGAGGCACGGAGAAACCTCGGATAGAAGGTCACCCATCCATAAACCGATCTCGGCAAGCGCGGCTTGACATAGAAGATCGACCTGTGCGGCTGTCATTATTTAGAACCGAGGTTCTCCTCCTCGTCCTAAGCACTAAAATGTAATATGTTACGAAAAAAAACATTATTTCCTTATATCTTAAACTACCATATTCAATCAAACATATCTCAGAACGAACTCATATTTCAGACTTGGTGCCATAATATGTTTTGCTCAGCTTAAAAATACCTATCCAATGACGTATGGCACGTTGCTATTGGGGGGTGGGACCAAATTTCATAGAAGGCCTGGCATCATCCTTTCATGATGTTTTTTTTTAGGAGCCTGTTCTGTCCCACTCCTGGGCAAAGGCCTCCCTTCTTTCACCTTTCACAATACTGGGCGTCTTCCTTCCAGTTCGGACGAAACCTGTCCAGTTCGTCTCGCCATCTCCTACATAGCCTGCCACGACCTCGCCTCCCTAAATAAAAGTTCTACTAACATTAATGTTTGTACATCACTTTCAGAGGCTGATATAATGGCCGCGACCGTCCTCATCACGTTTGGAGCTTTATTGGGCCTGGCCAGCGGTTTACAGTTACTGTTTATTTCTGTCGTAGAAATAGCAGTCGGCTGTTGCAATTTTTACCTCAATGAAGAAATATATAAGGTTTGTTTTGCTGTATAAACTTTTTTACATAAAACCTTTTAAGGGATGATGGTGTTCTTGTGGAATTGAAGGAACATGAGGATGGTTTTAATCAGCAGTAGTCTGACAGTCCCTTTCTTTATCCACTGGGTTTGTTCTTGGCCTCAAATTAGTCCAGAAGCAAAAATAATGGAGCGAGGTCACCCAGAAGGAATTGAAACTCCTGCGCACCGACGAAATACAGTAGAGAAGTGTTCGGCATCGGATCCTGATACGATTGTAATCGCGAGGCAGGCGGTCACTTGAGCTGGAAGAAGGGACGGGGTTATGGGAGGTTCTTATGATAGTTTTAAATGGTATTAGTTAGGTATTGTTATTATTCAGCTATCAGTAATCTTACGGTTGGCGCAGTGGCTGAGCGTTTAGCTCTTGTGCTATAGCGGGTTTGATTCTGTCAATTCATAATTAAGTCAAGATATAGACGAATTATTTTCCAGGTTTAGGTGTTTAACGCTGAAAAAACTATTTAAAAACCTTTGTTTCCAGATTGCAGATGTAGGTGGCTCGATCAGTATCCATTCATTTGGTGCCTACTTCGGTCTTGGAGTGAGCATTGCTCTGAGATTGAAGAAACCTAAGCTAGCCCACCCGCCCCCAAGAGATGCCCCACCACGTCTTGATGCACCCAGTTATATCTCTGATGTTACTGCTACGCTAGGTATGTATTTAAATATTCACTTTTAAGAAGGTTTTGTAAAGCTCTCTGTATACATTGGGCCAACGCGTTGGGCCAGTGTACTGGGCCAGCGTGTACAGACCTACTTGGCGATATGTTGGTAGTTGGCGGGAAATACTGGCCGGCCAATCGAAAGTTGTCGGTTTCTCGTGCACCAATCAAAGGATCTTGGCGTGCTTCGCATAGTCAGTGTTCACACGTTGGCCCAATGTGTAAACAGTTACATTTGGAATTCATTATTTTGGTCCAACATGCTGGCCGAATGCCTTGGTCCAATGTGTACAGCGGGCTTAACGTATTTGGGTACCCTCTTCCGCGATGTTATGGAAAGTAACTTGGACTAGACGGGTGTTGTGCCTGGTGAGCTTTTTGCCTGACTATAGTGTACTTTACAGCATAAATAAATTGAAAATCTGTTTAGTCCGTCGCATAGAGTACTGAGAAACATTTTTTTTAAATCTACGAATATTAAAAAATGAACGCTTCGAAATTCGGGAGTGGGGCTTGTGACGTCATAACGCTTATAAAATTTTGCCAACCGAGAGACTTTTTGTGATTTTTAGAAGCATTGTGTCTTCGACGATTTTGGTTAATGTAACAAAAGAAAATCTTATCGAAAAGATAACCTTTCGGTCTCATATTTTCTTGAGTACAAATAGCCTATTATTGTTGTTGTATTTTTTTTTGTAATTATCTAGTCAAGAACTTTGATTGGGCGATGCATAGACGGCGCTATAGTCTTGTTTTTGTTGGCGACTGAATTTATGTTCGTTTAATGTGAAATCAACTGGAACCCGATTTATTTATTTTCAAAAACGTATTCACTGAATTATCACTGAAATGCACGAGAACTATGCTCAATTTATTCACGTCAACTTTCTAAACTGCCATTAATGCAGCTAGCATTTCAGCTGAGCTTTCCTTAAAATGTCTTTTAATATTATTGAAAATGTTCGCTCCGCTATCCTAGAAGTGACGGTATGACCCAGATTCATCTCGATTGCTTCTGAAGCTTCGCTTGCAGGCTCCAATGTTTTTCTTTTGTTTTTATTTTATTTATGGAGACGTTTTATTTTGTTTTTTTTTTTTTATGAAAAATATTTTTTTTGTAACATTGAATATCTAGCTAAAGAGCTTTAAATGAAAGCTACTAGTATCTTAATAAGTATAGTCTTCCAGATAAAGCATAATAATTGGCTTTAGTGTAAACGTAAAATCCTCAAAATTTAAGCATCTCGAAAAGTATTTCATCTATACATATTTTTATGTCATCATCAGCTTATAAATGAGAGAGTGGGCCATAATCGACCACGCGGGCCCATTGCGGGTTGGTAGATGTCCCATATCTTCAAAATGTTGGTTTCTAGGACATTTTGGTTTCCTCATGATGTTTTACTTCACCATTTTGACAGCAGTGCTAATGAAATAAATTACACCCAGTAATTCTTAGGCTGGGTTCGAATCTACGACCTACAACTCGTGAGTCGGGGCCGCTGGACCGCTGGGCCACTACTGCTCAATAGGGGTTTAATTTTTTGCATTTGGGCCTGACCGATATACGTCGAATTACAAGTAAACATCAGACAAAAAATCATAAGTATGTTTTCTGTTACACAAATGTCATTTTTCGTACAGGTTCAATCTTTCTATGGATCTATTGGCCATACTTTAACTCTGCACTGACCTCGAGTGACGTGGAGTACCAGAGGGCGTTCATCAACACTTACCTGTCTTTAGCATCGTGTGCGGTACGAATTTCACACTAATATTACTATAGTCTCCACCAATTAAGTCTGGAATAAAATTCATTGACCCCCGTGTACCATTGTATTACAACATTTCAAAACGATAAAAAAAAATAAAAGAAAGTGTCGTAACACGATCAAAACAAACGTTTCGTGGTAAGAGGTGACCTTGACCCTTCCTTGACCTCATATATATTTTTTTATTTGAACGATCGTATTATGAAATTCTAACCATACATTATTAGGATCAATAACCTTTATTCCAGACTTATCTGACGGGGACTATGAGTTAAATCTTCTTCTTGGGTAACTCCAAAAACCACGAGACTGTTCTAAATGGCCACCGTGACCCGTTTTTTATCGTGGTAAAATCGTCCAATGAGTCCCAGAGCAGGACGGGATTTGCAGTCAGACTTGTACTGACTAAATTTTGACAGTCTCGCGACCACGGCAGGCGTTTGGCCCTGTTACATTGTTGACAGCTCTTGAGGCGGGTGGAACACGAAGCGCCGACCACCGCCAACGCTGCATGGTCTATGACTGGATGAGTTACCCATTACTAGCCGTCCACATGCCCTCGCCTACGGTGTGGCGGAAATCGCCTCGCGACTGTCTTTGTCGTGGGCGTCTCTTACGGTGGTTGGATCGCGAGGTGGACGCTGTACTCTCCATCACGCATTCCTCTACCTTCTTTGCTATGAGTGGTCTCGTTTTACGGCCTCTCCGTAAAACGAGATCCTTTGTTCATCAGTTGCCGACTTCCGTCGATATAATAAACTGTACTGAAGTTATATTTTTATACGCAATAACGCCTGCGTCGCGTCTTTGCAAAGATATTTTGCGAATGAAAAATTGAGCCGCGAGCAGGGTTCGATCCTGCATCTTCTGGATAGGTACTCCAGACGTCTTAACCAATTAGGCCACCGCAACCACTACACTCAATGGTAAATTTCTCGTTCGCTTTGTTTTTATGAACGCTGTTTAAACTGTACTAATTCTCCCACCAGGTAACAACCTTCGTGCTCTCCGCAGCAGTGAACCACGATCCTGGCAAGTTGGACATGGTCCACATTCAGAACTCGACTTGGCTGGTGGAGTGGGTGTGGGTGCTATAGCCAACTTGTTCATTGGCCCGGGTGTAGCGATTGCTGTGGGCATTGGCGCTGCTTTCATTAGCGTGCTGGGATATAGGTTCTTCACTGTGAGTATCAAGATAACTGCGATCTTTATATTGATGACACGGTTATGAGTGAATTTCCCGGGACCGAAAATTGGGTGGCATCAATGAAATCGGTACTAAAAAACATAGTTATAAAGTTCTCACATTTTTTTCCGGGTAGGTGAAATAGTAATCTATGTGTAGCACTAAATATTTATTTAATTGGATTAATGGATACTCCAAAAAAAATAATTAAACCTCTAAATCTTTCATTGCCGTGTTTGTCCACACTTCACCTTGTTGTGTATTATTCCACATTGATAAAAATCTATTGGTTATTTATATGAAAACCTCGTTTTATTTGATACATGAATAGTTAAAGTATTGCTACGGAATACATTTATTCAAATATTTAAACAAAACAACGAATGGTTAATAAAAAGTCACTTGTCCCAGAACTACCCTTCATCGCCGTGTCCTAATCATGTTCAAGGATATTGTTTTACCTACGACTTTCGTCCCCCCCTACCGGTATGCTAAACGTTGCATATTAGTGCTGCCTAAGTGCTCAACGTGGAAGGACGTACACACGTGCCTGCGTTTTCGCACCATAAATTTAAATAATCAATTTTTATGTTACTGGAAAAAAATATTTTCATCGCCGTGGATAGATATAACTGATATTTGAATAAGTTTGTCATCATGAGTAAGCATTCGATAGAACACCATTCCTCATATGTTCATTTGTGAGGTGCTTATTTCTTCGAATAGTTAATAGATTTTTTGTTATTTATAGTTTTGGCCTTGATTTTCATCGACGTGCTTTCATTGCCGTGGTTTCCGTGGCCAAAATTTGCTATGGAAATGAAAAAAAAGACATGGCAATTAAAAAAATTTAATTTCCATGCCTTGTAAAACAATTTAGTTTCATTGCCGTGGCCAGGTATTTCATTTCCGTGACTTGTGTTTTCATCGCCATGGTGTGATTAGGCAAAGAAAACATCTTTTGTCACCTGCGATACAGGTAATACCGATTACTGACAGTACAAAACTCGTCAAGTTAACTCTAGATTGTTTCTCTCTGGTCTCTCTTTAGATTTGATGAGTTTTTTATTTTTTAAGGTGATAACAGCCTATTGAAGAACTACAGACCTATCATGCTTCTGAGAAATGACTGTCAGACTTGATGACTTCCAGCCTCCCGAACAAGCCGGTTTCCGAAGAGGCTATAGTACCATACACCACATCCATACGCTGCGGCATTATGCTTAGCTTTTGTGGACTATGAGAAAGCCATCGTATCGGTGGAAACATGGGTGGTACTTGAGTCACTCCAGGGATGCCGTATTGACTATCGGTACATCAAAGTGTTGAAGTGTTTGTATGATAACGCCACCATGTCGGTCCGAGTACAGGAGCAGAGCACGAAGGCGATTCCATTGAGAAGAGGCGTAAGAGGGATGTTATCTCCCTGAAACTGTTTACTGCCACAATGGAAGACGCCTTCAAGCTCCTGGAATGACAAGGACTTAGCATCAACATCAACGGCGAATACATCACTCACCTTCGATTTGCCGACGACATCGTAGTCATGGTAAGTCGATGGAGGAACTCTGCATGATGCTTGATGGCTTCGACTGGGTTTCACAATGGGTGGGCTTGAAAATAAACATGGACGAGACGATTTTTACTTAGGACAAATATTCCAATTAGGACAAATAGGCAGCGTTCGGGAAACTACGTAATGTCTTTTCGTCTATCATACCTCAGTGCCTCACGATGAAAGTCTTCATCCAATGTGTGTTACCAGTAATGATTTACGGCACCGAAACGTGGTCTTTCACTATCGGCCTCATCTCAAAGCTCAAAGTCGCTCAGCGAGCTATGGAGAGGGCTATGCTCGGTGTTTTTCTACGTGATCGAATCCGAAATGAGGTGATCCGTAGACGAACTAAAGTCACCGTTATAGCCCACCGGATTAGCAAGCTGACGTGGCAATGGGCAGGCCATATCGCTCGCAGAGCAGATGGCCGATGGGGTTGAAAAGTGCTAGAGTGGAGACCACGAAAAAGCAAGCGCAGCGTAGGACGTCCACCAACAAGGTGGACAGATGACCTTCTAAAGGTCGCCGGAAGACGCTGGATGCAGGTCGCTTCCAACCGGTATATGTGGAGATCTTAAAGGGAGGCCTGTGTTCAGCAGTGGACGTCCTATGGCTGAGATGATGATGATGACACACAAGCACTCTCACATACTACAGTCTGATTTTATGATGGATTGTTTATTTTTAGGATGGCAAGATGCCTAAACCAAAATTATCTGAATAGGAGAGAAAGGAGTGGAAAGGATCGGCTGAACAAAAGCGACGTCAAAAATTAAGTAGCGACCCTGTATTAAAAGAGGAGTATCTAAGAAAAGAAAGAGAACGATATCTTAAAAAGAAGGCTGCAGGAGAAGTTGTTCCAAATTTACAAGTGTTGCAATCAAAACCTCTTATAAACAGTAATTTTTATTCTAACTATCTGTCTATCTCATTAAATAAAATATTTTTTAATTTCCGTGATTGATTCTTTCATTGCCGTGCCACAGTTCTTTAATTGCCGTGGGCGCTTGTTTCTTGGTGCACGCTGTTTCATCGCCAAAACTTGTTCATTATGTCGTTGTTTTTTACTTTCTGTGCATTGCGAATTTTTCATTATGCTTTCGGTTTTTTACGTTCAAGAATAACTCATCCTTTAAATCACTTTATAGCACAGCTGCACTACGTGTTTCGGGTTCGATTCTCGCACAAGTAGCTGTTCCGGGTCTGAGTGTTCGTGAATGTGAGTTTAAATGTTTGTGAACGCATCCACAATACAGGAGAAACCCCCTTGCACCAAATAAATGTTTTTTTCTTTCTTTCTTGGTGTGGGGCTAAAAATACTACTGAAATCCGTATTTGGTACGTTTTCACTTTATTAAATAAGACCATTCTGATAACATTAGTTTATCAACTAAACTGAAAATTAGTTTTCAAACACACAAAGAACAGACCCTACTCACTGTCCTAGATCAAGTTCCCCAACAAAATAATCTGGCAATTTCATCCAATATGCTGCCTACATTCACACAAAATGTCTGTAGAACTATAAAAGTACAAAGTTCTGACTATCTAGAGACGAAATTAGAGAGAAGTTTCGCGAAAATGTCCAAGTGTAGGAGTAGATAATATTTTTGTACGAAACTTCGTTTGAAATCTGAAATCCCCCAGGATGGCCGATATCTATGGACAGCGACACTAACTATTTTAAGTATTTACAAAGTTTTGTTCAGCTATCGGACACTTTATTTTAGTTTTACCTGTATTTTGTAGCTTTTGGCAGTTTGCCTACTCGTGTTTTCATTTACTGAATTTGTGTTTCTAAGAAATTTATTCTGCTGCTAAACGCGCGGGGCGACTACGGTTTAACGCGCCTGTTTAACACAGGAGCGGTAAACTAGTGTGACTAGAGACGAATTTTTTTTTTTTTGATTTTTTCCTAAGTTGCCACCTATTTAAGTGAATGTTGATTTACCTGTTATTGGCAACTGTGTGAGCCTTATAGTCTTAAATTTCTACAATATTTATTAATTTATACATTATACCGAAGCTGTTGGTATACCTAGGTATGTTAAATAAAAAATAATTATAATCATTTGCGAAAGTAGAAATTTTCTTGACTTGATATGGTCGCGCTGGGGTTTGCGGTCCTGTACCGACGACGCGGCTCGGCTTCAACGTGCACTTTGTGACGGCGCGGTACTTCGATGCTGATCCGTTGCGGGCGTTTTTGTAGAAATTATTTATTAGTCGCGCGATTAATGGGTGGGTGTCTGTGCAAGGCTTTTAGTTTGAGTTTGAACGGAAATGGATGACCCCTCAGGGATTTCAGTTGTGACAGGTATATTTTATTGATCGTCAATATGAGTTCACAAACAGTTAAACTCATAAACACAGACGCTCAAATTTTACTTGTAGATCATACCAAAATGTTCCATGAGGGAATCGAAACCGCGTCAAGTAGCACAGCAGTCGATCGCGTGGGTATTGCGTCAACTTACTGTTAGCCTGTATCATCCCATTGTTGATCAAAAGTCCCGGTCTCCATCCAGAGCAAATGTGAATCATTTCTTTTATCCAGGTTGATCTACCATCACCGACGTCATCATGTAAGGCCTTTTCCGACAGAGCTTTATACGTCCCGGCGATATAATCTGCGATCTGCTGTCCCATGCGATCTTTGTAACCTAGGGATGTCCATATGTGCTTTCTCATTGCCGGCGTCAGATCGCATCGCGTTCGGCCTTTACAGATATCATAGACAGATCGTGTCGCTTTGACGGATACCCTCTGTGGGTAAAGGCCTGGCACTAACTTTTAATGAATTTATTTTACAGCCATGCTTGGAAAAACTCCGCGTCCAAGACACATGTGGAGTGAACAATCTCCATGGTATGCCCGGACTGTACTCCGGTCTTCTGTCAGTACTGTTTGCAGCTCTGGCGACATCGGAAAATTACGGCTCCGAGCTAGCTGCCATCTATCCCGCCACCGGTTCTGAAGAAGGACATGTAATGAAACGTTTTGCTGTTTTATTTTCCCTTTTTTCCTCTAAAACAATAGAAACTAATAACTTCTATGACCAGTTTTTCGTCATTTGTTATGTAAAATATTTTTTAAATGTTACATTTTAACTAAAAGTTAGCTGATACTAACCCTACAGCCTTACTACAAATACTTAAACATCTGTTGAACACTTGACTAAAAAAAGTGTGACTGCAAAACGGACCTTATTTCAACGTCATAATCTTACATTTTTCAGACAAATGGTCAACACACGTTTAAAAGTTTTTGTGGTACGACGGTGACAGTTTAACAAGACTGCCCCGTGACACAAGAAGGTCCTGCTAACCGTTTGTATTGGGCGGACGCCTGATTGACAACAAACCAATGACCGTCAGATCGTCTGTCCACCTTGTTGAAAAAAGTGGACAGACGATCTGATAAAGACCGCAGGATCAAGCTGGATGCAAGTCGCTTCCAACCAGTCTTATTTGAAACCTATAGGAGAGGCCTTTGTTCAACAGTGGACGTCTTACGGCTGATATAATGATGATGAATGATCAGAGGCAATGCAGGTATAAATCTATATTTGTGTAGGAGCCGAGGACCATGCAGACGCAGGCTTTGTATCAGCTGGCATCAGTAGGGTCTACTCTGGTTGTGGGGCTCGGAGCTGGCTTCTTAACTGGTATGTACCTTGGGCTCTTATATTATTTATCTGACCGTTTTTAAGGGCGCTCTCTCACCGCGAGCATTCACTTGTAATGTAACGTTGCAGATTCGAACATTCGAAGACAATAGAGCATCAAATCCCACACTTTTAAATGTAATGTGTAATGTATGTGTTGTAATGTGAAAACATTTTAGGTGAATGCTCGCGGTAAGGGAGCGCCTTAATAACTGCTGTACTAATGAGTACCTAATCTATATTGTGTTAACGGTAATGGAAAACATATTGAGGAAAACGTCATTTACTAGAACCAAAAAAATGAAAACAAGTGACGGCACGGCTGGTGCAGTGGCTGGGCGATTGGCCTGCTCCGCTGCGTGTCGAGGGTTCGATTCCCGCATGTAGCAAATAATTATTTGTATGATCTTCAAGTAGTTGTTCCGGGTGCAGTCATTATTGTGTAGGTATGTGATTTTATATGTATGTTTGTTAATTCAACTACAATACAGTAGTGATTTGAAATTCCTAGTGTGGAACTAAGTTATTGTTTTTAAAGTGACATTTTGACAATCCGTACTGGATTCGGATACGGAGAGGAGGCCTGTGATCCAGCACTGGGCATGTATTATAGGCCGACTAAGCTTCTGCTATTAATCCATTAAATTCATCTATGTGTTTGTTAAATTAATTTGCATTCTTTCTTTGTTTTCCAAAAGGTCTTGGCTTATATACTTTAAAAAAATCATAAGCTAATTTTCTATGAAACAAAGATTACAATTTTGACATAAAACTTATTGCACAATAAATAATAAGGGTAAAATCTTATGATCGCATCATTACATAAATGAACGGTTTTACATTTAAGGTGAATACTTTCCTTAAAGCGCAAAGGCGTAAGAAGATTCAAAGCTTACCTTAACTTTTCAACAAAATATGATTTTGATGTGAACCGTGGAAAAGTACAAAAGTACTTAACTTATAAGCCTTTATCCTCTTATGTTTAAAACGGAATCGATTAAAGCACAGGGTACACCGTCAGCTAGCGAGCGTGCGAGTTGACAGGCGCGGCGATACAGACCTTAATTATAAACTAGGTGAGGTAAATATTGTATGTGGTATTATCCGTCCGTACTTTGATTATGACATCACTAACGCTCGTTTATTTGTATCCGATCCCGTGTTTTCATTGATGGACTTAGAAAGTAGACGAGTGTGGTGAGGCCTATCACCGCAAAAAGAATCGGCCACCAAAAACTACGCCGAACAAAAAACGAGTGTGGACTAGTCAAAAGAAGATTGTGCAAAGCAGAAGAAGGTGGGCGCACCGGGCAAGTTAGGCGAGCAAAACGAATAACGAGGTGAACGGATAGCATCATCTGATATTTCATTCGCATTGTCAGTATCGCTGACGTAGATTATGTCTATAAATTAGAGCGTAAACTCTTTAGTTTAAGGTTTAAGAGGAAACACCAGGGCTAGAGAATAAAGAAACTTCCTTTTTTTATATAATCTCGTCAGTTTCTGGATATTTGAACACAGCGGAATATCTGGCCAATTTTTAGGGATTTTGAATGTTCATATCTTTTTTAATAATTAATTTATGGAAAAAAAGAAAACATAAAGACATGCCAATAGTGGCCATAGATTTTTTGTTAAAAAATTATTGATCTACTGGCATTATCCAGGGAGCAAACAGGG
The DNA here is from genome assembly GCA_028554685.1 of Agrotis ipsilon. Classification (NCBI taxonomy): domain Eukaryota; kingdom Metazoa; phylum Arthropoda; class Insecta; order Lepidoptera; family Noctuidae; genus Agrotis; species Agrotis ipsilon. The sequence continues at coordinate 1,929,298 of CM052956.1, forward strand.
AACTACGTTTGTATGGAAAAACGGCCTTGGTGTTTCCTCTTAAGGGCAGGCCACACCGCACTTTTATGGAAAGAGGAGAAATTATGTTCGCCAGGCTCGCTCATGCTCGCTATCTGGCAGTGTGGCTTACCCTTTAAGCCGATCTCTGTTCGTGGACGGAGTGATTTATTGTAATTTCATTAAAGGTACAAAACATTTCGTAACATCTATTTTAAATATTAATCTTTCGTAATCGGATCAGTGTGTTACGTTGCTGGGGATTATTCTCCTAACTATGGACGTCCAATTACGAATACTCTATTGGAATATTGTAACATATTAACCGTAACATAATATCTATTTCGAAAAGTTAGGCAGGATTGTATGTAATAGTTCAGTCAAGATTCGTCAGTTATGTTTAAGTATGATGTAATAGAAAGCCAGGGCTGATAACAAAAGGGCTCTTCCCACAAATAAGCTTAAAAGTTATTGTGGAAAGGCAATTACCAGCTAGCTAAAAAGTTTTCCCCTAGAATAAGGTCCAATACCTATTCATTCGCCAAAATAATCCCTAATTTAACAATTTCCCCACAACTGGAGCGAATAAAAGCCAGTTAAAATTTAATACAATTCGTACACAGCCGTCCGTTGTACGGATTTATTTTATCCCGACGAATCGTTTGATTAACAAATCAGTTTGATTAAAGCCCGCACGTTGAAATATCACGGATGCATCGGGTTTCTGTACGGATGGAAGTATTTTGGAGTTGTATTTTCGAAGCTGTATAAGATACCATGTTCATAATCCGAGGTGCAAATAGACAATCCAGCTAGCAGCAATGGTTACGCAGTAACTGAGCGATCGGACTGCTGCGCTGTATGTCGCGGGTTCGATTCCCGCACAGAGCAATTGTTTGTATGATCTACAAGTAGTTGTTTCCGGTCTGGGCGTTTGCGTATGTGAGTTTATATGTTTGTAAACGCACCCACGACACAGGAGAAATTCCTAGTGTGGGGCAACATTAAAAAAAAATGATATAAAGAAAGATACGGCATGTTCATACTGAAAGGCGTTCAGAAATCGTTGCGTTGTTATTATAGTAATTTAAAACTACGACAGCGATAGAAAGAGATAGCAGATAGCAAAGTGCAACAATTGTTTTACTTTGTTCTCAACAATTTGTGCGTGTTAGTGCGACATCTACCTCTTTATATTTATTGAATATAACGGTCTGGTATCATACGCGCGTATTTTGCTTGCGGGGGGAAAAACATTCGATCCACCCCAAGTCCTCGAGAAAAGCCAGCAGCGTCTACAATCCCGTCAGGGCCGCTAGCACGTTAAAAAAGGTGTATTGTCTACTGTAGTGGATATTAATTTTAAACATTACTTACAAATTATTGTCTGGATTTTGATTTTATTGTTTAAAAGAGAAAAGTGTTTAAGTAACTGTATATTTTCTGTGCTATTTATTGTAGGGTGTGTGTTTGAGTTAACATGGTGGCGTTTAGATAGCAATACTTTTTTTTATTCTTTTAATTATTAATAGGGGTTTTTAACCACATGGATACGTCAACCTCATTGTACCTTATACTTTATTGACACCAAAATATGTCTAAAATGATTAAATTAATTATAAACTAATATGTACATACTATGAACTAGTGGAGAGAATTACTGGCCAGATTTCTGCAATAAGGCACATATTATGCGTTTAGTCCTATCTGATTTAGAGATAGCAATAGTGATCAAGTCTAAATTTAATTTCACCTATAGAGTGAGAATATGGAGCTACCATAAAACTTCCATCCGTGTAAGGGGTCCCTAGTATATAGCTATATGAGTATGTTACATACAAACGTTTTCCTAAATCCCCGATACCGACTTGGGTTTCACTCAAGGGGTGAATTAGGGTATCCCTTTTCACGGTTTTACCCTTCATTCAATATGTTCATTTATTAATTGTGGGTTACCCATTTGCATTGTTTAACGAAAGGATTTTTACCATAGTGAATGTAGAACCTTGTATTCCCGAACGCATACATCTTCAAAGATGCCTCTTAAGATACAGGTCACGCTAGTTTAAGAGGCAGGGCTCATAGATTCTGCATACATACTTTTACTGTGTTTGCACACATATATATAGATTTGTGTATAATTTTACATAATACCTTAACTTAACTACTAATGAATGAAAAAAAAAACTATGAATGAAATAAAAAAAACATATTACAAAAAAAAAAAAAAAAAAAATTGCGAGCTTGCAATGACGCTACGTGAAACGATTCACGATGTCGTTGGTCCACCTAGCAGGGAGGCCTGACTTTCTAACCTGCCCGTTTTCATAGACTAGGTTTCAGGTGTTTCAATACTTTTTTTTTTGCAGGGATGATCGTGAAACTCAAGATCTTCGAGCCATTGGAAGAGAGGGACCGGTATGATGATGAAAAGAATTGGGAACTGCCAAAAGTTAACATTTTGTAATAAAATTGGGACTCTCGAGAATTGAGGATTCCAAAAGACGTTAGCGAGATATTCTTCCGAAGGCGACCGTTGGCACGGTAATATAATCATACAGTACTCCAACTTCATAGAAACGGACGAAAAGCGAGCTATACCTACGCGCCTCGATGTCGGGGCGCGCTCGGGGTGCAGACAGTCACGGCTGTACCGGAGTGTCGAGCGGACGGTGTGTTGGTTTTTTAACAATAACCGCGTGTTTTTATCTCTAAAAATCAGTTCGAGTACATATCTAATAAGACGAGTAGTTTAATTAAGCTTTATATTAGAATGCGGATATATTATACTTTAAAATTTAACAATAAAGCATTTCGTACGACTCAGTCGTGGCGCAAATATTTTTTGGTTTCAAATACTTCTATAATATATCGGACTTTTTTAAGCCCGATTTGTTTTTCAAACAAAAACATGATTTTTTAAATGAAATCTACCAATCAAAGAACAACACGCATTTTTATTGAACACTTCCTATTCATTATACAAAGTATTTCATTTATTTATATAAAAAAGTATATTTACAATCACAAAACTAAAATAGAAACAGAAAGTACGCAAAGGCAAATGTTATTAAAATGTTGTAGACGGGTAGCCCTAACGCATGTTTACGTACCGCGCGGCTGTAGGTATTTAAATCTGTCTGGCGGCCGAGTTACGCTACTGTATGATTATTATACTGTGCCGTTGGTATTGTCTCTATTTGAGTAAACACGGCTACACATCAAGCTATGCAAACTATGGCGCGTGACTGTAAGGGAAGCGAACATATTCATCGTTTTTAGGGTTCCCTAGTCAACAAGGAGCCCTTATTTTAAGAAATTTTAGCTCGCTTCTCGTACCATCCTGGTGAATTTAGGTGCCTATTCAATTTCCAAAAGATAAGCGCTGTTCCTTCGATGCAACATCATAGACAACACGCTCTAGAAGTGTCACTGTGGTTTTCATATCTTTTTTTTTTGTATCTCGAGGTCAGGATCGCGAAGAATAGATGGATGAGAGGCCCAAAACCAAGAGAGATATCGTAAAAAAGAAATGTCTTATAGCCAGCAGTGAGTGATCCCGGGATATGATGATAATGATGTCGGTGGGTTTAACAACCAGTGCGTAGGTACTACCCAACGACGATAGTTATATTACTAGACTCCTAATAACAGGCGACCGATGTCTGTCAACACATTAGGCAAAAAAGTCTTATATCCGTCTTATTTCGACCACTCCTGTGAGCCGTAAACATACCTTGAGACAGAACAGACCTTGAGTTAGCCAATCACAACGCAGTACTCCCGTCCCCCTCGCTTACGTAGTACCTCAGCGAGTTGACAGAATAGTTTTTGTTCCTTAGATCGTGCATGCGGAGTCTATCTAGTAATATATCGTCGTTGGTACTACCCATAGAGTTCTACCGTTTGTTTAATCTAAGGTTGATTATGGACTGCTCCCTAACATTGCATGTATTTGAAAAGAGTCTAGGAAACCCCATGTCACTGCTATTAGTCATTTCAATAGTTGGGCGTGGCCACTGTGTTCTACTTACCGTCAACTGCGGAAGAACATCTTTTACCTCATGGTCTTCAAACAGAAGCAAAAGATTGTTATAAAGGGAACATAAATTGTGTTTTAGTATGCAACGATTAAGTTAAGGAATGTAAGTCTTTTAGGCAATGATAACACGTTGTTTGTTGATAAGTATTTTTGTAAACTACGTAGTTTGTAGTAGGTTTGCCTAATTGCTATTCTAACACGAAACCGCTTCACTGGGGGAAAGGGGATTTCAACTCACAATGTCTTGTGTGAAATCTGTTATTGCCCTACAAAAGTTCGCAGCCAGACCGCTTCTAAATGTACATACGGCTACACATCAAGCTATGCAAAACCAGAATAAGCTGATCGTTGAACTTGTGACTAGATAATAAGAAGCGAGACCACGTTAAAGTGGCCTTGTATAGCTTGATGTGTACTTCCGCGCGGTGCACCGCCTAAACGTTTTTGCGTCTTCTCCGCCAGTCCGCGCGGACGAGCGGTTTCGTGTGTGAATCGCCTAACTAAGGTACCAAAACCTCCCTGCAAAGATTGTTAAAGCTATGAGTGATATATTTATGATTGTGTATTTAATTTAAGTCCATGTATAGCATAGATATTATATTTTGTAGATTTGTATTAAACAGTTGATAAAATTATTTTTAAAAAACTTATTGTAATAAAAGTATTTAATAATAAAATGGGTAAACTGCAATAATACCTAATCAGTATGAAGGTTACTAAAATATGATTCTTGGTTAATGTTACTGACAAATAAGCTGTCGTCTAAAAAATACCAATAAACTTAACTCAAAATCGTAAAAATATATTCGATACATTTCTAACTTGTACTTGAAATGAAGCCGCCAGGTAGACGCGGAGGTAACTGCACGAAAGCAGTTGACAGTTTTTTTGCAGCAGTCAGAATAAACGACTGCACGATTTAACACTACGTTGTCAGCCGCCTATGCAGTCGCGAATGCTGCAGCGTACGTAAAAGGCTGTCGTTTGGTATGCATTCACATCTTGAAGCTGTCGATATACATAATATATAATGCCATATATCTGATCCTTATTGTAGAATAGCTCTCTACCATGACAAAAATTAAACAGTTGTACCTAACGATCCTATTATCATATTAAATGCTTACTATTAATTATAATATTATGTAATAATCAGCAGGACCTCCCTCTTATATTTATATATTTTTAAATATTTGATTATGAAATCATAACAAATGTAAAATAGTAATTATTGTATTGTGAATACTTACAAATAAAGATTTTCAAATAAAAACATCTCAAATATCATTTTAGATACGTACACCCGGTTACCATGACTTGTAACTGCTCTAGGGTCAGTTCACACCAAGACACGACCTGATACAATATACTGGAAATGTGCATATTTTCATGTAGTTTATAAAGTAAGATTTTGAGCCGCTCTCGGTACTTTTAGAATTCTGAAATTTGGCTAGAAGCAAGAACTTACAGTTCATATAAAGAAATAAGTCCGTTTTATAACAGTAAAAATCATTGCAAAATTATGTGTGTATCTATAGTTAATATTATTATAGATTATTATAGATTATTTAGTTTATTTTTTACACAAAGGATCACATTACAATTACAATCTATAAATTACAGAAAAAAATAAAATATTGTAATTTACAATATTTGTAATTACGGGTAATATTTAAGTTCCAAAGAGGTCATTTTGTTTACCACAAAACGGATTTGGACACATAGGGTAGTTTTTATCCCGATTTTCTATATCCTTGGGATAACTTTCGAGTTGTCTCGAGCTAAGTCACTGGCAACAGCTGGTTCAACTATAACGCTAAGTTTGGGATAAATCATTTTCAAATACGGGACTTTGATTATTGTGCGTAGTTTGACACGATCTTGCCAGTATTAACTGTTGTTATATCTCAGTCTGATTGTAAAAAGGAAGTACTTTCAAGTGGTCCTTTTAAAAGATTCCTCTTCAGAATCTTTTGATACTGTATTTCACAAAAATGTTTGAGCGCCGAACGAGTGTGTGGACGTGCAAAATTGACACTCTTAATTTTTTAATTAATCCTATCTAAAGAGCTTTATTTTTTATTGTTTTTGAGTTACGTTGAGTTTGAGTTATGTACAACAGGATTAACAACAATATTGGATTCCAGGCAGATCCTAGTTTAAAGATTTTTATCACTCCTACCGGGGTCGCGGAACTGTCTCGTCAGGTAACTGTAACCCTGGAACGTAAAGGGCTATTGAAGGATCACTGTGGATTTTAGTCTCTACAAGTCTTATAGTCCCTACCGATCCTCCCTGGGTAGGTGGACTCATTTGATGATTTTACCGCGACAAAAAAATGTTTTATGTCACTGAATTCGGAAGTATTTATCAAGATTGTTAGCTGTTTTAGGGCTGATTTTTCAACGGTCAGTACCCTTAGCACGAGTTTTCAGTATTTGAGACTTAAAGTAAACTGGAACTTTGACACTTTCGAATTGACAATTTTCAAGGAAAAAATGGAACAGCGCCTCTGGTGTGCGAAGAAGGAACTAATGTTTTCCTTGAAAATTGTCAAAGTTCCAGTTTGCTTTACGTCTCAAATACTGAAAACTCGTGCTAAGGGTACAGATAACTTTTATCTGAGGAATAAAAATGGCGGTTTGACAGCTCATCTATAGAAAATATGTCAAATCGCTATTTTATTTCTCAGATAAAAATTCGACTATTGAAAAATTGGCCCCTAATCTTTAATTTATGTAATTTTGTAAACAAAACTAAGTTCAAAAGAAATTCACCTTTGAAAACCGTTTATTAAATAAAATAAAACACGTTCCTCTGTTCCAAAAAGGTGTTCAGAAATAATTCTTCAATTCTTACTTGGAGGAAACACCTGAGACTGCCAAGTGAATTGTGTGAGACTTTTATTACAGTGACATAAGTTTCAACTTCGCTTGGCAAATATCCAAGTGTTCCTCACTAGCTGTCATGAGGAATGTAACAATGGAATTTCAAGGGAAAATGTTGTTTGTATCTTTGGATTTAAATATTTCGGGATTTTCTTTGTGTTGTTGGACAGTAATCATGTTTGTTCCTGTACTCTATATTTTTGTATTTTTCTTGGCATTTGTTACTGGGCCAGATTAGGTTGAAAACTTATTTATTTGGATATGAATCTATACTTTGCGAAATCATGAAGTCTGTGTGAGTCCGGGTCATCATAATAATTTGTGAACATTGTCGGTTTATATTAATTTATACAGTGAGTTATATATTTATTTATCTCGCGATCTAAGAATGTGAACGTTGAATTTTTTCAACCGATTTCAAAAAGGGCGGACACCCATTCTTCTTATCGTGTCGATGACAATCTAAATTGATTCGGCCCAAAATTGCGCCACGAGTTAAGCGCTCGCGGACACTCATAGAAAAAATATAAATACCTAAGTCCTACCTATTTCATGTCATGGCGTGAAACTGTAGAATAGTCGCACTGGCCAGTGCGACGAATGGACTGGAAAAAAAGATCTACTGACCGATTTCTATAATGGCACAGGAACTCTCAACTCTTTTACTCTCAAAATCCGACGGGACGGTAAACACGACCGGAGGCAGATCAGGCGCAGGACCAAGAGGTACCTATTACCATGAACCTCTTAACACGATCCAGTTTAGACTGTGGGAAAGAGACAGAGCTATAACAGTCGTCTACTGCCATCTCTTTCCCACACCTTAAACTGGATCGCGTTGAGAGTCCATGGTAGGCCACCACGGAGGATATTACACCTTCTTAAAACCAGGTTTATTCCGGCGAGTGAAAGTGACAGAGCTATACCAGTCGTCTAGCGCCATCTTGTTCACTCATTGAAACAAGCCTGGTTTTAAAACGTTGTAATACGCCCCCAGGGGTCTTAACTCTTACCACGAGCTCTTAACCCGATCCAGTTTAGGCTGTGGGGATGAGACAGAGCTATACTAGTCGTCTAGCACCATCTCGTTCCCTGAGCGTAACTGTCAGCAGTTTGCAACCACGAGACCAACGCGGCAGGTATTAACACACACACATACGTAATACTATACCTGAACAATACCTGTAGGTATTTGATTATTAATTGAATTTCCGACAGCACACAGCGTCTTACAAGCAAGGAGCCCACATATCAAGATTGTTCGCTATGACAGCGACGCTATTTGGTTTCCATTTCGAGCACCCAAGCTCTTAGAGCCTTGGTTATAAATTGTCATAGAATACGGTGGAATATAACTAAAATTTAAGGAAGGAAGGTAGGTAGGTCTTCGTCTTAATGGAGGGATAGTTTTCTTGTTAATGTATCTTTTTATATATCTACCGCTTACCACAAGAAGATAAACATTTTTTTTAGGCTATCACGGTTTATTTCACAATAAAAAATGGAGTAACTTCTCCCGTTTTCCCAACATTTCCCTTCACTGCTCTGCTCCTATTGATTGTAGCGTGATGAAAAGTATACTATAATCACCTCAGGAGTATGAAGAATAATTGTACCAAGTTTCGATCAAATCCGTCGAGTTGTTTTTGTTCCTATAAGGGTTATACAGACAGACAGACAGACAGACAATAATTTTACAAATTGCATTTTTGGCATCACTATCAATCCCTTATCACCCCCTGATAGTTATTTAGGAAATATATTTCATCTACAGAATTGACCTCTCTTCATATTTATTATAAGTATACATTTAAAATGACACTTACGGGATATCTTCCGATATTCTTCAAATCGCGGGATGAATCATCCCGCGATCATGGCGCTTGCAACAGCGTCGAAATATCGAGAACTCAAAACAATTAATAATCACGGAAGATGTCATTTTAAATTGAGTTATACATTTGTTGAACACTTGGCTAAAAAAAGGTGTAACTGCAAAACGTGTTTGTTGCACGTGGTAAGATGGTAACTGTTCTACCACAACAACGCGTTTAGCTATATACATTATGTGGTAATATAATGTCTGGACTTTAAAAGAGCAACCTCTGAGTTTGTTTCGGCTATTTCTTCTCAGAGTCTACAGGTACAAAACACCGGCCTTGCCTTGTTTTATGAAAACACGTGTAAAAGTGTTGATATAACCTTCTTGCATAATTAATAAACATCTTTTCATCTTGTCATTTCTTGGGACTTTAACACAACTGGCAAAATGTAGGTAGGTATACTGGTAAGTACGTACACCTCTGCTTAATCCTCTTCAGGGATTACAGGTAAAAAGATGTTATGAGGATAAAAATGTATCATTGGATGGCATGCTGTGATAGAGCAACGAGCAAATAATATTTCCCCCTCGCCATATCAAGTTAGGTTGTTATTATCAAAATTATATTGAATTTGTATAAATTTCGCCAAATTGCCTGCTACGTAGGGAAATCAAGTTTATGAAATAAATTTCATTTTTGCCGTCTAGCCTTGTTAATTTTTGATGTGAAAATGTCTCTCTATTGGTTGCAAAATCATATATTGTATGTACAGCTACATTTTTTCCTGCTTTCAAAACATTGTGTTATGTATCTCGGCAATAATTGTGTCGAGATATTCCACGAAAAGCACCTGGCACCTGCGAAAAATGTTGACAGGAGCCTTATGTCGAATAGATAAGGTGCAAGGAGCTCAGGTGCCATTGTCAGCGGGTGCCCTTTGTGGAATACCTCTTCATTCGAGGTATTCCAAGAAACTAAGATGGCTCATACGTTTTGTCAACGGCCAGACCAAAACTGTGTGGCTATACATATGGCTTGTCACACTCAAAATGCTGTCAAACATTGCAGAGCCTGTCTGCTATAGCTGGCAACTTTGCCGTCGATTGAATTAGGTAGTTTACGGCATAAATAAATTAGAAATCTAATCCTAGTCCGTCAGTTGAAATGTTGAAAATAATGAGCACGTATTTTTATTTAAATCAATGGATATTGGAAAAAATAATACGCTGCGAGATTCAGGAGTTGACCCCTCAACTTGTGACGACATAACACCTGTAAACATATAACGAAAGAAAAAACACTCAAGTTGAATAGTTTTTGATAATCCTTACTTTAGGGTAAAATAAGCGATTGCAGTAAAAATATTTCTTTTACCTTCAACAACATGGCTGCCCCATTTACATCATAATCTCAAAACATAAATTAAACGTAACATATAATCTTCAGGCGACAAAGACGTAGTAATTTATAAAGCTTATTGTAGGCTAAGGATTTTAGGATTTAAAGCTATAGATACTTTAATACTAGGCTTTACTTGATGGGTGCTTAACGGGCCAACTGAGCTTTGTTGAGAAAACGGATAATCTTGCTTTACAATGATACCGTTTGTTACAGGATTTTGATGAGGAATTTATAACTTTGTTTTGGATTTTGAAGCTTTCAAGACTTTCAGAGTGAACTAGCTAAAATTAACATAACATATACGTATTGTAGTCGTTGCTAAGCATGTGGTGAAAGTCTTCAGAAAGTACAAATTTGGCTTAGCTAAGCCAAGTATGTATTTGATTCGGGATAAAAACGTTTCTATGGGGATTGCTTGGCTTAGCACTGACTTTGGCTTAACCGTTGCTTTCATCATCAGCCTATTATGTTCCCTATGCTGGGACACAGGCCTCCTCTCTGTGAGAGGGAGTGGGCCATAATCCACCACGCGGGCCCAGTGCGGATTGGTAGATGTCACATATCTTCGAATTTTTGGTTCTAGGACATGCCGGTTTCCTCACGATGTTTTCCTTCACCGTTTTGAGAGCAGTGGTGATGAAATAAATTACACAAAGTAATGCGCCTGGCGGGGTTCGAACCCACGACCTATAATTCGTAAGTCGGGACCGATACCACTGGGCCACCACTCTGCCTTGATAATTGTAAATGCAGTACTCGCAAATTGGCGGTTCCGAGATAAACGCGGAAAACGTGTTTTGTGATATCTGCACAACAAGTCTGAATTAAATAATGTTTTAAATAGACCAGAAAAATAAGAAAAAAATCAAACTTTATATTGATCAATTTTTTTCTTCACTTTATTATTTATTTTGGATAATATGCGCATAACTGCATTTTGTTCTACCATCTAGACTTGTGAACATTACAGTATCACTAAGCCAAAAGGCAGTATTTGAGTTCATTACTGCAAAATCACCTAGCACGTGTTCAATACTGCGTTTCTATTTATTAATTGTGTCTTATTTTCATGCCTGATACTAGTTGAAAGATTAATTAACCTTCTACTTCAGCTATTAGATACTATATGAGAGGATATGTGACGAAATAAAACAGACCTTAATAGGAACTAGAAAAGTGGTTTATTATATTTCTACATAAAATATCACAACCAACATTGCATTATTTTTAATTACTAATTAAAATCAGCCTTTAAAATACACTTTAGGAACATTTGTAGTCTTTTTTATTATATGGGTAAGGTAAATCTATTATATATAAATATTATGGTATATATAATAATATCAATGCGACGTGACCTGCGTGCCTATAGTGCAGCACGGATCAAAGAGGCGATTGAGCGGAACCAGGGCTCAAAAGTTTTCGCAAAAAATTCGTCTATTGGGCAAAGCCAAATGACAAGGCTGAAGATTAACGACGGTAGCATCATTTCGACGAAACCGGAGATCTTGAGAGAGCTTGAGAGGTTTTACGGACAGTTATACACATCAACACCACAACCCAGTGTTGGTACAGCTCGAGACGAAAGAGCTTAACTGACTCGGCACTACACTGAGGATATCCTGGACATCAGCCTGTACGAGATTAGAATAGCTCTTAAACAGCTCAAGAATAACAAGGCGCTGGGCGATGACGGAATCACAACATAATTTCTGAGAGCGGGTGGAAAACCTGTACTTCTAGTCCTCCAGAAATTATTTCATTCCTTCATACACGAAGGCACTACGCCAGAAGCATGGCACAGGAGTGTGGTTGTTCTTTTCTTCAAAAAGGGTGAAAACACCTTGTTGAAGAACTACAGGGCAATCTCACTTCTGAGCCATGTTTACAAGCTGTTCTCAAGAGTCATTACGAACCGTCTCGAAAGCAGGTTTGATGACTTCCAGCCTCCCGAACAAGCCGGTTTCCGAAAAGGTTTTAGCACCATAGACCACATACACACGCTCTGCCAGATTATACAGAAGACAGAGTAGTATAATCGGCCATTATGTTTAGCGTTTGCGGACTATGAAAAAGCCTTCGATTCAATCGAAACCTGGGCAGTATTGCAGTCCCTCCAACGATGTCATATCGACTATAGGTACATCGAAGTGTTGAAGTGTTTGTATAGTAACGCCACCATGTCCATCCGACTTCAGGAAGAGAGCACGAAACCAATCCAATTGCAGAAAGGCGTGAGACAGGGAGACGTTATTTCTCCGAAACTGTTCAAGAACGCGTTGAAGGACGTTTTCAAGCTCTTGGAATGGCCTAAAAATGAACATGGAAAAGACGAAAGTCATGTCGAATGTCCATGTGGCGCCCGTACCGGTTTTTGTTGGGAATGATACTCTCGAAGTTGTAGACCATTATACTTACCTTGGACAGATTGTTCAGTTAGGTAGGTCCAACTTCGAGAAAGAGGTCGCCCGAAGAATCCAACTCGGATGGGCAGCGTTTGGGAAGCTACGTGATATCTTCTCGTCGAGAATCCCGCAGTCTCAAAACAAGGGTGTTTAACCAGAGTGTGTTGCCAGTGATTACATATGACTCTGAAACGTGGTCTTTGACTGCTGGATTTTTAGAGAAACTGAGAGTCACTCAACGAGCAATGGAAAGAGCTATGCTCGGAGTTTCTTTGCGGGATAAAATTCGGAACACGGATATTCGGCGAAGAACCAGAGTCACCGACGAAATTTACAAGTTGAAGTGGCAATGGGCAGGCCACATCGCTCGTAGAACCGACAACCGATGGAGAAGAAAGGTTCTCGAGTAGCGACCACAGACCGGAAAACGCAGCGTAGGTAGGCCTTCCACTAGGTGGACCGACGACATCGTGAGAGTCGCGGGGAACCGATGGATGCAAGTGTGCATGCATATACGTATACTTATGAGTATACGTACCTATGTTAAAACAAAGCTATTTGAATAAAATAAATGAATAAAACTTACCAAAACAGAACGAAACAAACAAATTATTAGCACTACGGAGTGGCTGAGCTACACACGTGTTCCGTCCGCGAACGACGTCAGCGCACTGATTTACTAGTGCGAAACGCAGCACTTTACCTTGCGACTTCGGTGTGTGTAAAACTTTTGTTACTTTTGCTACCCTCAAACGCAGCACTGTCCAATACTACATTTAGTGTCAGTGGTGCAATAGAACTTATTTATTATACTTGTTGCTCTTAAACGCGGCATTGTCGAATACTGCGTGTAGTTTTAGTTAGTATTGGCTGCAAAGTACTAGAACGTTGTATCAAGTTGCAGTAAACATAGCAAGTACTGCACAACCTTCTAGTACATGCTGAGTACTGTATATCCTGTTAGCAAAAGTAATAATTTGGTGCAAGTACTGCGTATCTTGTTATATAAAAAACAGGTTTATAATAAAAAAAATCATGAAAATTATTTTTTTATGTAAAGATTAGCCCCTTGAGGTGCCATTTTTGCAAAAAAGTGAAAATCGCAAAAATGACGATTACTGCACTTGCAATTATGACGGCAGCACTGCTCTCACACTGAACCGTTGCTTAGCTACTTTTTATCTCAAAGTCTTAGTGCGGGGCAAAGTAAAGAGAAAAAAAGTTAAATCAATTTATGTGAATGGACCAATATAATATGTATACTATACGTAACATAATTTTCCACTTGCAATATTCAACGAGACCAAAAAACATTAAATCCCTGAAAATAAAATCGAACACGTAAAATAATTCCATAATGGATTCAGTGCGGCGTTCATCAATCAATTACTGCACGTATGAAAGAGAGCCGTCGAAGTGCTTTGCAATCCATCAATGAACTAAGAGTGACCAACTGTTTTTTTTTTAAATGCGTGGTAGCATGCATTATAGCATCCAGGTGTGGTTGGCCGTCGTTCAAGGGGTTAAAAGAAAACGGAAAGCTGTTAACGGTTGCAGATACTACATATTAAGTTCGTATCAAGATCTACTTCGCTTAAATATAAAAAAAAATTGTTTTCGTATCTCCGGCAATCGTAGGCGCGGGCATTCTGGCGACAAGTAGCGGGCGGCAAGTAATGGGCGGCTCGTTGCTGACTCTGGACCATACCCGGGTCGATGGCGTGTTGTCTTAGCATGATGGCGGGAGCCCTCTCTAGACGGCCAAAGCCTTCCGGGGTGCGGGACTAATCGCATTATCGTGGACCATGGAACGTAAGGGGCTATTGAAGTCTGACAGACCCTTCTGCCCTGCCCTGGCTGGGAGGACTCATTTGATGATTTTACCACGATAAAGAAAAAATACATGGCACTTATTGTTTAAAAACATATTATTTTTCAAAACTCTGACGGTCTTTTAGATAAGCTGTTTACTGATGCTGTTATAATGCCTAACCTCAATGATATAGTATCGTTATGTTTCGGTTCGCAAGTACACTTAAACTGGTCAATATCCTCTCACTATATCACTTGAGGCCCGGGCACGTAGCCAAGGCGTTGCATAAAATTAAGAGCCAATAGATTACATGCCTGGCTTGGCTCTAGTTATGGCCACATTTTGTGTCCTGAGCCATCTACTAATAGTGTTAAATTTAATTTAAAGAAGAAAGGATAATTTTTGTCATGAGGTTCACGAAAGATAATAATGCAGGATGCATTATTATCTTGCAGCATATTTTAGTTTTAAGGCGCTTCCTCAGCGGGAGTATTCGCGTGCAATGTGACATTATAAATTCGACTTTGAGCATTACATTACATTTCTCCTTGATTGACGAGCATTCGCGTACATTTAGTGTAGATTTGATACAAGGTGCGCATGAAAATTGCTCGAATCTGTAACTTTACATTACAGGTGAATGCTCGCGGTGCCTTTATGTTTCGTTTGCTTGTATTTTTTATGCACTTGTGTTAATTGCTAATAACCTTTTTTTTCGCATATTTTTGCAGAAAATTCTATCTGTTTAGACTAAGAGCATACTGAATTCGAGTGAGTACGAAAAAAAAAAGCATGGTGCTTGATCCAAGTCGCATCACAAAGTCTAGGCATGCAGGAGCCATTATAAGACAGTTCCAGAACCCAAAAGACATCAGTAGTTTCAGAAGCAATCGGGGTAACAAGTGTCACGTGTCATCAGCCTGTGACTGTTAAAATCTTTCAATTTATTAATGTTTGGTAAACAAAAAGAATACTACATAAAAAAATGCAGTGTGAACGTTTTACCCATTTCTTGATTAAAAAAAAGACGTTCAATTCAAATTAAAAATACCGAATATTTATCGTAATTTAAATAAATCTCCATAATATAGTTTTAAGCCAATAGAATACGTGGCTGCTCCACTACAGACTCTAGATATGGTGAGGTACACTTTATGTTCTAAGCCCTTTATTTATAGAGTTAAATCTATAGAAGATGTACCTACTACAGTTTTAACTGAATCTTGATAAAGGCTAGATTGAATAGTATTTCTATCCCAAAATGCGTTGGACCAAAAAATTGGCAAATTGGCTGAAACATTCTGAACGAATTCGTTTTTGTCGAAATTGGATTTTGAAACCTATCAGATCTGTGGAATTTTACTAGCAAATTCAACTTGGCCCTGTTTTAAATTATATCAAACTGATGCGAAACTGACTGAGCAGAAGAAGTCCTCATCAAGACATAGCAGCTGTAGACTGTTGATGAACACTGTGAACCAACTTCCATCGGGACCCTCTTAGTGATGGCATGATCCGTGTGACAGCACGGTCAGTGGCTAAGTGTCGCCGCACACGAGCCACAAACACCGCCACGAGAAGCTAGAAGCGTCTACAGAGGTAGCAGAAGCGCGCGACAGCCATTTGTAGCCGGTGGTCGACACTTGCGATCGTTAGTTGCTTCCAAAGCATGCTGAGGTAAGAAAGAGAGGGGTGCGCGAGTAGCGAGTGGAGGTGTTTTGTGTCGGCGTTAAGTGGCCGGTACGGCCCACAAGAAGCGAGCAGCGACGATTTTAGCGTGTGGCCGACAGCGTCAACCGTGTGCGGCGAGTCCATATAAAATGTATGAAAACTATAGGAAATACCGGTGGCGGCGTTTTGGGGTTGTGCCGGTGGCCCGTGTGCGGGAGCCCTTATCGATCGACTGCTGCTGTGCTGCGTATCATGAGTTCAATTATTTGTATGATCTAGCAGTAATATTGCCCATGTTTTTTTAAATTCTTAATCAATATTGATAGTAATAGAGGAAAATGAAAAGTTTTTTCAAAAAATCGGCTTCAATTATGATCCAGACCCATTTTGAAAATAAATCGTTTGAAAACGACAAAATACCTAACAAAAATGAAGGTCCACCATTGATAATGTATGTCAATACAAATATTGACCTAATTGTACCTATTTGAATGTTTATAAGAAAATAGGCTTAAGATGGGTCATAATTCAAATTATGACCCACAGTGGTTTCCCGTGTGCATTATTAGACTCGTACTGAGCAAGAATCCAATCCAATTACTGGAAATCTATTGAATCATTCTCAATAGCCACTTCTTATAAGTTTGTCCCATACTTCTTACAATGAACGAGCCGGACAATCAAATCATCAACATTATTAAGGTAAATTGATCAGGACCCTTGCCACGAGCTCTTAACGCGATCCAGTTTAGACTGTGGGAAAGAGACAGAGCTATACACGTCGTCTAGCGCCATCTCTTTCCCACAGCTTAAACTGGATCGCATTAAGAGCTCGTGGTAGGCCAACAGAAAATTAAAAAATGTAGAAAAAGGCGTCCTTGCCGAATACGGCAAAGACGCCTTTTCCAACATTTTCCTCGTGATCTTTTTAGTCGTATCGGAGTTACTACGTTCCCAGTGAAGGCACATCTAGCAGAGCACCTTCACCGGGAGCATTCACGTGTAATGTAAAGGCGCTCATTCACCGCGGGCATTCACCTGTAATGTGAATGCTCGCGGAGCATTACATTACAGTACTACCTTCCTGAGTGACAAGCATTCGAGTACATTTAGTATAGATTTGATACAAGGTGCGCATTCTGATACTCGATTGTTCTCCCTCATCGACGAATTAATGCTCGAATCTGTAACATTACATTACATTATGAATACTCGCGGTGAGAGAGTGCCTTAACTTTATAAATCTTTTGTATCGTTTTATTTGACCGTGAAATAAATATTATTTATGCAGTATTATTATATCTTTCATATTCACTGGACATAATCATGATAATACCGACATAAATTAGGTAATCAAGTATGATTTCCGCTGAATATTTATTAATAATCTAGCGTTGATCAAAACTACAGGTAATGCCCATTTTCATTAACGTCAAGAGATTTCGAGATAAATGTTTCAATATTTAGGGAATTTCAACTCTCGTAACTAAGTAGAGGGTTTGAAATCCTATAGTGACCTTTTGTCCGAAATTTTATTGGAATTTCAACTTTGAATATTTAGCAGAGCGTTCAAAATCAAAACAATGAAGTTTTCGCTATTGCACTGGCCATTAAATATCTGGTAGATTTTGTATAATATAAACAACTATAATACGATTTAGATTACCTAGATGAAAGTTTTTTTTTTTTTAGCTTGGCATAATGTTGAAGCGAACGACTGTTTCGTTTATTTTTTTGGTATTTTGCTGTGCATATTCCTATAACGTAAGTAACTATTTATAATTTTATTTAATTTTCTTGGCGATGTTACCTACAAAGAATAATTTGTGAAAATGTATGTATACTTAAATGTATATCTGCCGTCAGAAGTAGGTATGTAGAAAAAAAACTGGTTTTTTATAACGAAAGTAGTAATTTTGTGTCAGGATTATGCTGATTAATAATATTATATAATTTGTTTTATTTACTTTAATTTGATTCACTAAAATTGAATTTTGTTTTCGGTGCAATAGTTTCATATTACAAAAAAAAACAAAATCGTTCCTTATAAATTATAAGAGCCGATAGAAAAACAATAAGTATCGAAATTTGACATTGCGTTTTCCAACTAAAAATTTTAATTATACATATAACAAATGCCCCTACTATAGACGGCAAACTAGTTGGACAATATAGAAGGAAAAAAAATCATCTCTTCTTTTTCATACTTTACAGTGTCTCAGCATAATACCGGATCGTGTGATATTAAAATATGTCAATGAGAAATACATCACTAACGCTTCATCAACTGTTCGGAGGTCGAGCAAGAGAGGGCAGTATGTGTTCAACTTCAGGCTTATTAACAAGACTGTATTAGGTAATAACGTCTCGGTAAGTATTTCCTATAACAACTACTATATAATAGTCATAATCACAAAAAAGAGAGAAACGACGCAAGCTGAGGGCTTATACGTATGGCAATCTTTAGAAGAAAACGCTCTGTAGCAGACTACACATATACCTACATAACTTAGCGATGCCAGGGTGTTTTCGTTCGTAATTCAATAATGAAAACGCTCTGTAGTCTTCAATAGATTTTCAACTTTATGCTCCTAAGAATAAAGTTTAAAATGTATTACAGACTACAGAGCGTTCTCGTTTATTGTTTTGCCACTAGGTGGAGTAGGTAAGGTAAGGTCGCTTATAACGTTTTGAGCGATATTAACCAAAGGTTTCTTCAGGGACGTCGATGTAAATTGCAAAATTAGCAAACCAAGGGTGGCAATAAACCTGGCCCGTCAATGTCTACTGACAAGTTCTATCGTAAACTGCATACCGGCGATACGGTGTGAGCCTTCCCTCAGGACTTGCAGTGAGTAAAAGGTAACTCGCCGTCTGACGAAGGAACAGGTCCTCAAGGAGCACTCCACAAACGAACGATACTCAGTAGCAGGCACAAGTTTGGAAGTTGTTATATGATACCTCTGTCTCTCGTAAAATACGATAAGCCATTGATCCACAGAGGAAACTACGTATATTCATATTCCTCCATTACTCTTTCCGATTAATTCCGATACAGGGTCCAAGGTTAATTTTCCGGGATAGAGCTTCATTGTCTCGGCGTTTTTTTGTGACCACTGTTGATTCTGGCTTTCAGGAGTTGCAGTGGTATAGTTAGGTTTAGTTCTAATAAAAAAAGAAGCCGTTGATCGTGGTATACTCAATAATACGTGTGTTGAGATTGGCCGTCACGGCCTATTAAATTTTCTGGTTTTGCAAGTGTCCACAGGCTTTGGTGAACACTTTCCATGAGGCGGGCCTTAGGCTACAGTTCTACTGAGGCGGAGCGGAGCAGAGCGGAAAGCGATTCACCAATCACATGGCTTTTTTTTTCTTTTTTAGGTGGTAAAATCATCAAATGAGTCCTCCCGCCCTGGGTGGGGCGGAAGGGACTGTCAGACTCAGACTGACTAAAATCCACCCGTGTTCCTTCGGATGCCCTTTACGTTCCAGGGCCGCGGTATCCTGGGTTAAGAAAAAACCCGCGACCCCAGCAGGCATTTGGCGCGAAACTCGGGCTTGGTCCTCGGTCGGACGGCGAGCTACCCATTACTCACCGTCCGCAAGCCCGCTCTGCCGCTGTGCCCTCTGCTGATCAGAGGGACACGCGTTGGAGCGTCCACACGACAGGCTATTCGCATACGGGCAAAGAGACCCCTTAAACACCCCGGCCCGAAAAACTGGTCTTCCCCCCGGACATATCCGAGAGGGAACTCCAGTCCACGGGCGCACGTGGAGGTTTCCTGTCTTAGCACCCCACCAATCACATGGCTTGAGTGGAGAAAAGATGTGGATATCAAGCCATGTGATGAGTGATCGGTGAATCACTCTCCACTCTGCTCCGAAATCCACATCTCTTCTCCACTTAGTTACAGTGGAAAATTAAACACACCTTTTGTCTCTATTTTGGTGCAGTCCCGAACCTTGCTTGCTTCTCACCTCTGTGATTAAAAAAATAGCATAAAACGGACCGTGACTGTTTACCACTTCTATTAATTATTACTTTTGTGTTATTTCCCAGTTCCACGTAACGGTACACGAACACAGCAGTAGATACAACCAGTATGTGCGCACCCTAATGGAGTTTCACTACAAGTGGTGCGATTTGGTCCTCACCGATAACTGGTTTGGTCCTGTCATCCGTAAGAATGGTTTAACTAAATGTCCAACTCCTCCGGTAATTTTGATAATATTGTTTGATTTTAAAATATTTCTACGCATTTTTACTTGGAAAGAAAAATACCATGATATTTCACGTTTTTGTTACGTTAACTGGAACTTTAATTACTTAAAGAAGCAACCGCTTCCGTGTCTGTCTCACCCCGTAGCATGGCCTCGACAAAATGGCGCATGACGTCGCGGCCGCCTGTCTCCTCCGTGAGGACGTAGTTGTGCACGGACACGGTGCACAACTACGGTACGTATGTTCCACCGTGTCCTCCGGGCGATCCTCGCAATGGGAGAGCCAGGTGTTTCTACCCGCTGCGATTGCGATGTACCTCGCCGGCAGAGCTGCGATACCTTAATTGTTTAGGCGTCTGGAGTATTCATCCAAACGGACACAGATTCGAGTTCTGCTTACAGTCTAATTGCTTGATTATTTTTTATTTTCCAAATATGAAATTATCAAAAATACGTATCGTAGTAAAACCGATAAGTGCTTTTATCACTCAGAAGACGTCTGTGGGATAGCATTTAAATGTCATGAGTTTCTGCAAACTAGGCATTAGTTTGTGTTTCCATACCTAATTTTTGATGTTTTTACAGGGTCCAATAGTTATGACAAATATGTCGTTCAGTGGTAAATTCCCATTTGATGTAGTATTTGACAAAGGCAAGCTCGAAGGAACCTGGAACGTTCTGGCGACCGGTGAACTAATGGGCTCTATCGATGTATTTGTAAGTTTTAAGAAATGAAGAAGTTATAGAGCTGTCAGACAATAAAAAAATATTCTTCGTATGCTACTGTTATTGTTTTTATTTACCTTAACGATTTTGAGAGGAAGTAGCCCTTTTTTAAAGTTTGCTCGAAACTCCCATAAACAAACACCCAGACTCGAAACTACTACTTGTAAATTATACAAATATTTGTTTCGTGCGAGAATCGAACCCGCCGCACCCTGCGCAGCAGTTGATGGCTCAACTACTGCGTTGTCGCATGTGCCATGCCATCAATTTCTGAAAGAAGGTTATTCTAGTTTCATACAAGGCTCAATAGTCAAAGTCTGCTCAGCCTATCATAGTCCACTGCTGGACATAGGCCTTTCCCAGGTTGAGCCACATGACATTGTGCATGCCTTTCGCATCCAGTCTGCCCAGCCACTTTCTTAAGGTCGTCGTTCCACAAACATGACCAGCCTACTACCACTTCAGTTTGCTTACTTTGCTAGCTATGTTGGTTTCTCCAGTTTTCCGGATAATTTAATAGTCAAAGAGACGGAAAACGAATACAAAATCATCACAACTGTAGGGAAAGTCAGTCATTATAAAATATGTAAGGAAAAAAAAACAAATAAAATCTTTAATATACGTCTGGTTTCGTTCAAAACCAGTTTCTCTAAGGGAAGTCTGCATTCTGTGTTCAGATAAGAAATATTGAGCAAGTTTTCAGCTTGCCTCGAACAGTCTCACAGAAAATCGCAGAGCTCTCCAACTATTACCAGTTGGATCTGGAGACGGTTTAAAAATTTATAGGTGGATCAAACACAAAAGTGATGCAAGAGAGCATATTCTTGCAGGATGGTGATGGAAGGGGAAGAACATTTTATTGGTAAAAAAAATAAAAAAATAGATTGTTTTGTCTATTATTTAATTTGTTTTGAAAGTCAATACAATTTCCCCTCTTCCCATTAGATCTCCCGTTGAATTACTTGTGGCAATTACTTCAGCTTTACCTTTTTGAAATGGCCATGTAGATGGAATATTAATGTTCAAATTCACGTTCTTGAATGAAACTTTGGTTGCCTGAAACACAAATACACATTTTGATAAGAAAAATATTATGTAAAACAGTGTTATTATTAGAGCGCGGCATAGAAGGCGAGAAGGGATCAATTTAGGAGCAGCACTCTGCGCTCCATTAACATAGTAGCTGATGAAGGAGTTAAAACAGCCAATCTGAGGTGAGAGTGAGCAGGTCGTGTTGAATAAATGCGCCAAGACAGGTGGGCAAGGAGCATCACTCACTGCAACTCACACACTGTCGGCCGTGGCTTTGGTAGTATGGCGATGAGGTGGCATACATTACGTCTTAAAGCCAGATTAGTTTCAATGAGTGAAAGAGGTGGGCGCTAGACGACTTGTATAGTTCTGTCTCTTTCCTACACTGGAACTACTCTGATCATATCCGCGGGGCAAGCATGGCTTGAAATTGGTCAAAACAGAGAGGTTTGGAAGAAGAAAGGTGAGGCCTTTGCCCAGCAGTGGGGCACAGTATAGGCTTCAAAAATAGTAGGTCCTGCTGATATTGTCTTTTATTGTTATGAAGAAATTGATTGTTGTCTTGGTTGAACGCGTTAATAGTATCTGAATAATTAAATTGAAGACTGGAAGACATCTCAAATCAAGACATAACAAAAAAATATTAAAGTTATTCCACTTACTGGCGGTATAGGGCATGTAGACAAGCCAGCATTCCTTATCAGACCCCCAACATAAGGATCTCTCAGTATGAGGTAACATGCATTGAAATGCATCTCGACGAACGAGCGCTTGAACGCATTGTTAAGAAACTCGTAGAAGATTATGTCGATCTGTGGAGATGTAATGGTTTGCTATAGTAATTTAAACCATAAGGCCTAACATTCAATGTCTCCTTTGCAAGACGGAAACAAACGTCTGCCCAAAACCAGTCTCGTTTGATGGAAGGTTCCATAAAGATCCGACTGGTTGGCGGCCTATCACTTCCTAAGTTCGGAGAAGTCATCCGCGTTTCGCACGTGGGTGCCAGCGAAGGTCGCGGGACTTATTTCTATTACCGTGACCCCGGAACATAAAGGGCTACTGAAGGACACCGTGGATTTTAGTCAGTACAAGTCTGACAGTACCTCCCGCCCTGCCCGGGGTTGGAGGTCTCATTTGATGATTTTACCAAGCTAAAAAAAAAAAAGGTGCCAGTGAAGCAGTTCTTGAAATATCATTGTTCTGACAAGTGAGGGACGCTGTTCCTTCAATTTTTGGAACAAGCCTTCTTCCAACTTTCTTCAAACCCTCAAAAAGGGCATGCAAATGCTGTAGGGTCAGCAAAAGGCAGTCGATAAAGTGTTGCGTATGCAATGAGGCCATGCTGGGGAATGGGAAGCACAATCACCTCCTTATGCGAAGCCATGTTATGCTAGCGAAGAAGGAGGTGGAATGCGTGAGGGAGAGGACAGCCTCAACCTCCGACGTGTTCCACGCCCGCCTCTATCGTCAAGAGCTGTCAGCAGTCGTTTATAGGCCATGCCTTTATTTTGAAAATAATTATTTCAACATGTTTTATGTGAATGCTTTGCCAGTCGAAAAAGTGTCGGTAATATTGCTGTAAATCATTTTTATACCATTACGTCGTTTCCAATGCCTGTTTTGGTAACAAAGTCGAGACTGGCCACGTAATCCCCTCCTCTGCTAACACGTCTGACAGTAACAGACACATTACTGAGATATTTATCATTTACATACGTTATTGAGGCACGCTCCGGTATTATTTTGAGGCACTGTAAATTATTTTGAGAATAAGAAATTAATGAGAAAATTGTTGATCGATAATTATCTATAATTTTCCTGGTGAGCTACTTGCATTTTTTCTAAAATATTTTCAGACAAGCTAAAACTTGATCAATATACGAAATTAAATTATACTTATCAAATAGACGAAAAAAAATACTATTTAAAATAACAAAAAATGGAATATTAGACATGTAAGAAGTCTTGTTTCTACTATCACATTGGTTCTTTTTATAAGAAAAAAAGATCAGAAAAGTGCGCCCTGGGGGTTTCGCCTGGCAGTTGTCTGACTGCCCGCGGCTTCCCTCACGAGACGCGCCCTGAATGTTTAAAATTTTGTACATGTGTATGTAGAAAATCAAATTATTCTGATAGATTCAGGGTTCCAGTTCTTCTTTTTGAGGCTCGGAAACATCATACCTATCAAAATTATTAAAATATGGGTCGCGGGACAATCTTAGCAGGCAACCGTGACCCTCGAATGTAAAGGTTTATCGAAGCACCCTGGATTTAAGTCAGTACAAGTCTGGCAAACCCCCCCCCCCCATTCCGCCCTGTATGGGAGGACTCATTTGATGATTTTACCACGATATAAAAGTTATAAAAAATATCCAGCTAGCTCAAAATCGTTTAAAAACAAAAAAGGGAATAAACTCACATTGCATGCAAATGTTACGTAGCATAATAAAAGAATAAAAAGTAACTTTTTGCCACCACACATTTTTACACACGTAACACATCTATCAAAACCTAACTTGCCCTTTGCTTAACAAAATGGAAATACCTTTCAAAAAGTACATTTATTTATAAACTTTTACACAAAAGAGACTCCAATTTACAGATTGCCCATCTCGTAATTAAATTGTTCTAATCATGTTCCGGACCACATAATTTATAATCATTTAAATCAAGTTGACGAATTGGTGAAATTACTTTCAACTCGATTTCAAATTCGACCTAATTTGGAATGCGATGGACGAGATTTTGTGGGTCGCAGTTGTGGGTATAACGTTTTAATCGATTTTGTCATTATTTATATAAGTATCGTTTTATATGTATGACTTCACAATGACTAAAATGTGATAAAACTCAACTAAACTGTTACAAAGAGTCGAAAAATTGCTTCTTAACGCTGTCAGCTGGTTATGTACCCAAGAGAATGGCGGCGTTGCTTCGTTGCCTTTGGCCATGATAAAAGCCAGCCTTTGGGTCACGGGAGGCGTCAACAAGTCGTTATGATACCACTTTGTCGACCCTGTGAGCACTAGGACCCCATGGTTCTAAATTTTCAACCCCAAACGGCTGGATAGATGGAACAGTTACTCCTATTATACGTGGAGATTAAAGATATGCGAGTAATGCCAAAGAAACCAAGGCCACCCGAAAGCCCTTTGGGTTGACGATATCGTCATGATCGCGGGGAGTAATGAATGGGGATGCGAGACGCATAAAATATGGCAAAAAAGGTGTAGGCCTATACTATATACAGTGGGTGATCCCGGGATGAAATGATGATGATGATGGGTACTGCAAAGTGTTACGGGTCCTAATGTGTGGTAAGCTTCAGAGAAAACTCTCCCCTTTTGTAAGTGACATCACTACCAAAGGGGTTGAGATTTCTCTGAAGCTGATTGCACCATTCGCAACAAGCGACGATCCGCTTGTTGACCGTTGTGAGAGTTCGTGAAGTTAGTACAGACACACAAGGCTTTGTATCTCCTTACTGACTGCACGAACATTCCCTGTGTAATATGTTACATTACACCTCGTAACACTGGCGTCGGTAAGTGCGCAAACGCGAGGAATAAACATAACTTTTTAAAATTGAAACATTCGTTTCGCGCTCAATGAAAAAATATTTAAGTAAATGCATTAACAAAAAAGTTTTAATCTGAATGTTTAATACAATATTCCAGTTGCAACCAAAATGTAATATTAATATTACAGCATTTTGGAATTGCCGTTATGGCCTCTAAAGTCAATTTAAGCTTAAAATAACGGCCCAATATCGACCAAGTTAAATCGGGTCGTTAGACTTTATGCCAATTTCAGTAATTGGCCAGTACATCCTACATGGACCTTAGTGATTAATCCGTGCTTTCTCACAAGACGATAGGCAAACCGCAACTCGATCAAGCATGTCTCAACTCGATTTAAATCGACTAACTAGATCGAGTTGGTACACCTCTACCTTCGATAAAATCTGACAACACATTTAAAATATCAAAACACGATTGTAATTTTAATATTAGTGAGCACTTAATTTGTAAAAATTATTTTGGTGCAATCATTCACAATGACATGTTATAGTCTGGTAATTTAGATAAATAATATAATTGACCTTTTATTGCTTCCTGTTAGGTAGTGATATCGAGGAAATAGCTCTGATGAAAAACAATAAGAGGCGTCCATCGGGCCTGGAGCAGTGACTATTATCAAACTCTTGTGACGCCATGTTTTTTTTTCAGTGTTTTAGGAGTTTACCTATGTTCCAGCCGAACCTGGATTAACATATAAAATAGTTTTTATCTTGGTTTTGTGTTTTCATAGGATAATTTTCGAGTTATAGCGGAATTATACCGCTACCAACAGCTAATAATACAATAATCGTGAAAGCAATTGAGCCCAGAACTTCACTAAAACGCAGTAACCGCTTCATAGGTTTTGAAATGGAATGTTGCAGTTAGTTACTGCATGATTTAGGTCAGTCAAAATATGCGGATTCCGAATGAAGCTGAAAGCCAGCTCGATTTACGTTCTGCGCCAAAATGAGGTTTAATTATTACCATCGATCATTCGGGGACATAGCTTGATTAACGATTTAGTTTCGTATTTAGGTGAATGTGATTGAACACGGTCAAATGCAGGTGTAAGGTGCAATTCATACTGGCGCAGAATCGTACGTATTTTTTCCTACACCTCATAATTATTTATTTTCAAATATAATTTAGTTAATTTAGATTTTAGCCCTATTCATGTGAATGTTGGTTTACCTGTTATTGGCAACTGTATGAGCCTTATAGTCATACATTTCTACAATATTAATTAATTAATATATACCTTTGTTAATTGTTAAAATAAAATAAAATACTCCTCCACTATTATTTTCTGATTAATTTCGTTGCAGGATCCAAGACAAGTAAATTCATTCTCCGGGACACGTCGAGCTTCATTGTCTCGGCCACGTCTCGGCGCTCTTCTGGTGGTTGCCACTGTTGATTCTGGCTCTCAGGAGTTGCAGTGGTTTAGGAATAGTGTGGTGGGTTTGGCGCAAAATCGAAGCGCGTCCAAGCTTCAATCCGAAATCCAAATCCTTATCATACCATCTTCACCCTTATTTCGACAACGTAATGCACATTATATCTTTGTCTCTGAACGAAAATACCTTAAATAACAATCTCCTAATAATGATATGTGAATTTTTCCTAATCGTAATTTTCAAATAGCAGTTGACTGATAGGGGTCATTGACTTGTTCACGTTAAGGGTGTGGTTGCAAAGTAATCGTCTTTTACTTTTACCTATTTATTTATAGCTTATTATTTTCCGAGTGACTAATAACTTTAAAGTCGACTAAATGTTTGCAACAAATAAAATAACTTGCCAGCGACTTAATACTGTCGCGACTATTATATTATTTAAGGTTCAAAATTAAGGGTGTTATAAAAACTAAAAACTAGCAGCTGCGTTTGGGTGGCAAATAAACTATACCAGTCAATTGAAATATTAGGCGAGGAGCTACATATAATGACTTGGCGACTAATAATGTTAGTAGGGTGGCAAAGATAATATATTACCAACTATTTCGTGCCGCCTAAAAACCCAGTTTCAGGCTTCGCTTTGCGGACAGCTCTAAATGTTAAAAGGAATACAATAAAAAGGAATAAGAGTTAATTATTAATATTTTTTTATTATAATTTCGTGAAAACGGCGGAAGATGCGATGGTCGGATGCAGTTTTTAAGAGCGAGGGAAGCGAGCTCGGGACTTGCTGGCACCCCGACTCGGACAATTTAGGTTAGAAGAGGATGGCGGGGTCTGAAAGACCCCGCCATCCTCTTCGTGGTTTTTTTTTTTAAACCACCCAAAAGTAGGAGCCCCGCGAAGCGGGGCTCCGTCGACCATTTCATAACCCAGTTAGAATTTGTTTCTTTTGAAAAACAAAGTAACAAACAAATAACAAATTGCAATTTATTCGCCTATAATTTTGAAAATAAAAGCCGCAAAATATTTTTTCTTCATGCCATTTTAGAGTTTATTTAAAGCTATTAAAAAGTCGAACAATATATGTATAATATAAGCTAGTTTATATTTATTCTTCATACAAATAATTTTAAATAGAATCTGATTTGTATTATTTATGAATGCCCATTTTCTATTTTATTTTCATCATTAAGTTTTCGCTTAGATATTAATTCAGTTCCCAAAAGAAAAACTCGATGCTAGTTTAATTTAAAACGGAGCTTATAACTGATATATTAATATGCTACCTTTTACTTATTACGATACCCCTTATTAGCTGCCAACCCATTATAAACGGTACCCATTCTATTATTTTTTATAACCTATTTTCATTTTACTTAGTTGCCGCATTAAATACATGCCTTTATTTATTCAACGGGAGAGTTAGTGTCTCCCGTCTTATTACTTTAGTGCCTACTAAATAATTCACTTACGTAGACAATGAATGGCCTACCGATAGATTTATTAAAGTAGTTTCATCTGTGGCTTTAGTCGCGTTAATTTAGAATTAGACTGTAATTCAGCAGGTCAACTTACCCGAATCTGTCAAATTTTACCAATCAAATATTAACCTTCGTTGAAAATCTATTACAGAAAGCCAGAATGAGGTTGATGTTTAGGCGTTTTTTTTTTGTGTGGTAACAGCATCAAATGAGTCCTCCCGCCGAGGCCGGGACGAGAGGGACTGTCAGACTTGTACTGACTAAAATCCACGGTGATAACGGCGATATCCACGGCGTAAGAACGTTTTTGTTGTTTTTCTCACTCAGGAACAGTAGATACGTTTGGTCGCGATGAAAGATATGTAACTTTTGACTGGGTTGTTGGTCTAGTGGTTAGTGATCCTGACTGCTACGCCGGGGGTCGTGGGTTCGATTACCACCCAGGACAAATGTTTGTGTGATGAGCATGATCATTTGTTCTGAGTCTGGGTGTCATTTATCTATAATATGTATGTATTTAGAAATATATAAGTATGTTTATCAGTTGTCTAGTACCCATAACTCTGCTTAGCTTGCGACTAGATGGCGTTATGTGATAGTTGTGGAATACTATAAAAAAAAACTTTACAAAGTGTAACTACAACCGTCGTGGTATGGTAATACTCAGCATAGCTAGTCCAATTTGTCCTAATAGCTATACCAGATGATCAATTTAACGCGTGGTCTGTTCTTGGATGACGTACTTACGACTTGATTAGACGCTCGCGGGTAATGCATCGACTTGCAATGTGTTTATGTCGACTAGCAGAATAGTGTTGCCTCAATCATAGGTGTGGATAGTCACCCAGAGGTGACGGAAACTACTTATGAGTTGTAGATTATAGGTGCGAACTCAGTCAGTCATATTTTTATTTCTGGTATTTTATTTCATCACAATCTCTTACAAAATCGTAAGGGAAAACATAATCGTGAGGAAACGCGCTATTAGACTTGAAAATTCGAAGATATGAGACTGCTGTGTGTAACCGCACTGTGCCTCTCATCGTGAGTTATAGCCTGCCTCCACTCACGGTGAGGAGGCCTGGGTCCTAGCAGTGGGCAACATTATAATCGTTTAGACAGTCCAGGCAGACGTCCGACTTTATCAAGTCCCACCAGTTTGCTGACCGATGTACGAAGCCAGAGGCGTACCTCGGATGTCTTCTCTCACTTGCAAACCACCTCCTCCTTTGCTAGCATTGCTGATTCGTAGGAGGATGTGGCCCAATAACATTCGCTGCGTAATATGGCCAGGATCAGGGTCGGGAGCGTGAGATCGCTTTCGCTTGTTGCCTTCGGAGGACCCAGTGGGCGCACCGCCTGAGCGTACCAAGGCAGACCATCGTATCCTCCATGATAATAATGTAATTCGTATAGCTTTTACAAATACAAGATACATTTACGACGCAGTACAAGTGAGTTAGGTTACTTTATATTGATAAAGCTTATCATAACACTTAGGCGGAAAATATTGAAAGAAGTACGAACCACTATCTGTAATGCCAACAAAGAACCAACTTCGTTCATAAAGGCTTCAGACTTTTTATGAATATATATTCAATTTGATGCACGACTAAACTTCGATCTTAGTGATGGGGCCCTAATATCGATAAAATATTATTGCTGAGTGCTACCGACAGCGTACTATAAATTGGGCTTCACAAAACATAATTTTTGCTTGATGGAGGATTGAATAAATGCTGTGGTACTGTAAAAAGAATTTATTCCGAGTGCTGTATAAACGATTTCCCAGTTATTTCACGGATTTTATTCAGTTATTTCATTTTTCAACGATTTTTGATAAATAAAGAATAGTGCTGGTTCTTGGTAAGATTTTTGTGCGGTTTAGAATTCAGATTTTAAAATGTAACAGTTTTAGATTTTTATACGGTAAGTTGTTTTGAATTTTTGCTGTGAAATAAATTCTTCTTCTATAGCGTGCGCGATTTGAAAAACGTCCATCAGTTCCTGTAAGAAGTAAATAATATATAGATATATGATGTGCGCCATCGTTTGTGAAATCCAAGGCAGAATTATCGAAAAATTTCTACTTGATCAAAAGTTCCTTGCAGTGGCCATCTTGGGTCGGGAGTCATCATCTACCTAGCCTTTTCCAAATCATGCTGGATTGCTGGAACAGCGTTGAACATGCGGCATGTGACTAAAAAGAAAAAAAGAATACAAATTATGTCTTTCGGCATTTGCAACGCTATACTGGAATCGACTTCTAGTCCAACCTGATAAGCTAAATACCAGTATGTTTCAAGGAATAAGTTGGTAAAACCTTCAGGAAGACTAAACATTTCAC
This sequence comes from Agrotis ipsilon, assembly GCA_028554685.1. Lineage (NCBI taxonomy): Eukaryota > Metazoa > Arthropoda > Insecta > Lepidoptera > Noctuidae > Agrotis > Agrotis ipsilon. The sequence goes on from CM052956.1 coordinate 1,960,111, forward strand.
ATGACATACACAGCTACAAATAACAGCTAAAGTAATATTGATACAATGCAGATAAAAGGCAATAACACCAGTATACATATGCATGAAACCAAGCGTATGCTGAGTTGGACAATAGCTTTGCATATCATTTGCATTCCTGCTGCAAATGAACACATAACTTACTTTTTCATCTCGCATTACTTGCATGTAAAGTCACTATGTGGCGTAATTACTAATACTGATTGTCAGATGAAAAAGGAATTCTTTGTCTGGGAAATGTGTTAGTATTTGCTCGGGCCTGGCTTTTGTTTTTTGCTTCTCAATACGTACTTGATTAAAAATCGCTGTTAGATTTTGTTATACTGCAATGGCTTTACTGTCATTATTGGCAGTACGGCAGCGGCAGTAGCTTACCGAGGGTTCGATTGACCTACAGGTTATTCCAGGTCTGGCCAATTGCACCCGCGTTAGAGGTGAAATTCCTAGTATAGTGTACTAATACACGAGCGATGATTAAGCAGGTGTGTAGGTACCTAATAGTACACCCAAATTTCGCCAGTTTTATTTAAATCCAGTGTAATAAAGATAGAGCCTATTGGCATCAACCGGGTACAATTTGCTTTAGAAATTCACATTGTCAGTTAGTCAGATCTATTATTAATCGAACCCGGGAGTAGTAGGAGTAGCTTAGGCAGCCACGCTTGTGAATACTGGACCAACGAGTCAGTTCAAAAACTCATATTATATTTATTTTTATTTCAAAAATCTTTTTAATCGATATCGACAAAGACACCAAAAGTCCCATCACTAATCGAGTCGTAATTTTCATCTTTTAAGATGAGCACTGGGTGCCACGCGTAATGGTATTGTTCTTGTTACGATATTTTTCTTTTTACTACGAAATAAATACTTTACGACGCTTTACGTAATATGAGCTGTAAATTGTTGGAAGAAACAACTGGTATTACTCTTGTAACAAGTGAAAGATAATACGGAATTACTTATTGCAATGGTTTTAAGGAGATGAGAAAATAATCAAAGGGAATGATTGATAAAAATTCTAGTTTAGGAATAAACAAATTACTGTTTTTAAGGGCTAGCTGTTTGATCAAAAACTGGCCTTAAATCTCGATTTCTATGGCTTACTTTCCGCTGGAAATGGTCAGGTTAGATTAAAATGAATGTTGGCAACTTTGGAGGTAAAAGTTAAGCTAAGTCATAAATGGGCCGCTCGAAACCAGCCTATATTTTATTGTCGTCTTCAAATGAGTCCTCTCACCCAGATCGGGATGGGAACTACTGTCAGACTTGCACTTAAAATCCACAGTGATCCTTCAATAGTCGTTTACGTTCCAGGGTCACGGTTGCCTGATGAGACCGTCTCGCGATTCCAGCAGGCTTTGACCCTCTAAGGGGGCTCTGTAACAACTGAGGCTTCGAAACGAAGGTGAATAGATTACTTCTAGGCATGCGAGCACTACCACAGGCACTACTCTCGACTACATCATTGCTGGCGTGACGTCAAATGCGAATATAGAGCTAAAAAATGACAAATTAAATCCTAAAACTTTGAAATCAGACGTCCAATTTAAGTTTTCACTGATGTATGTTCTCAAGAAGAAGGTACTCCCAAGAAGTATTTCCAAAGCTAAAATTATTAAAACAATAAGAAGACCTATAGAAAAGTTTACAGAAATTTTGACTTATTCGAAAAGTTTTCAAACTAATTTTCCTTAATTCAGATTGAAAAGATTGAAGCTTTCGTCGACAATTATTAAAAAAAGTTAGAGAAAAATTTACATGTTATTTATTATGTGCCTTTTGAAACGAAAGTTTAGAAAGAAAAGAAAAAAAAAATCTTATTCTGCTTTGAATGTTTTTTTTGTATTTTGATTGTTATGCTGTATGGTGGGATTTATCATAAAAGTCTAGGCAGCATCTCGATAAACGTAACTTCTGATCATGCGAGTGTTCCAGGCTAGCTGTTTTTGATGAATTGATTTGGCAGATTTTTGGAAAAACAAACAGGCAGTAGATTTAAAAAAAAAATGGTTCTTTAACAGAAAACATTTTAATTTTTCACGTTTCATCCCGAAATATAAATATGAACAAAAAATAAGAAAACAAACAAAATCAAATCATGACCCAAACATAACACAACAGCACTTAAATAATTGTGTACACAAAGCAAAAGTGATGCAACTAAACCATAACAGGCATAATGAAAATCACTGCGTGAACTTATTATGTCGAATGTACGTGACGCGGGTCGCGAAATTTCGTCATTCGAAGCGTCCATTACGGGCCAATCGATTGGTCGATCCGGGTCAAATATGTCACCCATAGGCACCGTTCCCACACACACACGGTGATTGTTTGTCGGAAACGGGCATGACGGCCCGGAAATAGTTACAAGACTTCTTCAAAATTAACACATAGGACCGGATTTGGCCCAGATTTGGCAGAAAGATCGAGAGAAAAAACCGATGAGCAAGCTGCTTCATATGTATACACAGCGCGACGCAACTCCCCGATACCTTGCGACGTTAGTATCCAGGCGACTATTGCAATACAAACCCATTTAGGTTCGTACACAGGCACGCGTCAATGGATACCAAAGACGTAAGGTATCGAAGACTTGCGTCGCGTTGTGTACGAATGGGGTTTAACTCCAGAAGTCGTCATCCATGGGCGGTCCGGCGACTTTGCACTACCTACGACATGACAATCATCCGTCAAAAATGTCTTGTACTGAACAAGGGCGTTTGTGCACTACACAGAATTTTAATGTCCGGTAGTAAGATTTGCATTAACTTTCATTGAGAATTCATTGAAATTCATTAACAATTTTAAGAAATCGAACTGCCGGACGGTAAAATTACGTGTAGTGCACAAGCGCCCTTAGGCATAGTTGAAACCGGGCCTTGGTTTTGCCGGACGAGTAGAAACACCGGAATGATGTCGCCAAAGTCGGATCCGGTTAAAATACCGAGTCGGTCCGATTTTCGCCGGACGCGTTGTGAGAACGCACGAACATAAAAATGAACGATATTATTCTAGATACAGAAAACTAGGGGTTATTGAATCTTGATGTAGTCTTATGAATTGGCTGGGTTGTTACGGAGTATTGATATTGCTTTGCGTTCTACTACTATAAAGAAACCCTTTTCTTTAATGGTTTTATTTAGGTAATGCTATTTTTCATGTCATCATCATCGTTAAATTATAATTCTATACCTTAACTTTACTAAAAACAGATGCTCTGTTTGAAAACCTTTTTATTTAATCCTTACTAATCCCTACTAATAATTATTATAAATGCGAGTGTAACTCTGTCTGTCTCTTTTTCACGCTTAAACCACTGAACCGATTTGGATGAAATTTGGTACGAAGATAGTTTCGAAGCTGAGAATGGACATACGATAGTTTTTATCCCGAAAGACCCACAGGAACGATAAATAATAATAATAATATAATATTTTCACAACTACCACACAACGCCATCTAGTCCCAAGCTAAGCAGAGCTTGTGTTATGGGTACTAGATAACTGATAAATACATACATATTATAGATAAATTACACCCAGACACAAAACAAATGATCATGCTCATCACACAAACATTTGTCCTGGGTGGGAATCGAACCCACGACCCCCGGCATAGCAGTCAGGGTCACTAACCACTAGACCAACAGGATAAAAAACGTTATACGCGTACGAAGTTACGGGCAAAAGCTAGTATAAACATAAATACGCGTATAAGCCTCTCCTTTTCTAATAGGAATGGTTGGAAACCTGTCTGGTTGTGGTCTTCACCAGATCGTCTGTACAATTTTTTCAAGTATCATGTTATCAATTTCTATAGTTTCTAGAAAACGCTAAAATTCGGGGCCTCGAGAGTGCTCTGTGAGTAATAACATGCCGTCTAATATATATTTGAGTTAGCTTTTACAAAGGGCCTTTTTTTCTTATTCCTTTTTATATGCATAGGGAAGGTTAAACCTTACACGTGTCCCATTGCCTCGTGAAAGATGTTGTATTTAGAAATACTGATGTTTATCTTAAAAGCTAAAACTATATTTAGTCTTCTTTTATCAGAAGAGCCTTTGTACCTTCATATAATATTACTTTACGCATACATATTATATTTATGACGTACCGTCAATTTGCAACGATCGACGTTCCATGATAAGCTTTAGTCCTTAGGCTATCGCTAGTATTATGACACACGTCTGCTTCAGAAAACTTTTCTGATAAGAAAATATGCTATTTTATTGCTGCATTTTTACTATCTTACTTCTGCCATATTCGCGGAGTAATAATGTCGAATTTGGTGCAGCAAAGTATTTTAATACTACTTCTTTCAAAACAAAAACCAAAATATGAAATCACTAGGTGGCGTCGGCCCCGTTAATTTAACAATCAATTCACATGGAACAGAGGCAGCAGCATGACTTTTCCAGTAGTGACTTTTTTTTTTATCGTGGTAAAATCATCAAATGAGTTCTCCCACCCTGGGCAGGGCGAGAGAGACTGTCAGACTTGTACTGACTAAAATCCACGGCGTCCTTCAATAGCCCTTTATGTTCCGGGGTCACGGTGATGGTATAAGTCCCATGACCTCCAGTTTTGTGACGTAAAGTGAGCTTGAAGTTAATTTGAAGGAAGAAATTAGTTCCTTGTTCGTCCACTAGAGGCACCTTTTCATTTTGCCGTACAATAAACGCAGTAAATACATACGTCAAGTACGCTGTAAATAGAATACAGAAATATTATGATAAGGCCTCAGTATTGTTTTTGTAATGAAAGGTACCCTATGTCCGACTCTGTCCACCTGACAACGCACATGCATAATTTTAGGATGATCGATTCAGTGTTTTAGGCGTGAAAGGTAACAAACAAACATAATTTCGCATTTATGATGTAATTAAAATGACACGTATGTAGGTTGACACCCAACTGTAACGGCTAATTACCTTCTGTCCTTTCAAGAGTGTATGGTGATGAAACTATCATGGTGTTAAGTATCCCGCTATTACATAACCCAAACATAATACTAATGATATTATGTATATCATACATACTTAAACCTTCCGTTATATAGAGGAAGCGTGTAATAATTTTCAGTTACGATACCCATGGGTTATCATTTCGGGGCTAATGTAACACAATGTAATGTAAGGCGTGGGTCACATAGAAAAGACGTAAGATGAGAACGCGTCGCGGACGTGTGAAAATGTATGAGAGTCGCGCCCGAGCCCGTCTCTTTTGTGTGTTTTACGTCGCGACGACGCTTCTATACATTTGTATGAAAGAGAGGCCGAAGAGACATAATGTCTCCGTCACGTCTGGGTTTTACGTCTTTTCTATGTGGTCCGCGCCTAATACTCATCATCATCAGCCGCAAGACGTACACTGCTGAACATAGGCCTCCCCCATAGACCGCCACTCCGAACGCCACTTGCATCCATCGGTTGCCCGCGACTGTCACGATGTCGTCCGTCCACCTAGTCGGAGGCCCATACCTACGATGCGTCTTCCGGTCCGTGGTAGCCACTCGAAAACCTTTCTTCCCCATCGGTTGTCAGTTCTACGGAGCGATGTTGCCTGCCCATTGCCACTTCAACTTGCAAATTTTAAGAGCTATGTCTATGACTCTAGTTCTTCGCCGAATATCCGTGTTCCGGATTTTGATATCCCGCAAAGAAACTCCGGGCATAGCTCTTTCCATTACTCGTTGAGTGACTCTTAGTCTCTCTAAAAGGCCAGCAGTCAAAGACCACGTTTCAGAGCCATATGTAATGTAATCTACTATGATGTAAAATAAATGTTCTCTTCTTTCGTATAAAACGGAAATTAAGAAACCGTAATTAATAAGCCTAGCTACGTCGGACTTGACTTACCAAAAACCACCCTGTCCTTAGGTTAAGACCCTGGTGGACGTTTAGCTTTATAGAGGCTCATCAGTTTGCTGACAGCTACTTGAGAAGCGCATGTAGCACGACGTGCCGTTGACTTAGGACTTCCGCACAAAACACACGAATTCGTACTTATCGCATCGCATCGCAAAATATCTACGATGTCGTACAGTAAATGCATCGCACAAACTTGCAATCTAATTCGCATCGTGTATTTCTGTAATGTAACGTCATACTTCGTTATGCTCTGAGACAGTCCTGTGAATCAGAGAATAAATATTTTTCATGGAAGCAATATTTGATGGATTTCAATGCAATGTAATTTAATTTAGTTCAATGTGTCATATTTTGTTCACAATGTGGCTGGTAATCATACCCCTGGTAGAGGTCGTGGTATTTGTATTTATTATGGTAAAACGTCATTGTCTCACAAAGGGAGTTTTAGAAATATTAAGTCAACGGCACGACGACTATGCAACATAAAATCTTTGACGTTGCATAGTCGTCGTGCCGCAGTCTTTGTTTAATAACATGCCTAAGTTCAAACAGTACCATCGTCTGGTCCCGTCTTTGAGCAGCAAAGTCAAATTCTTTCTTTAATCATTTCCTTTAACAGAATTACACGGAAAATAATCAAAAGGAGTTATGAAGGTACGAGGAGGCAGTCATGCTTCAAATTAAAACGAGTGGAATTTTTTAATAATATTTTATAGAATATGTATTTTATACATTGGTTTTAGCATATAAATGCTTTCTTGGTTTTGGTCATGATGTCGCAATGAGCGGTGGCTTTGCGTGGGGAGGGATTGTTTGAAACACGCAACCAGACACCGCCAATGGCGAATGCGAAGTTATTAATGCCTTATTCGTGCCAACCGCGGCTCAGCCCAGGTCTTGAAATGAAGCAATTTTACAAGCTTTTTCTATTATACTAACAATTAAAATTGATTGGCTGATTGAATTGCTGCATTGCGTGTAGCAAGTTCGATTCCCGCACGGAGCAAAAATTTGTAAGATCTGCAAGAAGTTGTTCCGGGTCTGGGCGTTTGTGTAAGTAAGTATATGTTTGTAAAAGCACCCACAACACAGAGTAAATTCCTAGTGTGGGGCAACGTTAAAAAAAATAATTTTATGTATTTTTTTATGATCTTGTTACTAATGTTATTTTCACTTACTTATTTAATCAAGAACAAAAAAGTGTTACAAAAGAGTTCATGCTATCGCAATTTGGTGACGTGTTACTATCACCAAATCGCATATCACACAAATGTACAGTGACCCATTAGTAACTAGAGTTTTACCCCATTCGTTTTCCAAAACGTGATTGTCCGTCAAAAACGTTTGCCGTGAGGACAGCTCCTTTTATGGCACATTAGCGACAAAGACGGACTATTACGTCGGCTGGATCCGCGTAACGACTCTCATAGTTCACACTCAATCGTTGGATTAAGCCGCAATTTGTATCAGTCGGGAACTGTCGCTTTTACCCTATTTAACAGACGAGGACCGGGATGAAAAATGTCATTGTTAACATAACATTCAATCTAGTTTTCGCGTGCCCCTTTATATGTCTTGGAAGCGATAAGTTGTTTCGCTTGAGTTGAGGCCTTGATTTCGAATACGGATGCGAGTAAAATAAAATAGTGTAAGCGGTACGATTTTATCATGGTAAAGTAGTCAAATGAGTCCTTTTTTATCGTGGTAAAACCATCAAATCATCGGATTTGATTAATGGATTTTAGTCAGTAACTACACGATGTTCTTTTAATAGAGCATTTTTGCATTCCAGGGTTATTAGTTATGACATTCGCTTGGACTGGGTAAATGGTATCGATGGGACTTATTTTTTCGTGACAAAGTCATCAAATGAGTCCTGCCGCCCAGAATGGGACGGGAGGGACTTTCGACTTAGAGTTAGACAGAGGCTTAGTTTTCAATGACAGGGCTTATCAGAGATGGTTCAGAATCAATATTCTCTCTATTAGGTCTGGGTCTTAACAGTGCGAACTTACGTCTTACGACTGACCACTTTTGTCTAACGACTTTCATCCGATGACTCTGACGACTGACGTCTGACAACTTTCGTCCGATGACTTACATCTGACGACTGACGTCTGACAACTTTCGTCCGATGACTTACATCTGACGACTTTCGTCCGATGACTTACATCTGACGACTTACGTCTGACGACTTTCGTGCGATGACTTTCATCTATCGACTGACGTCTGACAACTTTCGTCCGATGACTTACATATGACGACTGACGTCTGACAACTTTAGTCCGATGACTTACATCTGTCGACTTACGTCTGAAAATATATTTTACTAGCGGCCCGTCCCGGCTTCGCACGGGTGGAGGATCCGGTCTAAAATTTGAGATTTAAACTATCCTATCTCTCAAGTTGGATCGAACTGCACATGGTGTGCGAATTTTATTATAATCGGTTAAGTGGTTGAGGAGTCCATTGAGGACAAACATTGTGACACGAGATTTATATATATTAAGATTTATGCTAGTTCTGGAGCGTACATAAATCACCATGCCACGTTTTTCACCTAAAACCTCAAATAAATAGGTTCTATTGGTTGTCCTATAACACCCTAGCTACTTTTTTTAGATTTTATTTAATTTGATGAACAAAAACGATTTTTCTACAATTTTATTATAATTATGTATAATGTATAGATGTCAAAGTAAGCTTGTTCGTAACCGTTTACCAAAAATGCTACCTTGCAATATTTTTTTTTATTTATTTATTTCATAACAAACATACATTTGTGTCGAAACTTAAATGGTACTTAGGTATACATTTTGCGCAAACATAAATCCAAAGATTGCATACAAAACAGAACAGGTTTTTGCTTATGCGATTATTAAATCTTTACAATTACAAATTATTAAATTTCATGTTATTAAATTCAAATAAATAAATAATTAATTATTATTATCCTTACAAAATTCGTCAATACTATAATAAGCTTTTCCAGTTAATAATGTTTTGAGTCTATTTTTAAATATGTTCACACTTTGAATATTTTTCAATTCTACAGGTAATTTGTTAAAAAGAATGACAGACTGTACTGGTGATGAGTGTTTGACAATGTTGAGCTTTGCTTGCAAGATAGTCGGTAGATCTTTTCTTCGAGTCTCTAGTCTCTTCTCCCTTTCAACATTTGTCTCAAGCCTGCTTAGGTTCTTATGTAAATGAGTTAGAAGAACTAAAATATAGAGACATGGTACTGTTAAGATTTTAAGTTTAATAAAATGTTCTTTGCATGACTCAGTTTGATCTATACGAAGAATAGTTCTCAGTGCTCTCTTTTGCAATACAAAGGCATTTCCATATTATATTTGTAACTGTTTCCCCAAAATTGAACACTGTATCTAAGCTCAGACTCGACTAGAGCGAAATAAACTGTACGAAGTTGAGCAATTGATAAAACGTCTCTAAGAGATCTGATAGCATAACACGCACTACTTATTGTATTTGTGATTGAAGTAAGTTCTGACTTCCAGTTGAGAAGAGAATCAATTTGTACCCCTAAAAATTTTAGATTCTCCACTATATCAATTTTTTTTCCTAAGGATATCACATTTACAGAAGCATTGTTTCTAACTGTAGATCTAAATAGCATGCATTTGGTCTTATTTACATTTAATTTCAAATTGTTCATCGAAAACCATTTTTCACAGGCTGCTAGTAGGGTGTTTAGTTTATGCTCTAGGTTATCTATATCATCAGCGGCTACTATAGCACTAGTGTCATCAGCAAATATTACCAAATGAGTATCGGGTAAATTTTTTTTTATGTATTCAGACAAATCATTTATAAATATTATAAAGAAAATTGGACCCAACACTGAGCCTTGAGGAACACCTCTGGTTACATTAAATAACGTTGATTTATTAATTTGTTCCACTCCTTCCCTAACTGACTTAATTTCTACATACTGTTTTCTGTTGCACAAATATGAACTAAACAATTTCAAAACATTTTCTCTTATCGGCGTAATGCTCTAATTTATCTATCAAAATACTATGTTCTACGGTATCAAAGGCCGAACTTAGGTCAAGGAATAAACCCGCGACTTTAAGTTTGTTGTTCATATTAGTGAGTACATCGTTAACTAAAGAGTCTATAGCATCTACTGTTCCAATACTTTTTTGATATCCGAACTGATTCCGGTTTATAATTTTTTGACTGTTCAAATGTCTTACAAGAATATGATGTTATACTCCTTGGTAAGACTGGTGATCAGAGTTTCAGGATTCTGAATACTCTTCAAGACGTTGGTCCGGTATACTTAATCGGAAGGCCTCAGGTTAAAATCTCGCAGTAAATCTTTTCTATCCACAAAAAAGCAAAGGTGTAATAATGACAGCTGATCCAATGGCTTGCATGTAATTTCCGAGGTCGTCTTAAGATTGGCTTCGGCATGTATTTCCATAAAGATTAATCAGCGGGGTGGTATAAAACAAAGAGAAAAAAAAAACAGGGAAATAATAAAACAACCAACGAAATTCTTTCCACCCAAAAAACTTTCCTTCACATACATATAACACGAAACATTCCGCTCCATTTTAACATGCATTTGCGAACTGTGGCCATTTCGCGAGGCCGTGGCCTAGCTATGCAGGCCAGGCATGTTTACTCAATCGTACAAAAAGTACTAATGGATGGTTTTATTCAACTGTTTACAAAACTTATTCGCATCACCGCACTCTCTGGATTAGAGTGAAAGTGGCCGTCAAATTAGCGAGATGAGGCCTATAGGGATGGACTTAAGATGAGTACAAGTTTATTTATAAACTTAACAGGGTTTCCTTTGTTGTTCTGGGTTAAAAATACACTTGTGTTGTGTTTATTTTGGGCTAACGCTTTGTTATGTTAGGGAGTGGTAATCCAAAAGTAAAGGAAATACAGTGAGGCTCTTAAGGGACCTTTTTGCAGCAGTGAACGACCAACCACTGATCATTTTAACATGAAGGTTATTAAGTTAATACACGAACTAGTTCTTGTTAATACATACTTCCTAGATTAACCTGTTCCCTCGCTTTGTCTCAAACACCTACTACAACAACATACTAATGCAAATCCATCTGTTTGTTGAATTGGTTAAGATTCAAACTCGAGTAGTTTGAAGTTCCAACCATAGCTTTGGGATATTGTCGTTGCGAATCAAGGCTGGCGCGAGTATGTTTACTTGAGGCCTTACTCTAGCCGTGTTTGTTGATTCCGTGCTGAACTGGGCTATTGTGTGGACTTAGCTTTCGAATGAGGCCTGATGTTGTAATTTCGATCATGCTAAACCTAAAGTACAAGCATATAACTTTACTTATACTAGTTTTTTATGCCTTTAACTGTACTTCTTGAGTTTTAGTTGACTTGTCACGCGGACGACGGTCCTAACACGGTTTATTAGACAAAAACATTATCCGCCTCGTTTCGAATTTGTATAAAAGGCGATTGTGTGGTTGGCTAAAACCGAGTCCGTATTGGTACTATGTGGTTCCTATCACAGGGTATAATAAACATTTGACTTTTGTAGCATTTATTTATATGAGTTTAAAACATAAAAACTGGTGAAGGTATGTTTTTGATAAAAAGTCCTTTCATAATAAATAAAAAAAGGGCATTTCAACCCTAGCGGTGTATCCAAAATTAAAATCTGCTAACTCAGATTAACGATATCGTTATTAAAATTAATCTTTATTCTACCCTACTTAAAGTGCCTTTTTCGATTATAAGGCGAATATCCCAGCACTAGTTAACCACTCATTCCAGTTTCCATTCGTTGATTAAAACTTTGCATTTATTTCAATTAGCATGAAAGGAGTAACCTGAAATTGGGCTCATTCGTTTAATTAATGCTCGGACGGCGGCTGAAATGGGTGCATGGAAGTGTAAGGCAAGTTTAAAAAGAAATTATTGAATGCCAGCGTGTTGCACTGGTTATATACGCTTCGCTGGAGACCTCTACAAACAGAAAGTTGGCGACCGCTTGGCAGGCCCGAGATAGATACCCTCGTAACTATCTCAATGGGTTGATAAATCTACGCCTCAAAAAACTATTCTACATGTTAATCCTGGTTATGAACTATCTCTGCACAAAATTTCATCTAAATCCATTCAGCCGTTTAGGTGTGAAAGAATCGCAATAAAAAAGAGCGACATACACACATCAACAGAATCTAGGGATAATTTAATCCTTAATTATTTACGAATTTTTAGTTTAAAATCTTTTCAGTTTTATTAAAAAGTTTGTATACAGATTGAAACCTTATTTATTCTATTTTCAAAAATTGTATATGGATACATTTATCCATCCCCACAATCTTCCACATTTATAAAGAAATCAAAAACGTTAAACCTTTGAATTTTTTGCTGCTTCACAATCACATTGGGCTAGGAACTTGGCTGTCACTCTACAGTCTACACCCTTGTTTCACTGAGTTATATTTATTCAAGTCAAGCGGAAAGATGTTAAATTATTATTATAATACCCGACATCTCAGGTGTGAATTTTGTTTATGAATTCCTGTGTTTTCACAGGCGGGTGTTTCTTTGTTTTTGGGGATAAGCCTCGCCTTTTTATAATTAATGTGATGATGTATTATTTTGGGAGGAAGGGTTTTGAAAAGGGTTGTTTTAGGGTAAAACTAGGTAATACGGCCTAGTTTTTTTTTTTTAACACAGCGCCATCTAGTCCCAAGCTAAGCAGAGCTTGTGTTATGGGTACTAGACAACTGATAAACATTTATTTATTTATTATTATTTATTTATTTATTTTTCCATCTAATAACAATAACATACTTATATATTTCTAAATACATAAATATTATAGATAAATTACACCCAGACACAGAATAAATGATCATGCTCATCACACAAACATTTGTCCTGAGTGGGAATCGAACTCACGATCCCCGGCATAGCAGTCAGGGTCATTAACCACTAGACCAACAGGCCAGTTGACAAAAAGCCCCATCATTCTAGCACTCAAACTTACTGCGTGGAACCACACGCGGGTGTGGCCACTGTTGGTGTATTGTATATCCAAGGCCGAGGGACCATGTTGTATGCCAGGGTAGGCTTTTAATATAATTTACGTTTACTACAAAAAATTGTGAAACCTTTTTATGAGCACCGTTTTTAATATCGCGAGTAGGTCATTGACTTGTTCTGCCTGAAAACGGGGACGATAATTTCATTGTATAAAACTTGAAAACCATTTTGTTACAACTTAATGAAATTACCTACTGTTTGATTGTTTTTTTCATTTCGCACACATATTTGCGACATTTTTGAACATTGCTTACTATATAAGAAGAAAAATCATTTCAGAATATAACAAATAGTAGCTCACCAGTAGGTAGGAGTAGGGTCACCGCAATTAGTCCATGGAACATAACGACTATCGGTACAATGATTGCAGAGTCCACGTCCCAAATGTCGACAACCTCGTCATGATGTAACTTCATCCATAATCGCACAGACGAACACCGGATCACAGCCAGGCTACTGACGCTATAAAGTCTAAATCAGGCCCGGAAAGGGCCCGGTAAAACCATCAGTGTAGTTCCTTGCTCTGCCATACGTCCTTGCGATCATTTTCGCCAGTTTTCGATGGCAAAGGCAAATAAAAAAATATCAAAAAAAAACCCGGTGGATCCCCACTGAGGCTGCAGACCTTGTGGTTAAGCAAGGTTATAGCATTGAGGAGGCCACGACCTCCACTTTCGCGGGATATACAGTCTCGTCACTGACGATCGTGAGTGGTGCATCCGAATTGCAGTCAGCAGTGTGCGGACCTACCTATCCAGGGCGTCAAGTTCCGTCTGATTCCATTTGAGTATACCGAAAGAATACATCAAAACCAGAATGACTCAACTATTGAAGGCCTTATTTTTGCCGATAAAAGACTAAGACTATTTGTCCCAAGTGGGTATCGAACTGTGACACACAGTTAAATTAAGTAAAAGGTACTTATCAACTAGTGCCTGTTCTGCATATTTGTTAAGTCATGAAACCCAGATATAATTTAATGGGATATGCTTAATATACTCTGGGACATTAAATAGGGATAATTTGGATGACTATTACTCGTTAATGACGTCATAACTTGGTGTTGGAATTACCTTAAGGGAATTATAGTATTGTGGATGATGTTAGATGCTTAATCACACCTATTAAGGCATATGTTGGGAACGTCGATGACGTGATAAACCGATTGAATCTGTTTCTAGTACGTGACGGCTTTCGGAAGTGCCCTATTTCCAACTGTGGACTTATGTGGTGGTGATGTGAGTAGTTTTTTTTTAATTGCCCCGGGGGCACTTAGCATTTCTGCTGTACGCTCAAAAAGGTAATTGTACATCATGCAAATACCTTTTTGTTCCGTGCAGGGATGCTGCACCCCAAATTCCAAGTTGGCGGGTGCAGAAATGAACCGCGGTTAACAACCCACGACAATAAAAAAATGCGTCTTCTGACAAATTCAACCCCAAAACTAAGAAAGAACTAGCATAAAACGCCATATCGTATAAAAGAGATATCATTCTACAATACCGAAGGCAGCCGATCATCACTTTCTGAAAACCGAAGTGCAGTATTGATTGGTAAATGTAAAAGCCTAACCTCTAGTGCGTATAAAGCGGACCCATGAAACCTCAAAGGGTTTAGACATCAGGTTTGATGACATCACATCGGGTATAAATGACATCGCATCGGGTTCCTGTTAGCAAGCGAATAACAGTGTGGGACAGCGATTTTGTTACCTCTAGTAAGTGAGGCTGAGGGATTGAGCCTGTGTTTACACGATGGGCCCAACAGTGCCCGTGTAGTGGATAGCAGAAGTTCAACTCACAAATACGACTTATAGTTTGTGTTTCTGTGAACTGACTAGTTCTTTTTTTTATACTGGCGTGGTGATCTTTGGGACTTTCAAAATTGTGCGATGGATCTACACAATTTGTGACCCATTCTGTAGTTCCATCACACATAAAATATTTTGAAGTCATAATTTAATAACATTTATATAAATACTAGCAGCCCGTCCCGGCTTCGCATGGGTGAAAGTCCTCTAAAACCCGGTCCCGATGGTTACAAATACAACAAAAAAAGAATTATCCGAATCGGTCCAGGCGTTTAAAAATTAAGAGTCTAGCAACACATTTAGCGATCCATTTTTATAGAATATAGAAATATAGAAGATAGATAAATATTGGGATCCCTTCTATTCGCATAATGTGCTTTGTCCTAATATACTTCGGCATAACGATTTTCGCACAATATGTTTTGGCATAATAATACTACGGCATATTTTTTTTAGGCATACATTTTATGTTGGCATAATCATCTTAAAGACTAATTTGTTTTGGCATAAATTTTATTCGCATAACTTTAGTACGCCTAATGACTATTAGCATAACGTTAGTAGACCTAATGACTATTAGCATAACGTTAGTAGGCCTAATGACTTTTAGCATAACGTTAATAGGCCTAATGACTATTAGTATAACACCAATTTGCTATAGTTTCTGTTACAATTAAGTAATAATTATTGTTGGTTAAAAATTTAATATGCTGTGCAGCAAAAGTGACAAACCGAATTGCTGCAAAACCGACTCCACGTAGTCTTGTTTGTCCTACCCCTAGAGTGTAATTTAAAATCGCGTAGGCGCGTAGGGGCGAGGCGGCCCGCGGGCTGAGGAGCAGGCGGCTGCGAGCGAACCGCCGCGGCTGAGGCTGGCCGGCGAAGCCGGCCCACAAGCCGAAGCTGCGGTGGTGAGCGAAAGCCGTCTGCGATGATTAGCACGCGAGGGGCCGCCGGAGACCCGCAGCGCCGGAGCCGTGACAGAAACCCTGCCTGCTGCATGTTGCACGCTCGCTTGAATGCTGAATGCTTGCTTGCATGCTGCATGCTTGCTTGTTTGCTGCATGCTTGCTTGCATGCTTGCTTGCATGTTTACTTGCTTGCTTGCATGCTTGCTTGCATGCTGAATGCTTGCTTGCTTTAGGCTTCCTACAGCGAAAAAAGAACCCACAAAATTGTTCAATACATTTTCTATAAAAATATGTTTTAATATCATTATGCGTAAATAAATTTATGCTTTAGGATATTATGCTTAAAAAGTTATGCTTTAGAACTTTATGCTTAAAAAAGTTATGCTTTAGAACTTTATGCTTAATAAATTTATGCTTTAGAATATTATGCTTAATCATTATTATGGTTAGAGAAATTATGCTTAGAAAATTATGCGTAAGCTGTTATGCGTAATTATATTATGCGAAAATATAATTATGCAAAACAAAATTATGCTAAGTTAGATTAGGTCTTAAAATTTTATGCAAATGGATAGGGAACCATAAATATTATGTATAAGTGGACGAAATCTTTCAAATTGCTTTGCATCGTACCATCAGCAAGCTCGCTTACTGGCCTTAAAAAAATCCTCCTTAATAATAAAGCTTCTGCATTACGTTTTCACTCGAAGGGGCAATTCGATCCGGGTTCCAGGTATCAGGATATATCGGTGATCCTTTGAAATATCGGTGTACTGGCTACGACAAAACACAGACCCCTGACCGTGCCTGCACAATACTTCCATAGAACTGTTTGGACGGTAAGCTTATTCTTATTGGAGAATTTCTCAAAGTAAATAATGAAGTGTCATCATCATCATCAGCCTGAAATGTGCCCTCTACCGGTACACAGGCCTTCTTTCTGAGAGAGGGAGTGGCCTGTAATCCACGCGAGCCCAGAGCTGGTCTTCGTTTCATTATAAATTAACTGTTTTATTTATTTAATTGTAATAATAGCAGTATCCGCGGCTGAATCCACGTGAAATCTATTAAAGATTATATACTTCATTTTATTTACAGTGTCATTCTTTTAAATTGTCAACAGGGGCAAATCCGCACCCATAAGAGATACCTAAGTTAGTCCTTATTATATACATTAGCTAACTACAAGTAAAAGTACCGTCAAGATAAGTCCAGTCTTTCAGAAAGTTTCATTATAAAAATATAATTTTGGTTTACCGAATATGCATTTGATTTTGCTAGGTGGCAATTCACCTGTCATGAAAATACTTTTACGATTTAAATTACTTAGTATAAAATTGTTACAATTCATTATAAAAAATCTAAAATTAAGCAAAAAATATATTTAATTTACTATTATATGATTTAATATTATGTACGCCTCGAACCTCACCTATTTACTCACCATCCTCAGAGATTACAAGCATAATGTTACTCTACTTCATGGACCTACCACATCGCAAAGCTATATTTATGTGTACAAAATGTCACCAGAGGTGTTTAATGTTAATTTTAGTTACTCTGTGGGATTCACTTTGTAGGAAACGTGACGGAGCACATTTGGACCCAACAGAGCGGACGGTAAGCGGTAACCCAGCGGAGCATACATTGCCATAAGGATCTCTGATGCTTGAATGACAATACAGGAAATATTTTTGGTGAATATTAAAAGACTTTTTGGCTTGATATTGAAACACCCCATTTTTGGTGGATATTATAAGACTTTTTGGCTTGATATTGAAACACCCCATTTTTGGTGAATATTATAAGACTTTTTGGCTTGATATTGAAACACCCCATTTTTGGTGAATATTATAAGACTTTTTGGCTTGATATTGAAACCCCCCATTTTTGGTGAATATTGTATGACTTTTTGGCCTTATAACATCCAGATTAGTTTATGTGCAGGCAAGCATGCGTTTCTGCCAGGGTCACGGGACTGTCTCATCAGGATACCATGACCCTAGACAGTAAAGGGTTATTGAAGGATCACGGTTGATTTTAGTTAGTGCAAGTCTGATAGTCCCGCCGATACATAGACAATCATGCTTCATCGTCAGGCAAGATTGTAGTGAAACGGTAGCCAATCGCAAAATAAAATAAATAAATCATTGGCAACTATTATGTTAAATGTCTGGACCGATTCAAAATGTTTTGTTTTGTTTGAAAAGATTATGAAATTAAGTCAGAATTTGAAGAAGAGATGTCAAGGGAACACTTTTATCTGTGCATTGTTTTATGAAAAGGAATAAGGTATTCGAAAATTATCATAGCGGAATCTTTTTAGGATTACACGCGGGATAAGCCACTGGCAATAGCTATTAATTACTTATATTAAGATTCAAAAACAACACGAATATTCTCTAAAGCATCCTTACCACGTTCCATCGACAAACATAAAATCAACCCTATCGACTCAACTTTAAAACAAGTCGAATTTTTCACTCGGAACTTTCACCATTCACAATTGTCAAAGTTTTACATCTGAAATTGAAGCAACGTTTCTTTTATACGGACAACTAGATAATAAAACATTTATAGGCTTCATAAAAAAAAGGTAAAATAAAAAAGAACAACAAAAGTGTCCTGTGTTAACTCTTTAAAAGGCTTTTTCCTTGTGGATCTCTTTGGTTGGAACTAAAGCTTTTTTTGCTAATGGAGTCCAAAAAGGGTTAACTTAACCTTTGTGGCTTCTCGTAAGCCAACAAAGTTGGTTGATACTGACCTCATGTAAGGGAAAAGGGCTTTTTAGAAAACGAATAGTTTTCTTTCGGCTTATTGCGTTTTGACTGACTTTACAAAGAACAGCAACGGTTTTTGTCGTCGGAAGAAAAGACAGAACATTTATAACAACATCATGTTAATAAACGCCATCAAAGTTTATTCTTACCTTAGTCAGTAAAGACGCCAGCACATAAACCTACCTCCATGTGTCTTTCTTGAATAGATTTTCAACCTTATCTCAATAGTAGAAGGCTAATGTTCGATTGGTAAAATTTGACAGATTCGGCAGGTTGACCTGCAGGCGTCTGTATATATGGCTACACATAAAGATGTACAAAATCAGTTCTGAATTTTATTTTCATGGTAAAATCATCAAATGAGTCTTCCCACCCCGGGCAGGACGAGAGGGATTGTCAGACTTGTACCGACTAGAATATAAGAAAAATAGTTTTCCATAGAATGATCTGTTTATTCACGATGCCATATCAACGAAGCAGACGGATTATTTTGTCTAAAAAAAAAACAATTTAAATAAAACTAGCTAGTGAACATGCACAGTAGTCAGATCTCACGCTGTAAAATGCATAAAACGCAGTTGTTCCCTTATCAGGTGGTAGCAGTGTGAAACTGGCTTTATATTGGCCATTTAAAAAGTAATTATAGTTGTGTGTTTAGTGCTTAAGACTAGAGTAGTTGAGTATTTTACAAATAAATAGGGGCTATTAGCACTTAGTATTTTTAAGTGTGTGTGCTTAAACCGTCTGGCAAGTTTTGTTTATGTCAACAATAAATAAAATGCTGCAAATAGAATACGAAAGGTCAGGATCCCATCATATTTCGGAAGGGCTATATGGAAACGAAAAGGCAGAACTCAACGCCACTGTCGTGGTTCGCCCAAGCGAGGATGGCGAGATAACTTAGACAGCATCATGAGAGTCTGGACCATAAATATGATTTTGAAGGAACCTTCCAGGTAAGTACCCTAGAATCTGGAATACTTGTCCAGAAAACGCGGGTATAAATCCCACTCGCAGCTGATTTTTTTTTTCCTTCAAAATCATCTTTGCGATGTTCATCGCATGCGTTGATGCGTTTAAAAATATTTAATTGACTGGGCCACTGTCGCAGAAAGCCGAGAGAAGTGGAGAGAGTGAAGAGGCCTTTGCTCAGCAGTGCGACACTATGGGCTACTGATCTTAATAATAGATAGGTACCTTCTGTTCAAAGAAAAATAGATCTTATAATATTACATTGATAGACAAGAAAATAATTTCTATGCAATCCGTCATTTTTTTTTACAAACGTGTGAGTTGCAAATGCTGTAATGTATAACTGAATAGGCTTATTATCTTTTTTTAGGCTTAGAATGTCATCAAACATGTCCTCTCACCCTGGGTGGAGCAGAAAGGACTTTTAGACTTGAATGACTTAAAACCACCCGTTACGTTCTTTTGTCTTTTACGCCCTAGGGTTGCAAGGCCTTTAACCCTGAAGAACTAAAGTTCGTAATTATTTTAGTTTTTCAAACCTTTTCTAAGTCCATTATATAAATATGCCAAGATATATGTATTTGTGATATTTCATTATTTATGACCTTATCATGTTCATAAATACCAAATATCTGACTCGTGGGGACGGACGGTTAACATCTAAAATATAACGTTACACTGTGAATTATTGTGACGTTTGCGAGGGTTATTTACTGAACTATTTTAGGCATTATCTAGGGCTAGACAAAATAACTGTAGAATACTATTTTCACGTGTAAGATTATCATTTTAAGGGAGCCGTAGTCGCAGTGGCTGAGCAATCGGTACCTGCGCTGCGTGATGCGGTTTCAGGTCTGGGTATGCAGACCTGCACCTACACTATCAGCAGTCATCAATCAAATAAGGCTATTATAATATTAATTATAAATTAGGTTGTTTTTACCCTTTTCATCAAATATAACAGTTTATTTTAGCTCCCGTTAAGCAAATTGCATTTGAATTACAGGTGAATTGTGATATTTGCATCTGGTCTGAGACCCCGTTTTTTTATCGTTGAATCAATTTGAAACTTATAGCAGTTTTAGTTAAAAATAGTTAAAATTCGATACCACAAAACATAAATTTCTTAAACATGAAACAAAGCTGTTCGCGGATGCGCATGTAGATTGTTTCTACACGACTATGCGCAAAAGGTCTGGTTCCATGGTGCGCAGGGTGTGGGGCGGGTCCAACAGTATCCTGGACATGATCTCGAGTCGTCTAGACTGTGTTTTCGTGAGTCACTGTTGTGCGATCTCTTATGGGTTGCCACCGCAGTGATCCACTATTACGTTTATTTGTGTTTTTGTTACTAATATAGTTTTAAGTTTTACGAATGTCATGAAACTTGAATAAAAGATAATTCTATTCTATTCTATAGGCAAATATCTATGGCCCTCAGTTCCCAATCAAATATTCCAATATAAATCCGATCCGCATTGACAATTTCACTAACAACAAAACAGATCATCGGATTGCATGCGTCTCTCTAATTAGAGCACAAGTGTTTACCGTAAACTGAGACCGGGAATCAATCAGGGCATTAATAAACAGCCCTTTGATATCGAGTGCTCTTTGACTGCAGGCAAACAATTGAATGTTATGTCTTTAATAAGACATACTACTACAATACTAAGTAATAGTGATTATGCTTATTTAATGACAGTAATTGGGACTAAGGATGTAATTAGATTACTTTTTAATCATAACATTGTTATTCTATATCACTATTATAGCACTATTCAAGAAAGTACTGTCAATAATTTTATCACAATGCCAATAATTTGTCACTAGAACTGAAATTCTATGACAGTTTTTGACTAAGGTTAATTTTGGGGATGAACCCTTGCTCCACCTAGTTTCTCCAACGGGGTATACCTACCCCAATCTGCCAGTCGAACATTAACCTTCCACTATTGTTATAAGGTTGAAAATCTTTTAATGAAATTTGACAGATTGAGGTTGGTTGATGTCGTCTGTACAGTGAAATAAAAATTTGAAGTCATCACTCTTGACTTGAATGTTTTGGTGGCAATGGCCAATCATCATTCGATATGATTGTGTTTTCGAAAATAGTTTAAATTATTCAGACCGTCAAAAACAATATGGGCACTTCGACCAGGCAGACTTGGAGTGTGTCAAACCTTCAGTGTTGGCTAAAACACATCTGCTAGTTAAGCCATAGTTTTTGAGCTGCTTTAGGTTTTCAGCACTTGCACCTGGTTCCAAAGACATGCCGTAGATGTCTTTCCCTATGAACTAAATACCTTACTTACCCATTGATACCTTACCCACAGATTACCTTACCTTCCAGTACAACAGACTATGATATCCAATATATTCGTATTCATTGCCATACATTAAATTATGTACATTATTTATAGTTTCATTTTTGATTGACATATTGATATTCGGTTTGATATCAAAGATATGGGTCTATGTGAGTCTATCGAAATGATAATAAATTCAAAGATGAATTATTGCGGAATATCAAGATATTCGAATACTTTTTTATGTAAGTATTCATAAAAGTCAAAGGAAAATTGAGTTTTCTTATGATAAATGGAATTTATTTGATAGTTTAGACTGATAATAAATTATTTACTATTCAGTTTATTGATGTGACGTGTGGGATGGTAAAATAACATTCCTTTCTTTTGACTTGGGTGGTGAAAAACATGTTTGAGTTTTATGGCGTCTCCATAATTATTATTATAAACGTTTTCTTTTCAAGAACTTTTACAGGGAGATTTATCAGTCAGATCCATGACGCGCTATGTCGATTAGGTCCTAGTTCTTCATCGAACGATGAGTTACCCATTACTCGCCGTCCGTAAGCCCGTATGCACCTACGGTGATACACGATACTCACACTTGACAGCGAAAACGCAATCCTCTCTTAATCTTAAAAATCTTAAAATTACTTGAATGAAACGAAGCATTTTTAACCACACCTGCCTCCTAGCTGAATTACCTCAAGATCCTTTCAGCCGTTCCAGGACGTGATTGAGTAACAAATATACATCTATCCATCCTCACGAACACTGGTATTTATAAAATTAGTTTAATCTAAATCTTAATACATTATCTAAAAGGTGACTGACTGACATAGTGATCTATCAACGCAAAGCCCAAACCAC
This sequence comes from Agrotis ipsilon, assembly GCA_028554685.1. Classification (NCBI taxonomy): domain Eukaryota; kingdom Metazoa; phylum Arthropoda; class Insecta; order Lepidoptera; family Noctuidae; genus Agrotis; species Agrotis ipsilon. The sequence goes on from CM052956.1 coordinate 1,982,727, forward strand.
TGGACGGATCGGGCTGAAACTTTGCGTACAGGTAGATGTTATGACGTAAGCTTCCGCTAATAAAGGATTTTGATCAATTCTACCCGCAAGGGGATAAAATAGGGGATGAAAGTTTGTATGAAACTTTGTCAATTTGATAAAAAATACATTGTTAAGTTCCGACATCCACCATCCATTCCGACAGCTAGTAAGATATAAAAACAAAAGACTCAAACAACAAGGTCCAAGTAGCATCAACCGGTACAAATGTTTCAAAGAAAGGGGTTTAACGAACCGGCATCGGCACCGATTGAGATACAAGTTTGTTTTCTATTGTTTCAGCGGCAGGAGGTGAATAAAGACGACTTTTAATGACTGTGATTGCAGAAAAACCTTTTGATGAATTAAACAGAAGGTAATCAGAGTCCAAAATAAAGTTATCAAATGAGTCTTTCCGGCAGGCTGGCCCTCTAAGGGTGACCCGTCCACAATGACGAGGCCCCCTATAGTGGGCCATAGCCTTGCCGGGGTTTGCGGGACATACATATACCGCAACTCCGGTACACAAAGGGCTACCGAAGGACACCGTGAATTTTAGTCAGTCAAGTCTGACAGTCCCTCCCGCCCTCATGGGAGGGCCTCATGGGAGGACTCATTTGATGACTTTACAACGTAAAAAAAGGGGAGGACCTGTCAGCTTTCTGACAGCTATTTTAGGCTCGTGTGAAATTCGACCCCCCATCGACACGGGCGGTCACGGCACGGCATGGTCTATGTTTGGACGGCGAGTCATCATTACTACCCATACAATACTCGCCGTCCGGCTGCCTACAGTGGCCGGAAATTTCCTCGCGACGTCTGTCAGTTACCGTGGGCAGTTCCCGCGGCGCTGCGGCTGAAAATCAAAAATTATAAAATTACACGTAGCTTAATTTGAACCAATTTTAATGACCACTACGTAAAAGTTTTGCTTACAATAAGTTTGCTAATTCGGATAATCAATTCGTTAGTCCAACAAAGTTTGTAGATCTGTTTTAAACTTTAGATTTAAGATGGATTATTTTCAGGTCGAACACTTGATTTGTTTTTGTGATTTCAATTAGATCAAAGTTCAGACAACAGTACCCTTAGCACGGGTTAAACTCATGCTAAGGGTACAGTTCCTGATAAGACCTCTCTTTGAGGAGTGGCTGGAGAGACGTCACGGCGTCCTTTCCTACCGCATGTTTCGGGAGGTACCTGTGTCTGATGAGAAAGGAGGAAACGCCTGGGTGTCACCACTGCGAAGATCACCCGGAGGACACAGTCGAGCATACGGTGCAGGATTGCCCCGCTTGAGCGGAGCACCGACGTGTCCTCACGGCGGCGATAGGCGGAGACCTCTCGCGCCCGGCATTGGTTGCGGCCATGCTGTGGAGCGAGACGGAGTGGGAAGCGGTCGCCTCCTTCTGCGAAGCAGTCATGCTCGCGAAGGAGGAGGCGGGCCGCGTGAGAGAGAGAGGACAATGTTCTCCCTCCGCCCCACCCGCAGTGGTGTACGCCCACGGCGTCGGACGTCGCAAGACGACTTACGGCCACCGTAGGCGCGGGCATGCGAGCGGCGAGTAAAAGGCAACTCGCTGTCCGACCATGGACCATGCCCGGGTCCAGCGTCAGCCGTCGCGTCAGCATAATGACGAGGCCCCCTCTCAGAGGGCTAAAGACTGCCGGGGTCGCGGGACTTATACCATCACCGTGACCCCGGAACATAAAGGGCTATTGAAGGACACCGTGGATTTGCGTACAAGTCTGACAGTCTCTCCCGCCCTGACCGGGGTGGGAGGACTCATCTGATGATTTTACCACGAAAAAAAAAATGGCATAAAACGAAACCCTTATTTTACGTCGTCTTACGGACGGACAGATTCGTCATGTCTGTCTGTCCGTCCGTCCGTAATATATACACAGCCACTTTTCTTCGAAAGTATAAGAGCTATTCTAAAATTGTAGAATGATAAAACTAAAAAAAAATAGGTATATAATTGTATGAAAATTGGTTTGAACGAGATCAAGTTTTTTTTAATACTTCACAAATCGTACGCCGCAATTTACCTTTCAAAGTTACAACCACCAAGAACTTTTATATTATTTTACTTGCTGCTACGGAACCCTTTACGGGCGAGTCCGACTCGCACTTGGCCGGTTTTTACTAACTATTGCCAGCACCTTCGGTAGAGTGGTCCTTGAAAATTGTCACCCACTAACCAACCTTGATAAGTCTGAAATACCATAAAAAACTTTACCGACGAACTCCTTATAAGCTTAAAAAATCTCAAAAAAAAAACAAAGATCTAGGAATTTCGTCGTCAGTAAAAAAGTAAACGGGCTCTCATCCATCTTACCGTCTTACTGACCACATCTAAAACAGTAAAACGTCTTTCAAGTCCCGCCCACCGATTATACCTCCAGATAATACCATTTCCAGGGCAATTTTGGCAAAGGAACATTTTAAGCTATCAAGACCTAAGTGCTAAGAGCCAACGCCACTTAAAACTTTCCGGCCGAGGTTACTTGTTCACAATGATATTATTAACTGTTTTGAGAAGACTCGAGTCTTGAGAAACCGCACTCTGGTCTAACTTAGAAATAGCTTAGTATGGCTATCATTGTTACTCAGTTTCTGGAAGTAGACAGACTTATTGTGGAGTGAAACTGACAATTCCCGCGGTTTTGGTTAAGCGGGAGCTGTCCAGAGACTTTACGTCACAAAAAAACTCTTCTCTGTCACATAGGGCCTGTACCCAGTATTGACTCAAGTTCTCACAAAGGTGGACGGCAAGTAATGGGCGACTTGCTATCCGACCATGGACCATGCTCGGTTTGACCGACGACGAGTTTCGTTTCTCGGTTTGACGGCGCGTTGTGTTTGACGTGCGCCTCAAAGAGCTGTCAGCATAATGACGAGGCTCCGTTAGAGGGCCGAAACCTGCCGGGGTTGAAGGACTAACCCGTGACCTCAACTTAAAGCAACATTGAAGGACATCGGGGATTTTAGTCAGTACAAGTCTGACAGTCCCTCCTGTCAGTAACCACGCTAAAAAAATCTATTCTATTCTACCGAAGTAAATAGGAAAGCGATAGGGCAGTTGCTAGTTTACATACTTTGAGTTGCTGCTAGCTAGCCAGTAGACAGCTAGCTACCGACGTCTCAGCCGTATCCATAGCCGTATATACGGGGCCCTTAAGTGTCAAGGGCCTCCAACGACTGGAATAAAAATAAAAACATAAAATGTTGCTTTTAAATAAAGACTTATCGCGGCTAATTTAAACTCCTTACATAACGCAATTTTAATGCATGCAATGAAAGGCACATTTGTTCAGACGCTGAGACTAGACATATACGAAAACTGGGCAGTTCTGATAAAATTACATACATACGGGTCGAATTGATAACCTCCTTTTTTTTGAAGACGATTAAAACTATACAGTTTTTTGAATTGTGTTTTGCATTTCAGCCGCGTTGACTACGTAAAATTAAAAGATTTTTGAAGCACTTTGGAGCTTTTAAAAGGTTTTTGAAACAGAGTGTCCTCTTACACGACATAATCAGCCAGAGTTGTTCTACGAATTAATTAAGCATCCGAACACTGTATACAGTATACACTCTCTTAGTTTATTATCCTGCTTTAAATGGATTCCTCGAAAATTAAATTATACTCGTGCAAGCACAGCTCGTCAAAAAAGCCAAGAAAACGATGGAGTTTCATCAGGAGACAGTAAAAAAAAAAGAAAACAATATGCCATTGTAGCTCCTGTCCCCAAAAAGTCTTAACAAATTCAAATTATCGCCCCAATATTCAGAAACAAACCGGCCAAACGTAGACATGAAAGAAACCCCGACTTACATTACAAAACTTGTCTTAAATGCTAATAAAAGAGATCGCAGCCTGCTCCGGGGAACTTTCTAGAATGAATATTTCATGACGAATCTATTGACGGCCAGGGGTGAAGACCTCCCACCCCGCCCGCGTTCTAACTTAACTTTACCCAATAGGTGGTCTTGTATACAGATGTAGAGGTCAAAGAAAATTGGCTGCGATACAGGAGCAGTGACGCAGATGCTGTGCGTTTATTTTCTCATTAATTTTTCATCTTTGTATTCGGTTTCGTTTGTGTTAACTACAGTTTGACAGGACGTTGTGAGTTTTTTTTTTCTTTTCTTTTTATTTCATGACTTAAAGAAAATTGTAGGCCGTGGGTTCGAACCCAGCTTGGCGCATTACTTTGTGTAATTTATTTCATCACCACTGCTCTCAAAACGGTGAAGGAAAACATCGTAAGGAAACCGGCATGTCCTAGAACCATCAAATTCGAAGACATGTGACATTTGCCAATCCGGACTGGGCCCGCGTGGTGGATTATGGCCCACTCCCTCTCACAAGAGAGGAGGCCTGTGTCCCAGCAGTGGGAACGTTATAGGCTGATGATGATGATGATGAAAGGAAATTTCTTGAACTGTGAAACAATTCTGAAACAGAAATCTTTATTATATGTGTCATAGGTACATGGACGTAGACATTTTGAGAAGTGGACATTCTGCGACGGAGCCGTTAAATGATAGGTATATTATGTAGTAACAAATAATGGTTTGTATGCCAATAATAGCAAAAGAACATCACTGGCTGTCCATTTTCTTGATTTACCTTTCGATACCAGACTGACCAATTTTTAAAAACATATCTATCTGATCATCATCTGCCTAGCCTTTTCCCAACTATATTGGGGTCGGCTTCTAGTCGAACCAGATTCAGCTAGATATCAGTATTTTACATGGAGGGACTGCCGGTCGGACCTCCACAACCCAGTAACTGGGTAATATCATACCCCATGGTAAGACTGGTTGTCAGACTTTAGAGCTTCTGACTAACAGTAACGACGGTCAAAGATCTACAAATGACAGCCGGGACCAACGGCTTTACATACTTTCCGAGGCACGGAGGAAACTCGCTATGAAAGATAGTCACCCATCCACAGACTAACCTAGGCAAGCGCGGCTTAACCCGGAAGATCGGCCTGTGCGGCTGTAATTATTTAGCCACGAGCTCCTCTAAAAATATCTATCTGATAATTGACAAAAATCCACGTAATATTGTAAAGTAGTCGTTTTAAAATGTTTGGTGTACAATAAAGTTTACTCTATTCTATTCTATTCTATTCTATTCTATTCTATTCTATTCTATTCTATTCTATTCTATTCTATTCTATTCTATTCTATTCTATTCTATTCTATTCTATTCTATTCTATTCTATTCTATTCTATTCTATTCTATTCTATTCTATTCTATTCTATTCTATTCTATTCTATTCTATTCTATTCTATTCTATTCTATTCTATTCTATTCTATTCTATTCTATTCTATTCTATTCTATTCTATTCTATTCTATTCTATTCTATAATTGTCACGACACGGTCTATCACCAGTTTACGGTTTGACGATGATTATTGAGACAACCTGTATACATACAATACCGTAATGAAGTAACAAAAAATAACATAACCTAAATACTTATAACACGAATATATTCCCAAAATCACAAATAACGAACTCTTTGTTTACATAAAATATATAACATAATATTATGTAGTATAGCTCCTTGTGTAGAAGCGAAAGGATTACAAGCTGAACATAACATCAATATACACTACCCACCCTATACCTTTGTATATAATCCTCTAAATTCTGATCCACTCCGAGGTACACTCGTAAATACAAGTTGTTTACACCATTTGTCAATTTGTACCATTATCTATAACAAGTTCAGTGCTCAGGTAATGCGATAGCGTGTTGTTCGTGGCTGTACTAATATTTGTTGAGTAAACCGAGACAGGGGCGGATTTTCAAAAGGTACGAAATAAGATAATTCCTAAATACTTTAACAGTTGTACCTACAGAAAAATATTTCAAGTGAGATTATGTTTAAGCTGGCAAAGTCTGCTGAAATGTATTTTCGTAAGTTTTTATTCTTGAGTGGTATCTGCCTAGATGCTAATCCGTGTTTATAGAGTTCATTAAAATTTGTGTCCTCCCACCCAGAACGGGACGGGAGGGACTGTGAGATTTGTACTGACTAAAATACATGGCGATCCTTCAATGGCCCTTTACGTTCCAGGGTCACGGTAACGTAATGAGACAGTTCCCGACACGCTTTGGCCCTCTATGGGGGCCCCCATCAGTTTGCTGACAGCTCTTGAAGGCGCGAGTGGAACAGATATCGGACGGCGAGGAACCCATTACTAAATTGTTAATGTTTGGCAGAGTAATAAAAATATCTAAGCACGTTTAATATCAACAAACGTTAATGGCTTAAAAATCATTAATAGTTTGCCCCAATTATCGTCTCAAAGGGGTTTACTCTAAGCAAAAATAAACAACCACATAGAGCTAGTTTAGTTTCAATTACAAACATTTAACATTCAATAAGTTTATTTTGTAAAACAGTTTCGTATGTAAATGTTCGGTGTTCACTAACATACACACTTTAGTTCTGTTACAATCAGGAATTAAATGAAAACATTGGTTGTATCATTTGAATGTTAATATTTTGGGTGTGGAAGAAGAGATATAAAGGGATGTTATTTAGTTCTAGATAGGTTCATAGTGGCTAAATAATTACAGCAGCACAAGCAACAGTGGATGGGTGACCATCTGTCATAGCGATTCGAGTTTCCTCCCTGCCTCGGAAAGCACGTAAAGCCGCTGGTCCCGGATGTAATTTGTAAATCTTTGATAGTCGTTACTGTTAGTCAAAAGCTCTAAAGTCAGAAAACCAGTATTACCATGGGGTATTGTATTACCTAGTTACTAGGTTGAGGAGGTCCGATAGGCAGTCACTCCATGTAAAATATTGATATTCATCTGGTTTGACTCTAAGCCTACCCCAATATAGTTGGGAAAAGGCTATGCAGATATAGGTTCATAATTTAGTTACACAACGGTCAAAAACTTTAAAAGATTGTGTGTTTATGTTTCATAGAAGAATATTATGACCTTGGTGCAGAGATAACCTCTTCCAAATTCTGCATAATGCATACAAACCTATGCGCAGGATTTGCATTTGGGTGTCCTCGCTCCATCTTAGGCCGCATCTCTGTTTATGGGCTAGATTGAGGCTAAAAGGAAATCCATAAAAGAAACACATCCTACCCTTCAAGATGTGTCACAGTAGGCGAGAGCACGTGGATTGCGAGTTTTGGGTAGCTCGCCGTCCGTTCATTGACCATGCCCAGTCATGCCGGGAGCTGTTAGTAAAGTGACGAGGAGGACCAAAGCCTGCCGGGTTCGCAGGACTGTCTTATCAGGTTAGTCAGTACAAGTTTTTGCTAATCCGTCTTGTCCCGCCCTGGGTGGGAGGGACTCATTTGGTGATTTTACCACGTTAAAAAGAATCCTTTAGGATCATATGCGATTGTTATTGCTTACCCACAAGCTCCTCGAAGTAGCGGACTCCACTAATAAAAGTAACAGCTGGCAAAATTCTCACAGGATCAATATAAATTTTAAACTTTAACCCGTCAATTGCCCAGCGGCTATCGCGAACTCAAATTGGACCAGCCAACTATTCCCAGCTCATTCTTAAAGCGAGCACGTTTAGCTTAGCTCAGGGTTCGAGGGTTAAAAGCAACATTTATTAAAACTGCGCTACAACAAGTTGTTTGTTTTTTTTTTTACTTTCATGTTGGCACTCTACAAAGAACAACTATGGCTTGACTGTTAATTAGTTTTGTAATAAAGTAAAAAAAGCGGTTCTTATTGACTGGGCGGGAAATGTTAGGAGCGTCTGTTGGACTACGCGCGTCCATTTGCAGGTTAGTAGAACGTGTTTTAATTTGTTATTTTTTTATGAACGATGGATTTGCTCTTGACCTTAGTCTAGTTCAGGGGTGACAAAGGCAAGGTCGATGATGGAACGAGCTTACCCTGAAAACCTCTTCACTCTAACTTTGAAGAGATTAGGGTTGGATGCGTTCGGAAACGCTACTATGATTAATTACTAATTTACTATGATTATCCATGATGTTTTCCTTTATTATTTTGACAACTGTGGTACTGAAATAAATTCTTAGTTTTGAAAGAAAGAAAAGAGATTTATTGGGACACACAAGACAAAATAACAAAATTACAAGAATAAAAACAACAGAGAAAAACAAAAAATATTAAAAGAAAAACAAAGGTAAAACGTAACAAAAACATAAAACAATTAGTCCTGTGTGAGGCCAAAAGGCTCCTACCTCAGCATGTGCTGTGACATTTAATTGTCACAGCGCTGGTTTTCTGGTAGGGCCCAAAGTGAAGTGAGTTTTCAAAGAAGACCATGAAAATAATACACGGTATCCGTGTCATAAATTAATATCAATCTACTCTTAAATTCATTTAGTCATAGTTAGTTAATTTACATAATAATATAGATTGTAAATTAATTAACTTATTCAATTATAAATCTATTAATGAATTAGGTATTATAATTATAATTTACAAAGACAACGTCATCAAATAGTTGAATCTTAGATTAAATTAGATTCAAAACAACCAGATGATGATAAGTAGCATTATCGGTTCAAAAACTCATATATTTTTTTTGGATTTTCAACAAGAAATGTGACGAATAAACCTTATTAGTCAGTTTCATTAAAAAAAAATATTTTTTTAATAATTATGTACAGACGCCAGTATAATTATCAACCTATATTATTTTCAACGTATCACTATATAATAGTGGATAGTTAATGTTCGATTGCTGAAATTTGACAGATTCAGGTCCGTTGACCTGCTGGCGTCGCGTCTGTACACAGAGTAAAGGACTATGGAATTTCTACAAATTACTTTGATAAGCAATTAGTGTTGTGGAATACCAACATACTTGAATTGCCTCGATTACCTATCTGACCTCGATAGCCCAGTTATACTAGGCAATAATATGATACCTATACCTCTCGGTATGGTTATCAGGTTTTCGAGTTTCTGACTATCAGTAATGACTCTACAACTAGGGTCAATGACGTAACGTGTTTTCCGATGCACGAAGTAACCTCGGTATGTCGATGGTCACCCATCTACCAACCTTGGCAACCTTGAAGGTCGGTCTTCAAGGTTGCCAAGGTTGGTAATTATTATTCTGGCTGTTTGGTTATTATTATTTAGGCAAAAGCTTCTCAAAACTACAGATTTTTGTTCAAAATTCCAAAATACTTATTCATTAAACTTTTAGAACGACTTAAAGTTTTTAAGACAAGAACATTTACAAAAACTGTAAAGGCTTGGTCAAACAGGGAGCGGGGCACGATGCGAAGCGGCGGCGGCGGTAGCGTGGCGTGTGCTGGAGTGCTGACGTACTATGAAATTATTGTTAGTCGTTACACAAAAGATACCACCCTAGCGCTGACGTGCTTTGCGGGGCGTGTCATGCCATGCCATTCTTGGAGCGAAGACAAAGTGGTAGTGCGCTGTGACATGATCATGCCACGCTCCCGCCACGCGCCACGTTACCGTCGCGCCACCCCCGCTCCCAGTTTGACGAAGCCTTAAAAGCGCCCCAGTCTGAAGAATGACTGTTTTATAACTAAAGCCTCTATATCTTTACAAAAACTTGGGTTTCTTATCGGTTAGACGTTGTACCTCGCCGGTACTAACGAATGGCGCTCATTTATTAAAATGCTCTAGTTTCAATTTAATTTTCTTTTCTAAGAAGAATTAGATAACTTAAAAGAAAATTATTATTTGCGTAGTCAGGGAGTAAGCCGAGGCTATTTTTAATCTAGCTGAAGAAAATTTTGCCGCCGCCGTGCCGCTGCCGCTCCGGTACCGCGCCACCGCCGCTCTGCGGCGGCGCATAGTGGCGCGGCCGCGAGGGTTTAGCGCTCCTGCACACGATGCCGCCACCGCGCCGTCGCCGCGCCGACGCCGCACAACTACACTGCACATACGAGTCACGCGAAGACCGCCACCGCGCCGCCGCCGAGCCGCCGCCGCGCCGCCACCACGCTCGTTCCCAGTTATTTCATTATCCTGATTCATTCCATTGCCGGCCGCGTATGTATGAACATGCACGTGCATAACTTTTTAAGAAATTATCATCGAAAGTTTTGATTACGAAACGTTTATAAGTTTAGTGGAGGATAGAGAAGTTTTATGATAATTTCATAAAAAGTTATGCACGTGCATGTTCATACGCGGCCGGCAATGGAATGAATCAGGATAATGACATAACTGGGAATGCGCGCGGTGGCGGCGCGGCGGCGGCGCGGTGGCGGTCTTCGCGCGACTCGTTTGTACAGTGTAGTTGTGCGGCGTCGGCGCGGCGACGGCGCGGTGGCGGCATCGTGTGCAGGAGCGCTTACACATCAAAGCGGCGCGGTGGCGGAGTGGTGGCGGCGCGGCGGCGGCGCGGCGGCGGCGTTGTGTACATGAGCCCACGATTTGGAGTTAAACAAAGGACCTTGCTACTGTCGTATTCTGGGTTCCATTCTTGGAGTTGGGGTTGGGTTGGGTGAAATCTATCTCCTAGCAACCCCGGTCAACCGCACCTGATACCTGTAACATGCGTTGACAAGTGAGCGATCCCACTGCCGCGATGCTGGTGGCAGGCCAACTCCAGGCTCCAGGCCATTCTTAATGTGGCCCATCTGTGCCAGGAGTTCCAGTTCCATTTGTGTGAATCATCCTATGCGTCTGGGCTAATGAGATTACTATAGATATCTAATATCATTCAGTTGATATTTATTTTTGTTTAGCAAGTCAGAAAAAGTAAAATCTTGTGCGGGGCGCGGTCGAGGGACTGTCTGACTTGTACTGACTGAAATCTACGGTAATCCTTCAGTAGCCCTTTAAGTTCCAGGCTCACGGTTACCTGATGAGACAGTTCCGCGACCCCGGCAGGCTGAAACTTGTTGGTATAAATAAATAGAGGGTCGTAAGCATAAACAACCATGAATAAAATACCTGTTAGGCATATCCAATATCTATTTTTAGTATAGATACAGTGGCTATTGATCTACGGCTCCCACTAGTCATTACTGGGAATTATTTATTAGCGGGTTCGATTCCCGAGAGCGTGCCTGCTCTAAATGGGATATCGGGTAGCCGTGATAGCAAACACGGTCTGTGGTACTTTGATCTAGCCTGAATATGTGTGTTTATGATACTGAGAATTGTGTTCGTGATTTAGTAGGCTTTAGAACAATATAATGTGACAGTGACAGTTGAATAAAAGTTTTACCTGTCTCTAAATAAACTAGGGGTTGAATCTGGATAAAGAAATAATTACCAATGAACTGAGTTCCACGTTCAACCCTCAGGGGTTGAATGTGGAAACGTTTAGGGGTCGAACGCGGAAGAGGGTAGAAAATCGTAGGGGTTGAATGCGAAACAAACCATATTTAATAGCTGTTGCCCGCAGATCGCTTCTTGCTCCTATATAATATATAGCTTATTTTCCTTAAACCAACCCTGCTGTAACTGTATCTACTATCAACCTCAAAAACCTTTATGGGTCGAATTCTACGAAATTCCCGACTTGGTGTGCTCCTATGTCACTCATGTATTTGAAAGTCTGAATACATTTACTTTCTGACATTTCAATATGTATTCAATGAATGAGTGTTCACACACTCACTCCTTTCGCTTTTAAATTTCACAAAATCCGTTCTTAGTGCTTACCTACGGAGTATAAGGAAGGCTTATGCCCAAGTTTCTAGGCCCAGCGGGTTGGACTGTGCGCGAGATCAGTCAGTCAGTTTTGAATTTTATATATAAAAATTTAGGTTAGAGGGTTAGAGGTTTAGATGTAGATTTTCTCCAAAAAATATTAAATAAAGTATAAATATTAAATAAAATATTAGACAAAGTTACCGTCAATTTACGATTTTGCGGAGTTTTCTATGAAGCTCTTATTTTATCCCCTAGCCAACTTTAGTTTTTATTTCACAAACGGGGTCATATAAGTCACTTTGGGTAAACGTGGTTCATTTGCGCTTGTGTTCTCGCATGTCGCTTAGTTGTAATAAATCTCCAATCAAACAAATCGGTTAGCAACCTCCCATAGTAATGAAAGGAGCTGACTATTGATTGGTGTCTAGTCTGATGTGGTTAGCCACATGGACCCAATGTCATTACAGGTCATCATTTATTAGCGAACCGTGCGATGTCAATCCCAAGCTAAATGGAATATCAAATAACGTCTCTGATATCTGTTTCCACAGACACTAGTAAACACTAGCAGTTGAAACCTGACTTTTTTTTTAAGGTTTGTCTCTCGTCGATTGTCACAATTCTAGGTGCGTCCACATAGAGCGAGCAACCTCGCGAGGCATTTGCTTCGCGCGGCAAATGCCTCGCGAGGCTGTTCGCTCTATTAGAAGCACAAGTAATCATTTTGAGGTTAGTGGGATTCACCTCCTTACGGTCCACGCCGGGTAACGGCTCGACAGGGTACCTGAGTCCTCCTACCCATGGTAGGACGGGAGGGACTGTCAAACTTGTCCTGACTAAAAAACACTGTGTCCTTCAATAGCCCTTTACGTTCTGGGGCCATGTTTACTTGATAAGACAGTCCCGGCAGCCTTTGGGGGCCCCGTCAGATTGCTGAAAACTCTTTGAGGCGCGCCTGGAACACGTCGAGCCGTCGCTCGACTCGAGCTTGGGCCTTGATCGGTCGTCGAGTCACCCATTACTCACTGTCCATAAAATTCATTATTCAACGTCTCAGCATAAAAATAAACAAACTCTCGAGCAAATATAAACTGTCTATCAGATTTATGTAATTCATAAAAAGCGCAGTTGGGTTTTGAAAGCTTGGCTCAGTGGCAGTGCGATAAGTCCATTCAGTTATAATACAACAAAAATATGAAGGTATTCATTTAAGCGTGATTTAGCTTTAGTAGAAACGGCCATAATGCTTCGCTCTAGCAAACATAGGCCCAAGTGCTTGCACTGGGTCATGCGTTGTTTGTCCAATAGACTGTATTTGTTCCTAGTATCTATTTAGATCATTTGTGTTGTGTTAGGCATGTATTTGGTTTGTTTGTATATAATACTGACCTAGTAATATTTTATGTTGCATATGAAGCCTACAGAGGTGTTAATGTAGAGGCAGGTAGATACACACTGTTGTATTCGACGTTCACTCTACATATAAATGTATAATGTAGTCATAATTGACTAGGTAAATACACAAAAAACATTTTCAATATCATGTTTGTTTTTAGTTAGAGCGAAAAGGACTACTATAATGGACTAAAAGCCAACCTGAAACTATGACTTTACACGTCTTTGTGACGGGAACTTTGACGTTAATTCGAGGTGGAAAAAAATAGTTCCTCGTTTGTCATAATCTACCTAGTATTTCCTAACAATATTGGGGTCGGCTACCAGTCGAGTCAGATGCAACTGAATATCATATCAGTATTTTATATAGAGCGACTGCCTATCGGACCACCACATCCCAGAAACTGGGTTATACGATACCCCATGCTCAAGACGAAGAAGGGTTTCAGAGTTTTAGATCTTCTGACTAACTGTGGCGACTGTCGAAGATCTACAAAAATGACAACGGCGTTACGTGCTTTCCGAGGCACGGAGTACACTCGCTATGACAGATGATCATCCATCCCCAGACCAACATCGGCAGGTGCGGCTTAACCCGGAAATCGGCCTGTGCGTTTGTAATTATTTAGCCACATGCTCCTCTAGGTTATATATGTCACAGTCAAAACTCTTAACTAGTCAAAAGTACTATTGACTAGCAAAATCAGTCAAAAGCACTTTTGACTGAACAGGTTGGTCAAAAGTGGTTTTGACTGAAAATTATTGGTTATTAGTACTTTTGACTGCAAATTTGCGGTTAAAAGTACTATTGACTGACGCTCTTCGTCAAAAGTAGTTTTAACTGCAATAAACCATCAGTCAAAACCACTCCACTCCACTTCTCCTACTTTTGGGTGATTTAAAACAATTCTAACCTAACCTGTCCGTGTCGGGGTGACCCAAGTCGTTTTTACCAATATTTTTTTCTCAGTGCCCCATTACATACACTCCTATCTAAATACCAGCTGAACAACTTTATGCTTTTGAACGAGAAGAAGACGGTCGACTTCAGGGGCACCTCGAGGTTCGGTTTGGTTAGGTTCCTTTAAACCTTGTAGACAGAAAAAGGAGCCCCGCTTAGCGGGGCTCCGTCGACCTTTCTTATATAGCCCTCTTCCTCCGCTTTAGAAATAAAACGAGCGCTCCGCTTTAGAAAAAAAAACACTCTACAATGAAGAATTATTTATTCATGCAACTCAACCTATTATGGCACTTTGAATCACACAGCAAAAGCAATCCATCAAAAGTGGTTTTGACTGATACAACCAGTCAAAACCACTTTTGACGGAATCACTTAGTCAAAAGTACTTTTAACCAGCTCCATTGGGCAAAAGTAGTTTTAACTGTTATTTTAGTCATAAGTACTATTGACTAAAGCAAACGGTCAAAAGTACTTTTGACTGATTTTGCTAGTCAATAGTAGTTTTGACTGGTTAAGAGTATTGACTGCAACATATGTAATAGATTTTCGTATGTACAGGTACTTTTCTATTTTCCGTACATTAAACCGTATTAGCTGTAAATACTTTTTTTTTTTTTTAGCTTGGTAAAGTCATCAAATGAGTCCCACCCCGGGCAGGGCGGGATGGACTGTCAGACTTGTACTGACTAAAATCCACGAAGCCCTTTATGTACCGGGGTCACGATGATGGAATAAGTCCCGCGACCCCGGCAGGCTTTGGCCCTCTGAGAGGGGGCCCCGTCATTATGCTGACGCTCTTTGAGGCGCGCGTGGAACATGACGCGCCGTACGCCGTAAATAGTTCAAGTACGCTGTATGTAAAAAACGTAAATCAAGTGCTGTGGCCTCAATTTCTTCAGTTCCAACATTTTTCGGCTGCAGCTATTTCAATTTATTCTAAAACTCCCAGATACGCAGAACATAATTATGGTATTATTATTTGAAGTAGATGTTTTCTTATTCCATTCAATTAAATGTTTTGTAGTAGAAGTTATAAATAGGAACACACAATGGGCGGTCATATCACTAAAAGCGATCTTTGGTTGGTTTTGAAGAAGAAAGTTAATTAGTTCCGAAAAACAACAAATATTATTATTTAGTTTGTTGTTTTGGGCGTTCAGAAAAAATGGAATTCTCTTCTTGTAAGTTTAGTCTTCTAATTATTATGTTTATAGATCTCGTTTCATCGTGTTCGAGTTTGCTCTCCTCGGACACGGTTCGAAAATCGAACCGTACGAACAAAAAAATATTAGAGTTATGTTCTTAGGTCTTCAAATCCGACTCGCACTTGGACAGTTTTTTTTATTATCTGCTATGTTTGAGATTAGGCCATAAAGTATTTTCACGTAAGTACAAGTCTGACAGTCTCTCCCGTGTCACCGTGGTGGAAGGACTCATTTCATGAGTATGCCACTACAAAAAAACCCCTACCCCGATCTCATTTTTAAAAACCATAATTTTTGACGCCTAAAACTGTGGGCATGAGTCAGCTGGCAATACATAGTAGGCTGTACTGTAGGCTACAGCCTACAATTCCTGTACTGTAGGCTGTACTGTAGGCTACAGCCTACAATTCCTGTACTGTAGGCTGTACTGTAGGCTACAGTCTGAATTTCTGCTACAAGCAGGGTTTCACACACTTCACGTTATTTTTTTCTGTGTATATTATGTTATATGTTTAGATTAGGAATACTTACATTGTTACTAACACTTTGAGTCATAAGTTACTTGTAAATAAATGTTAAATAAAAAAATAGTGCTAAAAGAAACTTGTTACTCTCTCTCTTGAAATCTATAACGAATAAAATCACTTGAATTAATGTTCTTGGAAAATATGAAAGTCTATTTCCTTTAAAGGTCAGAGACTTAATTGAAAGTGGTTTCTCTGAATCTCAAGTATAAGAAAGATTTTATATTTATTTTTCGTTATCTTTTGTGGCTTCCATATAATAATTTTCTGGCTTTATTTACAACGGCTTCTCTTGTTAAAGATCGGGCGTTATTTTACAATGATGGAACACTTTATTTAAGTGTGATGACTATCTGAGGAGATGGCACGTCTTAGTGTTTTTTTTTAAAGTAGTGTATGGGTTACTTCTATTCAAGCATGCTTCACCGTCGACCACATCATTGCAAAAACAAAAAGGTACACGTCATCATTTTTGTTATCGTGATACAATCATCAATGAATCCTCCCACCTGGGGCAGGACAGGAAGGACTGTCAGACTCTACTATCTTTTAACGACGGGCTGTACTCACTAAAATCCGCGGTAATCTTTCAATAGCTCTTTACGTTTTAGGACCACGGTTACCTGTTATAATAGGCACATATCAGCTTGCAAATCGGCCTGGTGAAATGAAATCTATGATTCTATTATAACATTTTTCATAAAAGTACCAACATGACTTAGAAACACCGGGGACTTAACATAAATAAGTGTTGACTAATAGGCCTCATTTGAATTAAAGACTTTTGATTGATTTTGGTTTTGTTGGATCTTGTAAATATTTAGTGTCCATGTTCATTACTCCACCCTTAGTAAACATAGAATTTTGCATTAAAAGGAGAAATTTTTCTGGCAGACCCGCCACTCAGATAAACGTCGTCAGAAAAATTCTTGTCTTCAATTAAAAAAAAAGCTCAATAGGTAGTTATGAATTTAGAAGTTTCCACGCAACCTTGCTAGAATTCCCGAAGCGTATCGCGAGCGACTAGAGCCAACTTTGCTGCATAAATTGGAATAAACGGTACCTAATAATACCTAATAATATACCGGTAATATTACCTTTGGCAATGTAGGGTAAATATGAGATAGAAGGTTTAAATCGTGGTGTCCTTCATTTAAAACCGACCAGGAGGTTATCTATTCGACTCTTATGTGATTTATACAGTTTTAGGTTGAACAGAACCTAAAACTGTTTTACTTTGGTACTAATATAGTCCTAAATCTTCGAAATAATTATCCTGCAATATATGTTCATCACAAAACACATGCAAAGTTAGAAAAGAAAAGGCAGATAGTGTTTATTATATATGAACTAACCCAAATAAAAAAATACGGTCGTTAAACTGCTTTTTCAAGCAATTTTTTGGCGGTATACTTGTTTAAATGAGAACCCCAAAAAAATCAAACTCTCATGTTGCGATTTGACCAAAAAAGTGTGTGGCACAATGTTCGCGTACTGCTGAAATGGTAATTAGCCTCGTGCCAAATAACGAGACAACTGCTTACGTGTGCGTGCACAGAAACGACGTTTTCAGAATATCCGCCAACTATTTGTTCGTATTTTCTTGAGAGCTGTCCACCAGCGCGAATATTTGTGCTGCACTGTGCCGCACATCAGCGGAATCGCAACTTTAGAATACGTCTAGGTAAATAACAGCGCACTGTCTCAGTGTCTCAGTATATTATCTAGTATATTGTTGATTGAAAAGCTTTCCAATATTAAAATTATCTTGAGGTTCTTTACTAATTTATTACTTACTGGACCTTCTTTACATGTTTCTCCCTCATGTACGGGAGCGAACAGAGGCAACACGTAGAAAGCAAAAGGGTAATTAAAGCTTCAGATCGGCGCAGTTCGGTAACTTCAGTTAATTGTTCCTTACCCACAGGTATTTTGCATTCCTTTGCTAGAAAGAAGAGCTTGTTCGTGAGTTTCGTCTTGCAGAAATTTGTTGCGATTAGAGAACGTGCTACTTCAATTTTAGAGTTCCAAATTGAATGATATTATTTGGGTTTTGTAATCGTTTCTCAAAAGCTGTCAGTAATCTAATCCCGCCCCCATAGAGGGTCAAAGACTGCCGGGGTCGTGGGACAGTCTTATCAGGTGACTTTGTGACGTAAAGGGCCACCGTAGATCGGGGTTGACAGTGCCTCCCGTCCGGCTCGGGAGGACTGATTGGATGACAATTATAACCACAAAAACAAGAACTGTAGGAAGGGAAATATGCCTGAAGAACAAGGTGACAGGTAATATTTTATAGGAGTATGTAAAAATAGATAATTTGCTAATGTTGTCCCTTTTATATTCTCATATTTTCTATGTTAAATTCAGACGACATTTCAAGCCCAACAACAATGCAGCGGTTGCATTAGTGCTGGCCCACCTGCCACCTTGCTCGAAACATGTAGCACTGATGCGCAACACAATATTGACAGCAATGCTGCGACACCACTGCTGAGACTCTGAAAGACTCGATTATTCGATTCATAGCAAACAATATCGTAATTGACTTTTCAAATAAAAATAAAGACCAACTTACCATTTCTGAACGATGAAAAATGTTTTTCAATAGTCATCTATGACTTTAAAAAGTACAAGCTCGAAACTACAATATGAATCTCACAATCAAACATCAATTCACGTTCAATTCTCGTGTGATTGTTGACGTCACAGACGCCTCCCGATTCCGTGTGAACGATCACAAGGCGTGTTTTCCGAACAAACTTGCTATTGTCACAAAATATGGTTAAGTTGCAGAAGGTCAGTTCCTGACTGACCTTTTAACTGTGGTACTAAGTGTGAATCTATTACAGATTACACATCGTTTCCCTTCGTTCTAATCGTTAACGATCAAAGCATTTAATGGATTTTAAACTTTAAATGCTTGGATATTACATTGAAAATCAATTAAACACTTCTGAGCGTTACCATTTATCGCTCACGGTTTGGCCAGGTAGCCGCGCATTCGCGCTAGCGCCGAGTTAGAAAAGACGAGCGAAATCAGAAGAAAGCATGCGCAAACGCATCTTTTATTCGAGATATGGTGTCCAAATAAGTAATATAAGTGACGGTATGAACCGAATCTTCATAAGAAAGACAAATAGTAGCTTATTCACAGAGTCTCCACCGTAGGCGCGGGCATGCGGACGGTGAATATCGAAGACCTTCCGTCAGATCATGTACCATACCCGGGTGACGGCGCGTTGTGTGGACTCTCTCATCAGGTAACCGTGACCCTGGAACGTAAGGGGCTATTGAAGGAGACAGGTAAAATGTCGGTGAACCCTTAAGCATGGGTCTTCTTACCCTTCAAAGGATAATGGGCATTGCAGAGCTAACCTTCTTTCCTTATCAATTTAATGCCATCATGTACAGATGTTATCCAATGCAGCTTGTTTCAAGTGCAGTGTTCTATAATAAAATC
Organism: Agrotis ipsilon; assembly: GCA_028554685.1. Taxonomy (NCBI): domain Eukaryota; kingdom Metazoa; phylum Arthropoda; class Insecta; order Lepidoptera; family Noctuidae; genus Agrotis; species Agrotis ipsilon. The sequence continues at coordinate 2,001,938 of CM052956.1, forward strand.
TGGTACGTATTTGAATTGGTAAAGTGCTGGTGTGACTGTAAAACGTGAAATCAAGCGACTGAGTTTAGAGGTTTGATATGTTTGCCCAAATTGGATTGCAGTTTATTGGTGCATCTCTCTATTTTATTATTGCTGGATTCTGGAACTGACTTTGATTTTTTAAAATCTGCATGCTTTGTTTTATTAATTTTGCTTTCTAAACTACTTCATTCCTAGGCAAAGGCTTTTCTATTACTTCCACTTTTTTGTTTGTACAGGTAAGTCTACAGATTATCCTAGGAATTTGGTATCATATTTTATTTCATTTGATAAATAATTAGCTTATTCATTAATTTCTTTCACTCTTATGTTATTAGTAACTTTCAATTAAAATTAGTTCAAATCACACATATTAGGTACTTTGTCATATCCCGTATGCGGTTTTGGTTACTCACAATTATCGACTCATAAGGCGCTAACTCCAATGAGACTAATAATAGAATTGTTATTTGTTTATGTAAACCTAATAGTTTTGGAGATAAAACGAAATTCATTCAGAACGACAAAATAACGCAAAATAAAATGCGAAAATGAGCAACTGTGAAAAGTTTTGTCTCGAAACTTTTGAGTCTACGGACAATTTTAATCTCAAATTGTAAAAAAAATAGAACAATTTAATATTTTGATAAAACTATGAGAAGAGAGTATCAAAACCAATTGTTCAGTGTTATAATTGCAAAATTCCATATAGCGGAAAAGCTCTGGTTTCCATTTTCCATCAGACTTTTGGAGTGGTAATGAGAATTGAAAACATTGCTTGTTGTTAAAAAATCACGGCACACACAAACACAAACAACTTGAGAAATTGGGCGATCGCAGCTTTGGTGGCAGCACAAGAAAAACTTCAATCATAAAGACAACAATAGAAACACAAAACAAAGCTACATTACAAATATACAATTCCCTAAATTATCCAAATACTAGGACAAAGCAGTAACACGTTAAAATATCCCAAGATAACAAAAAAAAAAACATGTTTATTTCTGTTTGTACTGCTCTATATCGTAAATTAAATTGGAACCCATAAATGCTCAGAGTATCTGAACGGAAAGCGAAATTGTGGTAAAAATATTATAGACCCCGAGTCAGGGAGTACGCTATAAAAATAATCTTAGTGACTGAGATGTTTACGCCCGCCATCAATGTAGGGATGTTTTCGGTTTCATTTTGGAAATGTTATTCACAGATATGGGTGATTTGAGACGTAGATACTTAAACATATCTGGGGATCAAAAGGGAGGCCTATGTCAGCAGGGACGTACTATGGCTGCGATGATGATGAAGTTGAACCACGCATCACGCCCTGCCCGGGGTGACTCATTGATTGATTTTACCACGCAAAATAAAGTTGTGCTCCAAAATGCTTCTTCGTACATACTGCATACACATCAAGCTATACAAAACCAGTTTGTCTTGGCTCGCTTTTTATGATTCTATATACACAAATAAACGATAAGTAATACTGTTTTTGTATAGCTTGACTTGGTAGCCGTGTGTACCTATAATAGTTCCTGGCTAATCTTCCCCTTAACTTTTCCCTCCGCAGCATTGCCCTCGACCAATGCCGGTTGAGGTCGCTTACTCAAGCGGGGTAGACCTGCACCTTATGCTCCGTATACCCCCGGGCGATGATCGGTGGTGATACCCAGGCGTTTCTCTTTTCCAATCAGACACAGGAACCTCCCGAAACATCCGGGTCTGCTGAACCGGAAGGAAAGGACGCCGTGACGCCTCTCCAGCAACTCCTCAAAGAGAGGCCTTGTTGCGTGCCCGATATTGTCGGGGTTAACATTGTTGCAAATAAGGCCTAGTGTCACTCATTTCAAGGAATGCACCCATTAATTTATTTTTATTATTAAAAAAAAAGACGTTGCCCCACACTAGGAATTTCTCCTGTGTCGTGGGTGCGTTTACAAACATAGAAACTCACATACACAAACGCCCAAACCTGAAACAACTACTTGTAGATCATACAAATATTTGATCCGTGCGGGAATCGAACCCACGACACGCAGCGCAGCAGTCCAATCACTCAGCCACTGATTTATATTATCCTTTATAATAATTGATAGATAGAAAATGTAAAATCGACCTTAGAAGAAACTATCTTCAGGCATTTAGTTGTTTTTTTTCAAAACTTTTTAATTTGGAAATAAAATATATTAAGTAGGTAACTTTTCATTTTTTTCTTTATAACGTCAAGTCGCCACTCGAATATGAAATTACTTTTTGTTGGAACTTTATTTCGACATTGAATCGTTCTTTAGAATAATAATATTGGAAGGGAAAACTAATTTTTGAACAGATGGAAGTGAACTTTGATTTCTATTTAATTTATTCTAAAAGTGGATTTTGTATAATTTATTGAAGAACAAAATTGAATCGTAACTGAAATTAAAACGTTAAGTATTATGAAAATCTTTTTTTTATTGCTACAACAAAAATGTAATGGGAAGACACGATAAGGTTGTAGCTGTAATAGAGCCATATTGTTTTCATCGAAACACGAATTTCTAATACTAACACACAATTAAACAAAAAAACAGTAATAAGACAATAACGATAATCAAAATTGTAGAAAACATTGAGCTATTATACTACGTATAGAGACGACACCGCGCATCAACACTGTTACCCATCCAAGAAGAGTGCGCGCGCCTAGAGCACGCCACAGAGCTTTCAAACAAGTGACTAAAACACTCATCCTGGATGGGACATAGTGGTGATACGAGGTGTCGTCTCTAGGTATACGTAGTAATAATAGCTCAATGGTAGAAAATTGATAAAAAATACGAGTAAGGGGTAGCAACGTGCCAAAGGAAATTAACTTGTACTAACTCAAATCGACGATGTCCTTCAATAGCTCTTTAAGTCGCGGGGTCACGGTAATTCGTACCTAAGTCCCGCGACCCCGGCAGGCTTTGGCCCTCATCTCTACTACACTAGTACAATTTTAAAATTTTTTGAAAGTTCATTTTCGCCTTAAATGTATTTTCTATTACAACAACGACTCATAATCTAGTTCCAAGCCGATATGCCGCTCGTAAAAGAAATCGAACCAAGAGATAGAACCTTTTTTTAACGTTGCTGACTCCACTGTTGAAAGTTCAGAGTTTTATATAGTTTAGTTAAACTTTAATTAGTTTCACAGTTCAGGTGCGAAGTTTTAAAGCGATGCAAAGCGCTGACGTTATTGAAATTAGCATCTATTAGTTTGTTTTTAATTTTTTCTTATAGGGTATTTTAATAGGGTCTAGGTTTTTAACAGAATGTTGAACTTTATGGAATATCTACACTAAGCGCGCGAGTTGAATGCAGAGCTTAGGAATGCGGTAGTGCTGTTGACAAGGATGGCAAAGTACTACACTGCAGACGCGTGAGGTGGGGTGTGCGGGTAGCGGGGAGCTCTTCACCTCCCCCCCCCCCGACTGCATTCAACTCGCGCGCTATCTGTAACTACATTTTGTTTGCATTGTATAGGACCAACCTCCAGTTCGACTCGATTCGACTCTTCAGGTGACCAGAGGGCTAGCCTATTCTTTGGCCAACGAATTAGCATTGCCATACAACGTGGCAATGCTGCCAGCGTTCTGGGCACTGTTCCCGTTGACAGCGATGTGGACGTATTCTTTGACGCCCTATGAATGTTTTCTCTTTTATTTATTTATTATTATTTTTCCTGTACAAATCACAAGTAGGTTTTTATTTATAGTGTCTTTACAGTGTAAAGGATCGGTTATTTATCGTTTTATTAACCCTTAATTTGGCACGGTATGGACTGTCATACAGAAACTTTAGAAAATCATTTTGTAAAACAAAAGTCACCTTGCGGGTGAAATATTAACTTTTTCAAATTGAGTAATTAACCATATTTTGAAGAAAAAATACAATACACATCTAGCAATATCCATTTTGACATTATGTATTTAAAAAAAAACGATAACCCGGCAAATGTCACAATTCGTTGTCCAATGTATTTATATTGTTTTTATGAAAATGTCATTGTCTAGGAAAAGTTTAATGATTACAATTTATGCTTTATTGTGTATAGAAATACGTGTGATGATAATTATGAAAATTACATAACATAAAATGTTTCTATTTCGATCAGTAACATGATGTATGGTGTGACATACACCGCCAAGTTTGTAACGAAATACCGTACATTATGTTTGTATGTCACAACATACATTGCCAGTTTGAGGTTGCTTTTTTGGGCTAACTCGTCTTTTTAGTTTTCTTGTTTTTTCTATAGGTAGCAAAAGTTTCAAACTCGTAGTGGCAGAAATCAAGGACATGTGCCTTATAAAAGTGGTTCCCCTATGACGGGAGTGGAATTTTTGACTTTGATGACTAATATTGAACACACACCGTGCTTTCTATGTCGTATTCTTCTGCTCCTTCCATAGAAGTTCTACGGATAGGCTGAATATTTTAGACTATGATGAAGAATGCGACAACCACGATGTTTGACATGAACCAATTTTTGAAAACAAATATTCCCAGCGGTTCCCTATACCAAATTCTAAGAAAGTGCCAATACTGAGTGACAGTTAGTCACTCCCAGGAACTCCCATTAGTCCTGCAAGTCCACGAAACCCATCACCCCTGCACCCTTTACCCTACATGAATCAAATAGAATTGGTTTTATAACCCTGGCTTAGCTGCAGCTCTCAGAAGGGCAACAAGTTCTTCCTAGTCACGTCCGAAAATACATGAAAGCAATGTACCACTGTTTCTGATACTCCCCGACCTAGACAAATAACAAAGTTCACTCTGAACTATCTACAGAAAAATCTGTTTTAGGCACGTTCTTGTTCATCCCGTAATGATAATGTTGGCCGTTTTCTGACCAAGGTCCTACCAAGTCAATTTAGGCTGTGTTTCATGCTAACGTCTGAATTATGCATGAAATATCAAGTATATCTGTGTGTCATCGCTTGTAAAAGTCCTTAGAATTGACATCTAGACTGCCATATTCGGAGTGTTTAACAATTTCTAAACAATAACACCTTTTTTATTATTGTTTTAATTATCATAGGACTTGGCAATGTATGCTGTGGCATACATCATTTTTCAGGAAAACTGAAAGTGCTAGATTTTTTTCTTTATTTTTCTGTAGTGTCTGTTAATGCCTACGAGAAATTTTCGTAGAAAAAATATTGTTTTTATTACATTTCAGTCTCTGCCAAATTAAGGGTTAATGCAGCAGAGAGCACTAGGTTAGTGTGCTTACAAATCACTTTTGTAACAGATAGGAGATCTATTTAAAATCATCAAATCACGTGCACAGGAGAAAACCAATTTACTACATAATGTGATCCGGTTACCCTTTTAAGAATAGACCAGATAAAGGTTAAAGTTATATATATAATAGTTTTTACGGTCCCTGGATTTACTAACACTGCTGAAAAAAACAAATATAACGATAAGAATACACAGTTTCAACCAGTATCTCGTACTTCAAAATTCCATACTCATAAGATTGTAGAAAAACTCTGTGGTAAAAATGATATGCCTTATCAATAAAACTTCACAAAATGTCATAATAAAATCAAAAATCACAAACAAAACCAAATTTTTAATAAACTTGTAAAGTAACTTAGAATCAATGCAAAATTAATTCAAAAGCCGATACAAAACCGACAAATTCCATCATGGTTCAATGTCAAAGTATGTATATATGCACTAGAATAAGAACTCTAAGTCCTGATGAAGTGGAGGAGAGAACATCAGCACTTAAGGATGCAGTTATTTATTTAGGATGGCTCAAAATCGTTAGTATATACAATGTTTTAGTATCATCATCATCCACCGCCCGTCTTCAGCCACTGCTTGGTATAGGCCTCTCTTTGCTTATGCCAAGCGCCATGATCTTGCGCCAGCCTCATCCGGGTCACTCCCGAAATGACAATCGTTTTAGTATCTAGTCCGGGATTTTTCCAGGCATGTAATAATAGATGTTTCACCCCAGTCCAAGTGGAGACAAGTCACTTTACACAATACAACAACAACAGCTACTCTCTCTTTTTCCATACATACGCTGTTCGATGCGTATCCGAAAACATTAGATGAGTTTTCCCAGCCTAGGTGGAGCACAAGAGACTTCCAGACTCTTTCTAGCTAAAAATTTACCCAGTTCCTTCGTCTGACCTTTGCGTTCTAGGTCATAATTATTTCTGCAACCCCGGTAAGCGTGTAGTCCTAAAGATATTATGTACTGACAGCTTTTGAGGCACGCGCGCGAAAATGATACGCCGTCATCCCGGGTGTGGTCCTTGATCGGACGTAAAGCTACTCATTACTCGCCGTCCGTATGCTTAGATCAACAGCTTATGGTGCTTTTGAGGTATAACTCCATTAATTTTTAATTAAACTCTGGGAAGACTGACAGTAGAGGATTAAGTGGCATCTGTAGTATCATTTACACCCATGAGAAAGGCGTGAAGAAAGTTGTATTTAATGTATGTGGTTACTCCCTTGGATGCAGCCACGTTCGTTAATTCGGATAAACAAATAATGAAGCCCACTGTACGTATTTAATTCTACAACCTGTGCTAATTGATAGTGTCCTGTTTATATTTGGCTCAATAATTCAAAGGTACCTAATTTATTCAAAATAGTTTTGTAAATCGGTACTTTGGAAAGGTCAAGATTGTCCCCCAAAGAGCCGCCCTTCGCCTCTTCATAGTGTTTTGAAACCGGAACACAATCTCCTTGCTAAATATGCTGAAAGGTCTTTGGATACATGATGTAAATTAAGAGGAACAGCGCTGTTGCTCAAAATAGATAGTGGCAATTTAATGGAAAAATAAACCGAGGCAAAAGCGTCAGGGAATTACTGTCTTTGTCTTTACTTTAGACCGTGATTTGTAGAGTGTACTGTGTGCCCAAGTCATTGATCTGAGAATAAAATTATTTGGTTTCTTAGTAAGCAACTATTTTTAACCAAATCATGCTTATGAGAACGTGTACATAATTCGCATAGGGCTCATTTTCGAATGAAAAGCAACCGAGGTAAGTCTCAGTATGTATGTACGATCTGAAAATTAGTTCCAACTTTGGCCACTTACCATAAGGCTTAGACTATGGAAAAAAGAATGGACTCGGCGTAAACAATCTATACGAACAAATTCGCAGCGGCCCCCCGTGGCCGGTCGCCATGTTTTGTCACGGCTTTTTAATCTGTGGTCAAAGCCAACAACAAGTACATCAGTTGTCATCGCAACTTGTTTGTTTAGGTGTTTTGAAGAAAATTTAGTGATATTAAGCGAAAATTGTGCTTGTTTATAGTGTTTGAACTTGCAAAATACTGTATTTATTATGGGTAGGTGCAGTGTGTCAGGCTGCCGCATGAAAAGCGACAAAAAACATGCCAATATAACGTTGCACAGGTTAGTAACCGAATTCATTCAAAATATCTTGTTTTTTTCTACTATTTTAAAAGATTTTGCCATTTGCGAGGAAGTTCATAAGGATATACTTGCTTTTCTGTAATAATTTACTGTTTTACTATTAATACTAAGTGTTTTTTAAGAAAATCAGTTGTCCCTAATAAATAGAGTTTCGGTTCGACATTTTCAATTTATCGACAATATATCGATAGGTGGATATTATTTAAAACACGATTTGTTTTTTTGTGATTTCAGATTGCCAACATGTAAAAAAAGAAAAGAACAGTGGCATACTTGGGACTGAAAATTTGTATACTACCAAGCATATTTTTATATGTTCCCTACATTTTGAAGATAAATGAACATGATAACATCACGTTTTGAATATGATTGAGATCGACGGTTAAATGAACTCACATTTGATTATTGTGAAAAAATACTTATTCAAAGAACGCATTCTTAGAACTCGACTTTAACCGGAACCAACGGCTATTATAATTTTTATTAAATCTGTGTAAAATGTTTTTCTGGTTTCATTTTCATAATGCTGTCATTTTTCCCAATCCAACATAAACCTTCTTCTTTTGTGATAAAGTTGAAAATATCGGAGTAGGAAAAAGCCAATAGAAAGCTATTAGAAACTCATTGTCGAAAAACACCGTGCAATTCAACTATCGATAATAAAATGCGCGCAGCTCTACGGCAAGCCGCCATCTTTGTGCCAGACACATTAGTAGGCAGGCACGTTTTTTTCGAAGGATTTCATGTCTACTCTTTTCCATAGTCTAAGCCATAAGGTCGGTGTAGAAAACCTACAATGGTGACGTTGACAGTGACGCACAATTGGTAAACACTCATAAAATTGTTCTGTGAAATGTGCTGTAAAATAATAAATATCACAAAAAAAATAACTAAGTTCTATCAAAATGTCAGTAAAAATAAAAGCTTGCAAGTAAAAGTGTATTAAATCGAAACAAAATACCTAAAATACCGATACATTACTAAAAGTTGCCAACACAATGCCTAATACCGCTCGTTTAATGGTTAGAACTAGGAACTTGAATCGTGAAGAACAGGAGGTTTTGAAAAAAGGTCTCCGTGATGCTATTTTATGTATCTCAATGATGAAAATCGTAAGTACAATTATTTGTGCCAGCGGACAGGCGACGGAATAACATTGATGGACAAAAAGAAGGATGGACAAAACGTCCCACCCCTTGTAACACTTCCAGCTATATATCAAATGAAAGCACTTGGAAAGTGTATCATTTCATTGTATGACAGCAAACCTGTAAACTATGGGAGAAAAAAGTTATTGAGACTTTTATGTCAAAATACCAACGATACATAATGTTAGGCAGAAGTCATGTATGTCTTTAATTATATTAATCCATACTCAATACTGTGTGCTAATGCATCGTTGACATTACTGTATTAAAAAAAAAATGTCACATGACATGCAAAAAAAAAAACTTGCTAGTTTCTTTAACCGATTCTCAGACTACCTTCAGCTCGTCCACGGTTCTGTGCCTTAACGATTGGGTTTGTCGATTATGGAAGTAGAAGACAGGCGTCAACTATGTGTTACGTGTTCGCGATCTTTACTTCGAGTCAGAATTCGTCTTAATATGTTATTACGAGAATATGTATATGGAAGATCGGCCGGGATTCACAGAGTTTATAATGGAACACATTGATTTTGAAAATGTCAGTTTTAATATTTAATTATAGCGTTTTAATGAAGGTCGCCGGAAGACGCTGGATGCAGGTCACTTCCAACCGACGGCTGAGATAATGATGATGATAGCGTTTTTGAAAAAGAATAAGGCGCCATCTCTACATTCGATAGAATCGCGGCGATATTATAGTCGTGCCACATATTTCCATATACTCTATACGAACGTGTCTCCACACGGCGATGTTCATAGATTTTCACATGGAAATGATGGGTACAAGCGTTGGCGTTGGTACGCATCATTACCATGACAAAAAGCTATTCAGACACTGTTAGCACTTCGGACACTAATGAAGGAAACCAAAAAATGACTCCGACGACCATCCATAGTACACTGGTGATTTTTTTACTCCTTTGCTTCCTCGTTAGTCAGTTGAGTAACGTTTTGGTTGTGGCAGCATGTGACGGTCTTATAGCCATGTTCTTCTAAGTAGGGCCTGTGGTATCCCTACCACAGCTTTGAGCCTCTAAAGCCCCAATCTAGTTTAAATTCATTATTATCATACAATTATTACTACTAAGTACTATGATTTTCTTTTAAAGAGTCAGAAGTGGGTGCCGCTAAGTCAACAATGTTACTCTTTCTCATGATCTATATACATATTATCATGAGAAAAAGCTAAGAGCAATGTTTTCTTCTCAAAATCGAAATTCATCTTTTGACATAAAAGTCTCAATAACTTTTTTCTCCTATAGTTTGCAGGTTTGCTGTCATACATTGAAATGATACACTTTTCACGTACTTTCATTTGATATAAAGAATGGAGTGTTACAAGGAAAGGGACGGGGTCCATACATTTCTGCCCATTCTTCTTTAGACAGACATACTAAAGTTGCTGATATAGCTGAGAAAAATAGTGAGCTGAAGTGAAAGTGGGATCGCCACATTTGTCGCGTGACAGATAATCGGGGTTGATGTATATCCATGAGTGGAGACCGCGACTTGGTAAACGTAGTATAGGACACCCGCCGCGCGCAGGCCTTGTGGAGCGACGACCTATGAATGGCAGCCGGCAGAGGCTGGATGAGGGAAGCTCAAGACTGGGCTCAGTGTCAGTGGGATAGGCTTATGTCCAACATTGGACGAATTGAGGCTGATAATGTTGATGAAGATGACAGGCGTCGTTGTCAATGGTGTCCTGGAGAAAGATGGCATGATAATTTATGAACTGGCTGGGCGCGAGTAAATTGTATGAGGTGCTACACAAAAGAAAATTACCCTGTTCTTTTAATAAACTTTTGGTAGTTGAAATAATAAGGTGGTCTTATGTCAGTCAAGTCTGATAGTCTGACAGTTCTGCTTCTCTCAGAGAAGGGGATATAATGATTTTCTACAGAAAAACCCGTTCATACTCGTATTTTGGTATAATTATGAAGATTATGAAGGTGATAAAACATAACCATATTTTGTTTTCCAGTGTTCAACAATTTGTTATCTGAGTCTCTACGCACTCGTCAATATTTACAGTCAAGGCTTCTGGTCAAGCCTAATCAGAATTATGATACTTATACTAGTACCTTTAGAGATCATAAATGGACTACTGCTGTTTTTAGGTGCTTTAGAAGTGAGTATTTGTTTTTTGATGACCATCTTTCAAGATCCTCCACAACCGTTTTACAGAGTTCCACAATCATCTTAGCATTTTCAGAAATTAATACATTTTCTGATTTCAAATCATCTAAAATCAGGAAATAACATCAACAAAATGTAGTCAATCGAATAGTACCGAACAATAAGGTCTCCTAAGCCACTCTATCGACAATCCAAAACGATATTTCAACTGCGAACATTTTTGCTGGTTTCATCGGTTTATTTCTCAAAGAATCTAAAAGGAAGCTTTGACAATAAAACCGAACGATTGTGTCATCGTACTCAAGATCAACAAAAGACATTTAAGGGATTCCGATTTTATCATAAACCCACCTTTGGATCCCTCCGCTTCGGGCTTATAGGCGCACAAAAGAGAATATGTGCGCAAGTTTTCTTTGAGAAACTTCAATTTGCCTTCGGCGTACGTTCGTTAACAATACAATATCAACATCAGTGTTATCTCAAAATATCTTCGAGACTTTATCTATTCTGATTAGGGACCCAAAGTAGTATAAGGAATTTTGTATGAACCCAACTTTGACAAAACTAACCCTTTCATTATTTTTGGAGTACGGGTAGGCTTACATCAATATGTCCGTCCAAAGGTATATTTTAATCTTCGACTTATAGACCTTTCTGTGTACCCAACAACTGGAGGTCAGTAGCTACTGACCTTACCTGGTTTTATGTTTTGAATCTGCTGGACAAATTGTGGGCAAAAATAGAACATACTTGGTGCTCCGAAATTACAGTGAAGCGGTATCATGGTAGGTCACGAAGGAGATAGCTGGAAGTAGATAGGTTGAAATTAAAGTAGGACTCATGGGTTTGCGAGAAATGAAGCGAGTGAAAGGGAGCTCTTTACTCAGGAGTGGAATAGAGAAAGAAAGCTTCATATTTTTATCAAGCCTTCTTTCGTAGTTTTCTACGTCATCGATCCGCTATCGTCACTAATTTTAATGTCCTTCTAGATTGTTCTGTAAAATGTTAGGATATGAATGAAGGACAATTTTATTTTTTTCTTTTCAGATAAAAGCAGGTGTATTGAAAGTTTCAGCAATCATGTGTTTATTTGTGGCTATATTCAATACTGCCCTGGGTGTGATTGGTGCTCTATATTTCTTCCGCGTTGGAAACCAAATTATGCACTTTATAATATCAGCTATATTCGGCTTAATGGCCCTGTGTCTTTGTGGTGAGTAGTTTTCTTATTACGCGTCTTTCGTCAAGCGGCATGGCATGTGGGGTGGTAAAAACAAAAAAGCGGCAAGAAATGGCGCTGCGTAGTTCGCCCCGCGTGATGCCATCTGACTCTCAGAATGACTGTGGCCTCACGCCTCGCATGTCAATCAAATCATTAGGATTACTTAAATTTATTTTTCGTGATTCCTATAATTTTGTGGCTTTTTGATTCTGAGTATAATACGAATTGATGAAGGAAAAATATCGTGAGGAAACAATGACATGCACTCATAAATAACTAGCTGTTGCCCCGCGGCTTTGCTCCTTCTCCCACCCTGTATTCTCTAGAGACTCTATTTATTTTAAAATGCATAAATACACATTTTGGCCCTTTTACCGTAAAAGCGCCTTCGTACTAGCGTTTATCCAGCGTAGGCGTTTGATGAACGTAAGCGAAGCGCAGACGCCGCGACAACGCGGCGCAGGCGTTGCGTTGTTGCGGCGTTTTCTCTGGAGTCAAGTGTACCGTATTGTCGCGAGATCTCCAGAGCGAGCTCATTTTTATGTTTTTTCCACGCTGCGTCATTTTTGCTAGTCTTTTTTGTTAATGGTAACACATGTAAGCACTCATAATAAAGCTTCCGCTCCGCTTGCGGTAAGAATGGAGCTTTATAGCAGTTTCAAGAACATTTCAAACTAATATTGGTTATTATTCGTTTCAGCTGTGTTGTGTCACGACGTTATAGTAATCTTCATGTTTATAGAGATGATACAGTTTCCGCCACAGGAGCCTCCGACCCCGGAAAGATTAGCAATCACATACAATCCGTAGCACTATTGTTTTCTTTTAAATATAGAAATCATGTAGATAAAATATAGTTTTTTTATTTAATTCTCATCCCGGTAGTTAGGCTTGTTATCGGATGAAGCTGCGGGCAAAAGCTAGTTATAATAGATGTAAATAATGTTAAACAATAAACTAGTATTTCTTTACGTTTGTGTCACGTACTCGTACTAGCTTATGTTTAGTGATTCGATTCACGTAAGTTTGTAGATTTTTTTCTAATAACGTGATGTTTTCCTTCATCATTTTGAGAAAATTCGATCCACGAGCTGAATTTGAAACTGTAATCTCCGGATTCAGTATATACGGCGCTCTTGCCAACTGACCTGCCAAGGTTTCCACCTACAGGCACGCCGCAATCGCGGTAGTAAGACTCCTCTATTAGTTGCTGGAGAGGCGCCTCTGTGTCACGCCACACGCCTGACGCAGGTCCTCAACGGACACGGATATTTTGGAATGTTCTGAGAACACTTGTGTTTCATCACTGCGAAGATTTCCCGGCGGACAGGGCAATCAGGAATGTGTAGCACGTAGGCGATAGGCAGCAACCTCTTGCACCTGGCATTGCTCGACGCCATGCTGCGGGGCGAGACGGAATGGGAAGCAGTTACCTCCTTCTGCGAAGCAGTCATGCTACCAAAGGAGGAGGCGTGACGCGTGAAGAAGAGGACAGCCTCCATCTCAAGACCCAGCTGCAAAGTAGAAAAGTAGGGTATTAGAACCTTTTCAAACTAGTATTGTTATATTATTACACATATTCATTTCAGATACGGTGTTTTACGACATAGCAATCATCTTAATGTTTATAAAAATTATGGAATCGGGAACGGAAGAATCTTACCAAGTCGCCGAGTTATAAGCAATTGCATCATTATACCATAGCTTCATGAAATCAAAAATAATCAAATTAATCCACATAAAATGCATTTTATTTTAATTACTAGCTGACCCTTGCCCACTTCGTTGGGCGGTAAAAATTTTAACTTGTGATGAAATGATGAGTGTGGTTCGGTTAGTACTGAGTGCCGAGTGCTATGATTTATTTCCTGACTGCCAGAAGGAGGATTATGTTTTTATTGCATACTGACAGTAATCGCCAGCCAACTTTCTGTTGCTAGGCGTTGCTCATGTTCAACGTTAGATTCCCGAGCACGCGATGTCCTCATTGTTTGGTTAGCGAGCCACTGTGAGCGCTCAGCGCGAGTGTCCCTATCCCTTGTTGCTGAGATATGCTGCTTTAAATCACTGAGACGCTGCGCACGTTCAGCGCTAGATTCCCAAGCACGGGCCTGCGATGTTCTCGCACTTTGGCTTTTTTTTTCGTGACATCAAATAAGTCCTCCCAACCCGGGCAGAGTGGGAGGGGGTCTGTCAGACTTGTACTGACTTAAATCCACGGTGTTCTTCGGTTGCCCTTTGAATACCGGAGTCGCGGTATACGTATGTCCCGCAACCCTGGCTAGGCTATGGCCCTCGATAGGGTCCCGTCATTATCCTGACACTCTTTGAGGCGCGTGTGGAACACAACGCGCCATCGACCCGGGCATGGTCCATGGTCGGACAGTGAGTTGCCCTTTACTCGAAGCCCGCATGCCCGATGATCGTCCCGCGACATCCGTCGTCGTGGGCGTCTACTACTAAGGCTGGGGTGGAGGGAGGATGCTGTCCTCTCTCTCACCTATTCCACCTCCTCCTTCGCGAGCATGACTGCTTCACAGAAGGAGGAGACCGCTTCCCACTCCGTCTCGCCCCGCAGCATGGCCGCGACCAATGCCGGGTGCAAGAGGTCTCCGCCTATCGCCAGCGTGAGGACACGGCGGTGCTCCGCCCAAGCAGGACAGTCCTGCATCGTATGCTCCACCGTGTCCTCCGGGCGGTCCTCCTAGTGGTGACACTCGGGCATTTCCTCCTTCTTTATCAGACACACTTACTTCTCGAAGCATCCATGTCCGGTGAGGACCTGTGTCAAGCGGTAGATGAGGACGCCGTGGGGTCTATCCAGCCACTCCTCAAAGAGGGGAGCAAGCATCTGCGAGCGCTCAGCGCTAGATGTTCTCGATGTTCTCCAGCTTTGGTTGGCAAGACGCTGTGAACGCTCGGAGCTAGATTCCCCAGCGCGTGCTTGCGAAATATTTTCTCTATTCCTCTAGAGGCGCTGATGATTTTCAAGAGCAGACTTTTCCATACGGCGTACTCGAGTTGCTTTGTCTGGGATGTCTGTCGGTAAAGTTGTGATTTCCATTTAGGCATGGTAAACAACCGCTGAAACTGTCCGATATCCCAAAAACATAAATACCACAGCTTCGAATTCAAAGAAACCGTGTTTTGTGTTTTAAGAAACCGAGCAATCAAAACAATTTTAAAGACCAACACGTAGGGGTGCTAAGACAGGAAACCTCCACGTGCGCCCGTCAAAAACTCTTGCTTAGGCACTGTGTGCCTAAGGGGTCTCTTTGCCCCTATGTGAATAGCATGTCGTGTGAACGCTTCAACGCGTGTCCCTCTGATCTGCGGGGGGCACAGCGGCGGAGCGGGCGGAGTAATGTGTGGCTCGCCGTCCGACCGAGGACCAAGCCCGGGTCGGTGGTGCGCCGTGTTTCGCGCCAAATGCCTGCTGGGGTCGCGGGGTTTTTCTTATCCCAGGATACCGCGGCCCCGGAACGTACAAGGCATCGAAAGGAACATGGGTGGATTTTAGTCAGTAAGAGTCTGACTGACAGTCCGCCTTACCCAGGGCTCAGGACTCATTTGATGATTTTACCACATTAAAAAAAGACCAACGCGTAATTGCACAACGCCATCCAATGGATCTTTCTTTGTCGTGTTGATGATTCCTTTATATTGTATGTTTCGACCAAAACTCTGCCACGTTGACGGCGTTGGTGGTGGCCTCGGATAGATCCCTTAGAGTGCAGGTGGAATTAAAAAGAGTACAATTGAGAAGGTGGGCCATCGTTTGCGATGATCCAATGGATAAAACGTCCGTACAAAACATGTTCTAATGCGGTTCGCGAATGGACGGCGGCATTTTGCGATTTAGTAATTTTATATATTATATAAAATTACTAAATTATATAAAATTACTAAATCGCAAAATGGATATGGTGCTGCTGAGCCCTTCGATCACCGCTCTCAGGCGGCTTTTGAACATCTGTGAAGGTTATGCGGTGGCTCACGGACTGCGGTACAATGCCAATAAGTGTGAGGTACTTGTGTTTAAGGCTGGCACCAAATGTTACTCGAACGTGCCACAAGTCACTATTGGCAAAAATCCTTGGTCACTGGGTCACTGATGACCTGAAGGATGATCTAGACATAGAAAGGGAACGCAGGGCACTGGCTGTCCGATGTAATATGTTGATCCGCAGATTTGCACGGTGTACTAAGCAAGTAAAAGTTACGCTCTTTAGAGCTTACTGCCAGTCATTTTACACCTGCAATCTGTGGGTTAGAAATACGCAGAAGGCATACAGCGCCCTGCGTGTCCAATATAACAATGCTTTTAGGATGCTGACGGAGTTGCCACGCTATTGTAGCGCTTCGGGGATGTTTGCTGAGGCAAGGGTTGATGGTTTTCATGCCATCATCCGTAAGCGGTGTGCCTCACTCCTCGCAAGAATGCGCGCCAGCTCTCACAGCGTCCTGAGTGTATTGTGTGACAGGTGGGACTGTCCGATGCTGGGGCACTGGATACGATTACACGTAAACAGTGCCACAGCTTAGCGTCAGTCGACAGAATTGATTTTAAACTACTAACATTAGGTTAAGTTCTTGTTTTGTACTAACACCTAAATATGGACTGTACGTGTTTTTTTTGGTCTGAAATAAATTATTATTATTATTATCTTCTTATGTTATTATATTCGAAACTATTTAACCAATTTACTTACTGTTTGTGGCAAATAGTATCTCTATGATGTTCTTGTGATCATAATAATATTTTTTTTGTTAAGGTTTCATATTTAGTTGGTTAAAAAACCGTCCAAAGGTATAATGTGGTTCGAGAATGGACGGCGGCACTTTGCGATTTAGTAATTTTATGTTATCTTCGAAATTATTAAACCAATTTACATACTGTTTGGGACAAATCATATCTCTATGATGTTCTTGTGATCATAATAATATTTTTTTGGATAAGGTTTAATACATAGTTCATTAAAAAACCGTCCAAAGGTAAGTATGACGAAAAATACTTTTTTTAACTCGTAAAAGCTGCTATATCTACTAAAACATAAAAGATAGAAATATGGTGTCGCGGACTTTATTGTAGAACTATTCAAAGCGGACATTTTTGCCGTACATTATTTTCAATGTTAAGCAACTGTTAAGGCAGCGCATGCTTATAACTCTGTTAGAAGAGCAATTTTTTTCCGCCCGGCTAAACAAAAAGTCGAGATAGTTCAGCTAATATGCATGGTATCTTTATAATTTATCAAAATCGGTTCATTACTTTCGGAGATTACCCATTACATACAAACAAACAAACAAACAAACAATTTACCTCTTTATAATATAAGTATAGATTTAAGGCAGAATTGTCTCACAGGAACGTAATACCAGGATAAAAATAATCCCTTGTGTAAATTCAGGTAATTAACTATCAGTGTACACACGACTTCACATCAAGATATGCAAAACCAGTATTAGTTGACCGTTCACTGTGTGTAAAAATCGTACGAAGTGAGACCCAATCTGTCCTCAAAATCTCATTACACCGGAAATCTAGAGTTTTTTTTTAATATTATATATAAAAAATATCATTTTATAACGGCATGCATGCAGCAATTCTTAACGTCTTAAAAACTGGTAATTTTAATAACTTTATGAAAAGTATGAACTTTTAAACCACTGTTATTGCTTTCTTCGCAAAGCCTGTAAACAGTTAAATTATGCTGGGCCCAAGCAACTTCGTAAATTACTTTTATAAAGGGGAAGAGAACGTATTTTTGGGTACTCAGCTTTATAAACACCCTTTAGAGCCTAAATAAAGATACAATGTATACAAAAAAGGAAAGGATAGATCTAATTAAAAGCTGTTGAAACATCGCGTTTTAACACTGTGTAATGAGATCTTGCCATCAGCACCAATAAACACATAAGACCCGTGTTCTAAAAACCCTTTTCATTTCGACAACTCTCCTTAGATTTTGCATTGATTTTACAGTGTAATCTTAATCTGATGCATGCTACGGCTGCATGTGTGCTATGGCTGCGCGCTATGGATGCGTGCTATGGCTGCGTGCTATGGGTCGTCTTCCCTACTATAGATACATCGCATAGTTCGAGCTGCGCATCTTCCTAGCACATCTCAGTCGCACCGCATAGCGTAGCATCAGTGGAAAAGGTCACACAGTTTAGTACGAACACGCGCAGTTCGAGATATGTGATGTATCAATAGATGGGAAGACGACCTATAGCACGCATCCATAGCACGCATCCATAGCACGCAACCATATCACGCAGCCATAGCACGCAGCCACAGCACGCAGCCATAGCACCCAGCATTACATGACACTTTCAGTCTATTCTGCCTTATAAGACCCATCCTATAGAATGGGTCTTGTGATGATGGGCATTGACTGTGTGCCAAGTTCTGCAATAGATGAGATTTATTTATATTTCACTTTTGTTTAAGATATTTGAGATGTTTTAAATTATTTTGGGAGTCACCTCCACAAAACTTAAAATTTTTACTTAAGAAAGCTGTCTTAGCAGTTTTACATTGACGATATCTCAGCTGCTTACAGACTAGAAACCTAATTAATTAGTAGACATTTTAATTACTGCTGTAATTAATTACTAAAATCTAGCTCAATCCAAGATAACTTAAGTTTAAATCAGCTAGCATTTTTGAAAGCTTGCGAAGGCTAAATACTTGAAGGTTACGCTTTCAAAGAAGTCCACGAATAACATTCGATATCAAAATTATATAAATCCATTAAGACAACCTTTTCAATATAACCTTTAAAAGCAATTTTCAAAATGTCTTCTTGAACTGAAACTTTAATTGATAATTGTATTATTCCAACCATTTTTTTTTACAAATCTTTGACCCACACATTTTGTAACGTTAGTAAACATAAATAAATAAATAACACATAGGCAAATAAGTAAAAATAAAAAATAGAGAACCCCATCGTACACATAAATTCGAATCATCCTCATTATTAGATCCTGTACCATCCAGGTGCAGTGGCCGATCGATCGACTGTTGTGTTGTGTGTCGTGGGTTCAATTCCCACAAAGAATATATTTGTGTCACCTGTTGGTAGTTGTTCCGAATTGACATGCCCGGGTCGACAGTGCGTCGTGTTCCACGCGCGCCTCATAGGGCTGCCTGTAATCTGTCGGGCGCCCCCTTAGAGGGCCAAAGCCCGTCAGGGTCGCGGGACTGTCTCATCAGGTAACCGTGATCCTGGAATGTAAAGGGCTATTGAAGGACACCGTGGATTTTAGTCGGTACAAGTCTCCCAGTCCCTCCTGCAACGCCTCTGGGTGGAGGGACTCATTTGATGATTTTATTACGATAAAAAAGCTTGTATAGTGTATACTATTCATTATTGAACTTAATTTATTTATAAATTGCTTTTCATTCATTTCAAACATGATCATTGCTAACTTCGAATTCAATTAACGAATCCCTCATTGGTATTTCTTTTATAACTCGAAACGTAAATTGTATCAATTAATTGAAAATTAAAAGTTTCTTTTGCAGAATTTTTTGGTTGTAAACTTTGGATTCAGTTGAGTTCATTCTTATTGTCTTGAATTTAATAAGTTCATTGTTAAAAGTTTGTGATGAATAAGTGATTCTGCTTTCTTTATTAAGATTTGTCATAAAGCATCGAAAATGTTATAAAACAACTAGCGGCCCGTCCCGGCTTCGCACGGGTGGAGGACCCGGTCTAAAATTTGAGATTTAAACTATCCTATCTCTCAAGTTGGATCGAACTGCACATGGTGTGCGAATTTTATTATAATCGGTTAAGTGGTTTAGGAGTCCATTGAGGACAAACATTGTAACACGAGATTTATATTTAATAAGATGTGAGCCCGCTCTGAATATTAAAGCTTGAGGTGTTCAGCTTAATTATTGATAAACTGTTAAATTGTGTATAAATATAAAACTTGAACGTTTCAAATGATATTCCACACTAGGTTTAAAATCTGTATCGTGGGTGCGTTTTCAAATCAGTTTTGTATCATTACAGTTCAACCACGACAAGATGAGGTCCTTTATATATTTAATCATATCTTTTTCCATTAAACTGCTCATTGTGAGAAACTAACGAAGACCAATACTTTGGATTCATATTTTTCTGATAAGCTTAAGAACGACTATTTCTAGTGAAATCAAGGTTGAGTATTTTGTTGAAGATTTTAATTACTATTTTGGAACACCAACATCAAATGTAAGTAGTGGCAACACTATTCCCTTTTTTTGCGATTTTTTATTGATATTTCCTCGGCACCAACGTACCAGTACCTCACCAGCTTCTTAGCCCCTAACACAAGCAATACACATGAAAGAAAATTTAAAAAAAAATACCGGGTTACCCTTGCGAAACCAGTACGGGCAGCTAGTAAGGTATAAATAAGCATACAAACCCAGTTTCCTTACAGCACAGTTAATGCTAGTTAACACAGCGGTTGTCGCACAATACTGTGGAACTTTTCTCATTATTCACAGTGCACTACTAAACAAGGAACACAACAGCACTAAGAATTTACATCAAGACGCGAGTAACATAAGTTGTAATTAAACATAACTTGTTGGATTTAGAACGTTCTTCCAGCTGGGGTACAGGTCACCACTTTGTGTGACTTAGAGAGAGTTAAAATGTACGGTTTTGGACTTCAGAGTCCTTAAAACAAGGGATTGAAAGATTCAGCAACGAGTGTGTTGTGATAGCCTAATTGGTAAGGCGTCTGGAGTACTTATCCAGAAGACGCGGGTTCGAGTCACACTCGCAGTTTAATTTTTCTTTCCACAAAAATCTTTACGAAATCGCGATACAGGCTTTATTGCGTATAAATAAGAAATTTCAGAGACCTTTGAAAATTGAAAAAGCACTTCTAGTGTAGAGAACAAGGTACGTTAGTTAAGCGGAAGGTAATGATATTATTCTTATAATTTCTTTCAAATAAACGTGAAAGTTCCAATTTACTTTTGCGTCTCAAAAACGAGAAAAGTCATGCTAGGTCTTCAGACGTCTTATTTTGGTTGGTAATTATCAAATTAATCCTCCCGCTTGATTGGGGCGGAAGGGAATGTCAGACTCTTGCTGATTAAAAATCCACCCTGTATTTTCATTAACCCTTTACTCTGTAGTAAAGGTGTATGTCTACAGAGATGCGTCACCTTTACAAACGTTCCCGAATTGGCATATTTTTAAAGATTGCTTGATTGATTCCTTTATCAGGTCAATGATTTCTCATTTTAATATTTTCTTACAAATAAAAATAATGTTAACAAAAAATAAAGCAATTTGTCCCAAATCTACACTAATCATCAAATTAGTCTTGTCTTCTAAAATACTGATATCACATACGTCAATATACTCTGTGATAGGTCATAAAGGTCATACGTAAGGTCATTGATCTACGTAGACAGGTGACAGGAAGCCACTAGCTATCGTCATAGAAACGCTCACCCACCGTAATCTGTCCCACCACACTCCATTTACCTTCGCTCAATAATTGCCCATAAGTCCCTCATATAATATAAACCGAAGCCACTATGTAAAGATCAGACTACAGAAGGATTATTCGATACATAATTGAGACAAAGGACAAGTAGAAAGTGGTTAGTTTTTTTTTTATTATTATATTTTACCTTTTTCTCTGAAAACCAGCGCTGTGACTTTTTTTCTAAATGCTGAGATACGCCTTTTGGCCTAGTACAGGACCAAAATTGGTGGGTTTTCGGTCAGTAAGACTCCTCATGTGTTGATTTTACCACATAAAAAAGGGTCTGTACTGCATGTACCTAGTGTACTTTTTTTTCTATAAAACAAAGTTTTCCTCACTATGATTTTTTTCCCTTAACGTGGGTACGTTTACAAACTTAGAAACTCACATATACAAACACCCAGATCCGAACCAACTACTTGCATAGAGCACAAGTACTTGTTTGGAAAACACTTTTGAGAAACAGTGGAATTTCTGTACTTACACTTTATAGTGACTTGATGAACAAGGGTCTGTTGGTAAGCAAAACCACATCGCTTGTGGGGTGGATCGCATCGAACCGACTCAATATCTACTTTAAACAAATTAAACTTAAAACTATTTCTTCCTGACAAACATCTTTCAGCTTCAAGTTGTAGGTCGCCTAACTTTTGAACTCGATAATATCAAGATAAGAACTGATAAAGTTACAACTAATTAAAACATTCACACGATAGTAGTCTTTGTAGTACTTAATTACAAAGACAAGAATCGCTTACATAGTTATCTGAGATCTGATATTTGGGCTTGGAACAGACATGCGAAATTTCAATTTATAGTTTGAATTGGATACCTTGGTTGATGTCATTAGGGGTTCTGTTGTAAGCTAAAAGGCTGTGGGGTACCTCTTAGGTATTATATTCATAAAGGTTAATTAGGTATAAGCCACGAAGGACCACGTACTGAAGGATGTCGTTACATCAGTTCTGTGGCCATAATGTAAAGCGGTACAAGTCCGATTTTGTCGAAAATGAGTTAAGTATGAAAATGATCAGAACAAAATGCGCTATTGTTTCATGCAATCAAAAAGACAAGAATAATACGATTACTGTTTAATAAAAAATACTTCTGAATTGTATGTAGATAGAAATACATTCAAAAACAGTAGTTTATACAGAAAAGAAAAGTCATCAAGAAAATTAGTTTCAGGTAGTCACAGTTGTTCCGCTGTAATGTTTTACTTTTTACGAGACAGTTATCTGGAGCACCATCTTACACAGTATAAATGAAACTAAAACGTGTTTGTTCATAATGTTCTCGAAGCTTTACTGCACCGATGGTGACATTGTATCGAACTAGTGGTACCTACTTTCATCACATATATACTTTTACGATACAAGAACAGCTTTTACCGATATTAAGGCAACATGCTACCTTTAGAGTTTCAAAATGAGTTGAAAGCAACAAAGTATTTAAATTATGGACTTAGTCTTTGGATACCAAGTTTCAGGTTGAATACCTTTTTATTTATTTATTTATTTGCTTCAGACACAAGTATCCATAACTGTGTTAGTACTAAATGCTTATAAAATAATGTTAGTAAGGCAACAAGTCAATTTCAAGTCAGCCACTACAAATTTTAGATAAATATAAAATAACAATAATTAGGAAAAAATAATAATTTAAAATTGTAAATTAATATAAATCAATAAATCATAGAAAAAATAAAATTAAGAATGTCAAATTAATATAAAATAATTCAATATAATAATAAACCACTAAAAATTATAATAATATCATATTAAATTGACATAAAACCAAAACGAAAAACAACAATCACTCTACGGGATCCAAATAATGACTTAACAAGGGGCGAGCAACGAGAACAATATAAATAGTAGTGGGTGCGACATACACTCTATTGTATGCAGTGCAACTTAATAAAATGCAGACAGACAGACAGACAGAGTACTACGCGTGTCAGCTACGCATAGAATTGTTTTGGCGACATATAGTGACGTCATAGCTGTTAAATCGAACCAATTAGGTAGGATTGGTAAAAAATATGGCAGTTAAGAAAAAATAAATAAAAAAACTTTACAAGTGAATCCGACAACGAGGAGTGTTGTGTGTGAGTTGTTTTAGTTAGCATAATAACGGTGAAGTGAACGATTTATCAACGATAATCTATGCCTAAGCCGTGTCGGTTCTAATCTCACTTTTAAAGCATAAAATACTTAAAACAATTTTTCAAACGGATTTTCTTTAGGAAAAAATGTATATTTTTTATGAATTTGCTCTTAGACTCAATGCGAGCGCATTTAGACGAAACTGAAAAGTTGTGTATGGTGGTCGTAAACCATGTGGCCTTGGTGAGACTTGACTTGACACCACCACCAGTGAAATCGTTGTCAACGCAGGTTACAGTTAAGTCACCTATGATGCTATTGCCTGGGATGAAGGAGCGTATTTTAACCCCCAAAAAACATCCTCTCGTTCAATCATCTACAAAAACGTTCAAAATTCGTTTATACCTACCCTAATTTTCAAACCACCATAGGCCGCCACGTCCACTAAAACAAATGATAACATACTCCGTATAATATCAAAGAAAATAAAGATAAAATTCTACTTGTTTCCGATAAGCAAAATGTCAAAGAGTATTATGTGCTATTCAGCATGTTGATGTTATGAGAATGCGTATTTATTTTTCCTTCGTTAAGTTGTATGACAGTGGCGAAGAAAAATCAATAGGCAATCTAACAATGCAACAGCTTGTTATATAACTTGATAACTGCGGAGTGATTACTCACACACGTATCGTATTAAAGTGTTAGCATGCACATGGAGTTTTGAGCATTTACGTATGTATGTATCGGCTAATGGAGATTAGTTTTCGCCAGCAAACATAATGTGGTCCAAAAGTTCCACCGTGTCCAATACTGGTATTCAATCACCACTAGTAAGACTGTTAGCCAACCGCAACATGGTTAGAAAATACTTGACAGCTGATGTTCTGGTGGGATAAAATAGTTATTTGTTATACAAGAGTGCAAAGTTGATTTTTAACCGCGTGCTCAATTTTGATGACCGAGCAAGCGAATGATTCTAAAACTGAATCACGAGTGCAACGAGTGATTCAAAATTAGAATCATGAGCGATAGCGAGGGAATCAAAAGAGCACAAGGTGAAAAATCTTTGCACTCGAGTGCAACACGTAACTTTTCATCCCACCTCAGCGAGGAAATGACTAAAGGCAAAAACAAATAAAAACAGATGTACATTGTACAAACACAAGATAGGCTTTTATTTCAGTTTAGGTATTAACTAAGACATTATTATAGAACAGAATAATTTTTAAATTAAAGCAAATAAAACTTAGGTAGTAGTTGAAAACTAATAAGTTACTTATTTTTATCTTGGTTTGTCATAACATAACAATAAGACGTGAAAGGAAAACCGCCCAAAGCAAATAAAAAAGGTAAAACAAAGTACTGAGCCAAGAATGTTTCGGGTCTGAGATTTTAACAAAATAATTGTAGATTACGCTCCAAGGGAGGCGTATTGAATTCCGAAGCGATATTAAGGATTCTGGGGGTGAACCTCCGTCCGTAGCGCAGCGAGAAGGTTCAAGTGTTAACACCCGAAAGAAACGAGGGAATAAAGTTAAAAATCCTTAGTGAAGCGAGGGATTCAAGTTAGCCCAAGGCAACGCAGCCTTACACCCGAGGAGCGTACTCTGCTTTCCCACCTGTGTACCACATCAAATTTTAAAAATAGAATTTGTATCCTCGACAACCTTCGAACGTCAAGTGGGCACCACAGCAAGCGATCAGCTGTTGCGGTCACCGGCCGCCATTACTGCTGCTACTCTTTTGTTCATACGATGTTCTAAATTCAAATTTACTTTATTCACTAGAGGATAAAAACGGCTTTTACTCACTTGAGGATAAAAACGGCTTTTATACCATTCCCCCTCGAAAAAGCTACTTTTACTCACGGAAAACAGTGCGTAAAAGTAGTCTTTTACGCACTGTTTTGGTGTTTGAATTTAGAACACTTTAGTACATTCGACATCGACCGCGATGCTGGACAACCCCCTTGCTAATATGAAAATTACCCTTAATTCAAACCATTGCTCCGATTTTAACGTCAGCTTGTTGGCGCAGTGACCGAGCGATTGGACTACTTCGCACCCACGTGTGTGTGGAGCAGACTTAGGTATTAAAAAATCTTTATTTTGTTTCGTTGAATATCTTTTATCGCTCAAATCTTTCTTTTTCTCGTAGTCATGGTATAAAGTATCGTTTGCAACTCTTGAATAAAACGGATTTAAATCGAGGGCCTGAATCACTCGCGTCGCTCAGGATTTAAATACATGAATCACTCGCTTCGCTCGTGATTCAATCATCATGAATCACTCCCTACGGTAGTGATTCAGTCATTAAAATCCTTCGCTTGCTCTTGATTCATATAATGGCCCTCGCTTTAAATCCGCTCTTTATTCAATCGTTGCAAAATATACTATTACGGTCAGATATCGAAGAGCAAAAGTACCCTTTCCGAGATGGGGGGATGAAAATGTCTTTTGTCCTATTCTGGGTCATAATTAACCCTTTTACCAGACAATATAAAAATATGAAATAAGCTCAGTAGAGAAAAAAAGACAGTTTCTTTTACATTCGTAAAGTAAATATAATTTTTCCTTTTTTCCTATCAAAAAAGTATACTCGTAGACGACAATAATTTTGAAAGCTTCTTATGAGATGAATATAATTTAAAAACTTGGCACAGTGACTTAGATAAATGAAAGCCTAATTTAAATTTTATTCAGCAATTTGACTGACTACATTTTGATGAACTTCTTAGTTAGAAATATTAAGTGGTTTCTTTGTAGAAAATTCAATAAAAAACTTTAAAAACCTCTCATTGGAGTGACATGGCTGGCGGTTTAATCCTGAAACAAAAGCTCTTTATTATGGGGTCGAGTTTTAGGTCGAACATTCTAGATAATATCTATACAGGTTAGTTTTTGTGTCTGTCTGTGTGGTCTTGGTCACGTTATTATTTTAAACTACGCAACCAATTAATGTGCGGTTTGCACCGCCGTTTAGAGAATTAATTCCGAAAGATTGATGTGTAATACATATTTCTATTTAGCAACTAAAGGTTGCTTGCTTTCACTGTTCTTGAAAGAAATATGAACCAGTTATTTTTCTGTTTTACCAACAACTGCCTATCGTATTTTGTCATCTCGTTATAGTATCTAAAACGTTGTAATAAAAAATCTCTATTATATTTACTCTAGCCGTAAAAAAAAGCTTAGTATGTAGTTACAAATATTACAGCCGTTTCATAATTTAATTTTTACGACAATTTTACTAACAACAATGCACGGAAAACCATAAAAATAGCTGGCAATTCTCCATAATGTGCACTCACCTTAAACGATCCGTTCAAAGAACTAATATAAACTGGGGTTTACGAACCGTTGCGGTTAGGCCACATTACAAACTTCTAATAGGACATCCTGCTACGTTAAGACATCACTGTTTTTTAAGTTACTTTAAAATTTGAACCATTAAAACTAGTATGACATTAAGTAAGGAGAAGGAAGAGTTGAGTAATTTTGCCAGTTTGAAAGATAATTATTATTATATGTTTATTTCAAGTAACATAGACCCATTGTGTTAGTAACAATTTTCGTATTCCTATTCTAAAAAATTAACCTAAAGCCATGAATACATGTGAGTCACTGTCACACGCTTATCACAGATGTGGACAGCTTGGAGCAGCGACTCAGATATAGACAATCGAGTCTGCTCAAATCATAATGCCTTAAAGCTTTTATTTTTCTTTAGACCCTTTTGCTCTTCCTAGGTAGAAAGTCATTTTTTTGATGATTTTCCCCCAGGACAATTGTGAGAGGTCGCGGGACTATCGGGTATCCGTAGCCCCGTAACGGGACTATTGAAAGACATCGTGGATTGTAGTCAGCACAAGTCTAACACTTGCCTGTCCTGCCCTGGGTGGGAGGAATCATTTGATGATTTGATTTTAACAAGTAAAACAAAAAGACAATCATGAATCGAATCGAATTTTTTGTAACATATCTTTGACAATGGCAAGTTGTATTTTATGTAAAGTGGTAGGATATAATGACATCATCATAAGGAAAGGTTGACTTCTAAAGGCTCTTTTCTGCGGATGAAAATCATCAAAACGAGAGGGTCGAGTAGAAGGGAATGCCAGAAACGTGCTGACTAAAAACTAACCTAACCTTTTCCTTCGGTTGTCGAAAGCGGCAAAGGGAACGTTATTAGGTCATTAAATATTATTGACTGATCAGTAGAGGCATCATTCAATTGTATTTAACAATTTGTATTTTATGTGAAGTGGTATATGTATCGGGATAACACTTTGAAAGGGATTATAGCGATAAATTACGATGGTATGTTACCAACAACGTCTCACATAATTTATTATTATTCAATAACTGAAATTGAGTAGTTGTAACTTATCATAAAAATTCAAAATAAAATCCCTGTTAAAGTTTTGTCCCGATTCACCCCTCCGTCCTTATTCCATCCGTTAGACGGTTACACTTTGTCTGATCCTGAAAAACCCTGTACCAACGAAGCAGCCTGGTTAAAAAGTAATTTAAAAATCGTAGTATTATTTTGCAATTTGAAGTTCCACAAAAAGTAAAGATCAGTTAAACATGAATCAAGCTGTTTTATATTCATCGGAGTGCTTTTCATTACTGCTGTGCAACTCCCACTAAGGATAGGATTATTGAGATTTTACAGTGTTGGCGCAATCACTGAATGTTGGAAACTTTCCCGTAACGTGTATTTGATGTATCGATGTTGCGCCCGACAGGAGTACTTGAAAGTATACGGAGGAAACTTTTGCCAAGCAGTAGCACATCAGCAATAGTTTTATAAAAAAAAAAATGAAAAGGGAACCGACTTCAAAATTAAACTGTAAAATAACTTTTCTTTCGGAAGTCGGTGGCCAGTTTTTTTTTGTGTTTGGTTTTGAAGTCGGCTCCCCTTTTTTCAAAGAGTTTTTATTTTCCATTATTGTTATATACTTTCCTCAGAATGTAACGAACACTTTTCTGAAAACCGCAACAAAATCAGTTTCGCCAAACCGCGCGAGATAATCGCGGACATACATACAAACATACATATTGGCCGAACTGAGAAAATACTTTTTTTTTAAATTGGTAATAAGAAATACATTTCCTCACGATGTTTTCCTTCAAAGTTTTGAGAACAGTGGTGATGAAATAAACACAAAGTTGCATGCGACTCGTAAATCGGGACCAATACTGACCCACGACTACTTTTCAAATTCACTGAATCATTAATTGAAATAAAACCGATAAATATCTTTAAACACTGTATTACTTCATCATCCTCATCATCCATTCTAAACCAGCTTCAAAACCGTCCGTCAAACTTGTATATTTCGACAGGCTAAAAGCTCAAAATCGCCATTAACCCAGGTGTAACTAAATAACCTCAATAGTTAATGCACTTAATCAGTCTTCGATCACAAAGGGCACGAGTCCGGTGAAATTGAAACCTAATATAATATAGTATTAACCTTCATCATATCAATTTGATACATAGCCAATAATTTGATATTGTAATTTTACTCTGCATTAGTGTAGTGGCGGTGAGGATCAGGTGGTAGACATATAGGGCAGTTTCGGTAGTTTTTTAAATGTCTGATTGTTATAAAAATATTTCTATTTATATAAACTTAGTACGAGTATAATAAAGTGAGGCCAATGGCGTTTATCTGACGACAGATTAACCGTCTCAGCGAGGTGACAGTACTCAAGGTGAGGGTAGCTACTTTCTAAGTCCGTCAACAAGAAAATGGGAACAGATGTAAGCCGAAGATGCGGTGGTGAGCGTTAAAGTCATCTGTAAGCTCGCGTGGGGCCAAGCCGACCCTGCAGCGCCAGGCCCGTGACAGAAACAATGCTTGCTGATGTTGCTTGCTGCGTATTTGCTTGCAAACTGCATGGCTGCCTGCTTGTTTGCGCGCTGGTTGCTTGCCTGCATGCAGCTTGCTTGCATATTGCTTAGAGGGGTACGTATTAAAATACCGAAATTTAAAAGACCGAATTTTAAAATACCGATGGACGGAATCCCGAAAATTGAAACGCCGAATGGTTGTTTGGTCGAAAGTTTTAAATCTCGAAAGTTCATTTGCCCGAAAGTTTAAAATCCCGAAATTTAAAAACCTGTAGTTTAAAATGCCGTAAATTTCCTTCACAGGAGCAAGTCGACGGAGCCCCGCTCCGCGGGGCTCCTACTTCTGCGTGGTTAAAAAAAAAATAACCACGAAGAGGATGGCGGGCTCTTCTAACCTAAATTGTCCGAGTCGAGGTGCCAGCAAGTCCCGAGGTTAGACCTAGTTCTAACCGGCTAAACCTAGGTGTAACCGACCACATGCGGTTAAACCTACGTGTATCATACTTATCTTCAGTTAGAACTAGGTTTAGCCGGTTAGAACTAGGTCTAACCTCGGGACTTGCTGGCACCCCGACTCGGACAATTTAGGTTAGAAGAGGATGGCGGGGTCTGAAAGACCCCGCCATCCTCTTCGTGGTTATTTTTTTTTAACCACGCAGAAGTAGGAGCCCCGCGGAGCGGGGCTCCGTCGACTTGCTCCTCCAAAAACCGAGGTTTTTGATAAAAAAAATAACGACTATCGGCATTTAAAACTTTCGGTATTTTGAACTTCGGTGTTTTGGACGTCGGTATTTCAAACATAGGTATTATGAACTTCGGTGTTTTGGACGTCGGTATTTCAAACATAGGTATTATGAACTTTCGGTATTTTGAATTTCGGTGTTTTGGACGTCGGTATTTCAAACATAGGTATTATGAACTTTCGGGATTTTGATACGTACCCGCTTAGAGACAGATGTACGAACGTAACTACCGCCAATATCGAATTGCCGACGATAATACTGCCACTACTGAAGTCATGTTGATGCGGCGCTAGTGTTTATTTCATTAAAATGCATAAAAAACTCACTCATGACCTGCGAATTTTCCGCAGGTCAGGAGTGATGGTCGCGGGACTAACGAATTACGGCTATTTAAGGATCACTTAGATTGTAGTCAGTACAAATCTGACAGTGTGGGTGGGAGGACTCATTTTATAATTTTACAAAACCCCATATCTAGCCGTCTCTTCTGGTAATAAACAAAATTTCCTTATTACCCCATCAAACTACAACACGTACGTCGAGGCTGATTGATGTTAACCGTTAGCAGAATATTAGGTTACCAACTTCAACCGCGTTACGTACACTGATATCTCACGATTATACAGAAGTTTTGCCTTCTCATTCCCTTAGTAATACTAGTAGTGGATAAGTTTTATATGAAAAAGGTTCGAGCTATTTAGGTCGTGTTTTGGGAATCGCAGAGAGGTAGGATAGGGTTGAAAATTAATATTTTTACAATATTATACAATCTTTTTGGATAATTTAAATTAAGTGACCGTTCCCACTGATGCTAAGTTATGTAGTGGAACAAGTAAGATGTACTGAAGGCCGAAGAAAAAAAGAAAGGAAATAAGTTTATTTGGCAAGCCTTTAGCACACAATTACAATTATAAATTACGAGAATACAATGAATGTAAGTCCGTGTGCCTCACGGCTGTGCCAAATAGGCTCAGTTCACCATAAAGCCGGGCCACAGGGAGCCTGACGCTGGTTTTCAACTGAGCCTTGTGAGACGTCACAGCCTGCCGGGGTCGCGGGTCTGTCTCATCAGGTAAACTTGACCCGGAACGTAAAGGGTTACTGAAGCATCACCGTGAATTTTAGTCTGTACAAGTCTGACAGTCCCTCCCGCACCGCCCTTGGTATGTAGATAATTTTGATGATTTTACCTCGATAACAAATGTGTGCGAGGAATATGAAGCAGCTCGAGCTATGCGATGTATGGACAAGCCATTCATGATCATCGGTAGCACATAGCACACAGCTATAGCTCGTATCTTTGCTCAGCAGAAGGCACGCAGCTTAGTTGAATCCGTTTCCATCTGTGCTATGCCAACCAAGGAATATGATTGATGGATATCTAACGCATCCATAGTAACTTACCAATACACATCTTAGGTGGAAAAGCTAACATATCCTGGTACAATTATGTTCCACTAGCAACATCTACTTGTAAACAATTGACTGAGAATTAATCGCGTTAGATGTTTATCGCAATCCTTTTACAATAAAGTCCGGACAATTTTCCAATTCCGAGACTCAGTTACTGGTAACGCTTAGTTCGACAACTTTCCCGCGCCACTCAGATCGAGACGAAACTTCGATAAAGGTCGAATCACTAACGAATTACTTTTCAGACAATATTATCATTGTCATTCATTACATTTTAAAGGGTACGTTAAGCCTGGCCTATTTTGGGAAAGAAATGATTAAGAGCTTTAGAGTTGTTACGTACGCGGGAAAAGAGTCTCAATATGATTGATTTAAACACGGATTGACGTTTTGGTCGCAGCAAGTCGCGGTTGCAAAATTCGAACTCCACTTTACACTTACCAGTCAACGAAAATCTTATGTGGCTTGTTCATTTTAGCTGAAAAACAAAGTACAAAACACACCTCATGCGGCGGCCAATTGTTTTCAATTTCAACTGACCATTAAGACACTTGCGTCGCGGTGTGTACGAAGGGACTTACACAATTCATTTCAATCAACCTACGCTCGATAAAAATCGAATGTTGAAAGTGACAATCTGCGACTTTAGTTATTTGTGGCATGAAAATTGACCCGTGTAAATCTCCCAGTACATATGTCAAATAATTCAGTTAGACATGCCCGGGCTGACGACGCGTTGTGTTCCATGCGCGCCTCAAAGAGTGTTAGCAAAATGACGGTGCCAAAGCCTGCCGAGGACGCGGGTCTTACGTATTACCGCGGCTATTGAAGAACATCGTGGATTTTACTCCCTCCCGCAGTCCGCCGGGTGGGAGAACTCATTTGATGATTTTACTACGATAAAAAAAAAGTTTTTCAGTTGGTTATTGAAGCCAATAGAAGAATTAATTTATTAAATTAAACTTGTACCTTATAATAAAATATTTCTTGCGATCACAAAAGTCCCAATTCACAAGTTTAGTCATCGGTTTTTCCTGTTTACGTGTTAGTTGTATACCAGTTTTTGGGATTCGATTCCCGGTGGAACTCGACGGCATTTTTTCGCTTTCTTCTTTGTTCAGAAGACTTTAAGTTAAATGTAAAATGAAATAGATAAGATCTGTCTTGTGTTTTTATCGTATTTTGAATGTTATTTTTGCGTATTTTTTATGCAGAGATAGTTGAAAATTCTGCTTGAAATTGTTTCAGGGAAAACGGAGAGCGCTATAAATTCTTGGAACAAATTTTGGGTTAGGAAGTCTCGAAAATAATGTTATTTTATTACAGCTTGTTCTATGAATTGTTACATGCTTTTTTAGAAGGCATCTTGGAACGTAATACCAGGAAAAGAGTCCCATGTTTAAGTAAGACGACTATGAGCTTTGCTTGTAGTCGTCTTACTTCGTCACGACATTCAAAGTCCAGTCTTGTAAGGTTAAGATAGGATACCTTGCAAATAAATTTGTATTCGTAGCAATAATAAATGTTTTGGATAAAAAAATATTGGGCTTCTGAAAATAACACACTAATGTGATTAAACTTATAATCTTTACTTTTTTTTATTATTTTTAGTAGGACAGACTTTCCTTGACACTTGAGACAACTCGCCTGATGTGAAGCTTTGATACGGTTTAGTACCTATTGGGCGCGATTGCCTTTTATCGTCATCAAATGAAAGATAAATTCAGATGCGTGAAATTTATCTTTCCTTCAATAATAATCTTGATGAGACGCGATACAGGTGTTTTTAACGAATGAATATTAATAAGTTAAGTGAAACACAGTTTAAAATCATTCAATTTTCCTTCACACAACAAAAGAGTGGAATTCACTTCCTGCATCGGTATTCTCGAACACATACGTATGGTACAGTCAGCTTCAGAGAAACCCCCTTTGATAGTAGTGGCACTATCAAAAGTAGTGACATTTCTCTGAACCTTACTGTACAACCCTAACCTTTTCAAAGTTATAGTGAATAGGCTTCTTCTGGGTATGCTCGCTCCATCATAAGCTTTGTCGCAGTCACCTTTGAGCTGGAATACAGTCAAGAAACAAACTTGTAACAGAGTGGGTATTCCACCTCTTCTGTTACCCCTCGTTTACACCAAGGTATAATACATGTATTTTACAAGTTTGTTGCGATGATTTCGTTTCTCATAAACATGTATCAAACATGTTGTATACAAAATTTGTATGAAACTATATAGATGTATATAACTTGTAGTAAGTATACAAAATTTGTTTTGAAACACGGTAAACTTCTAGTTGCTTACATGTTTAAGATCTCCTGTTTTTCTTGTAGTAGAATTCGAGACAGATTCAGTCCGTACTTTTATATATTCTACTAAAACAAAACACTGTCAGTCCAGTATGTTGCAAACTTTATCCAACAAGCATGGATAGAGTTTAAAACTTGTTTGTGATTAGTATTTTACTGAAATTGCAAAAAAATAAACAATACTTGTCTAAATCACGACTGTATTTTGTAGGTGAGAACGCTATCAATGTATCTGACAAGTATTGACATGTCATAGACTTCAGTGTAAACGCAAATCTGTTTTATACTTGTATAAATACTATTTGGCTACACAGTGTGAACGAAAGAATGTTTGAGACACTCTCAATACATGCATAAAACAAATATTTATGTTTTGACAAGTATTCTACAAGTTTTGTATGAAACTAGTATTTAACTTGTTTCTTGGTGTAAACGAGGGGTTAAGGTAACCTCTCTCCTTTTAGACCTAATTATTGATATTCTAAATTTGAATATTTACATTTCAAATGCATTCTGTCTTTGCATCATCCTTCACATTCTTTTTATCCAGTACAATTTTTACCACGGCAAGCGTAACATCAGCATTTTCTTAAAGTATAGTGTTATTTAAACTTATTTTATTTAGAGTAAATAATTACAAACTCAGTTATTTTTTAATGTGTTTCACAACAAGTACGATAGCTCCAAGTCGAGCACATACCGCGCCAACGGTACCGACTTCCCCATCCACTACGGCTCCGGCAGCCTATGGCTTCCTCTCGGAGAACCACGTCATCGTGGTCAGCATCACGATGCGCGACATGAACCCTGGACCCATGGCTGGCCTCACCTTCGCGGCCGCTAAGTTCTTCAGCATCCTCGACATAACGTTTGGCCAGCATCTCCATGGACCGCGTGATATCCGCATCCGACCACATGGTAGCGCTATGCCACAAACTCATATCAAAAAGAAAATGCCAAACACCTTCCAAAGAAAATTGTGATAACGTATTTTCCCTGAATGCAAAGGTCACCGGTTCAATTCTTGGGCAAAAGCTAATTATCGTGTTAAGATCCCTCAGTCAACGATCCATAAAGGTGTGTACTCACCGGGCCGTATCAATAGCAACAAACAATGAGCCGCTCGTCGCTGCTATTGTGTTAATCGCCGTTGTGTATCACGTAACATTACGCCTCGTATCGTAATCAGAACCCACCTTATAGTGGGTATAGAATAAAGCATTAGGTACATTGCAATGCAAAGTTTCTACCAATGTCACACTACATGTATAGGCAAATACTCCGTTTTATGAAAACATTTCTATGTAATGTAACGTTCTTACGAATCGTCGACGCTGTGTCTGATGTAATGCCCACAGGGCGTGACGTGGTTGAGCATTTATACCAGTAACATTTTTTCTCACTTACGTCGTAGTACTATTAGGTATTCTATGCTTACGTATACTCTTTGTAGAAATGTCTGACATATTATATAAGTCTTAGGAAGTTTAGTAGTTTGCTCGATAAAATGTTACACTAAAACGTTCGTTGGTTTTTAAAATCAAGTTGTAGGTAGCAAAAAATCAAGTAGTAAAAAAAATCTAGTAAAAAAAAAAAGAGCGAATATTCGATGTTCTGTTACAAGTAAAATTATTCTGTTAGAAGCTCTAGTCCAAGCCCACCTTTAGATTGGGTCTTGGAGCACCATGAATGGATGTCCGGCTTTCAAAAATATGCTTTTAATCTCCCTAATCTGAGGGAAGATGTCTTATTCAAATTCGTGTGAAAGAAATAAAGTAACAAAATGTTCGTTGTCATTTGTGTCGCGTTTCAGAATGTTTGTTATCTCATTTGATGCGAACGCATTTAATGATAAAAAAAATGCTTTTTATAAAAAAGCCTGAATACTTATATTAAATTATCCAAGCATTTGAGCAGATGTGGTATACTAGACCTATCCGAAATGTAATTGCAGGGTAGGGCTCTGCAGGATATGTTCCACCTCTTTTTGTGCCCATGTTGCCCAACCACATGCACCTTTCAGGATATGAACGAGGCCAACGACAGAGCTGTGCGGATACTATATTTTTGATTCCATCGACAAGCCAAGAAGGAGACTATAATACGTTATGATTGAAATAAAGAATTCTACCTTATCTCACGCTGCATCATGCGGCCTCGGCAGGCGCAGGGGCACGCGGCTGCGTCGAGATGCGCCGCGCAACGTATGTATTCTAAACTCTCACAACGGAATGAGTAGCCTTCTTTGGGTGTAGAAAATAAAGTCGTATTTGAATGGTTCTTAAAAGTGTGCGCGCATCGTCGCGTCGCTTCTCTTCTCGGTCTGAACTCTCCTTGTTGTTAGTACCGCGGCGCGCCTACACAAAACAATTAGCAACCACACTCCGGAACTTTACTTGCCTAATCATTTTTAACAGGCTACGGTTATACCATCCAAACGACCGTACAAACTATATAACCAGGTTATGGTGTGTTATAGGTATCACTTGTTTAAACTACTTCTAACAACAATAATATATTTTGATCTAATTTTAGGGTAGGTTTACTTTATTTGAGGTTTGTGTAAAATATGACGCTTTTAGACCCTGCGGTATCTTATTTTAAAAATCTATCCTAAAATTATAAAGCTGAAGAGTTTGTTTGTCCATTTATAGAGGAAGGCAACCTTTTTTACGTGGTAAAATCATCAAATGAGTCCTCCTACCCGGGGCAGGACGAGAGGGACTGTCAGACTCGTACTGACTAAAATCCACAGTGTCTTTCAATAGCCTTTTACGTACCGGGATCACGGTAATTCGATAAGACCCGCGACCAGGAAGGCTACACTACGCTATATAACATGATGCTACAACCAATAGCAACCGAGCGGCGGGAGTGAAAACACGAGGAATATAGGTTAAATAAATATACAGATTTAGTTGTGCTAGGTACTGAACTTCTGTAAAACATATTAATTAATCTCATCATAAAATCCTAAAAGCAAGTTTTAATCCCCTGTTCCAACTTCGGCGCGAGCTTAAATCGACCCATTCGTTATTTAAGTATTTATTAATAACATAAATATAGGTAGACGAATCCGTAAACAACATTTTATGTGCGCATTAATTTCTATTAGTGGAATTATTAACCGACTTAAAAAAGAGGAGGTTCTCAGTTCGTCGGATCTTTTTTCAATCTGTTTTCCCTAAGGAAGAACTGGATGCCTTTCTTGATTGGGAGGGAATAGCACACAATCGAGACTGTTGGATGGATGGAGGGAGGCCTTTTGCCCAGCAGTGGGACACCGCAATCTAGTAAAAAAAATACTAGCCTGTATTGGCGATTGTTATTCAATTACTACAAGTATTATGCATTCAAGTTAGCCCCTTCGTACACAAGGCGATACAAGTTTCCGATACCTTACTTTGGTATACATTGACGCGTTCCTGTGTACGAAAATCTATGGGTTTGAATTGCGAAAGTCGCCTGGATACCAAAGTCGTAAGGTATCGGAGACTTGCGTCGCCTTGTGTACGAAGGGGCTTAATTTCACCTCTACCTTCTCTTTATAAAGCAAGCCTTTTATTTTCTAGGTAGCGACTACAATTTCTTTCTATTTTCACTATAAGGTATTATAACCACAAGATGCAAGTGGTTCAAATAACCACTTGCATTTTCTAAACAAAGCCTGTCTGCCTTCCGCGGTTACTGCACTCAACGACCACCGAAAGCATTTAAAGCCAAGTAACTTCAAATCCGTTATACGAAGTCAGTGCCTCGCATACTGACCTTAACAAGTCTCCGACATAGTATAAAGATAAGCAGTATACCAAATACATTTTCTTTTTGAGTTAGTTTAATTAAACACTTTTTATCACGGTTTGCTTAAAAACTAAAAATGTTAAAAAACTTAAAACGCTGTTGCAACCGACATGATCGAGGGTCTACCCGCGCGGTCATGATCTCGAAATATCGGGAACTTAAACAAATAGTTAATCACGGAAGATATCCCACATTTTTAAGTTTTGTTTTATTAAAGTTTTAGGGTTGACAACTAAACTTTTTGATATCATCATCAGTAAAGACGTTCACTGCTGAATGAAAGCCTCATTCTTAGACTACAATGCTGAATGATAACGATACGTCCACTTGCATCCATCGCGTGGTCGTCTAGTCACCCGGACAATCGTCGTCGAAGTGTCACCGGCGACCAGTCGACTGTGAGCTCTTATCCCCTTGGTACACAAGGCGACGAAAGTATATTACCTTATACCTTAAAACTTTGGCATACATTGACTCGTGCCTGTGAACGAACCTCTATGAGTTTGAATGTCGATAGTCGCCTGGATACCAAAGTCGTAAAGTATCGGACACTTGCGTCGCCTTGTGTACCTACGAAGGTGCTTACAAGTAACCCGTTACGTGTGTGAGCAGATTCAGGCCATTTGTGTCAAGTTGAAACACTG
The DNA here is from genome assembly GCA_028554685.1 of Agrotis ipsilon. Lineage (NCBI taxonomy): Eukaryota > Metazoa > Arthropoda > Insecta > Lepidoptera > Noctuidae > Agrotis > Agrotis ipsilon. The sequence goes on from CM052956.1 coordinate 2,040,305, forward strand.
TATACCAGTAGTAACATGTCGCCTTATACGAGCCATTATCTATTCGAGCCACGTGACCGTGTTTCATGAGTTAATACCTTCAGCCGTACCCCCTCTCAGAGGACTAGACGTGGTCGATTAAGTTAATCGGGTCGCCTCTCCGCGGTCAGCCTTTGCCTATCCCCGCTAATAGGTAATAAATCCGTTATGTTACTAGTAAGTTTGACTTCGCTTGCTCAGGGTAGCTTCTAAAAATAGTTGATCTATGATTTATTCAGGCCATCCCCTTTAGTTAGGATTTTCATGAATATTTTCGTTAGGATAGCGAGGTAGTTCTGAAAATCTGAAAGTCGTAATTGAAAAGCAGTATGTTATCTTACTTTTGGTTGGATATCTTTTTAGGTTATGATATTATATTATCCACACAAAATAATGTAATAAATCCGCCATTCTGTCTATAAAATCAGAAGAAATTTTTATATTTGCCAGGATATTTTTATTAGAACCAGGAAATCGTTACGGATAACCATACGAGAAAATAAAACTATAAAAGAAAAAATAAAATACATTACTCATTCAAGAACTAAAAAAAAATATGTTCTCCTTTTAACACCTTTTTTATCATGAACTGAGTCCACCCAACCCAAGGCAGGGCAAGACGAACTGTCAGACTTGTACTGACTAAAATCCACGGTGTCCTAAAATAGCCCTTCCCCCCGATCCGGGGTCACTCGTTAGTCCCGCGACCCCATCCGGCTTTCCTTTTAACACCTTACAGTATAAAATACGAATTACCTCTATGACATAATGTTCCACATACCCAAGTAATACAAAAACTAATTATACCTACAAACTGACCGATGCAACGAACACAGGTAGACGCAAGTTTCGTAATGATTACGCGAACGCTTCCGTCCTCGACGGCCAACGTTATTGACATTGTGACGGAACAACTTTCTCTGCCGGCTGTACACCGATATAGGTAGAATGTGCTGTATACAATTATATAAGGTTATTCACTTGTTGTTTACTTTCAAAGTGCAACCCTTTTTATCAAAGCCAGCTAGATTGATTTTAGACTTATCGTGGTAAAATCAGAGTTCAGACTTGTACTGACTAAAATCCACGGTGTCCTTCAATAGCCCTTTACGTCCCAGGGTCACGGTAATTTGATAAGTCCTCTAAAGGGGGCCTCGTGATCATGTTGACACTGTTCCATTTTTCCATACAATAAACGCAGTAAATACTTCAATACGCTGTAAATAAAATACTGAAATCTTGTGATAAGGCCTCATGGTGTATCGGGTTTCGCATAAACAAAATCTAGCTATACCAGTACTAAAGCCATTTTAATTCTCGAAGCAGTTAAATACTCCTACAACTTTTCAGTTTTTAATTCATTACGACAATCAACAAAAACTAGACTTGCAAAATATTCAAAGTGATTGACGCTATTGCAAATTACACGTTTAGGTTGAAACTGCGAACATTTGTAATTTTTTCGTAGACTTAAAATGCCATGTCTCCGTAAAATTAAGGAACTCTTGTTCATGGCTTGTTGGTCTTGGTGGTCAATTGCGGTTGCTGAGTATGAGGTCCCGGGTGCCTGAACCGGGTCGGGCCACGTTTCAATGAGTTGTGTCAGTAGACATTTCTTAGTAAGTACTATAGCCATAGAGTTTGGATTTGTGCCCGGTTGATCTCTTCTCGCATTGCATGAGAGTTTAACAAATTAAGTTATAGTTAAGGGAAATGTGTATTAACGTAACGAAAATAACCATCTGCTATTGTGTGTGTGAAGAAATTTGACAGATTGAGGTAGGCTGTTGTTTGCAGTATTGGAGTTTGCTAATATAATAAGTACGTTAAGACGCTTTGTGTCTATATAAGAGTTTAAACCGATCTTAAGTTCTACATAAGTTTACTATTTGCATCTTCAATTTCGTACTGTGTTACTTGGGCGGTCCTATAACAAAAATATACAACGTTTTATCAGTCATCGGCTCAATACACTAATTTACGTAATAGATAAGAGAAAGAGCACAGATGGCCATATATTTAATTCATAAGATGCAAGATAACTACGAGCGATTATGTCAGGATGTTACGTAACAATCCGGAAATGACTGGCCTCCTTCTAAGTGGTTTAAATAATATTAAATTATTTTATAGTAGCCATCTAATATTTTTAACCTAGATCGGTGAAGGTAAACATTAACACCGTATTAAGCGATTATCTTAGATTCATTGTTCCTGTTTAAAATAGTTTTCATTTTGTTTATTGAATATTTTGATGGTCTAGCTAATATTAAAACATTAATATTTTTATTAGATTACTAGCTGTTGTCTGCGCTTTCACACGCAACAACTCAAAAACTTATCCCATGGCATCATAAAAGCGGGATAAAAACTATCCTATATATTAATCCAGGTTATAAACTCTCTGAGTAAGAAATTTCATCCATCGTAATTTTTGCGTGAAGGAGTAACAAACATCCATCTATTCAAAAAAACTTCTACGTTTATAATATTAGTAGGATAATCGGAAGCACACCTAATTCAGCTCTAGGCATGAATAGTAAATCGAGAGTTTGATTTTTCAAAGGCGTTCAAAAATGTTGGATGATCGGGGTCTTGTCCTTACATGGTAAAACCATGAATGTGTGATTTTATTTTCCCACACAAAACCAACAATCGCTACTACAATCTAACGACCTTGAAACCCGATTGAATCGTGTTATAGAGGACTAATTAGGGATTTTTAAAAGCGTTCCCCTAGGGGATATACTAATTCCTGCACTTTTTCGGGGTCGACGGCACGTTGTGTTCCACGTGCACCTCAAAGAGTGATGTCAGCAAAATGAAGGGCCTCCTTAGAGGGCCAAAGTCTGCTGGGGTCGCGAGAATAACGAACGTAAAGGGCTATTGAAGGACACCGTGGATTTTTAGCCAGTACAAGTCTAACAGGCCCTCCTGCCTAGTCTTGGGTGGGAGGACCCATTTGATGATACTACAACGCTATAAAAAAGTCCTGTACTGTTTTGTAACATCAAAGAATCATTAACTGACACACTGTATCCACTACCACCACATTCGTCATTGTGACTATTGAAGCGAGTGGCGCAACCACTTGGTGGTGGCAACCAACGTCCTCAGTACAGTGCCTGCCGTCGGACGGAACTAGTGAAGTGCAGTGAATGGTGTGCGCTGGATTTTAGTGCTGTGGTAGGTCCAAGTTTTATATTGTTTCTTCATTCATTAAGTTTTTTATTGTGTACAGAGTGTTCTGTTTTGAGTAAGACATGTTTCGGTGAAAGGTGACGATCTTAATGGTTTTAAAGTGTGATTTTCATGTTTGTCAGAGCAGGTCTATTTTTTTTTTGGAACGTATTACCTTCTTACCAAAAAAAAATTAAACATCTGTTGAACATTTGTCTAAATAAACTGTCAATGTCAAATCGGCATTTCACTTCGATATAAGGTTTGTTTTGCAGTGACACTTTTTTAGACAACTGTACAACAGCTGTTTAAGTTTGTGTTTTATTTTTCATTAAAAGGTAGTAAAATGGAGACAAAAAGTTTGGATTGAGGATTCTTAATAATAGTAGATTACGCACCAAGGGAGTAAAGCATTGCCTTACGTCACGGGCGTATTGAATCCCGAAACTACACTAAGGATTCTGGGGTGTTAATTCCCGAGTGAAACGAGGGAATTAAGTTAAGAATCCTTAGTGTAGCAAGGGATTCAAGTCAGCCCAAGACAAGGCAGCTTTACTCTCGAGGAGCGTACTCTGCTTTTCACACCTACTGCGAGGAAATAAATTCGAATTTTGAAATTTGATGTGGTAAGACAACCTTCGAACGTGAAGTTGGCACCACTGTAAGCGATCAGCTGTTGCTGCCAGCGGCCGCCATTACTGATACGACTCCTTGGTGAAAGTTTTCATACGGTTTTCTTTGAGTTTCCAAATTCAAATCACATTATTCCCACGGGAATAATGAAATTCAGTACATATATTATTCCCGGCTCGAGCGAGGGGGAATAATGTCATGCTTTACAGTAGGTTTGCTTGACGTATAATATGACATTTACGAGCAAGTAGTGTGAAAAATATATTTATTTCACTTATATAGTGGTCCATAATAAGACTGTTTTTGTGCTCTTTCATAATTATTTGCGGACATTCTTCTGACTATGAGCGCTGAGTTCCCTGTAGCAATATTAAGAAAAAAAAAAACATTTTAAATTATCAGCCTGTATTGTTCCTTATACATAGTCACAGTTATACTCTATACTACGAGATGCTATGCGTTATGAATTATATTGCCAACTTAAATAATCAAACCCAAAATGAAAACCTAAAGCACGATCACCAACAGAATTCCAATATAAATATATAAACTATTAAGTCAGAATCATTGAACAAACCCCAATAGTGAGCGGATTTACCGCAAAATAATTAACTAGACGTAAATTACGTAAAACCATTGCATTCAATTTAAAACCCACAACATACACATTTAATTGAAACTGGGGATATTAATCGTCCAAATGTAGTTTTAATTAATGATGGTATTAGTGAAATGAGTTATGGTGTTTTGGGATAACGTATTGGAACTATTAGGACATACATAATGGGCATCAATGGGTCGTGTGGCAGCGGGCGCTGTTATGCTAATTATTTGAAGACAATAATCATATTCCATCCTGGGTCGCGGGATTGTGTCATCAGGTAACGGCGACCTTAACGTAAAGGGCTATTGAAGGACACCATGGATTTTAGTCAGAACGAGTCTGTCAGTCCCTCCCGTTCGGTCTTTGGTTGGACTCATTTGATGATTTTACCGCGATAAGAACAAAAAGACATTGTTGCGCTTATGCAAATATTTCTTAGGATGGATTGATGTTTTTTTATTCTTTCATATAAAAACTACTGAAAGAGTTTAGATCCTAATATTAGATGCTAACACATGGGATAGTTTTTAAAATCTTCGGGCAATCTCTCTATCAACGTTGGTCCCATTTTGCTGAACAATCTATCCAATGTAATTATAATAGTGGTCTACAATTTTGAGCGTATCCCAACTATAACCCGATAGCGGGTGCCACATAACTATGTCGTCTCATCTAAAATCATAACATTTATACGTGCTTTCATCAATAGTGACATCAGCATTAATTCTTTGCAAACTTTTAATAAAATCGATATCATATAAATCCAAACTATAAAAAAAAAATACATGTCGAATTGAGAAACCTCCTCCTTTTTTTTCGTCGGTTAAAAATGTCTCTTTTATTCTCAACCAGTCACCACCCATCTATCTCAAAACGCTAACCAAAGAAAACTATGAAAATAAATAACCACGAAACACGAAAAAAGAACCGATACATATAATATCCCTGACCTATAATGATTTTGGTCAGTATCCTTTTATCAAAAGGATTACGCCAAAGGATTCGCCAATACACGGTCAGTGAGCCACCGGATTATAGGTCTGTCTGATTTGACAGACCCTTCTCGAACATTCTATATGATTTTCGGGATAGCTTACTATCATTACTCATCAGTTTTAGCCCGGGATAATAATATTCTCTTCCTTTTGAAAGAAATTCTGTTTTACCCAATACCCTTTGTAGAAATTTTAGGCTTTTTAATTTGAACGATCATTTTGGATTGTCTGAAATAGGCTTTAATTAAAGTTCCATTTTAGCATCAAAGAGGACATTAGGACACATTTGAAAGGGTTCTGTGAAAATTATGACTACTAAATATCTAATTAGATTGTAACTGTGAACTACGAAGCTTTGTATGTTTTTTTGCACAAAAAACATCAGTAGCGTTTCGGGGTCTTAATCTGTAAAAGGTCGCTCCCTATTAAATGTGACTTAAACATAATTGGGGAAATTTGGGTTCTCTGTATGCTCAGTTTTTGTACCATTTTATTTTGAAAATAAGTAATCAAATGAGACCTGGTCTGGGTGAGCGGAAAGGTATGTCAGATTTGACTGATTAATAACCTTGTTCCTTCAATTACTTTTTACGTTCGAGTGCCACAGTATCCCGTTTAGACAGTCCCGTGACCCCAAGACCTATCCCGCTAGCTGGACAGTTCCACTACCCTGGCATACGCTTCAGACATGGAAGACGTCATAATGATGTCCAAAAACTGGTCAAGAGTTGACCTATTTCATGATTTATGTTACTAACACTTATGTTTGTATTAAAATTTAACGATTTCAAACCGAATCATGCAAATTAGTACCTCTTACAGTTACAACATATGAGAGGTCAAATGATTGTGCATAAGTTGAGCAATGTACATTTGATGACCTCTGTAAATAATATAAGAAGGTTCTTAGAGCTATTGGATAGACAAATAAGAAAATCTACAAGTTTAATGATTGTTGAAGGGGAGAATGTAAGAAAATAATTATGTAATAGTAAAACAATCCAACAGTTCAATTGTTTTTAAATGTTATAAAAATAGATATCTAGCTTTAATTCCACGATAAAACAACTTTTGTCGCGGAATTAAATCTAGATATTTTTCATAACATTTAATGTCATAAAATTTCCGCAAAGTAACGCCTGATTCTATAATTTACGTATCCCACCAAAAACATTTCATGTAAACTGTTGCCAAAACGAGCACATAAGGTTTGTCCTTCGAAAAAGATATCAGATCTCATGTAGAACCAAGCTTCTGAATCTACACGGCTTAACTCTAGCAACCCTAAATTCGTGTATTTTAGATGTCAATAAAATCTAAACTATTAGAGCTATTCCATTGAGATTGTGTATGCTTAATAAGTCTATTATAGGCATCATATCCTGTGAATATGAACTATCTGGCACATCAGAAACCAACTCTATGAGGGTTCAAAAAAACGACGAAACACTTCGAGAAAAGGTAGGTAATGCCCTTGCGCTTCGCTTGGCTCGTCTCGTCTCGGGGCACTGCCGTGCCCCCAGATCAATTTGTTTTTACATAAAATTAAAAACAAAACAGTTAACCACACTTTTCCCACGTAGTAGATTTTTCTTAAAAAGAGGAAGTCTGAGTCCCAGCAGTGGGCTGTTTATACTATTCAAACGTTCACAAAAAGTAGTAATTTGTCCCAGCAAAGAAATCGTTTAGTCTGATTTTGTTAACCTTCAACAGCTCATGCCTATACGAAAGACGGAAGTATCCCAACTCCAAAAACACTTTCATACATTTATAATTACGCATAATCTCATATAAATAATTCAAAGGCTTTTCCTCGTCTTTGAGGAAATATCTGCGTTATTTCGGAAAGTATTTTTCGTTCGTAAGTTGAACCCGTCAATTTCAATATGGATGAGGTCCAGATGCCTTATTTATGTGCGAATTACTATAGTTTGGTTCACTCGGGTAACTTCACAGGCCTATGGCATTTGACTTACTTACTGTTTTATACTGAGCAGTGGTGGCCCAGTGGTATCGGCTCTGACTTACGAGTTGTTGGTCGTGGGTTCGAACTCAGCCAGGCGTATTACTTTGTGTAATTTATTTCATCACCAATGCTCTCAAAATAGTGAAGGAAAACATCTTGAGGAAACCGGCATGTCCTAGAACCATCAAATTGGAAGACATGTGACATCTGTCAACCCGCTCTGGGCCCGCGTGGTGGATTATGGCCCACTCCTTCTCACAAGAGAGGAGGCCTGTGACCCTGCAGTGGGAATATTATAAGCTGATGATGATGCGTTAAAAAGAAACCACATTGATACTTGCTTGGGTTGGACTCGCAATTGCATGAGAAACGAGACGTTAAACATAACTCGTTGAAATACATTATTACTGCTTGAGAAATACCCGCAAATAAATCGATTCAACAAAAAATAGACACCATTGAACACCAATTTAATGCTATCAGCTAGTAAACACAAAACTAATAGATTATGCAAAGGAAACTCAGTTTTCTTCGTCACTTCGCCAATTGCACCAAAGAATGGATTGCAAAACGCTATGCAACGTCGTATTATAGTTCGTTCGATGATATTCAGTGTTTAACGTCCATCGACTGCCTTACATTATGATTGACGTTTGATATGTGTGTCAAATACGCAATGGTTTCATTAATGATAGAGCAGTGGTACGAGTGGAGAACCCAGCCAGGCGGAACACTTTGTATTAATTACTATATCACTACTGCTTTCAAAACAGTAAAAGAAAACATCGTGAGGAAACCGGCCTGTCCTTTTTTTTATTGCGTGGTAAAATCATCAAATCAGTCCGCCCACCCCGGGCAGGGCGGGAGACTCGTCAGACTCGTACTGACTAAAATCCACGGTGTCCTTCAATAGCCTTTTATGTTCCGGGGTTACGGTAATGAGATAAGTCCCGCGACCCTGGCAGACGTAACCGGCACGTCCTAGAATCGATTTGAAGACATGTGACATCAATTAAACCAATCTCGGAACGTGGTGCATTACAGTCCATTCCCTCTCACAGAAAGGAGGCGGGTGACACAGTTATAGAAACATTATAGGCTGATGATGATGATAGATGGGTCATTTATGCGGTTAGTATATTGATTGCGAAAGGGAAATGCCTATTTCAGGTCCTCAGTGAACCTAAGACATATCCAATATTATTAAGATTATAAAACACTAAATTTTTAACCTCATATTTGATGTCATTCTTGAGAATGCGCATTCCCCTTTTTTTCTGTGACTTCTAACGCGTGGTGTTGGTAAATGGTTTCGTGGCTTCTTAAAATCAGGATAACAGGTTTTTTCTGAAGGTACGAAGACGAGCATATCATTATGCTAAGAAATAAGCTGTTTTCTTTTATTTTTCAAACAAAACATGGTTGATTTCCAGCGAAATAATTATGTAGATTTATAATTAAATGAACTATATTGAATATCACACTTTTTATATTCATTTATCTCAAATCATGAGAGACGAGAAATATACAGGGTGAATTTTTTAATAGAATCACTGCTTTAAATTTGATGTAGAGTTGGTAGAAAATATTGTATATCCACGCTGCACTTTAAGTCGAAGTGGTATGTCCTATTCTCCTATACACTTACCTTAAAACGGATTAATTTTATTTCATTATCTTCCTACTTTCTTTGTACGTGTAAATGTACTCACAATGGAAAATAAGTCAGGTTTTTTACCAATTTCGGCATAAATTAATCTAGTTTTAGCTAGTTTAGCACTAGCCTCCTCCATTAATTTATCATCATGATCCTAACGACTACCTAACAAAATTGATTGAGCCGTTAAGGTTGTGAGTAGGTGATGATAATTTAAGTACCGACGTAGATATACGAAAAATGGTCGCTGACATTAATAATTAAAACTAGGTTTTAGATAAATACAATGTAAATGCGTGATAATGAATGATAACCATTTGACTAGAAGAAATTACATAAATAGGAACTTTCGAAACCATGAGGAATATCGAAAAACGTTGAAAGGAGTCTCGAGGCCGATTTTGACGAAAACTAAAACTGCATCATTGGATTTTAGAAAAATCAAAAATCCTGGTCAGGAATCGAACCCGCTGATTTTGAAAAAAAAATCACACCCTGTATTATTATACCATTCGATAGTGTTGCTAATAAGGATCAAATTCTGGGAAGTAATCATATACGGCAAACTTAAGGAAAACGTATAATTACAAAAAAACTGATTAATCTTCAAGGCAAAAACTGTATTTGAAACATAAGTTACCGTTTCTTCTTTAAAATAATGCTATTTTTAGTTCAACTCAATAATGTCGTATTGCTAAGTACAGTGGGATTGTTGAAACGTCAAACCAAGTGAGACATTAAAAACAATGAAATTTTATCATTTCGAATAAAATAAGGCTCAGTAAATGTAAAGTAACATGGAAAAATAGCAATTTCATAAAAATCAGCCATTTCCTTAAGTTTGCCGTATATGATTACTTCCCAGAATTTGATCCTTATTATTAACACTATCGAACGGTGTAATAATACAGGGTGTGATTTTTTTTCCAGAATCAGCGGGTTCGATTCCTGGCCAGGATTTTTGATTTTTCTAAAATACGATGATGCAGTTTTAGTTTTCGTCAAAATCGGCCTCGAGACTCCTTTCAACGTTTTTCGATATTCCTCATAGTTTCGAAAGTAGCCATCCACGCCCAGTTGAAAAATTCACCCTGTATAGTGTTTTTTAAATTGCTCCAATTTTTCGTTAAGCTGTAAAATGTTATTCCTCTTGGTTCGCAATAAAAATTACTCAATTTCCAACTCTCATCTGTCTATTACGAAATTCATTCATATTTTACATTTGAATAAAAAACGCTATAAATAAAATTACCAGTCAGATTGAGTGTCTACTTTGAATTTATGGGCATTAGACGCATCACATATTAACCTCAAGCTGTACTGTTCCCACAAATATAAACCTTATTCCCTTGTGATAAGATGGCAATGGAACACGTTTAGCACAGTTGTACATCACGTAATATAAATCCTCTTCGCCAATGCTGAGACATGGACACGTACTCATTGGGCCACTTACCTCGATACACACAGGTGACGATAGTAGTTGTAGACACGCAAACCATTGACGCGTTTGTTTGAATGGGTCGTAAAAACGTCTTTGTAAAAGAGTAATGGATGATGTTTTTGTCGATGTTGTTGTTTGAATATTCTCACGCGACACGCCAAGGCTACGCCTTTCACTTTCGATACAGAGATTACTTGTCACGTATTCGTTTTTATGTCAGCTGTGTAACGTTTGGTTTAAGACAATGGTTTTTCGGCCAAAGTTCAACGATACGTTACTATGATTATGGTTATGTTTGTTATGACGTTCGTTTTTATTTTAGTTTTCTTTGCTTAGTAAGTTGCCGTTTGAAAACCCGGCCGGGATGGGGTTATCAGTAAATCAATTGCTTGCTACATTGGTCTCGGCGTCCCAAGCGTAGCTATTGAGCGTGGGGTCCTGGGTTTGTATCCCGGGTCGAGAATTACTTATATAATCTTAGTACTAGTAGTACTCGACATTTTGTGATGACGGATGGACGTTTGCTAGGTATTCTTCACAAAAAACTCTTGTTTAATTTATTAACACTTCTCTTTACAAATGTGGTACATCAGGCGGACTCTTGTTCTGGGCTAGATTGAGGCCAAAAACAAACCCATTATAAGTAAATTAAATAACTGAATAGTAGTAAATGGTAATTGAAGTTATTTTATTAATTTCCTCTGACCTAATGGTAACGCAGCTTAATTTTAATGACTGCTAGAGCGGTCAGTTATTGTGCGGAACTGGAAGCCTTGAGGAGACTTGCTTGACCATAAACGAATAGTCATATAAAATAACCTTAGCAGGTTCACCTCTGTTGTTTTTTAAAAGAAGTCACGGTCGTCATTCCCTGTAAGAAAAAGGTGTATTTTTATCGTGGTAAAACCATCATATGAGTACTCTTAACTACTGTAAGACTTGAACTGACTAAAATTCACGGTGACCCTTCAATAGCCCTTTACATTCCAAGATCACGGTTACCTGATGAGACAGTGTAAGATACCGTGGCTCTTGAAATGTAAAAGATAACTCATGTAACTGGTTGGATTTTAAACAGTCGAGTCTGAAGTGGAAACATATTTTTCCTACTCCTCCACTTATACTACTACACTATTATTTTCTGATTAATTTCGTTGCATGATCCAAGACAGGTAAATTCATTCTCCGGGGCACGTCGAGCTTCATTGTCTCGGCGCTTTTCTGGTGGTTGCCACTGTTGATTCTGGCTTTCAAGAGATGCAGTGGTTTGGGTTTCCGTTGCACAGCAGCAGTCAACTCATTCAATGATTTTCTTCTCCAAAAAAGCTTCTTAAAACATCTATAAAGAAATCTACTATTACTCCGAAACCGGATTTTCCTGTACCGTGAGAATTTCAAAACTATTCAGACATTTACATCACTTAGGTATTCAGCTGCCCAAATATTCAAGTGTTATTGCATAACTTAGAAATTCGACTGGTGAATCTGCAATGGCTGTGATGTTTATTTTAAGAAAAAAGTGGATTCAGTTTCTTGACCATGCAGTCACCTTTGTAACTATTTTAGTAAGGCTTTTTTTCTAAACTTTAGTTCACATTAGGAATTTAACTTGTGTCGAAGGTGCTTTAAAAAAAATCTCATACATAAACACCCAGACTAGGGTTTAACAAAAGAAAAAATACGGTTCAAATATTTTTTGATAATCTCACTGATGGAGTCCTTAGATTTTTTCAGTCAGATAGCCTATTATTAAAATTGAAAAGGTTTTATCAAGTCACACCCCACCAGATTAAACTCAAAAATATAAGAAATTTATAACTAAACTCACAGAAACTATTCACATTATAATTCGACCCCAACAATTCTGCTGAGTCCGCACCAAATTATCACGTCGTTAATTAGAACTCACGGTTGTTAGCAACCAGTGAAGCGACAACCGTTGTCAGTTGAACGGCTGATTGATGAGGGCCGGCCAATCGATGACACCGAACTAACGGCTCTTTTAGTAATCTGTGTAAAGCCTTGTTCTGACTAAAAACAATTATATTAATTTCACATCGAAAACAGATGTGGAGGATTTTAGTCAGTACCAGTATGACAGTCCATCCAGTACCCTCAGCACGAGTTTTCAGTATTGGAGACGTAAAGTAAACTGGAACTTTGACAATTTCAAATTGTCAATTTTCAAGGAAAATATTAGTTCCTTATTCGCACAACATTTTTTCATACAAGAAACGCTGTAAATACTGGAAAGTAAAATAGTGAAAACTCGTTCTAGGGGTAGGTACTGCCCGGGTCGACGGCGCGTCGTGTTCCACGCGCGCCTCAAAGAGCTGTCAGCAAAATGACGGGGCCCCCTCTCAGAGGGCCAAAGCCTGCCGGGGTCGCGGGACTTATTTCTATTACCGTGACTACGCGCTACTGAAGGACACCGTGGATTTTAGTCAGTACAAGTCTGACAGTAAGTCCCGCCCTGCCCGGGGTGGGTCCTATTTGATGATTTTACCACGTAAAAAAAAAAAAAAGGGGTAGGTACTGTAGGCAGGAGGGTGTCATAATGGTGTGTGTGAGTAGGAAGACACATTTGATGACTTTACCTCTTTAAAAAAACACGGCTATAACTGTTATGGCCTAAAACTAAGATCCTTTATATCAAGTGTAACAAGAAAGTATAATAATAAGGCACAGGTATTTTTGAATTGTCAAAAGACAAAAAAAGTATACCTAATTATGGGCTACAGTCGCTGTCTCAAGATACGACTACTGTAAAAGTAATGTAGGTGGACATTTAAAATCTCCACTCTTAAATGAGAAGAACAGGCAAGAAACTTCATAAAGGAACCTCCATCATCATCCCAAATAAGTCTACCTTCCTTAATGATATAATAGCGATATCATCAGCTAATAAATTAGCAGTATTCCTTATCCGTATAATATAATACTGGTAGCGTACGTTGGTGCACCACGGTTCGCAAAACTCGCCAGTAAAAATAAATTGAATCCGTTTGTAAGGCAGCCTCCAAACTGTTTTGGAGGCGCGAGACGCAATGATCGTGAAATCGGAAAATGATGAGAAACATAGCTTAGCGAGTAAATTCGCATATACGAAAGAAGTAAAGAAAAAAACGTTTATTTCTATTTCTCTTACACTGAAGATTTTTTTAGAAATTCTCTTAATACATACATAATCTCTTTTTCCCAACGACGATTGAGTATCTCAAGGTCTGTTCTGTCTCAAGGTATGTTTACGGCTCATAGAAGTGGTCGAAATATAACGGATATAAGACTTTTTTGCCTAATGTGTAGACAGACATCGGTCGCCTATTATTAGGAGTCTAGTAATATATCGTCGTTGCTTTTTCTCATGGGAGCAGGCAGAAATCATTGTGCTGCCTGCTAGGATCCTGACATACCTTTCGCCTTATCTACATTAAATGATAAATGATATTTATTTTGCAAATAGGTTTTCGCAAACACTTTTACAAGTCAAAACACTTTTTGTTATAACTAGGTGAGGTCGTTGTTTCGTACCTACTCCGAGAAGAAACATCCGAAACAAACTCAGAGGTCATCGTCTCTTTTAAAGTCTAGACATTAAATTGGTTAAATCATGCGAGGACCCTGCAGGTTTGTGTCTGAGATGGTCTTTTGAAGAAAGAACCATACAAATTAAGTGGACCTGTCATTTGTCAGTTATCGTGAAGCTCGAATCATAACTCAAGAAGCTCAACTTATACACCTGGACATACAACTACGCCGATTAAGAGTACTATACGTACCCGACCTTTCTAAATTTCCAATGAGGTCAATTTAGGTCTTCTAGGGTAAAGAGAACTTAATGTCTATACCACTCAGAAAATGGAATTGAAAGTTCAAGTTGCTAGAAAAGGTTGATTTTTTCTGCAGCTGTCCAGCAAACTGTACATAGAGCAGTGGTGGCCCAGTGGTATCAGTCTCGACTTACGAATTGCAGGTCGTAGGTTCGAACCCCGTCAGGCGCATTACTTTGTGTAATTTATTTATCATCATCACTGCTCTCAAAACGGTGAAGGAAAACATCGTGAGGAAACCGGCATGTCCTAGAACCAAAAATTCGAAGATATGATTGTGACATCTACCAATCCGCAATGGGCCCGCGTGGTGGATTATGGCCCACTCCCTCTCTCAGAGAGGAGGCCTGTGTCCCAGCAGTGGGAACGTTATAGGCTGTTGATGATGAAACTGTACATTGAAATTTAACTAAAATAACGTGTGCAAAAATAATTCTTGCGTAAAGACTCTCTTCTTCGTATGAATTTAATAATTTCACGGTCGCTTTAACCGAGTTACCGAGCAGAATATTTACTTTTGATTTTTATATTAGCATTTATATAATGTAATTATTTTGCTATGACCAGCGGCTTTTCCCGCGTGCAAATCAAAGATTATCCCATGGTCAAATATTTTGTCCTATGAGTTATTCCACAATAATTTCTATCTGAGCTTTTTAAGTAATGAAATGTGTTCAGCAGTTTTGTGTGAAATAGTAACACTCATCCATTTCATAATGAAAGATACATAATTACAAACGGCAACAATGTATACAATAAAAAAATATAGGTATTTTTTTTTCTTTTTTTTTTAACATGAGAACAGTATATTAAGATTCTTTTATATATATAGATATCTTATAAAATTATATTCATGTTTGATATCCAACCCTTTCTTTTATAATATTGACCTCGACAACTCAAAACCAATCCAAGGAAGCTCATATTTATCTTTCATCTAAGTCCTCACTGCAGTCACGTAATTCATATTCTGCCTTATGCATATACGACTTTAATATTAAAGACCTTTTTCCAGTCCAAGGCCTCAGTCATAATGTAGTAGCGACAAAATTTTATTTAAATACTAGCTGCTGCCAGCGGTTTCACCCGCTACAACTCGAAAATTATCCCACGGGAACATAAAATCGGGATAAGAACTATCCTATGTGTTAATCCAGGTTATAAACTATCTGTGTACCAAATATTTTCATCCAAATCCATTCAGTAGTTTTTGCGTGGAAGAGTAACAAACATCCATCCACACATACAAACTTTCACGTTTATAATATTAGTAGAAAGAAGGATTTGTACACTGACTTAAGTACTTCCATAAATTCGTTCTGTACCGTCAGCACCAGTTTTCAGTATTTGAGACGTAAAGTAAACTGGAACTGTGACGACGTCAAATTGACAATTTTCAAAGAAAAAATTGGTTCCTTCTTCGCACACCAGAGGCGCTGTTTCATATTTTCATACAAAAAACGCTGTAAATACTGGAAAAACTCTGTAAAGTAAAATAGTCAAAACTCGTGCTAGGGGTACTGTACTTCTAAATAATGCATTTTCAAAGAGAGTGGGACTAGACCCTTTGCCCACGGTCACCTTTTCCAGCGATTTTGATGCGCGTTTTAAAAACGCGCTTCATATTTGCAACGCGTGAACTACGCTGAACTATTCACATTTGAAGCTATTTGCGTGCCTACATTGTTACTTATTTCTATTCTGTATCGATGCTGAATCGCGTAGAAAGTTGAAATTCTGCTATATATTTATCGCGTGATCATTTCAGCGGTTGCGGGACTTATCTCATTACCGTGACTTCGGAACATAAAGGGCTAAGAAGGACACCGTGGATTTTAGCCAGTACGAGTCTGACAGTCCGTCTAGCTCTGCCTTGGGTGGGAGGACTCATTTGATGAC
Source organism: Agrotis ipsilon (assembly GCA_028554685.1). Classification (NCBI taxonomy): domain Eukaryota; kingdom Metazoa; phylum Arthropoda; class Insecta; order Lepidoptera; family Noctuidae; genus Agrotis; species Agrotis ipsilon. The sequence continues at coordinate 2,056,531 of CM052956.1, forward strand.
CATTATTTCAGTCCATTGGAATTGACTGCTCTCACCAAAGTAGTGCCATAATGCTCATATTGTATATCCCGCTTTTTCATCCAGCCAACTACCATTAATTCAGGTATTAGGTAGATGTACATCTAGCGTCCAGCAAATTTACTTACACACAGTATCCATTCGAGAAGCTTCCTACTGCACCTTTCTTCAGTTCTGGGACAGAGATGATCGCTATAATAGTAGTCATTCAGAATCCTCCCAACGTAGGCACTCGTTTGACAGAATGGCGACTGGCGTGGCTGTCATTAAGCGCAACACATTACAGTGGGAGAGTGCTTTAAAACAAAGATCATGCCTTTTTTCACTATTAAATAATATCATAATGGATTCTGAGACTTATTAATAATTTATTTTATGCGTTTAAACTTGTAAAGGTTAAATAATCAATTTGTTTTAAGCTCCAAAGTTACAAGTACTTTTCAACTTAGATGACATACGACTATTTTGGAATTTTACGAGATCGTTTTTCTATAATGAATTTTAGATATTAATCATGTTTTATCTCATCTTAGTTTACTTTAGGTTATTTATATAAATTGAAGAGACTGCGAATAGAAAATGTATCAACTTACGTATTTGACATATTGAAATGCAATAACATAAATCTTTACTGTCTTTAAAAAGCCACGAAGGGCAAGTGATTTGAGCAACTACCTCATGTAAAATTGTACAGTAGTTTCTGAGATAAACGTGTTCAAACAAAAAAACAAACTCTTCGGATTTATATAATCGATATATTCGGATATATATAATCGAATATTAGTATAGATTTATATATTACTATGTGAGTGGAGAGGAAGACCCTTTTGTCTTTAAAATTAGGGTTCTATTTGTCGAGGGTGATTCAGGTGAAATGCGTACTTGAAACCACGTGACATTGAGAGGCAATACTCTTATGGACGGGCCACTTTGCCTCTCACCAGTGGATTATTTATAATAACCGTATATTTCAGGTTATTATTAGTAAAGTTCCCCCGCATCGTTTGCAGTTAGCAGTAATTAAAACACTGTTAAATAAAGTGAATACCAAGGCTCAGTAAGATAAGAAAAGTATTTATATTTTCGTAAATAATAAACTAACTTTTACTACTACAATTATTTTGTTAAGATTAGTTTTATGATATGAATTACTTCTAAATAACTTCATAACTAAAATAATCAAACTTAAAATGACGAGATCTATAAATGCCACTTAGCATGTACATATTTTGGCATAGCGTGATTTATGTTATTTTGCTTACGCTTTGCTTAACAACAAAATTAAATACACAAAGGAAATGTGATCATATTCAACTGCCACGAGAACACTGAAAGCTCAAAAACTGCTTAACCGGCAAACGTATCATCTGATTAAGTAAGCCGGCTAAGCTACCGAATTCCGTAGACAATCAGCATATCAGATGCGTCTTACGTCCGCCATGTTGCCCCAATTCCAAGCATTAGCGTCAGATTCTTTTATTTTTCAACAAGATTATGAGTGAAATGAAGATTAACCACTTACACAAGACGGTGACCGGTTACTTACATAATAAAGTTAGTGGCACACTGGTCGATGAATCATCTTGCTTTATAGTCGTACCGTCATAAACATAGGCGCCTTTATAGTGGGTCCAATATGGCTGCCTAATGCCCGTTGTGTGTGGCTGTGCAACATATTTTAGGAGTATCATGATGGAAGATTAGAGGATGTTGATATTACACGTATGCTTTGGCTTTGGATTTATAGGGTTGCTTTGAGGATAGCAAAAGCGGTTTTAGTGTGGGTTAAAGTCAAATCATTTATTTCAATTAGGGCTGATTTTTTTATTATTTTTTTTTTTTTATTAAAATAAAAGATTATTGAAATAATGTTATCTGTCAATTGACAGATAACTTTTATCTTAGGAATAAAAATAGCGGTTTGACATATATTTTCTATAGATAAGCTGTCAAACTGCCATTTTATCTTTAATAAAGTTATCTGAATTAAAATTTTGGGTTTGTTATGTACATTTTGTTTGGTTGGTAGATGCCACATGACTTCCAATTTTTGAGACATGCCAGTTTCTACTATGATTTCAATCATTCATTTGAGGACAGGACGTTGTCTATATATATAAAATGAAACCCGTTTTCCGTTGTCACGACATAACATGAAAACGGCTTGACCGATTCGGATAGTATTTTTTTTGTTGTGTTTATAACCATCGGGACCGGGTTTTAGACCGGTTCCTCCACCCGTGCGAAACCGGAACGGCCCGCTAGTTTTTAATAAATATTTAGTTATGCTTTTTGTATGAGAAAAAAATCAATTGCGAGCAGGATTCCTGGAATTTTCCGATTCAGTGCACAGGATGGATTATCAACTTGGCTATCGCAGTCAAGCTCAAAGAGGGCAGAGCAGGCCAGTTCATTTTTTTTCATTCCTTTAACGTCTTCACCTTAAAGTACGCAAAAAAATGTTTAGTATCTCGCTACTGAAGTCTTAATTCAGCGTAACAACTTCAGACAACAACGTGTCTGTATTTCCTCGAAGAGTTTCAATGAACTACAAATACACTACGTATTTGTAGTTTATTCGCGTATTGGTCAGTTATGTTTGTAAATCGTTTGTTAGCAGATCGTAAGCCTATTGCCATTAACCGGCCTAAATTGGGATAAATCCAAATTTCGGACTACGGTCGAGGAGGAAAAAATTAGCCTACTAAAATTACCGATTTCGAGTTATCAATTCGCACACCAATGAATTAACTTCGTGCGATAGAGAATCGATCGCCTATAGAGAAATTGTAGTGTTTTTTCGCACATTTGGTACGAGTGAAATCGTGCGAATCATCCAGATCCAAATAACTCAAAAATTCAATAACATTACGATAAAGTAACTTGTAGTTCGATAACTTACCTAGATAGACGTCCTGGTTACAAAATTTTCTAGATTATTGCTCACGGTAACACGATGATTATTAACGCTTCAAGCTAATTAACTATATCTAATAATATTTACGAAATTGCTTTTGAAATTACTCTTTTTCAGGTATTGAGTATAAGAATGTATAAAACTAGCTCTCGCCCGCTGTTTCACTCGCGTCATTATCTAAAATTGGCCTACCGGTAAACCCCTTCGTACACTAGGCCACGCAAGTCTCCGATACGTTATGACTTTGGTATTCGGTGACTATCGCAATACAAATCCATTTCAGTTCGTACACAGGTACGCGTCAATGGTTACCAAAGTCGTAAGGCATCGGAGACTTGCGTCGTCTAGTGTACGAAGAGGCTTAAAATTGTATAAATCCGGTCAGCTGTTTTTGCGTGAAAGAGTAACAGATATTCATCCGTCTATTCTCATATATGACACATTTATAAATGTGCATGAACCTGGCAGATCATTTCTCAGCAGAGCATAAAAAAATGTGAGTTCTATTGACATGCGGCTAAGTTCTAGAGTTCCCCATACTTTTGAGACATAGTTCCGTCCGTAACTGAAACGCTTATTAAAACATTTTTTTTCTCTTTGTGAAGCTTCAACCCTGTCCTGCTCATTCCATCGGGATAGTTATGTCCTTATTTATATTCTTTTATATTTTTGTGTTATCTGCTCTAATAGTTGTCGAACCTAGAATATTCTTAAATCCTTAAATTTTGATGAACGCACTTTTTTTAAATAATAAATTTATATTTTTGTAACGTGTTTTTATCACATTTCTATTTTTTTGTTAATTTAGATCGACAGAACTCTTTTGAAAAAGTATGAGGAACTGTAGATATAATCGTTAGGAATCTAAATCAGTTTTTAAATTTCGATTTTGGAAAAAATGATCTGCCGACGGAAGTTAGCAGAGCATATTTTCATTTTCATTTTTTTCAGTCAAAACGACGGAACTATGTCTCAAAAGTATGGGGAACTCTAGAACTCAGCCGCATGCCAATAGAACTCACATTTAATTTTTTTCATGCTCTGCTGAGAAATGATCTGGCAAGTTCACCGACATCATTTAAAAGTCGAAGTACACTTTGCATTGATCCATATTTGTGTATTAATAACTAATGTGTGTCTGTTAGGTTGGCAACACCAGTTTATTTTTTACGCTTAAACCACTGAACCGAAAATTTAAACAGTGGATAGGTAGGAAGCCTCCCAGTTATTAATTAATAAATACGAAAATACAGCAGTTTGGGAATATTCATTATCAATATTCTCCCGGCCTAGTTGGAAAATTCACTCCGTATAACAAAACTGTGAATTTTTAAGGTTTTATTCCCAGAATAATTATAAATTATAAATGTGAACATCTATGGCTTTACACCCAAATTCACTCATGGGATCGTGTAGATCGCGCAAATTTTTGCCAATATGACGAAAACAATTATGTTAAGCTAAGTAAGTTAATAGACGGACAAACGGAAGCAATAAAACGAAAATATTGTGTTTCATACCTTCCAACGTTCAGTGGCAAAAACAAAAATTTAACTCTAAAACCTACGCGACAAGGTTCCAATTCCAGCACCCAAGCCTCTGTTTACGACATAAACTTCGTACATATTGCTGAATTCAGTATATCCATATCAAAGGGCTATTCGTCAAAATTAATGTTTCCTTCAAATGGAGTATAGATGTAAGAGTGCTTAGAGAAATATCTAACAAACGCTGCGACGTCGAAAAATATCAGCAATGCCGTCAAGAAATCCAACTTAAATTACATTGGATCCGGTTCGAAGGACTAGATTGAAAGGGTTTATCTCTGCTGCCATATATTAGCTTTAGTCAGGCCTAGGTAATAGGATTGTAAGTATTTTATATGTGTCTATCTTCAGGCTATTTTGCGTCAAAGAGAGCTGAATTTTGGATACTAAAATGAAATAATATTTCACTGAACCGACTTATGTCTACGCAGCAATATTGCGACAGTCTGTCTTAGAACAACAAAGGGATTGTGTCGGGTGGATGGAGTTCGGATAACGTCGTACGGTGAAAATTGGACATCTAGTTTTGAGCCAGTCACTATGTTGCTGTCGACCTCAATTTCCCACATTGTGGGTGGATAAAGTAGTTAAGGGTGCATCCTGGATTGTTGTAGGATCAATTTCCTTTAAAAGGCATCCAGGAATATTTTAGACGCTTCCAGTACTTTTATTATTTTCTTCTTCATTATTGTCCTGCCCTTATCCCATTTTATACGTTTTCTTCTTCCATTCTCCCCTAACAGACGTCACAGTATCATTTTTCCTTCTTCTAAGACTTCTTAGTACTGTTCTTAGAAGTCAATAAACGATCAGTTAATAGTTTCCAGAATATATTATTAAAGATTTTTTCGCTTGTGATCCGTTTCTTTTTTATTCTTCTACTTGTTGCTGACAGTAATATATTTTTCGATAAATGTTTCGACTTTTCTCATAACAATGGCGCTTTGTAAACACACTCCGCCAACAAAACTGAACATCATATTTCAACGGATATTGTCTCTGTCAATACCTGGTCCTGGTACAATTTTATTATTGTTTGTTTGCCAACGATTAAGGAAGAAACTGGTTGATAGTTTTACCCGAAAATGAGTGGTATTATTTTTCAACAGGTATCTTATATTTGGATTTAATGTTTACATGTTCATAATCATTATCTTTTTTTTTTATTAGGGCGCTGACTCACCGCGTGCACCAGTGTAAGCACCAAAATGCGCACTTTTATGTTACATTACAGGTGAATGCTTGCAGTGAGGGAGCACCTTTAGACAACTCCATACTTTAAAATTAAAATAAAATCTTATCGGAATCTAGTGACTAGAGAGAGAAAAGATAGTTTACGCTGATGTCCCCTTTAATCCTCATCCTTTAATTTGAAAAGAACAATTTGTTGAATACATAATAATATGTGTGTCTTGATTCGACCGTTTTACAGATAAAGGATATAAATGCGTACCAAAAGCGTTATAGCTCTGTCTCGACCCAAAATAGCTGAGTGGTGGACGCAAAATTGTTATTGTTATTATTGTCATAAGCGTAGCATGATTTATAAATCTTCTTAGAGAATCTTTTGATGTTGAAAATTGAGAAAATCTTCCAACTTGTGTAATACTGAACATATCGCTTAACTTTTACATAATCGTTAATTTAAACACTTTAAGAATGATTCTTCTATCGTGTGGATTCGTTTACAAATAATAATAATTTCACATACACAAATCCTCAACCTCAGAAAACTACAAAAGAAAATTATTATTAATAAAAATATCATAAAAATATTATTTTGTTACCATCAACCCGAGTCTTATAAAAGTAAAATGTCAGGGGTATACTGTGACTAAATACTGCGTTTCATTGACAAGGAATGTAAGGAACTTTACTCATGCCGCGATACGACGCAATGTGACGCGATTCGAATGAATTCCAACTAAAAGCGAAAATCAATCTTACTACTATGACAGAAAACACGTTGTTATCTGTGGGTAGATGAAAAACAAAACACGATGGCAATGATTTCAAGTCAATCAAATTGCATCATTATTTCTTAGTGGCAAGGTTGATTTTCACTTGTAGTTGGAATTCATTCATGCATCGCATCGCGCCATGAGTACCTAAGTGCGCACCAAAATTGTTATAGCTTAATCTTCACCCAAAATAGGGGATTCCACCACCCGTAGTCTCACCCACCACTATTATTGTTATCACTATCACACATGAATCTCAAAAACAGTTTTCTATCTCATTGTTTCCATATGTAAATGTAAGGGCGGATCGAGCTCCCTCTAACATAATATAAGCTACAACTGAGCCGTCTCACTGCGTCCTTTATTTCATTTGGTTGCCTGGATGTAATAATATTATATTTGATGTTCATGTGAAAATCTTTTGGTTATTGTAGCATGCATTGTAAAATAATGCGTAAAGGTTTCCTTATGTGTTTGCAGTTGGGCAATAAATAAGATTTGTATTTTTTTAATTTTTGGGTTACTTAAAGGAGATCGGTTATGGCCATCACACATTTGTAGTTTTAAAGCAAGGATTGAGCATACAAATGAGCGCTGGCTGCCGCAGGAATGTTTTAATAGAATTATATTATATTAACGTGGCCCTGGAACGCAAAACAATAACTGAAGGAACAGGGTAGTTATTAGTCAGTACGAGTCAGGCAGTCCCTTTTGACCAACCCTGCAGTAAGAGTAATTTGATGATTTTCCAAACTAAAAACCACTGTGTCAGAGTCAGGTTCTATGAGCGAGATAACGATGATGGAAGATGTAGAGTTCATAGAAGAAAGAGATTGTGCATGTGAGTTTAAATAATTGTACGCACATCAGGATACAAAATAAATTCCTAGTGTTCGAAAAGTTTTTTTTTAAATAAAACGTTTCGAAATCGTTTTCGAATTTTTAGACGTGTTTTCTGCTGATGTGTAAAGAAGTTTAAATCGAATGAAGTGTAATACAAATCAGTTCAGTCATTTCCAAAAAAAAAACTTGAGAATTTGTATGAAATGCCGTTCGGCGTACAGGTTCTTACAGCCTTCTAGACTAAAATGACATAACTCATGATGTTAGTCTAACATGAAATTACTCATCAGATTACACAGGTGGTCCTCCTAATGTCGCGAAATATGGAAGAGAAACACATTTGCGGAATTTATTATTAATGTGTGCCCTTCCTCGAGAAGTGTTGAAATATGTTGATAATTCAGCTAAATAAATTCTTGTTACTGTCTAAGTTCAAGCGACTTCTACTGGAGTTGCGTGAGGAAAGATAAATATAGGATGAAGGCGAGACTTGTCGCATGCATAGTAAAGAAACTCGTTTAAATTATCATACTTTATACTGTACGTGTGAGTAATGGAGTTAGTAAGACTGAACATCAAAAGTGGATGTAGGTGGGCCATAAACGCTGTAGACTTAATGGGTCTTCTCGCACCCGGCGTTGGTCACGGCCATGCTGCGGGGTGAGACGGACTGGGAAGCGGTCACCTCCGGCGCCGGACTTCGCAAAACGATCTCCAGCCACAATAAGCGCGGGCGGCGAGTAAAGGACAATTAACTCGCTGTCCGACCATGGACCATGCCCGGGTCGACGGCGCGTTGTGTTAAACGCCGCCTCAAAGGGCGTCAGCATGATAACGGGGCCCCCTCTAGAGAGCCAAAGTCTGCCGGGGTTGCGGGGCTAATTCATTTTCGTGACCTCGAAACATAAAGGGCTATTGAAGGACACCGTGGATTTTAGTCAGTACAAGTCTGATAGTACCTACCTCCCGCCCTGCCCGGGGTGGAAGGACTCATTCGATGATTTAACCACGTAAAAAAATAAGACTTAAAGGGTCTCCTTCTTCTAAGACGTATACTCTCCTGACGGAGTGATTGTGGTCATGGATTCTTGGTAGGTTGCGGTTTTTGCGAGTTTTCTTCATCCCTCCCTCGTAGCACTGCGTGTACATTCAGTAATAGTACCTACACTTTGTAATTTCATGAGATATGTCCATCTTGTCGGTGAACTGCCACGAGAATTTTGCCCATCTATACAGATGGGAGGTAGTGAAAGAATATGATGAAGTCACCACAATTAAGTTGGTTTGAGGCAAAGGCATTAAACTATTTACGAGCAATAGACGGGACATCAGGAAGAAAGTGATCCAAAACTTTTTACCACTAGGTAAAAAGTCGCTCAGTCTAGTTCAAGACGCCCGCCTGACGTTGCTATGCAACGCTAGACAGCGCTAATAACGCACGGCATCAACAATTTCATATAACAATTTTCCCAATGCCTGTGCCCCATCTAAAACCGTTCTTTACCGAACGGATGCTTCACACAGGCAACGCCGTGGGCACAAGCTGATGATTTCAATAAAATAAGATTTATTTTAACATTTGCGTGTACTAAATGACTGTGTTGTAAATATTTGAAATTCATGTTACAAATTGTTTTTACATTTCATGTTAAAACTCAATTAATTGCTAGGCGTTTGAATACTCACTATTTCATAAACTTCTACTTGTCATAGTTTATTATCTACTTCTCTATATTTTTTTTATTCCCACTGCTAGACAAAGGCCTCCCTCAATACCTTTCAGGAGCTCTTATGCTGTAGGTCCTTGAACCGGCCATTCTTTTAATTATCATAACTTAATTTCTGCGGGATTGTCTCATCAGGTAACCGTGACCCTGGAGCGTAAAGGGCCATTGGTAATATGGATTTTAGTCAACACAAGTCTCAAAGTACGGGACTCATTTTATAACTTTACCACGAAAAAAAACTTAAAATGAGGTTTAAAACAGAGGCAAGCCTTGAAAACGCTGTCATAACGTTTTCATGCTAGAATGAATTGGACGTCATTTTATTTTTATGGTTTTTGATTTTGTCGGGGTAAAGTTCTTTTTTATTTGGCAAAAAGCCTGCATTTGACCAGTACCTCATCTGTGGCCTGGTACGTGAAGTTGTGGCCGATGATGAAGCGCGATTGCCTAGAAGTAACCTCATCATCATCGTCTCAGCCATAGGACGTCCACTGCTGAACATTAGCCTCCCCTTTTGATCTCCACGTATACCGGTTGGAAGCGACCTGCATCCAGCGTCTTCCGGCGACCTTTATAAGGTCGTCTGTCTACCTTGTTGGTGGACGAACTACACTGCGCTTGCTAGTCCGTGGTTTCGAAATAACCTATTCAAGCATAACTCTTGACTTAAAGAGCCCAAGTTTTCGGAAAATCTGAGACGGGACCACAGTTGTCCATTAATACGTAAAAATGTGAGTATAAGTCTTTCTTAGAGAAAAGAGTCGAAGGGATCAAGCGTCTTTTAAATCATGTTAAGGAGCTTAAGTCAGAACTCAACTGTATTTTGTCTTCTATTATACTACTATATACAGATTTTCCTGGAAGACAAAATATTAATGTTTTATTTTTGTTTCTGAAACGATATTTTATCTTTTAGTTAGTGACCGTTGAGCTTGGGGTTGTTGGTTTGATTCCAGAGTGAGGCATTTCATATTGAGGATTTCAACATGATTTTTTCGATAAGAATTAGCCGCACTTTGATATGGCTGTAATGTCAAACTTGTTCGTTGGAAGTTTGAATCGATTCTAATAGATGGCGTAACTTTAGCGTAAAACTTACAAACAAGAGAATGAAAAAATACGCTGCAGCGTGTGTGTTTTGATAGCCTAATTGTTAAGACGTCTGGAGTACTTTTCCAGCAGAGCGGGTTCGAGTTCCACTCGCAGTTGATTTTTTCTTTCCTCAAAAATCTTTGCGAAAACGCTACACAGGCGTTATTGTTAATTAATAAAATCAGTAAGCCTTATTTTATACATTTTGTTGTTCCACGATGTATAGATATCGCTAAAACCAGGGTTTCTTTAGTGGGATTTGTCAAATCACTAGATTTGTTTAGGGAAATTATAAAATCGTGTTGTTATTTATCATCTCCCGGGATTTGATGAACATAGACATTAACTATGACTTTGGACATTCCATCTCTTTTAAGACCAAACTAAATTGTACTTTAAAATAATTATACTAAGACAAATACTCCATTTTTCAAAATCACCTTTGACATAAAATAACAATTATCTAGACTAAGCCTCAACAACATGATGTTTCCCAGTTGTATTTATTTGTTTCACAAACACAATTGCTTTCGCAAGTAAAGAAAACAACAACTGTTGACTCAGGTGATGTCTCCTATAGGAAACGAACAAAGATTTTCATAGAAAAACATTGAGATATCTATTATTAAGGTAAATATACTGACGACGTTTTTATGTGTTCTTGTTACGCGTATCGGTTATTTGGTCGAAGAAAAAATTTGATTATAATAATAAATCGCATACAATAGACTAGTGTCTTTTTTTATTGTGGCAAAATCTTTGAATATGTCCTTCCGACCAGGGCGGGACAGGAGGATCTGGCAGACATGTACTGACTAAAATCTGCGGTGATCCTTCCATAGGCCTTTACGCTCCAGGCTCATGGTTACCTGATGAGACAGTCCCGCGGAAATTAACTTATGATAATTTAAAGAAAGCTGTAGATTCTCGACAGCTAGACAGAGACAATCCCGCGTCCCCGGCAGGATCTGACCCTCTAAAGGGCGGCCCGTCACATTGCTGATAGCACTAGGAGTATCATTGCAGATCTCTTTGGTATGGTTGGATCTCGATTTATCATGTTATAAAAAAATATTTTAAATTCATTGACGTGTCCGGCTACCCAGTTACCATTATTTGCCTCAATGTGAAAAACGGGCCAAGGTTCCGTACCACTTAGAGGGCTAAAGCATGCTGGGTTCGCGGGACTATCTTATTAGATAACCGTGGCCCCGTAACATAAAGGGTCTATTGAAGGACACCGTGGATCTACTGCGGTCCTGCCCTGGGAGGACTCATTTGATGATTTTACCTGGTAAAAAGAAAGGTTACTATTATCAATATCTATTTATAACAGGTAAAATACAAAGATACTATTTATTAATGATACAAAATGATGGCGTGTTCTAGATTCTGCGTTGAAATTCAATTTCTACGCATGAATTGCGAAACTAATGTCGTGCGTCTAACGTGCATAACTAATCAGTTGTGCACATCCATTTGCTAACTTAGCATGACAGAATTTAGCACAGACAAGAATAGGCTATTATACTCAAAAAAATATTTATACGAAAATAGATTAGATATATATATTAGAGAAAAATATATGACCTGCATTTTTTCTTTTGTTACGTAAACCAAAATTGACGAAGATTCAACGCTTCTAAGGCCGTATAAATAGTCGTAGGTACCTGAGCGATAGCCAAGCCAAAGTGAGTGCTTGGCAACGTCAAATGTCAGTAATTGCCATGGTAATTACCGATTTGATTTCGCCAATTCGAATGCTTAGCGATAGCCAAGCCAAAGTCAGTACTTTGGCTTGGCTATCGCTAAGGTACGACTATTTGTTTGGGCCTAAAAATCACATAACGTCACTCGGTCGGTATAATTTAACAGGTGTTATGACGTCACAAGCCCCCACTCCCGAATTTCGATTTTCAATTTATTTATGCACTAAACTACCCTATTCAATTATTAATAGAGCTGGTTGAGGATTAACCTTGAAAGGTCGTCTGTTCTTCTGTGACAAGACTTAAAATGTCAAGTCTTTTCAAAAATCCGTCTAACAAAATGCTGTACAGAATTATGAGACATAATGCTTAGTAATGTACATGTCGAGAGACATTGCATCACGAATGTTAACGAGGCAGAGTAGAAAGTGTTTCGTGCTAAAACGTCACACTTTATGCTCATGTTGTTAAGGGTTGTTCACACTTGTACGTTTAGATTCGTAATGATATGTGTTGTGTTGTGAATTGTTGATGTTTATCTCTGTTATTGTTAGTTCTTTTACTTACTTTAATCGGAGTGGAATCTTGGAATTCTATTGAGATAGAATCGTACACATTCGTTGAACATTTTTCAGTTTGATTGTAAACTTTTGCATTACCCAATTACTGAGACAAACATCTTAGACTTGACCAATGCTGGAATTGAAAAAAAACAGTGATCACAGACTTGTTTTGGCTGTTCCTTCTCAGAGTAAGCCCGGCCTCATGTGCTTTGTAAAAAGGCGACATGTACAAGTCTTGATATTAACTTCCTTGCAAAAATAAATATCATTTCGAGTGGTTTCTTGCCCTTTCTTGACTTTACGCATACCTTTGCGATTGGGTGTAGAAATAATCCCACCCCATCGCATTTCCTTAATATTATTAATCGACGTTTAAAACTTTAATTTCTTTAATGGCCTAAATGTATTATGATTTGACTTTGTTAAAACAAATACCTAAATGCACACAACAAAATGAATGAACTGATAATACCCAAAAGTCATGGAAGTATTTTAACCATGTATCATATGGGTTTAACGTACAAATGTGTTAAGTCCTTAAATCAACCCGGTTCGTGATACACGATGACATGCAATTAAAATTTCATTGTCACTGCAGAACAAGACAGCAGTATGTAATATTCATGCTTACTTGTCGGGTATGTGGTTTAATAACCCACTTGACTTTATTATAGATCGATAAATGCGTAGAGTGTGTGGAATCCACCAACTAGCAGTCCATGCTGGTTTTTTTTTTTTTTTTGTTTAGGCAGGAGTGGTAAATCCCCACGGACACCTCGTGTGACAGTGCGTTGTGACGTTTGATCATTTTACTTATATTGTTGACTTTTGATTTATTTATTACTTTTGATCTAATGTTGTATATAAATAAATAAAATGTCCATTCTGGGTTGCGGGACATACGGGTTGCGGGACATACGGGTTGCGGGACATACGTATACCGCGACTCCGGTACACAAAGGGATACCAAAGGACACAGTGGATTTTAGTCAGTCAAGTCTGACAGTCCCTCCTGCTCTGCCTGGGGTGGGCAATGAGTCCTTCATTTGATGATTTTACCACGCTAAAAAAAAAAACAGTCAATGCTGGCACCACCGACCTTTAGTGACGGCTGAGCGATCATACTGGATGGCGGTAGAAAGCATCATCAGGCCCACTTGGCTTGTGACCACCATTCTCTCGGAATTCATCGTCGTCATATCAGCAGTAAGAGGTCCACTGCTGAACATAGGCCTCCCCTACAGACTTCCAATGGGACTGGAAGCGGCTTGCATCATCATCAGCTAGATAATGTGGTCGTCATACGATCATCTGTCCATCTTGTAGGTGGACCTACGCTGCGAATTTATTCAGTACAAGTCTGGCAGTCTTTCCCGCCTCGTCCTGGCCTGAATAGGAGGACTCGTTTGATAATTTACCACGAAAAAAAAAAAAAAAAAATAATAAAAACAGCGAACGCAAAACATTTTATTTGTGCAATTGCACGTAAAGCTCTTCATCCAGACAAGCTCTATGGCACTTGTCGCTAATTGCAGCCACGCTGCTGGCCTACAAACCTTATAGTAACCTATTTTCCCTTCTGTTGACTTTAAAATAGAAGGAAAATTGTACATTATTTTATAATACTAGGGTGATAGGTAACAGTTGAGTCAGTATTCTTCGTTAAAATTTAATTCTCAAGTTGGTTTATCCACCGTATTGGAGTTGTAGCTCGCCGTCTGATTAAGGACCAGGTCCAGGTTCGACTTATTATTAAAATAAAAAAGGTAAAAATAATAAAACCATGGTTTCGTCGTGAAAGTGAATGTTAAAACTTTATGGAAGGCATGTAGACCAGCAGCCAGGACGTCAACTTATCCCAATCCAACAAATTTTAACAATCGAACATTAACCTTCCACTATTACGATAAAGTTGAAAATCTATGAAAGAAACAGATTGAGGCATGTTGATAGCTGGTCTGGCGTCTGTACAAAAGATTGAATCAGCCCAAAGTTTTCCTTTATCAAAATTTAGATAGTCACGGAATTCCTTTTCGAACTCATTATCTAAAATTTGATTCCTATCATCCTTTCATATTGTAATCTACTTTAGAATCTTATAAGTATCCTGTCCTTTACTATTACATACTTTAAGCCTATTAAGACTAGGTTCCGATTTGCATAATCGTGCTCTTGACGATTTTATATCTTCGAGAGTAATCTTGGAATGGCAATTGGGACTACGATTTAAACTTAAAGGGATTGTTTCCTTGGATCTAAACTTTGTTTTAAAACTTCTTTTCTAAAAAACAGTGAAAAGATACGGATGAATCTGAAGTGATTCAGTAGGGACATAAAACATTTTTCCGGACTGCGACAGGGATTGGTTTTTGAAACAAAAACTTGACCGAAATAAATCTAAGGTAAACCAGACACTGAAAACCTTTTTATGTAAAAAAAAACAAATGAATGATAGGTAGTTTCAAGCGACCTTCATTACTTTTTCACGAAAATGCAAAAAGGTTTTGGTATAAATGCCATACATCAATTCACTTTCAAAACAGGTTTTTTTTTATCATTTATCTTAATATTATGTTTATTGTAAAATTATTTTAATAGTGCTCTCATGTGTCCACTCTATGCAAGTATGTTTGTAAACAAAGGCGGGTTTTCTAGCCACATAAGAGCCCATAGGTTATTGATGGAACGGTCGCCGTAGCCGAATACGGCATGAAAGGATTATATTGTGAAATAGTTATTCACAAATTCCATCATAATTTAATTAATCTAGTTTTAAAGCGATTCATTTATGCAAGTTAAGCCGGAGAAAACTGAACAGAAGAAATAGTAGAATGCTATGGGGAGATTTGCCCAGAAGTGGAACAATTTAACAAAAATATTACAATACTCGTCAGATATGATCATTAACAAATGATTATAAAGACGTTAACGACATTGCTAAATGGTGGCTACCCAAATGATGTAATAACAATTAAGAAAAAGAAGGAAATGTCTATAAAACTCCTCAAAAGCTCACCAAAAGCCCATTCGTAACATGAACGCACAGTTTCCTCCATCATTGCTTTTAAAAGATCATAACATTTTTCTCATACAACGCAGATGTGAGCGGAACGTCTTATTTATAAGTGATCCTTGAGCCGAAACTTTTGAAACGATAACAACTTCCCGATATCTTGGCCTGCTTCCCAAGTTTGGGAATTACGATTATGGTACTGCTGTGTAACTCAAACTGTAATTACAGAGATAACTTCGAGTCGCTTATACAGTCCTAGTAGCCCGTATACTTTATTTTCTCTTGGTGGAAATGTAAATAAAGATGTTTAGTCGATTAGTATTGTATAAGTGATATTTAGTATTAAAAGAAGGATTGTATATAAAATTTCTTTATGTACAGTATTGGAATTGCTACAAAAAATATCAATATTTTAGTTATTTTGTATTTCAAGTGACCTGAATTATAGATGTGGGTCGCAACTGCAGTCTCATTTTGCAAAATATTTGATCATTTTTAAGACTTTTTTTGAAAGGAGATACTAAAACATGTTTTTTTTTTGTTCACAGAAAATGAAGCTTTCTTGGTGCTGCTTTTTTGCAGCCTTGGTGGCAGTTTCTGGAGCCCCACTGGATGTTGAGAAGACTGTCAATCAAGTCCAAAATATACTACAAACAAATCAGCTCCTACCAAGACTGACTAGAGATGAAATTATGCAATTACTTAACGATATACGAGCTGAAGATGCGAAGTCGTCAACATCAGCATCGAAGGAATCTACAGAAGGACAAGAAAGTTAAAGCAACAACGCCGTATAGTACAATCGAAAACGAAATAAATCCTCAAGAACCGAAAGTCAAGGATAAGGCTGTTGATGATAGTAAAGACATAAAAGTATCGTCAACAGCCCCCACGATTGTTGAATCGACCACAAAGAAGGGTGCACCTACATTGACTGTAGTTCTGCCCTACACCCCACGTGATGGATCATCGCTACAAGAATTGTATACTAGACCACCACGAACAGAAGTAGTTGCATTACCTAGCACTACTCCGAGTCCTAAACCTGGAAAATCTATCTACAAAACTGCGAAACCAAGTTATGCCTTGCCTGATAAGCTAATAGATAATTTCCCTGAAGAATTGCAAGCTTTCTTGGACGGTCATGGTCTAGAAGGAAAACCTGGACAAGATCATTTCCTTCTGCCTCTTGAAGGTTTCAAACCTCTACCGCCTCCTAGGGTTGTAGACGGCACGGTTCAGTTACCAGAAAACATACTTCTTACTTACGATCTGATACCATCTAGCGGGAATTCGAAAACCAACAAGGATTCAACATATGCCTTGTCTCCAAATAACTTTTTGTATGAACCTCTCCGCCCAGAATTGCCATTTGAATTAGATACATCATCATCGGAAAGGAAAGAGGTGAGCCTTCCATATGACATGCCAGTCAGGAAAACTAAATCGATTTCTAAACCAAACTATGAGCCTATTGACTACGATTCCGTGAAAGTGATACCATTGAACAAAGGTATCAACCCTATTAATGAACAAGTGAATATTAACAATGAGCAAAGTAAAAGACAAGCGGAAGAGTCGACAACAACAGCAGCACCGGAAACTACGTCGACCACTACAACTTCAACCACAACTGAAGAACCTAAAACCAACGCTGTTAGCGATTCCTCAGTATCAGCAGATGACTCTGGAGCTTCAATAGCTGATCTAGAAGACTCTTTCGGAGGAGCTGCCCCTGCAGTACCCGGTGACTCAGAGCTACCACCTCCAAGGAAAAATGGCTTCTATTGGATGCTTGATTGGAACAGTTTCTTAGAAGTTGGTGACGGTGATACTAAAGTGAACATTCGTTTTGAGCCAAAACTAGGTGATCCTCAAATGTTTTTACCGGTCACAGTTCCGTGAGTGTAAATTTGGGGATGGATTGTAATATTTATGAGTTCTAGTCTTTTGGTTAGTGTTAGAGAAAGCCAAGTGTTTTTGTAAAGTAATTATGAAACGGTGGGGTAATATTAAGTGATTATTGTAACACTTAATGGTTCCCTGGAATGATTAGAAACATTGGGTGCGTAACGAGTGAAATTTTGCGGAACTCGGACTTTAGCTAATTATACAATTAATGAATTGAACCTTGTGATGTAACGACATTCCATAATGTGACCCGTACTTCGATTATCAAAATAATGTAGAGCAAAACGATCTAGTTCTTACCGAATCGAACACAATTATCCCGATTTACGGTACAACAATTTCCAATGCTTGTTTCGTTCTCATCTTTGGAATGTTTCACGGTGAAATGCATCCATGGAATGTGAACAATTATAATATGAATCGTCCAATGAGATTCGAAAGCGGACTAGTATGTTATGTAGCGATATCTGTATGGATGGGGTTTTAGATAAATTGTATATTGTAAGAAGCCATTTTGTAGTTTTTATAATTAAATACTTATTTAAATGTGATCTGGTTTTTTTACATGGTTTTATTTAGTTTCATCTGTCCCGTTCTCTGTAATAAAATCTGTTAAGTTTGATCCACTTCCCGGTTTTCGAATGAGCCGAAGTTTTTCGTGTGACAATGCAATGATATGATGACATGGAGCTGTTCAAATTATATAGCTGCAAGGTAGCCATAGGAACTTTGTAATAAAACGCCGCCCACAAACTCATCGAGTTTAGACTTGTTTGATTCGTCTTGACGAGTACTTTGTCTATCGTAAGTATTTTTTAACAATGGAAGCTTGCAATGTTTTTACTTTCTTTCTCTCTTTTATAGCATATTACGCGCTGGAAGTTATTTACATTCTACTTCCTGATTTACTGCTTACATCACTGTTATAGCGGCGCGGTTGATGCAGTTGCCGAGATAGTGAATGCACTGCGTACCGCACGAAACAAATATTTGAATTACCTATAGAAAATCATTCTGGGTCTAGCTGCTCGTGCGTTTCCACGATACTGGAGAAATTGGTACTGATGAGGAAAGTTAAAAAAATTGTTATGGGTTAAGAATGCGTGTCTCCTATCCCATTAAAATCCACCACGAGAGTTGCTCCGCAAAGGACGGGACACGCCCACGGCGTTTGACGTCGCGACGCGCGGGCTGCGAACGGTGAGTAATGTGTGACTCGCCGTTCAATCATGGACGATGCCCGGATCGATGGCGCGTCGTTTTCCACGCGTTATTTAAAGAGCTGTCAAGAATCTGACGGGGCCCTTAGAGAGCCAAAGCGTTTCGGAATCGCGAGACTGTCTCATCAGGAAACCGTGACCCTAGAACGTAAAGTGATATTGCATGATCACCGTGGAATTTAGTCAGTTCAAGTCTGACGGTCCCTCTCGCCCCGTCTTGGTAGGAGGACTCATTTGATGATTTTACCACGATAAAAAATCCTTAGGAGAAAACGTTGTTAAACCTAAGTAACAGCCTCATAACAGTGAAATGTCAAAGAATTCGCAGAACAAGATTACCGCGGACAATGATCAAACATAATTACGTACTAAAGTCCCTAATACTGCTAGATCCTTAAACCTCAAGTCGTATAATCCTTTAAGATCCTGTAAACGATCTACTAAATAAAGAAAATGGTTAAGTACCTAAATGAGTTTT
Source organism: Agrotis ipsilon (assembly GCA_028554685.1). Lineage (NCBI taxonomy): Eukaryota > Metazoa > Arthropoda > Insecta > Lepidoptera > Noctuidae > Agrotis > Agrotis ipsilon. The sequence goes on from CM052956.1 coordinate 2,075,530, forward strand.
CCTAACGTCTACAGCGTGTATAAGAAAGATAAGATCACAGAGGATTTTTTATTTATTTAGTGTGGATTTTTTTTTTCATTTCCCTATTTTTTTCGGCAGCAAAATACGTTCTCCAACTCTAGGAAGAGAGCAAAGAATTTGATAGGCTAAAAACGAAAAAATATACCGTTTTCAAAAACCACTACAAAAAAGTTTCGCAAATCGGATATAAAAAATGAATTTAAAAAATGTTTAAAACGAAGTTTACTTCAAATATTAAATCCCAAATTTTTGTCATATACCATTTTTTTATACGTGTGCATTAAAACATCTTCAAAGTAATCTACTGGACCAAACAATAAGTAATGTGGTAACAAACATTAAAAAGTGCAGTCAAAAAGAGAACCTGCCCCCTTTTTTGAAGTCGGTTCCTTAGACTCTGGAAGATTCAGGGACACCAGTGTCAGCAACACGTGAAAATCTTTAAAAAAACATTTTTATACATGAAATCTTTTCTTTATCTTGGTTGAAATAAAAATACGTTTCTATTACTTCGTTTAAGCATAGGGGAACCTGTTGTACCTAGGACAGTTTTTCAGATATTATTTTTTTACTGAGTTTCGACGTGTTGTATACAAACCATATTTGCATATTTTGAAAGGTCAATTATTTGAGTATTCACCACAAAAATATCGAGAATGTATATGCCATACTAACATGTGTTTTATATACTTAAAAAAAAAATGGTATTTAAGGCCGAGGTACAACAAACCCTATGTACCTCGGCCAGTACTACGGTGTACCTAGGACACAACGAGAATTGGGGGGTAATTTAAGAAAACTATTAACTTTTCATAGCCAAAATCATCTTATTCGGTCTAGTGAAATATTTAACAAAAAATAACTAGCAAATTTTGAATAAAATCGAAGCAATAATCGTATTTTTATTTTCTTAAAAAACAAAATTTTTAAACAAAAATATCACAAACTTTTAATCACTGTTTTATCACATGACAAATTTTAAAATTATTACATACACACGCCAGTACATCAAGCTACCCCTATCTGTCAAATTTCTTTTTCGGTTCAGCCAAAAGCGAGATAATAGTGGACAAACATACAATCGACTTTGAAAATCTACAATCTCAGTGAACAAAAATGGAGCCTTAAGGGCAACGTCACGGAATATCCATTAGTGTTATATACTAAAACCTTCTCCAGAAGGTAACAAACACTTATCTGAAAACCGCATCAAAATCGATTCAGCCAATCGTGAAATAATCGCGGACATACACACAAACAAACATACAGGTCGAACTGAGAACCTACTTTTTGTTTTGAAGTCAGTTAAAAATATTTAAATAGTCAACTGGCGTTCTTTTCTTCTTCTCTTTGCTTTTAGGCATGATTCCTGAAATAATAAATGTTTTTGAATAGGAATGTATTACCGGAATATGAAATAATTTGATCAGTTGGACCTTGGCTACTGCCAAGGTACAACTGATCGACAGTGACCGAGGTTCAACACCACTCCAACTTCAACAAAATGGGTGGATTTCAAATATTTTGAGGTTACTTATCCCGCAAGTTTATGATTATTTTAACACTTACTAATCTAAAGAACCAATAGCATATACAAGTTAAGTGACAATTATAATACGTTGAGAGCTATCAGACTGCAAAGTAAATTAGGAATATCTACTTGTTTCGTGAAAAAAAGTTTTAAAGTCGATAACATCAAACACGTGCTTAATGGTGGTAAGTGACTAACTGCACATTGAATAGTTGGTAGTGATGTACCGAATATCAAAACTATAACAATTTAGCATTGCGGCAACATTTAAAACGAGCCTAATGGCCTAGGTACATATAGTGCCAAGGTACAACAGGTTCCCCTACTAACTTTTTTGCAAAAGTATCCTATCTGTAGGGTGCCTGTAAAAATATCCCATCTGTGCATGTCGTAATGCTTTAAACTATGTATATAACACGAGGCATCCGTCACTACGTAGACATAAAACAAATAGTTAGGTGTCTACCTTTTTGCAACACACTGTACATACACAGCAAGGTTTAATATCAGACTTGTTCAGATAAAAGAGTAAAATGTGAAGCTGTTTGTAAGCTAATCTGGAGCTTTAATTAAATACTGATGTAGTAAGTATGGAAGATATAACGTAATCAAGATGATTAATTAAAATTTTCTCGTGTCTAGTACTGGGTTTTGTAGGTAAACAGATATTTCTTAAGCTGGCTGCACACGGCGCGTAATATCATGAGTTTCGCTACTCAATGTAGCGCGTCTGATACGTAAGGCCGTTATCATACTAGCGGTTTGGAAGCGGCTGCGGGGCGGAGCGGACGCGCAGGGAATCCGTCGCGAACACGCCGCGGCTGCGCAGCGAAGACGTCGCGGACGCGTGGCAAATGCGTTACGTTTTCGTCGCGTGTTTGTACACTCAGTAACAAAATGGATTCCGACGAGGAAATATTGCTGTTGACGTTATTACTTCAAAAACGCCGGAAACGAATACGAAAGCATCGACGAATTTGGGAAGATCGATTATTAGATTAGGCTGAGGAATTTTTCGCAGAGCAATTTTCATATTTTGGTAAAAGAAAACTTCTCGGCTAAAAAAAAATTGGATTATTCTGCATCTATAATCTGTATCATCTACTCTCATCCTAATTGTGCCAAATTTCAGCGCTGGAGGAATTTTTCGAAAGTCTTCATACAAAAAATTCCTCGTTGACCTGAGGTAGGGCGGACGTTTTGGCGTTTGGTCGAGGTAGTACAAAATGGCGTCCACTTTGCTGTTTGCGGCAATCCCGTTGCGCGTCCGCAACGAATTCGCTGCGCAACCGCGGCGTGTTCGCAACGCATTCGTGATGCGGCCGCCCCGCCCCGCAACCGCTTCCAAACCGCTAGTGTGATAACGCCCTAAATGACGCATACTTAGATTATAAAATTCCTGGATTCCATGTTAATACATTACATAACGTTTTTATTGAAGCCACGTTTTTATTAATACAATGAGCGCCACGCACACTTCTAAATGTTTTCTTAGGAGTGGTTCACTTGTTGCTACGACGACGTAGGAATCTAATAAACGATGGGGTTAATATTTCTTTTTTAACCGACTTCAAAAAGAAGGAGGTTATCAATTCGACGGTATGTTTTTTTTTTTTTTTTTATGTGTTTGTTACGCGATTTCTTCGGCGATTGTGGACCGATTTTCAAAATTTTTTTTTTGTTCGAAAGGAGATGCTTCCAGATTGGTCCCATATTCACCAAGTCAAGATCTGATGATTGGATCCTGGAGAAATCGAGGGCAACCCTCAAATTTTACAAGCCCACATATAGTTTTTCGCAAATATTATGAAATAATTTAAGTATTTGCGTATGGTAATCATAATCTCATGTAACTGAGCTGATGATGGAAGGTACAACTCCTTAACAGTAAGGAGTAGGCATCGACTGATTTAGTTTGTGTTCGCTTATCTCCGGAACTACAAGTCCGATTTAAGTCATTCTTTTCTTGTTATACTAGGTATCGTTCAACTGAGAGAACACTGCAAGTTTTATCAAAATCGGTTCAGTAGTTTTTGAGATAGGGAATTTTATTAGCTAATTTTGTACATGAGCGATGTTATTACCGGTGCTACGGATTACAAAATTCTAGTGCACATGTAAGAAAATGCTGTACACTATTTGACAAGAATTTGGGTTGAATATTTAAACTAAAAAGAGTAAAATAAAAGCTTTTTCAAAAAAAAATGTAACCGCCTTCAAATCCAACCACTAAAAAAGGGAAAAAATAACCTATAAAATAATTTTTCTTTCCGAAGTCGGTGGCAAAAAAGACAATGAAAAAAAAACCACCGACTTCGGAAAGAAAACTTATTTTGTAGGTTATTTTTTAGTGGTTGGATTTGAAGGCGGTTACATTTTTTTTTGAAAAAGCTTTTATTGTTTTTGGCTTCAATTCACAGTGGCCTAATTAGGAATCTGGACATTAATATATGGATTCTGGATATAATCTAAGGACGCATAACTTCAAGGCGCGGTGCAACTCGTGATTTATGTGCCGTGAGAGGGATGCCAGCTTTAGTCAAAACACAATTTTATTATTATGATGAGTATGGTAAAACGCGTCGTGTGTTAATGGTAAGGCGAACCTTGAGCTTTTTTTACCGCGGTAAAATCAACAAACGAGTCCGCCCACCCAGGGCAGAGCGGGAGAGACTCTCAGACTCGTACTGACTAAAATCCACGGAATCCTTCCATAATAGCCCTTTGCGTTGAGGGGTCACGGTAATTCATTAGTCCTGCGACCATCTTAAAATCCTATCATCCATCACCATCTGTAAATTTCGGATACCTTCGCGAGCGTCGCGCTAGTGGAAGCAAGGGCGCACACGAGATCTGGCGCAACTCGTGATATCACGCGCTGTGAGAAGCTAGCATCATTATGGGTCCAAAAAACATTGGGTTTTCTCTTTACAAATCAGTACGAAAAAAAAAAAAACTTAAAAACCGCTTTAAAATTATTTATGCTGCATCAGCAAAAAAAACTGCAGTAGACTAACAATGTATTAGCGAAGTGAAAAAAAATAGAAACTGACGTCCATCATCAAGCTTCGTTATAACGGTAGTGCCGATGCGCCAGACAGCCGAAATGACCGCTGTGTTTAGCTGACAGCCTCAAAAACGAGCTACGTGTAGAATAGAAGCATCCAGTGACGTCACATGACATGCTTTTAATTTGGTTACACGAGGTGACTGTTCCAACCAAATCGTTTATTGTTGAAAATTTTGTGAGACTGAAAAGTATATTTAGGCTATTTTTAGGGTTACGTACCTGAAAAGGACAAGACTGAGCCCTTGTAGGATCAATTTGATGTCCGTCCGTACGTCTGTCAAGACCCTTTTTCTCAGGAACGCGCGCAACGTTACTTCCCGAACTCGGAATCTTGAAATTTGGTACAAAGCAACGTCTTATAGCACTGATAAAGACAAAATTACAAAAACGTAAATTTTTAGTTACATCATAATTTTTTTTTAGATCTTGCCACGGAACCCTTCGTACGCGAGTCCGCCTCGCACTTAGCCAGTTTTTTTAATCATGCCTCATTTTCACTCTTTAGGAGGTCGTGGTAAATAAACACTGCTGCCACATTTGTTAATTTTTAAGGTTAAGCCGCACTTCCCAAGGCCGGTCGGTAGATGGGTGACCATCAATCACTAGTTCGTAATAGTTTCTGGGTAGTGATTTGATGCCTTGGTTGGTGCGGTGACCCGGATTCGATTCCCACTAGAACTCATGGTGAATAGAAACTTTTTTCACGTTACATCGATTCCCACAAAAGCTGTCCATAGAAACACGTTACAAACAAGTTGAATAGAATTATTTGTTAGTGTGAATAGATTCGTGGACCTGAAATATGCCATTACTGGTCGGCTGTGTAGGTTGGAACATCCGTCCGACCAAATCATGTCAAATGAATGTAACCTGCGACCGTAATCATGCTTTTATCCATTGATAAAGGCTTGCCGGGAATTGAATCCGGAAAATGTCCCGGAATCAATTTCCCACCTCAATTGGTTGCAACACGTTGTTAATTGTGAAATTAATGGTGCTGATTTAGAAGTGAAATGGAGTAGAATTGGGTTACAATGTTCTGTACAAATGATAAAACATAATCCGTCTTACCGGAAAAAGTTAAACATATGTTGAACACTTCTTGCCTATAAAAAGTGTAACTGCATAACGACCCTTATAACAACGTATTTTTTTTTCCACAACTATCACACAACGCCATCTAGTCCCAAGCTAAGCAGAGCTTGTGTTATGGGTACTAGACAACTGATAAACATACTTATATATTTCTAAATATATACATATTATTGTGGAGCACATTGGGAACACTTCAAAATTATCATGAAGCAGAATGAAGCTTAAAAATGTTACCCATTGATAAATTACACCCAGACACAGAAAAAATGAACAAATGCCGTTTTAAAGTTGTAAATTTTTTTGGACAAGTATAAAAAATATCGAAGACATACGACTTACAAAACCCGCACTGGGCCTGCGTGGTGGATTATGGCCCTCTATGATAAATGAAGAATGTATGAATGTAAGTCAGAATGAAAATTTGATTAGATGAACAGTGTTGATTTGAAACTATTGTTAAAAGGGATTGAAAGCAATTGCATTCATAATGTTTTGGGTAAAAAAGTATGATCAAGTTGTTTCTATAACGTTGAGAAAAATTATTTTGAAACAATATTTTATAAAAAAAAACTGTTATTAAAATTGGCCTGAAGAAAAACAACATGATGTAGGGGAAAGAAGAATTTCCAAATGGTAACCATAAATACGAAAAATAACAAAAATCCTTGATATTCGGAGTTATTGTAGTTTTTTATCTTCCCAGTTTTACATCTTACCTCCACTCACCCTACTGCATTCGTAAACGCCATCTATACAAATATTTTCTAGCAATAATATCTCCAAAACAATGATCACTTCATAAGGCACATGTGATGCATACTCAAAATTTGTCATCTAGCCCCTCAGTTTCTCACAACCCGCGGAGTCAGCCAAACAAAATTATGAACACTTGGCATAACTCACAGCTGTTCCTCTGAACTTACATGTTATTTCAATGTGTATTTCACGCCCACAAGTACGTCCTCATGTTTTAGGATGGTGTGATACTTGTGGATCTCACGTTTAGTTATGAGATGACTTTAGTGTTATGTTAACAATGTAAGCGTTTACTTCATTTAGTACCGTAAAACGAGAGGATTAGAGACTAGTATAGTAATAATAGAGACTGTTAGTCTCTATTTTTGTAACGCAAAACGTCTTTATTAAATCAAAATTACTTTCAAGGCACTAAGACTGCCAGGTTGAAATGGGATTGGGTGGGTCTTGTGTGTAGAATGCATAGGGATCGCTGGGCTAGAGTCGTTATACAGTGGGTGGCGGATGGGCATCGTTGCCGAGGGAGGCCTAGAAAACGCTAGCGTGACGATCTAGACGCATTTATGAGTGATTGGCCGGAAAAAGACGCACAAGAGAAGAGTGGAAGGTTATGGGGGAGACATTTGCCCAGCAGTGGGACAATATAGCTTAACAAAACAAAAAAAAAAACTTTTAAGACAACTTTCTTATGTTCCTTACATTTATGTAGTTACAGTCGCCAGCACATCAACCTTCCTCATTTAAACAAATTGTGAATAAAAAAATGTCAACGCTGGAAAATAACAGCCTTACTATAAAAACTTAAACATCTGTTGAACACTTGTCTAAAAAAAAGTGTGATTGCAAAACGGACCGTATTTCAACGTCATAATCTGACATTTTTTAGACAAGTGTTCAACAGAAGTTTAAAAGTTTTTTGTGGTATGACGGTTAATGTTTAATCGGTTGACAGATAAGGCTAGGTTGCTACTGGTGTATATATATTCGAATGAATGCAACTAGCCCACAAAGAGAACTCCCTACTCTTGCCACCATATTGTCAGTTACAGTTCAAAATCTTGAAGACACAAGAGCGACAATCCGACCAATCGAATAACGACCACCACATGTATCTTGGAATATCTCTGCAATTGTCACTGAATATGACTCTACAGATTGCCTAAAATCGTCAAAGACACGTTCAAGGAGATTCAAACCGGGCATGATTCTCGGCATTGTGGTTGCCAAACAGTCCGAGAATTCTCGAACAATTTGCCACAATACAAAATCGTTCACCATATCGTATTGTAGTGCTATTCCGTTATATTCACGAGCTCACTTCATCCATTTCACCGAAGAATCAAAGTTATTTTTTCAAGTAAATGACGAGGATCGTTCTCTACGAGACTACGTTCGAGTTTTGAACGTATATTTTGCAGTCCGATTGTATAATTTGCCTTTTTATTTCAACAAAAAATCTACTACTAGCAATATCTATGAAACAATGGAAGAACTAGTTGTTGAAATTTGAGCATTCAGTTTTAATTAGCATTCTTATGACACGTAGCAGTTAATCGTTCAGCTACTGCGCCTGTAGTACACTGCGTCAGTGATCATGCCATGCCATGCGATCTGCTTTGGCTTTTTCCAACATCAGGTCATACAGTGTACCCTGGGGTGCTAAGACAGGAAACCTCCACGTGCGCCCGTGGACTGGAGCTCCCTCTCGGATACGTCCGGGGGAAAGACTAGTTTTTCGGGCCGGTGCACCCTGGGATGCGGGCAAAAACTCTTCCGGAACGTATTAGGCATTCGAAGGGACACGGGTGGTTTTTAGTCAGTGAGAGACTGAGAGTCCCTTCCGCCCCACCCAGGGCGGGAGGACTCATTTGATGATACCACATAAACAAAAACTGCTGCGCCTATGATACACTGCGTCAGTGATGATGCCATAATCATGCGATCTGCTTTGACTATTTCCAACATCTGATCATTATAAGCACACAGATGGCTAGTACGCCGTACCCGAACTTTTTGAAACACCCAGACAGTATCACTTAAATGTGCCTTATAAATTCCTTTTGGTAGTCGCCTTTCACTCATTATCTCAACATCAACAAGAGTACGATGGTACTCTTCAAAGAAGCAAAGAAAAAAACAAAGAGCAAAGGAAAACAAGCATATTTGTATGCAGTAACAATGTGAGACGACAATATTTGTAGCCTTTGATAAACATCTTCGATTCTGAAATTGCATGTGCAACGGATAATATAAAAATAAATGCGAGGTTCTGTTGCGAAACTTTGCAAACTCGCAACGAGGACAGAATAAATTCAAAGAAAAAGAGGAAATCTAAATACAGCTATTGGAAGGATTTTTACTGGGTCAAACTGATCTGAAAAATTGAAACATGTCTGTTGTCAGACTTTCACCTTTAGTTTATTAAAATTCATAAGTTAGACTAATTAACTCATGAGTAAGTGGGTAATTCGTTGGATGTTAGAAACAGAACAGTCGATAATATGGAAGTGTTTTTGGGAGATCCATATTCAGCAGTAGACATTGATAGTTAATCTTAAGACTCAGGGGTGTTAGGATGTCTGCTGGAATCTGCTGGTTTATGGTCTCCTTCAATCTCAAATTTGCCCTTTCTTTCTTTCCCATAGATGTACTCTTTTCATATTACTATGAGCCACGTCAGCCACGTCAATTTTATCGTCAATGATGCACGGTGGAGCATTTTGTAGTTTTAATAACAAAAAATTGCGCGGCAGATTACAACGGTAATGAAAGAACCAGATCAAAGACCGTGCATTTCCCTAAACTAGCGTAACCCTTGTATGACGATTATGACCACTCTATCAAGAGTGTTGCAACTACAAAGAGGAATATGGGTCACAGATGATGTACGAGTTTGAAACTGACCGTAACAAGCACCAGACGACCATATATGACGGCGCGTCAAGTCGCACCGACACGTCACACCGACACGTCGCAGAGTCATGTCAACTGCAGATGATTGTTCCAATATCGGTAGCACTGCTTATCAGCGGTCAAACTGCACGTCATCTGCAATCGCATGACGTGTAGATACAGTCATGACATGTAGCCAGCAGCGGAAGGTATTTCATATAAATACTTTGAAAGTCAGTAATGTCGCAACGACATGTCGCCTGCTGTCTGCACGTACGATAATGGAACTCATACTCCAGGTCTTGGGTCGTGATTGGCCTAGTTATTAGAAGGATTCAATTCGTCCCGTTTTGTTTGCCTGAAACTTCACAAAGAAGCATCAATAGTTATAGTTTGCCGAGCCCTGTAAAGATTTGCTATGGAACCTTGAAATACGATATTGGCGATCATTTTGCTATCCTCGCAGCAACTACGTGCCGGGAATAGCAAAGGGGCAACTCTGTACGCCGACGCCGTATTGTTTACTCGAACGCGAATCAAAGCGTAACAAATTGAACGGGTTATAGAATCGGTGACTTTACATTTTCGTTTTATTGTTTAGGGTTTAACAAAGGTACGTGGCGGTGGTGTGACATGGTTACGTAAGTACTTACAAAAATATGGGGTAAAATAAAACGCAGTCTTACCACAAGAATGATAAACATCTTTTGAATGCTTGTCTGAAAAACCTGTCAACCCTAATACGATAATTATTTCATATTTTTAAAAGGGTCGTTTTGCAGTTACACTTTTTTATAAACAAGCGTTCAACAAATGATTATCTTTTGTGGTAAGGATAAAGTTTATCCAAAAATTCTTACTAATACTATAAATAAATAAGTTAGTTTGTTTGTTACCTTCTGACGCCTAAACCACATTACCGATCATCCTGAAATTTTACGTGTTGTCAGGTGTACAGAAATGGACATAATAGTTAACCTTCCATCCCGAAAAAATTAGCGTCACGAAGAAAACGAAAATTTTACTATGATACTTGATTTCGCCTCGTGTCACTGATTTTCTATCATGGTGATTTATTTAAATAATTTGTTAATTTTTCACAATAACGCATGTTAGTAATTATCTCGGGATATTACTAAAAACTGCTAGCACAAACAGAGAATATGTAAAAAAAAAAAACACTATTTTTTTTATAAAACACACACAATTAAATTTTAAACAACCCCCACTATTATTTCAAGATAATTAGTACAAACACAAGAGAGATTTTAGCGTTCGGTCGATCTGGCGTGAATTCCCTCGGGACCGAGCGTATGAAATCCCGGGATTATGTAAATAATGTGACTATTCACCCGGAAATACTTCGACCTGCAAGCCCGTGGCTCGTGGCCCAGTATTTGAGGTTGGCTTGACCCTTAGTTACTGCGGTCCGTTTGAATAATGAATAACTGTCGTTCAAGTTTGTTTTAGTTCCTTTATTTGATAAGGAAACGGGGATAATTTAGTTTGAATTGTTCTGATACAGTTTCGCGGCTAATCAGTACCTTGAACGCCCCGTTTGTTCCGAAAAAGTTTTCTATTACAATAAATAAAATAGAATTAAAAAACCTGTTAGAATGAGTAGAGAGGTTACAATTTTTTTTTAAATTGAGATAAAGCAAACAATACAAATAGGCTTACATAAATAGCCTTGTCAAAAACCCCTAAGAAACATAGACACTAAAAAAAATAACTTTAAGTTGAATGTATCTTTGAAAATCTGATTTCTACAGAAGATTTTATCAAATCGTTTTTCCTAAGGGACACAGAATTCTTTTGATGAAATCTGAACTAAAATAAAACAAAAAAATAAACTAAAGTAAATAAATATCAAACTAATAAATGACATCAAAAAACTTCTCAATACTGTCAATTTTTAATGTGCCCAAGAGACTGTTGGTGTTGCCACGTTTAATAAAAACGCTTAGCCCCTTCGTATACAAGACGACGCAAGTCTCCGATACCTTACGACTTTAGCATCCATTGACGCGTGCCTGTGTCGTACGTGCGTACTGTGTGTACGAATGTTTATGGATTTGTATTGGGATAATCACTGGATACCAAAGTCGTGCCACGTTGTGTACGAAGGGGCACGGTTTAAGACAACTTACGTTTGGGAAACCAAATGAAAGTGACAGATATTATCCGAATTTGTATCAAGCAGAAGTGGCAGTGAGCTGGTCATGTCTATCTTAGAACCAACGAACGGTGAAGTATGAAGATAAACATAGTGTGGGACGTCTCAGGCAAGATGGACAGTTGACCTCAAGAAGGTAACTAGATTAGACTAAATTGAGAAAGTGCGCTATGGTGGGAGGACTCATTTTTGATGATTTTACCATGACAAAAAAATGGTGCTACTTGGGACTTACGTCCTATTACAATTGGCAATAGGCTGAAATGATGATGATGGTTGTCTGGAAGATATCGCTGTCAGCGATAAGACCGCCGTTGTACAATTAAGATTTACAATGTTCTAAAACGCTGTTTGTAATTTTGGTGTACAATAAAGTATATAATAAATAAATGCTTTTTTATGACAAAATCCTTTTGGATGAATGTAAAGTGTCTGACACTTTCATAAACGATGGTGACGTTTTTCATTTCGTAGAAAGCATTACAAGCTTGTCCTTTCGATCCAAAGTCACGTACACATCTTAGAACATCCACTACCCATAGTAGTGGCAAACTGTAACAAGTTCACAAGCTAATCAGATATGGCGACGTCTCACTGGTGAATCTATCGGAACTTTGAACGCGCCTGTCACGTTGTAATCAAAGTTTAGGAAACTGCTGTCATAGCATCTTGTGAGAGCCTTTCTATCTTGGTTGTAATAATAGGGTTTTAGTTGGCTGGTACAAGATGGTTGGTTGAAGTTGGTTGACGATTCTACAGAGTAGGGACTGGTGATTGTTAGGTGCATGATGTAGGTACTGGTAGTATATGAAGTAGGTACTAGGTAGCCAGTTTAAGTTTGTGAGTACTACAACAAAAAGTTAAACTGATAAATAAAGTGTAGTATTTTTATTGATCAATAATTGCTGGACTATGGGCAGGAAAATGATAATGATTGATAAAACAGAAAAAAAACTTAATCTTAATTTAGTAAAAAATACAACTTGGTAAAAAAACAATTTTATTGCATTTGGAGGACCTACAAAGGAATGCTCCCCAGAACTGTCCTTTGACAAGGATTAGGGTAATATTCGAGTAAGTGTTAAATTGTCATTAAGTAAAAAAAAAAGTGACAAAATAACCATATTTTTTTTTAAACATAAAACTAAATTGTCCAATAACATTAGAACGTGTCGTGGGACTGTCTGATTGAATTATTCCCACTTTTGAGTCCAACATCAATACTTTTCCTGTTGGATCCCACAAACCATTATTATTCCCGTTGGATCCCAAATCTCAAAATAACAAGAGAACACTGAAAATGGGATTCAACACTGGGATTCAACGGGAATATTCCGTCTCATCAGGGTAATTATTTCAGCTTGAATTCAGTAAACATCTATTACCACCCAAATATAAAAAAAGAGTTACCTAGAACAAACCGATTCTCTCTTCAAAAATAGGCTCAAAAGAAGTAGCAGCGGAAAGCTCTCAAGCACCATCGAAGTTGGAAAGAGCGATTGAATTCTAGTTTCAAAGTCAATTGACCGGTGAAGGAGCAACGTGCCTTCATACAAGAGCTCTTGACCACATGCGGGTACTATAGGCTCTGTATTAAAGGGTAATGCTGTTTGCTGAAATTCAGTTTGAACGGTTCGTGGTTCGTAGATTGCATAACACAGTCATTCAGTCGTTTCATGTAGAATACTGAGGGATGATTTTTATGATACCCCAAACTAGATACTGGAATGAAAACTCAAACTACGCTTAGTATTTATCAACCTGGTAGCGGGACTTATACCATCACCGTGACCCCGGAACATAAAAGGGCTATCGAAGGACACCGTGGATTTTAGTCAGTAAGAGTCTGACAGTCCCTCCCGCCCTGCCCGGGGAAGGACTTATTTGATGATTTTACAACGCAAAAAAAGTAAAAACTAAATCTATCATCCTTGTCTTTAGTAGCTTTTTCAGTTCCGAGTAGCCTTTTTAAGACAAACACTGATCCTATTATATATTAGGCGAAGTCCTTGATCAGACAGCGAGCTACTTATTACTTGCCTTCTGTAAGTATGCGTCTAGGGAGGCTGCTGTTCGCCCTTTGATCCGCGACGCCCTGATGGCTGGGGCGTAAGCAAGAGGATTGCTTCTCCTTCATGCGCTCGCTCGAAGAAGGTGACGGTTTCTCATTACATGGGCCGAAAAGAAAAGGAGAAAAGGTCTTGAGCGGTGAGTCAATTGCCATGTCAGTCAGACACAAATTGTGTCTCAATACTGCTACCAGATTTATAACACTTACAAAATCGATTTAGGACTAATCTTAGAACGATGTAGTAATGATAATGATCGATCGATGAATATAATCAGCATAATAAAGCATAATCAGCAGTAGCCTTTGCAATGTCAGTTATTCTAATCAAGAAACCGTCTATGATTACAATAGAAAATCAACTCATCCTAAATCTAAAAATACCGTTTTTTGAGATCTTCAGGGATTCAAGAAACGAATGAAATTAGTGACAAATTGCGAAGCAAACACTGGACGCAAATGACATTGTGATATCGAATTCTCAAGTGAGTTTAGAAACAAACAAATGTGTTTGACTCCTAGAAACAATGTTAGTAATGAGGTTGAATTAAAAATGCAAATGCGGGGAGAAGATGGAGTTTGACCGCATTTGTACTGTAAAAATGTCTGTACCGATAACTGGTGGATTCTTCAAATCAAGCAATGAATAACACAGGTCATAAGGGAGCCGTAATCGAGGTATTGTTTGAAAAGTGAAAAAGCGCTTCTAGTCCCGTTGGTCTAGTGGTTAGTGATCCTAACTGCTCGTGGGTTCGATTCCCACCCAAGACAAATGTTTGTGTGATGAGCATGATCATTATATGTTCTGTGTATGTGTAATTTATCCATACTATGTTTGTATTAAGAAATATATTAATATGTTTATCAGTTGTCTAGTACCCATAACACAATCTATGCTTAGCTTGGGACTAGATGACGTTGTGTGATAGTTATGAAGAAAAAAAGCTAGACAAATTGTGTGAAAACTGAAAACGCACAGTCTACAGACACACTACAGACTAGTAATAGAGTTTACAAGTTGTTACTTTTTTTTTCTTATTTTAAAATACTTTGGCTTGTAATTTTACTCAGTTTTGCACAATAGACATTATAATAACAGAGTATTGTTATCGAATGCAAACAATAACGTTTTAGTGTAAATAATAATCGCATTTCTATATGAAGTTTGTGCTTTGTGATGAACATAATATAATAGTCACGTTTTGTGTGTATGTTTTTGTTTGTTGGTAAATTTTACACCGTAGACTACCTACAGTATTGTTCCTCCTTTACTTTTCAAATCCATCCAAAGGTTGTCTTGAAAAGATCGCTTTTAGCGATAAGACCGCCCATTGTGTCACCCTATTTATAAAATATTGATTGGATGTATCCTGTAATTTGTATGGTGTACATAATAAAGAGTATTCTATTCTATTCTATTCTACGTTGTCTATGTACTTTTAGAAATTGCATATTGTGTTTTTGGCTTCGAAAAGTCAGCGAATGAGTCCTCCCGACCTGGGAATGTTGACTGATTAAAACCGACCTGTTCATTAGTGTTTATTAAATTTTCACAAAAAAACCTATTTCACTAACTAATCTACTGTCTATAATAGTGATTAAGATTAAGAAACGACTGAAACCACACCGCGGCGGAGGAGCGTCACAACGCTTCTGGTTTCGGGCTTAGATAATAGAGCTCGCCTCGCCGTCCGATTAAAGACCAGGTGTCTTTAATCGGACGGCGAGGTACCCAGTACTCACGACTGAAAAACCCGCCTACCGTAGCTGGATTATCATTACCTAGAAATTCCTAGAATCAAGACTGCTGGAGCATAACGAAGAGGCTAACGAACTCGTGTATCAGATATTGTATTGAAATATATTTTGATAATGTAAGTAACTTACTAATTCAAATTTTTCAGTCAAATAGCCCTTTTTTAGATCTCCGCAGCGAGTGATTTAGTAATCAGTAGTTTAGTACTGGTTTATCGACTGGCGAAGCCTGAAGTAATCCATTTACCGAGGTAGAGCTGGCAACACCCTAATAGATTTATCTTATTTACCAATAAATTGTGTTGGAAGATTTGCGGGTAATCCTGTATTAGGTACCATATACTATTTTTTATCAAGATAGTTGTTTCTATTTATATGACTGCAAGGAATGGCGGGGGGGGAGGCTGGTTGTTTGTGTATGTGAGTTTCTATATCACGATACTTGAAATTAAATTCCTAAAACAAGCAACACAATTTAAACAATAGCGTAAATTAATATTGACGGCACGATTAACGCAGACTGCTGCGCAGAATGTCGCGGGTTTGTTCATGTGAGTTTCAATGTCTGTAAACGCATCACGACACAGGAGAAATTCCTAATCTTGGACAACGTTTTTTTTTTTAAAGAATTATGGAATATAAAATAATAACTGACCAAAGTCCACGATTCCCTTCCATTAAAACTCACACATCACGAAATGATATTTGGTGTCGTAATATCCGAGTTCTGAACGGACATTTAGATATTTTCCAAAGGTTTTGTTGTTACTACCCTCATCATGCGCCAGACAGCTTGTCACGTTAAATTAAATAAACATACATACGTACAAAGTTGGAATATTTTCCTCAAAAATTGTAGCGACAACATTTTGTTGTATTATTGTTTCGAAGTTTTTGTATAAATGTCATTAGGGGCGAAGGGTCCTTTGTTTTTTTTTTTTTAATTTAAAATTCATACCATTATGCTTGTGATCTCTAAAGGTTAAAGTATAGGTTAAACTCCCACATTTCTATAAGTATATTAACGGAAGATTACAGTACTTTTAAAGATTTCTGTCTATAAGGGTTAGCTTAGATCGAGACGTGACGTTGCGGGCACATTTCAATAGAGGTACTCAAAATCGAACTCTATTTCCTACACGATATGATACACCTTTCGCAACGTAGCAACGACGCAGCGCGGCCTGAAACGACTCAAAATCGAACTTTATTTACTACACGATAAGATACACATTTGCAGTATCGTTGTGTCACGTCGCGCCGCGTCGCGTCTCGTTTTGAACTGACCGTTAGTCTATAAATCTAATAAAACGTGAGATTTTTAATACATAAAAATCATTATCTAAAAATTGAACATTATTCTCAAGCAAATGGTCAAAATAGCAAAGCGATTTCGCCCGCGTGGGCAATTAAGGCCCATTCCCTCTCACGGAGAGGAGGCCTGTGTCCTCGCAGTGGCAACATTATAGCTATCAGATGATGATGATGATGATGATATTTTGAGTTTGTAAGACATTATGTCTAAATTCCATAATTATTTTGCTGTCGCAGCCATATTATATAAACAAGCTCTATGTATGTATAAACTAAATGCTGTAGACTAGACACAACTCTATTGGGATCTCACTATAGTCATTACTACTTTACTATTTCACTGCTTCTACGTTTAACTACATTTGTGGAGTTTGTGACTTCGGATTAGATAAGTTTTATAGGTCCCATATTAGTTTTAGTTTCGTAGTAAAATGTCAGATGGTTTTGATATAAAATTAGCGTAATTTAGTTTTAGTATTTTCTGGCAAACTTGATGTTTACAGCTTTCGTGTTTCATTACATTGTGACGTCAAGAATTTTTAGCACGTCATTGATTTTTGGCTTTCATACCACTTGTTGACATCTACACTGGAGTCATCGGTCGCCCCCAAAACAAACATGTTATTGTAAACACCATGTAACGAAATTGGATTGTTAATTTAAAACATCACTTAAGTCAGTTTGTGGTACGTTTGAGCCCTTAAAATAATCGCAAGCATTGGAGACTATTTTTCTTTCAAAAAACAATTAAGTATGCAAATTGTGTTTTTAAAACTGTTAATACCTAATATGAATGAATAAAAACCTGTAACAACTGCGTCTGGATTACTAGCTTAAAGCAGCGTATATTTTAATATTAATAGCGCCACTTTAATAGGTAGAAGGCTTTAAGTTTGAATTTATTAAGGCCATTATGTATAATTTATAATGCTCAACCAATGAGTTTTAAATTATTCCGTATTTTTGTAGTGAATAAAAAAGGAAATATCTACCAGAGGGATCTAATCTCTAAGAACGAAACCCATGGATTCGGGCTTTTCTTTCCGTAGTAAAATCATCAAATGAGTCCTCCCACCCCGGGCAAAGCGGGAGGGACTGTCAGACTTGTACTGACTAATCCACGGTGTCCTTCAATAGCCCTTTATGTTCCGGATGGTTTCGGCCTTAGTTACGTTTTGACAACGACCCCAAACTAAGAATCAATGATATAATATGATTTGACACTCAAGACGTGCGGAAAATTCGTGATATTACTTTTTTTTAAATGCAATTTGATGTCATAGACATTAGCGCCGCGTCAAAAGGACTTCAGTCGTATAACGGTCAGTTCACAGACGTGACACGGTGCGATTTGACACAACTATAAGTGTGTATGTTTTCGTGTAGTAAATAAAGTTAGATTTTAAATCGCTATTAAAATCTCTTCTGGATGACTGTGGATGGGTGACTATCTGCCGAACGTTTATTATGTTCAGATTCCTCCGTGTCTCGGCTGTAACTAGTCGATATCATATTACCTAGAGTATCGTATTACCAAGTTACTGAGTTGTAGAGGTCCGATAGGCAGTCGCTCCATGTAAAATACTGATATCCAGCTGCATATCTGCTTCGACTGAAAGTCGACCCCAATTTGGTCGAAAAAAGGCTATGCAGAAGCCGTATATTTAAGATAAAAATGTTTGGAAACATGCTGGTCGCAGGACCAGCTATGGACTATGTACTATGGTGCAGTCCATAGTACAATGTAGGGCTTAAACAGAATCAAGCTGGTTGAAATTTTAATGCTCACACACTCCTTATATTGTATTTGTAAAATAGCTGTAATTGCAATATTTTGTTAAAATGTGAACACCATGTACCTTTTTGCACTTTTTTTTTCTTATTATTTTATTTTTTAATCATATTAAGTCTAGATTTTCAAGGTACATTGCTTTTACATTAATAATTCAAATGATGTAAAAAAATATTGTAAAACATTTTTAAAAAGAGTAAGTATGGAATTTCTTGCCCATTCTTCTTCATACAACCTACCTTTGCGAATGGGGGCAGAATCATTCCCATCCTATCCCATATCCTTAATTTTTAATTTATGCGACGTTTAAAAGTGCCTCTTTGATGGCCTAATTGAATAAATGATTTGACTTTCACCGTGTTTTTTCCGTACCTGACTCGGCCCAGCCAATCGAAACCATGAAAAAGATATATCACAAGGACTAACGAAGTATTCAAAAATGGAAAAAGCTGTAGCGAAAGAAAGAGCGAAAGTTGTTTTTCCATAAACATATTTCTGTTTATATGTTTCCATGCTTTTCCATGTTGCATGCGAAAACAGTATACATAAGAACGTTTAACAAGATCAGATAGCTTGAGTGAAGTTTGTTATCGCTCTAAGTTACCAAGTTTAGGGGTCCACTTATCATGATCCTTATCTAAGTGAAGCCACATCAGTATGTTAGTGCGGGTTCTGTAAGTAAATAATGTGTTTAGGTAACTTAATACATAGGTACACTTCAATAGAGATGTGTTTGAAAGTATCCTAACGGTTTTTGCTTGTGTCCTTGAGCCTATAATTTAACCATGATTGGAATAGGCAAGAAAATCCAAGATCCAATTAGTGAATATGTAAATCGGAAACGGCGGGGCTAAAAAACTTCCGTGACCCCGGAATGTAAAGGGCCATGGAAGAAGACATTGGATTTTAGTCAGTACATGCAAGTCTGACAGTCTCTCCTGCCCTGCCCAGGGTGGAACGACTCGTTTGATGATTTTAAGACGATAAAAAACAAAACAAAAACCTATTGCAAATTATAGTCCTCTCCCTTTTGTGTCTTTATTTCTTGGTCTGTCTCAACTCTCTATTTCTTTTAATAGTCGTCGTCTACCAAAACTCATTGAAATAGTCCTTAACAGGCTTAATTTAAAGGTCAGGTCTTGTCAAATACAGGCACGAAACCAAACCCTTGGCGATTAGAACTAATTTCTCACATGACTTGATTTTCCCAACTTGTAGTTTACCTGACATTAAATGCGTAGGCCAGCGCAAGACTAGTCCTTAATGTCTGATTAATATAATTTGCTTTTCGATAAATAAATCAGTTTCAAATTCAAAAGGATGTAAGGTTGTGGTACCTTTGCCCAACAGTGGCACAATAAGTCGGGCGGCTTCTACTTGGGTCCTTCTGAATATTATCAATATTTTACAAGAAGAGCCGGCTAAGACTGAGTTTTCAGAATTACTAACAGTAACGTCTAGTACAGATCTACAGATTAAGGTTTGGACCAACAGCTTAACGTACTTTCTAAGGCCCGAAGTATATGATAGACTTTCCATCTACAACCTCGATGATTGGCCGAGTTTTATTCGGCCACGAAGTCCTACAATACAGGATAAATTTAAAATCATATCAACAAAAAAAAAAAACACATCACATCATATAATCCAATATTTCGTCGGAATTATTTCCAATTTAATAGATTTCTGAATCAGTATTTATAAACTGTGAAGACTTACGAACCATAATTCCATTCCATTGGGCCATTGATATGAAATCCAGGCATTGTTTTCCCGCCGCCATTTTGTTCGTGATGAGAAAATGTCAATAATAACTTTGAAAAGTTTTTGAATGAGTGAAAAGTTTACCGTTTCCGCTTCAACTCGGGATCCACGGTAAATTGTTTTGGTTTGCTATTAATTTTGTTTATGATAAACATACACAACATTTATTGTCATAATTTACGTTGGCATAACGAAATTCAAAGCATTATGTATTTATAACATTATGCTGAATTTCGTTATGCCAATGTAAATTATGTAAATGTACATAATTATTAATATTATATTGAGCTTACCAAGATGTACGTTCGAAGACTAAACCAGGCTTACAGTATTTAAGTCTGAATAAAGAAAGATAAAGAGTAACATGCTACTGACTGTAACTTAATATAACTCAGCTTTATTCATCATCATCATCTGCCTGGCTAGCCTCCAATCGTACAAAATGATTATCTAAATTAGTTAAAATAACATCATGCCTGTCATTCTCGAAGGGTTCGGCAGAAATGTTACCAGGGGCCTTAGTCAAACAGTATTCGACAGCAGACGACAATCGTTATCGTTCATCAGTCACAAATACATTTTCAACTTTATACCCCAGCGCATAAAGGTGAAACATCTATTAAATACTGCTGTTCGATAACGAACAAAACAAACGAAAACAATCTGTGAATATCAATAGATTTTCAACTTTACGCGCTGGGTTATAAAGTTGAAAATGTATTGGTGACTGATGAACGATAACGATTGTCGTCTGCTGTCGTGTGCTGTTTGACTAAGGCCTCAGTAATTTCTGTTGAATAGTTGTTAAGTGAAAGAGTAAAAACATCGAAACAAACTGCACTACGGAAAAACAAACCGTGGCATTTAAAGCAGTAAGAAGTAAGATTAATATTCCGTGGTTGAACTGGCAAATTTCTAATTGAAACCAATATCCCTTGGTTAGTGGCGCTTGCGGCTACGTGGCTAAAGACGTAGTCATTATTAATGCTGAAATTAATAATTATAAATTACTGCCACCGGGACCAAAACTTACGTGAAATTTAGTAGAAACAGGGACCAGCTTTGTTGTTTCCCCGACCAATCGGAGCGGACGTCCAAGGTAGGGTCCCGTACTCAAAAACCATTATTTCCATAATGGATTTCGGCAACATTACTCCGAGCCCAATAAATTACTCGTATTTTAGAAGCGAATTTGTGAAGAATAGGTGTTAAATTCGAGAAGATGAATTGTTTTTGAACTGAGAACGTAAATAAATGATTTATTTTGTAATGAATTTTGAAGTAAGGGACTCAGTGGTGTTTAAATAAACCATGGGATTTTAGGACGAAATTAATTATCATTTTGTTAGGTACAGTCAGCTTCTGAGAAAACTCATCCCTTTTGGTACATACTCACATCACTAACAAAATGGCATAAGATTTCTCTGAAGCTTACCATCCCCCGCAGTGTTAGGCGCCCACGGTGACGGACGACGCCAGACGATCTCCGGCCGCCGTAGGCGCAGGCATGCGGTCGGCGAGTAATGGGCGACTCGCTGTCTGACCACGGACCATGCCCACGTCGACGGCGCGTTGTGTTCCACGCGCGCCTCAAAGAGTATAAGCAAGATGACGGGGCCCCCCTCTAGTGGGCCAAAGTCTGCCGGGATCGCAGGACGTATCAAACTAACGTGACCCTGGAACGTAAGGGGCTATTGAAGCTCCCGCCCTGCCCTGGGTGGGAGGACACATTTTGTGATTTTACCACGTAAAAATCAGGTAAGCTTGATTTTTACGTGGTATCCTATGAAATGTGACAGCTATAAACGCTTGTCTGAAGCTGTATGTATAAGCTACAAATGTGAAGATTGTAGGCAATGCTATACACTAAAAATTTGTCCTGTATCGTGGATACGTTCACCTAGGCCTAGGCCCGAAACTAATAGATCATACAAATATTTGCTCCAAGCGGGAATTGAACCTTCGACACGCTGTGCAACAGTTAAACAGCCAGTGTTACAAGTGAAGGGGTTTTATTTACTATTATTTAAAACTGGCTTTTACCTGCGGCTTGGCTCACGTTAATTTAATTTTTTTTTAATCGATATGGATCATACTTTAGGCACCTGACTCCGTCATCATCAGACATCCAATGCTTGCTTTCCGAGGCACGGGGGTATCATACCGCCAGCATCCAAACTCCGGGCTGTAAGTTACTGAGAAATTCTTGTAGAAAAACCCAACAGTATGATTTGCTCGACCCGAAAATCGAACCCAGGACCCAACGTTTCCAGTCGCGTATGCTATCACGAGACCAACGAGGCATTTAATTACAATACGAGGAAAGCTACAGTACAGAATGTCCATTACTCAAAGCAGTATTCCCTGAAGAGCAATATAAAAAACATAATATTTCTCTTTTTTATCAAAATCAGCCTGAAAAAGAGCCATTTTATTTCCAATAGCAATGAGCGTAGAGCTCCGAGCTTGACAAACGGCAACAATGTATTTACAATACAAAATGTATGATTCCAGATCAGTTGTTGTTGAAATATTGTGGAGAATCCGCTATCGGCGCTGGCAAATGCTCACTTTGAAGTATCACCGAGACTTTTGTACTCATATTTTGATTTTGTTCCGAAAATTTAACATCAAAGCCTTTCTGTATTTCACCGTAAACCATAAAAAATAGCATTTTACTTGCCTAATAATTAGAATTAACAACATTTCACACCAAAACACTTGAATTATAGTAGGTAGATCGAGCTCCACGGTAACTGACAAGAATGCTTGAACTGACTGGACAGGTCCACTCAAATTTGTGTGGTTCTTTCTTCAAAAGACCATTTCAGACATTGAACTTCATGGTAATCGTATAGCCTTTTCTACATCTTTATTGTTTGGACTTTAAAAGAGACTGTGACCTCTAAGTTTGTTTCGGCTGTTTCTTCTCAGGTATGAAACACCGGCCCCTTCTAGTTTAGAGTATAACCTACTTGCATAAATAAATATCATTTCATTTCATCATCATTTTATTTCAGACAGGTTATTATTGTTTGCCAAATAAAAAAGCGCTTCTATATTGTCAACATCATAATCATCATCGTCAGCCAGAAGACGTCCACTGCTGAACATAGGCCTCCCCCTTAGACTGCCACGCCAAATGCTAATTCGCCACTTGCATCCATCGGTTGCCCGCGACTCTCACGATGTCGTCGGTCCACCTAGAGGGAGGCCTACCAACGCTGTGTCTTCCGTTCCGTGGTCGCCACTTGAGAAGTTTTTTTCTCCATCGGTTAACAGTTCTACGAGTGATATTACCACTTCAACTTTCAAACTTTGCAGTAATTTATTGATTGTCCAAATAATTTATTAAATCGTACACAAGCAACCGTAACCAAAAATCACTATTAAATGTGATTACAGTGTAGTGCAAAGAAAAACACACAACAAAATTACTGAACATTTTACCTCCGTAGTCTAGTGTTTATTCGTAATTTCGCAGATTACACTTCCAGCACAAATAATAGGGCTAAGACACGAAGGTAATAGAAAGTAATGCGCACCCAGTAGGGGCTAGTGAAATTATTATGGTGCAAATTTTTCCACGATTCAATTATAAGCGAATGAGAGTTGGGTTTTTAAAATGTATTATGGGTTCCGTAACTTTTCGATCAAATCTATTAATGTGACTTGAATAAAAAATTTCGTTGTTGCTCAGAGGTATGTTGACAGTAACAATAATATAATTATCATTATAATTTCATCATTCAATGAATCTTTCCAATTAAATTTTCATTTTTTTTTAGTGTAACATCATTGAAGTTTAGGTACATGTCATCGCGCGAGTACATTCTCATCGCACAAAGATGAATGCATGGTTTGCATGACGCCTTACAAACATCCATCCGTCCACTTCATTCATCATGTCAAAGACTATCGTACTAACAATAATTATTATTTTTTATTTCAAATCACTTTGAATTGTCAAAAGACAAAAACTAGTGCAAAAAAAAATCATATTTCACATAAAAAAAAAAAACAAAACGAAACGTGTTTGTCAAGCTCGAACGAAACGTGATATTTTTTACTAAATAGTAGTACTGAACTATTAAGTTCAGTATATTCTTATTTTCAAAGTCCCAGATAGGTCCCTAACAAGCTGTTAATAATAAATAACTGTGAATATTCCATAGGTGGCATTCCAAAGCGTAACTATGTATGGAGAAGAATGTACAAGAAACTCCATGGACACTCTTTTTCAATCGCCAAAATTATTACAAAACATACTCGAGAGCAGTGGTGACCCAGTGGTATCGGTCCCGACTTACGAGTTGTAGGTCGTGGGTTCGATCCCCGCCAGGTGCATTACTTTGTGTAATTTATTTCATCGCCACTGCTCTCAAAACAGTGAAGGAAAACACCGTGAGGAAACCGGCATGTCCTAGAACCAAAAAATCGAAGATTTATGTGTCATCTACCAGTACGCACTGGGTCCGCGTGGTGGATTATGGCCCACTCCCTCTTTCAGAGAGGAGGCCTGTGTCCCAGGAGTGGGAACATTGTAGGTTGATACTGATACTCGTAACATCATCCATCTTCGGAAAGTTAGAAATGATATAAGATTCGATTAGATACAGAAACCTAACGATTAACAAAGGATCTCTAAAAATAATAACACAAATCATCAAAAGCTATCCAACAATATGAAAACGAAACAAACGGAATGTCTGGGGAAAAATACATCATTTGAACTACAGTACTCGATCAGATATAAACGTATATAGGTAGAAGATGGAAGTTCTCGCCTTCCCCGAAGATATTGCGAAAGCGCTACAAACCAGTGTTGAAGTATTGAAGATTTTTAATGTCAGGTCTGTATTTAACCGACTTTAGAAGGGAGGTTCTCAAGTTAGTCGGGATTTTATAATACGTATGTGCATAAAAATGTAAATAATCAAAAGTAAAATTAAAAACAATTAACTGACTTAAAACATAGCCACCAAAATGTGAAAAATTACTTTTATTTTCGAAGTTCGGTGATTTTGTTTCGTTGACTATTTGCTATTTTATTTTTGAAGTTTTTGTTTTTTATGTTTTAGTCTGTTTTATATGTACTAATTGAACGTCGTAAGTAAGTATTGTGACCCAGAAGTGGGACATCATAGGTTAGACAAAAAAAGTATACAAATTGTTGTTTTGTATCTAAATGGTATGCAAGCTTCAATGTTTTAAAATTTATCGACAATACACTAAAAATTACAATTCAAATCATTATTATTTATTTAAACCTTGCAAGTGTTAGAAAACCGTGCATAACGTACGTTATAGGTACTCGACTTTGACAATTCCTTTATTTCAATGTATGCATGTAGTATAATGTAGGTATGTGGATTTTGGTAGTTCAATCACCTAGGTATTTCTTATGACTTACAGTTGACCATATTAAGGTCTTCGTCCAGATTTAATCGAAGTTGGTAAGGTAGACAAAAAAAATGATTGAGTCGCATCTGCAGAAATTACAAAAGAATCATAATATAATTTTCTTTAGCTTTCTCGAAAAAGAAAGGTTTACTCAGATAAAAATTTAATACCTCTGAAATTAGATCTTCTGAGACCTTTATAAGAACGATTTTCTTTTTCTCAAGCAATCAATTTGTTGGTAAGGTTAAATAAAATTGCACAAGCATAATAATATTTTAAGCCACCCGTGCAATTTTTGTACAAATTTTTGGTGTCTACATTTTTTTTATTGGGTTACTGTACCTACCCATTAAAAAAAATGTAGTCCAATTTAATCTCTTACCACCCTAAAGACCCTTATGCAGCGTTCAGCCGCTATAGTACAAGTATACGTAATCAATTTATTTTTTGTGAATTAAATTAAATTATTTGTTCCTATTTAAATATTGTATTTTAAAAATTTATTAGATAATTTATTCGTCTTTATGTCGATATGTTTATTTTTAATGAGAGTGAATACTTTTATGATCTGAATAGCAGTACCCACTTCACAAGTATCTCATATCAGTCGGGTTGCTGTTTTAACAATCTAGATGATTTTCAAAAACAAGAATTAAATGTATGACGTCCGCTTAGTATGACGTTGTTATTTCCCCTTGATGTCATTATAAACGGATTTCACTGTATTACTTTACCTCATCATCATTATCTCAGCCATAGGACGTCCAATGCTGAACATAGGCCTCCCCTTTAAATTTCCACATACACCGGTTGAAAGCGACCTGCATCCAGCGTCTTCCAGCGACCTTTATAAGGTCGTCTGTCCATCTTGTTGGTGGATGTCCTACGCTGCATTTGCTAGTCCCTTGTCTCCACTCTAATGGTTTTCAACCCTATCGACCATCTGCTCTGCGAACTATATGGCCTGCCCATTGCCACTTCAGCTTGCTAAACCGGTGGGCTACATCGGTGACTCCAGTTCGTCTATGGATCTTCTTCTTTCGATTCGATCACGTAAAGAAACACCGAGCATAGTCCTTTCCATAGCTTGTTGAGCGTCCTTGAGCGTTGAGATGAGGCGAATAGAAAGACGATGTTTCCGTGCCGAAAGTCATCACTGGTAACACACATCGCATCTGAGGCAAAAGACTATCGTTACTAACATTCATTTATTTACTAACAGGTATATGGCAGAAGACGACGGCAGGACAAGTCTCAGGAAGTATTGGCCTTTCTCATACATAAGTCTTACTATTTTCATCCATGTCTTCGGTTTAGCTTTCCACATGCCTCAAGTGTTAGCGGAAGAAGATACGGCACAATTTGCTTATTTAATACCTTCGGTTTTGGTCACTATCCATGGTATGTCTTGTAGTTTTTTCATTATATATTTTTAAGATTATTTTAATCCACATCAGTCTTATCCCATAGGGGTTGCGAGACATGTCGATACCTCCCACGTAAGTTGTTGTAACCCACAATATGCATGTTTTGCTTTTTTTACACCAAAACGCCTATTTTTGCCTACTTTAGGTGTTCAGTGTAAAAAAAATAAAAAAATACAATTTTTAAGCATAGTTACCAGACGTATAAAGTTGTATCTTATTACAACGGGCGGCGTATAACATTGTATCCACCTTCGCAACCGTTTACTCGGGGCGCGTCGGGCGCTCGCGCCGCGTATGTGTGACATACGACAGTTCATCACGGACTTTCATAAAGGTGGAAGACGCGGTCAAAAATCGATAATATCACAGATACGACTTTTTCTTAAAATATATTATGATATTTATGTAGTTTTTCAACAATAACAACCTTAACTGTTGTATATATTACTTACAACAACTTACGTCTCTTATAAGATACTAAATCAACGTTGTGTCATCACATACAACACTTTACCTTGTATAAAAATAACAAATTATATGTGATGTAATACATACAACAATTTACGTTGGTAGTACATACACAAATATGTATTGGATGTTGACATACTATATTTTACGTTGTTAAAATATATTTTATTTAGTTACATACAACAATGTACGTTTTAAAACCCTTCATATCTTCATTATCGAGCAAAAGGTTACCACCACTTTTTTTACTTTTAGGTGTCTGATTAGCCTCATGGGCCGGATTGAGGTCCAGATAGCAATAGAAAATTATAAAAAGCATATTGATACTTACCATTACAGATTCTCCATTGCCAGTTACTTTTAATGAATCTGAGATGATTGAATTAGCTATTATTATATTTTAATCACTATATCTGTCAATGACCAAGTTCTCATTAAGGCACTAGAAAAGATCGGATATATCGATGTTACAACCGGAATACTGATTCCCGATCAAAGCGGTAGGCATTCAATTCACCCTCTTTAAAAACTGAATCTGTCAAAACCAGCGTATGTGACCACATCAAGAGCTCGGAACCAGTTGAGTCACATTATGCAAGAAAAAGGTCAGACACAGACATTTGGATGACGATATTAATTTTCAACGATTATTTAAAATATATACGAAATGGCTCTGGTCTAAAAGATATGATGAGATAGCTAAATCCGACGTGGGAATGCATCGAGATGTTGTGGCGGTGGACAAGGGCCTCACCCCGCTCTCCTGGCTAAAGAGAACTGGCGCAAACCTGCATTCCCTATACACTTATGATCGCATGGAGGTATGACAGATCAAGGATCTTCACGAATGCTTTTTCCGGGCTCTATATGGGCCTGATGTGGTGATGTGGTGACATATCTGCGTCCGTTGCCTAGCTACGATCCGGAGAACTCTTTGGTTGTTTCGCGTAAGTTTGTTATAACTGATGTACGAAATAACTAATGAATCATTCACCTACGTTCAATTCAGCTACGGTTAACTCACCTACGGTTAATTCGCCTACGGTTTAATAGACCTACGGTTAATTCAACTAAGGTATGTTTAGCTAAAATTAACATCCCTGTTGCGGTATCTGTGACATGATACAAACATCGACGGCGCACGGCTAGCGGTACTCCTACTTGTGGGTGGTTTATAAAAAAATAACCACGAAGGGGATGGCCCCTTCTAACCGAACCTGTCCGTGTCAGGGTGCTCCAAGTAGTTTTCACGACTTTCTTTTTCTCAAGGCCCAGTTGCGTACACTCCTGCCTAAATACCTACTGATCAACTTAGTCATTTTGAACGAGAAGAAGACGGTTGACTTCAATGGCAGCCCGAGGTTCGGTTTGGGTAGGATTAGGTTCCTTTGAACCCTGTTGACAGCAAAAGCTCCGTCGACCCTACTGCCAAAGCCTTCATTCTCCGCTTTAGAAATAAAAAGTGCGCATTTTATTTCTTAAAAAAATAATGTAGGCGAGTATCTTCTATTAGGTATTTCAAACGTTGTTAAAACAATCAATATGTATGTGGATCAAGGGGCTGATTCAGAAAGCATTTCTTCTGGACACGGTGCGCATTTTTAGGACGTTCCTTTCTCTGGAGCCCTGACCGCTGGTAGCTTGGACCTTGTTCCCGTTACCGGTGGGCCACTATTGTTTATTTTTTTACATGTTTTTATTTATATTTTTACCTTTGTAGGAATATTTATAGAGAATAAAAATAATGAATAAAGGGAATAATATCCTATGTAAACATGGTTTTATACTAAGCCCTGATAGTTGGTCGCGGGGCTTAACGAATAACCGTGACCCTGGAACCTAAAGGGCTATTAAAGGACACCGTGGATATTAGTCAGTACGAGTCTGACTGTCCCTCCCGCCCGAGGCCTTATTTGATGAAAACAAATAAGTTCTCCCACCCTGGGTAGAGGTCTTTTTTTGAGGTAAACCACGACAAAAAAAGCCCTGATACGTTATACCTTATTACACATACTACCACAAAATATTAAATTAAATCAACGTACACTATGGTATTTAGCACATACTGCTAAATTCAACTATTGTTGTCCAGTGTAAATGGTTGTAAGTATCCAGTACAACATTTATGTGAGTTAACATAACACACTAGAATGTTGTATGAACAAAATCTCAAAAACTACAGGTATTTAAAAATAACTAGGTAGGTAAGTATTGAAAGTACTTTAAAATATATGTGTATGCAAAATTTCAAAAGAATATATTGAAGAATGACTATTTCCTGCGAGTGTTTCTCTTTAAAACGCTCTACTGTAAAATTACAATTTTGAAGATACAACAACTTACGTGGGAGGTATCGATGTCTTATACAGGTTACTCCTTGTGACCCTGGAGTGCAAAGGTCTATTCAAAGAACATCGCGTGGATTCCAATCAGAACGAGTGATAGTCCCTTCTGTTCCACCCTGGGTTGAGGACTCAATGATGATTTTAACCAGTAGAAAATAATTTTGCTCCAATTTAATAATTGTAACTTTTCAACCAATAAATTTATTTGTTACATATTCCAGCCTAAACTATTTTTTTTTAAATAATGATAAGTACAAAATAAATGTGGCCGGTAGTTGTAGGGGGGTATGTACAAATAATTGGTAGGGGTAGTTGCAGGCAAAGCTAGTCAAAACGTTTTTTTTTAATTTTTACGAATGCCATCAAGAAAAGCCTTTTTTAGCCAAGGTCATATTTTTTAGGCTATTTATTCACGAAGCTGAATCATTTTGGATATTGCTTAAAGGCTGTTTTAATCTTTTAAGATATTTTTTCAGCCATCACAAAATCTATAGTTTTACTACCGAAAACGGCACAATTGTCTGCATTTTTAAAAGAACTTGGTGGTCTATGGACTGTACAGTTTACTCCAAATCAGAATAAGGAGAAGGAAACACTGCTGTGGCGAATTAACTTTATTAACAGAGGTATATCTCAATTATTTTACTTTCCGATTTCGGGATAGTAATTGTAAAATATAAACTATTATTCTTATACATATTATTATCTCAGGAAAAACTCGTAAAATCGCGGATTCACTCGTAGCGAGTGAATCCGCAATTTTACGAGTTTTTCTAGCTTTAACTAGAAAATAATACAAAACTACCCTAAATAATAGTTAAAACAGTTTATAAACTATTAGAGTGAGGCCAAACGAGCGTAATTTTTGTCCCTTTCATACAAAACAACAGAAGCGACGCAAAATTTTCAATGAAAGCGATCGGAATTCTGCCATTATAGTACTAAACACAAAAATTACGCTCGTTTAGCATCACCCAGTGTACCAAATTTCATACAAATCCGTTCAGTAGTATTTGCGTGAAAGAGGAACAAACATCGATACAAACAAACTTTCACACTTATAATGTTATTATTAGTAGGATAAAACCAACGACAATATATTACTAGACTCCTAATAACAGGCGACCGATGTCTGTCAACACATTAGGCAAAAAAGTCTTATTTCGGCCACTCCTGTGAGCCGTAAACATACCTTGAGACAGAACAGTCCTTGAGTTAGCCAATCACAACGCAGTACCCCCGTCCCCCTCGCTTACGTAGTACCTCAGCGAGTTGACAGAATAGTTTTTGTTCCTTAGATCGTGCATGCGGAGTCTAGTAATATATCGTCGTTGGATAAAACGAATATTTTCAGCCATCTACTGGGCAGCCGTAATAGGTACGGTCCAATACATGCTCTCACCTTTATTTGAAACTATGTTCCGGAGATTTGTATTGCAACAGGACTGCGAGCTGCGTCTACCTTTAGCTTCGAGCTACCCATTCAACCCGACTAAGAACTGGACGATTTATTTCTTGGTTTATATTTTCCAGCTATATTCTAGTAAGTTACCAGTTAATCCACTTTGATTTATGAAATAGTACTTATTGATTTTCTACTTACCTACCTTTTGTGTGTTTTACTTATTTATTAACAAAGGTACATCAACAGCTTCTGAATATAAATTAATAAATAGTGTAGAAATTTATGACTACAAGACTTTTACTTGGCTTTTCGATCCTTGTGTATTCAAAATGATGACTTATGGCCCCGAAACGTAGTCACTTAGTATAGGCCTCAATAATAAGCTCATGATAGTTCCACCAGCTATGGAAAGGGCTATGCTCGGAGTCCCCCTGCGTGATCGACTCAGAAATGAAGAGATTCGTAGACGAATTAAAGTTGCGGACATATCGAAACGAATTAGCATTTTGAAATGGCAGGGAGCAGGCCATATAATGAGCAAAACTGAAGGCCGATGGGGAAGTAAGGTTCTCGAACGGAGACCAAGCACCGGCACGAGCAGCGTAGGACGTCCACCCACAAGGTGGACAGACGATCCTATGAAGACCACAGGATCACGCTGGATGCTAGACGCTTTCCAACCGGTCCTATTGGAAGTCTATAGGGGAGGCCTATGTTCAGCAGTGGACGTCTTACGGCTGATATGATGATCATAATGATGATGATGATTTCCTACTTGAAAGCATTTATGGAGACACTGTGTTTTGGGATTTGCAATCTACCATTTCAAAGAATAAAGTCTGCTAACATTTATTCCTGGACAAGTTTAGACCCCCTTCATAATCATCATCATCACCTGGCAGACGTCCACTACTGAACAAAGGCTTACCCTTTAGATCAAATGCTCGTAACTCAAAAGATCGGTCCACCTAATTTAATCAACGCTCAGAGTAGCATGTATAAATTTTATCCTTCCTTTTTTAGTGACTATTCTTGTCAGCGTATACGTAGGAGCAGCCTTGATTATGGCAACGTCTTGTGCACTACTTGGAATACAGTTTCTGATGCTGATACATGATCTAGAGCAGGTAAATCCGAAGCTGAGTAGAGGAAGACATTACACAGATGAGGACGGACTTAGTATTGAAACGGTTGTGGAAAGACATCAGAAACTATTGAGGTTAGTAAGGTGTGAATTTAATTTAATTCATAAGTCGGTATTCCATACTCCAGAATCGCCGAGACCGTCTTAAAAGGACACCCGGAACCATTGTTTTCACGTCTGAGCAACATTTCAAACAATCATATAATATAATCATAACCTAAACTATAAATAAAAACTAACTAGTGTTATGTACAAACAATAATAATTCAAAAAGCATTCAAGGGGCGTTAAAAAATTCATCCACATCTCTGTCAACGGGAACAGTGCCCGGAACGCAGGCATAATTGCCACGTTTGGCAGCAATGCTGATTCGTTGGCCTAGGAATAGGCCAGCCCTCTAGGCACCTGAAAGAGCCGAATAATTACCTAAAATTTGTGAGCGCTCGGACCCCATGGCCCTGGAGTTTCAACCCCAAGAGGCTTAAACACATAGCTACTAACTAAGCCAATGTGTTTGCGCGTCTTGCAGTTTTCAGCTTCTATAATAAAAGTAA
This sequence comes from Agrotis ipsilon, assembly GCA_028554685.1. Classification (NCBI taxonomy): domain Eukaryota; kingdom Metazoa; phylum Arthropoda; class Insecta; order Lepidoptera; family Noctuidae; genus Agrotis; species Agrotis ipsilon. The sequence continues at coordinate 2,108,510 of CM052956.1, forward strand.
CATGTTTTAGAAGCCCAAAAAAACATACAATTAAAATCTGTTTCTATTACAGCACCCGCGGCAGCATATAAAATAAATAATCTTCTATATATATAAAAATGAAACCCGTTTTCCGTTGTCACGACATAACATGAATACGACTTGACCGATTCGGATAATTATTTTTTTGTTGTGTTTGTAACCATCGGGACCGGGTTTTAGACGGGGTCCTCCACCCGTGCGAAGCCGGGACGGGCCGCTAGTATAGAATAAAATCATTAAAATGAATGGGTGTTTAAATTAAATTGTTCAAATTACAATTGCAAAAGAGGATGGGCGGATTGGGACCACCTTCCAATAGCAATAAGATGTATGGCGTTGGATAGGTCTTTTCATTTAGAACAACTATTGTTCAGAAGCTTTTTTTGTTAGAGCTGTCCGTTCGGAGTTATGAGACTCATTAGCTCGATAAAAATATGTTTAATAACCTTATACATGTTTAGTATTTTTATGCTAGTCTCGCACTTACTGTAACTTAGGGACCCGTCTGGACAGACACGACGAGACCCCTCCCCTTTTTTATGTTTTATAATCATATATGAGTCCTCACACACACTGGGTGGAACGGAAAGAACTGCCAGAGTCGTACTGACTAAAATCCACTGTGTTCTTTCAATAGCCCTTTACATTCCAGAGACACGGTTGCCTGATAAGACAATCCGGAACTCTGTATTTATATTTCGTCTATTTTTGCTCTATTTGAATTCAAAAAAAGAATTCTATTTTTGTTGACATTTGTCATTGCTTATTACATAATAAAGCGAAACGACAGATGATCCACATCTTTAGCGACTACTGGTACCTAAGGCTCCTTCGTTTTCTCTCACTCGTTTCATCCTAAAGACTTTGACTTGGCATTCTTCTCGGACACTGATATCGGTCTGCTTATTGAATTCGGCTATCACACTGGACTTTTGAATTGCATATTGATTGGGTATTGATTGTGATGGAAAACCATCGAAACTGAGTTATGTGTCGGCGAAGGCTTTATCGCAGAAGATATCAGCAACACATTCTATCTGATAATCTCCCAGGAACGCGACCAGAAGTTGCTACATATATACAACAACATGCAGTTTTACAGGTGGGAGTATTGTACTTACTTAAGTGTTACGTTATTTTATTGGGAGAAACTAAACTACCTCTTATAATCCCTTTTTTTACGTGGTAAAAAATAGGTCACCGTCGCCTATCGCATTCAGCGGTCCGTACCTTTCAGGAAATCTGCACTATTGTGACACCCAGGCGTTTCTTAACGCCCAAACAGACGCAAGATCCTCTCGAAACATCCGTGTCTAGAGAGGAATTGCTTTAGAGCTCAGCAAACTCCTCAAAGAGGGGTCGTCGCGATCACGGCGTGCCCGCTTTTTAACCCATCAAACAGTTTTATTTATTGTATTATCAACCCCTAATAAAAGTTACAAAAAAAAAGAATTGTGTTACTATAATAGTTTTTTTTTTCAACAATTATCAGGTGGTATTCGACAACACGCGAAGCGTGTGCCATAGATGCTGGCAGATGGCTTCAAATGCCGCCAGACCACCTATTGTAGCAGAAGCTCCAGAAGCTCGTGAAGACAATGAACAGAATGGCCATACACTTCATGTTCCCGATTACGTGAGAGCGCCAAATAATCACAGGAACTGTATCTTCAATAACTGTGCTAATAATACCCGACACAGAATACCAGAATATATTAAAGTACATATCTTTTGCGAATACAAGTTGTACATACCCGATGGTGCCAGAGTATGTAGAGAACATTTGGAAACCAATATCTGGGTTGATTTACCTCAGTTTTGTAATACAACTCATGATTTTACTGCTGTCCAGTTCAATGATGTTTGTAACATGTTACGGACAGCCCTTCAACGTGGTTCGAGGTTGGATTTTAGAGTTCGTGGAGCCCTCACGAATGAAGAAATGCATTTTTGGGTTGGTCTTAATAGAGACCAGTTCGATGCCATTTTGGAGCAAACTCCATCGCTAAGTGAGAGATCTAATGATCCAAGTACTGCGTTAGCTATATTATTGACAAAACTTCGCACGGGAGATTCCAACGAAAGGCTTGCGACATTATTTAATATGTCACGAAGAAAACTAGAGCGCTCTTTAGCAGCAGCTCGTGAATGTCTAATAAACGAATACGTTATACGTCACTTAGGATTGGATCACATCGACAGAGAAAATGTGTTGACGAGAAACTTAACGATTCCAAAAAATCTCTATGGAAATGCAGAAAATACCAAAGTTATACTCATATGTGATGGGACCTACATATACATTAACAAAAGCAGCAATTTTTTGTTTCAACGCCTCACATATAGCTTGCACAAGTTCCAAAACTTGTTAAAGCCATTTTTAATCGTTGCCCCAGATGGCTATATTCTTGATGTAATGGGACCATTTGCTGCTACGAAAACTGATGCGCAAATCATGCAAAATCTCATGCATAATGAAGAACACCCAATTCATGCCTTACTTCAAGAAAGTGATGCATTTATCTTGGACCGCGGGTTTAGGGATGCTTTGGAATCTGTAGAAGCTTGTGGTTATGAATATTATGTGCCGCCTACTAGAGATCGCCTTGAAACACAATTAACTACAAAGCAAGCTAATGACGGTCGAGCTGTAACAATGTGCTGATGGGTAGTGGAAGTGGTAAACGGCCGATTTAAACGCGATTTTAAGCTTTTGCGGCAAAAATATTTTAATAGAGCGCTGCCTCACATGTTTGTAGATTTCCGAATTGCTGCAGCCATTATAAACCACTTCCACGTACCCATCGAAGACAGCGTCTACGCAGAAGATTTTTTAAATCAAATACGACTCAAAGTTGATACACCAAATCTTCTATATACTTATGTAGATAGAAAGCGCCTGAATAACCGTAGGGCAGATTTTCAACGGCTGGAAGCAAATGTAATAGAAAACTTCCCAAGACTCACCGAAGCCCAAATCATTTTACTAGCCTTGGGTACATACCAGTTAAAACTGGCGCGAAGTTATTGCAGCGAGCATCTTCAGAACGGCTTATACACTATCGAAACGTACAGGGAGAATCAGTTAGATGATCTGCCCGATTACGGTATTCAGGAAAATGTGTGGCTTTTACGTGGACGCATACAATCGCGCCATGTCCGACAAAGGACGTATAATTGTTATATTTTATTAAACAATAACCAAAATGAAGGCAACGGCATAGTACAACACTATTGTACATGCTTATCAGGAAGACGAACGATGGGCACATGTGCACATATTATATCCATAATATGGTATTTAGGCTATGCGATCCATGAAGGATTTAATGCACCTGCAATGTTTCTGAATCAAGTCATTGTAGATAACGTTAGGCCATAGAGGTATTACCGGTAGATGGAGCGGGGCCGTTACCATTATCTTCTCTCACTTTTTACTGAATCGTCTCTTTAATCGTCAGACGTTTTCGCTTACAGTGACACGTATGTCATCTCTACTCTATCTATAATACCCTTAATACCCTTAAGGTACAACATGTAGATCTGTGTAGATAGCCAACGCTTGTTTTTAATGTTACTTAAAAGTTTTATAACTCCGAACGGGTAACTGTAACAACAACGCTTTCTAACTTTTGTTCCAACCGAAAAGCCCTATAACATTATGAGTATGCTTATTATATTTTGCTATTTTCTGCATTTCCATAGAGATTTTTTGGAATCGTTAAGTTTCTCGTCAACACATTTTCTCTGTCGATGTGATCCAATCCTAAGTGACGTATAACGTATTCGTTTATTAGACATTCACGAGCTGCTGCTAAAGAGCGCTCTAGTTTTCTTCGTGACATATTAAATAATGTCGCAAGCCTTTCGTTGGAATCTCCCGTGCGAAGTTTTGTCAATAATATAGCTAACGCAGTACTTGGATCATTAGATCTCTCACTTTTTTTTTTTTTTTTTTACGTGGTAAAATCATCAAATGAGACCTCCCACCCCGGGCAGGGCGAGAGGTACTGTCAGACTTGTACTGACTAAAATCCACGGTGTTCTTCAGTAGCCCTTTATGTTCCGGGGTCACGGTGATGGTATGAGTCCCGCGACCCCGGCAGGCTTTGGCCCTCTGAGAGGGGGCCCCGTCATTTTGCTGACAGCTCTTTGAGGCGCGCGTGGAACACGACGCGCCGTCGACACGGGCATGGTCTATGGTCGGGCGGCGAGTTGCCCTGTACTCGCCGCCCGCATGCCCGCGCCTACGGTGGCCGGAGATCGTCGTGTGACGTCCGACGCCGTGGGCGTCTACCACCGCGGGTGGGGCGGAGGGGGGACATTGTCCTCTCTCTCGCACGGCGCGCCTCCTCCTTAGCGAGCATGACTGCTTCGCAGAAGGAGGCGACCGCTTCCCACTCCGTCTCGCCCCGCAGCATGGCCGCGACCAGTGCTGGGCGCGAGAGGTCTCCGCCTATCGCCGCCGTGAGGACACGTCGGGCTCCGCCCAAGCGGGGCAATCCTGCACCGTATGCTCGACTGTGACCTCCGGGCGATCTACGCAGTGGTGACACCCAGGCGTTTCTTCCTTTCTCATAAGACACAGGTACCTCCCGAAACATACGTGTCCGGTGAGGACCTGCGTCACGCGGAAGGTTAGGACGCCGTGACGTCTCTCCAGCCACTCCTCAAAGAGGGGTCTTATCGCCGCTATTGCGGCGTGCCCATTAGATCTCTCACTTAGCGATGGAGTTTGCTCCAAAATGGCATCGAACTGGTCTCTATTAAGACCAACCCAAAAATGCATTTCTTCATTCGTGAGGGCTCCACGAACTCTAAAATCCAACCTCGAACCACGTTGAAGGGCTGTCCGTAACATGTTACAAACATCATTGAACTGGACAGCAGTAAAATCATGAGTTGTATTACAAAACTGAGGTAAATCAACCCAGTTATTGGTTTCCAAATGTTCTCTACATACTCTGGCACCATCGGGTATGTACAACTTGTATTCGCAAAAGATATGTACTTTAATATATTCTGGTATTCTGTGTCGGGTATTATTAGCACAGTTATTGAAGATACAGTTCCTGTGATTATTTGGCGCTCTCACGTAATCGGGAACATGAAGTGTATGGCCATTCTGTTCATTGTCTTCACGAGCTTCTGGAGCTTCTGCTACAATAGGTGGTCTGGCGGCATTTATACAAAACTGAGGTAAATCAACCCAGTTATTGGTTTCCAAATGTTCTCTACATACTCTGGCACCATCGGGTATGTACAACTTGTATTTGCAAAAGATATGTACTTTTATTTGGTATTAGTATTCAGGAAAATCTGTGGCTTTTACGTGGGCGCATTCAATCCATAATATGGTATTCAGGTTATTAGTCTTCATACATCCCATGTTGCCATTTCATTAATTCGCACTCCACTGCTGGACATAGGCCTCTCCCAATGTGCGCCACTGAGCCCTGTCTTGAGTTTTCCTCATCCAGTCTCTGCCGGCTGCCTTTCGTAGTTCGTCACTCCACCTGGACGGCGCGGGCGGGCGTCCCACACTACGTTTGCCGAGTGGCGGTCTCCACTCCAAATTCAATTCGCACTAAACGATTCCAAATATTCTTTTTATTGCGTACGGAAAAATAGATTTCTTCAAAGTAAGCGTATATAGACTTCTATTGGGTAAACTAATAGACTTTACCTAAGCCAGAATAAATAATATGCTTAAATAAATAATAAATAACTGTATTATTTAGTTCTTTTATTGTTATCTGATGTCATGGAAAAAATATTTTTTTGTCCGAAAAATCCCGAAAATTCCGGGTTTTCGCGATTTTTTGGAGGCCTGTTCCGAAGTTCCCGGTTCTTCCAACACGAACCAGTTCTTAATTCCCTAACAACATGGTTCAAACACATTCTGTAGACAGCCTTAAACACTTGTTGTTAATGTAACTTCTAAGTCTTATAACTCCGAACGGACAATTGTAACAACAAAGGTTCCTTAGCAACTATTGTTCTAAATGAAAAGCCCTATCCAACGACATACATCTTATTGCTATTGGAGGGTGGTCCCAAGTTTCATACATTTTTGCCCATTGTCTTTACTCAATATTGCTCATATAGCGCAAATAATTTTTACTTTCTGTTTACCAATAATTATTGTTCTTCTCAAACAAGCATATTTTATGCATCACAATCATATTTTCCCAAGTCTATTAAAGTTTTGAGATACAGTACGATATACCTGTGGATTATAGAATTTAATTTTATTATAAAAGTACCAGCCAAAACTACGATTTTGAACTTGACCCCAACTTATGTAGATGATTTGTTTTTGCACTGTAAGTATTCTTTCCTACTTCGAATACATAAGTAGCCATATAGTTCTGTACCATGTAGAAGTTTTTGTGACAACTTCAACTACTGCCAAACCAATCTAATCAATCTATATTACGCTCGCCACTTTTTCTGGTCTCATGCCAACATTATCGGAAGTTTTTCCGCAATAATGGTACCCTCACCCTGTGAGACCAATGGCCTATGTAATATAAGTGATCCTACTTTTTCGTATTTTATGGTGTGTGAGAGTTTGCCCCCCTTTTTGATTCTTTTCATGGAACACTGAGATTTCGTAGTGTTCTGGATTTTATGGACTCATTTCAGTGATCTAGTTTGGTGGTTAAAATTCTGGTTTGTACCAATATAATGACGTGGTCTTCGTTTCAAAACGACTTTGTTTTCCAGTATATAGGTAATTAATTACCAGGATTCATTAAACTGAGATCTATCGATTTTCATCCATCCATCCAGGCCTTCTTTTTATTGCGTTCTAAAATTATCTAGCCCTCGCATCTACAGTGTATATTGGAAATGTCACAATCAACTTACACTATTTCGCTCCTATCTCAATTAATTTGTGGTGCGCGCTGCATGTCTTCTTAATAAAACTAGACGGACTAATTTTTGCGATTTATTGATGCCTATTAAATTATCAGCTTATTGCCGTCCTCTGCTGGACGCATCCGCCAAAGAGCGCCAACCATCCCGGTCCTGGGCAGTCCGCAGCCATCGGCTGCCAATTAATTAACCAATAAATTTGGGGTGCACACTGAATGTCTTCGTCATTCATACTGGTCTTTAACTCGTTATGTCATCATCTGTGTATCAGAAAACTGTGGGATTAGTGACAGACTAACCTACAGTCAAACTTAGCTAATTAAAAAGAAAGTAGTACCAGCCCAACGACCTGAGGCCCATCATTTCTCAGGCACGTTGGACACCACCTCAAATTCTTCTATAATCAGAAGCTTATATATAAGCTTATTTACAACAAATTACTTCTAGACAGTTCCACAAACTCATATTTCATCAAAATACACCTGTCCCAAAAAAGAAAAAGGTATTGTTGCTACCTAAACTGTTTCCCATTCTAACCCCTCGTTTGCCCTCAAAGCCGACATAGGGGTGGACATAAATAAAACATGTATTTTATTTGTTGACAGGTTATCGCGGCACCTGGATAACGTTTTCAACGGATTGGTATTCATAGATCTATTGTTTGTTGGGATCACGACTTGTGCTTTCAGTTTCATGGGGCAGGTGAGTTGAATAAGTTTTTCATGATTGGTGTTTGGATCGTCGTTCTGGTGTGTTCGCAGCAAGCAGTATCGCTTAACAGTCATTATAGATGGACTGGGAAGTACCCTAGATTAATGTAAATTCAATTTTTTTTTTTCGATGACCGCAGATTATTAGACAAGTACTTTTTTTAATTTCCAAAAATAATTTTAAATTTAGCATCCTGAGTCAGGATTTGTACTCGACTGATGTCAAAGCTGGATATTCTTTACGCCATATCATAGCCATATCAAATAAATGACAGTAAACTGAAGAATCATCGCTGTCTTATAACTTTAATCTATTTTTTTTTATTTCTCGAATACTTCCTACTTTCTAGCTTGAAAAATATTAATGATCTTATAATACTAACGATTATGGTAATCTCTGTAAAGAACCCTAGGCAAAGCTAAACCTTGACCCTAGTCGATCCGTAAATTCTTTTTCTGAACAAGGTTTTTTGCTTTAATCATTTTCGATCTCGCCTATTTCATATTCCCAATATGAACTACCGAAAAAAATTCCAAAATTTCGCAGGTCACAGCGAAATTTAAATCGTTTGTATGTAAATTGAGATTCCACAGTCGTATAAAAAAGATTCGCTGGAATTACAGAAAAAGTTTAAACGGTTGCACGATTCGTGATGAAAGTCGGGAAAAAAATGAGGCCTTGACGGAATCTGCACTTTATTAAAAAGTTCTACACTCTACGTTGTAGTACATCGTATTCAATTTGTGCTCCACTCTCAGAAGTTCTTTCTCAAAACAGTAAAAGAACTCCCTCAAAAAATTGAGCTCAAATAAAATGTTTAGCAAACTCCACAAAAGCTTTGTATCTTCACTGTGAAATAAGACGTTATAAAGAAAGGAGCAGTAGGTTCAAACATTATAATCCTTTTATTATTAATTAAGTATTTAAATGAATATGCAACCATCTGATTCATTCAACTATTATATGGACTGTCTTTATAACATAAATTAGACTTAAGTATGTGGTTTCTTGCTGGAAAAGACAATAATAATGTTGTCAATAGTTGATGTAATGCTAAAAAGCTCTCAATTTGTCTCCCATTTTTTCTTCATAATTTTGTCTTTTGGATGAAAAATATGATAGATTACTCCTTTGATATTTCGTTTTTTTTGCTTTTATTAGTTACACGTTTATGTGTAATCGTGATCTAAAAGCTAAATTCGAATCTTTATTTGAATTCCATAATGTTAGTTTACATATCTTATAGTAGGCTTACAGCTAGTTACAAAAATGAACACTTTAGGGCACAGCAAAAAGTATACAATTAAAATAAAATTCAACATAAGTATTAACTAATAAAAAATGGTGAAAATGTGTTGTGGTTCTTACCCCTCGTTTACACCAAGAAACAAGTTAAATACTAGTTTCATACAAAACTTGTAGAATACTTGTCAAAACATAATTTGTTTGTTTAATACATGTATTGAGAGTGTCTCAAACCATAATCTCAAACATTCTTTCGTTCACACTGTGTAGCCGAAAAGTATTTATACAAGTATAAAACACATTTGCGTTTACACTGAAGCCTATGACATGTCAAAACTTGTCAAATACATGTTTTATACCTTGGTGTAAACGAGGGGTTAGACAACTTTTTAACACGACTAGGCGCGCTAGATTAGCGTGGTATTTGCAGGGATTTTGTTGTCACCTTAATTATGTGCTTATAATTGGAACATTCAGTTAATTTACTGTATTTATGTTTTGTTGGTCCAGTTTTCCCGCGGTCCGGGCTACATGTTGCTGAGCTACATTGGCATAGCCTCGTCCATGTCGACCATTTTGTGTTTATGTTACTACGGAGAGATACTTACTAGAGCGGTAAAACTAACTTACTTATTAAGGAAAGTGTAATTAATTAAATTAAGTACTTATAGTGGTCGCTTGTGAAGCAGTTGTTCAATATAAAGCAGGTATAAAATGTTTGGTTTTCCGTAGCAGCGTGGTAAATTGCTGGCGCATTTACATATGCATGCATGGGTTTAATAATACTCGTATTATGCTTTATTGTATGAAGAAAGCATTAAAATTACTTTAGCTTTAATACAAAGTAAAGTGAAAAAAAAACTTTTTCATTTCTCATACTCGGAAAGTAGTGTTTGTTTGATCAGAGCAGCGGGTCGAAAACGATGCTTCCCTCCCTTGGGCGGGAAAAACTCATAGTAATTGCTTCCCTCCCTAGGGCGGGAATGAATTTTAAAAATAGAACTAAAATTGGTTATTTAGTCGGTTATATTTTTTTTTTATATAATTAAAGAAAAATATCGATTAAAAAAAAAATGCTGCGGTCTTGTGAGTGTATACGGCCAATGTGAATTAAAACAAATACCTATTAAAGTGGGATGGCCCGCGGCGGTGACGCGGGCGGTGTGTTCCATATTTGAAATTTAAATTAAAAAAGACTATTAAATAGGTACTAAAGTTCGGCCGTTCAGAGAATGCGTTCCTGACACATCGCGATTGAACTGACGATATAACTTTGTAATGGCGTTGCAGTTACGATAAAAATATTTTTGCTGGTTGTTTACCGTTTTAACAATTGATGAGCATTAAAACAACATTATTATATCAATAATCAATGAATGTTATAATTTTGTGCCAAACTGAGGGTCAAATAACTTGGTAAACAATATTTTTCTAAATCTATACTGCGCTATTACAAGGTTATGTCAGCGCTTTATATTTGTAGTGCTGTGCTAAAAATAACAGGCAGGTATCTGTTCTTAAATATACAGTTATACTTATAATATAAAATAATACGCTTTGATTTTCTTTTTAAGAATTTGAAAATAATGGACTATAAGATAACTTTATGAAATATAAAAATAAAACTATGACCAAACCGAACGCGCGAAAGAAAGTAGCATTTTTATAATTTAGGTTGAAAATGGTAACCCCAAATGGCGTTACTAGCATTTTTATACTTAGATTAAAAATGGTAACCCCATTGATTGTGATTGTGACGCTAAAACAGTCGTCTGTTGTCGTTTCGTGGCCGATATAACGCGAATCATTACCAATATAACGCGATCGAGCTAATCTGGGCTCTAAGTAAAAGGTTACGCCGCCCGCCACAATACTTTCCCGCCATTCAGCACGAAAAAGACGATGACCCTATTAAAAGAAGCCTGCGGGGAAGTCACAACAGATGACCGGGCAAAGGTTGTTGAGAAGACTAAAAACCTGATTTTGGAACATTTTGACCGAGATATGAGGATTGATTCTGTTATTATAATAATATGATTATACATGTAGGCGAAGATGATGAAGACACGACCTCCTCAGGCGAATCGGAGTCTGATTAATATTCTGTACGCACATTCAATTCAATGTACTTACTTTATTGCATAGAAATACAGATTGTAACTTTGTAACAAAGAATAAATAAAACAATTTTATTATATGAATATTACCTTTTTTTGGTTTCCACTTAAATGACTAATATAATAAAACTAATATAATAAATTTTAAATGATTCCGCCATTTTAAAACGAATATAATCTTAAAATAATGCAGCGGTTCATTTTGGAGGAACGGTAACGAACTCAGTGTTATGTTGTTCCCATCACTAGTCGTGTCTAACTGATAGGTGTCAGGAACGCATTCTCTGAACGGCCGAACTTTACAGACTCATGTTATTACTATCAATAAATATTTTAGAAAAACTACAATTTTTTACTTTCCTTATATTTGAAATGAAAAGTAGAGTGTTTAACACGGGTGAAAGTCATCAATTCCCACTCGGACTATAGCTGCACTCACTTCGCTCGTGCGTCTAAATACCTCGTATGGGAATTGATTTCTTTCCACCCTTGTATAACAATCTACTATATCTATGTAGTTTTTGTAAAGCCTTTTTATAAAATTAAAAATAGAAGTAATTTGTTGGACCGCTCTAAGAAAAAAATAAATAATTATACTTTTTGACACAAGATTATGATACTTTTTCAGAGCACCAGTATCGGAGACACGGCGTACAATAGCTTATGGTATGAAGGTGGCAAACAATACAAAATGACCATACTACTTATCATCAGAATGTAAGTTAATGTGTTTATTTTTATTTAGCATCTATTATAGTAATAATTTTTCTGCCCTTCGGTATCCGTTCCCGTGTTTACGTTGATGGTCTTAGAAAATACATAACCTAACTGGTGACCACCGTCCTGTCGGTGTTTGGCACCAAAAAGTTTTTACCGAGTTCCATTGATGCGCAGGAGTTCTAGTTCCTTCTGAGTGGACTCGCTCCATCTTAGGCCTCATCTTTACCTCTGTGCTATATTGAGGACAGACAGCTTCAGAGAAATATCATCCCCTTTGTTAGTGATGTCACTGACAACAGAGGTGAGTTTTCTCTGAAGCTTAACATAGAATAGCAAACGCAAAAAAAAATTATGTACGCTTAATTTTCAGGTCGCAAAACCCATGTCGTCTTACGTCCTTGAAATATGCTGTAGTGTCTCTGAATATGTTTACCAAGGTAATGTATTTCTTCAAGTCACCAACATCAAAAAATTAGGCAGTTGTTGGATCGTAAATAAGCCTTGTAAAACAACGTAAAAATGAAGATTTTCTCGGTACGAAAATTACCGGTACTATCTAATCGCGGTGCTGTTTAAGGCCGATACCGTAGCCCTGGAAGCAAACGGCAAGCAAAGGAACAGGGTGAATAATCTCACTAAAGGGAGCAAGAGCCTGACTGTCCCTTCCACTCCACCTGTGCGCAAGAGGCCTCGTTTTATGATTATAGTGGAGGTAAGCCTAAGACGGGTAGCCCGCCTAAAACGGGTAGGCATGTTAAATTACGCGTCGTTCTTACTAATGAGAAGTGTGCGTGCAGGACGCGTCGCCTCTCCCTATGAGGAGCCGCGTCCCGTTTAAGGTGGGCTACCCGTCTTGGGCTTATTTTCCCTACCACCCAAAACAAAGGTGACAAACTTATTAAGAGCGTGTTTACATAACATTGATGTCTTCTTTCAGGTAATAAGCACGACCTGGTCTTATTTCTCACTGATGAATAGCGTCTATTCAGAGGAACCAAATTAATAATTATTATCACTCTGTTTTACAGCATTAAAATTGCACAAATTGAACTTACAGCACTTATGTCATTCAGCACCCTCCCTTATAAATCGGTTATAGGATTTAAGACAACCCAAAAAATTGAGTTAGCACGACGCAATAATGCATTTTAAACCTAAAATATGTAGAAGAAAATGGAGATTTCCTAGTGCAACGCAAAATTGCGGTTAGATCACTCACTGCGGTTTCTGAATAAGACCGGATTCAGATGAAACGGTTATGCAAGCGAGGCAAATATGCAGTAACTAACATTATAATATTATTATTTGCAGTGAAAATGTAGTTAAAGTAGCTTTCAGTTTGTTATTTTTCTTTGCTTTAGTAACTGATTTAAATCGGATATATTCTCAATTACTAAACTTATTAAAATAGAACACCAAAGCATTTTTATTTGGCGTTAAGTCCTCCCATATCTCAAGTAAGGCGTCCAGTTCGCTATCTCCTTCACTTCATCAATCCTGTGTTTTGTAGGACCACCGCCACCATTACGTCCGCATTTTTAACAAATAAGACCAAATAGCGAGATGTGATTAATAGTACGTGAAGATATCAGATCTCATGTACAACCAAGCTTCTGAATCTACACGGCCTAACTCTAGCAAACCTAACTTCACAAATTCTACAAATCAGTAAAATCTATGGCTTCACCGTTTCGCTACCGTTGTGGAGGTGATGCTAATATTTAGTTTCTGAAGTCCCTATGAAGAAGATCCTTTTAGCAACACTATCAAATGGTGTAATAATAAAGGGTGTGATTTTTTTCCAAAATCAGCGGGTTCGATTCCTGGCAAGGATTATTGATTTTTCTAAAATCCAATGATGCAGCTTTAGATTTCGTAAAAATCGGCCTGGAGACTCCTTTCAACGTTTTTCGATATTCCTCATAGTTTCGGACATAGCCAACCACGCCCAGTTGAAAAAACTGAATAGTTTGTTTGTTTGGTTGAAGGGGCTAATCTCAGGAACTACTGGTTCGAATTAAAAAAATCTTTTTGTGTTAAATAGTCCATTTTTTGAGGAACATTGTAAATTATAAAATACCACGCTACGATCAATAGGAGCCGAGCAGCAGGAGACACCGCGAGGAACAGTTAGTAACTTTAACATTTTTCCTAATTCTTATTTAAGCAATTTAACTAAGTTAGCCACTGAAATTGAAAAAAAGCAAACCTGTTATTTGATGTACATAAAATTACAAAAAAACTGAGATACATTTCATTTGCGCCGGGGGCTGGGTCACAGATGACCCTTCTTCTTTATAAGTTTGTGAATTTTCTTGTTGGTTGTATACTAAACTTAGACTACATACTGAATTTCAGCTCTCTAGCACTGCAGGAACTAGCCAAACATTTTGATGATCATCAGTGTGTCAGTGTGTCAGTGTGTCAATATATCAGTGACGAAATCCGTGTATTTTAGATGTCAATAAAAACTAAACTTTTAAAGCTATTCCATTGAGATTTTGTATGCTTAATAAGTCTATTATTAGCATCATATCCTGTGAATACGAACTATCTGGTACATCGGAAACCAACTCTATGAGGGTTCAAAAAAACGACGAAACACTTCGAGAAAAGGTAGGTAGTGCCCTTGCGCTTCGCTTGGCTCGTCTTGGCGGGGGGCACTGCCGTGCCCCCAGATAAGTATATCGTCAAAACTGCTGAAAACACTTGGATGAAGAATCGCACAGAATTCAAAAATGCGGTTGAAAAACAAGAAACTTATCCCAGAACCCAGAAGTAAATCTCACAAGGCAAAATTTTCCGAAGACCCCAACAGACAGTGAAGTGCGAATATTCAAAACAAACGTGGCGCACTAGCCCATGAGTTTAATATTCCAGTCTGCATCGCACAGGATTACCGCTTGATACCAGTGCATACGCGCGGTACTATTCTCGCGTAAAACCGTTTTATCTGGACGAACACTATGTCACTCAAACTAGGGGTGATGTCATGGAATATATTGCTGTGTCAGTGAACAAAGGATGGTATTATGGAAATGCGTACGTGCTGGTTGTGGACTGTAGTGATAATTGCGGTATGGGTAGTGGTGTCATTTAATGTGTAGATAGTTATACACATAACCGCTTCTCTAGCGGCCGAGCGCAGAATAAGGGAATAGTCTTGACTGACGTGATAATCGAAATATCAATATTTTTTTTCTCTATTCATTCATGAGAAAAATTGTTAGGGGCTCAAGCAATTAAACTTAACATATCATCACGATACTAATATGTTTATTTAATTCACTAATTCCAGCACTACTTATAATTATTTTGTGTTTCTCAACACTTTCAAAAATCATAAAAAAAGACTAGTACTACCCATAGGTACCATTTTTGCTCGTCACTTTCAGAGAGGACCCAAAAAAATGATGTCCTTTACCTACGATACAAGACAAATCACAAGCGAGGCGTAACCTTTAAAAAAAACGCTCCATTTTAACTTAAAAATGTGAGCTTTAACTCACATAAACACCAACACCCTGACAACTTGTTGTAGACCTTAAACACATTTGTTCCGTCCTAAAATCAAACACGATACACAACGCTGTGGCAAGACGCAGAGATACATGTTAATAGGAATGAACAACTAAACTAAGACCTGTGTGCACAAATAAATTTGTTTGATTTGATTTGATTTGAACGCAGTAGTCAATAGTTAAATCACTGCGCCAAATCCTGTATTCCCCTCGTGCTCGTAATCTTAAACGTGTCTTCAATTTAATATTTATTTGTCGGGAAAGAAACACGATCCCTCCATAGATAATAAATACGTTGAAAAAGTCTAATGCTATTCATACGAACTCAATACCGTAATTATTTCCGTATTTCATTTCTAAGGGTGTATCGGAACATGCGTAACCCAAGAACTTTCCATTGGGATGATTTTGAATATCTTTTTTGTTAATATTATAAAGCTGAAGGGTTGGTTTGATTGAAGTCGTCAGCCAAGATGTCAATACAGTATAGAAAAAAATAAATAGCGGGATTACAATTAAGTATCTCTGATAGTATGGCTGTCTTGGCGGCGCTGAACGCAATATGTCGTGCAGCCTAATCTGGAAATGAACAAAAAGGCATAGTGGATCATTGGGTAACGATGCAGCAGCCAAATTTGTGAGGAAGGTTCGGGTGTGGATCTGGCCGAACTCATTTGCCAATCCCATTCGGTCAACTGAGGATCTGGATACGTTTGCTAACCCAATCAAAACATAATGGTCGATGGGCATCTGACAGACAGTCTAGAAAGACACTTCGTTGTTCTAGTTGTGGTTGTTATGCTCACCGGTCCTCAATAAACATCTGTTCAGCATCAATGCGACAGACAGCCCGCTGTACAGGGGCTATCAAAAACAGATAAGGCTATCAAAATCAATTTCAAAGCATTCCCTGAACCCCAAAGTATTACAAAAATACGCTGAACTGTAATTTCATCGAAACTTCCCTGCAAACATATACTCACGAGTCTATTTCCGTGGTGGACTCACAAAAAGGGTTCAACATAAAGATGTCCATTTCATTCGAAGCGTAACCAAATTGATATAGGTTACGTAAACGTTAGTTTCTCAGAGGGATATAGCGTTATTTACATATAATGCTAACAAAATTGAGTGACGTTGGAATGATGAATGGTCCGGGCCATTTATGACCTTTCTCCGAACCCAAGTTATGTAAATACCCACGGCTTGTGAAGCCGCATAGGGGAGTTTTTCATCGATTTCTGTAGACCCTTCCTAAACTGTTAGAGCTAACATTACTTGATATTTCGTATATTTATTGGCGGATTTCGGTCTAGGATTTTCTATTGCTTCCCCGAGGATATGAAGATTTTACGGCGTTGACTTTTTCAGGAGCCTTTTTTCTTTGGGTTTAGACAATTGTATAATAATCATTTGTGAACCAAATAAGCAACCATTTAGGAGAGTGGGTCGACGAAATTGTTTCAAGGCCGTCCCTAACCTTTTTGTAAAACGAGGGAAGTTTAAGTCGGGGCGTGTTTGTGAGCGGCTGTTTATTCCGACAATGATGTTGCTAAGTGATAAACGCCACTTAGAGTATTTCACTTCTGTGTAATGTGTATGTAGGGGAAGATAAATGACTGCATCCGTGGTTATGGCGCATGTGCTGTAAGTTGCTGGATCCAATACGATTGTTTGGTAGGTTGTCCATGAGAAATGTCTTAGTAACAGCAAACATATTGAACTAAAATATAATTAGCGAAAAGATTAAAACTTACTCTCCTTCATAGAGATATTGTATTCAGTTTATGAAATGTTAAGAAACGAAGCTATTTCATAGAAATATGTAAGACCAGCACTTTTGCAGCGACAAATTGGCTGTTTTTGCACTCGGCGCAGACCATTTTTTTTTGCATGGTAATATCACCAAATGAGTCCTCCCACCGCGGGCAGGGCGGAAGGGACTGTCAGACTTGTATTGACTAAAATTCACGGCGTCGTTCAATAGCCTGTTGCGGGGGTCACGGTAATGAAATAAGTCCCGCAACCCCGGCAGGCTTTGGCCCTATAAGAGGGGCCCCCGTCATTTTGCTGACGCTTTTTGAGGCGCGTTTGGATCACGACGCGTCGTCGACCCGGGCATGGTCCATGGACATGGTCGGACAGCGAGTTCGATTAAGACATTTATGAAAATCTCACAACAGCCGTTGAACTATGGACATCAGCCAACAACACAATTATTAAACTGTACAAAACACGCCCAACTAAAACTTTTCAATATAGGGTACAGCAAAAATGCGTGACGATAGCATAAGACTAACTTACTCGGTAGCGACATCGCGGCTTGTCGTCAAACATGTTCAAAGTTTCGAGCCGACAACTTTTGCAGCATCCAGTGCATTATTATGAGACTTGGCTGATATGCAAGTTTGGATCTAGGAAGTTTTTAAACAGCAAACATATTTTATTTACTGTTGAAAAATGCTATTATACATCCAAATGCACTAAAAACAGCTTTCAGCTGTATAACAGCATTAGGGTTTGCTGTAATAATGCGTCAAGATGTTTTGTGAACCTGTATAATGATAAATGATCTTTATTTTGTAAACTGGTTACAAAAAAAAAATACTTTTACGAAATATTTTTAAAACTAGATGAGGCCGGTGTTTCGTAGCTGATTACTCTTAGAAGCTAACAGCAAAAACAAACTTGGAAGTCACAGTCTGGGTTTGTTTCCTGCATGGAACTATTCTATAATCTAGTAGTGTTCTGGGTCTGGGTTTTTGTGTAGGTATGTGAGTTTTATGTTTGTACACCCAAGATAAAAGAGAAACTCATGGTGCGGGGGAGGCGTTTAAAAATAAAAAGTAGTTGGTCCGGGTCAGAGTATTTTTGTGTGTCATAATTTCGCTTCATTGCTTTGTAATTAAAATCATTAAGCAGTTTATTAATATCCATGGGACCATTAAATTCTCATATGAAGCATATTTCACGAGTATTGCTAATTAAAAGCAAACCAAATATATGTCCATTAAATATTTCCGATACAATTGCATGTGTTAGCATGAAATTTTCCAATTCGACTCACTGGTCAAACGAATTGTCCGTTCGAGTTAAATTCATATTTGTACAGCCTTTAGTTTTCATTAACGTTGACGAGTACTGGTGGTAACCGCATAGGATTGGGTAAGTCCCAATGGTCCTAGATTTTTTTTTTCTCTGTTTCTCAACGGCTCCACGACAAATTATAAAATTGTTTTAAATTTGCCTATGTTAGTTCCCAACGGGTCCACGAGATCTTTCATAATAGAAATACACAGTTAAAAATTATTTCATGTAAAAAATATAACTATTTCAGAGTTGTCTTGTTGACTGGTTTAAATGACCTATTAATAAATTAGAATGTACATAAATTAGAGTGTAAACTGTGATCTTTAGTGTTCCGTACCCAAAGAGTAAAGCCCGGTATCCACCAAAGCGGAGAGGAGAGGACATGTGTTTGAATAACCAATCAGATGTCAACTGAAGCTAAGCGGAGCGGAGATGTGGACATCTGATTGGTTATTCAAACACAGTCATCTCCTCTCCTCTCCGCTTTGATGGATACCGGTCCTTAAACGGGACCCTTTTATTGAGACTTCACTGTCAAAAAAAAACATAACATTTGATAGCCACATCTTTGTCGGATCAGCAGTTTTTGAGCTATAATCGAATATACAGAGCCTTACATTAATATAAAATGAAACAATAAAATATAACTGTTTCTTTAAAGGGCCGCCTATCCAAAGATAATTTCTTAATTAGCCTTATGTACAATTGAATTTTTACTTTTTGTTTGATTCCACTGGTAATTGATTGTTTTTTAATATTCTTTCGTAAGGAATTCTTTATCGGACAAACCGCGGCGGAAGTGTCATTAGCATTTTTTCATAGTCAAAAAAAACCAATTTTTTACAGATCAGTAATATTTCATTGTATGGGAAGGAAAATGTTCAGAGCAACGGAAGTTAGCCAAAAGGGGCAGTAAATGTTTCTTCTTACACAGGCAATAAAAACGTATTAGTAGTACTCAGTATTTCACTTTCTAAGATGTGACCGCCTTCGGTTGCCAGGGCATTTTCCTTCCCATACATAAATGGTCTTTACAAGACAATTAATCAGCAAGGCATCTTAAAAAAAATGGAAATTATTTCGTTCAGACAATTTGTAGGAAAAAATAGTTTTGCTAATATGACCAACTTCCGCCGTCCCCGATTTTTTCTTTCGATACAATGAAAGGATCCTTACATGAAACAGAGTCGAACGGCATTAAAAAATTTTTTTGGTCAATTTCCACACACTCATTTCTTCGGTTGACCAAAAAATAAAAACGGCCAAAAGTATCAGTAGCAAAAAAGAGCTAAAGGTTCCTAAGAAGGTTTTCCCGTATCTCTTATGGATAAGGATTTCTCCCTTTTGGCCCATTTAAAAGAAACACTCTGTATTCCCCTCTTTCCCAGCTGCAAGTCGTTTAAGTTCTAAACAGCTGACATAGCCCAGTCAGTTTCACCGCAGAATTTTTACCTTTAAAATTCATACAAATTGAATTTCCACACGCTATTGATTTGAATTCAACATGGGAATTGAATTTATTTTTAAACAATTTTAAATAAAAGAGGAGGTTATCAATTCGCATGTTTTTCGTTTATGCCTTGAGGGCCAAAGCCAGCTGGGGTCGCGGGACTTTAGTCAGTACGAGTCCTTATATTTTGATGATTTTATCACGTAAAAAAAATTGTGCGGCTCCATCATATTACTTTTTACAAAGACGGTTTTACAAAACCATTTTTTGGTCGCATTTAAAAAGGTATTTTTTACTGCAGTGGTCTCTAAGTATAATATATACATAAACATAGAAAGAAACGTGGTGGCGGGCAGGATCCACAAAGCACTACCAGTTACCAAAATCAAAATCAAATGTTTATATTTCACATAGTCCCATCAGCACTTATAAAACGTCGACAGTAGGTGCTCGGTTCGGGTTGGTCGATTCCGTGGAGAAGAACCGGCAAGAAACTCCATGATTTCATGACTTTATGATCACATACTATTTTTGTCTCATCCATATTCATATATATCTAGTCATACAAGCACGCCTATTGCCAGTACTACGCATTATTATGTCCTTTCTGAAGTACTTTATCAATAAGGTCTTCCTATGGCGACCTATCCAGATATAATTTATTAATTCTGTCGCAATTCATACTATTTTGATTTTGCGAGTTGCGATCAGAGTTAATCAAGTCTTTGGACTTACATTTTTATATTTCTTTTTCTCGCCTCATGCTAACCGAATATAGTAGAAGCGAAAAAAATACTTGAATTCTGCTAAATTGGATTTTTTAGACACCCAGTCCATTTAATTAGATCAACCACTAGCCACTTACACGATACAGATCTAAGTTGTATACACAGACTAATCTAGAAGCTAACGAGATGCTGTCAGAGCGCCCATTACTCTCGATACGAGTGGTATTATTGAAACCTGATTAATTAATACTGGCGATATCTCATAATCTGCTTGTATGTTCCACGTTTGTAGACAAATTATTACGCAATTAAGTGAATACATTGATTAAACAGATACTGCGTCGATTCTTAGAAATTTCCATAAAAGTAACCTTATAAATGTTCTGCGCTATAGCCGGCCATAGTAACGTCTTAACCTGTTTATTTTCACGATATTGACTGCCCCGTGGTTGCGAGCCTGCTGCTCGTGGGGTTTTGGGTGCGATTCCCGGGTCGAGCAAAAAGCGCTAATGGATTTTTCTAAAAAGAATTTGTCCGTAGCTACCCGGAGTTTGACATTGGTGGTATAATACGTCCGTGCCTTGGAAAGCACGTTAAGCCGTTGGTCATGCTCCTGACCTCTCTCCGGTAGTGTCGAATTGCCGTCCCATCGGCCTATGAGAGTAAAGGAACAGAGAGTGCACCTGTGCCCGCGCGCATACTTGTGCACTATAATAATTTATGTCCCAGGCAGATGGCTAATCTCCGTACAAATTGGCTGCCGTGGCCCAAATCAGTAGTAGGGCTATATTTAGCGATAATAATCTTTAAATGTCCGTACAAACGTCCGTACATAATCATACGCATTATTCCCATGGGAGTATGCAGGACTTCAGATTCTGCTACGATCCAAAATGTATCCAGTACAAAAATAAATAATGAAAACGGCTAAGTGCGAGTCGGACTAGCGCACGTAGAGTATTTTCCCATTATCTATAAAATCGAGAAAAAAACATTATTTAACGTAATGCTGGTTAGTACCCACCTTAAAAGGTAGACATTTTAAGTGACGTCAGTTTACATAGTCCTCGAAAAACTTTCTACGAAAAAGGTCACTAGGTTTTTTCCTCTTGTTTTATCATTTAAGTGTACCTAATAGAGAGGTACATTTTTGTCGCACAAGTATAGCCATATCAATTTCCCTACATCAGCATCAAATTATTGGACCAAAACAACCAACGATGAACAAATAACATACTCGTACTATCGATCTGGAAGTTACCAACTTGTCCGAAGTGAGGCATCTCAGTTACAGCTAGTGATGTACTAATATTCGATACGATATCTAATTGATATCTGAGGCGATGCTTTAGTTTATTTCGGATCGATGAAGTAGCGATATCAAAATAAGTGGACCTAATTGATTCACACTTTTTATAAAATTTGTAGAATTAGTTATCTTCAAGGAAAAAGTTAAAAAAGTACAAGAGGATTCTTGTAATTTTATCTACACACATAGATAACGGATTCTTAAAGTTAGGATTAGATTATAATATTGTAATGTTTATGCATTTAACTTAATTTTACTAATTGATAAATTCGGTTCAGTATAATATTAAATGAATAATAAAATAAAGCGAATTCGCCGTTGTTTATGAAATTAGAATTATTTAGTATACTGTTAACGCTTTTGAAACATGACTGTTTTAATTTCGCTTGAAGTATGACTTAGCCGGTACTATGCTAAGCAATGTCCAAAGAAAGGTTTATTTATCTCGTATCAGATACTTTGGCTTAGGTAAGACAAAGTGGTACTTTCCCAAGTAATACTTTTGACAGATACTTACTTAGTAACGACTATTTATATCGACCTAAGAATATTTATTTGAATAAGTATGTCATACGGGCTTTTTTATCGTGGTAAATTATCAAATGAGTCCTAAAACCAAGGCAGGACGGGAAGGACTGTCAGAATCGTACTGACGGAAATCTACAGTGTCCTTCAATAACCCTTTACGTACCAGGTTAACGGTTATTCGATAAGTCCCGCGACACGACCGAAACAAAGACAGAAGATCGTTTTAAAGTCATTCGATATATCGAATCATAGTATGCGATGCATACTATCGATATTACCCAAGTATAGTGCAACCCTAATCCAGTTCATAAGTGACGCACGTCACTTACAACTACTACGTTAGGTACTGAGGTTTTGCTAATGTTTCACAAAGTTTGTTTGTGGTGTCTCTGAGTGACTTGTTGACTGGTCACCCTATGTAGGACGTGGAATACACTATACGTAACCAATAGTTTAAGCACGATTCAGTTTCCCATCTAATTTTCAGTGCTCCGGAAGTAACTGATGATGGAATGTTCATCTCTCTTCCTACTAGGAGTACTCCTACATTTTTAAGGGTAACACAAAATAACTCGCAGTCCGATCATGTACCATTCCCGGGTCGCCAGCTTGTCGTATTCCACGCGCGCCTCAAAGAGCTATCAGCAATCTGAATCCACTTAGAGGGCCAAACCTTGCTGGGTTAGAGGGACTGTCTCATCAAGTAACCATGACCCTAATTGGCTAATGAAGAATCACCGTGGATTTTAGTCAATACGAGCCTGACAGTATGTTGTAAGGCTCGTACTGACTATCATCAAATGAGTCCTCCAGCCTGCAGGACTCATTTGATGATTTTGCGGAGATAAAAAACGGTAAGACAGAAATTATTATACAATCATACTCGTTCCCAATTTCATCATTATATTATCTGGTAACAATAGCATGCTAATTGCGAGAACTACGAACCTGACCTTTCCGAAGAAACCTCTGACTTTTCAAGTCCAGATATTACCCTAAAATACATGCCAGTTCGAATGCTAAAATAGTCAGTACCTAAATCCACATAAGACTCGTATAATAAACATGAAAACGAGGGATGTTGTTCGTCTCAGCTTAATACATATTTTCCATCATCGTCTGGGTTGCTTCCTAATGTGTTGAGTGGTGTCCCGCCCATGGACACGCCCTGCGTCAGGGCAATCACTGTAGGAGATTAAAGAGTGGTAAATACGTATGGTTACGTTTCTTTGCGGGATTAAATCCGGAACATGGATATTTGGCGAAGAACCAGAGTCACCGACATAGCTCTTAAACAACGACGATATATTACTGGGATACCTACGCCTGTGCGAAAGTTTTTTATTCGATTTTTATTTTATCGAACTCAACATACCATCGAACTAATAAACTATCGAAAAAATGAGCAATCGCTGTAAAGTTCTTCGCAAAAAGGTTTTTCGCACAAACGTTACATCGCACTAATAAAGCATCGATATAATAAAACATCGTACAACTGAATATTCGACATAACGAGTTCGATAAAATAAAAATCGAAGAAAAAAATTTCGCACAGACTTAGGTATCCCATACTACTAGACCCTGCATGCATGATCTAAGAAACAAAAACTATTCTGTCAACTTGCTGAGGTACTACGTAAGCGAGGGGGACGGCGTACTGCGTTGTGATTGGCTAACTCAAGGTCTGTTCTGTCTCAAGGTATGTTTACGGCTCGGTCGCCTGTTATTAGGAGTCTAGTAATATATCGTCGTTGTTCTTAAATTTTCAAGTTGAAGAGGCAACGGGCAAACCACATCGCTCGTAGAACTGACAACAGATGGGGAAGAAAAGTTCTCGAGTAGCGACTACGGTCCGGAAGACGCCGTAGGCAGGCCTCAACTAGGTGGACCGACGACATCGTGATGATCGCGGGCAACCGATGGATGCAAGTGGCGAATTGTCGTTCGGCACGGCGGTAAAAAGGGTGTAGCCTATGTTCTGCAGTGGACGTCTTCCAGCTGATGATGATGATGAAATACGTACGTTTCTGAATACATTTACATGATTTACTACGTATAGTTAAATATGATAAATTTATTTCGCTTTTTAATTTTGTTTATCTGCCTTCAATATTTATTTTATATTGACGTATTTTATGTCAAAAAACACTCAACAGATTAAAGAAAATGCATCAAAAATTACAAATACATTTTAAAATTATCACAGTTAATACAAAATCATGTAATTTTCAGATGAAAGAGTAATTAATGCCAGTGTCATTAAAATATCGGAGTTTTCAATGAGCATGTTCAGTAATGTGCTGACGGCGCAAAAACCTTTCAGTATTAATTACTAATAATTATACAGCTCCGTTGATTATTGAAAGGTGTAATTGAAAATAAATGTTCGACCTATAAAAGGTTGATTGCTTATTTCTCGTTTTTTAGAGTTCCGTATCTCAAAAATAAAATTGAACCCTTAAAGCATCACTTAGTTGTCCTTCTGACCGTTTGTCAAGACTCTTTTTCTAAGGAACGTATGGAAGTATTAAATACGGCACTTTCAAAATTGAAATTACGTCACAAGAAAGTACCTACAGTTTACCTGAAAGATACTTTATAATTATCTTATTAATATGCATTAATTAAACAAAAGCGAAAATATCAATTACTGTCAACATGGCTATCCCTTGGTGCACAGATTAACGTCTAAATGTATGCAATCAAAAGATACGACTGTTTATGCTCAGTTTTGCCCCACATTTTGATGCTCGTGGTGTAATCAAAACCTATCGTGTACTTCCCGTTGACTTGGAATCATGAAATTTGGCCAGAAGAAAGAACTAACAGTACAAATAAAGGAATAAGTTCGAAATTTTGTAATAATTTTCACAGACAAAAAAACCATTACAAAAGTTTATATTTGTAATCAATTTCAATTTGTAGTTAATTTTGTTCATCTCAACGGATTTGCATGAAATTAGGTACACAAAAAGTTCAACTACATTTATAATGAAAATTTCCTAAATCCTTTTAAACCACGGAACCCTATATTGCGCGCGGTTCGATAAACACTTGACGAGTTTTTCAATTAATAGGTTAGGAAACATGTAGCCACCTCTTATTATATTTAAGACCTGTATTCTGCACTCAAGTTTTACAAAATATCTTGATAAAAAAATATTTCGTAAAAAACATGTTGTGTGAACAGTTTTCAGTAATATTTTTACTCTGTAAATGATTTTTATGTTGTAAGTTGGTTATAAAAAACACGTCATAACCAATATTTTTAAAGCTAGATGAGGCCGGTGTTTCGTACCTGACTACTCTGAGAAGAAACAGCCGAAACAAACTCAGAGGTCACTGTCTCTTTTAAAGTCCAGACATTGTTTGGCTCATGTCATACAATGTAAATTATAAAATCCATCCAAAAACAAAAAACCAAGTCTTGGAACACATGTTTCGTATTGGCAACTCTATACAGATCCGAAGCACACACAAACTCCATCTGCAAGCCATCATCGCTGTAAGCTGTGGTTCAATTATTTGATATAGGTACATCCTAATACCAGCCGGCAACAGGACAAACGCCAGACTGGGCGGTACTGGGAGATATTACATCCGATTATGGCGACATTTCTTTAACAGGGATTGTAATGTAACAAAAAAAAAGCATGTTTAAAAAAAACACTTACTGCCTTCTTCTTGATCGCGGGACATAATAATAATAATAATAATATAATAATAATATTCCACAACTATCACACAACGCCATCTGCCTTCCTTCTTTTGCCTGCCTTCTTCTTGGTCGCGGGACTTATCCCATTACCGTGACCCCGGAACGTAAAGGGCTATTGAACAGCATGGATTTTAGTCAGTAGGAATCTGAAAGTCCCTCCCTCTGTCCTGGGTGGGTCCCTCCTGTCCTGGTGGCCCCGGACTCATTAGATGATTTAAACATGGTTAAAAAAAATTGCCTTCTTCTTTGGAGACTTCAAGGGTGATCAATAGAAAAAGTGAAGCAAGACGCAGTCGAGAGACTATCTAAGGAGTATACCGTCACCCTGTAACTCAAAGAACAACAGAAAAACACGGGAGATTTTAAGTTCGCGTTTCATTCCGATAGATGAAATCCGGAGGTGCTTGTGCTTATCGAGGTTTCCTGTGTATGGGTGACCATCTGTCACAGCAAGTTTCCTACGTGCCTCGGAAAGCACGTAAAGCCGTTGGTCCCGTAGGTATTTCTTGATCTTTGACAGTCATACAGTTAGTGAGAAGCTCATAAGTCTGACAATACACTTCGAGCATTACAGGTAACGCCGTGTGCCGTCCACACTTAGGATTCGCGTTACATTACACGGTGGATTACATTACGCATAACACCAGTCTGGACCCGGCTTTACTATGACGTATCGCATTACCCAGTTACTTGGTTGTGGAGGTCCGATAGGCAGACGCTCCACGTAAAATACTGATATTCAGCTGCATTTGGTTTGACTGGAAGCCAACCCCATTATAGTTGGGAAAAGGCAGGCAGATGATGGTGCCACCCGCCCTGTACGTAATTTGTGCGTTTCGAACATGAATGTCGTACCCATAGGGAATATAATATTGAATTGTTCGTAGTCATGACAAAGCATCAATTCAGCATTCAAAGGAGATCACAACACAACACAAACTGCATTACTATCTATCTGTTGTAGATCTACTGGAAGAGATTTCAGGGGACTTTAGTCCCCAAATTAATCAATTGCAAAAATTTTGCAAAAAAGTTAGGTAATAAAATCCGGTATTTCAATAGTATATTTTTGATGTTGAAGTAAGACGCGTAGTTTTAGAATGCCAGGTGTTTTCATTAAATTTGACAGCTATCTAATGTCAAAATTGACTTTGACGTGGCGTTGTAATCCTTAATGAAATAAGTTTAGTTGCTTACTAAAGTACATTAAAAAATATCTACAGAATAATACGAACTCAATATTTAGTAAAAGGTACACTAATTTAGATATAAATGAAATAGAGCGGTCAAAATATTCTCTGTCATCCGGGAACGCAAAAAATTAGCGTTCCTTATAACAGCCTATGACAGGTAGCGTCAATAGTATTAATTTTGCAGATGATCTTTACTCATGTAGATTGTCTTATCCAACCCCTTAATAATATGGTATATGGTATTCAAACATTAAACATCCAATTTTTATTTACACTTAATTTTAATTAGAATAGTCGGATAATAAATTAAACGCCACACAAAACCTCAACATTTCTAATTTAATTCACGGGAAAATTAGATACGTCCAACATTATGGCGCCGATTTCATATATCTCTATTATAATATTAATATAATTCAAAAGCCACAGCAAAGGCAGCATTGCCATTATTCACAGCGACCATACAACAATTTCATGCACTGAAAACCACTGAAAACAACAATTACACTTGCAAAAGCTATACGGACACTGTTGCATTTAAATAACCAATTAACAGAGAGCTCTTTTATTTTTCACGTTTCCCCCTTTTGCGTCTTTAGTGATGGGTTGTTGTAGAGGTGGGGGAGGTCAATTTAAATTGGCTCAGGTGGCTCAATTCCGTGTAGTGGGTAGCCAATTAAACAAACTGTGCAAAGTTGTAATGAGATCGTGGGAGAATTGAACCGTCAAAATGTAGCGTTGGCATTATAATGTACCTTACGTAGTTAGATTATTTGTGACTGAACTTAAATTGGTGAACTATTTAGATTTGGTTTGGTTGATAGTTGCTTAGAACCAAGTTTAATAGTATTTCTAGTGGTTGGTTTGTTTCTTTGGTTAAATTAGCTGTGTCCACAAGTTGTTTGACAAAACAAGGTACGAGTATCGTCACATGACATTAATTGATTTTTAAGTAACGTTATCCCACACGAGGAATTTCTTTTGTGTCGTGGTTGCGTATACAAACACAGACACAAACACCCAGTCCCGGAACGGCTACTTGTAGGTCATACAAATATTTGTTACGTGTGTGAATCAAATCCGCGACACGCTGCGTAGCAGTCTATCGCTCAGCCAATGCGTCAACCGTGCCGATATTTTTTATGGACAACTTATACTTGACTAAAAAAGTAATTACGCCAAAATTGTTAACATCAAAAAAGAGCTAAAGGTTAAAGAAAGTTTTTCTGTACCTCTTATAGATTAGGCCTCTGACTCTTAACATATTCTGATTGGCCTGTCGAGGCATTCCACGAAGGGAACCCGCTGACAATGGCGCCTGGGGCCCTAGTCAAACAGCATTCGACAGTAATCGACAATCGTTATCGTTCATCAGTCACCAATACATTTTCAACTTTATACCCCAGCGCGTAAAGTTGAAAATCAATTGAAGTTCACAGATCGTTTTCGTTTTTTTCGTTCGTTATCGATTAGCAGTTTTAATAGATTTTCAACTTTACGCGCCGGGGTATAAAGTTGAAAATGTATTGGTGACTGATGAACGATAACGATTGTCGTTTACTGTCGAATGCTGTTTGACTAAGGCTCCTGAGCTACTTGCACCATATTTATTCGACATAAGGCTCCTGTCAACGTTTTTTGCAGGTGTCGCCCTTCGTGGTAGTTCCCTCGCCTGATAGGTCGTGTGCGTACCAGAACCACCTGTCCATTTTTTCTGAACTTTTACAGAATGCAGTGGTAGACACCCACGGCGTCGGACGTCGGCAGACGACCTCCGGCCACCGTAGGCGCGGGCATGCGGACAGCGAGTAAAGGGCAACTCGCTGTCCGACGATGGACCATGCCCGGGTCGACGGCGCGTCGTGTTCCACGCGCGCCTCAAAGAGCGTCAGCAAAATGACAGGGCCGGGGTCACAGAGGGCCAAAGCCTGCTGGGGTCGCGGGACTCATTTCCATCACCGTGACCCCGGAACATAAAGGGCTATCGAAGGACACCGTGGATTTTAGTCAGTACAAGTCTGACAGTCTCTCCCGCCCTGCCCGGGGTGGGAGGACTCATAATATGATGATTTTACCACGAAAAAAGATCAAAATAGATCGATCGAAATAGATCAGTAATACTACAACGCAAAAGCGATTTTATTCTTGTTTTATAATAACAAGTTTATGAATGTCCTCATTTAAAACTTTCAGCATCCCTATCTACTAATGATTAGCATAGATTCCCTTGAGAATTAATAAGCCCAGTCCGCCATTCCGCCCATTAAAAAGTAAAAGTTGATAACTTCATTTTGCGTTCAGAATTATATCAATGGTCGCAGGGAAAACTCAATTCATTGAGGCTCTAGCTGATAAAACTCAATGTTGCCTCTCATTTTGTTCCAAATTCGAAACTGTCCTGTTTTATAGAACTAATTAGGCACAGGTAAAATGGTTAAAAGGTCTGAGTAAAAAAGAATTTGACCTAAAATAATTACGCCTTTTTTTATTCATTACGCGTGTTTCGTTTCGCATTTTTGTTTTCGGAATTAACTTTTATTCTGTACTTTTACCAACGAGGTAAAAATACGGAATAAAAGTTAATTCCAAGTTTATTTTGACCTTCCGTTTTTATTTAGTTTAGAAAGAAGAAAAAAAAGTATTGCGCCGACCCTAAGTAAAATGTGATTATGGCAGGAAGATGATGAAGTTTAGAAGTAACGATTATTTAAGTCTATTTAAATAACAAAACCAAAATTAATCTTTGCAACAACAACTTTTAATCTAAAACTAATTGCTCTCGTCTCTCAATAGCTAATTCCTCTGACTAAATGCCGATATTTAGTTCAAAAACATCATGAATTAAAAGCACAAATAGGAACGTCTCTTCACAGCTTCGAGAACCCTTGTCAAATAAATGAACTTGTACCGGGATAATCCTTCTAGAGTCTCCTTCCAAACGATCATTTACGAAACAGAGACTGCAGCTATCCAACGTACGATGCGAATACCAGGATTACAGAAGTAACGAGGATATGCAAATATTTGTTAAAAGTTATTGGCTGGAAAAATCGCAGGGAAATGAGAGGAAATTTGGGGGACCATTGATTTAATTTGTAGAATTATGTGTAGATTGCTTCCATCCTCCTTCTTCTTCGTTGCGCTGGTACTAAGGTTTTTGTAGCGGTTACGGCAGTTTTCTAATATTAAACATAGATTAGCTCAAAACCTCGCTATTTCAACGCTATTATGCAAGAGAAGAATCGGGGACCTCTGAAAGCATGCTGAAATGCTCATCATCTCATTATTGTAAACGACATTTTAGCTAGGCTACTCTTGTGACTAACAAACATCATTTAACAAAATTGTTTATTAATTATGTTTATTTTCTATTATTATTTTATAGTGTATGAATTGTTCTAATTGAATTGCATTGAGTAAATTAAATAGAAATTAATTGGTTTGAACTGAATTGAATTAGTAATGTTGTTTGATGTAATGTGACTTTATGAGTGCCTTCTGTTCAGCTAATGAGTCAATGATACTCAATTAAAATGATATCATTTATTTTTTTTAATAAAGAGGGGTAGAACAGGTTCTCACAGAAGGGGGCAGCGAAGCTCATCAGGAGGACTCCTCAACTGACGCAGACCGTCGCAAGAGGATGGAGAAAAGTCCACACCGACCTGATGCCACCATAGAAGGGGCTAGCGGGCGGTAAATCACCCGTAGCATCGTAGCATGTATTTTGTGATCTTTTTTTACTTTATTAATTGGTGGGCTTTTTAAACCAGCTGTTAGCGGTTTCAGGCGATCCTTTCTAAATAAATATGTTTTCAAATGATACCTTACAAACAGACATTTGCACCATGCCAGTACCAGGACGACAGAAATAAGGGGGATTTATGCAACGGAATAATCCTGTTCAGGTATTACACGACATAGATTTGGATAATGATATCTTAGTAACAATAGTTTGGATGCGATGTTTATGAGAAGCATTTTGAATTAGCGTACAAATTGAATATTAAATTCCATTCGCCTTTTATTTAGAATATTTTGTACAAACTTAAAATTATAAATAGATGGACTTCAAATTTCGTCTAGACATCGCGACCGGGTTTCACTAATTAGTTTAATGAAATTTTGGTAAAATTAAAGTACTAGATATTGTTATTCTTGATTTTAGGATAAAATTAATTTTATATTTTCATCGTGTTTCTTCTAAACGGGACACCAACGTAAATTATTACGTTAGTGTCCCATTTTTTGTATGAAGGGCCGGGCAGCCTTAACTATTAGGGCTACCCTTCATACAAATATCTTCAAACCCCTTTAAAATGGGTTGTTGTAAGTTTGCCACAAAGTTAATGCCACGAAAAAAGTATGTGTAATTTAGCCACAGTTTTTGTTTTTGGAATTTTGTTTAGTGTAAAGTCGCCCCATTTCTTTTTTCCGCACGGTTAGCAGAACTATCAAATAAGAAAATCCATCAAAAAACTACAGAAAACGAGGACAAAATGTGGAATCTGAATAGAAAGTCCATACTAGGAAAATAGGATCATGGAGGTGTTGGCGCTGCTGACCTTAGTAAAAAATATGTATAATGAAGATGGTGGCAAATTTACAATAACAAAATCAAGCTTTCAATGTATGAGGTTTAAAAAACTGTGGCAAATTTACAAAAAACCTTAAAAAAGTGTTTGTCCTTGGCCTAAGATGAACCGGGCACTTCTATTATCATAGAAAATAAATTGGATTTATTTATACTTCAGAAAAATGCCGTGTCTATTAATTAGACTTTGACACATTTCTGTATCCTGGTCCAGTTGCACCGAACGTCTTTGAAGCAAGTTTGCTTTGCTTTAATGAAATACTATTTATCGTTCTGCTCTGTTAGCATAATATTACGGAAGGCTATGGCTTATCTTGAATACTGTAGCCCGAGCGACAGCCCAACTAATTTAATTAAATTATTTCTTGAACAAACTTGATCCTTTTTCGGCTCAGTATTTATTTTTGTACGGTTGCCACGCTCGGAACAAATATTTATATTGATCTATAGGTAGTAGAACTGGGTTTATATATATACCTTTATTTCAAGCAACTATAGCCCATAATATAGAATACATACCTACCATTAATATGATAATTTTAAATTAACTATAATACAAATATGAATCACCTACAAACTAGACTTAATACCTATAGGATATTTATTTTACTATGGTATGGTAAGGAGAAATTAATGCTAAAAACATTTTATTGATACGTTTTTTTTAATGAAAATGTTCTTTAGTTTGCTAAAGAACATTTATAATAAGTACGGATGAAACATTTCGCTCCACTTCCTCCGATACTACAACTCCATGTTTGAATTCCGATAAAATAATGATAATTATTTTTCAAACTACGTTGCGGATAGCTCTGAGCATACTTCTCTCTAACGAGAAACAGCTGAATATCAATATTTTTCCAGTGCACGTGTACCAACCACAACGAATGCATCAGAATTTTACCTACCAGGAATTAATAAGTTTTTCATAGAGTTTGATGTGGAATAAATTCAGAGAATTTTTACGCACGCCAGAAAAAACCATACGTTTACGAGCGGAACAACATAACATCTGATTTTTTTATTTTGTTTTTAGTTTTTTTTACAAACGTGTGGATTAAACAAAAGGTTAATTCTAATTACTTCCAATAAAAGTATTGTTATAGTAGTTATCTGTCAAATCGTAATATCATTCATTCATAGTTTGGGCTCGTTGTCAACACATCTCTCACTAAGGCCGAAACAACGGGTTTCGTGCTTAGAGATTAGACCCCCAGTTCTCAGGAAATGTTTTGTTATTCTGTTGACTGACAAAACAAAGGACTGAGATGATATTAATAACATCCGCTCTTAGCTTGTGGAACTCACAGCATGTCGGATTTTTGTATTTTTCAACAAGGAAGTATTATGTCAAAACCACCGGGGTTTTTTCCTAAGAAGATTCCACTGTAGAAGGAAAATTCTTAGAAATATTTTTCTTGTATCCTTAATAACTTATTAACGTAGTGAGGAAAACGTGTAAAACAAAAGAACTATGGGACGAGTCTGCAATATGGCATATTTTTTACGGATGAAAGAGCGGTAAGATAGCATTTTCGAAATATCACTGAGCGATTGACCTGCTGCCTTGCATGACGAGAGTTCGATTTCCGCACGAAACAAAATATTTGTTTGATCAACAAGTAGTTGTTCCGGATCTAGCTGTTTATGTTTGAGAGTTTAAAGCTTGGAAACGTACCCACAATACGGGAAAAATTCCTCTTATACAATTAAAAAAAAGTTTGTTCAACAGCGTCTGAACAAAGTTTAATATTCGCTTAAGTCCCAGATCTTTCCTCTGGACAACCAATGGGAATTCAACCCAAGCAGTGCTATATTATACGAAGGATGTTTGACTAGATCCGTTTTGTTTGACAAACAAACGTGTATAATTGCTTATCACGACCCAGCATAATGTTCTGTGGGAGTAATTAAATCCCAAGTCACCGGGCCCCTTTTTGCTACGACACGAGTAGTGGGCTATTTATAAATTGAAATAATTAGATAACAAGTCATTTTCCACTATTTGTAAAGCTTTTTTTATAGTGTTAAAATCTTTAAAATAGTCCTCCCCCACTCAGAGCAGAGCGGGAGGGATTGTCAGACTCTATTCTATCGCCGTCGTGAGGACACTGCGGTGCTCTGCCCAAGCGGGGCTGTCCTGCACCGTTTGCTCCACCGTGTCCTCCAGCTTTCTACGCCTTGATCTTCCGAATTAAAAAAGAAATTCTAATGCGGTTTTATCTAAGTTTCATTCTAGTACCGCCATGTCAAAATTTGGTCAGTGATTTTCTCTCAAGCGATAATTTAGTAGATCAGACTTTATCTAGATCTACATCAGAGAGTCTATCAGCACTTTCAGGCTTCCAAAGAGTATTAGGAGTGTATTTTATAATGAAGTCCCTTTTGCTTAGAATTAGATTGAAGAACCTTTGTGAGGTGATTTGACAAAGCTTTGGTACTAATGAACTTTTTATGATATTTAATTTTTTGGTCTTATAAAATAGTTTTTTTGAAGGTTGTATGCGCGATTAAATCAAATCTATCACTATTATTTTGTGTTTGAACAGGGAAAATAAAATTGTGACACGTCTGTGACAATCTAACAGGGTTGGTAGAAATTAATTTATACTTTAGTATGTTAAGACATTATTTAAACGTTGGCCCACAGACTAGTGATTCCTCTTGTATTGTGCGTGCATTAACGAACGTTTAAACTCACATACACAAACCCAGACCTGGAAAAACTACTCATTGATCATGCAGATATATTATTATTTGTTCCGTGCGGAAATCGAACCCAGGACACGCAATCGCTCACCCAGCCAGTTTATATTAAAGGTAATACGGACATACTCTTATTTTGCCCCAAAACCTGAATTATTAGAACACCTATGAAGTAAACAGTAACGTTATTGTCCTACCCTTCCTAAAAACCCCAAACGAGACAATATTCCAAATAAAATTGTTCCACAAATTCTGTCCCAAAAAGCCTTGTTTGTTCATATCATTGAAAAGCCTATCGAATCAGATATGGGCAGTCAGTTTGCTTGGCAAATACAAGTCCCGGGATTTTGAGGAAAAAATGTATAATTCGGTATTTGAGACCGCAGTCACGTAGACCACGTTAATTCTCTCCGTATCGCCATACTGATAAGAGGGAAATTGTTCTTTATTTTTCAGTAACAAAGGGTTGTAAATCTGTTGCTTGAATTGAGGGGTGGAGTGGGGATTTTTGAAGTATGTGTGTTGTTTGTGTTTTAGGGAATCATTGATATTGCTATTGCTTGTTTTTTTATCAGATGTTTACAAACCCAAGAGCTAGTACGACTAAGTGTCGTAAAATAAATAAATACGTGGATTTTTGAACTGAAAGTACATGAAATGTCTAGCATGTTGGGGAAATTTTTGCCACAATAACACAATTCTTGGTACAATTTGTATCCCTGATAAAATGAAAACATAAAGTAAATATTACAAAAGGAAAAAATATTTTAACATTTTCAATTTTGAAATTGAAGTATTTTCTTTACGTTTACTACGCGCGTCGTTATAATGGCTCACTCCCTCTCACAGAGAAGAATCCTGTGTTCCAACAGTGAAAACATTATAGACAAATGATAGCGAAACAAGCGGGTTTTTACGGACCTGTTCTTTTCTTGAAGTGACACTAGTAGCCTAATGAGATTACAGTAGATAAAACCGTCACTGTAACCTATATACGTCGGCAACAACAGAGACTCTAAAAGTTGGGAGAAGGTAAGACAGCGAAGTCATGACCAAACCTTCTCACGTGGTCAGTGGACCGGGAACCAAACTCTTCAATATGATGAGCGTTGAAGTCTTCTTTTGTCACTAACTCCGTGCAAGACTACTGTTTGCCGGTAGATTTACAAGTACCCGAAACTTCTTCGTACGCAACGTGACGCAAGTCTCCGATACCTTACGACTTTGGTTTCTATTGACGCGTGTCTTTGTACGAATCTATATGGATTTGTATTGCGATAGTCGCGTGGATACCAAAATCGTAAGGTATCGCAGACTTGTGAAGCGTTGTGTTGCGAAGAGTCAGACTGTGTTCATATATCCCTTATGTGATTAAAGACCGTCACCGTAATCTATACGAATATAAAGTTACTGTTACTGTCAGCCTGTGTCATCCCATTGCTGACCAAAGGCCTCTCTCCATGACTTCCAACTACTTCGATCCAGGGTTATTGTGAGCTACTGGTCGTTAGTTATGTCTAGGTCATTCCGTACTCTTCTGCGAGGTCTACCGCGACGCCTTCTGGCTATCAGGGCTCCACATTGCGGTTAAGAAAAGAAATTAAAAATAATAAAAGACTTTTTTATATTTTTAACTCTATTCGGCGAATAGGAGGAGTGAGGACCACCTTGAAAAGATTTCCAAGGAACATTAAATATGTGTAGGCATATTTTACGCATGTGTTACTATATAAAGGAACCAGATATAATCACATTGACAATTATTTGGTTCCTTCACAATAATAATACATTTTAATCTTCAATGCCGGGTACGTTGACATACGGTCAACGTACGATGTATCGACCGACGACGGGAGGAAAGATTATTCCTTTATTATGAAGTAAAAATGGAGTTATTGGATTAAATAGACAGACAAAATAAGAAAACATATCATCAAATTGTGTCTTTGTGATAACAAAATAACACTAGCGAAGGCGAGTTATTTCGTCGAATTATAACAATTTCAATTCAAATAAACGTAAGTCAAACTTACCAAGGACCCATTACACTGGAATTCACTTCCATATTGTTAAAGCACTTCTGCACTTTTCATTACGTTAGTTCCCTACTAAATTATTTACTATCCAATGAACTAGAGATAACAATGTTTAATGAAAAATACATTGGAATGGTGTATTGTTGGAGTCTATTGTTTTTTTTTTGCATTTTAAACTAGTAAGACCGGTTTTGCACGAGAGCAATCTAGCGATGGAAAAAATAGGGGAAAATATGTCAATTTTTTTTTAAAACAAACATTTTCAGCGACTATGGCTAATTAGGATGGATGGATGGATAGGTAGATAGATAAACAGATTTTAACGATGCTCAAAGTGATTGTGGAGAACATTGCACTGTCATGTGGGGACTTGTGGATTGACTTTTACTTGTGATGAATGAAAGACGATAATGTTAGAATGTTTGCATTTCTGTAAGGAGACAGAATGAACGGAGTTATTAGTATTAATGTAGTAATTTAATATTAATGGCATAGGTATTTAGCTGTTCTAAATATATTCAAAAAATAAATAATTGTCGCCCAATCACACTGATCTAATTTTGATGAAGTTTATTGACACAGAATTCTAATTCAAATAACATTATGTTATAAAGGACGGTACGGCTCAAAGTGGAAAATTACATTTCTATCAAATCAAATCAAAATTATTTGATCGCTAGAATATGGTAAAAAAAGGTCTTACAGTACATCGGTTTTAGTATAACCAGCAATTTATTTACAGGGATACTTAAGGTATTTTTCTGCGTTTTTTGCATGCAAAAATTGAGAGGCGCCTGTAAGACCAAGCGAGCAGCCTTGGGAGGCATTTGCCGCGCGAGGAAACTGCTTGCTCTATGTGGACGCGCTTATTGTTTCTCAGTTGAGGCACGAAACAATATGCGCGCATGCCTCGGCCGAGATACGTCCACGCTAACGGAGCTGCTTCGCGCGGCAAATGCCTCGCGAGGTCACTCGCTCTGTGTAGACGCACCTAATATTTTTTTAAGGAAACTTCATGCGATTTGATCAATATCAACTCGACAAGTTTAGTTTTAGACTCTTCACAAGCCCCATGCAAAATAGAAATGCTAAAAACATTTATGGAGTAGAATGTTTCTGAATAAATAAAACATGTATTGCAGTCTGTGGATCGCGCTGCCATGTTGCGTGGAGATTTATTGCAGTGAACAAAGACCAACAAATTGTCGATTCTAAACCACTTTTGCAATGATTTTTAAATGAACCTACGTATTGGAGTTGTTTATGTAGTGTAGTTTGGAAATCAATTTGAACGGTGATGATTTTGGTGGGGACTCCTTTAAAGGACTTATTCGTCAACTCGCTTGCACGTTTAGTGTCATAAACGTGTGAAGAAGATTTAATTTAATTAAATGTTAAATTTATAGAAACACTTCTGTAGACGACTGTAAATACGTCAGATTTTCGCTCAGTCGCGAGTTGACGACAACAAAAATAGGTAAAATCGGAAGGTGCCAACTCGCCCGAGCGAGCGAGTTAATTGCGCGCGAGTTGACGAATAAGTCCTTTAAAGTGCATAATATGGTCCCAAGGAATACCAGGAGATTATTATCTAATTTTAATTAGATGGGGCAACACAAAAAATAAAATTCCTTATTTAATATCATTACAGGAGATTATTATCTAATTTTAATTAGATAGGGGCAACATAAAAAATAAATTCCTTATTTAATATCATTACCACATCCCTATTTATTTTTTGATTACTTGTTCTTACTTATCCCCCACTTAAATTACTGCTTTTCAGAATGAGGTGACTGTTTTTCCATATTCATATTTTTATTCTTTATTACTCACACGTGAAACACTAAGGGTAAGTTATGTACGTCAGTTTGCAATTGTTTTTTTTTTATTTGAAACCATCTATTGTAATGTTTTCATTAACTTATTATCTTTCCAATTGGTTAATTTATTTTGATAATAATACATCCCGTTGTATCTTTTATTCAAATTAATGCAATATATAATTGTATGTGACGATGTAAGTAGCTCCCATTTCCAAAAGCTTTAAGCTATGCTGGGTCTTTCCAAGAAAATTTCAGCGTAAATGGAAATGTGGTTTTGATCCGATA
The DNA here is from genome assembly GCA_028554685.1 of Agrotis ipsilon. NCBI lineage: Eukaryota > Metazoa > Arthropoda > Insecta > Lepidoptera > Noctuidae > Agrotis > Agrotis ipsilon. Next base: position 2,147,190 of record CM052956.1, read on the forward strand.
CACGAGTTTTACTGAAACTGGAAATTAAATCAAAAGATTTAAAATTTAAATGATTTTACTGCATTTTTTTTTTATTAAACCTATTGTGATGATTTTAATCTATATTTCTTTTAAATAAGTAAATAAAATGTTGAATAGGGTGTTTTGTAATTGGGTGCGTTCTAATTAAAATAGGTGATAAATTATCAGTAGTATCAACAAATAGGTGATCTTATTTGCAACAATTTTAACCCCGAAAACATGAGATCCAAACTGACTTGATTTGAAGATATCGATTTTTGAGTTTTCCCTGATGAAGTGCTTATTGTTAGAAATTGACTCTCTAAATTGAATTGGTACTTTTTCTGATGGCATATGAAAGAGTCAATCTAGTGACTATAATTATGTTTATTACAGAACGAATCTTATCTTGAGAAATTAAGTATCTCCTGGGTTTCACAGGCCTTTTTTTTCCGGCACTACAAAATGACCCTTATATAAAGCAGTTAAAAACCATTAAAAATTACTGCTTGTTTCACTCATTATTGCAGACTGGACCTAAATAATAAATATGCCAAAATATTAAACATAAAAAAGCTATCGTGCGTACCTCTTGAGGATTTAGATATCCGAAGTTCCATCATGGAACTGTTAATGGAACTAGTGACAATGACCCCTAAGTTTGGCCGATTATAAAGAAATACCGTATATTTTAACGCAGGCAGATATTTGTCTTGAAAATCATGTGCCACCAAATATCTCATAACTCACCGTTTGCACAATTTAGACGCGAGAGAAATATGTGCCGAGCAAATTACATAATACACTTCTGGACACATCTATTGGCCCACCTTGTATTTTCAGTTTCGTTTGGTCCTAGCTCAAATTTTATGTTAGGTTGAGCAAAAAGTTTTATACAGTTTTGAACCTGGCACATTCACAATTTCATTCAATAGTCTTTTTTTGAATTTCGAACACAGAATTTAAAGAAATAAAAGACAATTTGGAGCCTGTTTGTTGATATCAAACAATCGAATACTAAGAAAACTTGGTTTTATTGGTTTACTTGGATTTAATTCTTGAAAAAGTGATTGATATCTTTGGTTTTGCAACAAACATTACTTATTCTTAACATTAAGGTGAGGTTCTATCAATAATCTATGGATACTTCACCTGAAGTCGCCGCCCAAGCTGTGGCACTTATTCAGGCCGGACACAGCCAAAGAAACGTGAGTGCTCAACTTAATTTAAGTCGATCTGCGGTCCGAAATGTTTATCGGAGGTACCTAGAGACTGGCGGCTTTGTTCGTAGCCAAGGAAGGCCACGATCTCGGGTCACAACGGAAATGCAGGACCAATTCATCGTGACGACCAGCTTGAGAAATCGTCACCTTACCTCCATTCAGATACAAAACCAACTTTGCGAGTTCCACGGAGTATCTGTGAGCGCTCGAACTGTTCGGAGAAGGTTAAAAGAACGCGATATGGTACCACACAAGCCAGCTAATGGGCCCAAACTAACGCGAGACCACCGAACAGCGCGCCTTCATTTCGCACGCAGTCATTTAAATTGGACACAGCAAGATTGGAGCCGTGTACTCTTTTCTGATGAGTCTAAAATTGTGTTACATGGCAATGATGGAAGGAAGAAGGTCTACCGACGTAAGGGAGAGCGTTTCGCACAATGCTGGTTTGAAGAGAGGGCTGCTTATGGCGGTGGCTCATGGACAGTCTGGGGCGGTATATCCGCGAGCGGCAAAACTCAACTTGAGGTTGTTACAGGACCACGGCTGCCAACATTAAATGCTGAAAGGTACATTCGTGAGTGCTTAGAACCTCACGTGATACCATACGCGGACTATGTGGGACCAAATTTCCTTTTTATGCATGATAATGCAAGAGCCCATGCGGCCGGCATCGTCAGGGAATATCTTCGGGATGTGAACATCACAGTTATGGACTGGCCAGCCAGAAGCCAAGACATGAACCCCATTGAGCACATGTGGGACGAGCTAAAAAGACGTATTAGGGCTCGTCAGCCAGTTGCCCAGACGATGCAGGAGTTGAAAACTGCCATAGAAGAGGAAGGGGAGATGATCCCTCAAAATTTCATAGAGCGGTTGATAAACTCTATGCCTTATCGTATGAGAGCTGTGGTAGAAGCCCATGGAGGCAACACGCGTTATTAAATTAAACCTTTATTTGATAAAACATGTTTTTTATTCAAAAATCAATTGCCTTTAACAAGGCGCATATCCGACTTGTTAGGCGTAGCTCCATGTCGTATGGTATTCTGAATTCAAATTTAAAACAATACGATCGAAAAAGATGGTAAAATGTATCAGGTTTAAAACTGCATCAACAGTTTTTGTTCAATCTAGCAATCATATTTCGGTAGGAGCCATCGAAACCTAAACTCTAAGGTGGGCCAATAGATGTGTCCAGAAGTGTATAACACAGCTCTACACGACTTAGTGCTTGGGAACCGCACAGGATTTAATTACAAGGTAAAATATTAGGAACGAAATACCTACTTCAACTTCTACATTAATTTCTACGCTTACGAACAAAATGGCGGCAATCCTCGTGTCAGTATCGCAGCGTCTGCTAATTGTCCTCGTTTTAATATTGGCTTGCTTCAGATTTTGATGAAGTAGTCATAAAGGCTGTTTATCTTTCGTTTAATTTAGAGATTTGAAAACTTCCTTTTTATAAGCTTTTATTACAAGCCTTTATTTAGCTGGGCATGCGGGCGGCGAGTAAAGGACAACTCGCTGTCCATGGACCATGCTCGGGTCGACGTCGCGTCGTGTTCCACGCGCGTCTCAAAGAGCGTCAGCATAAAGCTCAGGAATCTAGCGCTGAACGTGCGCAGCGTCTCAGTGATTTAAAGCAGCATGTCTCAGCAACAAGGGATAGGGAGACTAGCGTTGAGCGCTCGCAGTGGCTCGCTAACCAAACAATGAGAACATCGCAGGCCCGTGCTCCGGAATCTACATGCGTTGAACATGAGTAACGCCTAGCAATAGAAAGACGGCGGGCAGTTACTGTCAGTATGCAATGAAAACAAAATCCTCCTTTTGGCAGTCAGGAAATAAATCATAGCACTCGGAACTCAGTACTAACCGAACCACACTCATCATTTCATCACAAGTTAAAAAGTTTTTTTTATCATTAAAAACAGCCACATATAGTAATTGCTCGAAAAAAGACTGCTCATTCCAAGAGACACTCAGAACAGCATCCATACAAAAATCAAGTAATTAAATTAATTAGCTTTTGCATTTATACGTTTTTCGCTTCCCCATAAATAAAATTTCAGTTGTAAAATGTACGTCACAGCCGTAATAAGAGCTCCGAGTCTCGATTTACGAATAATAAAATCCCCGCGAATCGTTTTTCGACAAATCCTCTATTCAATCTGAAATTATTCGCAATAGAAATTTGAATTGGAACATTCAGTACATTTTAGATATCGTAATCACATTGCCGTAAGATTCAATTTACCCAATTTTCTACAGGACACGATTGGGCGAGTTTCATGATCATTTTGTAAGAGACACAATGGGATTTTTTTCGCAAGACCTAGATGGGGTAATAATACAAAGAAAATACACTGGGGATTTGAAATTGGCAGGGTAATATATCGATATGGACCTTGAAATAGGTAAGTACGTAGGAACTATAGGTTATTTTATACTTTTTGATACGTTTTTGCCGCATTGCATTACATTTCACAAAAATCTTAGCATGGCACACTTAAAAAACTCGGTACGATACGCTTGTACCGTGCGAAGGTTTAATTTTAAATAGACGAATGTAGTTATTTTCTACGTTCGTAAATTAAAAAAAAAAATAGCTGTAGCCATTGCATTCGCTCGCGTGCGACCCGAAAAACCAGGATACCTACTTTATGTTATCCCAGACAATTACTTTTCTCTGAGCCAGATTTAATCAAGACCCGTTACGCCGTTGACGGGACTGAGTGATACTCGTACATCCATCTATCAATGCAAACATTCAAACCACCGATTTGTTTAACACTACAAAATAATGTAATTAAAAACAGTCTCTAAACCTTTCACTCGTACCTACGAACATCAGTCAATAATCAATCAATTAGTTAATAATAATCTCATCAATAAACACAAAATTATAATATGGAATATCAGTTTAAACCATCAATTTCAGGGAAACTCCTAAGATTTAAAGAGTCGAAGAATTTTATTCTTTTATTCTTTAGCTCTTTGAGAGAGTTATTGCAGACCGCCTCGTCGGGCACCTGAATCGGATGGGCCCGGACCTGTCGGAGAGCCAGTTCGGCTTCCGCAGGGGGCGCTCGACGGTGGACGCCATCATGCGCGTTAGGGCCCTCACGACCTGGGATGCTGTTGCCCGGGGCAGGGTCGTCTTGGCGGTGTCCTTGGACATCTCCAATGCCTTCAACACCCTGCCCTGGAGTTGCATCAGGGAGGCACTCCGGTATCACCGGGTGCCGACCTACCTCCGTCGTGTGGTCGAGGATTACCTGACGGACAGAGCCGTCATCTACCCCGGTCACCGGGGAGAGTGGAACCGGCGAGAGATGTCGTGCGGTGTCCCACAGGGCTCGGTCTTGGGGCTGTCCCTGTGGAACATCGGCTACGACTACGTGCTGCGAGACGACCTCCCGGACGGCGTCAGCGTAATTTGTTACGCTGACGACACGCTCGTCCTGGCACAGGGAGTGTCGCACCAGGCGGCGGCCGACAAGGCGACACAAGCGGTTGCGACAGTAGTCCAAAGGATCCGGCAGCTGGGACTCGAGGTGGCGCTTCACAAAACGGTGGCCATGTGCTTTCATGGCCGCCTGAACGCGCCGCGGACCGAGTCCCACATAACGGACGATGAAGTACCTAGGACTCGTCCTCGACAGCCGGTGGAACTTCAGGGAGCATTTCCTGAGTTTGGCCCCAAGGCTGAACCGGACAGCAGCCGCCCTCAAGCGACTGCTGCCTAATCTCAGCGGGCCAAACGCCTCCTGCCGTAGGCTGTACGCTGGTATCGTGCGGTCCATGGCCCTCTACGGGGCCCCCGTGTGGGCCCTGAGCATCCGGACGCGACCACTGAAGTTGGTCGCATGCCAGAGGGTCATGGCTATCCGGATGATCCGGGGATACCGCACGATCGCCGGCGAAGCGGCCAACCTGCTTGCCGGATTACTACCCTGGGATCTGGAGGCGACTGCCCTCCAGCACGTCTATGAGTGGCGTGTGGAGGCGCAGCGCCGGGGCGAGACCCCGCTGCCTCGAGAAGTCGAGGCGTGGCGGGAAGAGCTCCGGCGCGAGCTCAGGGTAGTATGGATTGGACGACTGTCGCAACCGACGGCCGGGCACGCCGCAATCGCGGCGGTAAGACCCCTCTTTGAGGAGTGGCTGGAGAGACGTCACGCATGACGCAGGTCCTGACCTATCGCATGACGCAGGTCCTCACCGGACACGGAAGTTTCGGGAGGTACCTGTGGCTGATGGGAAAGGAGGAAACGCCGGGGTGTCACCACTGCGAAGATCGCCCGGAGGACACAGTAGAGCATACGGTGCAAGACTGCCCAGCTTGGGCAGAGCACCGACGTGTCCTCACGGCGGCGATAGGCGGAGACCTCTCGCGCCCGGCATTGGTTTCGGCCATGCTGCGGAGCGAGACGGAGTGGGAAGCGGTCGCCGCCTTCTGCGAGGCAGTAATGCTCGTGAAGGAGGCGGCGGGCCGCGAGAGAGAGAGGACAGCGTCCTCCCTCCGCCCCAACCGCAGTGGTGTACGCCCACGGCGCCGTACGTCGCAAGACGATCTCCGGCCACCGCAGGCGCGGGCATGCGGACAGCGAGTAAAGGGCAACTCGCTGTCCGACCATGGACCATGCCCGGGTCGACGGCGCGTCGTGTTCCACGCGCGCCTCAAAGAGCTGTCAGCAAAATGACGGGGCCCCCTCTCAGAGGGCCAAAGCCTGCCGGGGTCGCGGGATTTATTTCTATTACCGTGACCCCGGAACATAAAGGGCTACTGAAGGACACCGTGGATTTTAGTCAGTACAAGTCTGACAGTACCTCCCGCCCTGCCCGGGGTTGGAGGTCTCATTTGATGATTTTACACGATACTCGGTACGATACGCTTGTACCGTGCGAAGGTTTAATTTTAAATAGACGAATGTAGTTATTTTCTACGTTCGTAAATTAAAAAAAAAATAGCTGTAGCCATTGCATTCGCTCGCGTGCGACTCGAATAACCAGGATACCTATGTATGTTATCCCTATCCTTATCCTATCCTTATGTTATCCCAGACAATTACTTTTCTCTGAGCCAGATTTAATCAAGCCGTTCAGCCGTTTGACGGGACTAAGAAATACATCCATCTATCCATCCATACAAACATCCAAACCACCGATTTGTTTAACACTACAAAATAATGTAATTAAAAACAATCTCTAAATCTTTCACTCGTACCTACGAACATCAGTCAATAATCAATCAATTAGTTAATAATAATCTCATCAATAAACACAAAATTATAATATGGAAATATCAGTTTAAACCATCAATTTCAGGGAAACTCCTAATGGAGCCGAGCTTTGGGCTTGAAGTATTCGCGGATGATGAATTGGCGTTTCTATTGGAAAGGAAGTGAAAATAACAAAGTATTGAATTGTTACGTAAGACGGTTTTACGGATAGCTGATAATTAGGACTTGCCTAACTACGTGCGGCGCCTTTTAAGAAGGGAAGATATTGGAGTTTGATTGAGAGTTCTCCCGTTGGCACTTTTATTTAGCGTGGTGAAATCATCAAATGAGTCCTCCCACCCCGGGCAGGGCGAGAGGGACTGTCAGACTTGTACTGACTAAAATCCACGGTGTCCTTAAATAGCCCTTTATGTTCCGGGGTCACGGTGATGGAATAGTCTCCGGACTCGTCAGGACTTTGACCCTCTAAGAGGGGGCCCCGTCATTCTGCTGACGCTCATTTCTTCGTCTTAAGAAGGGAATATAATGCAGTTTGATTGAGAGTTATTCCGTTGGCACTAAAGAAGAAAGGCAGCTTCCCCTGGAGTTTGAGTTCCACGCTTGGAGCTCGCGTTCATTTATGTAACACCCTTAAAAGATAGATCTCGGAGAAATTAACATACAAGTTAATCAAAGCATATTGTTAATTACTGCGCTTGACCACGAAACGTTGTTATAAGAGCAGATTTGGCTCGCTTTAAAAGGCCCCCATGACAGAAACCTCAAAGAGTATCTATTATTTTTACTTATATTCTATCTCTCTTATCTATCTACATAATTATGTTCTATAATATAAAAATGGATAGCAAAATGTGTTGCTAAGCTCATAACTCGAAAACGCGGACGATTCGGATAACTCGTTTTTTGTTGTATTTATAACCATAGGGACTGGGTTTTAGAGGTCTCCATACGTAGCTGGGACAGGCTGTTAGTATAAAATAAATGATTGCTGAGATTATTTTTTAAGTTCAGTATACTTGCTTTTTGATCCAGCATAATTCAGTTCAATGTGGTCCAATAGTTTTCTTTTTACATGCAGTTTTGCTTTGCATTGATGGATATTTTTTATATTTTCACACAAAAATCGCAACGGACAACACATAATATGTTTATTTTCGCAGTTGAATGTGTAATATAAATTATACATTGAACTGCTAAAATGAACATGTTACAGCGAGGCCGGAGTAAATTCCCATTGCTATTATCCCTTTTAACTATAAAAAAAACGCACTGGGATCAATAGTTGTCGCATTTTGTTGTGTCCATTAACCCCTATAATATTCCAACAGTTTAGGGGTTGGAATCGATTTCCATAGAAATTATCAGAATTAGTAGAATTTATCTTACCCACAACTCTACTTAACCGCCTTCCTCTGAGAGGGGGCCCCGTTCATTATGCTGACGCTCTTTGGGCGCACTTGAAACACGACGCGCCGTCGACCCGGCATGGTCCATGGGTCGGACAGCGAGTTGCCCTTTACTCGCCGCCGCATAAACTTAATCTTATTTAAAATAACATGGTATCCACCGAATTACTTATTTTTAATTTTGTTCCTTTTTCTGTGCGGACTTGTAACCAGGACTACCAGCTGCAGTATACACATATACAGTACTTATATTAGAAGAATGAATAAAAATAAATATTCTTCAGGGGACGAATGGGCCCCTCAAAAGTTCCAGGGTACGAACGGGCACAGGGTACGAATGGGTCCTGACCCGTCCCGAGACCCCGGCAGGCTTTGACCCTCTAAGAGGGGGCCCCGTGATTCTGCTGACGCTCTTTTCTTCGTCATAAGAAGGGAATATAATTCAATTCAGTCTGGTCCAATAGTTTTCTTCTTACGAGCAGTATTGTTTTGCATTGCCGGATATATTTTTTTACATTTTCACATATAACACATCGGTTAGTGAAAAGGGACGCGACAATGGACACCAAAGTCATTAAGTAAGGTATAGATGACTTAGCTCCTTCGTACACAAGGCGACGCAAGTATCCAATACCTTACGATTTTGGAATCTATTGACGCGTGCCTGTGTACGATTTGTATTATGATAGTTATCTGGATACCAAAGTCGTAAGGTCTCGAAGACTTGCGTCGCCTTGTGTACGAAGGACCTTACTATGAGTTAGTTAAACAAAATGGAATTCAATATGCCTGCTGAAAACCAATCACTGTCCATGTTGGTGTAGTTTTTTTAGCAAAAAAACGTGGCTTGTGTCCGTTCTAACATTTTAATTTATAGCTGGTAGGAATGTTTTTTATTCAATCGGAAATTCAATTTTATTCTATAAGTTTTGAAAACAACAAAAACATTGTTATTGATTGATTTTATTATTTTTTATAAGCTTTTGCCATCGGGTTTCCCAGTACTCGTTATTAAGTTCCATCTATCTCTATATAAAGATTCAATTTGCGACATTATTGTCTTATGTGCTACGATTATCTTCATCTTCATTTTTGGGAAATTGCGTAACGTTTTCTCGTCTAGAATACTCAGTACTTTAAGTCGAAAGTTTTTGATCAATGTGTGTTACCTCTGATGACTTATGGCGCCGAAACATGGTCTCTTACTACTCTTAGACTCACTCTCTTAAACTCAAGGAATTTCAACACGCTATGCTGAGGGTTATGCTCGGAGTCTCTCTTCACGATCGACTCAGAGTTGAAGAGATACGTTGATGAATCAAAGTTGCTAACATGGCCTGACGAATTAGAAAGTAGAAATGGTAGAAGGCAGACCATACAGCACGAAGAACTGATGGTCGTAAGGTTCCGGAATGGAGACCAAGCGCCGGCAAGCGCAACGTAGAACGTTTGCAGTCCGCCTCCGAACGACGCAGCTCGACAGACGATCTTATGAAGACCACAAGATTACGCTGGTTGCAAGTAGTGTCCAAACGGTCCTATTACGGTCTACCGGGAGGCCTAAGTTCAGCAGTGGACGTCTTGCGGCTGATAATAAATTGTGATATACTGCGACCTGTTTAGTGCGCAGGGGTCCTTCATTGTGAACTTGTTCCATTTTAGGTCATGATTTTCGGTGAGATTGAGGTCAAGAGCAAATACAATGCAATATTTGAAGTATACTTTTTTTATACCACCAAAATGTATCTTGACTTGCCGTCTAACCATTTGAATCGCCGAGAAGGAAACGCGTACGTACTTTGTAGTCCGTTATTGTTTTACAACGTAATCATCTTTTATGATACTTTTGGGAGTATTAACGGCATGAATGACGTATACAGGGTGAATTTTTCAACTGGGCGTGGATGGCTACTTTCGAAACTATGAGGAATATCGAAAAACGTTGAAAGGAGTCTCGAGGCCGATTTTGACGAAAACTAAAACTGCATCATTGGATTTTAGAAAAATCAAAAATCCTGGTCAGGAATCGAACCCGTTGGTTTTGGAAAAAAAATCACATCCTGTATTATTACACCGTTCGATAGTGTTGCTAATAAGGATCAAATTTTGGGAAATAATCATATACGGCAAACTTAAGGAAATGGCAGATTTTTATGAAATTGCTATTTTTCCATGTTACTTTACATCTACCTGAGCCATAATTTATTCGAAATTATAAAATTTCATTGTTTTCTATGTCTCACTGAATTTGACGTTTAAACAATCCCACTGTACTTAGCAATACGACATTATTTAGTTGAACTAAAAATAGCTGTATTTTAAAGAGGAAAAGGTAACTTAAGTTTCAAACACAGTCTTTACCTTGAAGATAAATCAGTTTTTTTGTAATTGTACGTTTTCCTTAAGTTTGCCGTATATGATTACTTCCCAGAATTTGATCCTTATTAGCAACACTATCGAACGCTGTAATAATACAGGATGTGATTTTTTTTCCAAAACCAGCGGGTTCGATTCCTGACCAGGCTTTTTGATTTTTCGAAAATCCAATGATGCAGTTTTAGTTTTCGTCAAAATCGGCCTCGAGACTCCTTTCAACGTTTTTCGATATTCCTCATAGTTTCGAAAGTAGCCATCCACGCCCAGTTGAAAAATTCACCCTGTATATAAGACATATTTTTATGGAGAAAGGGAACGAGATATGGGTATAGGCAGAGGCACTTTATTATTTCTAATCCCAAGTCAGTTGTATCTCAAATTGACTAACTTACGCAAGCGCGACTGCTTAGCAAGAAGGCCTTGGTACAGTCGAGTTCATTAAGATGTTGGCACGTCTGGACTTCAAAAATATATGAACATCAAAATAATTCAGAATATTGTGACAACTAAAGCATCATTAAATTGTGATCAAGATTCAGATCCATTAATATGTGACTACTTTTTCTCAATAACATGTATACAGCCAAAGGGACATTTTTATATGAACAATTTTAAGATCATAAATATCTGAACAGTGTTCACTTTACAATTCACAATTATGTAAGCTCACAATACATAAATGTAATTAAAATTCAAACTTATTACAACGTCATAAAGATGATTTTACTAGCAATCTTAAAATTGCGCGGTCAAGGAGTTTGCAACATTATTTAGGTTTCACTGGCTAGTTTTCCATCAAGTGCCGTTGTTTTTTTATTAAAAAGAATTAACTGACGCACATGTCATTCATAAAAAAATATACTATGACATTGAAATACTCATTTCAAAAAACCTAAAAAGCATTCGCGCGGAATAAAATTGAAATACTGTCATTTCTATAACAATGTAAACTGGATCCTATTTATTCAAGCAAATAATATACTATCCTATGCATGTAGACATATTTATGAAGCATACCCTGCTCAGATAATAATATTATTAAAGCTTATACAGTATAGATATATTATTAAAAGGTCATCACATATTATTGCCTAATGCAAATTATATATTATTGAACCTTCACTTGAGTACTTTTTATCTCTAGATTTGTAGATTTTTTTGAGCTCATCAACACTCACAATATTTTGAATCATTGACAATGCCAACATATTATTGAACTCGACTGTACATCCGATAGAAATAAAATCTGTACGAATATTAAAAAGCTGAAGAGTTATTGTAGTTTAAACGCGTTAATCCTAAGAACTACAACTGCTGAATATTATTTTTGCCTTGGATAATGAATCTATTTATCGAGGAAAGTCATAGGCTATACACACGTTATGACAATTAGTTTTTTTTTCAAACACTAGGATTTTCTGCTGTGTCGTGGGTGCGTTTATAAACATACAAGCTCAAAACACAAACGCGCGGAAATACAACCCGCGACACGCAGAGCAGCAATCCGATTGCTCAGCCACTGCGCTTGCCGACATGTTAATAAGCTACTTGCAAAAATATATTTCATTTCATTGGGTGCGAAATTAACAGTATTTCCCGCCGGCCCTCGCATTATTGTTTGGTATCCAGAAGTGTGTTTGTAACAAGTTCGACATAACTTTCAATTTTATAAAACTGTCGACCCGAATACTTATGTACCACCCCTCAACTTTTATACAAGAGCGATTTAATAAAGATAAGCACAACACTCATACGAGACAGACGTCAAATAAGAAATTATTTGATGCCCTCAAGACTCGTTTCGAATATAACGCAAAGGACTAAAAATAACCGACTCTCGTTTCCGTTTCCTCACAAATTTGATTGAGTGTGTTTGAGACATTAATTCGTTAAAGAACATGACAGATGGAGTGGCCTCCGTCCTTCTAACTGTCTTCTTTTATTTTATTTTTGGATTTTATTATATTTAAGTTTCGATTGATGATGAATTAATGAAAAAGGTACCTACTATTTAGTTCAACTTTAGAGATGAGTTGCTGTCACCTTATTATGACGTCATGCAGAACTTAAATTTTAACACTTGCACGCTTACAAATAAACAATTATCATATGAAAATAAACTGTAACTAAGTAACAAAGATTATAAATTCTCTTACTAATAGTTATTTGAAAATGAAAGCTGACATATAGAGATTATTGACACTGTCTTTCTTATTTAATATCATATTTTTTAACTATCATGGAAAAAAACTTTCACAAAGTACTTTTTTAAAGTACTGTGGTATAGAAAATAAGACATTTATTTTAAGATTGTAATACTGAACTTATTATGCTGGTCACTGTGTATAATAAGCCTTAAGATCTGGGGGCCGTTTCTCGGTTTTAGAGATGGTGTCGAACTCGACAAAAATTTTACTGAACTGTAACGTTATTCTTCGACAAATGGCGAATTTGACATCCCCACTTTTATAATTTGTCGAAAAAAATTCATTAGAAATTTTTGTCGAGTTCGACACCATCTCTAAAACCGAGAATTGGCCCTCAGATTTTTCAAGATGCTCTAAGAAACACTTACGCGAACCTTCGACCCAAAGTTCAAAAATCCTAACAATTTCCAACTTCAGCTAACCAACTAGGAGCTCCAGACTTGGGCAAGAATTAGCATCGCAACCAACAATAAGTACTTTGGCGCTTCGCCACGTTTAAGTTTTTCTATACTTAATTAGATTCGCGGTTTTCTCGTGAGGAAAACAATACTATCTTGCCTTTGTAAGTAAACCAGATAAGGTGAGAGATTTCGAGGAACATTTTGGGGTTTAAGAATGTTTTTGTTGGGCCTGTTTAAAATTTCTAAGCTACGAGAAGTAAATACCCGCGTCGACGGCGCGTCGCGTCGTCCTGTTTCACGCGCGCCTCTAAGGCTAGGCGTATGCTGAGACGCAGGTTACGCAGGTCCAAACAGCGTAGAGCAGCGTAGATTTTGTAAAGCATGGAACGTCATTGAACTACGTACGCTGCGGCGCAGGCACATGCCACGCAGACATGTGTCTGTCCTGCTCTGCGTCTCGTTGCAGTGCCGGCACAGAATCCTGCGCGACGCGTGTGATGTGTATGCTGGATACATTCGTTGCTAGGTAACTTTGTTTATGATGCGAATGTCAGTTGCGTAGCAGCATGCGGAGGGGGCATATGTCTGCCTCAACTGCCCTGCCCTGTACTGTGCTGTACTGTGCTGTGCTGCATTGCCTGCGTCTCAGCATACGCTTAGCCTAAGAGCTGTTGGCAATCTGAAGGTGCCCCGTTTATAGGGCCAAAGCTTGCCGGGATCGCGTGACTGTCTTATCAGGAAACTCTGACCACGGAACGTAAAGATGTTTCATTATTATCTTTACATAGAAAAAGTAGCAGTTCATAAAATTAAACACTTAATAAAAGATTGTCTGGAAATCTACCTCGTGGGTCGAAAATTTGAACCCATACAAAGCCTTTGAAATATTTTAGAATATTTTTCGTGAAATTGAACATCAATCTACTTAGGACTTTTTATTCGCGTCTTTATAAATGTTGGAGAATTTCTTTGCTCTATTTTTAAACACGAGTTTTTTTTTTTTGGAATTCTATACTTTTATCAACACAAAAATTATCTAAATTGTTGTTTAATAAAAAAAAACGTAGTTTGTACATCTGACGTAACAAGGCTAATTTCGCAGCATAAGTTATCAACATAATAAATATACGAGCAATTTCACTAACAGCAAACATTCTTATCTCGAGCTCAAAATTAAATAAGGCATCATAAACAGAGCATAGCTTAATGAAAGAATTTTAATGAAAGTTTGATAGCATGTCTCATAAGCGTTTGACAAAGTACACAAAATTAAGAACAAAATGTTAATGAGTACAAGGGAGACGGGAGAGAGAAATATACGGGTTTACTTAGAGTTATTTCAGAATCACTTTGAGACTTGAATAGTAGATAACTTTGCGGAATTCATTATTGGAGATATGCTTGACCTTAATCTCTTTGTGATACCAATGCCCAAAGGCTGGATTCAGTGTTCGACTGACAGCTACATACATTAAAATATTTATCTGCTTAAATTATTTTAAAAGCATCACTGATCGTTCGTTTGACTGCATATTTGGATCGGTGGGTCCCGTCTGAGATCAAACGACCATAGAGCCATACATTATGAAGTGCCCAGTATGACGATGTGCCCAGACCTATCACGATACAGCAAATGCAAGGATCGGTCTACGATATATACTTTTATGATGGAATACGAGATAGCCGGCAGATGTTCGTAGAGTAATAATGTTTTACACAATGTTGTTGTAATACCTGCAAATAAATGAAAATCTATGTAATGAGATATCAAAACGACTTGTTGATATTTCCCGTGATCCAAGGGCTGGCTTTTACTTTGGCCAGATGCTGTATAACCATACAATGAGGCAACGCAACCAGTCTCTTGGACACATTACCAGCTGACAGCGTTGAGAACGATGCTGTTTTCAATGGTGTCTAATAGTTTAGTTTTAGTGTCATTCTTCATGTTCATTAAGAATATTCTAAAACCTATGAATAAAAATAATTATAATTCTAACCTTCAAATGAACGGGGTGACTTAATAACCATTGATCCGAAAATGTTTTCACAATAAAACCTTAAAACCACTTAATCATAGACTAAACTTTCGAATCAGCGTGAATATAAGGTTTTTACCAAGGACTGTTTAATGGGAATTTGATTTTCATTTTACATAAATTCATCTACTGTTAAATGATCCGTAGAGTTCGAATTTACGTGTTCAAAAGTTTAGAAGTGACCTCTGCGATAAGGGTCATAGGAAAATAGCAGTGGGCAGCGGTTGAAGGTTAAAGTAAAAAAACTCTGAGGGTTAGGATAATTTAAAGTTCAACCTTGTGCAGTTCGGACTTTTACAATCAACCAGAACAATGCTGCAAATAAAGTTAAAGTAAGTAAAGTTGACAGTTTGCGATTGACTGTCCATAATTTTTTTTTTAACCAACTGGTTAATTCAATGATTCCATTATTTTTAATAAATAGTAAGATCATTGAGTTAACTAGCTCTATAGAGAAGAAATACCCCAATATATTGGCAACACAGCTTACGATACGTAGCTACATAAAGCACCTCATACGGAACGAAATCATTATTATTAAGCTTAGACGATGAGAAGTCGCCTCATCGGGGGACGCACTCTAACCACCAAAATACTCTAAGCAAACCTTATAGAGTGTGATCCCAGGGGCCTTAGTCAAACAGCAGATTATAGCAGACGACAATAGTTATCGTTCATCAGTCACCAATACATTTTCAACTTTATACCCCAGCGCGTAAAGTTTTTATGTATTGTATGGTTATACAGCCTCTGGCCAAAGTAAAAGCCAGCCCTTGGATCACGGGAAATATCAACCAGTAGTTTTGATATCTCGTTACATAGGTTTTAATTGAATTGCAGGTATTTCAATAACATTTAATTTTAGTATAACTTTACTGTCTGATGAACGATAACTATTGTCGTCTGCTATAATCTGCTGTTTGACTAAGACGATTGTCGTCTGTTGTCGTCTGCTGTTTGGCTAAGGCCGCTGAGCCCTCAGGCCTACGTCATTTTAGCAAAGCTGACATTTTGAAGATTTCTAGTCTAGTAATGCAATTAAGACAATAGGCATACTTACTAGCTCGAAAGTGGGGTAGATTGTGAAGTAGTGCAAACTAAAGGTGTATAAAAACCTTACTTAACTACACCATTTTAGCTTTATATAATAATGAAATCTGGCATGAAGAAATGTTCAAATTTCATTATGACACGATTCTATTACGAGACCACTAACCGACTGAGGATCGAATAATAAATATCAGATAACGAACTTTTAGCAAAATAGTCCTTTTTTTTTTCATTCACGAGCAGTACTGCTTAGCAGAAGGTGGCGACCGCTTCCCACTCCATCTCACCCCGCAGCATGGCCGCAACCAATGCCGGACGCGAGAGGTCTCCGCCTATCGCCGCCGTGAGGGCACGTCGGTGCTCTGCCCAAGCTGGGCAGTCATGCACCGTATTCTCTACTGTGTCCTCCGGGCGATCTTCGCAGTGGTGACACCCAGGCGTTTCCTCCTTTCTCATCAGACACAGGTACCTCCCGAAACTTCCGTGTCCGGTGAGGATCTGCGTCATGCGGTAGGTAAGGACGCCGTGACGTATCTCCAGCCACTCCAGGGTCGGAAAAGTCCTTACAAATATAAAACATAAAGCGAAACAATACATAAAGCCAACCCCATTTCTAAAACCCACCTCTTAATTATTCGCTCTCACATATCCAATTAGTCAAATTCCTCATTCGAATACCTCCAAATAGATCAAACAATGGTTTCTGTAAGACGGTGGTATTCAACCAATCAAGCATATATTACGCTAATTGATATTAATAGTTTGTTGTTGTGGTTGCCATGACAACCTGTATGTATTTGAGATCTTAATTCTCAAAGGGTTTAGTGTAATGCTTATTAAAGGTGGGTGTGATTGTGTTGAAGGAAATAGTAATCAAAATAGTTTGTTAATTATTTTTATTTTACGTATGTGTGCTATACAAATATCTTATTATTATTACTATTTGACGAAACGATTGGCGCAGTGGCTGAGGACCGACTGCTGCGCAGCGTGTCGCGGGTTCGATCCTCGCACGGTACAAGTTATTAGTGTGATCTACAAGTAGGTAGTTAATCCGGGTCTGGGTGTTTGTGTATGTGTATGTGAGATTTTATGTTTGTAAACACACCTACGACACAGGAAATAATCCTAGTATGGGGCAACGATTTTTTTTTAATTTAACCTAAAAGCAAAGTCGAGGTTTACGATGAAGAGAGCTCACCCAGGAAGGAACTAGAACTCCCACGCATCAACAGAACACGGTAAAAACTATTTGGCGATGAACTACGACAGCATGTAGGCAGGCGCCCCTAGTGATTCTTACCATTAGTAAAATAAGGACATATTATATATAATAATATTCCACAACTAACTATCACACAACGCCATCTAGTCCCAAGCTAAGCAGAGTTTGTGTTATGGGTACTAGACAACTGATAAACATACTTATATATTTCTAAATACATACATATAGATAAATTACACCCAGACGCAGAACAAATGATCATGCTCATCACACAAACATTTGTCCTGGCTGGGAATTGATCCCACGACTTCCGGCATAGCAGTCAGGGTCACTAACCACTAGACCAACAGGCCTGTCAAAACATGAAAGGCTAAACGCACTTAAGTTCAACTGCTGTAGTTTTGCATCATAATTCAGCACCACTCGAAACACTACTTTTGCACGAAAAGTTTCCATTACAACCGTTTTTTTTCTTTTTTCCCAACGTTTGAGATGAATTTTAAAATATGCTTTTGATGAAGGTATACAAAAAGTTAGTACTCGCATGGATAGAAACGGAATTTGTGAAGTCGTGCTGGGAAGCGACGAATATTTTGTCTACTATGCATTTTGAGTGCAAGTTTTATTCCACGGTAGATTCATCTCTTTTAGCGCGTGTTTGGAATAAAGTTACTAGCCTTTTTTTGAAGGTCTGTGTAACTATTCTTTGACAATAATAATACAATATCCATCGAAATAATTTTGGAGTGAGCAGTGGTAGCCCAGTGGTCTCGGTCCCGACTTATGAGTTGTAGGTCGTGGGTTCGAACCCAGTTTGGCGCATTACTTTGTGTAATTTATTTCATCACAAGTGCTCTCAAAACGGTGAAGGAAAACATCGCAAGGAAACCGGCATGTCCTAGAACCATCAAATTCGAAGACATGTGACATCTGCCAATTCGCACTGGGCCCGCGTGGTGGATTATGGCCCACTCCCTCTCACAAGAGACGAGGCCTGTGTCCCAGCAGTGGGAACGTTATAGGCTGATGATGATGATGAAATAATTTTCGAGTTGTAGCGGGTGAAACCGCTGGCTACAGCTAGTTAATAATCATATACGTAGTACGTACGTTTGACCTTCTGCAAATTAAGCAGAATGATATAAGTATTTATATCATAATTATCCTTGAATTTAAGTTCAAAATAAAATCACTTTATAATCTTCATTCAGTTTCAGATTAAAATTAACAAAGACTTTGTGCAAAGCAAAATTCGATTAAGTAAAATTAATATCAAATTGTTTGCAAACCACTTTGACAGCTATTTTATCAGTGATGAAATGGAAATCCCTTAAATAAATTATTATTATATCAAGTTACGATACTCTGAAGTGTAAAGTTATTGAGGTAAGTAATCCATCAAGTCGTATCTTTAGAGGCTTGAAGATAGAAAAATTTACGCATAATTATTTATTTTTCTTAAACTAAAAAAAACACCATCAGATTCAAATCAGTTTGACGTATGAAGTAAACAAAAAAAATTGCTATTAAATGAAAAATGTATTTCGGTGTTATTGTTTAGAGAACGCTATAACATTCTAAAATTACAAAGTTTTACCTAGACAACAAACAAAATAAAAATGTAATATAAATGTAATACCTATAATAACACATAGTACTAAGTAACACTTAGTGCTTCTTGACTCAAGCTGCCTTCACATAAACCCAATGAATGGGATTTTAGAAGGTGGGATAGATTTAAGAATAATGTAAAACTGGTATTGGATAATAAATAAAAAAAAACCATCGGGCAGCTAGGGATCTAATTTTAGTTTTTTTTTTTAAATCCAAAAATTAAAAATGGCTCACAATGTGCCTTGCTTGTAGATCCACATACTATTCCCTGAAAATAAAACAAATCTTGTAAAGTAAGTTTCGAAGAGAGAAACGGAATGATGATCTCGAATGCTAGTAAATTTGAAAAAAAAAGTTTCAAGAAAATGTATAGGATGGCGATACCCTAACGCTAACCCACGAAAGTTCATGAAAAACAATTTAATAATAAATATTGTCTCGTCTGAAACTCATAAAAACGAATGAGCACGATGCCTCGTAAAAATACCTACATACATACCTATGTAAGTACTCACATACATACATTCATTTATGTGTGTGTAGAACCCTGTCGTAAAGTAGGGGGTTCAAGGTTACGACCAGAATATGGTAATACATGATCGTATAAAATAAGAAATATGCCTTCGGTGGCCTGATACTGATCTGGATGTTAAGCTGAAATAACGCGGTGCTGAATATTGAAATAAAAAAGAATTATTATATCGATGGCTGGATTTTGAACGAGGATTCTTTGGCACTAAAACCGATGGATGTGAAGGATGATACGGCTGGAAAGGGCAGAAAAATATGATGATTTTTTAGTGATCGATGAAGCTTTATCGTTAAAGGTTTATTTTTTTGGTAAACATACAGGGCTACTGGTAATTTGACGTAATTAGCAGTCAGGAGTTGATAGAAGGGCAAATTAAGCGTTTAACTATTTTTGTTAACTATAATGTATGGCCGAAATTTAATAGCTTTCAAGATATTTAGTTTAAAACGTTTTTTGAAACTTGGGGTCTGGTTCAGCATGCCTTGGCCTGAGATTTGATCAAAGCACTATTAACAGTTCGGTTATTATTCAAATTGAATAAGTAGTGTCCCCAACTTACGCCTTAAATTTTTACGATATCTTGGTTTGCTTGTATGACCAGGTGACTTTATGTGGATGAGGCGAAAGGAGTATGTAAGGTTTAGAGGTGGCGTTCTGTGGTTCCTGCCTACCCCCAGTAACAAAAAGGTGTGTTTTTGTATGTCTCTAAGTATGGTAAGCTTTTTGTTTATCGTGGCAAAATCATCAAATGAGTGACCCAGGGCAAGGCAAAAGTTACTATCAGACTCGTACTGACTAAATCCACGTTACGTTCCAGGATCACGGTAATTCCATAAATCCAGCGACCCCGGCAGGCAAGTATGGTAAGCTTAAGAGAAATCTCACCCCCTTTGTTAGTGACATCATTACCAATGGCTTTGAATTTTTTTCTGAAGCTGACTTACCATTATTTTAAAAATGTATTTTTAAATTTACTCTTAAAAGCTACTTAAGACTGGACTTTTAAGAAAATAAAACCGATATAGAAACAGAGAGAGTAGTAACCTGCAAATACTCTACAGGGATCAAAATTGTGAGTGTTTCAGTTACCCATCCAAGTCATAAGAGAGAACGGTCGTAAAGATCAATAAATAAGTTTTCTTAGAAGGTAACAAAGTTGGTTTTAGTGCACTGTCTGTATCCATCGCTCATACGAGTCTCCGGTGAATTGCCGATGCATCCCTAAAGAATACTGTTAGAGTAACATTTTCTATTTAAAATAAGTTGACTGTAAAAGGGTATTGAGATGGTAATGTCGGTTTTTGAAAGTATACAGAGAATTTATCTTTTTTTTCTTCCCAAAACTGCTGCGTGTATATGTAGCAGGGATATAAAAAAACAGAGATTTTATCAAATTTCGGGAGATTTTAAAACAACAACATGATCAGTGGTATTTTAAAACTAAAATAAATCTAGAAAATGTTAGAAAACGTCGAAGGAAGAAACCACCCAGTAGTAGTAAGTAACTACTTACTACTGGTGGGTGGTTAAAAAAAAATACCTCGAAGGAGATGGGGTTTCTTCCGGACTATGTAATATATTTTCTTTTATTGTATATACTTCAAATGTAGTAAAGTATATTCACTATCTGATTACTGAGACAGGTTGTAAACTTTCTGGCTTCTTGTTGTCCAATACATACTAGTTTTTTTTTTTGCGTAATAAAATCATCAAATGAGTCCTCCCACCCCGGGCAGAGCGGGAGGAACTGTCAGACTTGTACTGACTAAAATCCACGGTGTCCTTCAATAGCCCTTTATGTTCCGGGGTCATGGTGATGGTATAAGACCCGCGACCCCGGCAGGCTTTAGCCCTCTGAGAGGTCATCGATCCTACAACAGTTTTCGAAACTTTTGCTCATCCTAAGCAAAAAATAAGCCTCGGTATAAAAATAAATGTTACAAAATCTGTTGTAAGTTATTTGAACTCGTTTAAATCTCCCAAATCTCAGTTTAATCCTTTTATTAAAAGTTTTTAATCGATTTTCGAAACGATTCAAGGGTAGAATGTATTCAGATTTTATAAGAGAGATTTATTGAAAGGGAAAATTGAGTGAAGTAACTGAGCAAAAAATTCAAGAAGAAACTACAAAAGGAACGCTTTGTTTTAAATTAAAACGTGTTTAGTTTTGGCCTTAATCTTACACAAGCCCTTATTTTAATGTCGTGGTAAAATTATCAAATGTGTTTTCTCATCCAGGGCGGGACGAGAGGGACTATAACACTCTTACTGACTAAAATCCACGGTGTTCTTCAATAGCTCTTATGTTCCAGGGTCACGGTAGGCTTTGGCCCTCTAAGGGGAACTCCGTCAGATTTCAGACAGCTCTTAGAGGCGCGCATGGATCAAGACGCGCCTGCGACCCGGGCATGGTCCATGATCATCGGACAGCAAGTCACTCATTACTTGCCTTACGTATGCCGCGCTACGGTGGCCGGAAAAATCGTATAAGCCAACCCGTTCTTTTATGGCAGTCCCAGTTTTTATTTTAAAATGTTAATTTGCTTTACTTTTGAACCGTTTATAATATGTATATGTGTAGAAATATAAATAAATCAGTACCCTTAGCACGAGTTTTCAATCTTTTACTTTACAGAAACTTTCCAGTATTTACAGCGTTTTTTGTATGAGAATATGGAACAGCGCCTCTGGTGTGCGAAGAAGGAACCAATTTTTTCATTGAAAATTGTCAATTTGAAGTAGTCAAAGTTCCAGTTTACTTTACGTCTCAAATACTGAAAACTCGTGCTGACGGTACAGGATACAAAAAACTGAAAATAAAAATTTTATCTAACATTTCACCGGAAACTAAATCCAAAGGATTATTTTATTTTATTTTTAAATGGACAGTGGATACAAATGAAAGAGAATAATAAAAAAATCAAGAATTTAAATCAAGTTTCAAGTAGGTCTTGGCAGAGCTTGCTAAAATAAGAAGTTACTAGAAATCGACATCATGAATACATTGTGTTATGATCTAAGGGGACGTAAACTTAGATGAATAGTCTTATAGCATCACGTCAGACTGCACGCGTAGCATGACCAATTTTGATATCGAGTTTACCAAGAATAGACAAATTTATTTCTTTACAATTGGACAGTTTTTTGCCCTAGTATGGCACGATCTGCAGACGACTCAAATTGAAACATACTGTTTTCATATTTGTACATTTTAAACATCACAATAGAAAACTTTCTATATTCTGACATTTTGTCTATTCTTCCGTCGATAGAAATTATTTCTACAGTGTCATGACTACGCGTGTGGCATGCTCGAGGAACACCATGAGTGCCGTATATAAGAACAATGTTTGTTACTAACAATTTTAGTGTGTTCATCTTAATCTATGTTTGCCTTCTTGTATGACTAAAATACTAGTGAATATCAGTTCAATTCAATATGCCTATCTCATTCACAAAATCGTAGTTACTGTGTCATAGTGACCTAATATCTCGAACAAAACGTGCGTTCAAGCGTTTCTGCCATACCTGATATTGGAATCAAATACAGCAGCTCTTAATTTAGGATCCAGTAGTAGTTTTACTCGGGTGCTAGGCATCTGGACTACTCCCAGTTGTAATATCCCTTTGTGCCTATTAGTCTAGTTTTGTTCTCTCTCCTGCTTCATATGAAGGGAAGTAGAAACATATTTTTCCTAACCCTTCACTACTCTTTTCTGATTAATTTTCGTAGCAGAGTCCAAGACAGGTAAATTGATTCTCCAGGACGCGCAGAGCTTACATTGTTTTAGCGCTTTTCTAGTGTATGCCACTGTTGATTCTGCCAGGTGTTGCAGTGGTTTGGAAATAGTGTGGTGGACCTATTATCTACTTTTTTAAGGTTTGGGCTTCTGACAAAAGTAATAAAAATCTACAAATACCGGCCGAGAACAACAATTCAGCTATACGTACCTACTTTCCAAGGTAATACGGCAAAAATTAGTCATGATAAATGGTCACCCGTCCACAGACCTTCCTCGGCAAGCGTAGATTAACTTTGAAGATTTCAAGATTTTTGCGACTCTTATTATTTAGCTACAAAATCTTCATGCTGCTTTAAATCACCTTCATAGCATAATATAATTCAAATGTCCTTGTTTTACATGAAAAATTGAAGAGAGTGAATTTCCCTACACTTGTTGGGGTGCACACTGCGTAAAGCTTCCAAATTGCCATATAAAAATAAGAATACATGTACACTTGTGTTTAACATACTCTGCTTAATGGGGTTGTAAATTTTGTTTTTGCCCGACTTGCTATGCAGAAAGGAGGTTAATGGTTTTCAGGGGTGTGTATCGGTGTATTTATTGCTTGTGTGTTGCCACCTTTACATAAGATTATTATTGCTTGGTCCACTTGTTTCGTTAATGAAATTGATTACGGGTTGTTGACTGATAACTATAGGCATCGTACTGAAACCCTCTATTGGACATCAGATAGGTCACGGAAAATGGGTGAGTTAAGACATTGGTAGAAAAAAGGTGAAAACAAAGCAACTTTTCGTCGGCATTTACAAAGAAATTATTGGTATTTGGTAATTAGTCAGTACTAAACAGCCGTGGTATGTAACTTGATTCGGTGAAAGAACGTAATAACTCAAAAACCTCGAAATCCTTGTGACGAAAACATTTTACTGTTACATTTTTAATAAAACTTAATAACGAGGCCAAAATGCTCAAGCCCATTGGCGTGAATAAAATTAAATATTTAATAACAGAAAAAAATATATTCAAGTTTTATCTAAACTAGCAATTTGTTTTATTTGATGCCGGATTGAGCCCATTATAAAAGCGGCCAATGAAAATGAGAACGATGGCCTTTTAAGAGGTTTTTAAATAATTTTAATTGAACCGTCTAGACATTTTGAAATAAGAATACAAAAACCGTATTTAAGGTAAATTGATAGTCTTTAGGAGGCTGAGAAAGTATTATAAAGGGTACATCATTTTTAACAATTTAAAGCCTGATAACTTGAAGTACCTACGAAATGTACGAGGTATTACAGAACGAATGATGTAACAAAGGTTCTGTTATAATTTTGGCGATCTAAAAAGAGTGTGCATGTAGTTTCTTGTCCGCTCTTTTCCATAGAGATCTACTACTTGGTATCTACGGTATTTTCTCAGTTATTGTTATGTCTTGTGACTGGAACTGTAGCACAATAATTTTGTAGTGTTAATTTATATTGTTTTGCCTTTGACAATTGTGCCAGTAATTGGCCTACTTGAAATAAATGATTTCATTTTGTTTTTCGAAGTTATTGTACTTTTAAGTTATTTTGAAAAATTTCAAAATAACTGAATCTTAATTTCACCAGATGACTGTAACCCTGGAACGTAAAGAGCTATTGAAGGAACACCGTGAATTTTTGATTTGACCACGGTAAAAAAACTGCAAGCCAATCAGCAAATTCAATTTCTTTAGTTTTGCTTGCTTTAAAACATAATCTAGTAAGATTTCTTCTAGTAATTTACCTTGTTTTGAATCACAAAAAGTTATTTAGGAGACTGTCTTATGCAAAATTGATCTTTAAAACGCGCTAATATTATGAGCTTATTTCGAATAGTTGACATTTGATTTAATTTTGATTTGATTTGCAATCAGTAGAAGACTAAAAGTTCAAATCAACATCAGACGATCCGGTATATGTAGGAGTAACAGATCCAATCCGGATCTAACCAGATGCGACAGCAGTAAACGCGGAACTACTTCTAATGCTATCAAATCTATCTGCAGTGAACCGGACCGGACAAATGGCTTGTCATCGAATTCGTTTTAAGGTCAGGAGTGTCACATGCAGTGATTTTTACTATGAACTAGCGTCCTGTCCTCGATATGCACGGTTTTTGTGATTAGAAAAACTAGAGATTTCTTTATTATACTTGTAAAATATTTTTAGGAATGTGGATGGATGACTATAAGCGCAGAGAAGTTACACATACATTTAGACGTTTAGAAAAGGTCTTCTTTCTAGCTAAGTAATTCAAAAGTATTGAAAAAGAATACATGCTGCATCGAACCTTAATACATTTTATGATGAGTTCCGTTCTAAAATGATCTAAATGATTATAATTATTGTTAAAACCATAAACGAACGAATTTAAAGTATGCATGGAAGAGTAGACGATTATTGTGTTTTAAATATTTTCTAGCTACTCATTTTTTATATAACTTTTGAAGGCGTCAGGTTGATCGAGAAAACATCCTCACAAAATATTTTTTTTACAATGTTTTCACCATGATAAAACCTATAAACCAAGTTCAAACGATACTCACCTTTAAGATAATAGCTACAAAAAACATTTTCCGTTACCAGCAAAAAATATTGAAGTTATCCCAAAATCCGTGACCATTACGACCTTATTTCCCAATAACTGGCGGTAAAAGTCAATATTTGACGCTTTGGGACCTAATCCGGCATAACAGTACTGGAACCATCGCGCACAAAGCCTTCATTTCGTACTTAACCCTTGTTTGCGACTGTCCGTTTTTGCAGTTTTAATAAAACGGCTCGTTGTAGAGACAGGGGAATGACAGAGGCGGCCCCCGAGGGATTTTGCTTCGGACGTAACGGCAATTTAATTTAGTTGCCACATGATGGATATTGATAGCACCAATCCACTTTTTCATGGCCTGTGAAAACGTCAAATCGAACGCTTCCACAGTTTTTATAAGGTTATATTGAGTGTTGTGATGAGCGATATGGATTGGGGTTTATAACCCGCCGTAATGGAGACACGGTTTATGAACTTGATGGGTTACTTTTATAGGCCGTTTTTACTTCATTTTAAGGGAAAGTTATTTTGGTTGGATAGACTGATCTCATAAAAGCTTCTTGCTATCTTAGAAGAACACTGCTGTTCAAGGTACATTAACTTAACTTATTGTCGTACAGAAGAATTGCAGTGTGGAAGATTTTTTTGTATCATCAAATCTTTTGTGAAACATTCACATAGTTAAATCTAACGGTGTACAGTTACAAATTTAAATATTCCGCTATCCTCGACTGCTCACTTTTTTGTATCACAAAATCTGTGTACATTAACAAAGCTTTCAATAATAAAAAATGATACATTTTTAACCTGTTGTATTTTACATGAAATATTAAAATAGAATTAGGAAAATAGAAATCCGGACTGCATGTAAATAAAAAATATCAGCATAAATTAAACCTATCAGGAACAGTTGAAATATTTGTTTTATGAATACAATAAATATAAAGTAATAGCAATGATTTTTTCCATTTCAATTTCTATTATAAATATAATTGTTTTCATTTATTTTTAAAACTGGTGGCACAGTGGTATCGGTCCCGACTTACAAATTGTAGGTCGTGGGTTCGAACCCCGTCAGGCGCATTACTTTGTGTAATTTATTTCATCACCACTGCTCTCAAAACGGTGAAGGAAAACATCGTGAGGAAACCGGCATGTCCTAGAACAAAAAATTCGAAGACATGTGACATCTACCAACCCGCACTGGGCCCGCGTGGTGGATTATGGCCCACTCCCTCTCACAGAGAGGAGGCCAGTGTCCCAGCAGTGGGAACGTTATAGGCCGATGATGATGATTTTTAAAACTTATATAAGTATAACAAAACAATATTATCCATATTTTTATGAAGTTCCAACCGATATTCAAGGATGGTAAAAGACCGTTGTTACGTAATTAAAGTTATTCAACATTTTTGTAATTGGATAATTTTCCGTTATAACATGACATGCTGTAATTATACAACAATTAAGTACGTCTTACCTAATTTGCCTTCAAGGCAAACAAGCCATATTATTTCAGAAATAAGCCAAATTAGTGGTCTATTTTATTATTTCTAAGAAACGATATTTTACTGCCTCATTAATTAATCAGCACTTTAAGGGCATAGGGGTTTATTGTGTGAAAATTGAAAAAGAAGAATTTTACGCTTACTTTACGTCATAATAACGTAAAAAGTAATGTTAGTGTCTCTGGTGAGCGACAATCCTTTTGCTTCATTTTAGTCAAGTCAGGGACAATTCAATGTCAATCTCAACATCGCCCGACCTTTTATTGTTGGCCAGAAATTATGAAAATTACAAATATCCACATCCAATATTTCTTTATAGAATACAGAAGCAATATCGCCAAACCATTAACCCGAGCAAATACATTGCGGCAAAAATATTGAAAATATTTATTTGAAGGTACTCTTAAAGTTATTACGATCGGGTAAACTGACTTTGGCTTGAATCCAAAAAATTGGTAACCGTTGAGTGCATTGCGGGTACAATGGGTCACCCGATTTAATTAGGTTAATACTTTAGTATGTGAATTTATCGCAGAGTTAAATGTCAACCACGGGCCGACGGCTTGCAGTCTCTTCACCTTTTTTTAAATAAATTGCCCGTAATACATAAAAAGGATTTAATGTTGGGTTGGTAAATTATAAGCTTTGTTTTTGGAATTAGGGTATGCTGATTTATAAGTGGGACACAGAGGGCATTATGTGTATTCTCTATAGAAATAGATTAGTTCTTGTGAATTACTTACCTTATCTTACCTTGTGAATTATTTTAGTTTCACTGAG
Organism: Agrotis ipsilon; assembly: GCA_028554685.1. NCBI lineage: Eukaryota > Metazoa > Arthropoda > Insecta > Lepidoptera > Noctuidae > Agrotis > Agrotis ipsilon. The sequence continues at coordinate 2,175,114 of CM052956.1, forward strand.
CGAGCAAATGAAAAAAAAAAATAAGATTTCAAAATCAAAAGTCATTTATTCAAATTAGGCTGATTTATCAGCACTTTTTGAAGGTCAATTTTTACATAAGACAGTCCCCCAAAGCGCCCCCCCTTCGACACTTCCTAGTGTTTTGGCTGGGAAGAAGAAGTGGCGGAACAAACTCCCCAGCAACACATCTGTCTGTACGGTTAGAAGAACCAAGATTTAATACAATTTAATAGAACATTCACATTATACATTAATTCGAAATTACATCCCAATCGTGACTAGAAGACACAAAAAGACAATTTTAAGTCCCAACTGGGCGCCATTTAGATTACTGGCGCCCCAACGGGGACAAAAAGAATAATATTGAATTTGACCAGCTATAATCAATTATAATCATGACTGTATTTCATTTTACACATAAATATAATGTAACTGTCTATTCTACAACATTTGTGAGACGTGTTCGACATTGGCGGGTTAATCCGAGGCCACTCTGATATGAATGTTAGTTCTCCGCTTTGCTATAAAATGTTTTGCTGTTTTCAGTGTTCCGTATCAAATATTACGTTGAGACGGGCCACTTGTGTGGGATCAACGTCGTATCTGTCCGTTTGCCAGTCGGCTCCTAATTTCGCTGAGGCAATGCAATTTAGAAGGCTCATGTCAGCGGTGGCCGTTGCACGTGATGTGGCGAATTCAATTATGTTATTAATACACAATGGACATTTTTGTTATATAATATCCGTGCTAGTTAGATAAACTAAGCACTATCTAGTTTATCTGACTAGCACGGATATTATATAGACCGAATTTAATAGTTTTTTTAATTTACATTTTGTCATTTAATTTGCTTTGAGCCGCTCCTATATTTTTCAAACTGACACTTGTTATATCAAAGATTTGTCTAAGTGCGAAGCGATAATATGCATAGATTTGGCGAAACGGACAAGGTAAATAAAACACTTGCAGTTTAGTGTCATTCGTAAAAGTTTCGATCAAAATCAAAATAATAATAAATGTTTAATTAAGTTGAATAGATTTATCTTCCAAAACAATGTAAATGAAAATTGTAAAGTTTCATTCATAAGTAACTAATTGACAGCAACTGTCAGACACCGATTTAGAGTTCATTTTTATTTTGGTTCTTCAACACTATTTCTTAAAATAATTACATTTAACAACAAAACTCCTTTGTCATTATTAAATTATAATTTATCCTTACATTTGTCATTTAAATTCGACGAGCACATTAGCCACCAAAAAATCTTTGTACCATCGCGCGCCTTTTTAAAGGAACTTTTCCTTATCATATCAATCTTGTCTTGTTGGACAGATTTTTTAATAACCGTCCTACTCTTGTAGAAGATTAGTTTCCTCAACAAGAGTTTCGTTTTCCATCAACTCAATAAAAATGTACAACGGAATTGGCCATTATACTTGGCAAGTTTTTTTTTTTATTGTACGTAGGTACATTACATTGTTTTGTATACGAAAATTGCTTAAAAATTACCTGTTTACGATGACAAAAGTGAAACATTTTTTTGATGTTGGTTTGAAACACAGTACGGCCCTAAAAGTTAGTAGGGGGTTATGTCCATCAAAAATGGAGACGGTTAAGTTAGGTTAGCTCCAGATAATTCTAGGAAACCTAGGTAAATGATTCCAATCTGTTGGAAGATATAACCACAGGTAAGGCAAGGTTGACATATTCAGGTATTCCAGGTAAACCTCACACATTTCAAGTCGACGGCGCATGGTTCTCGCAATCTTCAAGGTAATTGAATAGAGGCCCCTTCAGTTTAATTCGGGTGAAACCACGGACAGAAGCAGTTGTATCGAGTCAGTATTGAATAAAATATTATACTAAACATGGGACCTATTATAAGCACGACGCTCGAAGCAGGTTGTAAACCGTTTTATAATTATTTATATGATCAAAATCTACGAAACAAATAGAACAGATCGCACTTATCCTTTTTTGTTTCTACTAAACATCAAAAATCTCATTTTGACGAAAAAAGCTATTAAACACTCTGAACTAGAAAATAAAATCACGACAAACGGAACAAAATCTAGAAACAAAAGACGATTTATATCAAGTACTGCCATTAAAAGAAATCTCATAGATAGAAGACAGGATATTAAAACGTTTAACAAAAAACCTTGCCATTTGTAGTTGTAAAAATAAAGCAATATTTGAGCTTTGAGCTCGAGTGTGGCCTCTCGGAGCACGCCTCTAGATAGCTCGAGATAGCTCGAGTGTTGCACAAACAGAACGGGAGTCTAAAACAATTTGCTGCCTGTGTTCATGTTAGGTGCTTTAGAAATCTTTGAAGCTTGACCAACAGCGCTGTTGTTACGACCTCGGCTACTCTATTTTATGTGTTCTAAGTGCAAAGTGTTTGTTTTTTCGTGAAGCATTGATATTTACCTCTACAGACAATAATAGATGAGATTTGATTGATGTTGTATATGAATGTGTGAGCAGCGCGTATGTAATCATTTTTTTTTCCGTGATAAAATCATCAAATGAGTTCTCCCACCCCGGGCAGGGCGGGAAGGACTGTCAGACTTGTACTGACTAAAACCCACGGTGTCCTTCAATAGCCCTTTATGTTCCAGGGCCATGGTGATGGAATAAGTCCCGCGACCAGCGCGTTTGTAAGCATGCGCTGCGTCCGATCTCAAACCTCGTAAACAGGATTGAAAAAACCAGTGTGCTATTAGCCGTGATTTCACTTGTGGACCTACATAACAGTTGAAATACATTTTTCCAAACTTAAGCATAACATAATTTATTCAGCATTTAATTTTCCCACTGCTGAGACACGGGCTTCCTCCCTTTACGAGTTGCCCGTAATCCACCAGGAGGGACAAGTACAAATTGATAATGTTATGTTTCTTCAAATTTCTGGTTCCAGGAAGTATAGAGCCAAGTTGCCAGCGGCTTTGCCCCCTACAACTATCCTATATTATGTTAATGCAAGTTATAAAAAAATTGTGTAACTTTCATCCTAATTCGTTTAGTAGTTTTACTGTGAGTAACAAACACGTACACTTACATATACATCCTCACAAACTTTCGTATAATTGGTAAGATACTTAGGATTCGTCTCTGTGTAATACCTTATACAGGGTGAATTTTTCAACTGGGCGTGGATGGCTACTTTCGAAACTATGAGGATTATCGAAAAACGTTGAAAGGAGTCTCGAGGCCGATTTTGACGAAAACTAAAACTGCATTATTGGATTTTAGAAAAATCAAAAATCCTGGCCAGGAATCGAACCCGCTGATTTTGGGAAAAAAATCAAACCCTGTATTATTACACCGTTCGATAGTGCTAATAAGGATCAAATTCTGGGAAGTAATCATATACGGCAAACTTCAAAAAAAAAAATCCAATGATGCAGTTTTAGTTTTCGTCAATATCGGCCTCGAGACTCCTTTCAAGGTTTTTCGATAATCCTAATAGTTTCGAAAATAGCCATCCACGCCCAGTTGAAAAATTCACCCTGTATACCTTCCATAAAACCTCGTGGACAAAATACTGAAGCCCCGTATGTTATCCTTACGGACAGTATTTCCATTTACTTACCGCTCATATTCCTAGTAAATACGGTCTGTATCGAGGGCTTTATAAACAAAATGTATATGTAAACAATATGCAGGTTTACGTCTCTAAATATATTTGGAAACAGAAGGTTGGCTCCATACAATAAAGGCTGATTTACATTGATCTAGTTGCTGGATCTGGAGGATTCCAGCATTGCAGCACTGGCAGCATAATGTAAACATGAAATAAATAAAAGGAAAACCAGGAAATCAAATTAAAGCTTTTTAACTAGCATCAATTTTTTTTAACTAGCTTAAATAATTAAATTAATTTAAGATTTCCTGGTTTTCCTTTCATTTAATTTATCATGTTTGTTAGAGACATTTCATCCTTATAATTGACCCTAACGATCGATGCAATAAAAGTACAGGGTATATTTTTTCAGATTTTAGCCGGTTCGATTCCCGGGTGTAGGAGAAGAGAATTTTAGAAAATCTTTGAATGCAGTTTGCTTTCTATTCAAAAATAAAGGAATGTTTCATTTGAGTAAAACTACTTACGTACTTTCCCTCCAGGTAGCATTACAAAATTCCACCCTGTATATTTCTATGATCTACAAGTAGTTGTTTCGGATGTGGGCTGGCCGGAGAAAGCGGCACACAGGAAGGATTGAGAGGTTATGGGGGAGACCTTTGCCCAGCAGTGAGACAACATAGGTGGGCTGTGTGTGTGTGTTTAAATGTTTGTAAACGCATCCACGACACAGGAGAAATTCTTAGTGTGGGGTAACGTGTTTAAAAAAAATTGGGAAGAAGCTAGGCAGATGATGATGATGAAATACGAGGAGTTGGCCTTTTGAATTTATCTATGTAATGATGGTAACGTGCACCTAACATAAAATGGTGTATTCTGAATGTGTCGGGAATTCTATTTATTGGTGGCTGTTCGTGGCGATCTCTCAGCGGGCCCCAATGCTACTGATGTTGTAGCTGAATTTGTGGTTGAGTCAATTGAGGCCAATATTTGTTTGGTTCTGCATGGTGGAAGCATAACTTTATATCGTTACGATATGTTTGAAAATGCTTATAATTATTCCATCTTTTTTATGGGTCATAAACACAGGCTGTTTCAATGAATAATCTATTCGTCTATCTATCTACAAAAAAAATGGTTAAATAGGTTTAATTTATTTATTATTGTAGTTTTTAATTGTCTTTATTTGCAGTTTTAATAAGTTAGTATTTAGAGTATTTTATTTATAGTTACATAATAAATAACCTATGAGAGCGCAAAAAAACGCAATAAAAAACAACTGTTGTACATTTGTCTAAAACAACCAACAATGTCAAAATGATTTTTGACGTTGATAACAAGATCGTTTCGCATTTTCACTAGGTATTTTTGACAAGTGTTCAACAGATGTTTAATTTTTGTTGTACCACAGTTTTGTAACGTAATAATATATGTTTTTAGTGCACAACACATTCATACATCAAGAATTGAAGATTTAGTTTTACAACTTCTGAAAATAACAAAAATTATAGACTTTAACCGATTTCAATGGAGAAACTAAGTATATTTTGCAGATGGTTAGTTAGTACCACAGAAAAAGTATTGTTAATTGCATACCTACGACATTATTGCTACTTCCAAGCTGATAACAGCGGGCTGGTTGGTGAAAAAATATGAAATAAAAGCATATATAATATTGATCGTTATTTATTTTAGTTATTGTGACTGTTCATAAATTACCCTAGGCTGATAAAATTTTCGTTTTTCTTAAATTACATATATATAGTGGAAAATATAGAGATGGTACCCCCTAAGTTAGGGGGTAAAGGTAAGGCCCCATTCCTTTCCGCCAGACCTTGGTCGCGCACATTCCATTGACATACTGCAGGCGTCCCCCAGGACAGAGAGGACTGAACTCTCAACAAGGGGAGGGGACCAAAGTAAGTTAGTGTTGAGAATTCCTAGTTCAAAATACATAAATAACATCAAGTGAGATAAAACAAACCAATAAGGATTATGAAGTTAATAAGACAAGAGGACAGCAAAGATAATAATATATAAATGCGATAGGGAAACGTTACGCTTGCGCTTGAAGGATTAGATGATAACAGTTACTTTAACTTGTTTGACTCCAATGTATTAAAATTAAATGCCGCTCTGCAAACGCAAACGATTCCATGTACACAGCATGGTATTGCTTTACAACGTTTACCCGGCGTACGTTTACTGTTAGTCCTACCAGCATTACCCTACGAAGGACTCTGCTACGAACACTAACAGCCAACGTTTCCTAAACACGTTAGACATGTCCTTTCCAATCCTGAGGCAGCGAGTCGTGAATTCTCTGCCATTGAGAAAGACAGGTTTTATATCTCCAATACACGCGTTCAAATAATTCACCCTTACGGCTGTCTATCCCCTTTATTAAATAATAATATAAATGCTCAAGCGTACCGTAGACTCGGCCTGTAACAGAGCATATTGCGATTGTATTGCTGGATGCCGAAGTGGATGTCATCGGCACTTCATTCATTTCACATTTAAATCTGCCCCTTATCGACAGGTGTGTCTCGTTAAAATAGTGACGATTCAGATATAGGCCTACCAACGGCCGTTTAACGAGACACAGCCGCTAAATCTAGCGTTCCTTGGAACGGAGATACCCAAGTGATAACCCAGTACTTGGTGAAGCCTACCCCTAGCTGGAAATGTACATCCATCAACCACCCGCAATGTCTCTGGGCTAGGCTGTAAGGAGACAGTAATCATCAACGGCATTTGGTTATTTTGCTGAATAAATAGCAATATTTGTTATAGTTGCTAATACCTGTCACCGGCTCAATAATGGTTTAGCTTTAAGACTATTCATTGAAATAATTGAACTATGATTAATAGTGAACATGGTTCTGCCTTTGATACGTGGTACATTTGTCAAATATAAGTCAAAATTCGTCGGGCGTCATTGGTGTGTGAGTCATTGTACTGAAAGTAGCGAAAGGCTTTCCCCGTGTCGTTTAACCAAACACCAATGACTAATTACTGTGAGGTAACGGAACAGGAACTCAGGACAATTAATATAAGAGATAATAATATAAAATATAATAATGTGAAGTCTCCGCTCCGCCATACTGAAATAAATGTTATTGACAGCCATTCTGCATCTCCACCAAACTGCTCCTATAGAGTTAATTATAATTTACACTTACCAAGTATTTATAGGAGAGAATTAGTCTATAATTAACTTACAGACACTGCTCAAATACCACCCATATAATCACCAACATCAGGCCGCCTTCTGGATCCACCGACCACTAACACTAGATTTACTGGAACTACTGATATTTGAAATATCAAATATAATTTAACCAAACACCTCGATAATATCGCGTCCGGCATTTCGGCCGTCTCAAACCGAATCTCCTGATGTTTCTCCTGGGTCCACCCGTGTGTCCCTCAGTACGATCTAAAACCAACTGCCCTCAAGCACCATGAGCCTCGGTCCGCTACACTACCTGCTTGGACCCCGACCAGCCCTCAAAAAGTTCTCACGGCCGTTTATTACCATTCGTCCGAATATATCTTTGTTTTTAAGTGCAGAGTTGTATAATTGCTTTTGGGTTAAGATTGCCAGATGTTGTAGTCTTTTAATATTAGTTGGTGAAAGATTTCTAACCTTCGTAGAACTCATAATTTTAAATTGTTTGAGAGGTCCTATTGAGTGTCCGTCCGGAGCGTTTATTGCTAACACATGTGCTGACAAGGCTAACTTGTAGAAATGTTTCTTTAGAATTCAACCCTAGTCAATAGTTTTTGCTGCTATTGAAATAAAGGAATGGGTATTTTAAAAGGCCATTTATCACAAGGTTAATGTGACTTTGGGCGCCCGTCGCAGCATGGTGATTTTAAGATGAATAACGTATTTTGTTATTAACGCAGGGCTACATGACAAACAGTCACATTCCCCCCTCTGAAAATCAGACGCGTGACACAGTTCAGCGAATGAGCTTTCACACCAGGGTAAACCTGTACATTTTCATGACCCTACAATACTATATACGAGTACTCTTATTTGTAATATTCTTATAAACTGGTTATTGTAAAATTTCCAACTGGAACACGAATCTAATAAGATGCATTGTTTGCTATAATTGAGTATAGTTTTGCATAAGCATCTTTAGTCATACATGTAGGTAATTAATTATTGTATTCGAACTGTTGCTCTGATCAAAATCAGTTGTGTTTAATTGTAGATTAAACCACGATTCAAATAATTTCATAAGACCTGTGCATGCTTATAATGTTGATTTACATACCAGAGTCTCTTTCAAGAGTATGTGTGAGTGACGCTACCTCTACGGTGTTCTCTCGTTCTAAATTCAGCCTATCGTAGCTGCTGCTGGACAGAGGCCTTTCCTCAACGCTGAGCGAGCTCAACCCGCTGCTCGCTGTTGTATCCGGTGGCTGAAATAGTCCGCACGTAGACATATTAGGTTTAATTCCAATTAGTCGCCCCCCTCCAATACTAAGAGGAAAGAGCAGTTCCAGGATTCCAACTGGGATCGTGGTGTCACATTAGAATACTAATGTTAAGTAATCGGAATTATTATCACCTCAACGGTATTATAAATAAATCCTCTTTTTAATATTAGTTTAATCCCTATTAGCTTCCCCCCTCCGTTAGTAAGAGGAAGGATCAGTCCAGTGATTTTACTAGTGTGAGGAAATTATATCAGAAAATAAACATGTTCTGTAACGTGTACTATTTATCACCAGCACATTTTTCTCGCAACAATACGCCGCTCCACACCACGAGCAATTTCTCTTTCGTAGGTGCATATACACATCCAAATCCGTATACCCAAAACAGCCAAATACAGAACAAGTGCCTGCAGTTAAAAACAATTTTTTTTCTTTTTTTTTTTTTTTTTCGGGAATTGAACCCGATACACTTAGCAAAGTAATTAATCGGTCAGCCAATGTGTCAACCGTATCATTAACATACATAAAATCTTACTTCCCACTCAGTCCCTCAAAGATCAATTCGAGTCCATTCATTGAATAATTAAGTACGTCTTTGACTCCAAAATATAGGCTTCCTAGGTTGGCCAAACAATTACTGGTTCTCTATGCTGTAACCGATAAATAAATCCGATTACTGAAAATCGGTTGTTTCCTTTTAGTAAAGATTGCCATTGCCCTACACTAAGATTTTCTCCTGTATCGTGAGTGCATTTAAAACACAAAAACTCACATACACAAACACCCAGACGCGGAACACGCAGATCACACACACACTTGTTTCGTGTTGGGATCGAACCCGCGACACGCCGCTACATAGCCACTGCGCCATTCATGTCGTCAACAAGCTTACATAAAATTTCCTTTGTAGCTTCCTTTGTCTGCGGGCACTGAATAGGCGTGTTGTCTAAAAATTATAAACAATACTACGCGTACCTTTACCGCAATGGCGAGGTCAAACCACGTGACATCATGTAACTGTGAAGTATATTAAAAGTGAAACTTAGCTTCGTAAAAGAAGTCACGCTGACGTCGACACAGCTGCCCTGGAAGTCCGCAGATGTCGGCTGCATTCGACTCGTGCTTTCGCATAACCCAAACGTTAAGACAAAAGGAAGTGACAGCCCAGCGAAGTCTCAATCAACCTGAAATTTGAAATTGGGCCACACGAGTATCTATTCATGTACATGGTTTATTCCGAAGAGTCTGAAAGGTTAATCTCTTACGGTAACACTTAATGATAAGTAAATTAATTGTTAATTAATAAATTAATTGCTGCCTGCTTCTTATTGTATATAACAATATGAAATTTACCCCGAGATTAAGGGCGCGTCACAATCATATTGTGACAAATACACACAATCACACGTGTAATTGCAAACACGTCTCATAATCAATCTATATTGTATTGTTGGACATCAAACTTACATCAACAGGGAGTTGAACCCTTGTAGAAAGTAGCATAGAAACACTGAAAACCACTCATTTCATGTATTTCCAAAATGCCTCCTGGCATATGGTTATGATAGTCACTATTCAGTAGCTTTATTACTCAATCCTTGCTAATCAATAATTTCTGTGAGAGCCTAGAACACAAGCCGTGACACAGGAACTTTATTACTCATCAGCTATTGCGTCTAACGAGATCATTGAGCTACTGTGTAGCTCATGCTCATCAACAGCAAATAAATCAAGCAGGAATTTAACCCGCTGTCAATGGTTGAAGAATCCATCGTCAGACCATTATAATCTAATCAGCTATAATTTATTACAGCTCCTAAAATGTATACTCCACAACTGTTTCTCACAATTTCTAATATTACGCTGCATTGTCTCCATGGCAATATAAACTAACTTACTCACTTTAAAATTGCACGGATTGCACCCGCTACCGGAGCGGTCAGAACATTTAAAAATAGGGTAAAACATAACTTAATTTAACAAACATGTTTGGCAAGCCATCCCACAGTTTATTTCTAAATTTTAAAATTATTTTGTTTTATTTTCATGTCAAAATATAACACATCAATTGATAAATTACGCGGGAGTTGAACCCGATTCCAATGTTTGATTCATTCAATAAATGATGATCAAAATAACGTAATTACTGTCACTTAAAACTATCTCTCATTATCTCCAGAAAAATAAAATAACGTTGTGTTATTTTCCGTTTCAACGTAAGGAGCTCTAACACATTAACTGATAGATTACGCGGGAGTTGAACCCGTCGGAACCAGTGTTAGATACAATCAGTAATGGCTTTCAAAACTTTAAAGCCGTCTCTCGTTATCTCTAGAAAAATAAAATTACATTGTGTTATTACCGTTTCAATTACAATGAACTCTAACACATCAATTAATATTTTACGTGGGAGTTGAACCCATCACCAGTGTTAGAATCAACCAATAATGGTTATAAACACTTTATTTAATCAAATAGGACTTATTGTAGTGGCTGTAGCTTATAGCCGTCTCTCGCGATCTCAAGAATTATATAATTACGTTGTGTTTTTATTGTAGTAACCCATAAATTGTTCTTTCTCGTTGCACTGAAGTGAATCAGTACATTTAATGACGAGAATCCTGGTCACGGCACCACATGTGACTGTTCATAAATTACCCTAGGCTGATAAAATTTTCGTTTTTCTTAAATTACATATATATAGTGGAAAATATAGAGATGGTACCCCCTAAGTTAGGGGGTAAAGGTAAGGCCCCATTCCTTTCCGCCAGACCTTGGTCGCGCACATTCCATTGACATACTGCAGGCGTCCCCCAGGACAGAGAGGACTGAACTCTCAACAAGGGGAGGGGACCAAAGTAAGTTAGTGTTGAGAATTCCTAGTTCAAAATACATAAATAACATCAAGTGAGATAAAACAAACCAATAAGGATTATGAAGTTAATAAGACAAGAGGACAGCAAAGATAATAATATATAAATGCGATAGGGAAACGTTACGCTTGCGCTTGAAGGATTAGATGATAACAGTTACTTTAACTTGTTTGACTCCAATGTATTAAAATTAAATGCCGCTCTGCAAACGCAAACGATTCCATGTACACAGCATGGTATTGCTTTACAACGTTTACCCGGCGTACGTTTACTGTTAGTCCTACCAGCATTACCCTACGAAGGACTCTGCTACGAACACTAACAGCCAACGTTTCCTAAACACGTTAGACATGTCCTTTCCAATCCTGAGGCAGCGAGTCGTGAATTCTCTGCCATTGAGAAAGACAGGTTTTATATCTCCAATACACGCGTTCAAATAATTCACCCTTACGGCTGTCTATCCCCTTTATTAAATAATAATATAAATGCTCAAGCGTACCGTAGACTCGGCCTGTAACAGAGCATATTGCGATTGTATTGCTGGATGCCGAAGTGGATGTCATCGGCACTTCATTCATTTCACATTTAAATCTGCCCCTTATCGACAGGTGTGTCTCGTTAAAATAGTGACGATTCAGATATAGGCCTACCAACGGCCGTTTAACGAGACACAGCCGCTAAATCTAGCGTTCCTTGGAACGGAGATACCCAAGTGATAACCCAGTACTTGGTGAAGCCTACCCCTAGCTGGAAATGTACATCCATCAACCACCCGCAATGTCTCTGGGCTAGGCTGTAAGGAGACAGTAATCATCAACGGCATTTGGTTATTTTGCTGAATAAATAGCAATATTTGTTATAGTTGCTAATACCTGTCACCGGCTCAATAATGGTTTAGCTTTAAGACTATTCATTGAAATAATTGAACTATGATTAATAGTGAACATGGTTCTGCCTTTGATACGTGGTACATTTGTCAAATATAAGTCAAAATTCGTCGGGCGTCATTGGTGTGTGAGTCATTGTACTGAAAGTAGCGAAAGGCTTTCCCCGTGTCGTTTAACCAAACACCAATGACTAATTACTGTGAGGTAACGGAACAGGAACTCAGGACAATTAATATAAGAGATAATAATATAAAATATAATAATGTGAAGTCTCCGCTCCGCCATACTGAAATAAATGTTATTGACAGCCATTCTGCATCTCCACCAAACTGCTCCTATAGAGTTAATTATAATTGACACTTACCAAGTATTTATAGGAGAGAATTAGTCTATAATTAACTTACAGACACTGCTCAAATACCACCCATATAATCACCAACATCAGGCCGCCTTCTGGATCCACCGACCACTAACACTAGATTTACTGGAACTACTGATATTTGAAATATCAAATATAATTTAACCAAACACCTCGATAATATCGCGTCCGGCATTTCGGCCGTCTCAAACCGAATCTCCTGATGTTTCTCCTGGGTCCACCCGTGTGTCCCTCAGTACGATCTAAAACCAACTGCCCTCAAGCACCATGAGCCTCGGTCCGCTACACTACCTGCTTGGACCCCGACCAGCCCTCAAAAAGTTCTCACGGCCGTTTATTACCATTCGTCCGAATATATCTTTGTTTTTAAGTGCAGAGTTGTATAATTGCTTTTGGGTTAAGATTGCCAGATGTTGTAGTCTTTTAATATTAGTTGGTGAAAGATTTCTAACCTTCGTAGAACTCATAATTTTAAATTGTTTGAGAGGTCCTATTGAGTGTCCGTCCGGAGCGTTTATTGCTAACACATGTGCTGACAAGGCTAACTTGTAGAAATGTTTCTTTAGAATTCAACCCTAGTCAATAGTTTTTGCTGCTATTGAAATAAAGGAATGGGTATTTTAAAAGGCCATTTATCACAAGGTTAATGTGACTTTGGGCGCCCGTCGCAGCATGGTGATTTTAAGATGAATAACGTATTTTGTTATTAACGCAGGGCTACATGACAAACAGTCACATTATCAAAAAATAATGTACCTATTGGTAAATATAGACAAAGTGATACAATTTAATATGAGCTCGTATCGTCACGTAATAATTTCAGCCCACGCCCTTTCACAGAGAGGAGGTTGTCCCAGCAATGTCTTAACATTATAATATAATTTTGCCCTTTATAATAATAAAATATTCCGAATATTTTAAAAACAATTTACCACTAAATTACCTTTACTCTCTAATAAAATTTCAGCCTGTTGAATTTTTATCAGGTAACCTACGTTAAAATTATCCTCAAACACAATTTTGTAGCTACTCTGCTGCGAATATTAATTTCTTGTTAATTTATAGCGGCGACACAACGTCATGACGTGGAGTGTGGGGCGAAGTGACACGAGCAGAAAATATTGTATGTCATTCCATCACAGTGACATACATTATTTTTGGATCACTCAGAATGTTGAAAACTGGACGTCCATTTCCAGTTTCAACAGAAACACATTTTACTACTAGCTCTGTCTCCGTGTCGCGGGACCCCGGAACATAAAGGGCTATTGAAGGACACCGTGGATTTTAGTCAGTACAAGTCTGACAGTCCCTCTCGCCCTGCTCGGGGTGGGAAGACTCATTTGATGATATTACCATGTAAAAAAAAAAGAGCTGCCTCCCTCCTACTTTATCCACGCCTTCAAAAGATGATTGTTTTATTACTGGTATTATGGTAGGTATGAAAAGGAAAAACAGAAGGATGGACAGATGGACACACGAGCCTTACAAATGTTCGTATTTTCATTTGGATGTACGTAACCCTTAGAAAATGTTGTCTGTCCACCAATTTGGCTAAAGGTCTAGTTAACTCAATAAACCAGCTAGTTATATTCATTTGTTTTAAATTAACTTAACATTTTCAATGAAAAATCTTATCAATTTCAAATCAATATTAACAATTTCTGAATACGGAGCAATTACGGCGACCTTTTAAGCCTCCAGGAAATAAATTTCAACGGAATAATCTATTAAGTAAAGTTTCACCAAGAAATTCAATTCGAGCGCCCGCCACAGTTTCTTAATACCATGAAAAGTTAGAAATTTTACACTGAAACAAATTTCGTTATCCATTGCGTCGTGAGAACAAAGCAGTCTCTCAGCTTCTGAACAAAACACGCAATGGAAAGGGTTGTAGGGACTCTGTCGCAAAGATTTCAGTGTACCTAATGAAGCCTTTGTACCGACTCTAACCACAACAAAGGCAAAAATAAACATCACCCAAGTTCTTGGGGAAGCCAGAAACTGTGTTATGTACGAGTATCAACGCGAGATAACAAAAACAAACTTATCGCAGCTTTGAGATCAACATAATTTAGTTGGGAAGAAATCTTGTATTTCTTGTATTGGAACCTTTTAAGACGTGACTGTATAGTTCGATAGTTTATGCGAAATATTCTTGTTTACTGTTTTGAGATCGTGTTTTTGAATTCTCGACTTACTAGACCTTGTTTTAATGACTTTTGCAAAACAATAATCGTTGATTTAGCAAGCAAATACTGTCTGAGAATGTTTTGGTAACCTTAGAATTCATCGGTATGCTGTGCTGTAGAAGATGGCGGCACGAGCTGAACAAACCAGCGAGGGGTACATTTTGGTCCTGAATCAAAGAAACTTGAAGTCAGTACCTTTACCCAGCCATCATCATCTTCCTACTCTTATCCCATTTTACTCCCCCATCAGACATTACAGTATAATTTACTCCTTTATCATTCATATCATTCCTTAGACAATCCATCCATCTTTTCTTTGGCCTTCCTTTTCCTCTCAATCCATAAACTGATTCACACTCATCACTCCTCATCACATGTCCATACCAAGACAGACGATTCCCTTTCATTTTTCCAGTAACAGGCGTCACTTTACGCAGCCGGCGGATTATATTTATAATATAAACTATATCATGACACACAAAGTCCAATACGAATTAAAGCTCAAACATCCACGACATACTTCCATCCATCTCGACGCAAACAAATCACACTCTGGTGTCGATGTCAGCAGAGCGTTCAGCAGAAGAAGAAGGAAAGAAGGAAAAGGCTAAGCAATGGAGAGTTCGCAAGAGAAACGTACGCACTCTCCCTTGGTTCTGTTAGTTATGTCCTTAACGAGATGGGATGATGCATGCTTTTAAGAAAATCACTTAACCATTGTATCTATAGAATAAAACAACTTTGGACAGAATTCAAGTTCAATATACATATTTTCATCACATCTATTCGAAAAGGACGACTTGGTTCGCCTTTAAGTGCGCCCAAAAGTGGTGTTTTCTATAGGAAACTTTTAGCGGGCAGGAATGAGTTTTTAATCCTCTTTATAGGTGCGCCGCAAATTAATTTTACGCGCACTTATTGATAAGTGAGCGGAAAAGTAATTTGCGGCGCACTTTTTGAATTTGGAACATCAAAGTATTAAAGGACAATAAATAGAACCCATTTCCAGCATTTTTAGAATTTTGGTCTGTTTGTATGTTTCTTTATATGTCCGCGCATCACGTAAAATGAGTGAGTGGAGTGGGTGGAGTGGGAGGAGTGGGAGGAGTGGGTGGAGTGGGAGGAGTGGGTGGAGTGGGTAGAGTGGGAGGAGTGGGTGGAGTGGGAGTATTTTCTCATAGTGTGTGATGAAAAGCAGAATGTATCACTCGGGACAAAATATATTTTTGGCTCGGGCGTTTTACGTTGAATCCCTCGCTACGTTCAGGGTTCTACAGTAGAATCCCTCACTTTGCTCTGGATTCAAAATAGAGCCCTCGCCGTAAAAATATTATTTTGCTCCCTTGTTATACAATCTACTATTTATTTTTACATTTGTTCATCGCTACCGTTAATAAAATGCCACGTTTTCGCCCTTTGGTCAAAAAGTGAACTCGAAGCTGTATTTACATAACAAACTCGAACATTTTCCGGCAAAAAAATAACACAAATTTTTAGAAGTCTTCCCTCTCCGTTAATAAAATATCGAAAAACGTTGACGAAATGTAATTCGATATTGTTAAGCCACTTAGCTTTTGACTTCGCCGGCGAAGTATTATTTTATTTTTGTTGTTTTTAAATGTTTCTTCCGTTTTATAATGATCCGATGTTTATGTAACTTTATATCCCGAAATAATGAAGTCTTAACAGGGGTAAGAAATTTTGTAGGATTATATTGTTTTTGCCATTATTGGAACAAACAGAGACTTCCTGATCCGACAGGGGGGAGTATGGTAAAATAAAACGTGTTGCTAGCAGTGACAGCCCAGTGGTAACGGTCCCGATTTACGAGCTGCATGGCGTAGGTTCGAGCCCAGCTATTATGACGGCACAGTTGGCACATTGACTGAGCGCTCGACTACTGTATATTGTGCCGTGGGTCAGATCCTCGCTCCGAGACGAGGCTGGTTGGTCCGCAAACAACGCTGGGCGCGCGAGGTTGCCACCGCCTATCGCCTCCATAAGGACACGATAGAGCTCTTTCCAAGCGTGGCAAAGCACTGTAAGATTGACCGTGTCTTCCAGACAATCTGTAAATTGCTGACACTCAAGCGTTTTTTCCTTCCTGTCTCAGGTCCTCACCTGTGTCAGGCGAAAGATGAGGACGCAGTGACGGCTCTCCAGACACTCTTCGAAAATGGTTTACCACCGCCGCTATATGCAGATGCCTACATTGTAAAGTTACTGAGCAATGTTACGGTAAATATTAGATCATCCTGGCCAGCACCTGGAAGATACTTCTTTGCGGTATTTTCAGGAACGTGCCGACGTGATGATCCTGGACCGAAGGTTTCGCAATGTGTCACCGTCTGCAGAAGACTGTGGATTTACGGTATTTACACCACAGGCCCAACGCAGGAATGAAACTCAATTAACCACTGAAGCTGCAAACAAAAGACTTATGATAATGGTAAGATGGATGTTTGACCAGAGATATAAAGTTGTGTATTTTAAAATGTTTCGTTTCCAAATATATTTTATAATGAGGACAGCGAAGGAGAGGAACTCTCTGCCTGCGTCTGTGTTTCCGAACGCATACAACCCTAATCTCTTCAAAGTTAGAGTGAACAGGCTTCTTCTGGGTAAGCTCGCTCCATCGTCGGCCATTTCTTAGTCATTCCTGATCTAGACTAAGGCCAAGAGCAAACCCATCTCACATAAATAAAGCACACATACATATTTTAATAGCATAAGTTAATGTCTCGCACGTCTATGCAAGGCTTACTCCTGTAGATTATTCCCCTCAATATCCAATTTAATCAGAAAAGCAAACCGCTAGATCTAAATAAACCGTATTCAGCAGACAATTCCATTGCACAAACAACAACTGGAAAGTTTCCAGTGAAAGAGCAAGCAAACCTCACACGAAATATATACAGAAACAATAAACACGGCTATTTTATGTTTGAACGCCATTACGTACCGTATTGACATTAGTCCGGAATAGTTTACAAACACGACGAGTTAACTGGGTGGGAAGTACTCGTACGTTCTGTAGTCCTATTGCAGATGTTAGGGAAAATAGTTGATCTCGTAATGTTTCAGGGTACAGATCTCGTCGAAATCTGATAGTTACAAACTTGGAGTCTTCAAGTCAAGAGTGAATAGGTTACTATTACGAAAGCATTTCTATATCGTCGACCACAGTCATCTTTGCTTCCCATCAGACGAGATGTAGGTGGGCAAACACGAGAGAAAATTAATAATTTACTTTTAGTAACATGTTTATTTCTAGGAATTCTATTTATTGACACATTTTTAATACTCAATAAATATTTACGCATAGATTTTAGGCATTGAACGTATCTTGAACTCAAAAAAAAGAAAAAGCACGAGTGTGCATGCATACACTGCATGTTGAACCAACCTAGTCATAGTACGAAAAGTGTTAGTTTTTGAGGAAGTTTATTGAAAATAAATTACACAAAGTAACGGATCTGGGTGGTTTCGAGCCTACGACCTCTAAAAAAGGCTCTCCGCTCTCTAAAAAAATGAATACGAGTAAAACCAGACAACTAAAACGACCATTCTCACTACATAGTGTACGTTATAGTAGTAAGACCATTTAAGTAGTAACTCACTAAGGGTACGGGGTCTAAAGCGCGGCTAAACAAAAAAGGATTACTGCAAGCCAAATGGCACTTTGCGAAGAGAGGCTTAAGACGTTCCAACGAGTAGGGAAGGCAGACCAGGGGGTGAATGCAAGGGGAGAAACGGGGGGGTTACAGGTAGCTCTTAGACCCATCGTCCTAGAGGAAGACTAATGCGACACGGGGCACGATGTGGAAATGAAAGTATTTACGTAGCGGAGCTGATTCACATTTAAATGCATTTTTGTTTTTGTTGATTTGTAAGGCTACATAATAACACTTCATCTGTTCTAACTGATAATTCATTGGCTTAGGCCTGTAGTATCAGCACTTTCCGGCTAGCCAAGAATGTAAAACACATTTCGAAAATAATAATAATATTTCACAACTATCACACAACGCTTTCTAGTCCCAAGCTAAGCAGCGCTTGTGTTATGGGTACTATACAACTGATAGACATACTTATATATTTTTAAATACATACATATAGATAAACGAGCACTCCGCCCGCGACTTCGTCCGCGTGATTTTCGAACTTTCCTATTGTGAATTTCTACTCCTAGCCACCTTCTTTAAGGGATACTTTTCGAAAATCAAAAATCAACAAAAAATCGATCAATCTGCAATACCCCGTCTTAGGTAGCACCTACCATCCTAAAAATAACCCCAATGCATAATTTGGGATTCTTTACTAACAGAGAAAACTTCCTTAGGGGTAGAATTTCGCAACAACCTCTCTTGGTGTCACCTATGATCTAAAAAGAACCCCCACCAAAATTTGAGACCTCGAACTTTCAACCTCAAAATCAATCCCCATAGGGGTCGAATTTCGCAAAATCCCGTCTTTGGTATCAGTTTCGTCCCAAAAAGAATCCACATCATGTAAAAAATTAAGTCTCAAAACTATCAACCCCAAAAACAACCCCTTAGGGGTCGAGTTTCACAAAGTTTCTACCTTGTTGAGCATTTACGTCTTAAAAAGAACTGGCATGCAAGATTTGAGACGCCTAGCACTTGTAGTAACAAAGTTTCATACAAACCATCGACCCCAAAAACAAACCCCTCAAGGGTCGAATTTCGCAAAATCCCGTCATAATAAGCATCAACGTTCTAAAAAGACACCCCATGCAAAATTTGGAATTCCTAGCGTCTGTAGTAGCAAAGTTTCATACAAACTATCAACCCTAAAAACAACCCCTTAGGGGCCGAATTTCGCAAAATCCGTTCTTAGTGCTCACCTACGTGGTATAAAGAGGGCTTATGCCAAATTTCAAGCTTCTAGGCCCAGCGGTTTGGGCTGTGCGTTGTCAGATCAGTCAGTCAGTTTTGAATTTTATATATATAGATTACACCCAGACACAGAACAAATGATCATGCTCATCATACAAACATTTGTCCTGGGTGAGAATCGAACCCACGACCCCCGGCATAGCAGTCAGTGTCACTAACCACTAGACGAACCAATCAACCAATAATGGCTATAATCCATGATTTCACTTGCCTACCTCTGATTTAATCATTTTCAAATTGTATGGAATAACTAGCTTTTTGTCCCGAGGCTGTCCCTGTCAATTTTGGTAATTATTCCATGAAAACGCGTGCAGCACCGTTTTGTACGATAGTGCTACTGTTAACTAGAATCATGAAAATCGGATATTGTAAAATGTCATAAAAGTAACATCGTAATTAACGAAGTTATGGCTTTTGTGAACAACCAATAATGTCAATCCATTCAATTTTGTTTTTGTGTGAATGAATATTTAACATTCGCATTTTTTATAATAAATGAAGTAAGATAAACCAATAACTATCTCCAGGTTCCTATCTATCTCTGAAGATAACAAAATTTATCAAAACCTGTTCTATAGTTTAGACATCGAAGCGTAATATTTAATTCAAATAAAGGCTATTTTTGCATACACCGTGCCATCACAATGTCACTCTAATGAAGGTCGAATCAAACTAGACCGTATTCCTAAAATGCACCCTAATTCGAATCTATTGTAACCTATCCGTTCGTAGTTGCAATTTCGTTACATTGTGTCAGAATAATACTATTTACATCGCAATGTTTAACACCTTTGTGAGACAACAGAAGTATTTAAGTCCTCGCTAAAATGAGTTTTATTTCATTGTCTTTACAGATACTATTAGCCTGTTACATCCTATACCGCCAGGCTTGTAGACAAAACCTTAAGCCTCTTCGTGCACAAGTCGACGCAAGACTTCGATACCATACGACCTTTGCATCCATTGACGCGTGCCTGTTTACGAACCTTTATGGATTTGTATTGCGATGGTCGCCTACATTCCAAAGTCGTAAGGTCGTATTGGAGACTTGAGTCGTTTTTTTAACGAAGGGGCTTAGTTTTTGTCAAATTCGTATTGCCTGTTTAACTAACTAATAAGTGACTGTAGTAATTTAAAAGTTTTACATTAAGACCGTCAATTACTTTTTTGAAACACAGCTAGCTTAACCTTAATAACAGGTAAGCCTAGCTTTGCAAGAAATGCTGATTAGGAGCAGTGTTTCTTAGGGTTAAATTGGGTTTAAAGAAAATTAAATTAGCCTTTTGCTTTCGCCTTAATTTAGAAATAATCAATGTAGATTACGAATTTCCATAAATACTTACCAGAAGTACACTATGCGTTCACGTATCTTACCATTTTCAAAGTTCAACCGTAAGTAGCACGTTACAAAGACGATGCGACGAGTTGAAGTGGAGTCGGTGTCGAAGCTGTGAAACGTGCAAAGTTCTTTATACGGGAAGAAATCCTTAAATTGATGGCCCTCATTACGGTATGTGTGTAGTGTTAGTGTCTCGACGTCAAAAGGCAATTAGTGTCGATCGTTTATTCTGTCTTTGTGTTATTTATGCTATTCTGACTATATTGACTGGCCTGTTGGTCTAGTGGCAGTCAGGGTCACTCGTCGTGAGTTCGGTTCCCACCCAGAACAAATGTTTGTGTGATGAGCATGATCATTTGTTCTGTGTCTGGGTGTAATTTATCTATAATATTGTATGTATTTAGAAATATATAAGTATGTTTATCAATTGTGTAGTATTATTTATTTATTATTTATTAGCTTTAGCGCTTAAAAACCTAATCGCATTGTTTGGTTGTTGAAGAAACACCATGGATTTTAATCAGTAAGAATCCGACAGATCCCTTTGCTCCATTCAGGGCGGGTGGACCCATTTGATGTTTTTTTTTAATATGGTAATACCTATTATCAAATGAGTCCACTCAACCAGGGCAGAGCGAGAGCGACTTTCAGACTGGTACTGACTAAAAACCACGGTGTTTTTCAATAGCCGTTTACGTTTCAGGGTCACGGTATAAGATAAGCCCCGGGGACCTTGATGATATTACTTACCAAAAAAAAAATCTTTACTGTAAGTCGTATCTTTAAGCTGTAAATTTATTAAAATAGCCATTAATTAAAACAACAATTTCCTCAGAATAGGAAGCTCTAGAAATTCAATGTCAATAGAATGACTTACTCAATAGAAAGTTCTAAAATTTCCAAAGACCTAGTAATAATACCAAAAGATCTCATAATAGGTCTAACTTCTATAGGTACGACTAATTGCTTCCGTTTGAGCCCGATATGGCTTTACCAATTAGGCCAGGGAATCTGTTGTTGGCAGAAATATTGATTCTATTAGTGTTCTAATAAGTATTTTATTTGCTTAGCCAAAATATGAGCTATTAACTTTTGCCCGGATCGTGATGTAATTTTATAAAATTCCATAAAGTAACTTATGATTTCAAAATATACGATTATTTAATATTGTAGTAGAAGAAAATAATAACGAGAAAATTTTATGAGACGGCACGATTGGCGCAGTGGCTGAGCGATTGGACTGCTGCGCTGAGTGTGGCAGGTTCAATTCCCGCATGGAGCAGATATTTGTATGATCTGCAAGTAGTTGTTCCGGGTCTGGGTGTTTGTGTATGTGAGTTTTATATGTTTGTAAACGCACCCCCGATACGGAAGAAATTCCTAGTGTCGGACAACGTTTTAACTGAAAAGATAAGGAAAACGATACATCAATTGGGAAAATCTAATCTAATGTACTTTGTACATAACTATTATGAATGATAAATGTGTAACACAAACCAAACAGTTACGCCCAAAAAGTAGATTTAAATTGGGTCAAACTCGAAAACGCTGATTCCTTTTCTGCAAAATCTATTAAGGGTAACATGCTAATCAATGATTTGGAACATAACATGGACTCGTCTAACATATCGGCCCAATTAGCTACAATGAACCGTATCCCTTACATAAGCTACCAATACTTAATCAACGTTAAATTTACATAAAACAAAGGCACATATAATCTAAATTAACAACACTGTTCCCGAAACTAAAGAGCTCGGATTTCGGCTGTAAAGTCGAACAATTCCAATAATCTGCTTCAAACTAATCCCGCGCTTCAACCTTTGAAACCCCCTTAATTTCCGTCCCTTACACTATCCAGCTTAAATGGAAACCGTCACCATGTAGGACACAACCCCTAAATCACCCATTAATTTTAGTAGAAAGATTTGAAGGGAAGGTCTTTGTTAAGTGGTTGTTTTATACTTCTATATTAAAGACACCTGTTTCCTTCTCTTTACGATGTATGGATATTGTGACGAACTAATATTTGTTGGTTCGAATTTTGAAAATTGTTGGGGCTTATGTTTGTTTATTATAGCATCTGTAGATGATGGACTGTTAATGTACACTAATTTTATACAGAGGAAAGATTTGGTGTTTTTGATTATAATGAAACTTAAAACCTGATTTCAAATCAAAATCAAATAATTTATTTCAAGTAGGCTTGTCACAAGCACTTTTGAATTGTCAAAAGACAAAAAAAAATAGGTAATATAAAAATAGTTATGGTGCTACAGTCCCAGTCACATGACATAAAAACAGTGAAAGTACATTAGGTGCTCATTTCAAAGCGTAGATCTCTATGGAGAAGAATGAGCAAGAAACTCCATGGACACTCTTTGCAATCGCTAAAATTATAACAGAATCTTTGTTACATCATTCATCTTGAGATGGTACATAATGTGAGAACGATGTATCAAGTAAAAGGTGCCCATAGGAAAATATAAAATAGACAATTCAAGAAAATTATAAATCGTTAAAATAGACCCTGGCAGCTAAGAGATGACCAGTCACGACTGACGAAATCTTTTTAGTGGGTACTGTTTTTATTTTGGATATGTTTGCTCTTGACTCTAGTCTAGGTCAGAGGTGACAACTTCCACATTAGAGTAAGGTTACCCAGAAGAAAGCCTGTTCACTCTAAGTTTAATTTTCTTACGTGTATATTTCTGGCATCTACCAGAGGCCATGTCATGAATTTACAGTTTTTGTGACGTAAACTGGAACTTTAACACATTAATTTCAAATAAAATTTAGTTCCTTCTTCGTACACCAGAGGCGCTGTTCCATTTTTCCATACAAAAACGCAATAAATACTTCAAAAACTCTGTAAGAAAAAACTGAAATCTTGTGTTAAGGCCTCTAAAATCCTGTGATAAGGCCTTAGTATTGTTTTGTATGTGAGTAGTACAGAAGAAATTACAAAAGTGGGACATAATTGTATCATTATCCACTTTACTTCGGCGGGTGGTACTTACCTGAGTGTTAACACCATTTAGGTACTTTCACAAAGTGCTCGCTGGTCAAAGGTCTCACATAAAAGAGGCTCTTTTTTTAAGGAAGGCTTCTGGCAAAATTATCCATAATTCTGTTTGTAGTTATTCTCCAAAAAGTATACAAGTCGAATTGCGAATGTAATCTATCTATATCTATCTATACATATAATAAAATAGTAGGAAAGTCAAAACTGTACATTGAATATTTTTTTAAAAGAATACTTGGGATGTGATTTACAATCGATACCGAAGCCAAAAATATAGTTTTTAGAATTTTTGTCTGTTTATCTGTTTGTCTGTTTGTCTGTATGTATGTCCGGGATAAACTCAAAAAGTACTGGACGGATTTGAATGATTCTTTTTTTGTTGTATAGGTATTAAATCTGGTCAAAACATAGGCTATAAATTATTCTGGAAACTTGAACACCTGGTGCAGAACCGCAACAGACCAGCTAAACTATAAGAGATACAAAAATGGTGCGATAGCAAAAAGTCTTCCACGCGATGAGCATTTTCTGCTGAGAGAATAAAATTGAAGATCTGGAACACCTGATGTGGAACTCCAAGAGCTCAGCTACTAGTGTAGTTATAGTTAACATGTACAGGAATGACGTCTAAGCAAAGTTGTTCAGCCTGATGAGCACTCTCTGTTGACGTATAAAATGTGAAGATCTGGAACACCTAATGTGGAACTCCAAGAGCCCAGCTACACTATAACATATAGGAATGACGTCTTTTTTTTGCGTGGTAAAATCATCAAATGAGGCCTCCCACCCCCACTGTCAGACTCCTGTGTCCGGTGAGGACCTGCGTCATGCGGTAGGTAAGGACGCCGTGACGTCTCTCCAGCCACTCCTCAAAGAGGGGTCTTACCGCCGCTATTGCGGCGTGCCCGAGGAATGACGTCTTAGCAAAAGTTTTTCAGCTTGATGAGCACTATTTGTTTATGTATAAAAATTTAAGATATGGAACGCCTGATATGGAAATCTAAGCTATCACTTATTTCACATACAGTGAAATAAGTATAGTGAGTATTTTATAATTATACAAATTATAAAATAACAGTTTAAGACCGATTTTCGATGACGATAATATGAATGGGAGCGCTACTGCGCAAAAGCCATTATTTTTCCTGGCCGGGCCTCGTGGAGTTGGGTAATAGACTTGTCAGATCTAGATTGTGGGACGATCCCGTGTCGCGGCAGAAGCACAGGATAACGCGGACGAATCCGCGTGCAAAGCTAGTTTAAAAATAAAATTATTGTAATGAGGCCCATATAACAATGGAGAGCAGGGGGGGGCCCCAGTGGTTCGGTCCCGACTGACAAGTGGTAGGTCGGTTTCGAACCCTGCCAGCGCAATACTTTTGTATAAAATTTATTTTCATCATCACGGCTCTTCAAACGGTGAGGAAAACATCGTGATGAATGTCAACCGGCATGTCCTAGAACCAAAAAGTCGAAGATATATGTGACATCTACCATACGTACTGGCCCGCGTGGTGGAGTATGGGCCCACTCCCTCGCGCAGAGAGAGGCCTGTTCACGCAGTGGGAACATTATAGGCTGATGATGATGAATAGTAACAATATGGGGCGAGATAAATTGAATAGAGATTATTATATTCATAAATGTTATAAAAATAGTTTATTGCACCATTTTCCTAAATTGCTTCCATATTCATGCAACACGTGGCTTCATGGACAAAATTTGATCGTTAACTATTGTTCAAATTTTAAAATCATAATGGCAAAAACCTTTAATTCAAATGTCATAACCACAAACGGCTCCACAAAATGACATTTAGGTTTTGCCGGCAAACATAAATTACGTTAATAAATAATATAAACATTCCTCTGTTATTTGTATGAAAATAAAATAATACGATAAATGTTTAACGTTTGGCAGCAGGTGCTTCTTTGTATTGGGTTAGAGGATAATGTTGTAAAATATACGAAAAAGATTGTCCTTTACTACGGCGTAGCATAGTGTTGACAGCGGCGTAGCAGTGTCGACTACGGCGTAGCACAGAGTTTACTACGGCGTAGCATTGTGTTTACTACCGCGTAGTAGTGTTGACTACGGTGTAGCATAGATACTTTTAGAAATGGGTGTTTAATAACGTGTGTTGTTTTTTTAAGCCAAACAAAAAAATAATAACTTCTAGCTATATTTATAGAAAAGGATGAAAAGGAAAATACATGATTTGAAGTTTACGGATGATAATGTGAAAAAAAGTGGAGCAACGTTTTTCTAGAGAAGACTTTGTTATCCCAAACTCCGAAACCATCCTGCCATTCTTCACATTTCTCTTGATGGTATACTTCTTCACGCCAATTCAAGATGAATTCTCCCACGGCACCCCGACATTTTCTCGGTCTGCCATAACCTCGTACAAACCATTCATACACAAGGCGACGCAAGTGTCCGATACCTTTCAGGAGAAATTCCTAGTGTGGGGCAACGTTTTAAAAAAAAAAACAAACTATCCTTATGATTTTGACATCCAGTGACGCGTGCCTGTGTACTGCAGAGGTTTTATTATGTGAATAAACCTCAAACAGTTTTTGAATCAAGCCGCTATAATGATTCTGAAAATATTAAAATAAAATAATGTAAATAAAAATTGTACAGTTTGTTCCAGGAAAAAAAAATAATGCTTGGTTTTGAATTTAATATAATTATTTTAGATTATAATCTAATAGTTTTTATTTAACGATCCCTTTTTATAGTACAAACCTATATTTCTATTGCAATAGTCACCTGGATACTAAAGTCGTAAGGTATCCGAGACATGCGTCGCCTGGGCAACGCCTTGGAATAACCGTTGTTAAATAAATTCATGAAAGAGCTCCCACAAAAACATGATTGTTTTAAAATATATTTTTTTTCTACGTGGTAAAATGATCAAAAAAGTTCTCCCACCCCATACTATCAGACTTGTACTGACTAAAATCCACGGTGTCCTTCAATAGCTCTTTATGTTCCGGGGTGAAAAATGAGTCCCGCGACCCCAGCAGGCAGGTTTTGAACCATTGACTTGTAATGTCATGGCATTAACAGCGAGTACTATTTCATGTACATTAATGTTGTATAGCACTGGACATATCAATTTCGTATCCCAAAATTACACTTTTATGCCATCAAAATGAATAGAGGTCTTATAGGCCCTGTCATCTGGTCTAGAATTAAGTGCTTATTCCTGTTAGTTGGAATTTAGAACTACTTACGACTGGATATACAATGGCTAACTAAGTAATTCACATTTAACATCTAAAAACTATTTTTAGTGGACGTGTTATGATTATAAAGATGATTTTTGATGAAAGATAAATTCAGTTGCAAGTGGGATTTGAACCCGCGTCTTCTGGATAGGTACTCCAGACGCCTTAACCAACTAGGCTATCGCAACTCCGACCTGGAAGCTGACTCTATTACCTCATTTGAACGTATTAAGGTACGATTCGATCTTTTACTCAATTCCAAAATAGGAGACTTAGATAATTAGACTCAGATAAGCGTCCTGTATCTATAAATAACGAACCTTAAGGCCATTGAGGTCCTTGATATTCTAAAAGAGGAATCACTAAAGTAAATTCACAATTTTGTTTGAAACATTATAACCAATCCTTAACATCTTCAAAGGAATTTTGAAGATGTAAACACGACAGAACGTCAATCAAAACTTTTTCAATATTAATGTAAGACAGTGATTTCATGAACTCATAATACATATACATTGTATAACAGTTATACGTTCAAATATGATTGTAGATTATTTCCTTTAATCATTTTTTTAACCTTATTTTCTATATTTTTAAATATTTTTACAAAAACAAAAAAAAACATTTAAAAATATAAATAATAGTGGCCCGCCGGTATCGGGAACAGGGTCCAAGCTACCGGCAGTCAGGGCTCCAGAGTAAGGAATCTCCTAACTATGCGATGATTGTTGATTTTTTTTAGTGTGGTAAAATCATCAAATCAGTTGTCCCACCCAGGGCAGGTCGGGAGGGACTGTCAGACTTCTTCTGAATTAAATCCACGGTGTCCTCCTCCTCGTTAGCTCTTTACGTTCCAGGGTCATGAGATAAGTCCCACGACCCCGGCAGGCTTTGGCCCTCTAGAGGGGGGCCCATCATCTTGCTGAGGCTTTTTCAGACACGCGTAGAAAACGACGCGCCGTTGACCCGGGCATGATCCATGGTCGAGTAATGGGCAACTCGCCGCCCGCATGGCGTGCCTACGGTGGCCCCGAAATCGTCTTGCGAAATAATTATGATTGTAGTTAGACACGGTTCACGTATTTTATCTCTTAACTTATTACAAGAACGAGAATATGTTCCTTAACATTAAAGACATCAAAACTTGAAGCCTAAGATTAACATTAATAACACACTACTATCAAAGCTAACAAATGAGTAAAGTTGGCTTTAGAAGTTTCAAGAGATTTTCTACTGTGACCATTTAGGGCGACGAAGCAAAACCGCTAATCGTGGAATGTTGGCGAAAGTTAAACTATTTTGGACCTACATAAGAGACAGGAGCAATAGATTTTAAGGAGAGAAATGTATGCGAGGACGTCGAGGCATTTGTCTGGCAACGTCGCTCAAAGTGACTGACTGCACTTCCCAGATTCACAGTTTTCGGTCGGAAAAACCAGTTCAAAAATTTTGTTTGGAATTTTGCGTAGGAAGAACTGCGGTTTTGTGTTCTATGTTTGGATATTTTGGATATTTTCAGCTCAATTTTTTGTGCACAAAAGCTTCAAAGGCGAAAAAAAATATATTTATAAAACTAATCCAAGCTCAGCGACGAACATAATATGATTTGTTTTTTTTTTTACACAAAAAACAAAATGTATTCAGCCAGATTCAGTAGCCTTATAGTCCGGTCAATTGAGACATTCGAAGTTACATAAAGTCCCAACAAGCTGGATTTTTGTGAAGTTGTTCAAAACATAATTATAAACAATGTCTGGAAGTTCCCCATCATTCCCCTGTAAGGGAAAAATTTAATTCAAAGTCAAAGGAAAAAAAAAATGAGTTTTTCGCGATTTTCAGCAAAACGGTAAGTTTTATCATAAAAGTACCTCAGAGAAAAATTGTAGATCATAAAATTATCTATAAAAAATGTATCAATACTTTTTTCTTACGAGCCAGCGTTTCTGAGATATAACGATTCTAAGTTATAAAAATTGTTATCGTCATAATATGCATGAGTAATTGAGTACGCCACGTATATACATCTAGAGTTGTAAAATTTATATATAATATATATAAATTTTATATATATTATAATAATTATATAAAATTATAATTATATAATAATAATTTTATCTTAAAATATATAAATCTCGTGTCACAATGTTTGTCCTCAATGGACTCCTAAACCACTTAACCGATTATAATAAAATTCGCACACCATGTGCAGTTCGATCCAACTTGAGAGATAGGATAGTTTAAATCTCAAATTTTAGACCGGGTCCTCCACCCGTGCGAAGCCGGGACGGGCCGCTAGTATATTATATATATTTAATGTTTAAATATTTTTCTATCGGTCATTGTAACTTATACTTACAATATAAAATATACATATATTTTAACTACAAGAATATCAGGTAAAAAAAAAACCCAGTCCCTTAATCTTTAAGCCAGTGTAACTTCGAGACATCTGTCTCTAAATCTCATCTGTCAATAAAAAACAAGTTCAATTAGCTTGTCTTCCTCCAACTTCAGTTGCTGCTCACCAACATCTTTTTCGAGTATATTACCAAGTTCAAGTGTGACTTGGTTATCAGCTAGACCCTACAGACTGAGGTTGGAAGTTGGTCAACAATATATTAGAGCCAGTTCAAACTTTACTTCCACCTGCGCCGGAAAAACTGCTGAACATTATTTTTTGCAACTGCAAAAAGGGATACAGTGCTAAATGTGGTTGCAAAAAAGTCGGACTGTCTTGTTCTTTGGCATGCACAAATTGTCAAGGCCGGTCGTGCTCTAATATTGAATCACAAACAATGGAGGATTCGTTTGACTCCGACGAAGTATCATGCGATACATCGCTATTGACACAATTTACTTGCATCCAAAATGAAGATGAAGAAGAAGCAGGAGAAGAAGATCAAGAAGAAGAACAAGAATTTGAAACTTACGAATAAGACGAATAAACTTCAACACTTTTTTTTCATTTACATCGCTTTTATCTTTCCCAATCTTTGAAAATTTCCGTTATTTTGTAATAGTTTTACATTAAACAGGATCACAACTGACCCGTGGAGGAGGCCTACTGGGGAAACCACGTTAACAAAAACGCGCTAAGTACACTACCTCATAGGTGGCGTGGAAACGTGTGCATATTATGACGATAACAACTTTTATAACTTTTAGAATCGTTATATCTCAGAAACGGTGGCTCGTCAGAAAAAAAGTATTAATACATTTTTATAGATAATTTTATGATCTACAATTTTTGTCTGAGGTACTTTTATGATAAAACTTACCGTTTTGCTAAAAATCGCGAAAAACTCATTTTTTTACCTTTGACCTTGAATTATTTTTTTTGCTTACAGGGGAATGATAGGGAACTTCCAGACATTGTTTATAATTATGTTTTGAATAACTTCACAAAAATCCAGCTTCTTGGGACTTTATGTAACTTCACTGTCATTTTTTGGTCTAAATTGACCGGACTATTAGTGTTGTAATGATTTTATTATTATGTTACTATCGAAAAGGACTTAAACTGCATCATTTTATATTCCGAATGGTCTTTCATTTCATTCCTGTTCCATGCATTTGAATTCCAAAAAATTAGGATATCCCTTTTTCTCATTTTCTCAGCGAGGCCCTGAAATGCGATTGCTTACGTTTTCATTCCAAAACGTTGGATCACTGCGTTCGCTTAATAGAAATTGGGTCGATCGGGAGTCAAAGTCACAAAGAATAATAGGCCAATATTAATAATAGTCTACAACTATCACACAAAGCCATCTAGTCCCAAGCCTAGCAGAGCTTGCGTTATGGGTACTAGACAACTGATAAACATACTTTTATATTTCGAAATACATAAATATTATAGATAAATTACAACCAGATACAGAACAAATGATCGTGCTCATTAAACAAACAT
This sequence comes from Agrotis ipsilon, assembly GCA_028554685.1. NCBI lineage: Eukaryota > Metazoa > Arthropoda > Insecta > Lepidoptera > Noctuidae > Agrotis > Agrotis ipsilon. The sequence continues at coordinate 2,205,916 of CM052956.1, forward strand.
TTGTCCTGGGTGAGAATCTAACCCACGACATCCGGCGTAGCTCACTAACCACTAGACCAACAGGCCTGTCAACAATAATGAAACAGTCAGTATAATTATTTAATAAATTGCAACAGAAATGAGAAAATTCTCGCAGAATTTATACATAGCTATGGCGAACAGCAACTATGGATGAAGGAAGTTTGCTAAATAGAAAGAACAGTACAAGCGTAGTGTGCTCACGCAAGCGTGCTCACAGTGCCTTCCTTTCTTTGAAACTTTGACCGTAGCAATAGTATCATAGTCTATGCCTGACAAGCTTTAAAGAAGAAAATGTTGGACTTCTATCTAACATTTTCTTCTTTAAAGCTTGTCTATCGCAATCTAATTTGAGTCATCAGTTCATCCTAATAAGCAAATATTTAGATACGCAGGGCATGCACCCCATTGATTGTGGAATACCTTGCAACCAACCCGCACAAGCTTTGCCCAGTGGCGCTTCGCTTCGCCCTTATAAGATAACTCGTGTGTCCATGTGTCCGCCCTTCATAGTCAATTTTCTCCGAACCTACTTTACCGATTTAGCTGTTTCGTAAACATATCAATTTCTATGTAGTGACGCGTTTTCTGCGATAAAAAAAAAATCAAGTTATTCACGAAATAGACGAAAAATGACCATTATCTCCAATAGTACTGGGTCCACAATTCTGCAAAAAAATACAGATAATAGTCCTTTGCTTAAAGACTACATGAAAATTGTAGAGAAGTCCATGATCTTAAATTTAAATAATGAATGAAATGCAAGAAGGCATTAAAATAAATGCTATAACATCGCGCCATTGTGCGATTTCTTGTCCGTTGTTCATGACGCAATGTGATGCAGTTTGACAAAGCACCGCCAACCAACTACAACTGAAAATCATCCTTATTACCTTATAAAACCTGCAACCGTCTGTGAACAATGCTTGGTCATTTTATGTTTATTGATTTGTATATACATCATTATGTCGTAGTAGTAAGGATGATTTTCACTTCCTTGAATCAAGTTACGAACAAAGGCGCTTAGTAACACTCAACTTCCTCCACATATGTCACTTAGACTAAAGCAATTATACTCCATGTAATACTTGCTCACTTAAGTCATTAATACTGACTAAAGTAAGCAAGTAAAATTGCTCCAAATATCATAATAAAGTTAACAAACTCAGTGGAGATTTAAATCACGAACTACCCACGTACGGGAACTTCTATGCAGATATTATACAATTTGAATAGCCGCGTCGGAAGTTATGCAAGTGAACTGTGCTTGTCTTTGATCTAGCAAATGACCAGTTCTACGAACAAATTATTAATTGTAGGAGGATGTCTGCCGCTTAAGTACTTTGTGAGGTTGAAATTAATGTTGGCTGAATTTATTTTGTGTGGAATAGGAAATGATTCATAGTTTAAAATGTTTTGCTTTTAAATAACTATATTTATAGCCGCACAGGCCAATCTATAAAAGATTAAGCAACGCTTGCTTCGAAATTTGTCTGTGGACGGGTGACCATCTGTCATAGCGAGTGTCCTCCGTGTCTCGGAAAGCAATTAAAGCCTTTGGTCTAGACTGTTATTTGTAGATCTATGACAGTCGTTACTATTATTCTGAAAAAGTCTAAAAATCTGAAAATCAGTCTTACAATAAGATATCGAACTACCCAGTTACTGAGTTGTGGAGGTCCGATAGGCGGTCGCTCCATGTAAAATATTGATTCAGGTACATCTGGTTCGACTGGAAGCTAACCCCAATATTGTTGGGAAAAGGCTAAGCAGATGATGATGACAAGTAGTTGTTCCGGATCTGGGTGGTGATTGTGAGTTGGCTGAAATAGACGGAGATAAGACGATTTTAAAAGTGGCAATATGTTGCAACCAAGTGTAAGTTTTGCTGCGTTTTGATGTAACGAACAGGACTCAATTTTTGATGCATTATCTGTGAAAAATTATATTTGATTTAACAAGTAAATTATTCTAATTTTCAAAACTACAAGTGACGGTCTAAGATTTGTAATTTATTACGTTGTCAACATACTTATTGAATTTAGTTGATTCTATATGTTGGTCTCGGTCCTAATTTCCAATTTCCTTAATTAATATTAATGGTCACACTGTACATCAAATTATGCGGTAAACACGCGTTTACGTTGTCCCAACAACATTCCAAGCGTTTACGAACTTAAACCCAACTGACACCAACATTTGGGGGCCTGCCACCAACATTGGGGGACAGACACCCACATTAGGGGACCCTACACCTTTCCCCCTTATTTATCTAACGTATTCTGCATTTTCGCGGTGTAATTTTGAAATACTCTACCCTTTAGGCACTAGAAAAGGCTGAGATAATACCATAAATAGTGAACGAACATTATTATGGTGATTTGAATGTTCTACGACTATGTTTAATTATTAATTCACGAAGCCCTGCTCATGCAAAACTTGCGGTAGAATACCAGACGCCGCAATCCCATGGAGTTTCAAATCAAATGAAATCGTTTATTTGAACTACGCCAATCAAAGGCGATTTTTAACTCTCAAAAGACATAAAATAAAACTAATACAAAATAATAGTTATGGTTTGTTCCAGGGGACGAGTGGGCACGGGGTGCGAATCTTAGGGGACGAATGGGCTCTGACCCGTTTAATCGTTTGATTTGTCTTGACAAGTACTTAAATTGTCTATCGTATTTTTTTAGCAATAAAACCTATTTTTAAAAAAGATCATATTTTTCAAACGATTAACTTGTTTTGTACATTCCTTTTAACAATATTGGAACGGTATGTAAACTTTTATCAGTCTTGTTATGTTGTAAAGGATTAAAATGGTTCGATTGTTTGAGTTTTCAATATTCTGTGACTGTTTTTACACGATTTTTTTTTATATTGATATTTCTTTGAGCTGCAGTCTCTTTGGATGATTGCTTATGTTATTTCGTGAATGTGAATGAGTTACATGATATTGAGATTCCGTTTTATTCATAACTAGTAATTTGAAAATATAATGAATAAAATAAATGTTTTTATAATTTAAGTTTTTATCGTTTAAAATCGAGTAAGTAGGTACAAAATAGAGAACAAATGGAAGCCTTTAAGTATGCGTTCCCTTTTTATCTTTTTTGAAACAAAGGTTTTAATGATAATGTTTAAAATCATATTTTAAATAAAACTGCTTAATACGTCAACAATGCTCAATAAGCTCCATTAAGAATTAAATTGGGATACACGAAATATTCGCTATTTTATTAATGTTATGCTGTACTTCGCTCGGATTTATAATTTTCTCTTTATATATTATCCAACGCTGAATTGCCAATAAAATTCGTTATAAAGTCCCTTTTTGATATGAAATAACGAGGTTTTTAATTTCGTCAACTAGCAATATTTGTAGGCGTTCATATCGTATGTCACCATGGCATAAGGTTCAATTAAAAAATGGACTTTGAGATCAGCATTGTATTTGAATAAAAAACGTTTTTGCAAAGAAATAACACAAAATGAACTTAGTTATGCTGCACTTTATTACTTTTTTTCGAATAAGTAGTTAAATCATTGCTAATTAAACGTTTATTTCTAACTTTTAGCTGTGCTTTTAGCTTCAGAAGTTTGTGATCTTCAATTGTTTGTTTCTATGCTTTTGTCACATAGGAAATCTGTAAGAAATTGCTGTTTTTGAAAACGGTGTGTCTAATCTCTAAGCACGTGTCTGTGGTTTAAGCCTTAGTGACAGACCTTTTGACAACGAACTTGAACCAAGAATGAATGATATTCCAATTTGACAGATAGCTCCATAGAGTCTGAGCCATCCCTCATGACCTGCGGTAACTCGTTTTACTACATTTACTATTGGTACTACTTTTTCTAATTCAATTGATACTAGCGCCGCGTCAAAACGATAAAGCACCGTGTACAGGTGCCCCTGTACACGGTGCCTTCGCCGCGCCGACTCCGCTCCGCCACCGCACCTCTATGCTGTGCACACCTTCGCCATAAGGCTAAGCGCATGCTGAGATGCAGGCAATGCAGCACAGCACAGTACAGCACAGTGCAGGGCAGGGCAGTTGAGGTAGACATATGCCCCCTCCGCATGCTGCGACGCAACTGACATTCGCGTCATAAACAAAGTTACCTAGCAACGAATGTATCCAGCATACACAATACACGCGTCGCGCAGGATTCTGTGCCGGCACTGCAACGAGACGCAGAGCAGGACAGACACATGTCTGCGTGGCATGTGCCTGCGCCGCAGCGTACGTAGTTCAATGACGTTCCATGCTTTACAAAATCTACTCTGCTCCGCGCTGTGTGGACCTGCGTAACCTGCGTCTCAGCATATGCCTAGCCTAAGGGCGCGGTGGCGGAGCGATGTCGGCGCTTCGGCAGAATCATGTACAGGAGCCCTTATCCTTGTGCAATTTAATTTTCACGATAGTTAAAGAATTAATACCGTAATTATACTGTTTAACTTCTGACCTAACTTTAAACAAAACATACCTCCAAAAAAGTTGATGCCAACACGCATTCTAAACTACTCAAATATGAAGATACCAGTACCAGGCAAGCATGATGAGCATGATAAAGCTCACCTAGATTTTATGTTGGAATGACTCCGAACTAATTAAAACAGTGTTGAAGTTTCTCCCTTTGGGGTACTAAAAACTTTTCAACGTGTCCTGTCCTCGCATGGAATTTGGGAGCTTTGAAAACAAGGTTTGTAGTATAACGGTTTCCTTGGACCCTTTATGTATTACGTGAACAGATTTCATCGCCTCATTATTCCGACATGAGGTTGACTGTTAATCAAAATGTTCTGTTTTGATCTCTATGTTTGTTTGTTATGAACTTGCTGTGGAATACTATTATTTTTAAATGAGATTATTATTTTATTATTTTGTTTTTAGTTTTCGATATTTTGACACGGTTGCAGTGATGTTCATGATCATGGATGAACTGAAGATAAAATTCCAAAATTTAATTAATTTCACTATACAAAATTTCAAATAGCTCTTAGGCTATAAGTGTTTCCACATCAAAGCTACGCATCAACTTTAAGATTCATAAATAAAGACAGCAAGGGATCATGTTGTTTCGATACGCTCATTTAAATTTCATTATGTGGATTGATACATTTTAATAAGTGATTCAGTTGAATAGCCGTTTCGCATAAGTATGTTTTGCATATAGTATAGGTACATTGACCCAATTGGGAAGGTTATTCGAAAAGGTCAGGTGGGTAGTACTAGTAACAAATGTAATTTTAAGACGCGTTTCTATTAGGCAAGTCTTGCATACAAGTATGGTCGTCACGTTAGTATAAAAGTTTCCTGAATTGAAAATAAAAAACACAATCTACATTTTCATGATTTTCAAAAAGAAATTCTATTCAAGTCCTAATCTTTCTATTTTGCTAAAAGCCAATTCCCCTACGTATCTTCGTTGCCAACACTTCTACAAGCTAAGTTGTCTCTTGGCACCAATCAGGATTCGCATTGAAAACATATTATCGAAATAAATTCTGCAACTCTGTCAGCGAACATTTTCTGTCTGATAAGGTTCTTTTTTTACTGTGCATTAGTGGTTGCGACTCGAGACGTTAGTAGGTTAAAAGACAGAAATTTTAACTCACGAAGCGTAATGACTATGCACTTAGTTGCTTGCGCTCTTTAGGGCATGTTTTTTCTTCTTTAAAAGCATGTTCAGAGTTTTCAGTTATATTTTTTAAGACAAGTAAAAATTTTCTTCAAAAGCTAAAGCCGCGTTACAAAATAAGTGAATCTTTCTTTTCTGGGTAAGCACAGTCTCAAATAGTCAGTGTGCTCTTTAATTCACATCTCTGCCCAACAACGATATATTACTACACTCCTAATAACAGACGACCGATGTCTGTCAACACATTAGACAAAAAAGTCTTATATCCGACTTATTTCAACCATTCCTGTGAGCCGTAAACATACCTTGAGACAAAACAGACCTTGAGTTAGCCAATCACAATGCAGTACCCCGTCCCCGTCGCTTACGTAGTACCTCAGCGAGTTGACAGAATAGTTTTTGTTGCTTAGATCGTGCATGCGGAGTCTAGTAATATATGGTCGTTGTCTCTGCCACACCGCTCGCTGCAATCGATTTGATATAATTTATTCCCCATTACTAAATTCGTACAAAACGTAGCATACATGTATTCGCAGAATTTCATAAAGTAATACGGTCTTAACCCTGTAATCGTGTGCGCCATTTTGCAAAATTCAAAGTCTAAAGCCACTATTGTTTGATAAACTATCCATCTACGAGTTCCCGGGTTAGTTTCGAGGGAACACATAGTGATGCGATTTAGCAACACTAACATAAGCTACCGCAGACCGTAACAGTGAGTAGGCCAACTCAAAACTTGGCTAACTGAAAGCTAATGTGGATCGCTCAAGCTTAGATACAGTAAGTCTATGAACTATATAGGGTAGAGTGAACGACGTAGGTGGTATTTGCATGAATCTATTATTTTATAATATGCGAAATTTTGGTAAGATGGTTGTCTGTTTCTGAATTATACTAGAACTGCTGAATAGATATTAATTAAGATTGGCTCATTAAACCAAAATCAAAGCATTTGTTTTAAGTAGGCCATTTACAGGCATTTTTGAATTGTCAAAAAACAAAAATAAAAACAATTTAAAATAGTTATAATGCTACAGTCCTAGTCACAAGACATAATAATTGTGAAAGTACCGTAGGTGCCCAATCCAATGCTTAGATCTATGTAGAGAAGAATGGGCAAGAAATTCCATAGGCACTCTTTTCCAATCGCCAAAATTATTGACGAAAGCAAAATTATTATCGCCGTACATAATTAGTCTCGAATTTATTAAATGAAGCTATTTCTCCCGATATTATTGTCCCGTGGGATAATTTCCGAGAAACACGCAAACGAAACCGCTGGTAAATTGGCAACAGCTTGTTAAAATTATAAAACCTTTTATCAAAAAAAAGTTCTGTTCCCGCGAAAAATAAAAATAACGTTTCATTTAAATAGATTGTGTTACCGAATTGATTGTCAAATTCTCAATTAACAGGAGTGAAATTGCGGGCAAAAACATCATCGTCACCATCTCCCTAGCCTTTTCCCAACTATATTGGTGTCGGCTTCCAGTCAAACCAGATGCAGCTGGATAACATTATTTTACATGGAGCGACTACCTATCGGACCTCCACGACCAAGTAACTGGGTAATACAATACCCCATAGTAAGACTGGTTGTCAGACTTTTAGAGCTTCTGACTACTATTAACGACTATCAAAGATCTACAAATGACAGCCGGGACCATAGACTTTACGTGCTTTCCCAGGCACAAAAGAAAACTCGCTATAACAGATGGTCCCAAATCCACAGACCAACTTCGGCAAGCGCGGCTTAACCGGGAGATCGGCCTGTGCGGCCATTGCGGGCAAAAACAAGTAGTATGTAATAATAAATGATTACTTAAATTTCGATATAGACATTCAACTTATAAGCAACTTAATCAGACAGTAATTAGTTTTCATTGTTCTCATTTCAGAGTGTCAAGCTAGAGAAATGACAATCGCTATGAAGTGTCTTTTTGAGAGTAATTTATCTTCAATTTAAAGGTGCCTTCACACGCATCAGTCACGTCACGTCACCATCACGTCACCGAATGAAACTTGTATGGATATATGCCTGACCGGTGACGTGACCGACAGAACCCGTGCCGGTGACTGGCTGGTAGCTGACGTGAGGATACAAATATCATATAGGATTGTAGAAACATTTTGTTTTTTAAGCCAGGCCGATGACGTGCCGTGACGGTGACTGATGAGTGTGTATGCACCTTAATACATTGTTGTTACTAATCTAACGTTGCCTTGGTGCATTCTTTGCAATTATGCTTACCTTTATTTTTTCTAGCCTGATCTCCAACAGCAGGTCAAAGGCCTCCCCAAAGGTTTTCCAAGAGTTCTTGACTTTGTCTGTGAGCCCGGAACGTAAAGGGATATTGAAGGACACCAAGCATTTTAGTCAGTATGAATCTCTTCCCCATAAGATTCTCTCCCGGTCTGCCCTGGGTGGGAGGACTCATTTGATGATTTTACCACGATAAAAAGAGTAGGTACTTGTCTTGAGCCAATTCAGCTCAGTCCTCGAAATATGAGTCCAAGTTGTCTTACCACCTCTTCCTGGATTTTTCTCAGCAGCGCTATCTATCTCCAGGCACTCTAATGTGGGGCGAGTTAACCGGCAAGTTTGTAGTTCGCTGAAAACGGCATACAATAAACTAGAGCTCTTCCAGAGCACTGGAAACGTGACGGTAAAATAGACTGTATTTGTTCAAAAACAGGCATATCATAGCTTTTGTAAGAAGGACCAGGGACTGGGTAGGTCAGCTGCAAGAACGTGGGCAAAACTTGCCCCACACCCACATTGCTGAGGGTGGCTTCAAGAACGTTGGGAGCAGACTACTGGGCAAAACTCACCCCAGTGCTGGGGCTTAATATTTATGCGTTAATTTACTGAACATCATTGGATATTGAAACTGCGGTATATTTCCGCGAAAACAGATCAGTTATCTACCAAAATGCATAAGCATTGTTTGCTCGGCTGTAGATATTCAGATTTTATCAGAAATTGTTCGTTTCATGGAAATTTTTAGTATTGAGCACCATTCGTTTAGGCTGAAATCTGAACCCTACCTAATTGGAACATAGCCAGGAGATAGCTTATACAACTTTGAGTTAGTTGTTGACCAAAACATTGATTGATGGATTATGCGAGGTAGTTTTCTTTTTTTTTTAATTTTGCCTCACTTTAAGAATTTCTACTGTATCGTGGGTGGAATTACAAACATACAGAAACACCCGGACCCGGTACAAGTACTTGTAGGTCTTATCAAATATGTGTTTCGTGCGGGAATAGATCGACAGTGTGGTACTTCCGGGCCACGCCACAGTCGCATTTTGAATCGGAGTTATTAAGAATAATTGTTCATTATTGTTCAAAATAAAATAAAAATAGTGCGTAAAGAATCGCGAGATATAGAACAAAATTTTTGGCGCGGCCAGGAACCATGCTATGCAATGGTAAAGAAAAGCCTTTTAATTTGTTATTTAAAAGAATACCTACATTATCTACTGTTTTTAGTATTGGCATTACCAATTTTAAAGTTTCGTTAATTATCCTAATAGATAATGGCTTTTTGCAGTTTTTTTAATCGTCAATAGAATGAACAATAGTCGTACAATTGTTTACTAGGAAGTATGCTTCCTGGCCGCGCCAGCAATTTTGTTAAATATCTCGCGATTCTTTAACGTATTATATTTATTTTATTTAGAACAATAATGAACATTAATATGAAAAAAATATTACTCTTATTAACTCTGGTTCAAAATGTGACTGTGGCGCGGCCTGGAAGTACCACACGATCGACAGTCGGGTTCAATCCCAAAACAGAACAAATATTTTTATGATGTGGAAGTAGTTGTTCCGGGTCTGGATGTTCGTGAGTTTCAAATTTGTTAACGCACCCACGATACAAGAGCAATGAGGTGAGGCATAGTTAAATACAAATGTTTATAAATGCTGGACAACGTGCAGGGTCAAAAGAAAGAAACAAAGACTTTTCCAACATCAACCTTTAATGAAATTATAAAGTATTCATTAATAAATTACTTTACAAAGAACTATTTACATTCAATCTAAAAATGTAATACAAAAACAATGACTGTATAAAAAATGAGACTTTCCGAATTCATTAAAATTCTCACAATAATAATATGTTTTGTGCTAAATTTACCAGACAATACAAAATACATGTTTTTCAACAAGTTGGAACAAAGAAATAGGTACCTGACAGTATGATTAAAAAGTAATTAATAATACATTCAGTTCAATGGGCTTAAATTTACATTAATGTTCGCATGTTTAAAATGGACTGACATTACGTAATTTTAAATTCGTAGTATTCGGATATAATTCAGATGGAGTGTCTGTGAAAACTTGAATTAAATACAAAAATTAATTCACAAACCTTTATGAAAGCCTTTTGACAAGATGAACATAATCAATATTTCATTAATTTTATACGCATTACCGTGTGCGTCGCGGATTTCAAAGTTTTCCTATGGAAAGAAAAATTCGAACCGCAAGCAGGAGTTAAACCTGCGACCTCCGACGCTCTTTCCAACCTAGCCACCGAGGTTCATGCCTACTGCGTCGAATTCTTCAATCCATTTCTAACGTCTCATGATATCTTAAAACAATCGAGTTGGTAGATGTCACATGTCTTTGAATTTTTAGTTTTAGGACATTGTGGTTTCCTCACAATGATTTCCTTTACCGCCTTGTGAGCAGTGGTGCTGATATAAATTACACTTTATTAGCGTATTAGTATGGTCGCGGGATTAACAAATAACTGGAACGTAAAAGGCTATTGAAGGACTCGTGGATTAAAATCCACGAGTCAAGTCAGTACAAGTCAAGTTCCAGGGTCAGGGATTATCTTATGAGACAGTCCCGCGAACCAAAAAGGTCGTGGGTTGGCGTACTTTTGGCAAAAATGGGTCTGACTAAAAGGAAATGTTCAATGGTTTTCTTATACTCTTAAAAATAATCGCATACCATAAAATATTTTAACAAAATGTATCTCTGGTTTTCTTAACGACAGTTATTTTTCACTTACTCGATACTCTCCGTATCCGATTGGCGATCTTCCAAAGAAATGTAACTGTTTCAATGAATAGTATTTAGCGTTGTTTTATTTTTTGTATTTTGGTACGAGACATTTTACTTGAAAGTTTCCTCTGGTTATTTATCGTGGAGAGTTTAATAAAAGTAATAAAAATATAAGTGTCTGACCATAGTGGAAGCCCAATCATTTTCATCATCATCATCAGCCGGAAGACGTGCACTGCTGAACATAGGCCTCCCCCTTAGACCGCCACGCGAACGTTAATTCGCCACACGCATCCATCGGTTGCCCGCGACTCTCACAATGTCGTCGGTCCATCTATTGGGAGGCCTGCCTAAACTGCTTCTTCCGGTCCGTGGTCGCCACTCGTGATCACTCGAGAGCATTTACCACCTCAAAAAAGTCGTTTTAATCAAAAACTTTATGTGATGAACTTATGAAATATTAATTTTAAAATTATTTTGTGTGTAATTTGTCAGGACGGCACGTCGTGTTCCACGCGCGCCTCAAAGAGCGTCAGTATAATGACGAGGCCCCCTGTTTCAGAGGGCTAAAGCCTGCCGGGGTCGCGGGACTTATACCATCACCGTGACCCCGGAACATAAAGGGCTATTGAAGAGCACCGTGGATTTTAATCAGTACAAGTCTGACAGGCCTCATCTGATGATTTTACCACGTAAAAAAAAAATAAAAAAAATGTGTGATTTGTACAAATATCTTGCATCCAGCAGGAGCTTTCTATACTCAGATGAGAACAACGAGTTCCCTTTATTCCACGGGATTCAATTAACTAGATGTGTGAGACTGCCTTAACCTTCAGGCAATGCATGCGAGGTGTTATGTAGTAACAATATATAGTTTCGTCTGTAGCGCAAACTGTAGTAAGTTATGAAATTCCCCGGAATACCGACATGGAGTACTAATGTTTCGCTATAATTACATTAAACTAATTAGAACCTTAAAGCAATATCAATAGTTGCCTGGTATTACTTCCCTTCTGAGTTAAAATGATAGAGATTTTAATGGTTTATAAAAAGCAACCCATAGCTGGAATGTGGGACCGTCTGTAAAAGTAACCGTGACCCAGGAACGGATAAAGCAACTAAAAGCACAGGGTAGATTTTTAGTCATTACCCGTCTTACCAAAAGAAAGACTAAGATCTGTTGAACACTTGACTATAAAAACTGTTAACTTTAAAACGACATTTATTTCACGTTGATATAAGGGTCGTTTTGCAGTTACGCCTTTTTAGACATACATTCAACAGATGTTTTTTGTTTGTAGTAAGGTAGAAAAGGCTTGTAGATTTATCGTTGCACTTTGTACCGTCTAATCGTAACGATTTTTCGTTAGGTGTGTAGCAGACCTAAGAATCTGACAGTACGTTTCTGGGTGGACTCATTTTGATAGTCACCAAAAAAAAATGCTGTGTCTTTTAAAATGACAACCTTCAAAATTAACGATTCCGAGGATGTTGCCATCCTTACAGAGAACAATCAGGATTCTGCTAACCTGTTTGCCAATAAGGGCGTGACTAATTACTCTGAGTGAAATGGACAACATAATAAGCCTAAGTGCCCGAGATGCATAACAAGGAGGTATAATGTATTATTATTAAATGGAGAGTGACAACGTTGAATAGGATCGTACTAATTAGGACTTTGATTAAGAGCTTGTTTGCTGAATGGCATTTCATAGGTACAAACATGAATGTAGTCTCTATTTTTCGATATAATTGAATCGATTTTGCAAATGTCATACGCATAAGAAGGATAGGTTTAAAAATTTAAAAGAAACACATTTTTATTAATAAAATTGCCGCCTTAAAAATCCGCCCCAAAAAAGTAACAATTATAATAATTGACACCATATTAGGTCGAAAAGTGCTAGAGTGGAGACCACGGACTAGCAAGCGCAGCGTAGGACGTCCACCAACAAGGTGGACAGATGACCTTATGAAGGTCGCCGGAAGATGCTGGATGCAGGTCGCATCCAACCGGTATATGTGGAGATCAAAAGGGGAGGCCTATGTTCAGCAGTGGACGTCCTATGGCTGAGATGATGATCATGATGATGATATTAGGTACCCACATCAATTAGAGAATCTGGATCAGAATAAAATTAATAACATACTAATTGTTTGCCCAATGTAATAACTGAAATTGTATGTAAAACATGTTTGAAAAATATCTTGCTGAAATTATTAAATTAATGGTTCACATTAACAATGTGATTGATTAATAATTACTAGTACAAATAATAATAAATTAGTAATGTAGTGGTTAATTTATTGACATCATTTTCATCATATTTAGTTACTATGCGATACGCACACAATACCGCTGGACCGTGCGATCGGATGACGGCGCGCGGCGACGCAATGTATCATATTCACAGCATTATTCTTTGAAAATCTAATTATTTCGTCAATTCGAGTTTAAAAAAAATAATGGCCAATTATTGTTCTTTTGTTTAATCAATGATGTTTACAAAAAAAAAACACTTATCAAAACTCGTACCGCAACAAAATTTGTATTGTGTTTTTTCGTCAATTTTGGTCTATGAAACAAACAAAAAAACATGAGTAATGTTTTGTTAATAATCTAACTGATGACGGGGACACTCGAATTTTGATGTGTATTATCTTCGTAAAAAAACATTGGACAAAAGGAAAAAAACGCTGCCGTTATTTTTTTTAACTATAACTGACGATAAGACGTATTGATGCTGTCTATGTGCCTAATTGTTTCCCCGTCATCGTCGGTATCGTGTGGGATCACCTAAACACAAACTATTGGTGGTACAAGGTTTCCGCTGATATACACAATATAAACGAAACAAAAGAAAATCGTGGTCAAAACTTTGGTTCATTAAAGGCGCATTCACACACATCAGTCACCGTCACGACACGTCACCAGCCCGGTTCAAAAAAAGGTTTCTTTGCTCCTAGTATGATTTTGTTCCGACACGTCAGTCACCGGCACGTGATCTATCAGTGACGTCACCGGTCAGCCACGTCAAATAATATTTACATAGAAGTTTCATACTTTTATTCTCACAAACCCGGGATCGTCCCATCTCAGTTCAGTTAGCGTAGTGCTACCGTCATTGCTACACGAGTGACCAACCAGTAACTTGACTGATGTTATTGTTCAATGATTGATCGACGTGACGGTCACATTCGTCACGTGTGAGAACAATGTCATACTAGGTGTATAGAAACATTATTTTTAACCGGGCCGGTGACGTGACGTGACGTGACGGTGACTGATGTGTGTGAATGCACCTTTAACATTACATAACTAGGTCTACCCTAACGGAAAATGCCACGATAATTATTAGATTTAAATGTTCCTAGTGAACGTCTATCATCGCGATAATGAACGGCATTTCTCATTAGTGTGGAATGATGCATTAGAATTAACTCATTTGGATGAGTAAAACATTTCCAAATAATTTTAATGCAAATTAGTTCTCCGCACGATAATATAGTTAAAAAACAAATAAAACATTAACATTGTTACACTCAAAACAAGCAACGTTATAACTAAAACAAAAGTAAACATGAAAATAGTAATTATCTGGTAAAATTAGCACACAAAACATTTACTTTACGTAGGTCTAAACATTCTGATTGAAACATTAGCATTAAGGAATGTTTGTTCTATTAGCAGAATGTCTAATATTAACACAACCTTACAACTGTATTAGTAATGATTCAATTATGTGCCGCGTTAAGGTGCGATTCCACCAAAATGCGGTAATGTGCGGCACAGAGCGCGGTACAAGTAATGTTCGCTCTGGTAGCATATCTTAAAGCGAGAATAAATCCACTGTGGGAATTGTGCGCCAACAGTTTTAGAGAGTTTGCGCACACATGAGTAGTAGACACTTTTGTGCGTGCACATTGCTAAACTCTGTTCAGTAACAATCTTCGCGCACAAATGTGCTGCCGGACACAGAGGCTAAACGCGACGCCAGCTTAGTACGCGCACTGCTGTATTGGGCGAACAAAATTAAATATGCCGCACACTATGTTGGTGAAATCGTACCATTAGCCGAACTGTTGTTTTCCCTCAAAATACTTGGGTAACGGACCAAATAGTGTTTAATAACGTAAAAGGGGCTTAACTTGGTAATGGACGAGAGACTACCTCCTATTGATTTATTTACTTTGTAGATACTTGGAAACATCTGTGCATTTATCAGGATTACCGATAGTCTTATTCATGTCTTGTTCTATATCCATTTCATCTTGATTTACGGTAGTCAGTTCAGCGTTTTCGTTTCTGTTAGTTTTCCGATCTGTCGCAGAATTTTTCTTTCTGATTGAATTTTTAAGTAATCAATTTTGGGATTTTGAATACACCCTCAACTTTTAGTCGTTTTAATCCCTTGGAGGATCGATTCGTGTGGTATTATCGAGAACAGTTTCTTTAACCCTCACGCTCTAGTTTCCTAATGACATACAGATAAGTATGGAAGTTTTACTGAAGAATCAAGTAAGTCGCATATACATACACCGTTAATTTTGGTCGTTTTAATCCCTCAGAAGATCGGTTCGGTACATGAAATACTGTCGATTTGTAAAGATAAAGTAAAAAAAATAAAGTACTTTTTTTAAACTGAAATTAATTTTAGCGTATACGGAATTAATTTCTTTAAGTAAAGAACAGCTGAGCGGGTTCAATGACCGTATAGGTAGTTGGTACGCGACGACCGACAACTACTTACGGTCAATGAACCCGGTATTTAAAATAATATCTTTACAAATCGATAGTGTTTCATTTACCGAATCGATCCTCCGAGAGATTAAAACGACCAAAATTTAACAGTGTATGTATCTTATGCGACTTTCTTGATTCTTCAGTCATCATCATCATCATCTCAGCCATAGGACGTCCACTGCTGAACATAGGCCTCCCCTTTTGATCGCCACAAGTACCGGTTGGAAGCGACCTGCATCCAGCGTCTTCCGGCGACCTTCATAAGGTCGTCTGTCCACCTTGTTGGTGGACGTCCTACGCTGCGCTTGCTAGTCCGTGGTCTCCACTCTAGCACTTTTCGACCCCATCTGCCATCCACTCTGCGAGCAATATGGCCTGCCCATTACCACTTCAGCTTGCTAATCCGGTGGTGGATTCTTCAGTAAAACGTCCATATCTGTCTGTCTTTTGGGAACTAGAGCGTGAGGGTTAAAGAAATTGTTCTCGATAATACCACAGATATGCTTATAGTTTATACATGCGTCAATCGTTCCTCTAAGAAAAGAATAACTGAAGTGTGATGATAGATTTACATTTTTATTATTCCTTGTGTTCACTCACCACAAAAAAAACTAGATAAAGAATGAACATAATGTCGATAAAGTGATACATACCTACTCGTATATAAACTTTGTTACAAACGAATATTTATAACTTCTTTCATAGGTACATAAATACAGAAAATTCCAATACTTCAGTCGTCTCGTCCATTATCTATAAACAAATATTATATTACAATGACATTGGCAAAAGACATTTTTCTTATTATTTTTACGTAATAATACATTCAAATTCTCATTTCTCCTTATAACTAAATTACTTGCTTTATGTACAATCGATTTACTTTCAATATATCTCAAATATTTACATAAAGTTCCTCAATAGATTCGCAACAATATAAATTAAATTCCATGATGAGAAAAATTCAAGTTTTCTTTTAGAAAAGTACCCCACCGATAAAATTTATTTATCCAAGACAATGTCTATAATAGCTATACTTAAACTTTATATCACATTTTTTACATAGAATTATATTAATATTTACAATTTCATAAGGATTTTAAATTCAAGAAGCGAAATCTTTTTACATAATTATGATGTTCATCTTTGTTTTGTGGCTGACAGTTCTTATTTACATTCTTAGTACACTTTGATGTATCATGAAAAATAATAGAGCTTGGCAAACAAGACGGTTTTAATATTCCTTTAAAGGAGAAGAAAGTAAACACATACGTCTCCATTCCTTTCATTATTTACATTCGCGTGGTCCATATTAATATCATAAGTGCTGACAGGCAAGCGGCAATGTTGAAGTCGATCGATGTCGACTTTGAAGATTGGATTAAATTCCTGTAATCTTTCGCCTCATTTTGCGACGGGTAGGTGTACGTTCTGTCGGTCACGCTCTTAACGTCTGGGGGACACGGCAGCGTTTCCACCGGAATCTGAAGTAATGTCCTCTCATTTTCACCCTTAACGGCTTTTGGTTCATCAACGTAAGCGTCGTCTGTTTCGTCTTGAAAAAAATCATCCGGATTATCCGAATAATCTCTTATTTGACTTTTGTCATCGCTATTGTACAAATTGTTTGATCCGATAACGCTCCTTTCGAAATAAGTAAAGTGTGAATTTAACGAAGGCTCCGCGTTGAATTTGCAAATGAAATTTTCGAGAGATGTTCGCACTTTGACGCTTTTGGCCTCGTGTCGTAGCTTATGCATCCATGCGAGATGACAGTCGCACGGGAATTCGTTCCCTGTAACAATTGACGCGTTAATTAATCCTCTAATTGGAGTAATGATGACTTCTGAGAGTGCCATCTGTTGAAACTAATTGATATTTTTATTCGATTGTTAAATTTTACTTCGTCAATGGGACGTTAATTTTCTAATTAACTTTGTTATGGATACTTGTTATTACTGAAATTAATTAAAAAGATTTACGTACCTTCCAAGTAGATGTAGCTGTTTTGATTCTTCATGTTGTCGTATATTGGATGGAGGTTCTCGAAAGTGAACCTCTTTAATTTATTATGCCTTAAGTCTAGTGCGGCCAGCCCTCTGACCCCTTCAAATAGGCTGCTGGCCAAAGTTACAAGTTTGTTATGACTTAAACTCAACTTCCTTAATTGTGATAATCCATCAAACGTCCTCTGGGCCAGAATATAAATTTCATTATAATCTAATAACAATGTCTGTAGATTCCACAATTCGGTGAAAGTGAACGAATTGAGTTTAGATAATTTGTTTCTTCTTAAATCTAGTCGTTTTAGATTTGCAAGTCCATAAAAGCACTCTTTCTTGAGTTCGCTAATATTATTTCTATCGAGTTCTAAGTCAATTAGGTTGACAAGATGTTTGAACGCTCCGTCGTGGATGACGGTAATGTTATTACTAGTGAGATATAATTTCTGAAGTGCTGGCAGTTCGTAGAATACCTCAGTCTCTAGTTCAATTATTCTGTTCTCATCTAAGGTAAGAATGGTTAAGTTTGGCAAGTTATAGAACGCGTGTTTACTAAGATGGACAATCTGATTCTTAGTAAGCGTCATTTCTTGTACAGACGTTACATTGACAAATGTGTTGCTCTCTATCTTGTGTATTGAGCTGTACTTTATGCTGAACTGTTTAACTTTTCTCAAGTATCGTAGTACTTTTGATGGCACGAAGTCTAGTCCTCCATCTGCTCTTACGTTGAAGGCTAGAGTTTCTATGTTTGATTGTGAAGTGAAGCTTGTCCATAGTGGATCTGTTCTTTCTATACCTCCATTGAAGACCCAGCATTCTGTTTTTACTGCCTCGTTAATTTCTTGACTGAATTCACAGTAGCAATGTACTTTGGAGTCTCTGTCACTGATGTCACATATGTTTATGGTTGCTGGTATGACTTTTTCTTTTGTTTTTCTTCTGTTGGCGTCAAGGGCTTCTATTGCAAAGAGCAACAGCACCAAGGTAGCGGGTACCTTCGGAGCCCGCATACCTCCTGCCTGAAACAAAGACAAAGGGAATTAAGCTTTTTAATTTTGTATTTTTAGATCAAAAGGGCCTCAAGGATTATCTTGTTTATTTTTTGTTGCGAGATATTTTTAATAGAATGTTTCGTTAAACAAAGGGCACTGAAATAACAATAGCCTGTGATACATAAGTACATCAGGTCATTACATTGAAGGTTATCATGATTCATATTCGTCCACTGCTGAGCATATAGGCCTCCCCCTTTAATGATTCACATATTGGTGAGCCACATTACAAGCATCAATTATTTTAAAAAGCAACTAGTTAATCCCCGCAGCATTACTTGCATTAATATAGAACGTGACGATTATTATGGCTCCATCTATTATCGTAAATTACTGTTAAAGGTAAAAAAAAATCGTGAATTGAAATTTTGTATTTTTTTATAATAATTAAGACTAGCTGTTCCTCGTGGTTTCAGCCATAATGCTCGGTTCCTATTAGTCGTAGCATAATGTTTTATTGCATATAGCCTTTCTCGATAAACAAACTATACAACACAAAAGAAATATATAAATTTGAACCAGTATTCCAGAGATTAGCGCGTTCAAACAGACATATTCTTCAGCTTTAGAATTAATAGATAACCGCAAAAACCTTTGTACTCTTGAATGTTGTTTCTTGTATCTCTGTGTAAACAAGAAACGCACAATTTTCCGGGCAAAACACAAAGTACCAACTTATAAAAATAAGTAGCTTTGAAAACATAATCTCAGTATTAAATTCGAACGCGAACCTCACAAATGAGTAAGCAGCTTAACAGGCGATGTTATGAAAAATAATAATAATAAAAAGAGCCGACATTCGGCGTTTCCAATTACAAATACCGGATTTCAACGGCGATTAAAAAGGAAAAATGTATAATGAATGATTCCAAAGCATTTCTTTATTAAATTATTTTTTGTATGAACTTTTTGCTTTCATTGTGTTTTTCTTGATTTCTCACTGTTAAAGATATGAATTATTCGGTATACGCTTCATCGGGAGTTCGACACCATTTCTTTATTAATTAAATTATTTATTTACTGACGACACGGTTGCTTACTGTGCCCCGTTACGTGGGTTTAATTCCCGAATGAAACAAATATTTATATGATCTGTAGTAATTGTTTGGGCCGAGGAGAACTGAAACATATAGTTCAAATCCAATTTCAAAAAAATACAGACCCACAGACAGACTTCCAAAAGAGATGCTTAACTTTGGCCATCCGTCAAACAGACCTAGACAAACGTTGCTAACATGCTCAAACCACTTCCAAACCTCCATAGACCTCGGCAAGAGATGCTACCATCTGAAGACTCAGTCCTTTCACACACAAGGCGACACAAGTCTCCGATATCGTACGACTTTGGTATCCAGGTGACTATCGCAATACAAAACCATAGAGGTTCGTACACAGGCACGCGTCAGTAAATGTCAAAGTCGTAAGGTATCGAAGACTTACGACGCCTTTTGCACGAACACTCTACAACTGCGCGCTATTTGATTTGACAAATACTGTTCCACTTCCCGTTAAACCAGGGTAAAGACTGGTTGTCAGACTTTTGAGACCTTCTGACTAACAGTAACGACTGTCAAAGATTTACAAATGACAGCTGGGATCAACGGCTTACGTGCTTTCCGAGGCCACGGAGAACTCGCTACGACAGATGGTCCCCATCCACAGACCAACTCGGCAAGCGCGGCGCCCTTAACCTGGTAGATCGGCTGTGCGGCTTATTAATTATGTAAACCACTCGGCGCTATTTTATGTTGACAAATCTGTTGTCCAAATTCCCCGTTACGTTTTCAGAAATCACTCCCATACAATCGATAGGAGAGTTACACATCAAACAATCTAAAAACTCTGTATGCACCAATAAATATTTCTCCGTGCATCCACTATGCGTCGGTACAGCTTTGTGAAAGAGTTATCAGTTCAATTTGCAACAACACAGAACACAGTTAGTGACAGAATGAAACACTGACAGCTAAATATACATTTTTTTGTTTTAACTGTGTTGCCAGCAGTAATAAAATAGAGCGTCAATAACAGTTAGCGTTTTTTGTATCTTTTATTGGTATTGCCTAATCGTTTGCTACACAACGACCTTTTTTCTAGAAATAAATCGTGTGTTGGTTGCGTTTATAAATATCAAAATTTTCATGCTTGTAGATCATACAAATGTTTGTTCTGTGGGTGTTTGGTGTGCGGGAATCGAACCGGGTTTTGCCATCTACCGGGGGTCAGCGGTCGCGGGATTTACCGAATTACCGTGGCCCTGGAACATAAAGAGCTATTGAAGGACATGGATTTTAGTCAGTACGAGTTTGACAGTCCCTCCCGCTCTGCCCTGGGTGGGAGATTTGATGATTTTACCATCATAAAAAAGGGGGGATCCGAAGATTACTGACAGCTCTTTGAGAAGCGCGTGGAACGCGACGCGCCGTCGACCCGGATATGGTTTATGATCTGACGGCGAGTCAACCGTTATTCACCGTCCGCTTTCCCACACTGCTATGGAGCCTGGATTTGTGTTTGTCTATAAGTGGGTGTACTATTATTTACACCTCTGCCTTACCCTCAGGAGATTACAGGTGTGATTTTATGTTCCCCAGCAATTAGCTTGTTAATGTCCTCTTAATTATAATAAAAACAGCAATAGCCTAATTATCTAAAGATTACACCCCCCTCAGAGGCTCTATGACAATTTAATTACCAACCTCATATAAAATACAGAATACCTAATGGTTTAATAAACTCAACTATGTTTTAATTCCCAAACCGGTTTCAAACTGAAACCTCATGATACTCTGATTACAGTCATTTGTATGTTATCCACACTGTGCATTAAATGCACGGTATTTTGTTAATTAATATAGTTTGACGAAGTTCTAAATATATTTGACTAGCATTTGCCTGCGGCTTCATTCGATAAAACTCGAAAATTATCCCACTGGATCATTAAACCGGGAAAAAAACTATCAGGTTTTTCAGGTTGGCCGTGGGTCTAACGAATCACCGTGACCCCGGAACGTAAAGGGCTATTGAAGGACACTGTAGATTTTAGTCAGTACGAGTCTGACAGTCCCTCTCGCTCTGCCCGGGGTGGGTCTCAACTGATGATTTTAACACGGTAAAAAAAATGTGTCAATTCAGGATATAAACTATCTGATGTCCAAATTCATTCAATAATTTTTACAATTTTTCATTCAATAATTTTAACATACATCCATCTTCATAAACTTTGTATTTTAAGTAAGATGTGATATAACTTTGAACAATTTCGTCCGTCGGGGTTTTGGGACTGTCTTAAAAGGACATCGTAGCCCTGGAACACAAAAGGCAATAGAAGGAATGTGGTGGATTTTTAATCAGTAAGAATCTGACTGAATTCAATAATCCAAAAAAGGGATTATGAGTAAACTTCGTATAAATAATGTTAAGGAAAATGTATGTAATCCATCATTGTACATGTAATTCATAAAATCGCCGAGAAATTAGTGAAACCTAACAAAACTGAACCTCATTGTTTACTTTCTAAGGCATCAACAATTCTTGGGCACCGCGAGGTTCGGTTTGGTAAGGCTCCTTTACAATTGGCACGCGGACATAGGAGCCCCGCTTCGTCTTCCTGTCCACGTAAAATACATCGGAATTGTTTCTATTATATTCTATTCTAATTGTATAAATTTCCGACAAATTGTATAAAATACTCACTCACTTCCGTTATCATACCTATACAAAATATATCTTGTTCCTTGTCTAGCTATACCACTATCCTCGGTAAGATATCTCAGAGATGTTGCGGCCGAATTTATCACATTTATTATCTTCCTTATCCTTACTGTTATGATTAAACGCTTTAGCCGTTAAGTCTTGGCTTTGGGAACGGCGAATTAATCAGGATCTTGGTTTTGTGTTTATGGAGTATTCTGCTATCTAATGGCGTGTTTATGATAGCCATGCTTAATTTGTCACGTTTGATAAGGATTACTAAATCTGATAAGATTGGTAAGGATAGACGCGGGCTGGTGGATGGCTAATAAAAGGACGCTAACCGTCCGATCAAGAATCAGGGGCACTACTACCTTAGCACGTACTTCCGTTATTGTATATCCCAAGGCCCGCGTTGACGTGATACTTGGTGTTTCACGCACGCCAGCAAACACACGGGGCCCGTCATAAGCCTATAATGTTCCCACTGCTGGGATACAGGCCTTCTCTCTGTGAGAGGGAGTCGAATAAACTACCACGCGGGCCTTGTGTGGGTTGGTAAAAACAAGGGCCGCCGATAGGGTCAAATGCTCTACTGAAGTTTTTGTTCTCTATAACATAAGTATGTTAGCGCTCCGCACCATGCCTCCACCGCGCCGTCGCCGCGCCGACTCCGCACTAACTGTTGTCAACCACTGCGAATATAGAACTATAGAAAGTTGTATACCCCCAGGCCCGAGTTGACGTCAAACGTTGTGTTCATCACGCGCAGTAGACTAACGGGGCCCAATAGGGCCAAATGTTCTGCCTGAGTATATTTAATTGATCTCAAACACCCTCTATGTTAGTGAGAATTTGGTACCTATAATCTATGTGCATGTCATCTATTGTTTCAATATTTCGGCAGATTGTCAACAATATATTATACGTGTTTTAAACTGAATTATCCCTTTTTCTCCCTAAAAGGAAATATTTATCAAAGGTTAAAGAGGAACGTTTATCTGTGTTCTAACAACCTGATACGAACAACCAAGTCATTTGTCAAGCGTACCAACATAAACAACAATATCCTTTATTGTACCAATCTACCAGGAGATCAAAAAGCGGAGAAGTAGACGGCAATCCTAAAATTAACAGACCGTATAAAAACAAATATTAAAGCTTTATTTCCTCCATGAAAACGCTCACTTCCACTTTTATTTCATTTTCAATTGAAACCTGAATCGCGAGTAAGATTTCTCGGTACCTTATATAAGGCCGCATTCATATTAGTCTCGCTCTGACGTCACATTATGACAGACCTCGGAACGTTTCCATACGTCGTTACTCCGTACGCGAGAAGGTGTTGTACATAAATTTTAATATTTCTTCACTTTATTCGTGTGATGGCAAAACGTTCTTCTTACACAAACATCCATCATATGCCAGTGTGTGTCGACGTTCGACCCAATTCGATTTTTATACGTTAGTGCGAATTTCACTTACTAATGGTCGAATGATTGAACGTAATACGGTGCTTATGACTTGAATATTATATAAGGCAGTATCGGGTGCTGAGCGAATATTTCACTTGGCTCGCGTTGAGAAGCAATAAGGTGAAAAATTGCATGTCTTGGGTTTCGATTTTTTTTTTACGTGGTAAAATCATCAAATGAGACCTCCCACCCCGGGCAGGGCGAGAGGTACTGTCAGACTTGTACTGACTAAAATCCACGGTGTTCTTCAGTAGCCCTTTATGTTCCGGGGTCACGGTGATGGTATGAGTCCCGCAACCCCGGCAGGCTTTGGCCCTCTGAGAGGGGGCCCCGTCATTTTGCTGACAGCTCTTTGAGGCGCGCGTGGAACACGACGCGCCGTCGACCCGGGCATGGTCCATGGTCGGGCGGCGAGTTGCCCTTTACTCGCCGCCCGCATGCCCGCGCCTACGGTGGCCGGAGATCGTCTTGCGACGTCCGACGCCGTGGGCGTCCACCACCGCGGGTGGGGCGGAGGGAGGACCTTGTCCTCTCTCTCACGCGGCCCGCCTCCTCCTTCGCGAGCATGACTGCTTCGCAGAAGGAGGCGACCGCTTCCCACTCCGTCTCGCCCCGCAGCATGGCCGCGACCAGTGCTGGGCGCGAGATGTCTCCGCCCTATCGCCGCCGTGCGGACCAGTCGGTGGCTCCGCCCCAAGCGGGGCAATACTGCACTCGTCTGCTCGACTGTGTCCTACGGCGATTCTACGCAGTGGTGACACCCAGGCGTTTCTTCCTTTCTCATACGACACAAGGTGGTAACCGAAACATCCGTGTCGGATGCGGACCTGCGTCAACGCGGACGCTTAGGACGCCGCTGACTCTACCCGCTCTTCCAGCCACTCCTCAAAGGGGGTCTTATCGCCGCTATTGCGGGCCGTGCCCGGCCGTCGGGTCGCGACAGTCGTGCCCTCCATACTTGCATGAGGATCGCGGCCGGAGCTCTTCCGCCGCGCCTCGACTTCTTCGATGCTAGCGGGTGTTTGCCCATGCATTTTGAACTGAATAACAATAAATACTTGATTATTTGATCATTAATGGAATTAGAAATATTGAACCTAGGCGCATGGACTTATCAGAGCGTTACAGCGTATAGAACAATTTCTTAAAATTACCATTATTCTTTCCACTTTCAGAAATATTAAAAACTGTCGACTGAAAAGCTTCAACGCTCACTTATTTCTCGCTTTAACATCGAAACGTAAAAAAAACCATTTCGCTCAACTCAAAGTAAGTCAAATAAAATAAATGCTAGTCTGAAAATAAACTGATATTTGTTTGTACGAAACAAATAACACAGGATTTTCGTACCAAGGTTATGAGAACGGGGTGGAAAATACTGGAATTTAGATACACGTTTTAGATATTTTAGTATTTTCGAAAGCATGAAACATTGTTATTTGTAGTCTTCACTTTACAGGCTTTATATTATATACCAGCAGTTGCCGGGGGCTTCACCCGTAACGTGTGTAACTTGTGTATAATTATTCCACATTTAAATAAATATCTTGCAACCATCGTCGCAAATTTTCACATTTAAGTTAGAAAATGCTTTCCTTAACAGCAAGTTGGGATAGTGGGCGTGCTACGACGCTTGCGTGGGTTGTCCTGCCAAACGCCGCCGGCGCTAGCGTGACGAAACTATACTTTTAAAGTTATTTTTAAACGTTTAATATCTGTTTGATAATTTATTAATATATATTTTTAAATTATGATTGTTATTTGTATTTAATTTTGTGGATTGTATTATCTGAAACATATTGAAAAATTGATATAATATGGCTCGCTGTCTGGCAAAGGTTTAAACGTTGTGGATTTGTACTTGTGCATGTGTCAACGAGAAACTTCTCGTTGACACATGCACAACTAAGTATTTATCCCACTGAAACATAACACTGGGATAAAAAAATATCTAATGGCTTGGGCTGCGGCATCTAGAGGTCTCATCTCTAAGCACGAAACCCTTGGTTTCAGCCTCGCGGGGCGTTTTGAAAACGACCCCGAACTAAGATTGAAAAGAAGAAAGAAGAACTATATTATTATACAAAGTACGAAATTATTATACAAAGAAGAATGATATTACGATTTGACCAATTCGTGGTGCTATATTTTTTAAAATGAAATTTGGCATACTGACATAGACACTAACGCCGCCAGATCCGCAGAACCGAAAATGACAGATCACATTCTATACGGCTCACGATGTCACGCGCTGTGAAAAAGCTAACACACAAAATAATAATAATTATAATATTCCACAACTATCACACAACGCCATCTAGTCCCAAGCTAAGCAGAGCTTGTGGTATGAGTACTAGACAACTGATAAAAATACTTATAAATTTCTAAATACATATTGAAGATAAATTACACCCAGACACATAACAAATGATCGTGCTTATCACACAAACATTTGTCCTGGGTGAGAATCGAACCTACGATCCCCGGCATAGCAGTCAGGGTCAGTAACCACTAGACCAACAGGCCAGTCAAATCAATCATAATAATATTTATCTATAAATCAGTAACAAAAACTACTAAAGCTAGTAGGTGCATTAGTTTTGCGCTATTATCGAATCCTAATAACTAATCTCCAAATCAATGCTAGTGAAGGCCTCGATAATCGCAGTTTAGTTAGCCGAGGATGATTAAACAGCGGCTTCTGCCAATAATTGAATGATAGATAGATATGTGTGCGTGCCTTCGTGGCTCGCCGAACATTAGCTAGTTAAGCTCTATTCATTATGGTTACTGTTCCGTAGTGTTCTCTTTGTTATTTAATTGCTGTGGTGAAAATACCTGCCGAACAAAATGTATTGAATTCAGTAGTAGGTGTATCACGTTTTGTCATTGAATCAAATGGTGTGAGTAACAAGGATCATGAAATGAGTCCTTCCGCCCTGCCCGGGGTGGAGGACTTTCCACACTCACGGAGGGACTGTCAGTCTTTAGCTCACAAAATCCACGCCTCTTAGCCTTTATGTTCTGGGTCACGGTATGAAGAATTATCCTCAGTCACCGATATCAGATCAGAAGCTGTACCCAGTGGAATCCGACAGGGGGGGGGTTAGGAGCCGAGACGCGGGTGCGGACCAGTTACCGCGACTCCGGTTCACAAAGGGTCCCGAAGACAACGTGGATTTTATCTACAGTTGAATCCCCCGCCTGCCGGGGGAGATTTGATGATTTTACACGCAAAAAGGCCATGTATCGGTCCACTACGAGTTGAGCTCTTAGGTACCTTATTAAAAATACTAAAACGGTTGTTAGTTACATTTTTACGATATTATATTTTTATCAAATCTTATTCAACTATGTTTTTCACAATGTACATTCCAATTACCAATAATAAGCAAAAAACACTTAAATTTTTCTCAAAAAAAAAAAAACAACGAAATAACTATTTCCACGAAAATAGCCGATATTTCACGAAGAAATGACGAATAAATAATAATAAACTATGGCAAAGTTAATTACGCGAACACAATCGCTGGCTATTACTTCGCCTACCGATAAATTCCCAACAACTTGCGCCGAAAGTGAGTGGAAAATGTCCTGGTTATGAGGGCGACCTACTATTTATGATAACGGTACATCGAGTTGTTTGTGAGCCCGGATAGATGGGAAAGAATTGTTCCATTAATAATTGTTACCTACTTTTTTATACTTTTCCCGACACTAGGAATTTCTCCGGTATCGTGGGTGCGTTTACAAACATAGAAACTCACATGCAAAGACACTCAAACCTGGAACAACTATGTACTTGCAGAACATAAAAAATGTTTTTACGTGCGAGGATCGAACCCACGACACACAGCGGTGCTGACCAATTGCTCAGCCACTACGCCAAATGTGTTGTCAAAATCGCTTCTTTAATTCAGTATACTTTGTAGTTTGAGTAAAGATTAAAACACTGCTCTCAAAACAGTGAAAGAATAGGTATATCGTGAGGAAACCGGCATGTCCTAGAACCAAAAATTCGAAGATTATGCGACATCTACCAATCCGCATTGGGCCCGTGTGGTGGATTATGGCCCACTCCCTCTTTCAGAGACGAGGCCTGTGTCCCAGCAGTGGGAACATTATAAGCTGATGATGACATAGAAAACTAACCGTTCCCTGTGATTTAATCATCTCTGCTGGGCTTCTATTGGTCGTAGCGTGATGTTATACAGCCTGTTATAATGTAAACTTTGCACAAAATTTTGTGCAAACTTTACATAAACCATCTACCAAATTGTCCGAATTGAATAACTCAAGAACGGGCTCACCTATCCAAATCAAATGTTTAGGCTTATAAACATTTGGTTTGGATAGGTAGGTGAGCCCGTTCTTAAAGTTTATTACGTTTTTTTTACTTAAATTGATAATGAGGATAGCCTTCCTCGATGAATATCCAATCCATTTTTTACTACAATCCAGTAGTTCTGAAGATAAACAGCGCTTTAACCAAAAAATTTTGGTATTCCACTTAGGGCACTCTGGCATCGAATAACTTTTGCCAGAAGCCTTTCGACTACCGATTAAGGTACAATAAGTAGTACTCGGTGCCATTACAGCCGGTCCCTAATGTAGTTATACTTCTACACTTTGTTTGCCTCTGCTGTCATGGCTGATACATCTTTGTAATACATAATTAAACGATACATAACATTTTAATTCTCCTATCGCAATAATAGTTGCAATTAGTGACTAAAAAACGGTTCTAGTTTTCCCCCGACACAGAGTCACATAACAATGGTTTATGCTCTGCCTTGCTCCTTATGATTAAATACCACGACTTTCAGACTACCGCATTTCTTAATGAAAAAATAAGTTTCTATGATTTAAAATTAATGTTTCATTGACCCACAGGTAGTGTGCACGAATATTCGGCATTAAAAGTGTATATTTTAATATCGAATATAGGTAAAGTACGAATAAAGGGCAAACTCCGAAACCCTTCATTAAATTAAAAAAAGAATGTACATTAAACAAAATCCAATGCTGATCTTTACAACCACTTATCCTACAATTAACTTTTCTTCAATGTCAATAGGTAAAAAGGTTAATCTATTTTATTTTCGACAATTTTTAATAAAATTTGAAAACTGAGAGAACAAATCTTGCTTTGCAAAGGAGTTCCCTTTCCAACGCAATTCGTTCATCATCGTTTTATTTTATCATATTTTGTTATCATCACAGCTTTTACTTGCTTCTACCGAGCTTCTCCTGACCTGTACCCCTTTTTTTTTTTTTTTTTTTTTACGCCGGGCAGGGCGAGAGGGTACATGTCAGACTTTTACTGACTAAAATCACGGTTGTCCTTTCAATAGCCCTTTAGGTTCCGGGGTCCGGTGATGATGGTATAAGACCCGAGACCCAGACCTGTACCCCTAGCACGAGTTTTCACTATTTTACTTTACAGATTTTTCCAGTATTACACGCGTTTCTTGTATGAAATATGTGAACAGCGCCTTTCGTGTTGGAAAAGGGGATACTTTTTCCTTGAAAATTGTCAACTTGAAAGTCCGTCAAAATTCAGTTTACTTTACGTTTCACATTACTGAAACACTCGTGCTTGCTGATGGTAATGATATAAATTTTGTAAATACATATGGCATTAATTAAACATTACATAAACACATTTACAATATATTTGAAAACTCTCGCCATCGCACTAATTAGATTTGCAATTAGTTGACAAAAAAATTGGGTCATTTTTTCCCCCAACAACTATGATAAAATCCTTTTAGTAAGGATATTTTTCTTAGCTCAATAAGTACTAATAGCGTAAAAAGTGTCCTATCGGATCGGCAAGCGAGAATTAAGGACTCCCCTTTTTGTTACGGCATCATATTTTATGTATGATACGATTTATTGTTTGTTTCATGTCTTTGTGAAATTCGCGGTGAGGGAGCGCCTTAACAAGCACTGCGAATTTCTTAGGCCGAATGCTCGTCAATCAGGGAGATAGTACCGTAATATAATGCTCAAAGACGACTTATAATGTTTACATGACACGCGAATACTCCCGGTGAAGCGTCTTTAAAATATTCCTGACCGCGATTGAAATCGCCGCGATTTGAATTATTGAGCTGGTCAAATTTTACTCGCAGCGATAAGTCGTTGTGTGTGACCGAAGCTTAAAACACTATGAATCTCCAGCTTAATATTATAGTCGCACGTGGGGTCAAAGGCGCCCCAAACCCTTCCCTTCTATATCGTATCCAACTTTATAACTAAGGGCTTTAATAATGATCTAAACGTTCGGGAACATGTTTTAGATGAATTATTACTGAGTTAGGGAAAGTTGGATGTTATGTACTTATAATAGGGTGCGATTTGCCGCTGTATATATTTATACTCTATGTGCCGTAAGAGCTTATACGTTCAATGGACATTTCTTGCAAACCATGTGCTTATTTTTGCATAAGAACTAACCCGATTTCAATGCAATTTCTACAAGTGAACTTAAATTGTAGGTTTTAAAAAATATGAGCATTGAAACATGTACCTTGGCATGAAGTTAGTAGAAAACATTTTCTGTTGTAGTAGTTTTAATACGGGTATGTATGTCCCTTCCGCATCGCCCAGAATCGCTGCTCTGAATTTATTTCAGGAATTTTCAACAGAAAAAAAAGTCAGTCTAGCAAAGAATAGAAAAAAAAGTAACACGGTCAAACAAAATAAGAAAATCCTCTTAAAATTGATGTTATCAATATTTGAGCTCAATAAAACCTACGGTCATTGAACTCAATAAATCAATGCTGTTTATTGCGTTAGCACAATTTGATTTAGGATTAATAATTTTCTTTGCTGTCGCAAACATTTATACTTTATTTGACACAACACAATTCCAATTTCTTGTGTATTATACAACTCAAACAGCGAGCTTCAATTTTCCTCAAACGCAAATATAAAAAACCTGCTAAGGCTTCATTCAGACGAGCGGCAAATATAAACGTCAATGCGACGGCAAGCGGCATATCGTCAGAACGTCGACGTGTTACTTCGCCTACCGATAAATTCCCAACAACTTGCGCTGAAAGTGAGTGGAAAATGTCCTGGTTATGAGGGCGACCTACTATTTATGATAACGGTACATCGAGTTGTTTGTGAGCCCGGATAGATGGGAAAGAATTGTTCCATTAATAATTGTTACCTACTTTTTTATACTTTTCCCGACACTAGGAATTTCTCCGGTATCGTGGATGCGTTTTCAAACATAGAAACTCACATACAAAGACACTCAAACCTGGAACAACTATGTACTTGCAGAACATAAAAAATGTTTTTACGTGCGAGGATCGAACCCACGACACACAGCGGTGCTGACCAATTGCTCAGCCACTGCGCCAAATGTGTTGTCAAAATCGCTTCTTTAATTCAGTATACTTTGTAGTTTGAGTAAAGATTAAAACACTGCTCTCAAAACAGTGAAAGAATAGGTACATCGTGAGGAAACCGGCATGTCCT
The DNA here is from genome assembly GCA_028554685.1 of Agrotis ipsilon. Taxonomy (NCBI): domain Eukaryota; kingdom Metazoa; phylum Arthropoda; class Insecta; order Lepidoptera; family Noctuidae; genus Agrotis; species Agrotis ipsilon. The sequence continues at coordinate 2,237,073 of CM052956.1, forward strand.
AGAACCAAAAATTCGAAGATATGTGACATCTACCAATCCGCATTGGGCCCGTGTGGTGGATTATGGCCCACTCCCTCTTTCAGAGACGAGGCCTGTGTCCCAGCAGTGGGAACATTATAGGCTGATGATGATGATGATGACATTGAAAACTAACCGTTCCCTGTGATTTAATCATCTCTGCTGGGCTTCTATTGGTCGTAGCGTGATGTTACACAGCCTGTTATAATGTAAACTTTGCACAAAATTTTGAGCAAACTTTACATAAACCATCTACTAAATTGTCCGAATTGAATAACTCAAGAACGGGCTCACCTATCCAAATCAAATGTTTAGGCTTTTAAACATTTGCTTTGGATAGGTAGGTGAGCCCGTTCTTAAGTTATTAACTTTTTACTTAAATTGATAATGATAATAGCCTTCCTCGATGAATAGTCCATCCATTTTTAATACAATCCAGTAGTTCCTGAGATTAACGCGCTTAACCAAACAAATTTGAGGTATTCCACTTAGGGCACCTGGCACCTGCGAAAAATTTTGCCAGAAGCCTTATGTCGAATAGATAAGGTACAAGTAGCTCAGGTGCCATTGACAGCGGGTGCCCTAACTGGAATACTTCACAAATTTTGCCTCTGCTGTCATGAGCTGATACATCTTTGTAAATATGCATTAATTAAACATAACATAAAACTCTCGCTATCGCAATAATTAGATTTGCAATTAGTTGACAAAAAACTGGTTCTATTTTCCCCCAACAACTATGATAAAATGGTTTAGGGTCCGCTCGCCCCTTGGATCTTGTCCCTTATGATTAAAATGACCGACTCGCCCCCTTCACTTTTAGATACGCTGACTCGCCCCCGATTGCTAATAAGTAAAAAGTACTGTAAGCAACACAAGTTTTTAAATATTTAAATAGATGTTGTTTGCTTACAACTTCGAGCGTCTATTCCCATTTCTCCCTACTGGCTTTAACACCAGTGAGGCGAGGCTATTAGAAGCTAACAAAAAGTATTAGGCTAGCATGAGTTCAAGGTAGTCTGTATTTAAATAATTCTAAAGTTTACCTGAAACTGACTTGTTCTTTGACTATCCAACAAAAGTACTAGGCTAACATAAGTACAAAGTGGTAGTCATATTTTTGGGTAGATATAAAGATTACCTGAAATTGTCGTGTGCAACATTAACCAGCAAAAGTACTAGGCTAGCATAGGCCCAAACCAGTATGTATTTATATAATTCTGGGTAGGTAGTTTATTAGTTGAATGTTTTTTTTTTAATCATGAACTGGGTCCGGGTTGGCTAAGGTTAGGTTAGATTCGGAATCGACCCAGAAATATTAAAAAAAATACCATTTTGAACTTATGCTAGCCTAATACTTTTGCTGGTAAGTGAATGAACAAGATAATTTCAGGTAATCGACCCAGAAATATTTAAATAAATAACACTTTGAACACATGATAGCCTAGTACTTCTGGTAGTAAGTCAATGAACAAGACAATTTCAGGTAATTTTTCAACTTTGAACTTATGCTTGCTTAGTACTATTGCTGATTACAGCCATTGTCTAATTGTCCTTATTTTCGCGATATCTTTAGTTTTTTTTGCGAAAATGTGGTTTCACAAATTGTCTTACGACGTAATTATTACAACTCTCTCAACAGGTAGCACAAACCATCAAACAATCACAAGTATCACGACGAGTTTGTGTGATTACAAATATAGTTGACTAAAGTAATCAAACGTAGTGTTATTCTTACTGTAAGCATTTTTCTGTCTGACTGTACCTTTCTTGGTTAAATTTCAAAGGAAATGCCGCAAGGGGCGAGTGGGTACACCAAAATAATTATCTTAATGTCAATTTTCAACTCGCCCCTTCATAAGGGGCGAATTGGTACACCAAAATAAATAAATACGGGGCGAGTCGGTCATTTTAATCATAAGGGGCAAGATCCAAGGGGCGAGCGGACCCTACACCGATAAAATCCTTTTAGTAAGGATATTATTTTGTCTTAGCTAATAACTACTAATAACAGTAAAAAGTGTCCTATCGGATCGGCAAGCGAGAATTAATGACTCCCCTTTTTGTTACGGCATCATATTTTATGTATGAAACGATAATGTCACCTAATTTATTGTTTGTTTTATGTATTTGTGAAATTAGACATTGATATCATCGGTTGACGGCTTCCAAATGATTAGAAAAAACGTAGAAAAAATTACTACAATATAGTATGTTAAACAAATAAATAAGTAGTTGCTTCGGGTCTGGGCGTTTGTGTATGTGAGTTCATATGTTTGTAAACGCACCCATGACACAGGAGAAATTCCTAGTGTGGGGCAACGTTTTGTAAAAAAAAAAATGTGTGAGTGTTTTTGGAAACACAACTAAAATAGGTATCTACGTATAAAGTTTGAAACTCATTATATGAATATAATTAGCTATTTTAATATAATTCACCAACCAAATACACAGTCACCACCAGGTATTATTATTATTAACACTGAATTGATTTCCCTCTAATGATACCGTGTGGGTAGTTTGTAATATCCGCCCGTATTATATTAGGAATGCTATGTGCCTTACACATAATTATATAGATACATATATACGTAAAATAATGTACAAAGAACGGTGTGGTTTTGCAGTGAACTTTACTAAAGTTAAATACGTGTACGTTGCTGCTCCAATTAAAATAATCCACAAATGAAAATTTTATTGGATCTGCTACAAAATACGGTGCTGTACATTATTCAGTTCAGTTTCAGATTTTTCATAAGGTGATCATAAAATTAACTTACCACCCCCTACTAGCTACGTCCATACATTTGAAGACAAGACTAAAGCGACTAAAGCTTCGGACACACACAGCAATTAATCGCTGCGACTGCTCACCGCAAGTATTCGCTGTATGCTCAGGCGCTCCCTCACTGGGAGCGTTCGTGTGTAATGTAACATTATAGATCCTATTTTGAGCAATATATTAAAATACTACCTTCCTGAGTGACGAGCATTCACGCAGGTACATTTAGCAGTGGATTTGATATAAGGTGCGCATTGTGATGTTCGATTGTTTTCCGTCACTGATGTTCGAATCGTAATGTTACATTGACTGCTCGCGGTGAGAGAACGCCTTAACAGGCACTGCGAATTTCTTAAGTCGAATGCTCGTCAATCAGGGAGGTAGTACCGTAATATAATGCTCAAAGACGAACTTATAATGTTACATTACACGCGAATGTTCCCGGAGAAGCGCTTTTAAAAGATTCCTGACCGCGATTTAAATCGCCGCGATTTGAATTGAGTTGCTCCAATAGGGTATTTTACTGCATAAATAAATTGATAATCTATTTAGTTCGTCAGTTATAATATTGAAAAATAATGGACACGTATTTTTTATTTTTTCAAATTAATGAATATTGACAAAGATAAAACGCTTCCAAATTCGGGAGTGGGGGCTTGTGACGTCATTGCGTTTGTAAAATTGTACCGACCAAGTGACGTTTAGTGATTTTTAAAAGCGTTGTATCTTCGTCAATTTTGGTTTACGCGACAAAAGAAAATACGGGTCTAATAATTTTTAATAATCTATATTTCGGACTTATATTTTTTTTTAGTAAAATACCGTATTTTAGTCGCAGCGATAAGTCGTTGTGACCGAAGCTTAAAACACTATGAATCTCCAGCTGAATATTATAGTCGCACGTGGGGTCAAAGGCGCCCCAAACCCCTTCCCTTCTATATCCGGTATCCAACGTTTATAACTAAGGCTTTAATAATGATGCTAACGTTCGGGAAACATGTTTAGATGAATTATTACTGAGTTAGGGAAAGTTGGATGTTATGTATGTTATAATAGGGTGCGATTTGCCGCTGTATATATTTATACTCTATGTGCGTAGAGCTTATACGTCAATGGACATTTCTTGCAAACCATGTGCTTATTTTTGCGATATAACTAACCCGATTTCAACGCAATTTCCATAAGTGAACTTAAATTGTAAGTTAAAAATATGAGCATTGAAACATGTACCTTAGCATGAAGTTAGTAGAAAACATTTTCTGTTGTAGTAGTTTTAATACGGGTATGTATGTCCCTTCCGCATCGCCCAGAATCGCTGCTCTGAATTTATTTCAGGAATTTTCAACAGAAAAAAAAGTCAGTCTAGCAAAGAATAGAAAAAAAAGTAACACGGTCAAACAAAATAAGAAAATCCTCTTAAAATTGATGTTATCAATATTTGAGCTCAATAAAACCTACGGTCATTGAACTCAATAAATCAATGCTGTTTATTGCGTTAGCACAATTTGATTTAGGATTAATAATTTTCTTTGCTGTCGCAAACATTTATACTTTATTTGACACAACACAATTCCAATTTCTTGTGTATTATACAACTCAAACAGCGAGCTTCAATTTTCCTCAAACGCAAATATAAAAAACCTGCTAAGGCTTCATTCAGACGAGCGGCAAATATAAACGTCAATGCGACGGCAAGCGGCATATCGTCAGAACGTCGACGTGTTGACGGCTGCCGTCAACACGTCTCACTTGCCTCTAGTTTGTCTAAGCCTTAACCCTTCTATCATAAACACAAACGCACTCCACGTGGATCATTCACGCGAAAAGATAATTAACCCTAATCTACCGTAGTCCCAAAACTTATCTACACACACTTGCCTACTTGCATAGACTTCTCCTCAATACACGTCTAATAAAATCCCAAACTTTAACAATGCCTCCGTGACTTTAGGCTGCTTGTTTAACATAATACCTTGGCCGTTAATTTAGGCCAAGTCGACCTTCGCAGCATGTAAGGGTTAACACTTATGAAAATGTAACAAAAGACCATTGTTAGCTGTTTCTTCTGTAAAGGGTTTGTTTGGCGACCTTAGCTAGTGCATTTTGCCTTTGTTGTATCATTTTTGACGTACTTATTATTTTTGGTGACGATGTACGACGTGAATATGTGTGACGGACATAATTATTTTTGTACTGTATTTTGAAGGTGTGTATTTCAAAATCACTTTCTAATTGGTGTTGAACATGAATAAGCTTTCAGGATACCAGCACCATACACAGCCGTTACTAGAGTAGTAGTTTGAAAAGAAAAGTCCAAATTAAACATTGATGATGTAATTTTTAATAACTAAAGATTTTATTTTTAATCAATAGACATTTTGACGAATTAAAATTTAATCAGACCGTCAGTAAGAATTTTAAAAAGTAAGGTATAATATGTATTTTTATCTTTGTTGTAGAACACTTTATAGTCAAACATTTTTTGTAAACCATTCGTAAGGTAATATTATTCAATATATAAGTCTTTCAACTTGAAGATACCCAGACCCGCAAAGGTTACGCTCAGTAGCAAAACACTAAGCGAACTGTCAGAATCACAATGCACCCTAAACTAGTTCGTACAAACTTGAGCGAAATGCCAGACTAATAAAGTTGTTTGAACATCATAATTTCTAGATTGTAGATAGACTTACAAATCAAACTGACAAACCTACAGTAAAGTCGTTAGTGAGACTTCGCTGCATTTGGCCCGACTTTAAGCTAGTTCAAATTGAACTAATGGAGTTGACGTGACGACTGTGTTACAAATCTTATTGGAGTGGTGTTAGGAATTCTTTAAGCTTCCATTCATATTCGATTAAAATTGATTTTAATAAGATTTTACTGTAAAAATTTCCTCGAATCTTTCATGGGTAGCAAGTAATTGGGTTAGTATAAAAATAGAAAAAAGTTTTTTATTATTGCCCAGTCATTGGTTTGTGGAGGTCCAGTAGGCTGTCGCTCTATGTAAAATACTGATATTCAGCTGCATCTGATTCGACTGGAAGCCGACCCGAATATAGTTGGGAAAAGGATAGGCAATTATTTAGTTTTAAAACGAGATATTTACGATGTTTATAATTTGTTTTGAGTATCCGATATTTCGGCACTGTTGCAAGCGCCATGATCACGGATGAAATATCGGAAACTCAAAACAAATAATAAACATGGTAAATATCCCGTTTTAAAACTAAATAATAATTATAGTGACCATGTCAGTCTAAAAACTTTTAAAGGCCAGGCAGTTGATGACGATAGAAATTAGGTAGGAAAGTTGTTCGGAAAGTTAAAGGAACATTATTATTTTCGGCAAAATGTATATATTTACACCATGGCCGTGAGTCCCCCAGACGTCAGCACAATGATCAGTCAAGAATTGGCTCACCCGAATCCAGCGGCAAAAGGACGAACTACGTTAACAAAGAACTTACTTTCGCATTTATAATAACAGTTTTTTTTTCGTGGTAAAACCATCAATTGAGTCCTCCCACCCATCACATTACTGTCAGACTCGTACTGATTAAAATCCACGGTGTCCTTCAATAGCCCTTTACGTTCCAGGGTCACGGTAAATCGATAAATCCCACGCCCCCTTCGCCTTTGGCCCTCTAAAGAGGGACCAGTAAATTTACAATATTAGTTAAGATTACAATTAAACCATAGACTATAAAACCTTGCCAAATAATCTTCCACTTCATAATGGCACCTGTCGTTGCTCGCTATAATTTACGGTATATTTTAGTTTGTCGTGTCACCCAAGCGATGATATATAGTCTGTCCGTAGGAAGCAACTTTTAGCATGAATTTTAAAGTAGAAAACTTGCTTGAATTTATATTTTTCGTATATTTAGTTAAGCCAAGTTTCTGCGGGAAATGAATCTGCATATTAGAAACATAATTTATGGTACTGTTGAGGTAAGGGAAGTCTATGTCAGTATTTGTGTAAGATAGCTAAAGCTTTTGCCTTTGACATTTGCTGCGAGAAACTGGAAGAACGTAAGGAATCTAAATATTTATTACGCATATAATGTTATAAACAGCTTTACTTAATGGCACTACAGAGATTTTAAACTTTGAAGAACTAGGAGAGATTCTAAAAAAGAAATAGTTCAAAATTCTATTGACGTAGGTCTGTGCATGAGTTCAAACATACAGATAATCACAGAGTGGTCCTATTGAACCTCACAAGTAATCGTGTGAGCATTGAAATGCTTAATAACGGTCGGAGGATCGATACCTGATTGAAAATCTGTATGTTTGAACTCATCGCACGACGAGAACGCATCGCGCCATCGTACGATCGATCCCAATTAGGACGACGCCTAAAACATAAAATGTAGTACTATGAATTTTCCGGGTCATGAGTGGTGGCGCGGACTCGAAGAATCTAAGTACCTATCAAATCGTTATATCATTCATTCGTAGTTCGGGCTCAAAGTCATGGGTCGTTGATAGAGAAACTATTAAAACAGAACGGGGGCTTCCGGGTGCGTGTAGAGATTATTGACCCCCATCCACGGTCCACCTTATGGTCAAAGCTTTCGCAGACACTAGCGCAACTCTTGCGCTAGTTTGCCAACCTCTAACTATCCAGCACAATGTCCATGCAGCTACGCTCGACTGACATCAGTGATGGTCGTCAGTCAAGCGCTAAATTCAGTCTAATAATTAATACAATTTATTTTATACTAAGTGCTACAATTTTTTTGTCATCAGCCTAGACTGTCCCACTGCTGGGCAAAGGCCTTCTCCAAGTTTTTCCATACGTTCTTGTCCAGCGCCACTTTGAACCAGCCCTCGCCATCTCTTTCTGGGCCGGCCTCGGCGGCGCTGTCCATCTCCAGGCACCCACTGTGTGGCGGCCTTCGCCCATCATAAATAAAGTAGATAAAAAAAACATGTTATGAATTGCATTCCACTCAACTTGCAACAAATTTAATAGCACTGAAACAATGCATTCAACGAAATTATACTTGAAAGTAATAAAATATAACAACCGGAAAACATTTTGCTTTATCATAAAGAAACGTATAATTTTCCCGACTTTTTAACTCAATTATTCACCGGTAAAGTTCACTTTGTTACTCGTATACGGAATTATAAAACGCACTTCACTTGAGTGCGTTTTATTTTTCATGAAGCTTGTATGAAGTTGCATACATACTCTTATCATACATTTAAATTTTTGCACAACTTTGCTGGACACGGAACGGTTTATTCACACGAACATCAAATGCAATAAACTAAATAAAGTTGTATAAAAGTGTGATGTAGTCAAAATTAGCAGTTTACGAATGGTTACACTAGTTAGTGTTTTATAACTTCCACAAAGCGAAATACAAAACCAACGCTCAGTCTATCTCAAATATAATGACTGCTCGTAGCGGTTATCTGCTACGAGTTCCCACTGGCGTAGCAATGACGTCATCACCTCTGCTACGTCGTAGCATTCACTTGGTACTAGATAATAATTTCTTGACGAGTAGTGATCCTCCATTAGATATAATCGGGTATCCTCGAAAGTTGTGAGTTAATTGAATGGGTTTTTTAATGGCACCCGTAGGTCGGTCATGAAAACGTCCGTACTTAAAAGCGTTTATACCTAATACATTACTGGTAATGTGGGTCAAACTAACCACAGAAACCGGACCATACCGACATAGACTAAGCTAGATATACAACTTTAGAACAGCCCAGTTTAAATTCTGTTTGTCATTTCCAAAAGCTTTTGATTAATATTAAATACATTATCAACGATTTACAGCTTTTGATACGTAAATAATGCAAAATGAGTTTTAATTTATTCTGATAAAGTCTACTTTCAAATTAAAATACCAGTGACCAGTGCTTTGTTGACGTAATCCCTTAGTTTCGTTTTATGACAGGTAGGGAAGGGCCATTTATTGCCCGAAACACGGAATGTAGTACGAAATTTCGTAGGTTTTATTTTTTAACAAGCCTCAGGAATAATAAACTTCGCACCAGAAAAACGGGCAGTCTTAGGCTCCATTAAAGACAGCATTACAGGGCCACGCCTTGGTTGTAAAAACATGAGATTTTTTTATTAATGTATTCTCTTTTGTTCTCGATGTAGTTTGGTTTTATTCTACACGGATAACTTTGTGTAAACAAAGACGAATGGCTGTTGCTCGTAATCTAGAAAAAGAAAAATGTTTGTTGTCGGTAAAAGTGTTTCTTATGGCTTTGGTTTTTTTTTTGTTGCGTGTACTGTGTTCTTGGGTATGGGGCGAGATCTGCGAGAAAAAATAATAATATATCTCCACTTGTTTTGTTTGATATGTTGCTTTTGTATCCATTTTTTTAAAGGCTCTATAACAACGTAAATACTGACTGACCTGTTGGTCTAGTGGTTAGTGACCCTGTCTGCTATGCCGGGAGTCGTGGGTTCGATTCCCACCCAGGACAAATGTTTGTGTGATGAGCATGATCATTTTTGTTCTGTGTCTGGGTGTAATTTATCTATAATATGTATGTATTTAGAAATATATAAGTATGTTTATCAGTTGTCTAGTACCCATAACACAAGCTCTGCTTACCTTGGGACTAGATGGCGTTGTGTGATAGTTGTGGAATATTATTATTATTATTAAATGTGTAAATTATTACTGTTCACACGTTATTTTTGTTTTCATTTTACGACTGTTCGTTTACATTCGTTGAAGAGAAAAGTATAATGGGGAGAATTAAAGTCAGTGACATTTACTGAAATTCAATTATTAATTTATATTCAATTGTGTTCTGAAACTCAATTATGTAGTAATACATTGACATTTACCAGAATTTATTTAAGTATAATTTGAATTAATTAATTTTAAGCAAAATGTTTGTTTTTAATATGTAGGTACTGGATGGACAAAAAATGTGACTTAATAGACTAAAGCACTCAGGAATAATGAAAGTTCTTAATAGTTAATTTTTTCAAGAATTTGATCATTAGTTCAAATGATTACTGCCTACACATGTTTTTTTGTGAGGTTTTAGTATTTATTTTCTGGTATTGGCTTAAACTTAAATACACCAACAATTATTATTGAAGAACTCTAAACGAAACGATCAGGCAAGATAAATTAGGTTAAGTGCACAAGTAAAATTCAGTGAAACAATCACTATACTTTATCTCTATGATATTGACAAAGTGTTTTCTACAAAATTACCTTCTTAATAAGTCTCAAATGTTCACATTGAGTAATGACTGCAACTGAAGAAATAATAATAATATTCCACAACTATCACACAACGCCATCTAGTCCCAAGCTAAGCAGAGCTTGTTTTATGGGTACTAGGCAACTGATAAACATACTTATATATTTTTAAATACATAGGTACATATTATAGATAAATTAAACCCAGATACAGAACAAATGATCGTGCTCATCACAAAAACATTTGTCCTGGGTGGGAATCGAACCCACGACCTTCGGCATAGCAGTAAGGGTCACTGACCACTAGACCAACAGGCCTGTCAAGGTAACAATAGCACGCCAGCTAATGTTACGCCATATCTGTCTCCTTTCGAATTTCGCTAGTGGTTAGGCCAAAGTCAAAGGCCATTTATTTCAATTAGGCCATCAAAGAGGTTCAGTTAAACGTTGAATATTAAAATCAAAGGAAATGGGATGGGATTGGATTGATTCTACCCCTGTTTGCAAAGGTAGGTTTTAATGGAAAAGAATTGGTAAGAAACTCCAGGGTTAAAACTATGGGTATGCGGACAGCGAGTAAAGGGCAACTCGCTGTCCGACCATGGACCATGCCCAGGTCGACGGCGCGTCGTGTTCCACGCGCGCCTCAAAGAGCGTCAGCAAAATGACGGGGCCCCCCTCACAGAGGGCCAAAGCCTGCCGGGGTCGCGGGACTTATTTCCATCACCGTGACCCCGGAACATAAAGGGCTATTTAAGGACACCGTGGATTTTAGTCAGTACAAGACTGACAGTCCCTCCCGCCCTGCCCGGGGTGGGAGGACTCATTTGATATTTTTTTCACGCAAAAAAAAAAGGGTTAAAACTATGTTTTTGCAATACAGCATAAATTTTTAAACGTGTGTGAAATACAAAAATATAAGAGGTGTTCAACAGTTACAGGTATATGTTTGAGTAATGTAAAATGTTTAATTTAAATTCACGAAGTTTAGAACTTTTTAGATATTTTATAACTGCAAAGAAGAGTAATACCCCTCGTCTAATTAAGTTTTTTTTGTTAACAAAAAAGTTGTAATTTTGTGAAGAAAATATAATTTAGGATTTATTCACGACTACCAAGTGTGAAAAACCTTATTTTATGTTAGGTACAACGAACTGAAAAAACTTTTAATAAATTTTAAGATAGACCAATAAACCGCTATCAACGAACCCAAACTCCGGACCTTTGACTCAATTAACGTCAACTCAAACAAAATGAATAACCCTTTATACGCCGCACCCCATTTTCAGTTCACAAAACAAATATCCATTCATAAAATATAAATTCGATGTGACAATAAAGCATTTCACTGGCCTATCGGTCAAGTGGTAAGTGACCCTGACTGCTATGCCGAAGGTCGTGGGTTCGATTCCCACCCAGGACAAATGTTTGTGTGATGAGCACGATCATTTATTCTGTGTCTGGGTGTAATTTATCTATAGTATGTATGTATTTAGAAATATTTAAGTATGTTTATCAGTTGTCTAGTACCCATAACACAAGCTCTGCTTAACTTGGGACTAGATGGCGTTGTGGAATATTATTATTATTTCCTTTATTCATTTTTTTCCCTTATCATGTACATTTTTAAATATTTTTACAAAAACTAAAAAAAAACATTTAAAAATATAAATAATAGTGGCACACATGTTATTATTATTATTTCCGTGCCTTTTCTGGCACGAAAAACCACAAATTATATCCTAGTTCACATTTCTCTACCGCATTGCATTGATTCGACAGGTAGGCAACCAAAACAGTCTTTTCAGGCATTGTATGCTATAAATCTGTCAGCATGAACCATTTCAGTGCCCATTCAACGAATCCTTTATGGTCCTGAAAAGCTTTTAATGATTCTAGAGGAAAAAGGGTCTATTGCGGCAATCAATGAGTTTATTTCACCCGGATGACTTCTGGCTAAACAGGGGTTGAACCCATATTTTTGTCGGAGTTTTGGTGGGTTTTAAACATAAATATTTTGCAGTAACGTAAACATTTCGGACATAAAAATTTGACTGCAAGCTGGACTCGAACATGACTTTTTTTTTTCTTTTTTACGTGGTAAAATCATCAAATGAGTCCTGCCGCCTCGGGCAGGGCGGGAGGGACTGTCAGACTTGACTGACTAAAATCCACGGTGTCCTTCAGTAGCCTTTTGTATACCAGAGTCGCGGTGTACGTATGTCCCGCAACCCCGGCAAGGCTATGGCCCTCTAGAGGGGGCCCCGTCAGCGTGCTGACGCTCTTTGAGGCGCGTGTGGAACACAAGGCGCCGTCGACCCTGGCATGGTTCATGGTCGGACAGCGAGTTGCCCTTTACTCGCCGCCGGCATGCCCGATGATCGTCTCACGACTCGAACATGACTGTGTCTTTCTACAAGCGAAGTCGAATCTTTCATTTCATTATTAAACGTCATTCGGTGATGTTGCGCGATCTCTGTAGGAATGTTAAATTACTACACCAAAACTTTGGTATTACAGCCAAATCGTTGCCAAAATGTTTTATTAGATAGTATACCATACTAAATAATTTAAATTATAGAATCAGACGTTACTTTGTGGAAATCCATGACATTATATGTTTTGAAAAATATATAGTTCTAATCAGGGGTCAAATAACTGCGTTATTCTCATGTTGCAGAAATCCAGGAAAATACTATGTAACAAATTAATCACAATAATTACTAAATCCTTACAAAATTCTTTTTAATCTATATGGTTTTGGATACAGGTAAAAAATACAAAAAAGACTATTATAGAACTCTCAACATTGTTATCAAAACAACGTAAAGATAAACACAGAACATGAAGCAACGTTAATAAAAAGCCATTAACAATGCCATTTGCACTTTAGAGACACTTAAAGAAAGAAAGAAAGAATGTAGTGTTTATCCTACCGTGTCTACAAAGACATAAGCAAAAGAATTGGGTCAGAATCCTTAACTTACAGCTTGCAACACTCAAAGTTAAAACTCGCAGCGAAAGCAATAATTGCTTCACATATTCCTACAGCGAACAACGCTCGATTGTGCTCACGTTTGAACCTCTGGTTACAATTTCTAAACTGAAGTTACGGAACAATTTCATATCCGTAGAGGATACCCCATTTTCGGTTCTCACCAAAAAAGTTTGCTCTAGAAACTGTGAAACATTTTATAGATGAAATTTCCAGGATTGAACTAGGATGAGACTAACGGGTCGGTACTGATCGGTGCACGTAAAACTTGTTTGAAGAAACCAGCAAATCTTCTTAGTCTCATCATCATCATCATATCAGGCAAACAAAACAACACTACAGTATCGTCAGCACGAGTTTTCAGTATTTGAGACGTAAAGTAAACTGGAACTTTGACGACTTCAAATTGACAATTTTCAAGGAAAAAATTGGTTCCTTCTTCGCACACCAGAGGCGCTGTTCCATATTTTCATACAAGAAACGCTGTAAATACTGGAAAAACTCTGTAAAGCAAAATAGTGAAAACTCGTGCTAGGGGTACAGTTCCCTTTTGTATACATGCGTGTTTAAGGATGCGATAGTCGGCGGGACGAACTTGTTGGCGGGCGGGATTAAAATGCTTGTTATTTCATCCAACATCACGTATCGATAGGATGGATGAGCAGTAAGTAGCTAGGGCACTTATGCACACATACTCCACCCTTCGACTGACTCATGAATGCGTGATTACTTTGAATAATGAACTACTTTTCAAAAGACCTTCGGGAATTTGGATATTATGAAAAAACTACTGAATGTATCTGTTCAAAATAAAGTTATCTAGAATTTTGAACAAATTATCTATTTCTGTATGGAAATTATTTTACAATTTACTGTCTTCTCTTGTTATTTATTTCCCCCCAAAGATTCGTTAAAATTAGGCTTAAAATAAGGAAGTTTCAACACCCATAACTAATAATAGATGTTTTTTTTTACTTTTTTGATTCCATACAGGACTAGACAATGATGAGAAGAATGTAGATCATTGTTTAATGTGAATATAAACCGTCAAATATTCTAATAATCGCGAAACTACGTTTGTATGGAAGAATGACCGACTAGCGTACCCTTAAGGAAAGGGTAAATTCTGCAAAAGGTACATTTTACGAAAGGAACATTCCGCAAAAAGGACATTTTGTTACCTGTGAACATTTTGCGCCGGTGATTAACATCAGATCATCAGCTGTCCACCTTGCAGGTGGACGTCACACGATGTGCGGTCTCTATTTGAGAACCTTACTGCCCCATGCCTTCTTAGTCTCAGGTTATGTCTATTATAATTATCTGCGAGCCCCTATGATAATAACATGATTCTAGTTTACTCGTACCAACCAGTACGACCCGTACTTTTAAAGACGTATTTTCTAAACGAATAAGTCACAATAACTATGCACATTCAGAAACAAACAAGCCCTTAAGAATGCCCCAAGAAAGCAAAGACAAAGAGATGGTCATAATGACCTTAATTATGATATTTAGTGCCTCGTTCTCCCCTTTAATGGCAATAAAATGCCAGATAATGATCTAATAAAAAAAAAACAAGACATGAAGACATTCGTTGATGTCTAATAAATTAATTTGCCGCATATTTATAGCAGGCCTAGTTATCACGTCGTGTCTTATTGTTGAGATTCTACGTCGGCATATCACGTTTCCGACATTATTTACTCCTTGTTCTTTTTAGCACGACACGGCAGTATTGACGCCTTCTAATAGTTTATATTGCCGTGCCGTCCTATCATAACTGACATCTAAGACTAGGATTGGAAACTTAGATCGATGAATGGTTACAGATAAAGAATAAAGGATCAAAATAACCCACGAGAGAAATTCAAAGTTGAAAAACAATCGATGAAGCAACACATTTGACCATATTAATAGCTTAAACACTATAAAGTGATGACAAAATTAAAACAATAAGTACTTGTGTTTACTGCACTATCGTAAAATTTTATATCGTTTAATGAAAGTGTAAATGGACGCATAAAAGTTTATTGAGAAAATTTGTTTCATTCTATGGCTTAATTCTTATCTTTAATTTCTCCAATTATGTTATTTACTTTTCAATAATGCGATTATTGTAAAATAATAACTCTGAGTTTATCCATTTTAAATCTAACTATCTGTTATCCGCAGCTTTGCTCACCCCCTTGTGTTGTCTTTTTGTGTTCTCCTGAATGTCTGTACCAAAATTCATCAAAATGCGTTTTGAAAACGTAAAATCTATAAATTACTAGCTGACCCGGCAAACGCTTTGCCATATAAATATAAAAAATAAGGTTTGATCGTAGAAGGGTGAAAATTGAGGATTGTATGTATTTTTGTATGTTGTATCATAAAGAATAGAAATTAAAAATTTTGACAAAAAAATAAAAATAATAAATTTAGGTGTGGACTACCCCTAACATTTAGGGGGATGAAAAATAGATGTTGGCCGATTCTCATAGATACCGGATAAGCACAAAAAATGTCATCAAAATCGGTCAAGCCGTTTCGGAGGAGTATGGCAACGAAAACTGTGACACGAGAATTTTATATATTAGATCTACATTTTTGCACTTACAGGATACACGTTATCGTCTTCATCATCATTAGCCTATAGCAGTCCACTGTTGCACATTGGCGTTTCCAATCGCACGCCATTTCAATCGATCACCGGCTACTCTCATCCAGCTAGTACGGGCAACCTTACGAAGGTCGTCGCTCCACCTTGCCTGTGGGCGTCACACTTAACGTTTGCCGATTCGCCATCTCCACTCGAGAACATACGCACATGCAATAATACTTGAATCAAAATCTAATTCATTGTATACATACCAGAGACAGCAGGATTTTTACCATAGTAAGAATTTTATTTCATTTTGAATTTAGCGTTCGACCACTAATTACAAATAAGACACGCAATATTTTTGCTGTTGCTATGCCAAAAAAAAAACAAATCATCATTTCCGTGCCTAAAAAACTCCAATTAATTCACCAAAACGCGTTTGATTAGCCTGTACAAACAAAAAAAAAATCGACGGTCCCATTTGCCCGGAAAAGCGTTGCGGTCAAAAGTTTTTTTCTGGACTTAACTTTATTGCCTGCAGTCATTGCTTAATTGCCATAGCTTATTCTGGGTCACAGGCGTCCGGGCAATCTAACATTGCCATTGCGTCAAAAGTCAGGACAATTTAACCTATATTTTACCCTCATGTCTAATAAGGAACTTGAAATTGGTCTTTGTGGACGACACATTAATTCTAATTTAGGAAAAGGGGTCGGGTTTGTACTAAAAGGTTTTGTTTAGATTTTCTACCAACTTTAAGGTTGAGGATTACAAAACAGTGGTTACCTTGCCAGGAATAATAATATATGTAAAATGTTTTAGCTAAGGTTTTAACTATAAATCTGAAACTTGTGCTTTGAAATTAAAAGTAAACAAAGTGTGTTACCTCGTGGCTTACCATCAGATTGTATTTTAAACTTGTTTGTCTTTGAAGCTGTTATAAAAACAGTACATGCTTTGGTAGCGTATTAGCTGCATGATTGACCGCTGCACTGCGTGTTGGAGATTCAAATTCCTACAACGAAAAAATATACGTGGCTTACAAGTTTAGTAGTGTTTAATATATTTTTTTTTCCTTAATATATCATATTTATTGAATACTTTTTAATACTTAATATATCATATTTATTGAATAGGTACTTTTTTTTCTAGCTTTAGTTTGTATATATACTGTCTACTTAGTTGTTTAGAAAAAAGTATTCAATAAATATGATATGTTTAATATTTTAGTTTTTTAATATTTGTTCATTTCCACCCTAGTCGAACTAAGTGGACCAGCTGGTTTACATAAATAATGCAGACGAAGCACTCTAAACAAAAGTTACGATCTACTTGATTGTACCTACTTAGGTTATTTTTACTAAAACAGTTAACACGGGTGTTAGCTGGTTTGTCGCTTCTTCTCAAATGTATATACCTGGCCTATGGTTAGTGGTTAGTGACGTTAGTGGTTAGTGACCTGACTGCTTGCCGGATTGTCTGGGATCGATTTCCACCCAGGACAACTGTTTTTGTGATGAGCACGATCATTTGTCTGTGTCTGGGTGTTAATTTATCTCTAAATATGTATGATTTAGCAAATATCCGTATGTTATCAGTTGTCATTACCCATACACATGCCTGCTTAGCTTGGGACTAAATGGCGTTGTGTGATAGTTGTGGAATATTATTAAACCTATTATATCCTATATAACCTATCCTTAATTTAATACAAGAGAATTTTACGGAACATTAAAAAGCAAACTATCGGAAAAACGTACATATTATTACAAGTAACCAACCATTCGTCTTTCCCCACAAAGTTATTCTTATCCCTCGCTTGAACTCGCTCAGGAAAATAAGCAGCAACGATAAATTTCGCTTTTATTCGAAGATCAGAATGGAAACTACGTATTAACCGAAGGCTAATCGTAAATCTTGAAGGATCCACGCGAGTTGGGAGCTAGCTTTATTTACAACTGCCCATATAATGGATTTGGAACTAATACTCTATAATCGAATAAGGATTTAGTTTCACCAAGTCCAACTGACATTATATCGTCAATTGGTATTTGGAAGTGGATTAGAGTTTTATATGTAAAAAAATGATGCATGTCCTAGAACCAAAAATTCGAAGATATGTGACATCTACCAATCCGCACTGGACTCTCAGAGAGGAGGCCTTTGTCCCAGCAGAGGGAACATTATAGGCTGATGATGATGATGAAGTAAAAAAATAACGAAATAAAAAAAATACGAGCGTGTATTTTATTTGACAGTTTAGAAACTTGTGATGTAATTAATAAAAGCTAGTAATAATTTCGTTAAAAAAATGCAAAATGAATTTACGAATCCTATTCATTAATTAACACATTAAAAACGCCACTAAATTCGCCATCAAACTTATGTTATTGTATGGTAGCTCAGAGCAACAAACATTCATCCATTTTCAAAAACTTTCGCTTTTATAATATTTATCTATATTCACTCCCTACGTTCCCTGACCTCTTTGAAATACATATTAATAACGTAAATAACACTGTAGTGTTCAAAGCAGACTTCATACCGTCATCATCTGCCTGCCCTTTCCCAACTATATTGGAGTCGGCTTCCAGTCCAACCAGATTCAGCTGGATATCAGTATTTTACATGGAGCGACTGCCTGTCGGACCTCCACAACCCAGTAACTGGGTAATACCATGATACACCATGGTAAGACGGATTGTCAGATTTTAAAGCCTCTGACTAACAGTAACGACTGTCAAAAATCTATAAATGACAGCCGGGACCCACGGCTTTACGTGCTTTCCGATGCACGGAGGAAACTCGCTATGACGGATGGTCACCCATACACAGACCAACCTAGGCAATCGCGGCTTAACCCAAAAGATCGGCCTGTGCGACTGTAATTATTTGGCCACGAGCTCCTCACCGGACTTCATACCGTAAACTCCTTGATTTATAACGAAAACAATAAAAATACCGAAAATAAAACCACTGAACCAAATTCACCCGAACTAACGCACATTTGTACGGTATCGTATGAGGTACACGCTGCAATAACGTCGGCACCATATGGAAGCCCCTTTCCAAAGAGAAATGAGGGACTATGTATGTACATAACGCGCCCAAAGTCAAAGTCATTCGGTCGGAAAAAATGCTATGAAGTAAAGTAAGATGATATCTCAGAGAAACTTACGTCTTTGAATAAGGATAAGGACATGAGAAAAATATTTTAGACCTAAAACTAGGGCAGGTAAGGTATACTTCGGAATAAAGTAGGAGAGAAAAAATCTCTAAATCTCAGTGTCTCTTGACAGAGCGTCAAAATCCTTTTTCACAGTGGTTAGATAATCAAACGTCACAAAAAGGGTTTTTGTTTTCACAAGCTATCTCTGGTGTTAAAACGCTGTGGTATTTTTCATCTAAAGCGACGTTGCCAGCAATGCGGTCGAAACATTAGTGGAGTTAGATCGTTATGGGACCCCTGGTACCCGTTAAACTGTACCCGCTTTTGATCCCCCCTTTCAGCATTTGAAGGGTTCGTCCATTGAGCCTGACAGCTATGAATGCTGAAAAAGATATTAAGCCCATACATAAATTTTGAATTAAACAAAGAGTGAGAGAATGATGGAATTAAAGCAGCAATTATTATTGTACAGCCAACATAACTGGATTTTTCACACAATTTTTCATTAAACACAAAGACTTGACTTGTTTTTTACTGTATAGCCTCAGAGGGATTTGCAGGTTTTTTCTTAAACTTTGCCCCACACTAGGAATTTCTCCTGTTTCGATATACTCAAATACGAGTACCTACCTAGACCCAGAGCAACTACTTGTAGATCATTCACATATTTTTTCCGCATGAACCCGCAACACGTTGCGCAACAGTCGATCGCTCAGCCACAGCACCAATTTGTGGTACCTATTGTACTCTTGCAATACCACTCGTAAACCGCATCGTCATTATCAGCCTAACACGAAGGGGATGGATCCCCCTTTCGAACCTAATGTGTTCGAGTCGGAGGTAAAATTATCAAATTAATCCCATTTCTTCCCATTCACACCCAGGGCTAGGCAGAAGGGACTGTCA
This sequence comes from Agrotis ipsilon, assembly GCA_028554685.1. Taxonomy (NCBI): domain Eukaryota; kingdom Metazoa; phylum Arthropoda; class Insecta; order Lepidoptera; family Noctuidae; genus Agrotis; species Agrotis ipsilon. The sequence continues at coordinate 2,256,732 of CM052956.1, forward strand.
AACTTGTACTGACCAATAATCGACGGTATCCTTCAGTCCCGCGTCCCGGCAAAAGTCTGGGTGCCCTAAGTCCCGAGGTTATTAACTGCCCGCGACTCACACAATGTCGTTTGTGCATCCGACTATCTTTCAATTATTTTAAAATCAGCCAATAACATACTTTACACAATATTTTCATGTCAATACTGAATGCTTGTTACTTATTGATTGTATTTTCCGATGCATATAGCAATTTCCACAGTTCTCATTGCATATTCATGATCGGAACTATGTTTGTCACACATCCTGTTTGATATAACCAATATGAAATGTCGGAAACACTCGTGACGTCATTGGAAAAGCTTTATATTGCTTTTAATATTGTCCTCATAATATTTGCTGCATGTTTATAACAGCTCTTGTTCATTTTAAACAGGTTTAAAAAGCATAATTTTATTCTTTAAGGTGCATTCACACGCATCAGTCACGTCACCGTCACGTCACCGTCAAGTCACCGTCACGTCACTGAAACGCCACCGTCACGTCATCGCCTCGTCACTGTCACGTTACCGACAACGGATCGGTAACGGTCTGTCTAGTTACCTGTCACCGTCACGTCGTCGTTCGTCAGTCACGTCTCCGGTTTGGCTGAATCATTGAAACTGTAAAGCAAACATCGTGTGACAACTAGCATGTTCTAGTCAAAAAAAATATTAACACATGTGACATCTGCCTGCAAATTTTTGCCAAAATTTATACTCTTAAAAAGGTAAAGATTAGATGTAAGCGAATTCCCGACTTACTACTAGTATTACAGAAACGTATGTTTTATTAATTACATGATTGTAACAGTGTTATATGGTTGTATTCTCGTTTTATTTTGGTTGGTACTTACCGAATTAGTTTCTGTCCTCAAAGGACTTCTTCTACGTACTCATCACGTAATGAGCTCTCCATTTCCAGCAAATAGCCAGACTTAATTTGGGAAATAATTTTATTAATTAATTAGTGCCCGTTTCATACGTTTTTATTGTTAATATTATACGAGGTGCTTCCAGCGGCTTTGCCCTCTGATATTATGTCTCACGGGAACATAATATCGATATAAAAAATATCCCGCTATGTTTTCATTAAAATTTGTTTAATTTTTGTGAGGGATAAAAACATCCATTCACTCATTCGTTCATCCTCATAAACTTTATGTTATATTAGTCGGTTTTTTTTTCTAGTTTATTAGTTTTATTATATTCTTCTGCTTAGCGTGTCGATGGAAAATTATTTTATATATTTTGTTTGCCCCATATATTCAGTATTTTTGAAACACCAAACAAAAATCACACTTGAGACTCTTTTGAGTATATTTTATGGCTAGTAACATTCACAAATAATGTTCCTTGTTTATTTAGTTACACAATTTTTAAATTGGATCATTAGTTTCCAAGATTACGCTTTCGTTACACAAGCAAATACCTCTTTACAATATTGATATTCGATTCCCGCGCGTTACCAATATTTGTATGATCTGCAAATAATTGTTCTGGGTCTGGGGGATTGCGTATGTGAGTTTATATGTTTAAAAATGTTCCCACGACACAGGAGAAAATCCTAGTATGGGTTGCCCCACAAAAAAAAGAAAAAGAAATCTTTTATTTTGTACAACCTTTTGAGCACGACTCAGAAGAATGTACAGATCTGCTTTTGTTTAACAAAAGCAGATCTGTACATAACGTTCCCATTATAAAACCCGACTGTCTTTTGTTTCAGCTTAGTATTGTATTCCTCTCGCTGCAGTTTGTGAGTTACACGAATCAAAAACGTGATTGGCACATCGAGCTGCGGAAAATGGTAGAAAAGGCTTCCCTGCCTGTCAAATAAGGAACTTTTTATTGAGTTTTATTAGTAAAGTCTATGTGGCTAGAAACAGGCTTCTTTTTTATCTGAAGTATAATAAAAAAAAAGTGGATTGTACAACTCTAACAGTCCCTCCCGCCCCGCCCGAGGTGGGAAGACTCATTTGATGATTTTACCAGGTAAAAAAAAAAGGACATTCGATGCATTTCATTGAACCATGGCGTACCACGAATTGTTTTTTTTTTCTAAATAAATTATAATGTCACAATGAAATCTCATTTTATTATCATAATTTATTTAGAAATAAAATGTTATTGTTAAAACTATTTATGAAGTAAATACTTACCGTCGTATCACAACAAAAAGTTAAACATTTGTCTAAAAACTGACATCGTCAAAAAGGCGTTAGACGTTGGTATAATTTTCATTTTGCAGTTACACGTTTTAGACAAGTGTTCAACAGATGTTTAACTTTATGTGGTGCGACATTTAATTAGTTTAAGTTAGTAAAATTTTGTCTAGAACATGACAAAAACTCTATTAAAACCAGAATTCCAGATTCACATTCCTCTAAAGCTACCAAATCGTAATTTCCTGAGTAATCCATGCTGAAGAAACGTCTCATTGTTCTAATAAGGACACAGCGAAAGTTAAACAATGGGGAGCAAACAGAGTCTTACAATAGGCAGACTAAGTTTATGAACGAACTTATTTATTAGTACGAGTATGAAATATGATTTTACCAACATAAGTCTGATCGCATCGCATATTGAGATCATCATTTTACTTAATGTTATGACATACCTATTATAGCCAAGTTATAAACATGCCTGGGACTCGGAATTAATATATGAGTATTTGGTAAACTGAACCCTGGACCTACAAGCCTATTTCACTATTACGTTGTAATCCCTAATGTTTTAGGTTTATTTTTATTACTTCAAATAAAACTGGCCTAAGTACTTTATTACTTCGGGCATGCGGGCGGCGAGTAACGGGCAACCCGCCGTTCGAACATGGACCATGCCCGGGTCGACGGGGCGTCGTGTTCAAAGAGCGTCAGCAAAATGAAGCCTGCCTCGGTCGCGGGACTTATTTCCATCATTGTGACCCCGGAACATAAAGGGCTATTGAAGGACACCGTGGATTTTAGTCAGTACAAGTCTGACAGTCCCTGCCACCCTGCCCGGGGTGGGAGGACTCATTTGATAATTTTACCACGCAAAAAAAAATGTTCTATATTACTTATTAAGTTTATTCTACATAATATCAAGTGAAAATGTTGAAAGTCTTTGAAATAAGCGGTTGCGTTTTAGTTATTTGCGGCACTCGGTTCTGCTTTCCTAGGTACTAGGCTAGCAGAATTCTAAAGGAAGCTTTAAATGTAGTGGAAATGAGGTTTCTGAAAAGTAAACCTGTTCACGTATGTTCCCAGAGGGTTAAGTAGAGGTCTCTAATCGAGTGAGGTATTTCTCTGCTCGCGATTTAGTTTTATATATTTTTCAAAAGTGTGGGCGGTTTTATGAGGTGCATCTTAGGTCTGTTTGAGGTATTTATGGTACATTCTTTTAAATTCTATTTCAGGTTTTAAAAACTATACGCCATGGTTGGCACGCAGCGGTTGAGCGATCAAATACTACTCAGCGTTGGTTTGATTCCCGCACGAAACAAATATTTGTGGTGCACATAAGTAGTTGTCATGGATCTGTATGTTTGTGTATAGGTATCGTATATTGAAAAGATACGCTTTTTTTTTTTACGTGGTAAAATCATCAAATGAGGCCTCCCACCCCGGGCAGGGCGGGAGGGACTGTCAGACTTGTACTGACTAAAATCCACGGTGTCCTTCAATAGCCCTTTACGTTCCGGAGTCACGGTGATGGTATAAGACCCGCGACCCCGGCAGGCTTTAGCCCTCTGAGAGGGGGCCTCGTCATGCTGACGCTCTTTGAGGCGCGCGTGGAACACGATGCGCCGTCGACCCGGGCATGGTCCATGGTCGGGCGGCGAGTTGCCCTTTACTCGCCGCCCGCATGCCCGCGCCTACGGTGGCCGGAGATCGTCTTGCGACGTCCGACGCCGTGGGCGTCCACCACCGCGGGTGGGGCGGAGGGAGGACCTTGTCCTCTCTCTCACGCGGCCCGCCTCCCGAGCATTACTGCTTCGCAGAAGGAGGCGACCGCTTCCCACTCCGTCTCGCTCCGCAGCATGGCCGCGACCAGTGCTGGGCGCGAGAGGTCTCCGCCTATCGCCGCCGTGAGGACACGTAGGAGCTCCGCCCAAGCGGGGCAATCCTGCACCATATGCTCGACTGTGTCCTCCGGGCGACCTACGCAGTGGTGACACCCAGGCGTTTCTTCCTTTCTCATAAGACACAGGTACCTCCCGAAACATCCGTGTCCGGTGAGGACCTGCGTCACGCGGAAGGTTAGGACGCTGTGACGTCTCTCCAGCCACTCCTCAAAGAGGGGTCTTATCGCCGCTATTGCGGCGTGTCCGGCCGTCGGTCGCGACAGTCGTGCCCTCCATACTGCCCTGAGATCGCGCCGGAGCTCTTCCCGCCGCGCCTCGACTTCTCGAGGCAGCGGGGTTACGCCCCGGCGCTGCGCCTCCACGCGCCATTCATAGACGCTAAGAAAAAATACGCTAAGACTATTTTATAGCAGCTATTCATATTTTTTAAATTTTCTTAAACAATAGAACTACACATTTTGTGCGAAACACCCCAAGATATTTTACTACTGATACTAGCAACAAGAAAATAAACTGCTTGGAATTTATTAACAAAGTCAAGACTATAACCAGCCGGATATAAAAACAAAAAAAAAAAAAAAAGAACCCAAAACCACTAAAACCATAAAAAAAATCTTGAATAAAGCCACATTACATCATAAAAGTTACAAATAACAAGATATTTACCGATGTAGGCGTTTGTAGCTAAAAGTTTATATTGTTCACAGAGTTTTTATAACCCTCGTTGTGAGGCTAAACTACCCGTAACCATGAGCACTGTAAATATCTGGAAACATCACGCGAAGAATTATTATAGAACATTTACTTGCGGAAAGTTTTCAAAGTGGTTTGGAAAATAAACAGGTGCTTTTTGGTTGTAACGGTGTAAGTAGTACTTACTACCTAATGTCGGGTTTTAACTGGCCGAGAACATTAAAGGTATACGCACTAAAAAATTATGTACGACTGTGCTGTTTCCTTACCGTATAATATAATATAATATTCCACAACTATCACACAACGCCATCTAGTCCCAAGCTAAGCAGAGCTTGTGTTATGGGTACTAGACAACTGATAAACATACTTATATATTTCTAAATACATACATATTATAGACAAATTACACCCAGACACAGTACAAATTAGCCTGCCGGGGTCGCGGGTCTTATACCATCACCGTGACCCCGGAACATAAAGAGCTATTGAAGGACACCGTGGATTTTAGTCAGTACAAGTCTGACAGTACCTCTCGCCCTGCCCGGGGTGGGAGGTCTCATTTGATGATTTTAGCACGTAAAAAAAAAAAAAAAGACAGTACAAATGATCATGCTCATCACACAAACATTTTTGTCCTGGGTGGGAATCGAACCTACGACCCCCGGCATAGCAGTCAGGGTCACTAACCACTAGACTAACTACTTCCTTGAATTTGATTCTTATTAGTTACACTATCCAGTGGTTTAATAACACAGAGTATGATTTTATTATCCAATTCCGACTTTCAACAGATTTTATTCACATTTCTAAACTTCAATGATGTTCCAGTTTCGTACAGGTTACGATACAGTTCCAGTTCCAGTTTTCAGCATCTACGTATTTTTTGCTATGTCTTGTAGTTTTAAATTTGGCCAGACACGCTCATTTAGTGATAGAATTAGTCTACGAAAAGAAGACTTTTAGTTTTAAAACTTAGGCATTTTATATCACTTAAAAGTTCCTCTGAAAAAAGCCCTCGACTACTTTATAGCCTACGCTGTCATTAAGACTTAAAAGTTTCCCATTTAAGTTCCAGCATTTTATTTCATTCGTCATTCTGACGCAATAATAAAAACTTACGTTGACCGATCGATTAAACGTTTGGCAGTGAACTGTCAGTTTTTTTGCCTCGAATTTATTTTATTATCCTTCTTTGACAGCAATACGTTTTACTGACAATATTGACTCACACATCACAAACAGATGCGCTATTTATTTATTTTGATATTTTATATGTCACTGCGACATAGCAAAATAATTTTACGTAACGTGACATCAACTGCGAAATTGTTGAGCAATCAAGATTGGCTAGTTTGTACTAGGCTCAAGACAGTGCTCAGTGGGAGACGCCTGTGTCCAGCAGTGGACAAATACAGGCTGATGATGATGAAGCCTATGAAAGACGTCACATTTGTAGACAAGTTGCTTGAATTGGAAATATATAATAATATGAGAGTGTGCTAATGGTGATGTTCGCAATGGAGTAAAATGACAGTTTAAATTAACCCTGAAATGGTTGCGCTTTCAATTAGAATTTCACTTGAATAAAAATTTACAACTTCTAAACTACCTACTTGCAACTTGTACATAATTATGCGTTATGCAGGTATATTCAACTTGCATAAAATTTGCTTTTTGGACACAAATAACTTGTATCTTTACCCATCATTTGCCAGTCCCCGATTTTTTCTTGGAAGTCTCCCATTTTATCTGGCAAGGGTAGCAAGGTCCCATTAAAAATACAAAATGCTGTATAGTGGACACATCCCTTTTTTAGCGTGGTAAAATTATCAAATGAGTTCTCCCACCCAGGGTAGAGCAGGAGGTGGACTAAAATCCACGGTGTCATTCAATAACCCTTTACGTTTAGGGGTCACGGTGATTCGTTAGTCCCGCGACCCCGGCCAGAGTACACGTTCATGTAATATAATAACCGTATAGCCGTTGAATGTACGAAAATAAAACAAAAAAGCCCTAAGAAACCCACCAACTTGTAGAACACAATACATTTTCTAAAAACATGACTCCTAGACTATAAATTCAAAATAATAGGACGCCTTTTCCATATCACATTTCGGCGTGCCGTGTTTCGTAAATCAAAACATGTGTCGGGTCGTAGTATGGAAGTCGGTAGCTTTTGCTCCAATCTCTGGAGTAATCGCTTCAATATTTTCAGTTTCGAACTCCTGATGTCGTAATTTCAGCCTAGCAATAAAACCGTTTGCTGAAATGTTGGAAGTTGGAGGGGAAAAATAGCATTTTCATGGCAAATTCGTTCAGTGTGTGGGTTATCTTACTAATATTGTAAATGTGATAGTTTTTTTTTTTATGCCTGGTGAAATCATCAAATGAGTCCAGCCAGGGCGGGAGGGACTGTCAGACTTGTACTGACTAAAATCCACGGTGTCCTTCAATAGCCCTTTATGTTCCGCGGCACGGTAATGGAATAAGTCTCGCGACCCTGGCAGGCTTTGGCCCTCTGAGAGTGGGCCCCGTCATTCTGCAGAGGCGCGAGTGGAACACTACGCGCCGTCGACCAGGGTATAGTCCAAAGTCGGACAGCGTTGTGATGATAGTTTAAGGGATGTTTGTCCTGTTTCTTACACAAAAAAACTGCTTTATGGATTTGATCAATTTATTACTCCGGTATTACGTTCCCGTGGAATACGTGCAGACAAAACCACTGGCAACAACTAGTCTCATCTATATTTATTAACCTAAGCTCATTCGCACTTTCTCCGCTTCAGCTGATAGTAAGGTGATGTTCAGTAGTTCTTTTTACCCCCAAGTGGTGAAAAAAGTACCGCAGTGGTACATGCCCACGGCGTCGGACGTCGGCAGATGATCTCCGGCCACCGTAGGCGCGAGCATGCTGACAGCGAGTAAAGGGCAACTAGCTGTCCGAACCAGTGGACCAGGCCCGGGTCCGACGGCGTCGTATTCCCACGCGCGCCTCAAGGGGAGAGGTGAGCAAAGGACGGGGCCGCGGGACGTTATTTTCCATCACCGTGACCCCGGAACCTAAAGGGCTATTGAAGGACACCGTGGATTTTAGTCAGTACAAGTCGGACAGTCCCTCCTGCCCGGGGTGGGATGACTTATTCGATGATTTTACCAAGCAAAAAAAAAAAGGGATGAAAAACGTAAGTTTTAATGTATGACGTAAAACAAAATGCTTGTCTTATTTGTTTGTCACCAGAAATCATTCGGAAATGAAGCTATTTTAAAAAGAATCAACAAATAAATCTAAGCTGAATACATTTGAATCTCTTGCAGTAAGTAGATTTTCTTTTAGATTTCTCTTAGAAAAATGCTGAGCAGACGTTTCAAACTGACTTAATTTTGTACGTTGCTGCAATGAATACGAAACGGTATAAAACGGAATGTTGATAGCAGAGTATGATGAAAAGCAGACAACTTAATAAACAAACCGCGGCAACTTCAGTATTTCTACTGGTTCTGTTAGAAAGCAACAGGTACTCTGTTAACCTTGTAATACAAACAACAGCATGCTCTCATTTATAAACATGCCAGTACTGTGCATGTGTAAGTATTTTTATTAAGTTTTTATTTAGATCTTGCTATCTAACGTGAATTAACGGTCCTACCTGTTTAATATTAGAAATTAATGCCAATGTAAGTTTTATATATTTTATTAATTACGGTTTGACACAACCACTGAACCGACTGAACCGCGTTGTCAGTTTAGAGAAACGGACAAAAGGTACCTTGAATCTCGAAAAAAAGTAATGTTTCCTTAAAAAGCAACAGTAACGTACTTATAATAATAGATGGCGGTATGTATCGCAAAATTTTCTGCAAAATTCTAAATAGACACGAACGAAGCGAGCTAGTGGTAGTATTTTTACATATGTTAAAGTTTCAAGAGTATGAACGGATGTATGGATGGAAGGATGTTTGATTGTATTTCATGTTCTTCTAGACAGATTTGAATATTTGAAACACGGATACTTTACAATCTCGAATAACAAAATATAGGATCTTATACGCCAGTAAAAGAATCCGGTGAGTTAAAACAATGCTTCACGGGGCGAAGCCGGGAACTTGTTGTTGTACCAGTTGTAAAATCAATCAATACTATAGGGGATATCAGAAGTTGGCGCTATGGCTTCACGTTTCCATTAACGCAAAATGCCAATAGAATACACAGTCACGTAGGCAAGCCGGCATAGCTGCTACATTCTGATTTAGTACAGTTATTCCAGACACATTCTACAGCACAACATTTTTACAACACACACCCACAAACATACCACACACACACACATACAAACACAGAGTACACACCCTACAATAGCATTTTACGACACGTGTTGATTGACCGTGCAATGATCAAAACGCGGGAGAGATTCCCGTCACGTCGATGCTAAGCTCCATAACGCTTGACGAATTTAGCGGTATTACACTTCTGTGCACCACAAAAAGGAAGAAAAAAACATGTTTATTATTTCATGGTTTAAGGGCTTCCAGTACGAGTAAAAGGCTCTCGTTTTTATACCATGATTTATTTATTTTTGAAGCAGCTTTGTTTCGTACAGTTGGGGTTCAAAAGTGGATTAGATCACTATCAAAGAAATAGCTTAACGTTTAGTTTGACTAACGGCCTTCGGTTATCGAGAGACAAAAGCAGTTGATGAAGGATTATATTTTGAGGCTAATCGCGGGACTAACGATCTGCTGTGACCTTGGAACGTAAAGGGCTGTTGAAGGACACCGTGGATATTAATCTATAAAATTCTGGCGAGGGTATTTATACCCAAGCCTATACGTATAGGTAATAGAGTCAGCTTCCAAGTGGGAGTTGCCATAGGGGGCAACTCGCTGTCCGACCATGGACCATGCCCGGGTCGACGGCGCGTCGTGTTCCACGCGCGCCTGAAGAGCGTCAGCAAAATGACGGGGCCCCCTCACAGAGGGCCAAAGCCTGCCGGGGTTGCGGGTCCTCATACCATCACCGTGACCCCGGAAACATAAAGTGGTACTGAAGAACACCGTGGATTTTTAGTCAGTACAAGTCTGACAGTACCTCTCGCCCTGCCCGGGGTGGGAGGTCTCATTTGATGATTTTACCACGTAAAAAAAAAAAAAAGCCTATACGTAGCGTGGTCATAGATTAAATGTATTAGTGATGTCAGTGGAGTGAACGTAACTAGGTATGTGAGATTGTGTGTTGTTCGTCGGTTTAGGAAATCGACTAGCAACGCTACAAAATATAGAGAAGTATAACATCTAGGTACTCTTATATTTTTACAGCTATTTAATACCATATCTAAGTCATACTAATATTTGGAGCAGTGGTGGCTCAGTGCTTCGGTCCCGACTTACGAGTTATCGTGGGTTCGAATGACATTACTTTGTGTAGTTTATTTCATCACCACTGCTCTCAAAACGGTGAAGGAAAATATCAGGAGGAAACCAGCATGTCTTAGAACCAAATATTCGAAGACATGTGACATCTGCCAACCCGTGTGGTAGATTCTGGCCCACTCGCTCTCTCAGAGAGGAGGCCTGTGATGATGATGACGATGCTAATATTGTCCCTAACCCAAATATAAATTCATCTGTTTTCTAAAACGTTGATATAATGTAAACCATTAAAATCGAATAAGGACTGGGAGTAGAGCTTTTGATCTACTAAACCTTTTCAGAATAGGATTAGATTCGCTCAAGCCATATTATGAATGTGGATTTTAGGATTCTGAACTCTGAAAGAGCTGATTCTATCTTTGAATGTACGTCTCGAGACAGAATTTTACTCTAAGAGAGTAATTTTATATTTTGGTGAGTTTTTGACTGTAACAGAGGATAAGTAGATACAAGTTTCAACTGAGAAATCTAAACAATACAATATCGTTTTATCGTTTTCGGGCACGTATACGTGCATTTGGTAGTCATCAGTCAGTCGGACCCTTAAGGAGAACCTACCGCCAAGTGTGTTGTTTTTTTGGGTTGTAAAAACATCAAATTAGTCCTCATATCCTGGGTTAAAGGGTACATCTATCTTAGCATGAAACTTATAGCTTCAGCTGAAATTTTGGGCGTTTCATATTCTTTATCTCTTACGGGCTTATATTAGTCAGTGATACAAAATTTTTATCTAGTTTACGCTTTACCTTGTTGACTACTAACCCAAGAAAAACCTTAGAATAAGAAAACAATGAGTACTATGGACTGGCAAAATTAATAACTCCTAGTTAATCTAAAAAACAATCCCGATTAATAAGAAACTGTTAGTTAGCAGGTACGTTCATTTCCGCTATCTGACGCTGGCTTTTCACCTACTCTTTAAAGTAGATGACAGGGAAGTGATTGTGTTTCCTTAATGTTCTGAGTTTTTCTGCTAACACAAGGATTACTTCACTAGGTAGATTAATTGTTAGCATAGGTATCAACGAGGTTACTTGGAAATATTAATTAATTCACAAAAGTAGGGTGTCTATTTTTTTCCAGGAACATCGTGATGAGACTGTGGCCCTTAGACGCAAAAAGGCAAGTGATGAAACAGTGAAGTTTAGTTGGGAAGAGTGACAGTTCATTCAGATTTTCCCAGGGTGTGAGGACTCATTTAATAATTTCAACAAACATAAAAAAACTAGTCAAAAGCTTTTCTTCATTTTGGGTCCGGTTGTAAAGAAAATCATTTATTCAAATCTCACATATCTAAAATAGTTAGGCAAGGTCAAAATGCTACATTGAATATTTTTTTAAAAGAATACTTGGGATGTGATCTACATTCGATACCGAATCCAAAAATATAGTTTTTAGATTTTTTGTCTGTTTGTCTGTTTATCTGTTTGTCTGTATGTATGTCCGGGATAAACTCAAAAAGTACTGGACGGATTTGAATGATTCTTTTTTTATTGTATAGGTATTAAATCTGGTCAAAACATAGGCTATAAATTATTCTGGAAACTTGAACACCTGGCGCAGAACCGCAACAGACCAGGTAAACTATAAGAGATACAAAAATGGTGCGATAGCAAAAATTGATCCACGTGATGAGCATTTTCTGCTGAGAGAATAAAATTGAAGATCTGGAACACCTGATGTGGAACTCCAAGAGCCCAGCTACACTATAACATGTACAGGAATGATGCTTAGCAAAGTTGTTCAGCCTGATGAGGACTCTCTGTTGAAGTATAAAAATTGAAGATGCCCGCATGCCCGCGCCTACGGTGGCTGGAGGTCGTCTGCCGACGTCCGACGCCGTGGGCATCTACCCACTGCGGTTGGGGCGGAGGGAGGACGCTGTCCTCTCGCGGCCCGCCCCCTCCTTCACGAGCATAGCTGCTTCGCAGAAGGAGGTGACCGCTTCCCACTCCGTCTCGCCCCGCAGCATGTCCTCGATCAATGCCAGGTGCGAGAGGTCTCCGCCTATCGCCGCCGTGAGGACACGTTGGTGCTCTACCCAAGCTGGGTAGAGCAGTAGTGCACCGTGTGCTCTACTGTGTCCTCCGGGCGATTTTCGCAGTGGTGACACCCAGGCGTTTCCTCCTTTCTCATCAAACTTCCGTGTCCGGTGAGGACCTGCGTCATGCGGTAGGTAAGGACGCCGTGACGTCTCTCTAGCCAGTCCTCAAAGAGGGGTCTTACTGCCGCTATTGCGGCGTGCCCGAGGAATGACGTCTTAGCAAAAGTTTTTCAGCTTGATGAGCACTATTTGTTTATGTATAAAAATGTAAGATATGGAACACCTGATATGGAAATCAGCCAAAGCTTTCTTCATTTTGGGTCCGGTTGTAATGAAAATAATATATTCAAATAAAACTTATATTTGGGTTCGCACATACAACCTAAAAATCGTACAACATGACCAGTTTTTACCGCTAAAGTTGTTTTTAACCAGAAGAAACTCTCTTTAATTAACTCACTTTTAACGATACATTTATTCAGGTAACTTCATATTTCTAATTAATTACAGCTACCAAACAAACCTTTACCTATCAAAACATCCCATTTAAATTCTACCAATTTCGTAAAACGATGGGCTTCGACTGTTTTCGTTTCATTTTGCGATCGGAATTACAAATATTACTGGAATACAACCTCTTGTTTCCCCTCATTTTATCGAGCTAACACACACATACCCCTCATATTTGAAACACCATATGAAATAACTTTCGGAAACAATTAAAATTTTACTCTCTACCTAAAATCCTGAGCATTATTACAACGAATATTTGTCCTGTTGCCACCAGAAGGGTGGTCACAGGAAGGCAAACTTTTCCCCTTTATAATTATTCTAAAAAGGGAAGTATTGTTTTTGGTACGTGTACACGAGTAAACTTGGTAATCAAATTGATAAAATAGAAATTTCCTTATCGCTAAGTGGTCGGGAATTTCTATTTTGTACATAGAAAAGTATTAGATAAAACTTTATGCAAAATAATTGAGGATAAACCTCCTAATTATCCATTGTGTTCCCTAAACTTTCCCATCCAAACAATATCAACTTTTGATGACAAAATGAGAAATTTAAGCATCCATAACACAACTTCTAACCATAAGTAGCAGACATGGTATTCCAGAATAATTTTTTGCTGTGCTTCCGTCAGGTTCTACAACGGTTACATCTTGTTTGCACCTTGTGGAATGCAAAGAAATGACTAGGAGTGGGTAAACCAGACAATTTCAAGGACATTTTCTTCCTAAAACACTTCCCATTCTGAGTTGAAAATGTAAATAGTCCAGCGGGAAACACTATTCTGGCAACCAAGTTGGACCCTTTAAAAACGGTCCAGGTCCGGTAGCTGTGTTTACCCCGCTAAGGCCAATAAGAAGACCTTTTTCCCTCATTTGCGGCGTCATGGCAATATGGATTACTTTTACGGGTAATTTTCCCTTAAAAATTGCGGGTAAATTGAAATAGATGGAAGGGTTTTGTAATGCGGGCTTGAAAATGGGACAGTTTGCCTCCCATTTGCGCCATTATAACATTGTGTGGTAAAATTAAGAAATATTTTAGAGATCTTTAATGCGTAGAGCACGAAATTATACACAGGACGTCGCTAGGCGAGAACAAAATAGGCTTATCGTAATTAAATTTAGTTTGGGCTTTTCTATTTCATGTTTTTTTAAGGTCGGCAATATCTCTTAAAGGAATACTAAAACAACTTTAATCTCATTTTCTTTTCGGACGGACCAATTACGGAGATCCATTAAGATATCTAATCTAAAAGCTATCGCGCACACTATACATTTCTAAGAAATAAATTTAATTTACAAGAAATGAGAAAGAACCAGTGAAACCAAAATTCAGAAGAACGTGCTGAAAAATAAAATTCTTAATAATCAAAATGGCATCTTTGTTTGCGAAACAAGAGCTGCCTAGAAAATAAACAAGACAACACAAAGATTTATGGCCGCAAATATAAATCAGAATAAGGTGTGGTGACTAACAGATTAAAGTAATAAATATTTATTTAACGAAAAATAAAAAATGTACGATAAACAAATAAATCATGGAGAAAAACGGTGAACTCGTTGTAATATGTCATGCACTCATGGTTGTATATTAATAAATGTTTTATCCGATAAACATAGAATTTATGGTTGATCTAGTTAATATTTATGTAAATACTTATTTATTGTTGAGATTAAGGTGCATTCACACACGTCAGTCACTGTCACGTCACGACACCGGCCCGGTGAATACGTCCAAAAACCGTCACCGATCCGTTGTCGGTGACGTGACGTGACTGATGAGTGTGAATGCTCTTTAAAGCAACAATACAGTCATGATTCTGAGATTACTTTTATTACGTACAAGGTGAATAATATAAATCTTTGGATACGTTGAATATAAAGTATCGAACCCAAAAAATCCACTTAAAATTAAATCATTATGATTTTTTATATTTTGGTGTAAGGTTGCATTTTATTGTGGAATTTTCAAAGATGGGACGTAAAATATTATGCCACTCTAATTATAAACTTTGAATGATATTATGCATTTTGTAATGTCTAACTGTTCCTTTTATCAATTTTAGAGGCGGGCAGGTATTTCAAAATGTGATGTGGCAATTATTAGACTGTTACATAAACAGTAATGCTACAGTGTAATACAGTATATCAATCGGATTGTATAGCTTATATACTCGTACCAACATGTATATTGTACCGCAAGAAGATGAATGCAGGGCAATGAGAGACCTCGATACCTGTTTAGATTAATTGTAATGCTGGTTGTATTTATTACGAGTACTGAGCTTAGTCCAAGTCTTAAAAATTGAGTTTGTGTTATCAGAGGGCAAATTATTTTAGGCTTATATGAAACACATTTTTTTAGAGTACACAAGACACGCAATATCAGTATCAACATTTTCTAATTAAAATAATAGATATTAATTTGACATTTCTTTTACCTCAGCATAATGCGAACTGTAGACAACAGTATAGAAACATTTCTTTTCTAAATTTTGAACATCGCTACGTTTGATAAGATAGAAATCTTTCTACATTCTGTTATTTTGTCTATTCCTCCGCCGGCAAAACGTTTCTAGTATAATGCTGCGCGTGCTGTTGTTCTAAAAACTTAAAAAGATAAATATATTAAAGTGAAACATAAATTGGAAATGTAATAAACAGTACAACAAGAACCAAATAAATAAATGAAAGTCTCATAAAAAATGGAGTATAAAATAAGAATCCCCAGAAGAAAAACCTGCTAACAAAGGATAAATGCGGAACCCAACCTCATAATAGATTTTAAATCCTTAACACAATTACACTACATTACCGCGCACGAGCTCATATTTCTTAACAAACTACGGCACGTCAGGAAAATAATAGCAACACAACAAGAAAAAGAAATTAATAACGACTCTTACTTGGTCGTAAAACTAGGAGAAACTTCGTCTTTAAAGGGGTTTTTTTTGCGTTGTATAATCATCAAAAATGAGTCCTCCCACCCTTACTGTCAGACTTGTAGTGACTAAAATCCACGGTGTCCTTCAATAGCCCTTTATGTTCCGGGGTCACGGTGATGGAAATAAGTCCCGCGACCCCGTCATTTTGCTGACGCTCTTTGAGGCGCGCGTGGAACACGACGCGCCGTCGACCCGGGGTCTTTAAAGGGGTAAGGCTTTTATTCGGATTCAGCTCGGTTAATAATTTTATTGTTAGAAATGGAATTGAATTCATCATCATCTGCCTAGCCTTTTCCCAACTATATTGGGTCGGCTTCCAGTCAAACCAGATGAAGCTGGATATCAGTATTTTACATAGAGAGACTGCCTGTCGGACCTCCACAACCCAGTAGCTGGGTAACACTATACCCCATGATAAGACTGGTCGTCAGACTTTAGACTAACAGCAACGACTGTCAAAGATCTATAAATGACAGCCGGGACCAACGGCTTTACGTGCGTTCCGAGGCACGGAGGAATCTCGCTATGACAGATGCAGGTCTCTAATCCACAGACCAACTTCTGTAAGCGCGGCTTATCCCGGAAGATCGGGCTGTGCGCCTGTAATTATTTAGTGACGAGCTCCTCCATGGAAATTAATTGATGGATTGATTGGAATTGAATCGATTTCATAAAAAAACAACCACAAAAAAGGGTAAAATAACCTACAAAATAACTTTTCTTTCGGAAGTCGGTGGCTTTGTTTTATTATTTCGATGTCTTTTTGCCACCGACTTCCGAAAGAAAAGTTATTTTGTAGGTTATTTTACCCTTTTTTGTGGTTGTTTTTGAAGGCGGTTAAATTTTTTTTGAATTTTTATTTTTTTATTTTACTCTTTTTAGTTTAAATATTCAACCCAAATTCTAGGCAATAACATCATTTTCTTACATGTGCACTAGAATTGTGTAATCCGTAGCACCGGTATTAACATCGCCCATGTTGTGTACATAAAAGAAAGTTCCAATAAAATTCCCTATCTCAAAAAATGCTGAACAGAGTTCGATGAAACTTGCAGTATTCCCTAAAGTGAACGATCCCTAGTACAACAAAAAAACAATTTTGAAAATCGGTCCACAATTGGCGAAGTAATGGCGTAACAAACACGCTAGAAGTAAAAATCATCATGTCGTCCAAGTAGCCGAAATTAATAAAAATGCTCACAAAATAATAATAACTGAACCAAATTTGATGAAATTTTTATGGGACCAAACTGCAAGTATCCTGCATCGAACAAAAAAAAGAATCATACTAATCGGACTAGAAACCTCGGAGTAATCGAAGTACATACATAAAAAAAAAAAAAAAAACATACCGACCGAATTGAGAACCTCCTCCTTTTTTTGAAGTCGGTTAATAATAGGAGGTCAATCACTAATAAAATTGAAAAGAGAATAAAGAATAAAAGAAGGCTGTTTAGTCTTCTTTTTTATTATATACTTTTTTATAAGGAACAATGGAAGGCTATTGAAATAAATTTACCAAGCTGTTGGGAAGTATTTACCCAATCTCCCAGTGGACTAAAAGAATTTGAATGTAAAAAATGTTAGTTAATTTAGTTCTTTATCAGTAGTTAGTAATTTATTTTACAGGCAAATGATAATTTACATACTATATTATTACAATAATTACATGATTATTTAAATTTACATTGTGCAGGAAGTTCTTTTTTCAGTTTTGTTTAGTCATTTTTAATATCATAATATCAGTCCTCTGTGTAGTAGGATTTATTGAAATATGCCATGAGTGAGATTTTGCCATGAAAGAGTTGAGTTTACCTCCATAAAAAAAATACAATTATGGCAATACATGCCAAAAATATAAAAATAACGGCGAGTTTAAAAAAAAGAGTGTCCATATTTTATATTTTTTTCGAAAACCGTATATTTTATCTCTTATTTCAAACAGAATCTACAGTGATAATTACTAGTGGATGCTCGTAACCCAGTTACTGACAGCACGTTGCGTTGGCAGATTATAATATTGAATTTGTGTACTGATTTTGCTTTTCATTGGTCAAAAGCTTTTTCTTTGTTAAGGTACCTATCGCAGTGGTTTATTTATATCTAATTGCCTATAAACTTTGGGAACGTTTCATATAATATTTAGGTATTTGCATTATTTATATAATTTTGCGTAAAATTGATAGGGAGAATAGATACCTGAGTAAAAAAATAATATTAAAATGTAGGTATCATAAAATCCATTCAATTTTTTCAAGACAGCCTGTCTTGAAAAAATTGCTATTAGCCATTTTGACATAATACAAGTTCTAATATTATGTACATTCCTACATAGTTGAAATAAGAACTCAAAAAAAAAAGTCTCGACTTTTTTTTACAATTTGTTAGATTTTAGTACGGGTCAATGCTTCGAACAATACATATGTTACGGTAAATGTGATTAATTGAAAATTATTAATAATTTTACAAAATTATTAATAATAATCACATGTTTTGGTAAATGTGAATAAACGATCGAAATTTATTACTTTTAGTAGTAATTATTAATAATTCACGACACATATTGGTAAAAGTGATAAAATTAATAAACTAAACGGCTAAACCTAGTGCTAACTGAAGATAAGTATGATACACGTAGGTTTAACAGATTGTGGTCGGTTACACCTAGGTTTAGCCGGTTAGAACTAGGCCTAACCTCGGGACCTGCTGGCACCCCGACTAGGACAATTTAGGTTAGAAGAGGATGGCGGGGTCTGAAAGACCCCGCCATCCTCTTCGTGGTTATTTTTTTTTTAACCACGCAGAAGTAGGAGTCCCGCGGAGCGGGGCTCCGTCGACTTGCTCCTGTGAAGGAAGTTTACTTATTACATTTATCACTACTAGGGTCAAATTATTAATAATAACCGACAAATGTGATTAATTAATCACTTTAACCTCGACTTTCGGTAATTATTAATAATAATAGATAATTATTAATAATTTTCAATTAATCACATTTACCGTAACACATACATTTTATGAAACTGAAAACCCTATCACCTTCATCGAGACAAATAAAACCTTTTTTCTAAATGAAAACTCGCCAAAAACTGCTTGTTTACTATTTGCAAAATGGGTGTAATTTAGAAACGAAACAATACTGAAAAACAACGTAGTAAAATGTAAAGGCGCTCGCTCGCCGCGAGCTTTCACCTGAGGCCTTAGCCCTTATCACGAGTTTTCAATAGTTTTTGTTGGTTTTGAAAAAAGTATAAATATCTATAATTTGATGCATGTGCTTAATTTTTTTATACATGGTTTTTCAGCGTGACTTATAGCTATCCCTAAAAATATTTTTTACAGTAGGTACGTCTTTCTGCATGAATTTTTTAATGAATAATTAAAGTTAATTTCTAAATGCAAAGATCTCCACCCAATGGAAGCCGGGAGATGGACGGCGCCGCCGAGGCCGGCCCAGAAAAAGATGGAGAGACGACCTAGACGCTCACCATGAGAGCTGGTTCGAAGCGGCCCAGGAAAAGAATTCCTGGAAGGAATTGGGGGAGGCCTTTGCTCAGCTGTGGGACAGTAAAGGCTATTAAAAAAAAAAAAAGTTAATTTCATCACGACTGCTCTAAAAAAGTTAAAAATCTTTTAATGATGAAGAAATGAAAACGTACCTTACAACTTTTTTTTTTTGCTTGGTAACATCATCAAATGAGTCCTCCCATCCTTACTGTCAGACTTGTACTGACTAAAATTCACGGTGTCCTTCAATAGCCCTTTATGTTCCGGGGTCGCGGTGATGGAAATAAGTCCCGCGACCGTACCTTACAACTTATTCGTCAACTCGCCTGCAATTAACTCGCTCGCTCGGGCGAGTTGGCAACTTCCGATTTTACCTATTTTTGTTGTCGTCAACTCGCAACTAAGCGAAAATCTGACGTATTTACAGTCGTCTACAAAAGTGTTTCTACAAATTTAACATTTAATTTAATTAAACCTTCTTCACACTTTTATGACTCTAAACGCGTAAAGTAGGTTAATTGAGGGCCAGTGGGTCGTCTTAGGGGCGTTTTGAGATCATTAATGAAATATAAGCACAAAGACTATGTAATAATGATTTTTCTCATAAGTTAGAGTTCAATGTGAAATCTAATCAGAAAGTACCAGGAGAACAGGATCATGAAGAAGGTTTTGGTGCTGAAATTAAATGAGGAATTAGAACAAAAAGTACTAGGAGAACAGAATCATGCTGAAGGTTTTCATACCGCACAACAAACGGTCTTCAAAACTAAAAATTTCTTTTGGCGAATACTCTGTTGTAATGTACCAAAAAGTTTCTGTATGTTACGACATATGTTTTTTCTTTAACTCATGTTATGTATTTGAATGTGGAAATAAATCATCAGTTGTTAACGGGAAGTGCGTGTTTTAATAGGTTATGGGCAAATGTCCTGATTTTCTTAAGTAAAATATTACAGTTTAAGAAAAACGCTGAACTTTCCGTAGATAATGGCTTCGAACTATATACAAAGTGTTCCCAAATTGAAAGGGAGGGAAAATTATGATGAGTGGAGTTTCGCAGCAGAAAATTTGTTAGTGCTAGAAGGCATGATTCAGTACATCAAGATGGCTGTGCCCGGCGCAGAAACAAAGACTGCAGATGACGAAAGGACTAAGGCAAAGTTAATATTGACTATTGATTCAGGGCTGTATGTTCATATCAAGGAAACGAAAACGACGTTTGAGCTGTGGACAAAGCTGAAAAATATGTTTGATGACACCGGTTTTTTCTAGAAAAATCTCTTTGCTGCGACATTTAATTTCAATCAGGCTAGAAAACTGCGATTCTATGACTAATTATGTAACGCAAGTTGTCGAGACAGCACAAAGATTGAAAGGAACCGGGTTCACCATAACAGACGAATGGATTGGATCATTATTATTAGCAGGCTTGCCGGAAAAGTATTCTCCTATGATCATGGCTATAGAACACTCTGGAATACAGATTACCACAGATTCTATAAAATCAAAATTGATAGACTTGGAAGTTGCTATAAATGCAAAGAAATCAGGCATTTCAGAAATCAATGTCCGTTATTGCTGAAAAATAAAGAAACAAATGCGTTTAGTGTGGTATTCTTGAGTGGGCAGTATAATAAAAGCGAGTGGTATATTGACTCCGGTGCAAGCTCGCACATGACATCAAATGAAAACTGGATAAAAAATGCAAATTTTACGCCAATTATGTCTGAAATTACGGTAGCCGATAGTACAAAGTTACCTGTAAAGTGCTCCGGGGACGTAAACATAACCTCAGATCGCAATTACGAGATTACTGTCAAGAATGTGTTGTGTATTCCAAAATTGTCAACAAATCTGTTGTCCGTGAGTGAGCTTATTAAAAACGGCAACAAAGTTGTGTTTGATAGTAATAATTGCTATATTCGAAATATGAAGAATGATATAGTAGCCACAGCATATAATATGATAAATGGTGTTTACAAGTTGAATTTAAAAACAACAGATTGTATGTTATCAGCACCAACATTGGCAAGTGCAGAGTTATGGCACAAGCGCCTAGCACATATCAATAGTGGTGATTTAAATAAAATGAGAAATGGCATCGTAGATGGAGTGAATTTTTCTTCTCCTAGTGACATAAAGAAGGAGAACTGTATAACCTGTTGTGAAGGCAAACAAGCAAGACTGTCATTCTCACATAGTGAACATACTAGCACGGAGACACTACAGTTAGTCCATGCAGACGTGTGTGGTCCTATGGAGACAAAGTCAATTGGCGGTTCACGATTCTTCTTGCTTCTTGTGGATGACTACAGTAAGATGACATTCATTTATTTTTTCAAACAAAAAAATGAAGTTTTCCAGAGATTTAAGGATTTTAAAGCTATGGTAGAGAACCAACAAAACAGAAAAATCAAAATACTTCGTACTGACAATGGAGGTGAATTTTGTAATGGTGTAATGGACAATTTTTTGGCTAATGAAGGCATAATTCATCAAAGGACTACTGCGTATGCTCCTGAGCAGAATGGCGTCAGTGAGAGAACCAACAGAACTGTTGTAGAAAAAGCAAGATGTTTGCTTTTTGAGGCAAAGCTTGAAAAGAAATTTTGGGCCGAAGCTGTTCATACTGCAGTTTACTTGAAAAATAGATGTGTTACTTCTAGTTTAGTAAACAAAACACCTTATGAAGTTTGGTATCAAAGGAAGCCTGACTTAAGTCATATTATTATACGTCTATTTGGAAGCCCAGTGATGGTACATGTTCCCAAAGAACAAAGATTGAAATGGGATAAGAAAGCTAAACAATTTATATTGGTTGGATACTCTGATACTGTAAAGGGATATCAAGTCTATGATTCACAGAAAAATGTTGTCACTGAAAAGAGAGACATAATAGTGATGGAAGGAAAGCATGGAATTGAAAATCCAGAAGAACATGCAGTATGGATACAGAATGATGAACAGAACTTAATGCAAAGAACAGAGACTGAAACACCACATAATGTGCAAGAATCAAGTAGAGAGAACAGAGATTCAGTGGGGGATACTAACATAAATGAATCTCCGTCTAGTTCAAGTTCTCATTCATCAGATTATATGGATCCAGATGAGACTCATGTGGATAGTTCAACTGATTCCATCACATCAACTGATATTTCATCAGGTGAGCTTCAAAGACTTGAAGTTGATAAAGTGGTTAGAGATCAGAGACAGAGAAGACCACCAAACCGTTATGGTTATTCAAACTTGTGTACATCAAATAACTTACCAGGTGCTGTGGAGAAAGACCTTTCAGAAGCGCTGAATGGACCTGAAGCAGAACAATGGAAGCTGGCCATGCGTGAAGAGTTGCAGTCATTTGAGTATAATGATGCTTGGGAGCTCATTGATAAACCAAGTGATACATCCATAGTGCAGTGCAAGTGGGTATTTAATAAAAAATATGATGTAAATAATAAAGTGAGATTTAGGGCAAGACTTGTGGCTAAAGGTTTTACATAGCGAAGTGGAATTGATTATGTGGACACATTTGCTCCTGTAGTGAAACATTCAACTCTAAGAATGTTATTTGCTCTTAGTACACAGTGGGATATGGACATTACTCATCTTGATGTAGTCACTGCTTTTCTAAATGGCCACTTGAATGAGAATATTTGTATGTAACTTCCTGTAGGTTTTGAATGTACAGATAAAGGCAAGGTTTTAAAACTTAAGAAAGCTATATATGGGCTTAAACAATCATCCTTAATGTGGTATAAGAGAGTTAAAGATTGTTTATGTAAATTGGGTTTTAAAATAAGTATCAATGAACCATGTTTATTTACAAAAGTTAGTGAGAATGTTAAAATAATTGTAGCTGTTTATGTCGATGATTTTCTGATTTTTCAAACTGTAAAGAGGAAACTGATAATTTGAAAACTGTTTTGAACTCAGAATTTAAGATAAAAGATTTAGGTTGTAACTTTAGATATGCCTGCTGATCTGTTAACTAAAGGTTTAGTATCAGCAAAGCATTATAAATTTTTAGGAATGATAGGTCTTGTTCCTAATTAAAATTTGAGTTTGCTAATTGTTATTTGAGTTATTTTTAGAAACATTTTGTTAAGTAGGGGTGTTGTAATGTACCAAAAAGTTTCTGTATGTTACGACATATGTTTTTTCTTTAACTCATGTTATGTATTTGAATGTGGAAATAAATCGTCAGTTGTTAACGGGAAGTGCGTGTTTTAATATACTCAATACCCAAAAATGTACTAGGACTGCATAAAATCAAGGTGGTATTTTTCATTTTAACAGTTCTGTCTCAACACACAAGTTTTGAGCAAAATCTATTTATCACAAAAGTACTAGGCTTGCACGAAAAGGTGGTATTTAAATCATTAAATAAAGGTACTTCATAATATACAGGTATTTTACACTGTTTTTACAAAAATACAATTAATATAAAATACCAGATAGTTGACAAGGTGTCTTTGCCCCACGCTTTTGATTTCTCCTATATCGTGGGTACGTTTTCAAATATTCAAACTCAAATCTTACAGCGCCTCATACTATAAAGTAGGTTTCTATATTAATTTATTATAACACTTTTATAGATGACTGTACCATTTTTTGGTCAGTTGCGAGTTGACGACAACAAAAATAGGTAAAATCGGAAGGTGCCAACTCGCCCGAGCGAGCGAGTTAATCGCAGGCGAGTTGACGAATAAGTCTACCTTACCACATAGCTAACAAATAGAATGATTTACAGACAAATAATTAATATGTCATTTCCTCAAAACATGTTGATCACCGTCACAAAACTAATTCAACGGATAAATTATTTCAAAACCAAATCCAGCCATTTTTGTTTATTATTTCAGTTCCTTTTCATAAAACGGCCTCATTTTTTGTATATTTTTTTCGTACGTTAACGTACGAGCTTATTTTTTGTTTTGTTTCTTACTTACATTCCCAGTAAATATTTCGGGACGCGAAGCGGCCGAGCGAAGACATTACCCTTTTCATTGGTTTTGTTCTCTTGTATGCGAATGTTTTCGAAATTCTCCTTGTAAATACATAAATCTCGACTCGCTTCTACCTATTCCTGTTTTTGTTGCAATCCTAGTGAGTGGTATTAAAAAACTGTTGTCAAACTTAAAGAAGAATGGGCAGAAATGTAAGGACCCCGTCCCTTTCCTTGTAACACTCCCATCCATATATCAAATGAAAGTACGTGAAAAGTGTATCATTTCAATGTATGACAGCAAACCTGCAAACTATAGGAGAAAAAAGTTATTGAGACTTTTATGTCAAAAGATGAATTTCGATTTTCAGAAGAAAACATTGCTCTTAGCTTTTTCTCATGATAATATGTGTACAGATCATGAGAAAGAGTAACATTGTTGACTTAGCGGCACCCACTTCTGACTCTTTAAAAGAAAATCATAGTACTTGTAGTGATAATTGTATGAAAATAATTAATTTAAACTAGATTGGGGCTTTATAGGCTCAGTCCCCTACCACAGCCCCTACTTAGAAGAACATGGCTATAAGACCGTCACATGCCGCCACAACCAAAACTTTAGGTACTCAACTGACTAACGAGGAAGCAACGGAGTAAAAAAAAATATCAGTGTATGTACTATGGATGGTCGTTGAAGTCATTTGTTGGTTTCCTTCATTAGTGTCCGAAGTGCTAACAGTGTCTGTATAGCTTTTTGTTATGGTAATGATGCGTACCAACGCCAACGCTTGTACCCATCATTTCCATGTGAAAATCTATGAACATCGCCGTGTGGAAACACGTTCATATAGAGTACATGGACAAATGTGGCACGGCTATAACATCGTCGCGATTCTGTCGATTGTGGAGATAGCTCCTTATTCTTTTTCAAAAACGCTATAATTAAATATTGCAACTGACATTTTCAAAATCAATGTGTTCCATTATAAACTCTGTGAATTACGGGCGATCTTCCATACATATTCTCGTAATAACATACTATGACGAATTCTGACTCAAAGTAAAGATCGCGAACGTAACAAATAGTTGACGCCTGTCTTCTACTTTCCAACCCAATCGTTAAGGCACAGAACCGTAGACGAGCTGAAGGTAGTCCAAGAATCGGTTTAAGAAACTAGCAAGTTTTTTTTTTGCATATCATGTGACATTTTTTTTTTACACAGAAATGTCAACGATGCATTAGCACACAGTATTGAGTATGGATTAATATAATTTAAGACATACATGACTTCTGCCTAACATTATGTATCGTTGGTATTTTGACATAAAAGTCTCAATAACTTTTTTCTCCCATGGTTTACAGGTTTGCTGTCATACAATGAAATGATACACATTTCAAGTGCTTTCATTTGATATATAGATGGAAGTGTTACAAGGGGTGGGACGTTTTGTCCATCCTTCTTTTTGGGCGTGTACACTCATTTTGTATGAAATTAGTTACAAATATAATAGTACTAACGTTTGACCATAAATGTTTGTTAGTAAATAATCTTCCGCTTAGAGAGCCCTTAGGTCCAACCGTATATCACATGTTACTATTGAGGGTGGGCCCAGATTTCATACATCGGTTTCCCGATGTCCTTTGCAAGGGTTGTTTTTCCGTGGTGTGTAGCTATTAATCACGAAATTTCTTAATTATTCCTTTTAGTTCTATGTTCTCACTCCTTGCCAGACATGACTATAATATAAATGACAACGGGAAGTACCCTATACTTATCGCGAGTGTCAGAAATATACGACAAGATGCAGCATAAACAGCCGTATTCTTTCTTTGCCTTGACTTGTCATACGGACAACAAAGTGATCCCGTAATGTTTCTGTTTTTTTCTTTTGAGGTACGGAACCATAAAAGTATCAAAGTACAAAGTGAAATATATGACATAAATAAAATGTGCTTTGGATGTTCATCGCTCGCTTGGACTTTTAACTTCAACGTCACGCGCGTTTTAATGCATGACGTTCCAACTTCGCAAGTGTTGGCTTTTAATATCAAAGTTAAACGGTTTTCTGCTTTAGAATTCATTGTATTTAGTTTCATTTTTCAGTGAGTATTGCCTTTGGCTGGACTTTATTATTAATGCTATGAAAGTTGGTAGGAATTTAGAATGTTGTCCTGTTTTCAGCCTTTCATTTTGTTTGTCGTGATTGTTCCTTTCACATTTCTTGAGACAGTTATCAAAGGAACATTATCTTTGAAAACAATTATTATTAGAAAAAGATACAATTTAAATTCTAGTTTGTACTTAAATTATGTAATTTTTAATAGTGTATTATTTTGTCGGTGCCATATTATGTTATGATTTAGTATATGACATTACTTAGATTATTTGAATTTATGTCGTGAATATCTTATTACAGTATTGTTTGAAGTTTGAACTTGCTTATCCAGAGTCAAAAATAAGTGCCAACCGAACACGTAGCGAATGCGAACCGAAGCCAAAAAAGAGACTTGTAACCTCTGGGGCCTTAGTCAGATGACAGCAGACGACAATCGTTATGGTTTATCAGTCACCAATACATTTTCAACTTTATACCCCAGCGCGTAAATTTGAAAATCTATTAAAAACTGCTGATCGATAACGAACGAAACAAACGAAAACGATCTGTGAACTTCAATAGATTTTCAACTTTACGCGTTGCGTTGGGGTATAAAGTTCAAAATGTATTGGTGACTGATGAACGATAACGATTGTCGTCTACCTACTATCGTCTGCTGTTTGACTAAGGCCCCTGATTTTGTGTCGCCTGTTTCTTGTCAGAGTAGTCAGGTATGAAACACCAGCCACATCTAGCTTTAAAATGGTTGTGACGTGTAAAAGTGATTTTTTAAAACCAACTTACAAAATAAATATTATCGTTTATCAAGCGGAGACGATAAAATAGGTGCAGCGAACCGAACTTTTTTAAAAGCCAGTTCCAAACAAACAACGAAACGATAGCGTAGAACGATAAAATAAAATCAATCATCACATAGGAAAAATTCGAACTGAGCGAGATATTTGTAGGTACTAAATTAATTTAAATGCGCGACGAACAGAGCGAACACGGAACACGAAGCGAGAGCGACACGCGACGTTTGTCTATAGTTTAGCCTTCGCTTTTTCGTTTTGTTTCTTGTTCAACATTGAGCATTATTTACAAGTTATTTTATGGAGAATGATGTGTATAAATAAAGCTATATTTTAATAGCATTCATAAATATTATCTATGTAGTCAAACTTCTGCCGGGGTCGCGGGACTTCTACCATCACCGTGACCCCGGAACATAAAGGGCTATTGAAGGACACCGTGGATTTTAGTCAGTAGAAATCTGACAGTCCCTCCCGCCCTGCCCGGGGTGGGAAGCCCCATCTGATGATTTTACCAAGTAAAAAAAATGTAATCAAACTTCTAGACACATTTGATGTTTATATCATTATTTATGTTACATACAAACGAACCGTAATTTCAATTATTATGTAGATCACTTTACTCTAATTTAAAACAAACAGCTATGTATAGTTAGGTATGTATATTTTGAACTAAAGCTCGTCTCAACTATGCTACCGCTAAACACGAACCAACAATGTACAGTCATCAAAAGTGTTGCTTAAACAGATTGACAGTTTTAAATATATTTATTTTATATGCTGCTATGCATGCATGCATTTTTTGACTTTATGATACATTCAGACAAAAAGTTTCGTATACAGACACATTGAAACCTATAACAAAACATTCGAAAACCGTTTAAAACTCACTGCCTGTTTACTTAACCTTTTTCCTGACTGTACATGTACTGGGTAAACACTAAAGTAAATCAGAGAATTTGTGCTGCAGCAACAGCTTTTGGCAAACTGCAGCCCGAAGCTTTCTGTTCGCTAAATCTCAAATTAACCACCCAAATCTCAGTGTACATAGCAATAGTTCACCCAAATCTATTGTGCTCGTTAGAAACGTGGTGCCTATGCTACAGTTAAAACCCCATTTTCAGAGAAAATGACGTCAACAAGCCTAACAGGCTTTATCCAGAGATAAGTAATGTCTGACCGAAACTGATTTTTTAATCGAAACCGAACCGAAACCTAACTTTCAGTCTTGTTCTTTGTTTCGGCCGAAACTATTTAAAGCTTTTTAAATTACGACTACGACGGGGCCAAAAGTTTCAGCTAGATTTTGGCCGACGATCGAAGCTAAGGCCGAAACCAGATTTTTCAGATGAAACTGGCCGAATCCGAAACCTGTATTTCGGTCGGTCACTAGAGATAAGAAAACTATAGCCCCTTTATCATAACCCCTAGAATCAATTCGAAGACAATAGACAAAGAAGACACGCCCTATTTAATATATCCTGCCGATCTTTATTCCATGTCATATACGTTATAACGAGAAAATCGAGAAGAAATCCGATATCTCGATTTAGAATCGACTTTTATCGAGTACTCGGCAATACATTATATTATTTGTGTTAAACGAATTGTAGTATGAAATCGGATAAATCTGACCTTTAGGAACAAGTTCGATGTAGGTGTAGTAGAAAATAAGTAATAAAAACCAATGGGGCTTCGTTTCGAATTTTTTTTATAGATTGGAAGACAAGGAATATTTCTTTTTTGCCAACTTTATTCTGCCTTTTATTACATTTGGGTGTTATTCAACGACCGTCAGAGTAGTGGCAATAGTGATTTCGGTAAAGACTTCAACTTTATTATAATGTTTGTTACCGAAGTCGTTGTCCGTTTTATGGAAATCCGATTTTATTTTCGTGATGGCTGCAAAAAACAATGTGAATCAGCTTTTAGTGACTGGTAGTAATCGAATTAGGAGACATACGATGGCACTTATTCGTTTGAACAAACTTTTTTAGTCTGAAAATGAGGATTAACTTGGGAACGAAGTTATCCCTCGCCTCCGCAAAAAGTCAACGGAAGAAATTGTTTGTTGAGAACTTGTTATACATAAAATAATCGGAAATCTGTATTGTAACAAAACCGAGTCTGTTACGATACATTTTATTGGCAACTTACTGGGAATTAAATGTTGAATTACATTACCCAACGCAGTTGGATACCATTATTTCATAATTATGTCCTGAAGACCTATCTAGTCACATTCCATGTCATCATCATCCACAGCTTGACTTCATCTACTGCTCCTTGCTTTTGCCAAGCGAGCATTATGCTTCTTCTGACTTTAACGTTTACATTCCAATTATTGCTGGGCGAAACGATAGGCTACCTAGGATACCGAGGTAAAACTGGTAAAGAAATCTGAATAGGTGAGTCTACGTTAGACGAGTCAAGCACGAGCGGAGTATGAGTCGAGCACAAATTCATGTAGTGTGGACTGACTGTCTCGAACGAGCGCGCTTCTAGCATTTAGTTCATTTTCGACTGTGCTCTGTCTATTTTTGACGAACACAAAGAGGTTTGCAACGCGTTCGAGGAGCTATTTTGTAGGCTCGTTTTACGTCCTCACTTGCACTGTGAGTAAAGCGGCTCGGCTTATACTCAGCTCGTGCTCGATTTACCTGAGTAAAGAGAGATTTACCCACCTTAATGATTTGTAAAAACAGCTTGACGGATAAGGTAATACAAACGGTAGCAAATTTCAAAGTTACAAATGCTCTTCGAAACACAGAGAACTTTCTTCAGAAATGATACGTTCGCCCATCAACAGAACAACCTTGCAGACGATACTTAACCATGTAAACTGATACTTCTGGACATTTTTGTTCAGCCGTGAACCATTTTCAAAGTAATCTTGAACACAATAAGTGCAGTGAAAGAAAACATAGTGAGAAAACCAGGACATAATGGTTTGAAGTGACCAACGAACAGCCGGGGAGCGCAATGATTAATGTTCCTTTATTCTCTTTAAGAGAAAAGTTATTTGCCGTGCACTGTGACAATTACAAGCTATTATTATGTCTGGTTGTGGAAAAGATGGAGCTGGTAAAGAAAAAAATTAAACAAAATGCAACTTGTAGGTAATTTGTAAGATTTTATGAGTCCTAAAAATTTATTAACTCTGTCCTCTCAAGTGAAGTAAACTTTCGATGCGTTTGTATTGTATTGTATTGTTAGTATATTCTTATTCATCAACGAAAATACGAAAACTAAGACTGCATCATTTCTTCCCAGTTTTTTTTTTCAACATCAGTGGGTTTGTTTCCTGGCCCACATTATTGAATTTTCGAAAATCCAATGATGCAGTTTCAGTTTTCGTCAAAATCTGCCCGAGACTCCTCCAACGTTTTTCTATAGTTTAGTGTAGGATATTATAGCCATCGACGCCCAGTTAAAAAACTCATACCAGTGGCCCTTTCGCGAGCATTGACAAAATAAATGCCAAATGAAAATAAATAGCAAACTTAGGTAACCAGGTGAAAACAAAGCGTTGGCAACAAAAAAATGACAAATTCAAACTGGGCATGTGCAAAGATATTACCGTACCCCAAAAAAGGGGAGGGGGTAAGCAAGGGGGGAATCTATTAGTATTGTTATACAAATGTTATTTCACAATGTTAAGAATAAAAAAAAAAACAAAATCGGAGGTGTAAATAGTATTGCTCGCGAATGGGTTAAAAAAGAAAAGTAGGTCGTAATAGCTTATGACGTTAGACAAGTCTTAGATCACTTTGCAGCACTAGATATTGTTTCTTTCAGACTACAAAGAGATACAACCTCGACTAAAATAATAATTTACACGATGTTAGTATGAAATGGAAGATCAAACAAATACAATGGAAATGTAACTGTTTCTTTTTTTCTTTTCTAGGGCTTACGACTTGGCTGAAGAATAATGTGGGTCTTTTTTCTTTTTATTTTGTAAAAGCAATCATATCACTCACGACCTTAAAATTCGTGATTATGGATTTGTATTTAGCTGCTTTATGCGTGATGGATTATGGCTCACTCCGTTTAAAAGAGGAGAGGGCTGTGCCTTAGCAGGTGGGAACATAAAGTCGCACCACAAAAAGATAGATATTTGAACTCTCACAAGTGCAACTGCATAACGACCCTCATAATATCAACGTCGAATACCATTTTGACGTTGTCAGTTTTTTTAGCTGTTCGTATACGGTACGAGGCGAAAAAACTCATAGACGATTTTTGACAGTTCAAAAAAGAAACTTAAGGCTCAATTGATAAGTTTTATTTCAAATTACCTATCTTCTTTCATCAACTTTCAAAATAGTACCTAAAAATAAAACAAACGTTTCACATTAAAACTCCACACAACTGAACTATTGTTCTCCACTATCGTAATCACCGAAAAACTTAGTACGAAAATTTAGCTTGAAATTCTTAAACAAGTCACCCCATTGTTTGAAACAATGGTTTTGCCGCTATCTGATCTGCGAAGGATACTTCATTATCTCTCGCAGACAAACAAAGGAGAGAACGGGATGGCAGAAATAATGAGCCGATAGTGGTTGGGAATTTCAAGCTAAAATCACTGTGTTACCGTAGCCTTGGGGCTAACGCTATGGATTGTAGAGTAAAACGTTGTGAGTTCGCGTCCCCAGGTATGTGGTTTTCATATCATGGTGGATTTTGTGATGAACTGAAAATTGATAATAATGTTGACGTAGTAAACTTATTGGGGAATATTTATGAACTAAAAAAAAAAGAACTTATAGGTCTTGTGCATAATATTCGCAATCGGCGTGCTAATCGTATCAATGTGAATGAGGCAAAAAGAAACTATGTGAGGATTTTAGCAAGGTGGTCTTCTGTGAGAAACTACCTTATGAGGAAAAAGGCTTGGATAGATTGTGTCGTGTGAGAGAACACGGATGGCTCAGAGAAGTACGGGACGATAACCGATGCGTATTAATGTCGCTGAAAGTAACTGGAAAGCGATGACACAAAACCGCGCTCAGAATAAAAATAGGAAAAATGGCAATTAGAAAGACTACATGGCAATGATACATTGTTATTTATTTCACATTATGTTCATTTTTTAATAATGGCCCCGTTGCTAGGAAAATCTCTTGTTATAAAGGCCCGAAATGCATAATTCAGCATCATTTGACAAACAATGATGTTACTTTGAAAATTATGAACACATAGGTCATGCAACTCAAAGCATATCGCTAACGCGTAATCAAGTACCTGTATCTAAATAATTACTGATTGCGTTACTGTTTTTAATTAATTTGGTTTGATACAAAATCTATTATAAAATCATAAAATCCTGGAAAACAACGGTTTTCACTACCCAAACCCAAACAAAACAACAAAGAAAACTTTGTATACCTCAAATTCAGCAAAATATTAACATCACTAACATGTAAAATTCAACAGAGGACGCGTGTAATTTACGTCAACAATAGAAAGTTAGGGGTACGTCTCTCCGCTGACGGTTAGCGAGTAGTAGGACAATTAGAAACTCATCTAGAGCAATTAGGGAGTTTTTCTCACACACTGTGTCATCGATCTTTTTTTTTACCTTCTTGTAAAAAAGGAGGTACTCAGTTCGACCTGAATATTTGTCCGCGATTATCTCACGTTTAGCAGAACCGCATCAAAATGATGTGGTATTCAGAAATGTGTTTCTCGAGAAAATGTACGTAACCATAATGTATATCCCGTGGCGT
Organism: Agrotis ipsilon; assembly: GCA_028554685.1. Lineage (NCBI taxonomy): Eukaryota > Metazoa > Arthropoda > Insecta > Lepidoptera > Noctuidae > Agrotis > Agrotis ipsilon. Next base: position 2,289,538 of record CM052956.1, read on the forward strand.
TGCCCGTATGGAGAAACATAGAGAGAGCCAAACCGACCTACACATGGTGTTCATCGACTTAGAAAAGGCATTCGACCGTGTACCAAGAGAACTTATCTGGCAAGCTTTAAGAGCACAAAAAGTCCCAGAGCACTATATACTTCTGGCGAAAGACATGTATCACGCTGTTAAAACTAAAGTGCGAAGCACAGTTGGAACAGGCGATGAGTTCGATGTGATGGTCGGAGTCCATCAAGGTTCAGCGTTGAGCCCCCTGCTCTTTATCCTCGTAATGCAATACCTTACGGCGGAACTACAGCGCCCCCCACCATGGGATATACTTTATGCTGACGACATTGTACTGGCCAGCGAAGACCCCAACAATCTTCAGCAAATGGTGGAAGAATGGCGAAGAGCACTCGAGAGAGCCGGCTTGCGAGTTAGCAGAGAGAAGACCGAGTATCTGCACTGCAATTTCAGTGGCACAAACAGCAGCAACACTATCCATCTGCAGGGCATCCCACTAAAGGTAGTCGACCATTTTAAATACCTCGGCTCAATCATCTGCAATGATGGGACAATAGATGCCGATGTAACCCACCGTGTAAACACCGGGTGGATGAAATGGAGGGAGCTATCTGGGGTTCTATGTGATAAAAGGATGCCTGTTCGCACTAAAGGCAGAGTCTACAAAGCAGCAGTTCGTCCGTCCATGACATACGGTGCCGAATGCTGGCCACTGAAAAAGCATCAGGAACAGAAACTACATGTCGCAGAAATGAGAATGCTAAGATGGGCTGGTGGGGTAACGATGCTAGACCATGTCCAAAACATCCATATTCGGGGCAGTTTTAAAGTAACGCCTATACCAGAAAAGATCATGGAGAGCCGCTTAAGATGGTACGGTCATGTCATGAGGCGACCATCGGACCACATGACGAGAAAAGTGCTCGATATTGATACCCAGCCCAGAAGACGCGGTAGACCCCGCCTTACATGGATGTCAGTTATAGAAAAAGATCTAAAGAAGACACAATTAACGTCCCAGACGACCCAGGACAGACCGTCTTGGCGAAGATTGACCAGAAGGGCTGACCCCAAATAAATGGGATTAAGGCCAGGCAGAAGAGTTGCCCGCATGGATCCGTTTTTGTTTACTGTGATTGTATATTTTTAAAGACGCCGATTATATAGGTATAATTGGAAGATTTTTGTTGAATATCTGAAAACAAGACTTTTATCTGACAAGAAAAGTGTAAAATGTTTGTTTATGATTGTTTCAGTAGTCGGTGACAAAGGTCGATAAAATTTAAAAGAAAGCCACCAATTTCCAAAAGAAAAGTTATTTAACGTTTTTTTTGTTTGTTTTTTTTTTTTAAGTCAGTTCCTATTTATATAATAGGGTATACAAAAACTGTCATCAAATAAGTCGTCCCACAGGACACAAAAAATAAGAAGCAGGTCAAACATAATATATCTATTTCGTAATTTATTTTAATGATTACAAAACACATTTTGTAAATTGCTTATTTTAAGTTGTATTGTCGAGTTATATTGTTATATTTCCATTGTCAAAGATTGAAAACACTACGAACATTGGAAATTTCAACCATAAATCTATACATTCATATTAATGATTACAATCACATTGTGTGCAGTGGTAATATATATTCAGTTGTGTGTATAACCGAGTTCATTAATATATTGCCATTGTCAAGGATTCACAACATTGCGAGCATTGGAAAGCTCAATCGAATCTATAGATTCATAGATCAAAAATATTTCCACATAATGTACCTACGGTTCAATAATAATAATATTCCACAACTATCACACAACGCCATCTAGTCCCGAGTTAAGCAAAGCTTGTGTTAATGGGTACTAGACAACTGATAAACATACTTATATATTTCTAAGTACATACATATTATAGATAAATTACACCCAGACACAGATAAAATGATCATGCTCATCAGACAAACATTTTTCCTGGGTGGGTATCGAACCCACGACCCTCGACCCTCGTCACTAACCACTAGACCAATAGGATAATACATAATACTGTCGATTAGGTGATAATTTACCAACTGGATGTGAATGACTTTATGAGAGAAAGAATGAATGATATAACAATTTGACCAAATAGCTCCTTAGAGTCCGTGCCAACGCTCATGACCTGCGGTAAAATCGTGTTAAAGTCAACTTCAGAGAAAAGTCATCCCTTTTGGCAGTGATGTCACTAACAAAGTGGGTGACATTTCTCTGCAGCTTACTGTACTATATTTTTATTAATGAAGTTTTTTCTTTAACTTTGCCCCACACTAAAAAATTCTCCTGTGTCGTGGGTGCGTTTACAAACATAGAAACTCAAATGCACAAACACCCAGACACGGAGCAACTATATTGTACAATATTTGTTCCGTGCGGGGCTCGAACCCCCGACACGCTGTGCAGCAGTCGATTGCTCAGCCACTGAGCCAACAGCGTCGTCATTAGAGTCAATTAGAAGTTCTGACTTGATAGAGTAACAACCATTCATCTGAATATTTGCATTTTATAATATTAGTTAGATTACTCGTATAAACAAACCTTCTTCATAGAATTACTGAAAATCTAATTTTCGTTTCGTATAGAACTTTTATTGGTAAAGTTATTTTTAAACAATCTAATGGCGTTCTAAGTTTGAACGCCTCCTTTCAATCAATTGACTTTAACTTCTATTACACAATCAGTAAGGTACTTATTCCATTCTATTGAAATTTAGACCTTTTTAATAGAAGCTATTTTCTCTCTCAATAGATGGATCTGGATGGTACGAGTATAATAGACGATGTACTTATTTCGTAATTACTAAATTAAGCGAAATTTATTATTAAATTAAGTGGGGTGAATTAGGTGGGAAGTGGGGAGGCCTTTGTCAGGCATTGGGACAGTATTTAACTTTTTTTAAACTCGGTTCCTTTCCATCAAATAAGTCCCGGGAGGACTTATTTGATGGAAAGGAACCGAGTTTCCATTTCCAGGGTGGAGAGGAAAGGACTGTTAGACTCATACTGAATAAAATCCACCATTTGTATTTTACGTTCCAGGGTCATGGTTACCTATTTCGACAGTTCCTTGTGTGGGGGACAGTCTTTAAAAAAAACTCTTGTTGCTAAGCGTACCTACTAACAGCGGTCGTACATTTCAGGCAACGAATAGGAAGCGTCCAAAGGAGAGATCGTGGCCCTATAGACAAATAGACGACGACAGCAGACGACAATCGTTATCGCTCAGCAGTCACTAATACATTTTGAACTTTACAATTAAGTGCGTAAAGCTGAAAATCTATTGAAGTTCGCAGATCGTTTGTTGTGTTCGTTATCGCAAAGCAGTCTTTAAAATTGATTTTTTAACTTTATGTCCTATGGTAAAAAGTTGAAAATGTATTTGTGACTGCTAGTCTGCTGTCGTCGTCTGTTTGTCTATAGGGCCAGCTAATTCTTTCCCACCTCTAATTACGTCACTTCCTCGTTACACATAAACCCAAAATCACACTAATGTACACAAACTCCAACAGAAGCGAAACACGCACAACACCACATCAGCAAACAAGTTAATTTCAATATAATTACGTCTAAACCAAAATTAATATGGCCGTTTCTCATAAACTTAAGTTCAACACAAGTGCTACTAAATTCTCCTCATGTTACTTCAACTGAGTGAGTTACGGCCTTAAGATTTTGTAATTGAATATCAAGTTAGGATTAAAATGTTTTGATTCCGAAATCAAAAGGAGAAGAAACAATGTTTAATTATACAATGAAGGTCTTCGTGTTCTGAGTGTTGTTTAAATTTAATTAATATCTGGAAATGGTTTAATGTTCAATCTTGGAAAGATTTATCGTTTGTGGAGCATGTACCGATGTAGTTACTAAAGGCATACTTTTGATACCAATACTTCTAAATTTTAATATTATTAGACTTTTGTTTGCAGAAAAATCATCAGCTAGTTTTTGTATAGTGACACAAATAGAAAAAAGAAATCACCATCGAATATAGATTAAATTCTAACGTACAATTTCGGCCTAAAAAAACGATAAAACTGACAATTTATTTCGCAATTCATCTATTCATAAAAATAATTAAAACGCAAATCTCTACTAACTCATTCAGCCTTTACAAATATTCGGCGCAATAAAATCTAACGTGTCAATATATCAATATAGGACGCCGCCAATACAGTATTGGCACAATACGGTCGCAAAAACGTGCCGTCCTCTGCGATACGGCCTTATGCCGCCAACACTGTCCATTTGGCACCGGGAGCGTCATTACGGGAACTCGCAGATGTCATTTTATTCACGGCCCAAATAAGTTTAATTAGGAATAGAAATTCCGTACGCAAAACCCTGTTAGTATCGGAATGTTATCTTTTGGGGATACGGATTATACGCCTGTTACGATTTCATGGTAAATTAAATTCCGAATTCATGTTTATGTAAATACAGAATTTTGTTTGCTGACCGTCACTTGACGTCGTGTTGTGCGGATAATGAGTTTCGTTCTAGAATTTTTATGTGGGGGATTGGTATTTGTAGTTTTTTTTTTTGCTTTTTTCGTATTTGAGTGCTTTAGCAAAGCTATAGTTTTTTATCGAATTAGTGCTTTATTAATATTGTATCAAAAAAAGAGTACATATGGCTAGGTTTTGATATACATGGTTTAAGTATCCACGGATTTGGTAATTCTCAAATCACATGATTAAAGTGAAAAAATAATGTCTTTAAAAATTACAAATTATTATTTAAATCTCATCCTTGTTAACTATCGAAAATTCAAGGCTATTTAGTTGAATGTTACAATTTAAGAAACCCCATCGTTATCTTTCTCCCTGAGGACCGATATTTTCTGAACTATGCAGAATATCTGAACGTAACGGACCATTTTCATCATTTCAATATTATTTGCTATTAAAATATTTGACCTTAAAAGTTTAAAAGCATTTTTTTTAAACGTATCTCTGCCAAAGAATTTCGTATTTTGACGTTTTTATTTCCTTTGCAGTGCTTTCATCGCCAGATGTGTAGGCAACATAAAAGCGTGTCACGGGAGGAAGCCGGGGGCATTGTACTGGGGCTACATGTCAGGTGGGTACGCTTGTGGGAATCAGAGAGCATTCTGATGTTGGTCACTTAAAAGGGGAGGCGATGTGTTTAAAAAAAAGGGTATTTTACTAACTGTTTAATGCGTCAGTTAGAATATTGAAAAATAATGGCACATATTTTTTTAACCAATAAGTAATGACAAAAATAAAACGATTCGAAGTTCGGGAGCTTGTGCTTCTGAGGTCATAACGCTTGTACCGACCGAGTGACGTTTTGTGATATTCACAAAAAAAAAAACGATTTGAGTCGATTTTTTTCTTTTTGACATATACCAAAATTGACAAAGATACTATACAAAAAATGACCATAATGTCACAAATAAGTACAGTTTTAACTTGCTTCTGAGGTCACGATCCTCCACTTTTTACGCCTTATTCATTGATTTGACCGTAGAAAAAATATGTCGTCATTATTTTCCAAAAAGTTTAAATTACGGACTAATTGCAATTCATTAATGTTGTCAAATAGCCTATGTATAAATTTGCATATTTGTATGGATAGGTCGATGTTTGCCTCTTAATCACACTGAAGTGGCTAAACAAATCTGTAATATTCACAGAGATAAGAAAGTCTGGAAACTGATACTGCTAGCCTACATCATCCCACTGCTGGGCAAAGGCCTCCTCCATGAATTCCAGGTTTCACAATCCAGGGCCAATGTGAACGACTGGTTTTGTCCAGTTCGTCCCGCAATGTTCTAAGAAGCCTGCCGCGACCCTTGTGGCTGTCCACAAAGTGGTTATTTTGGCCCACAGCTCATTGGGCATGCGGCAGACGTGGCCGGCCCAAGCCCATTTCATTGCAGCGGCCTTTTAATCAACGTCAGCAATTTGTGTTTTGGAGCGCAGTGTCGTGTTGCGTACGTGGTCTGATAGTTTGACACCTACCTATACTACGCTCCTTTGCACGTTGGCAAACCTTGAGTTTATTTTGTGGCATAAGAACTATGGCCTAGTATTTATTCCTTCGATTCTTTCCCGTGGCATAGAATCAATCCCGTCCCATATCAATTCCTTTAATGAATAATTGACGAATAATAAATGATTTGACTTTGATATTTTTTGAATATCGACAAATCCGATAGAAAAGTTAGTAACTCATAACATCCCTTGTAAAAACAACATACTTAGAAGCTAATATTATTACACAGAATGACGAAAGCACACTATCCTATGTTATTACATATTTTTCTTTCCCAAATGAACACGACAACAATAATCAGATCGTATCGTCTGTTAATTCAGCTCACGTTTTGGTTTCTGTTGACGTAACTGTATATTGCTGGATTTATTACTGTGTGTATAAGAGTCTGTATTTACATGGCTTATATTTTAGACTTTCTCATTTTGTCATGTACTGTATGTCAACAAACATTTACACCCACTAACACAAACAGCTGACAGTTACTATCTGGTAGATCATGAAAATATATTTAATTAGTTACCATTTTCCCTGCCCATTATGTAATTCATTACATATTTCAACTGTAATTCATAGAATTCTTACTTAAGCATAGAAATTCTTCACTCTAAACCTTAGACTATATTTTTTATTTTATGATACTTAGGCAAACCAAAATAACTAGCACAATGGTTAACTCAATTTTAGTGACCTTTTCATTGTTTCAAGACAAGAATAAATAATAGCATAATGTGTGTTTTTTTTTTGATAATGTTCTTGTGGCAATGCAAGTGTTCTCCACATAATAACTCGGTAAATACTGCCATAATGCACGTTAAGTTACTAAACCTAAGATTATATTTTTATTGTATGGTAGGTATACCAAACTACCTAGCACAATGGTTAACTCAATTTTAGTGACCTTTTCATTGTTTCAGCACAAGAATGAATGTGTGTTGTTTTTTTGATAATGTTCTTGTGGCAAATGCAAGTGTTTCCCACTTAATTACCCACAGCGTAAATACTGTCATTATTCACGTATATTACACTTTGTTTATTTTATTCTTAATTTGCGGTTTAAAGGTCTGTTTTCTACTGTATACGCATAAATTACTACACGACCTTGATCCTCCCTGGAATCTCGTCACAAGAATACTGAAGTGAGTACCACACAATACTACGAAGGTTAAAGTTATAATTCAAGCGACCATTTCATTGTTTCAGCTTCACAATTACCTCATTCAAGCATGCTAGGGTTGTTGTATACAGAAAACAATGTAACATATAATTAATGAATTAGTCTCAGCTATCCTTTCCGCTCCTATGTCAACCTGATTCTTTGCTTTGACTTGTAAACTACTTTATTACTACTTATTTATTTATAAGAGTTTTATAGAATATGTAATAAGTAGTAATTTTTTACTTTATTGCTTATTTATTTTAGTCGTCTCCCCGCGCAACATGACATCGGCCAGTGTCGGACGCAAGAGGTCGCCTCCTATAGCTACCGTGAGGACGGAAGATACGGCGGTGTTGCCCAAGCGGGGCAGAACTACAACGTATGCTCCCCTTTGACTTCCAGGCGATTTCGCAATGGTGACACCCAGGTGTTTTAGCTTCCAGGTTATCAGACACAGAAACCTATCGAAACAGAAGAAAAAAGGGTTACAAAGAAGGGTCTTACTGCCGCGAGTGCAGCGTATCCGGAGAAACCAATTGTAACATACGTAATAATGCTGGTATTTTTAGTTAAGTTAAGTACAAACAGTCTAGAATAATCCAAAAGCTGTCAGTAAGCTTAAAGAAGAAGACTTAGAGACTGTTTAAAAAAATCTTAATTATTCGGTACCGCAGTAACTACTGCAACACCAACGCTTTGGCTTCCTTTAAAATTTATGCAAGCTTAGGGAGCTTACTGAGGAATTGACAAACCGAATCCTTTGAGGTTTACTCCAGATCCTGCAACCAAACAAACATTGTAAGCTTGGAAAGCCTACCAAATGTTTGTTTTTAATTTGAATAGAATGTATGTTTCCCTAGCAAATTGCTTTGGGAATTCCATGGGTGTGAATAGAAAGTTTTGTACGCAAATAAAAAACAGAATAGAAAAAAAGCTGCTAGGTTTCTGCAAATTTTGCTATCGGTACAGTTTTATTGAATTTGTGTTTTGAACGACGAACGAAAAAAGGAAAGGAATTGACGAACTTTTACGAAGATCGCCCCTTGCAATGCTTAGAATTTTATTTGTGAAATTATTAGTGAAAGTGGAACTATTCTTGAGATTAGGATTAAGACAGTAAGCAAACGGGATATCAGAAATAATATCTAGTATTTGCTTCTGGTCGTTTTTCGCACTGTTTGTGCATTAACCACGTTACAGGCGAAATTCCCAAAGTAGGGCATCCGTTTACAAAAAAAAGAATTAATGATGCAGAAGCCCGAAATAACCTGATACCTACTTAGGTAAAAACACAATGTGTCCTAAACTTCATATCCAAAATATCCCTATCCAAGAATAGACCAGTCGATATTTGATACGATGTTTCCGTCATAAACAAGCGAGAAGATTTTATCAGCCTAATCAACCCTAACTATGTATAACATTATACGTACGTCATCCTTTCCGGACCCCGCGTCAGACTCATCTATTGTGCCTGTCGCTGTGACAATGTTATTTAGTCATTAGAGTGATAGCCGGTCCTGCTGCTCAATCACTGTCTTAGTACTTAATAACGGGACAACGGTTTTAGGCAGGTTTTTAAGGAGAAGAATGAGTGTGGTGAAAGTTTTTTGTTTAGATTTAAAAATGGAGTCTGTGCCTGTAATCATTTTTTTTTTTGGATTAAGTAAGAATGAGTCCTGCTTCCCTATGTCAAGCAAAACGGACTATAAGACCAACCAAAAATACACTCAGTACCAATTGACTGAGAAGTGAGAATTGTTGAGAAGTTCTTGAGGCGTAGGCAGACAGCGAGCATGCTATTACGCGGCGTCCGCAAGCCCGCGCCTACGCCAGCCGAAAATCACCCCGTCATGTTAACCCCTTCGTACACTAGGCCAAACATGTCTCCGATATACCTTACGTCTTTGGTATACAGGTAACTTTCGCAATATAAATCCATTGAGGATGGTACACACGCACACGCCAATGGATACCAAAGTCGTAAGGTATCGAAGACTTGCGTCGCCTAGTGTGAGAAGGGGCTTAGTCGCACTATATTAAGGGACACGCTTATCCCGTCTCGACAATAGATAGTTTTATCATTAAAAATAAAATCTTCTGTTCTATTGAAAAATCAGATGTAACAGAATGTTGAGATGAATTTTCTACTGCTACAAAAGCAACAATCCTTTCATCGCAAATAAATATTTCCTCAATCCATCTCGAATTTTCAAAAGCTCAAAACAATTGAAATCAAACTCTTCATGTTTGCGCCAGCACCGATGTAGGACATTCCCAGTTTAATCACCCACCCAGTCCTGTCCCCCATTCACCCCTAGCCATGGGACGTAGCTGGGGGTGTCATTTATAGGACGTATAGCACGTCCAACGGAACTGTGTCAGCCTCCTCTTTTGTTTCCTTGTCATTGTCACAGTGTCAACCAACTATTGGATTGATGCTTGTTCTGTCTGCGTTATATAGGTTCTGTTTTTGTCTTTTTCTGAGAACTGCTAGTATTAGATTTTTTCTTTATTCACGGCTTCGAACAATTATTCTTGGAAATTTAGAATTCGTGACACAAAACTTTCACTTGTCGCAATTGTCCGAAAATAAAAATGCACAGATAACAAGTCATAAGTTCCATTTACGGAGTTATACTAGCTAATTTAGTTTCAACTTAAACCTTGTCCACTAAATCGTTACATACCGCATCAATCAGTACTAATTCTAGTCTCCCGGTTATCTAGCTTTGTCTGAATTATGGCCCCACACAACAGTTAACCAGCGCGACCGCCACTAATTCATCCTTAATTACAGATCCAATCAGTTCATAATGAGAGACCGCCTTAACGCTCATTTTAGGTGTGACCACATTTATCGGGTCGTGCAAATCACGTATCATCGACATTTGTTGAACTTACAACCCTTTTACGGCCTCAGGCGATTCGGCTTGGGTCAAGCAGGACGTGTAGGGTTGTTTGTTTCCTTTGAGAGAATCACCAGATGTATCGCGGCACATGGTGGAGCATACGGTGGAGATCAGCCCTTCTTTGGCGGAGCACCGCTGTGTCCACATGGACGCGAGCTCTCGTGCTCATCCATGGTTGAGGCCATGATGCGGGGCGAGTGGGCACTCACCTTTTTCTGCGATGCAGTAACGCTAGCGAAGCAGGAAGCAGATTACGTGAAGGAGACGACGTCCTCCATCTCACGACCTAGCCGCTGCGGGGCATCGGACATCGCGTGACGATTTTCAGCCACCGCACAGTTCCTAGGCGTGAGCTTGCGAGCGAAAGGGTGTGTAGCTCGTAAATAAAATGCAACGCGATGACTTGAGAATTTCCGTTAATGTTTTCTCTCCAGTTTTATCGCAACAAGCGAATAGCTTGTGTTAAAACCGTTATTTTAGTAAAACGTTGAATCTTGCGTCTTCTGAACCAAAACATAATGTGTCGTCATAAAGCTCCTTCTAAGCCGATTATGCTGAGATAAGCGTCGTTACTTCCTCAAAGTCTACCCACCGCCCAATAATCACTAACAAGGAGCCATAGGGTTTTCATAAGCTCCCAGATCCAGTCCATAATAATTAACCGCGACTATCCGGATATTCGGGCGGAAAACCCGCGCGTCATTAATGCAGGCGTGTCCGGGTACCGGTGACAACTCTAATTCTCGCGTACAATCCGACCCCCGTCAGTGTTTCCGTGTGACATAATCGTTCAATCTCGTCTTTATGACGTCACCGAAATGTCCGCTGTAGAACGTGAAAGGTTGTCTACATGTGTGATTTTTGAGTGAACGTTTTGACGCGGCTGGGTGATTAGTTTGGCACGGAATGGAGGAACTATTTTGTTTTTTAATTATGTAGGAAATGCGACGCTTTTATATAAGGAGCGATTTATTAAAAGCGTTGACTTCCATGACGAGGTCATTTTGAATGAAACATTGACAGCAAAATGTAAGAGAAAATTTCGTATTTTACTCACAGTGTACTTGAAAAATTTACGGCGTGTATTCTATGGAAAATGAAAAAGTGCCTGCGAATGAGGACCTATTTTTTCCCATCAAATCTTGTTTACTTGTGTCACAAAAAAGTAAACAATCAAGCTAAGGCCTCAGATGTCGGGCTACTATGGAGACCAATAATGCGATAGCAATGCAGCGGCAGAACTGCTGGGTGTGGCCAAAATTGGAATCATACCATAAGGATTGCTCTCAGTGGCAGTCTTTTATGATACAGACACAAGAAACTGAATGGATCCATCAACAAGAAAGTACCTATCTCTTTTCCAATAAGTGGGAACTACGAATATTTTTCCAAATCGTTACAACGCGTATTCACTGATATCAATTCAAGATTTTCGATTTCCTCTTTATTGGATACGTCACAAAGCTTCTATTCTTTCACGTATTTATTAATAGATGAGCCGTGTCCCTGGTCCTACCAAGGTGTGTATTTCTTAAAAAGTCAATGTGACCCTGGAACGCAAAGAGCAAAGAACTGTGTGGAAATTTAGTTAGTAAAAAGATTTGGCCTGTGGTTTTATAGCCTTTTCTTTTTATTTGCCTATTAAGGGTAGTAGCGCGATTTTAAATGGCCTATAAAGCCTTCACTTAATTGTTAATTAAGAATAGGCTATTTTAATGAAAGTAAGGCAAAAAAAAATGATCCGTACTTTTTTTTTAAGAGTAAATGATACGGTCACATCTGATAGAGGAGAACGGAAGAAAAAAAACGTGTTGTACCGAGGCCAAGTAAAATGGGATAAGGGCAGCAAGATGCAGTGGTACACGCCCACGGCGTCGGACGTCGGCAGATGATCTCCGGCCAACTCGCTGTCCGACCATGGACCATGCCCAGGTCTACGGCACGTCGTGTTCCACGCGCGCTTCAAAGAGCGTCAGCAAAATGATGGGACCCCTCACAGAGGGCCAAAGCCTGCCGGGGTCGCGGGACTTCTTTCCATCACCGTGACCCCGGAACATAAAGGTCTATTGAAGGACACCTGGATTTTAGTCAGTACAAGTTGCGTTATGAAGTCTGCAAGCCACTCCCGAATCCGACTAATTATCTTTGTCAATATTCATTGATAAAAAAAGGCCATTTCAAATCCATTATTTTTCAATACTCTCATTGATGTACTACACAGATTTTCAATTTATTCATTCTGTAAAATACCCTTTTGACCAAATAAAAACGAAGGTTTTTTTATCTCACTACAGGTTTTAAAAATAACCACATTTAATAATACATATATTCAGTATCAACCTCTTTAGCAAGCCTGTTTTTGTTATAAAAATCATCAAATTGGTAGAGCGGAGGGGACTCTCAGGCTCGTACTGACTAAAATCCAACGCGTTCCATCGATTGATTTTTACGTTTTAGGGTCACGGTTACTCATTTGGACAGTTCCGCGACCCCGGTAGACGTTCGACCCCGGCAGTTTGATTACAGGTCTTTGAGGTGAGCGCAGTATATGCCGCGTCATCACATGGTCCCTGATCGGCTTGCGAGCACGGACAAAATGTATCACGAGATTATATTTTTCCTGAATGAATGAAATTGAATCAACATGCGAAATAACAAAAACGGGTTTTAATACTTCCCGTTCACACTACTTCATTCAATTCCCTAAATGAAAAATTCTGAAGTCCTTGCTAAAGAAAAGTCGTCTCTAAGGTCCCTGATTAACATAATCAAATCAAAATGTTCGTAAAACAAGGCTCTCAACAGTTGTGTATCTTAAGTATTTATATCCGAGTCTGTAATTACTCGCTTAATCTTGTTGGTTTAAATCAACACCCTGTTTTTAATGAACTCGGCTGCGGTGACGTCATGGGTTGGAAAGAGAGGACAATTTACTTTGCTCTCTGTCTGATGTTAAATTACTAAATGCTGACAAGTTATTGTGTTATATGCTTTATGCGCGATGACAGCTCGTCTTAGTAACTACATTATTGCCAATTCCTTCCAATATCTTTTGACAAACATTTATTGTTTAAAAAAAAAAATGAACCAAAAAAATTGAGGTATTCCAGTTAGGGCACCCGCTTAAATGGCACCTGAGCGAATGGCTCCTAAGCTATTCCACGAACGGCACCTATCAAAATTTTTTGCAGGTGCCCTTAGTGGAATAGTTTTTCATGTAGCATTTTATTCCACTTAGGGCACCCACGGATTAATACGTACTAGTGTTGGGACGTGTATTTTTTTAGTACGTCAAAATAATTGATTAAAACTAGTTAGGAGCTTACTTATTTATAAGGAGTAACATAAGTGACATTTTTGTCAAAGTTAAAAATCTTCATGTTGTTGGGAGTTAGAGTTTTTATCTCAGTTAGTAAGATTTGTATGAGAGTACTCAATGTGTGCTCTGAAAAGTAAATACATACATACTAGGAGAACAGGATCATGGAGAAGGTGTTCGTCTGTCGTCAAATACTAAAACGTATTTTTGGTGAATTTACGTGAAATTTACTAGGCTCGCATAAATTCAAAGTAGGACATAATAATTATGTCGGTACAGAGAGCAATCAAGAGAGTAATCGGTAACAGAGAGCGCGTAAGTAAGTAGTTATCAGACTGATAATTATGTTTTGTATTTATGTGTGATGACGTATCCGTTAACTTTTACAAAGTTTGGAAAAAATCTACTTAGTTTTTCCTTCTCTTATACAAACTATAAATTAACTTGTCATGTGATTATTAGATCGTTTATATCTTCCTAAGCTGGATCGGGCTGAGGCCATCTTCAAGCGGCTCTTACCCAACTTTGGTGGAAAAAACAATCACCTTCTACTGGAGGCTGCACGCTAGAGTTATGCGGTCCATCAGGGCACTGTTTGAGGCCCCATTGTGGGCTCTGTGCATGCAGAAGCAATCGTCAAAGCTTGCCAGAAGGTCATTGCTATCCGGATGATCCGGGGATACCGCACGATTTCCGGTGAAACAGCAAACCTTGTCGGATTGCGATCTTGGGTTTGGGCCCCTTAGAAAAGACGTAAGACGCAGCCGGGGCGGAGACATAATGTCTCGTCTAGTTCGGCGTCTCTTTCTTACAAAATGTATAGAAGCGTCGCGAGATAAAACACACAGAAGAGAAGGGGGCGGGCGCGACTGTCATACATTTTCGCACGTAAGTGACGTATTCTCGTCTTACGTTTTTTCTATGTGGCCCGCTCCTTGGGATTTAGCGGCGAAAGCCCTCCAGCACGTCTCAGTGGCGTGTGGAGGTGCAACCTAATGGTGATATGGAGGGAATGACTGTCGCAACAGAGGTTTGCCCACGCTGCGATTGCGGCGGTAAGACCTCTCTTTGAGGAGTGGCTTGAGAGGCGCCACAGCGTCCTTACCTACCGTCTGACGCAAGTCCTCACCGAACACAGAAGATGTTTCAATCATGGTCATGATGGTGCGAGTCGCCCATTACTCGTCGCCCGCATGTCACTTCAACGGTGGCCGGAAAACGTCCTGCGTCGTTCGTCACCGTGGGCATCTACCACTACGGCAAGGCGTGAGGTGGACGCAGTCCTCTCTCTAACGCTTCGCTTCTCCTCTTGCGCGAGCATGACTGCTTCGCAGAAGGAGGCGACCGTTTCCCACTCCGTCTCGCCCCGCAGCATAACTTCGACCAATGCTGGGCGCGAGAGGTCACCCCCTATCGCCATCGTTAGGACACGGCGGTGCTCTACCCATAAGGGAGCATCAGACCTGCACCGTATGGTTCACCGTTTCCTCCAGGAAATCCTCGCAGTGGTGACACCCAGGCGTTACCGCCTTCCTTACCCCTCACAGGTACCTCCCGAAACATCCATGTCCTGTGAGGACCTGCGTCAGGCGGTAGGCGAGGACGCCGTAACGCGTTTTGTTTCACTCGTGCCTCAAGTAGCTGTCAAGCAAACAGAGTGAACCCAACAGGACCAGTTTCCTGGCGGGGTCACCAGAATACCTTCAGAGGTTACCGCGGCCCTGAAGTAATACCTTGAATTGATGCATGCCTAGTACATTTGTTGGTTACTCTTAACGTGTCATCAAGAAAATTTAAAGTCCCAGCTCTAGTACGATCCGTGGGTGCCCTAAGTGGAATAAAATGCTACATGAAAAACTATTCCACTAAGGGCACCTGCAAAAAAAATTGATAGGTGCCGTTCGTGGAATAGCTTAGGAGCCATTCGCTCAGGTGCCATTTTAGCGGGTGCCCTAACTGGAATACCTCAAAAAATTATATTTCTGCGCAATAACGCCTACTGCGTCTCATTTAGTAGTTTATGAGGAAAGAAAAATTCAGCGGTGAGTGGGACTTTAACCAGCGTCTTCTTCAACGAGTGTACAGTGTAGCGATAGCCTAATTGGTAAGGCGTCTCGAGTACCTACTTATCCAGAAGAAGCGGGTTTGAGTACCACTAGCAGCAGATTTTTTCTGTCTTCAAAAATCTCAATCAAAAAGTACTTAAAAATACAACCTTTTGGTGCAGTAGGTATATTAAACTTCACGCGTTTGCCAGTCCCACCATCTTTGCACATATCGTATAACTTTTTGCTGGATTAAACATGTAGTTTCAAGTAAGAAGGGCCTTAGACAGGCCCGCAATTAAAGCAGTCCCACGACCCCAAGAGTCCTACGTACGTTTCCGCGTTCATCCGAAGCTTTATCAATAATTTGAAGGCACTACATGACATACACTGCACATGCACTACATACATTGGCAATGGGCTGGTCAAGTCTGCCGCAGAACCGACGATAAGTGGAGTAGGAAGGATCTCGAATGGAGACCGCGTGTAGGTAAGCATAGGGTGGGACGCCCCCCGGCAAGATGGACCGTTGACCTGAAGAAGGTGGCTGGCAGTGGCTGGATGAAAAAAGAAGGAGATCGTGTGCTGTGGCGCTCCCTGGGAGAGGCCTATGTCCAGCAGTGGACTGCATTAGGCTGAAATGATGATGATGATGACTGCATGACTACAGATAGCATTTGCACATTGACAACATGCCAAATACTAGTTGCTATGTGACGTGCGACTGACGATTTTCCATTGTACGTTCCGCAATAAAAGATTTTTGAATTTTGAACATCGTCACATAGATGGAACAAATTGTTCGACCAAAAATTTTGGTTCGAACTTTAAATGGTATCGTTCCACTACGTCATTATTCCGTAAAAGTGCTTTTAGTAATATTTGTTTCCCAGTTATTGAGTGATTTCACTTTGTGCGGGTTTCTCCCAAACAAGTTTTTGCGGCTTTAAGATATATAGGTCATGTCAATCAAGTTGTTTCTTTATTCTGATACCTAGTGCTTATTTCTTTGTATAAATTGAGTTTTCCGTTGTATTGCCTAATAGAGGCGTTTTGAATGGCACAGATTTTTATTAGATATCCTTTATTTATTTGTTGTTTTCTAGATTCCATACATTTTGTTGGAAGTTTCGACTGTATAAATATTATCCGACTAGACGGATTCACTACTGGAAAACAAATACTTTTACTGTTTTTCTTTATACACGTGCGCCCCACACTTATTTTGTATCGTGGACGCATTCACATAATTTAGGAAAACGAAACAGAAACTGGCCCAGAAAAGATACATCCCGGTCTAACCACCCCGTCACCAACCTGCCCCGGGTGTAACGGAGCAAGAGTAAGAATCTAAAAAAAACACACCATTCCTTCAGTTGTTCTTTGCGTTCGAGAGTCACAGTAACCTGTTTAGTAATTAATCAATTATGCGAAACTTGTTGATCCTCAGTAAAATAAAATTTCCGTCCCACACTGTTAAAAAATATTGTCTCTGCTAGAACACTACAAAAATTACAGTGTAGGCTCTACGAAACTTATGTACTGAATCAATAATCCTGGATTTACACTTAAAATTTAAATATTGCCCAAAAAAGAATGTATTTCCTAATTTATACCATTTCCTTTAATTTACGGAAATGTTTGAAATCCGTCATTGTGTACAATTCGTTGGAAAAATGTACGATTAATTACTAACAACGCCCGGAAATCTGTGAAACCTTACCAAAGCGAACCTAAAAGTCTACTTTCAAAGGCACTAATAACTCTTTGGTACTCCGAGGTTCGGTTTGGTAAGGTTAGGTTAGGTTTAGGTAAACCTTGCACATAGAAATAGGAGTCCCGCACAACGGGACTCCTTCTACCTGAACAAGTATTAACACTTTATACAATTTCCTTAATAGCTTCGAAATTGTATACATTTATTTGGAGTTGTAGACATTTATACAATTTATAGATTTATAAAGAAATAAATATCATACATAAAAATGTAATATGCCATTTCTTTTCCTGTATTGGCTTTAAGTAACAAATTGAAGCCTCCAGGGATGGCCCCGTTGTCTTTATGCCCGCAACTTGAAATCAAACATACCTAGAGTCGACTTACGGATGCCCTTTGTGAATCAAGCTGTGTTGCCTCGTACGTAAATATTTTCGTAACCTTTAACGTACCTGAAAAAAAAGGAGCATCGATAAATATACTGATTCAGCAGATTTTTTTGGTGAATAAATGGAATCGGTCGTATTTATTTAGAGTTGCTTTTCTTACAATTTGGTAGTTCTAATTGAATTTTATTAATTACAAAGTTTATCAAATTATTGTGAAAAATAAAGAATGACTTTTGTTAGACTTAGGAGACTACAAAAAACAAGTAACAGTTTTCACAAACCACCACAGAAAACATAACATTAAAGTAATTTCTAATCTAATCCTTCGGAAATCGATATTTTTGTTTTTAATTCATTTTTCCGTCGACTTCCGAAAGATAAGTTTAGTGAATCTCTTTTAAGTTCAAATAGGTACCTATTCAGCGCTAAAATAAACACAAATTCAAGAAACTAAAGGATGCATCAGACAGCTTACCAAGTTGTAAGAATCTACAAAGTTCTGTGGCACGAATTCTCGCAAACGATGACCTGGCATTTACCAAGTGTTTAGGTCTGCAAGTATCCTAGAATTGTTAAGGGCTCTACACATTCACCCCCGACATCATGATCTACTGAAAAAATAAAATAATTCTATTTATTTTAATTTTTTCTATGATTTGCATCTGGTTTGACTAGATCGCAATATAATTGGGAAAAAGCTAGACAGATGATGATGTCGACCGCCTCGACGCATGTTACCTAGCTATTTTGTGTAAAATACACACGCACTCTTTGTCTTTAATCATATTATGTCACCATTTTTTGTAGGTACTACTTACAATTATTTGAAACCACCAGAGGAATGCCAGGAAAAGCACTTTTCCAACATTGAGTTCTTTCGAGCTGAAATAAATTTAAATTACAATATGTCCTGTTGACAGCAAAGTCGCAGACTGTCGACGGTTTTCGTGTGTACATTCCTTTACAATTTACAACTCCAGATTATTGTAGCAAGCACTCCAAGTAATGCTTACATTGTAAATCGTTTCCGCAATAAATTCCAACAGTCCGTAAATAACGGATTATTTACGCGTTTAATTTTCAGCTTTGGGAAATAACATTTTAAAACTCTTATGTGATTTTGAAAACATCCGTCGTCAATTTTGTTTATATAATAAGGTTGTGAATAGGATAGTTATTCGTTTCGAATCAACATTTAACGTTACAATTTCTTATTCATTATTTGGTACATCTTTTTTTGCTTTACTGTGAAAGTACACACTCTGGCTAGTGTATGTCTCTTCCGATTTACCATTACTGGTTACTTTTTAGTTAGCACATAAATAAAAGATGAATATGAAGTAAAGAGGTTAGTTTCGATGTATATATTATGTATCATCATCATCACAAGATTAATAACATATTTCTAGCTAATTAATTAAACGGTCAGGTCGTGCCCAAGCTAAACTTTATACCTACCTTATTCTCACTGAGCCAAAAGCTAAGTTAGATAAAAATTAAAATCTGTTGGAACTACGGTCGAACTATGTCTACAGAAAGTTTTTAACTAAATGAATTACTTCAAAAAGAACTCAAATACTAGTTAATTTAGCAAATGGGGTGGCAAATAAAAGTATTGAGGTCACCCGCTGGATATATAAAATCAAGTCTATCTAGGGTTTTCGATACGGCACTTACTTTTTCTCTAATTTTCTAGTTCCTACGTCCCTTTCACATTATTGGGCGTCCTTAGGACACGTAGAGTCATTGCTTATATTCCTTTTTGTCTTAATATAGACATTAAGGTGTACAGGGGTAACACTCATGTCACTAAGACTGATGATGGACGGAGAGGAAGACGAAGGGCAGAGAGAAGATGGATGGTTTTTTTTAATATACAATTTTGAGAAGCTATAATTCTAAAATATTAAGATTTATAATCGTGAAATTTTTGTGGCCTTAAATCTAGTTTTAGCATGTACTCTTGATCTCTAAAAATTCAAATTTCATCTACCTAGGTTTTTCCCAACAATGTTAGGGTGGGCTTCCAGACAAACCGGATGCAGCTGAATATCAGTATTTTACATAGAGCGACTGCATGTCGGACCTCCACAACCCAGTAGCTGTGTAATACGATACACATGGTAAGACAGTAGCGACTGTCAAAAATCTACAAATAATAGCCGGGACCAACGGCTTTACGTGTTTTCCGAGACACGGAGGAAACTCGCTATGACAGATGGTTACCCATCCAAAGACCAACCTCGGCAAGCGCTGCTTAACCTGGAAGATTGGTCTGTGCGGCTGTTATTATTTAGCAACGAGCACCTCCTTAAAAAATCAAACTTCTGACTTTTTAAATAACGAAGTTAAAGGGGTGTTAAACGTACCGTGATTCGCTTTATTATAAGGATGGTACGGTCGCGACACATGCTCTGCTTAGCTGATATAAGTAGTGTATTTAAATCTCCTATATCTTATGCATATTAGCAATACAAGTACGTATATACGAGCTATATTCTTTCACACATTCTAAAATCACCGATGCACTGTATGCATTGTTTGAAAATTGAAAAATGTATCGTATCCTCCTTTGTGTTATTCTTTTATCTTTCCGCTCTATTTCCTTTCTCATTCGGGACGAGAGCTTTGTTCAGGTGTCATTAACTGGTGCTTTGATATTGTTTCGTAAATCCGGTTAACTGATATCCGGAGAAAATCGAAAAAATCCAGACTTAGGTAAATTGTTTATTGTATTGTTGTACTCTAGAATTATTTTGTTGTTGTTTGTGTATGGTTCGATACTCATTATCATCTCGAAACGATACCGGTAGTCAGTGTTCAGGCGAAAATATATTGGCGTGTGCTTCACGCGGTGATGCGGATTGAATATTAGCGGAGCTCCGCGCGGTCGGGCGGATCGTTTCTACCTACTAACGGAGTTCCGCGCGGAGAAGTAGTAGATGCCGCCGTCGCCGTCGTCTGCCGAGTCGCGAGGCATCAACAGATACAAAAGTGAGATCTACGTGGGGGCTTACCATTCAAGTTCGAGTCATGTAAAAACTTGTTTCAATAGCTACCCATGTGTGGAGATAGAATTTAATGTACCATACGTATTTTCTATGAGATGGATTAAGCTTTGGTAATCTGTAACCATATAAGTAACTCCTAAACTGGTCTAATATATATCCCTATGGCTCATTCGACCTCCATTACTTATGGGGGTAATAATTTTTGCATAATCCCAAACGCCATACAAAGGCTAAGCACCCATGCAAATTAGGGCATTAAACTAAATTTATGTCCCCAACAATATTATATCCCAGTTCGTATATAAGGAGGACATATAAAGTCATTTTCCACATTGTAACTTTAAAGCTTCCAACTTCAAAGGTGTAAGCCATTCTCAGTTAAAGTATATGAAGTATAGTAGTGCCCCGTTGGTCTCTTGGTCGCAAGCGTGACTGCTGAGCGTGGAGTCCTGGGTTCGATACTCGGGTCGGGCAAAAGGTGCTATTTTGGGGGTATGAGGAACAGAGTGAAAAGTTCCTCGCTACCCGGTGAAAAGGAAGGTACCTTCCAACCAGACGGGTTAGACGGTAGACTTCTTAGTTTCATGGTCTTTGCATAGATGGCGCTGCTGTTCTTTTTGTTTTAGTTTATGTCCGCTACACTATAGGGTCTTTCTATAAGATTTTTTCAGTAATTAGCAACCCAGAGTTTGAAAATCAGTATGATACACCTGTGCTTGGAAAGCAAATGATGCCGTTGGCCCTGCGCCTGATCTCTCTCCAGTCGTGTCGGATTGCTGTCCCATCGGATCTACAGATAGTGCACCTGTGCCTGCGCACATACTCGTGCACTATAATAATTATGTCCCACGCAGTTGGCTAAGCTCCGTTGAGATTGGCCGCCGTGGCTGAAATCGGTCGGGAGGTCTATTATATGAAGTATGTCAGATAACAGTACGACACGATTGTTGTACGATACGATTTTCGCAGTGGCTGAGCGAACGACTGCTGCGCAGTGTGTTGCGGGTTCGATCCCCTCACGGAACAAATATTTATATGATCTGCAAGTAGTTGTTCCTTGTCTGGAACTTTGTATAAGTGTTCTACGTAAGTAAACGCACCCAGAATACAAGTAGAAATCACTGGTTGAGGAAACGTTTTTTAAAAACAATTAAGTAATTTATGAAATAATTTTGATATAACATTCCTAAATCTGTTGAACCTCTTTTTTAAAGATAAGCTTACATTAACATGCTACCTCCATAAGACCGCAACCACGGCTCGCATCCATCGCACGCCGTCATAGCACGATCTTAGTTGAATCCGTTTCCACCATGCTATAATTATGACCATGCGCATACTATGAGGACTAAGAAGTATGATTGGTGGATATCTGCTATAGCAACGAAACCCAGCACATCACTAGAAGAAAAGGACCTTTGTGTTAGAGAAATTCTTTCATTTCTTACTTTTAAAAAAAGAAAAAGGAAAGAAAGATGTTTAACGATTATCTGTCAAATAAAAAAAAACCGTGTGAAGAAGAAAACTGATCTAATATCTACTCCTGAAAGTTATGACTTACCGCAATTTTAATAGAGTTCTATTTCTGTTGTTGCTAGCTCGATTCTTAAACAGTTGCTAAGCTCAAACAGTGGTTAGGTTTCAGTCAAGTCTTGAGAAGCCAGAAACCACACTTTCGCTTTGATTTACAAGTAGGTTAGGTTATGAGTATTTTCTTGGAATATAATGCTTTGAAATTTTATTATAGAGGAACTTTTTGAACATTGAAATCTTTATTTTCCTTTCCTTTTAAGTATACCTACAATTGAAACTAGATCCGGCAATTTCTTCAAGACTTCAATAGTAACTTTTTGAACCAATTAAATCGTAAAATCAAATTCATATTCATATCTTTATTTGCATTCCATAATGTTAGTTTACAGATCTTAAAGTTGGCTTATAGTTAGTTACAATTATGGACCCTGTAGGGAACAGCAAAAAGTATACAATTAAAATAAAATTCAACATAAGTATTAACTAATAAAAAATGGAGAAAATGTTGTTCTTATTAATTATTTTCTTGAATTAAACGTAAGAATTTTATGAGAAATTATATAATAAGGGAATCAAAAACAAATCTAAATTTTAAAAATACGATAATCAAATTTAAATTTTGACCAACTTTGGGTATACAGTTGAGTCCGTTTATTATGACATTGAAGGGACATAATAAACACGTCATTCTAAGCGGACGGTCATACAAAGCATTTTGTCCTCCTGTTTTTGTCAGTATGTATTTATTTTAACAGAGAGACAATATAGAACTAAGTCAATAATATTAATTGTATTACCCACTGAGACTCAAAACAACCATGCATGCGCCGAAAATCATCGGGTATCACGTGACGCTTCCGAACTCTTGTCGAAGGTGTTGAAAGAATTTTCTATGAAAACCAAACTTCGCTGTGTAATACGTCATAATAAGCGGTTGTTCATTATAAACGGAGTCATAATAAACGGATTCTACTGTATATATAAATAAAAAGGCCACGAATAACATTCATAATTACATCCATTCATCCTCTTAAAATATGTTAATAACATTTAATCCCAATCAATGTAGTAGTTTTTGTGAGTAATAAATCCATCGATCCATCCTCACAAATTCCAACATTTACAATAGTAGTAAGATTAGATAACCTTCATTAATTGAAAACGTCTTAACATTAATTTGATTACGAAATTCAACAGCATCATTAAAATTTACCCTTGGAATATACCAATATATAATTGAATCCAAACCAATATGGCGGATTAATTTATGTTAATCTAATGAATTGTTCACTTCATTGCTCTCGTCTAGCCGTTCATTAGAAATTATAAATCATAACTGAAAATCAAATCACCCTTAGCCCCTTCGTAAACTAGGCGACGCAAGTCTCCGATACTTTACGACTTTGGTATCCAGGTGACTATCGCAATACAAATGCATAGAGGCTATATATATAACTGTAGCAGTTTTTGCAAAGGAATGCAAAATTGGAAAGTTCACTCCTAGTGTGCGGCAACGTTTAAAAAAAGGAAAATAAAATTTTAAATGAGCTCTCTTCGTGAGCATAGGTTTTCTTTTGCTATACATGACTGTGCTTCTGACAGAAAATCATGAGAGGTCAGTAACAGTGATTTTCAAATTTCTTTAATCTTTGCAAAGGTTATCAAGAAAAGTCTTATCGCTTTTAGCGATAAGACCGCCTATTGTGTCACCCTATTTAAAAGATATTGTAAATTGGATATTTAATCACTCGACTGTGGACACTCAGCCGTACCATACGCGCCAGTCAATTAAATAGATCGTCAACCTTTTTTTACATTTCGATAAGTTTTTGTCATTGAGTTAGTTTAGAGTTCTAAAAAAAAAAAAAAATGAAATCGTGCGCATTGTGTAACGTGCAGTTCAACGATGGTGTCCAGTGTGGAAGCTGTAAAAAGTATTTAGATTTTGGATGTGCCAACATATCTGAAGCTGGATGGAGAAAGCTGGGTGCTACTAGAATGGCACAATGGAAGTGCTCGGCCTGCAGAATCTCATCTCCAGCTGTACCCACTTCGGACCAAGCGTCTCTCGAAACCATCCTAAGTGAAATTTGGGACATGAAGCGTCAATTACTCAATCTTCCAACACTTAGTGATGACATCAAGGTGATAAAGGATGAGCTATCTGAATTGAAGTCGACATGTGAAGGTACTAGTGGCAAACTCGACGAATTTGAAGTGAGGATTTCCGAAGTTGAAAATAAAGTAGCTGAACTTGATAAGATGCAGCTGGCTGTGAATGACTTACAGACAGACTTATCTAAAGTGAAGTTCGAACTGTCATCAAGTGATCAGCGGTCCCGACTTAACAATATTGAAATCAAAGGAGTTCCAGTACGAAAAGATGAGAATTTATTCACAATTATTGAAGCCATTGGTCGCAAAGTTAATTATAGCTGCCCCAAAACACTAATCAATTACGTTTCGAGGGTGCCGATCTTCAACTCTAATGATAAACTTATTATAGTAAGTTTTTTAAACAGATATGTCAAAGAAGATTTCATAGCGGCAGCGCGAGCAGTTAAGAACTTATCCACATCTGATATCGGGTTCCAAGGCACTTCGCAGCGTGTATTCGTTAATGACCACCTTAGTGTGGCATATAAGAAGCTGTTAAGTAAAGTTAAAGCCATCGCCAGTGAGAAAAATTATGAGTTCGTTTGGGTGAAGCACGGAAAAATTCACGTTCTAAAAAACACTAACTGTAAAGTTATCATAGTGAGAAAAGAATCGGATTTAAACAAACTCGCTTAATATGCAATTTATACTGTAAACGATCCTTTCTGTTTTATACCTTTATTGTTTTACCTATATGTTACAAAATGTTTAGCACCTCTGCCTCACTAATGAGCCCAACACCTCTCTTTTGTCCTGTTAAAAAAATCCTTTATGTTTCTTATCGCGCTGTTTACTTTAAAGTGTTAAAGCTAAATCATATGTCTTGCTCGCTCACGCTTGCACGCACTACGCATTACTGCTTGCCTTCTCACACAGCTGTTTACCGCTCAGTGTCGAATAATTGCTTCCTACCAATAATAATAGTAACCATTTGCCTACTTCACGTATATTTATTTTGTAATAACCCTGATTTGGTAAATATTTTTAAGTGATGGCTACCAACGTTAATGTTAATCTACCTGGTTTAAAGATATTTTATCAGAATGTTCGCGGTTTACGAACCAAAACCGATACTTTCTATCGTCAAATGTTAGCTAGCTCTTTTGATGTTATTGTTCTCACTGAGACTTGGTTATTGGATGGTATTATGAGCTCGGAGTTTTTTGATGAAAGGTATATTTTGTGGCGTCGCGACCGAGACTACGTACTGACGGGGCAGTCACGCGGTGGAGGAGTTCTCATAGCTGTGCGTCGAGAATTATCAGTGACATGTCAACAAAATTTTCATTCTACAGCCGAAGACCTCTGGATAAGCATACACTTGAAGAATTCGATTACACGCAACCATTTTAATTTACATCTCTGTGGGATTTATTTATGTAAACAAAATCGGGGTCTTTCCTTTTCGTCTCAGTTGTCAAATTTTCTTTCGACATTAAATCGGTCTGTGATTGGTAATGGTTTCGACAAATTTCTTATCATCGGTGATTTCAATATGAGCGGAATAAGTTGGGTCCCATCGGACAGCATATCGTTCGTCCCTACGAACCTTAGGAGTAGTGATGAGGTATTACTTGGAGATGAGTTATGTACTCTTGATCTTGCTCAGTGTAATGGCGTGACTAACAAATACGGTAAAATACTCGATTTAGTGCTCTCGAATCAGGCAGCCAACGTGACTGAAAGTTTCAACCCACTGGTACCAATTGATGATTATCACCCAGCATTGTTAATTACAATGGATCTTGTTGAGTCACCTCCCCTGCAGTGTGCGTCCCGTATACAATTTTTGTATGATAAAGGTGACTATGAATCCATTAATCGTGACATTTGTATGACTGACTGGGCAAGTGAATTCGCAATAAGATCACCTGATGAGTCTGTAAGTTTTTTCAATGACGTTATCCATAAACTTCAAGTCAAATATATACCTCAGAAACTTTTTCGCAATAAATCATATCCGACCTGGTACAGTTCCTCATTAATAAATACAATAAAAGAAAAATACAAATACTTCAAAAAATTTAAAAATTATGGCAATAAGTCCGACGAACAAACATTTAAACTTCTTCGTGATAGGGTAAAAATATTAGAAAGTCAATGTTACACTAACTATTTGAAACTTACTGAAATGTCTATAAAAAATAATCCGAAAACATTCTGGACCTTTGTTAAAAAACGCCATAATATAAATACAATCCCCAGCACGTTCAACTTTAACAATCAAACACTGCGTACTGGTGAGTCCATATGTGAGGCATTCTCAACGTATTTTCACTCCACTTTCTTAGATTCTAGCCTCAATCATGGTGGTAGCTCTAATTCCAATTCTTCTTCTGTCATTGAATCGTCTAACTTATCGTCCGATATTAATCGTATCACAGTAAACATTGAGGACTTAGCCAGCTTACTTAAAAAATTAGATACATCAAAAGCGCCGGGCCCAGATAATATCTCATCCAAGCTTCTCGTACGCTGTGCTGCATCCATTGCACTTCCTATTTCAATTCTATTTAAAAAATCTTTGGATGCTTGTGTTGTCCCCAAACTTTGGAAATCGGCATTCATAACTCCCGTACATAAGAAAGGAGTCAAGATAGACATCACTAATTACAGACCGATATCCAAATTGTGTATCATCGCCAAGGTTTTTGAAAGGATTATCTATAACCAGGTCTATTCTGCTCTAGAACAATCCTTTGGTCCCTTCCAACACGGCTTTCTCAAGGGTAGATCGACTGTCACCAATCTTATTTTGCTTAATGACTACATCACTGAGGCAATGGACCACGGTAAACAAGTCAATGTTGTCTACACAGACTATAGCAAGTGCTTTGACCGAATTGACCACCTCATCTTGTTACAGAAGTTAGAAAGCATCGGCATACGCGGAGACTTGCTTCGCTGGTTTTCCTCTTATATTGAAAACAGGTCTCAGGCTGTGGTGCTGAATAATTATGTATCTAGCTGGGTTTTGGTCCCCAGCGGAGTCCCGCAAGGTTCATTGCTAGGTCCCCTATTATTTATCATCTATGTGAACGACATCGACTCCTGTATGACCTTTTGTAAATTACTGTGCTTCGCTGACGACATGAAAATTTTTGCTACCATATCATCGACTTCGGACATGTTCGCCTTTCAAACTGATTTACAGAATCTCGAAGCATACTGTCGAAAAAACAAACTTGATCTGAATCCAATAAAATGCTCAGTTGTAACGTATTCCCGTGGACGTTCAAGCCTAGCCACAACATATACTCTTGGTGGTCATATATTAGTTAGATGTAGTACTATTCGTGACCTGGGGGCCATCACGATTCCAAACTTATTTTTGATAAGCATGTTGATACCATAGTCGCTAAAGCCTCGAAATCCCTTGGTTTCATAATGCGAATATCCAAGTGCTTTACTCAAGCCAAGACTTTAAAAATTCTATACTGCACTTTTGTTAGAAGCCACTTGGAATATGCATCTGAAATATGGAGTCCTTGTTATCACAAATATATTGACCGTATTGAGCGCATACAAAAAAGATTTATAAAATTTTTGTGCTTTTATCAAAAGATTTCGTACCATTCCAGTAACTATCTCAGTCTTTGTAAAAAATTTCATCTCTTACCTTTGATTAATCGTCGTGAGATCTCCGATTGTATATTTCTGTTAAAAACGGTTCGAGGTGACATAAACTGTTCTGATATTTTGTCTTCTTTCCATTTCAATATTCCAAGCAAATCCAAAAGGTTTAATCCACCACTGCGAGTGCCGTTTACAAACACTAATTACAGACAAAATTCGTACTTTGTGCGTGTGAGTGGGTATTTTAACAAGGTGTGCAAACAGCTTGACTTTGATATTTTTGAAACGAGTGTGATCGCGGCAAAAATGCGTTTAGCTGAGAACTTCTTTGATGCTCAATATCTTTAGACTTTGTTATTCTGTAAATTTATTATTATACTTGTTCCAATTTTATTGTATTCGCTTTTGACGTAAACTAGGTGGTGGTCTAAACCTGTATATATTTAATTTTTAGTTTTATGGTATTATCTCGCGGTATTTACATTTTGCTCCACAGTTCTTTTATAACAGTCAAGTTCTAAACGTGAAGACTTGTAATTGGCTGTCAGATTATCGTACTGTCATTTATATCTATTGTATTTAGCTGTAAGTCTTCCAAAGTCTTTAAATAAATAAATAAATATTTGTATTTTTTATGGTGTGCATACAGAATTCTTTATTCTATTCTCTTTCTAAAAGTGTTGCTATTTCCTTGAGAATGTATCGTTAAAGATTCATAAACCTGCACAAGCACATAGGTGCTGGAACATATCCGATACCTATAGGTACATCCTCACAAGCACATAGCAGGTGCATTAGAATATCCGATCCGATCCTAGTAAGTATAGTAGATGTTTTTAAATAATTGTTTTTTAGCCATTATTGTCATGTGAATCAGACCACTATAATTATGAATTTTAATGTTATATGGAGGCTTCTGATGTGGCAATACTCTTTCCAATAATTAGGATAATAGATGGCGCCACGTGTATGATCCGAATGAATCATCAAAATAAAACAGGACGAGCGAAATTGCGTGGAAATAAAGTTAAATTTTTATACGCAATAACGCCTGCGTCGCGTCTTCGCAAAGATATTTTACGAACGGTTAAGGCGTCTGGAGTACCTATCCAGAAGATGCAGGTTCAAACCCTGCTCGCAGCTCAATTTATCGTTCGTAAAATATCTTTGCGTAGAAATACACACTTTACATAAGCCTAATAAATTATAGGCATACAATTCATGCTAATCTAATAATTTGTTCAGTCCACTGGCGCTCGTCTAGACATTCCCCAACGAATATTGAAAATAATATATTATGTAAATAAAGCAACATGCTTTTGACTTGAGTCCAGCGGTCTTACATTATTTATAAGGCTGTGGCCTCACAACTCTTTGTGTCGTTGTTCCGGCTAATACGGGAGGCGGTCCAGGGACCCGGGCTTTGTGTGAAACGCTCTTATTATTTTTCTTATGAAGGCTTTTTGTTTGTTACCTACAGGTTTTTAATAGAAGTGGACGTTGTGCAGGAAATTCTGAGGTAGTTAGCGTTTCAAACGTTTTTTGTTTTTTTTCTATTTGAATTTTTGTGTTGCTTTATTTAAATTTGAATTTTGTGTCGAAATTGTAATATCAAGGGTTAGTTCATTAGTGTTGATTATTTCTTTTTGCTTCTCTTGAGTAATAATTTTGAATCCCACCCCGAAAGAGGGGTTTATACGATTTGGACTTATTCCATGAGTTCGAAATAAGAAAAAGCTTTCAAACCTTATCTTAGTTAAACTTCTATCTCAGTTTAGTATCTGGACAGGTATTACTACTCTCAAAATATTAAAGGAAAATGAACACCGACGCTGCGACATGTCTCAATTGTGTTAAGATATTATGTTATATATATGATACATTTACAAATTAGTACTAGGCCTGCGTTTCTGGTTTACATAAATTCTCTCTCACAGACAAAGAGCTTAACATTATAAGTTGAATTATGGTGTAAAGTGATGTAGGTATAATATTTTGAAATAAGTGTTAGGTGTTTTTTTTTTTATAATGACGAATACATTTGAATCTAACTCTCTTTTTACATTGTTTTTCAACCCGTCTTGTTCGTATAGTAACAATATCTACTGTGTGTTTTAAAAAAACTTGTATTTTTCCTTATTTACCCATCTAATAAATCTAGATCAAATTTAATAGTAAACAGTAAACGTATACAATGTAGAGCAAGAATGTTGGTTGAACTGAAATTCCGATCCTACTCACCTACTTTTCAAGACTCAACAGTAAAGTTCATAAGTATCTACGCACTACGTACAAGAGCTTTAAGCACGCTGTCTCCGCCCATAATACTTTCAAACTACTCACATACATGTTTCAGAATAGCACTTACGCGGCACGGCCCCATTTAAAAATCCCAACTAACATACAACTTACGAAACATCGATCTGGGAGTCGTAAGGCGCTTTCCCTAAGTGCCCCATCCGGTTTCATATTCAAAACAAAGTTTATGTACGCCCAAAGCGTGCCCACAGTGAAAGCTTACAACTGTGTAAACTTTACAAATTGTTTACTGCCTTCAAAACTGTCTGAGAACTGTCGTTTGTCGTCTACAATGTACCTACAACGTGTACTGGGGTGGAAATAAAATGCGTTGGTACAGTTAAACAGTTTTCCGTTGTATCTTTATGTGAATCAGTCACTTAGTTTGTTAAGGGATTTCGTATACGCGTTCTAATGGTTGTTTTAAAGATGGTCTCGAGATTAAATTCAGAAATATTCGATGCTAATTTGCTGTTACTGTTTTTGGTTATATTTTATGTACATGAATTTAATATCCATGACTCATCTTCTATGATTTAATTTGTTAGAAATTAATATCAGTTATATTTCGTTATCTCTTTTCCAAGAAGTCCGAACTGTATATATATAAACATAACCTATAACTTTGAACATAAACTTTGAGTATGTAATTAAATTAAACCCCTTCGGGGCTTCTTTTTTCCTCCCGCCCTGGGTGGGGCGGAAGGGACTGCCAGGCTCTCACTGACTAAAATCCACCCGTGTTCCTTCGGATGCCCTTTACATTCCGTCGCCGCGGTATCCTGTGTTAAGAAAAAACCCGTGACCCCAGCAGACATTTGGCGCGAAACACGACGCGCCACCGACTCGGGCTTGGTGAGGACCAAGCCCGAGTCGGTGGCGCGTCGTGTAATGGGTAACTCGCCGTCCGACCGAGGGGTCGGACGGCGAGTTACCCATTACTCACCGTCCGCAAGCCTGCTCCGCCGCTGCGCCCTCTGCTGATCAGAGGGACACGCGTTGGAGCGTCCACACGACAGGCCATTCGCTTCGGGGCTTTAGAGCAAAAGTTTTGACACTAAATATCATGTGAATAATCCCAAACAATGATAGCATGTGTCAAACAGAAGGAATTGAAAAAAAAAGTTCTAACATTAAATAATTTTGTTTGGAGCGCAATCGATCCTTCAAAACCTCTAATATTACCAATTTAAGGACAATACCAAAACCAATACCTACTATACATGCTGCTATTATTACCCTTATACAGCGGTTACACAACCGTTGTTCTAAACACTTTTGTTCGACCGGAATCTGCGGTACATGAGTCAGCTACAAAGTTAGGGTTCGCTTGATGTGCTGTCAGATAACTGATGGCCTTGTTATTGATGCTGAGGAATTAGCTAATTACAACCTCGTTATTGTTGATGATCTACAATGGATTTTGTGTTTTATTTTGTGTTAGGTTAAGGTCAGCTTTTGTTTGCAGAATATAAGGTAAAAATATTATATTTCCATACTTTGTTGCCTGACCTCTTGAGTAAAGTCGTCGGATGCGTCATCAAATTCGTTAAGCGCGCTTATCGTAGTTCGAAAACAAATTATGGCTTCTTATAAGATAAGACAACAAGCTTTTCTGACAATCAACGATGTTGAAAGTTAATGTGTTCAACACGATTAGTGAATACATTGATTGAATGCATAATTTTTTTTTTATCTTTTCGTCATGGAATTATTTTTTCTTCTTCTTCACAGAAAAAATAGCTGTTCTTTACATTTCAAAAGTAAACTAGAGTAAAAATTTTGATTTTTTTTTCAATTTCAGAATTGGTATCAGACTAAAAATATTTATATGACCAACAAATTCTGTGTTCGGGGTTAGTGTAGTTTGCTAGAAATGACTGTAAGCGCGACCATGATACAATACAGAAGAAATTCCTAGTTTTTGGGGCCACGTAATGTAACAAAAAAAAAAAACAATGTGAGCCATTGTTTTTTCTTTACTAAAAATATAATTCAATTGTCCCACATGTTTTCTTACTATGCAACTACAACAATAGCTGACACAGCATGTACTACAGAACCCCAATTACAATCCACCAACAATCCAACTGTTTTGTTCTAAATAAGCTAGCTTATCCACCACCAGTTCCTTCTCTACGTGTATCAGCTGCAAACTAAACTGAACTTTACACCGCTTACATTAAAGTTCAGTTAGTTATAAGGTAAATCAGGAGCCACTTTAGTATTTAACCTAGTTAATAACAGGAAATTAGAGGTTATTGAGCTTCAAGGTGTCCAGTTTACTCTGTTGGTTAGAGTTTTCATGCAGAAAATTGAGGTGGTTATACAAGGGAAAGTTAGTTAACGTTCAGGAGTACTTCGTGATCTATATTGTATATAAAGGATGAAAGATAAGTAGCAGAGTTATGTTATGTGGATGTCGAGTAAAGGGCGACTAGCTGTCCGATCATGGACCGTAACCGGGTCGAGTGCGCGTCGTGTTCCACACGCGCCTCAAAGAGCTGTCAGAATAACGCCTACCGGGTTTGCGGGACTATCGAGTGATTCCGGAACGTAAAGAGCTATTGAAGGAACACGTGGATTTTAGAACGCATTGCTTTGTGTCCGAGAAAATTAATCTAGAACAAAACTTTCGTTGGGAATAGTACCAAAGCAAAACAAACCGCCTTTTTTCGTTGTATTGATATGAACAAGTTAAACTTTAAACAAAACAGCCAGAACGAGGCAAAACACAACAATCACAAAGAGTTTTTTACTAACCCTACGTACAAAGTGACCCGGAGTTGGCCAAAATAAAATTATTCTCTAGAATAAAAATGTATCGTAGAAAAGTCTGTAACAAAATGTCTATGTAAAGCTGTGAACTGGTTATTTCTGGCATAAAGTTAGTCGAGTAAGTCCTGGATTAGAGATACTGTAAGCTAATGAGGTTGCTAGCATAATTACTTATTTTGCCTCGGTTTAGTCTGAGATTACTTACTTAGTGTTTTCTTTTCTTTAGTGCCTTGCAAGATTGTAAAGTCTTGTTGTAAATTACTTGGTTGGTTGTTGTTAGCCTGTTAAATATGAAATGAGTGGCCAGCTGTGTTCGTTGTTAGATCTATACTACCTGACATAAGTTGTGAAAAATAAGTTTTGTACCTAAAACAAAAAATCTTCCACGGATCTGTGCTAATATGTGGCTGTGCCCCGATGTCAATAAAAATGTTTTATTTTTCAATTTTACTTTTATGAGTTTCTAATTTTTATTTCATTGGCTTGTAATTAATTCAGTCTGTCTTTTTTAAACTTTGTAAGGAATGTTTCATTAGCGAGTCTGTCTGCGGTAAGTAATGCTCATCAGTACAGCTGAAAATGTGTGGGTGGAGGCCCAAATAACACAGTAAGCACTGTATGATACGAATAGTAAATTTAATGTAAAACTTAAGGTCGTTATAAGCTCCTATATAGGTTCACAAAGCATTTCGTATTTAAACAATGAAACTAGGCACAAAAGGTAGCCTATGGGCAAAAAAGAAAAAAAACTACAATTATGACTTTCACTGATAATTATAGCGTTATCAATTTCCCGTAATAAATACACGTTCGTGCAAAAAAAAAAACACACACAAAATTGAAAATATTAAAACTAAAATTTAGGAAAAATTTGTACAACACCCTGTTCTACATTATAAATATAACATAAGTTGACTTTAATACTGAATAGAACATTAGTTTTCTGTAATAGTGGCGCAATGCGGTACTTTTTATGCCTCAGTGCTAATAAGCAGGTGGGATGTTCGCCTCAAATAAATTGAGGCCGACCCTCTGAGCATACGTAGTTCTAAATTAGTTTCTGAAGGCAGATTAAGGCTTGGCTAGTTTTGGTGACACCGAGTGTTTTATTAATGTAGAGAATATAGTTATAATAGAACTAACGAACTTGATCTTACTAATCTTACTAATATTATAAACGTGAAAGTTTGTATGTGTGGATGGATGTTTGTTACTCTTTTACGCAAAAACTACTAAACGGATTTTGTTTATTTTTGGTACACAGATAGTTTATAACCTGGATTAACACATAGGATAGTTATTATCCCGATTTAATGTTCCCACGGGAGTTGTAGCGGGTGAAACTGTGGGCAACAGTTAGTAATATTATAAAAGAGTTACCATGGAGTTTCTTGCCGGTTTTACTCCATGGAAACGACTAACCGGAACATCCTAGTAGTTCCATAATGGAACTAGACAAATGGAACAACTGTTGTTGACGTTTTATAAGTGCCATGACGGGTCTATCTACACTAATATTATGATGAGATTTGATTGTTTGTTTGCATTGAATAGGTTCCGAAACTACTGGACCGATTTGATTTTTTTTTTGTTTTGGAGACTCGAGAAATGATAAGTAACATCTCGTTACTACCAACAGGAGCCGAGCAGCTCGGATGAAACCGCGGAGAAAAGTTAGTGTGAAATATAAACATTTTGATTTCGATTTAGAACCATTAGTGCACATAAACGTAATGATATTTTGTTAAAGGCTGATTTTTCAATAATCAGATAACTTTTATCTGAGAAATAAAAATGGTGGTTTGACAGCTTATCTATAGAATATGTCAAATCGCTATTTTTATTCCTCAATTATTTTCATTCCTAAGTGATAAGAATATGATTAGTGAATACTAGTTGAAATTGCCTATACACTCTCGATTTAAGTCAAAGTCTAAGCAAAGACGAGGTATTCAATAATCATACATCAGATGCCACTACTTATAAAACCGGCCGTTTTTTAATTTTTTTCATTTAGTTCACTAAGAAATTCAGTAGAAGTATGAATACTGGTCAAGTTTCACCTATTTCAAAGACAGGTTGGAGAATATTATTCAAGAAATAAAAATACTTTATACTTCCTTGCCTTATTTTTTATTTTTAATACTTAGTGTCATCTTGACTTTAATCAAGATTAGAGATATACAAGAAAAGTATTTTTTTTACATTACTAAAATATCATTGGGCCGGCTAAACAGGTAAAGCCTAAAAAGGTTTTCTAAAAGAACTCTTAGCTTTTTAGAAATTCGCGATTAGAACATGGAATGGTTGATCCAGATAATTCCCTTTGTATTCTTTTGGGCTTTGAGTGGATACAAATTTAGTTAAAAATGTAGGTATGTATTTTTAAGTAGGTAGTAAGAAAAGATATTCCAAGTATAATTTCAGACTAAATATAATAAGAACAAAAATTACAAAAAAGACGTAATCATGAAGTCGACGACACGTGTTTTTTGGGTCTGGGTGATTGTGTATGTGAATTTCTGTTTGTAAACACATCCACGACACGAGAAAGTATCCTAGTTTGGGATTTAGCCATCCACGTTCAGTTAGAAAATTCACTCTGTATAACTAATAGATAATTATATCATATACCCACTCCCCCTAGGTGGACCGATGACATCGTGAGAGTCGCAGACAACCGATGGATGCAAGTGGCGAATTGTCGTTCGGCGTGGCGTCTAAGGGGGAGGCCTATGTTCAGCAGTGGACGTCTTCCGGCTGATGATGATGATGATGATGTTATCTTATATTTAACTGATGATATTGTTAGTTTTATCATTAACATACCAACCTAATGAAAGTAAAACTTAATACATGTTTTCAAGATAGGATTAAAAATCCGATACTGAATTAATCAAGCTGGTAAAAACGTTTTTCTCTTGAAATGTAAACAATTTCCATCATACGAATTTTATACGTGAACTCTTACGTGATAATTAACGTAATAAATACGTTCAAGTACTTTTCCTTAATTAGCTGCTTTTGAAGCCAGAATAATTATTTCTGACTTAAAATCATAACATACACGTGGAACCGTACATTTGATACCTAATAATACATGGTGAAAACAGTGAACGAAAACAAAGAATCTTGTATACATAAGAATTTTAGGGTATTTTACACATGAATGGTACTAAATGGTATTGTTATAACGCGAACAAAATTGAAGAGAAAACCTCAGGGTTTTCAGTCAACAGTCAGTTAACAGTCAGCTGTACAGTAGTTCCTTCTTCGCACATCAGAGGCGCTGTTCCATTTTTTCCTAGAAAATTGTCAATTTGAAAGTGTCAAAGTTCCAGTTTACTTTACGTTTCATTTACTGAAAACTCGTGCTGAAGGTACTGATTTCTTTGTTTTTTTTTTATGTTGCCCCACACTAGGAATTTCTTCTGTGTCGTGGGTGCGTTTACAAACATAGAAACACACATACACAAACGCCCAGACCCGAAACAACTACTTGTAGAACATACAAACAATTCCTCCGTGTGGGAATCGAACCCGCTACACGCAGCACAGCAGTCCAAACACTCAGTCACTGCCCTAACCGTGCCGTCAAATCACTGATCAGTTTTTCTCAAAATTTTATTTCGTTACATATAGTATGGCCAGCTGAGATAATTAAATACCTATTCATATTTTAGTCTCCAAAATAATGTCCTCAAAATTAAGGACATTGTTTGTAATTACGTTATCTACTTACTTTTTGAAATTAGTAAAATTGTGTCGGAAGTTGATTTTCGCAGTAAAATAATATTATTTTGAACGTAAATTTATTCAAATATCCGGTCCGTTTTATAGATAATAATTATGTAAGGAAAATAAATTATTATGTAAAAGCTTTTCAGAATTGTAATAAAGTTCAAAATTATTCTACGTTTATACATAATTACATTTTGCTTACGCCTGCACTCGACTTAATTTTAAAATTGACCATCAATTTGGGTTGTTCTCTGCTTGGAATAACATAATTCAATTATATTTAGAAGTGGTGGGGCAATCTATTATCATCAGAACATTAAATTAATGTCATTGGCTCACGAGCATATATATATTCATGTTTTCAGATTTCAAGTACACTATGTCCGTTTCTTTAAACCTGAAAACTGGTAGCAATAAGGATGATCTCTTCAGTGATGACGTAGGCGTGAAATATCAGATCCGTAAGAAAGGTGACATTTTTAAGTGACGAAATTTTGTTTCCGTTATTGGGAATAAATTATTCTTTAATTGCGAAAACAGACAAAAATATTAAAATGATCTATTTCACAGTACAGTCACGAGCACTAATATATATACATTGGTCACGTTTTCTAAAATATCTTAACTTATACTTTTCAAAAAATATGTGTACAACATGGTTTTCTAAATAACCTAACCATCAAACTGTGGCAAAACTGGGTATACATTGGTTTCACAGTAATATAAACGAAGCAAAATCAGAAAAAAAGTATACATTTCTAATGTTTTTATTAACTATCCATGACAATTTCTATAACATATATACAAGTAAAACAAATTGTATACGTGTTATAGAAATTGTCATGGATACATTATAATGATAATGGAAGTGTATACCTATTTTTTCCTGTTTTTGTTAATAAGTTTATTACAGCAATGATTAGAGTTTTATAAATAAGTAGGTAGGGGCTGGTTATTACTGCAATAAAGCAAGGACTTACGAAATCAGAGTTGTAATTCATTACCAAAAGTAATGATTATTATTATTCATAAAGCCTATTAAATATACTTAATAGTTATGCATAGTTTTTTTTTTACTTTACCCCGCAATTAGTCCTGTATGGTGGGTGCGTTTACAAACATAGAAACTCACATGACACGAACACCCAGACTCGTAACAACTAATTGCAGATCGTACAAATATCTGTTCCGTGCGGGAATCGAACCCGCGACCCAGTCCAATTGCTCAGCCACTGCACCAAACGTTTCGACGCATTATTCAAATATATCGTGATTAACGGACACCCGCTTAAGGCTTAAGGGTTTATTGTATTCATCATTATGAACAATTTTGGGGAAAAAAAAAAAAAAAATTATTAAATATAATTTTCGCGATTTCAGGTCCCATAGTAAAAGAAAAATTAATCATACTTAATTATGAGTACAATAACCTCTTAAGAGGGTGTGCGATAATTATATCCACTTTTCGTAGAATCACCCAATAGCACAATAGATCCGCGAGAGAGAGAGGACAGCGTCCTCCTTCCGCCCCAACCGCAGTGGTACACGGCGTCGGACGTCGGCAGACGATCTCCGGCCACCGTAGGCACGGGCATGCGGACAGTGAGTAAAGGGGGGCAACTCGCTGTCCGACCATGGACATGCACGGGTCGACGGCGCGTCGTGTTACACGCGCGCCTCAAAGAGCGTCAGCAAAATGACGGGGCCCCCTCTCAGAGGGCCAAAGCCTGCCGGGGTCGCGGGACTTATACCATCACCATGACCCCGGAACATAAAGGGCTATTGAAGGACA
Organism: Agrotis ipsilon; assembly: GCA_028554685.1. Taxonomy (NCBI): domain Eukaryota; kingdom Metazoa; phylum Arthropoda; class Insecta; order Lepidoptera; family Noctuidae; genus Agrotis; species Agrotis ipsilon. The sequence continues at coordinate 2,328,012 of CM052956.1, forward strand.
CTGTGGATTTTAGTCAGTTCAAGTCTGACAGTCCCTCCTGCCCTGCCCGGGGCGGGAGGACTCATTTGATGATTATACCAAGATAAAAAATAGTACATTATGGTACAAGTGTGTAAAGTTGGTGATTACCGCTGAGGCGCCATTGAGACCCGAGCCGTTAGGTGAGGGTCTTAAGAGAGCCGAGGACGGTAATCATCAATACACACGTGTATCATACGACGTTTTTCAACACACTTGTGAAGAAAATAATACTAAAAAGCCATTTTATTTAATGAGTAAAAAGTTTATTTAGAGAAACAATTAGTTAACGTGCAGTTGGTAAAATTTATTTGTACTATTGAACACGATATTTTTTGGTTCGAAACTTTTTTAAAAATAAAGCAACACCTGTTATCAAACTGTGACTTTTTCTTTACCATTATTCACAAGTGAGTTATAGGTTTTTTTTTAATTGGTTGACACTATGAGTGCTAATATTACGTGACTTTATATTTTCTTACGTTCCGGGAAATCTTAATGAAATTCAGCTTTCCTTGCATACAAGATAATATTGCACAAGATTGTACAGTTTTACTTACTGTGTTTATTATATTTTATATTTCAAGTTAGTTTTGTGTCTTGCAATAACTAACTAAGATGACTATTATATGCAGGTAGGTATATCTCTTATACAAGTATACTTTAATATTTTTGTCACCATTATCTTCAACATATTACCTTTACTCCTTTTTTTTGTGGATCGTCACGCAGTATTTAAACTATAGATGGATTAATGGATGAAAGAATCGTGTCCCTGCATAAAATTCGTTATACCGTCAATATGTAGTAGGTATAACTGTATGTCGCTATTTCTGAACGACTAACATTCTATGGATCTACATAATTGACACTTTATTCTGCATTCGGTAACATTTTTTTTACGACTGCGATAGGAGGAGGTTTATATATTATTATTTTCTTTTTTTTATTAGTGATGTTTTTTCTCTTGACTCAAGTTCAGAGTGAACAGAGACAAACTACGATGGAGTAAGCTTACTCAGAAGAAACCTGTTCACTCTAACTTTGAAGAGATTTGAGTTGTTGAGGTATTTATGAAGGTATAACGTTTTCACAATTATAGTGACTTTTATATAACCACGGTTCTCAATTTGACATTATAATACATTTTTACTGTATCATCATCTGCCTAGACTTTTCTCAAGTATATCGGGATCGGCTTCTAGTCGAACCAGATGCAGCTGAATGCCTATCGGGACTCCACAACACAGTATTTGGGTAAGACGAAACCCCGTGGTAATTATAAGACTGTTTGTCAGACTTTAGAGCTTCTGACTAACAGTAACGACTGTCAAAGATCTACAAATGATAGCCGGGAAAACGGCTTTACGTGCTTTCCGAGGCTTAGAAGAAACTCGCTATGACAGGCGGGTGACCACAGACCAAACTCGGCAAGCGCGGCTTAATCGAAAGATCGGCCTGTGCGGCTGAAATTTATTTAGCCTCGGGGTCTTACATTTTATATTTATAGGAGCTCGTTTATTTTTACTTTATCATTTCACAAAAAATTGAATATTATTAAACGTGTACTTTCATTTTATGTTGCTTTATACGCCTTCTGACGTAAGTCCGCAAAATAAGCCTTTACAAACCTTTAAAATCTTGTTCTACCCACTAATAAAATCTCTCCTAACAAAATAAAAGGAATTTAAATTCTACAGAGTTCGCATTAAAGACGGTATTATTTTAGGCCCGCTGGTAATTAGTGGCCCGGTAAAGACTTGAAGGGTGCGTAATGTTTTTGTAGGCATCCCTTGAAACCCTGAAAACACGGTTTTGCTCTTAAAGGTTGGTACAAACGAAATGGAGTGCTAATTTGTTAGACATAATGTACAAAATACGTGTGACGTGTTTTAATGACTTGGGCAAACTAGGTCAAATGATAGCATAATGTATTCTAACCTAGGTAGGTACTATAGATGTCTGGTTTATGCAAATGGAAACATATGGACATAGTGGTTTGGAAATTAAAATACAAATCATATCAGCGACTTTCATACAGGTATTCTTTCTCTTTTAGAGCTACTTGACGGCTCTGTTCAAGCAGTCTGATAATGTAATGTGGATATAGTAAAAAAAAGTGTATGACATTCGTGCAGTGGTTCTCAATATTTTTGGCCGCGGAACCCTTTTGAAAAACAACATTTTTTTCGGGAACCCAAAAAAAAAACAAAAAGTTACGAAAGTACAAAACCTACGAGTTATTCCACTCTGATCCTCAAACCGATCCCCTGTCATATATTTTTACTTTCTAGGGGATCAGTTTTTGGGGATCAGAGTGGAATAACTATAATAAGAGTTATTCCACTCTGATCCCCAAACCTCAAATGAGTGCAACTGTTTTTTTTATTGTTCATTAAACGGTTTATGTTAGGTTTGATCGAAGAAAGTTGAATTCTTATATCAGGTTCGGCATTCAGTCTATTTTGGTATTTTTATTTGGTATTTTATTCCCGCAGAGCCCCCAGAAAGACTTAGCGGAGCCCCAGGCTCCTCTGAGTACACTTTCATTATAGCTGTTAGTGTAAAAACTCGGTACATAACTCAGAGGAGAGTCGTAGAATTCAAAAAATAATAAATAAATCAACTAAATTACATTTTTTATTAATTTTTCAATATATTTCCTCCTTAGAACCTTAATCTACTCTCACTTATATTATTAGTGCTACAGAGAGTATTTATATTCGATTTTCTTTGGGGCTAATGCGATCTTTTGCGAGTCCTATACTATGGCATGCGGGCGGCGAGTAGTGGGCAACTCACCGCTCGACCAAGAACCATGCCCGGGTTGACGGCGCGTTGTGTTCTACGCGCGCCTCAAAGGGTTCACGCGACTTATCTCATTACCGTGACCCCGGAACGTACAGGGCTATTGAAGGGCACCGTGGCTTTTAGACAGTACGAGTATGATAGTCCCCTTCCGCCCTGCCCTGGGTGGGAGAAATCATATGATGATTTTAACACGTTAAAAAATAAAAAAAGAGTCCAATTTTCATTGAAGTCGGTGCAAAATCTTTTTTCGTACCGAATTGTTGACCACAACATCATAAAATGGCATAATAAAAGCATTATGGGGTACATCTATCTATCCAATAAACGTTTTATCAAGATATCGCATGTGATTTGATGTCTGTCATTCCGTCGACCGATGCACGAAACGTATAACAGATGCCAAGACATGACATATGCTTTGAGGCAATTAATTTCACATCCAACAATATTACAGGCGGATACTCGAAGCGGATTGGCTGATAATAGGGATATATGTTAATTGAAAGACTGATGATGGAAGCCATCTTTGTTAGGTGTGACTTTGTGTGCAGTTTTACAGATGGATGTATGGTAAAGATTGTGTTTTTTTTTTCTTTACTTGAGATGTGATTGTTCTTGCCTCTATTCATCATCTGCCTAGCATTTTCCCAATTATATTGGGGTTGGCTTCCAGTCAAACCAGATGCAGCTGGATATCAGTATTTTACATGGAGCGACTGCCTGTGGGACCGCCACAACCCAGTAACTGGGCAATACCATACCCCATGGTAAGACTGGTTGTCAGACTTTAGACCTTCTGACTAACAGTAACGACGGCTTGATCCGGAAGATCGGCCTGTGCGGCTGTAATTATTTTAGCCACGAGGTCCACCTCATTGTGTTGTAGCTCCACCTAACGTTCTTGACTCTACTCCAGGTCAAAAATGACTGAGACAAAGCCTACTAGAGAGCAAGCCTTATGCTTACGAAAGTTTTTTTTTTCAGTAAACATACAATCCAAAACAAAAGATAACATTAAATGTGATACGTACAGTCACGAGCAAAGACATAGATACGACCTTAAAATTTAAATTAATGTAACAATATTAAATTGCAAAAATAAGTTCTGCCAACTGTGTCCAATAATTATGTAAACGTTAAACTAAGTCAAAATTAACTACACATTTTTATCAAAATTTCGTTAACGATAGTTTGCCAAAAAATAATATCAACTTTAAGTTACATTATTATGTGCCAAGTCAATTTCAAAAACATGTAAACAATACAGTTTCGAAATTATGTAAACAATTACAAAGCAGCAGTTTCAATCTGCTTGAGACCGGTTTTAATTCACAATTTTCAAAAACATGTAAACAATACAGTTTCGAAATTATGTAAACAATTACAAAGTAGCAGTTTCAAGGAGCTTGAGATCGGTTTTAATTCACAATTTTCAAAAACATGTAAACAATACAGTTTCGAAATTATGTAAACAATTACAAAGCAGCAGTTTCAAGGAGCTTGAGGTCGGAAATAAGTCGTAATTTAACAAATTGTAATTTAACAAATTGTAATTTAACCTCATTGAAAAAATAAGTGTATATAATACAAATACATTAACTTCTTTTCGTTAATTTGCGTTATATCTACATATTATTTTGTCATAGTTAGGTAAAAGTAGCCATCATCGAGTGTATTGACTCACCCGTCGACTGTTTTTATTTCCGTGTACCGTCCTAAATCTATTGTGCTATTTTTTTTCAACACACTTGCTCATAAAGTGGCTCTAATTTCACCGCAATTAGGCACATAATGACACCTGTTATCAAACTGTGACTTTTTCTTTACTATTATTCACAAGTGAGTTATAGGTTTTTTTTTAAAGTGTCAACCAATTATTGCGGTGAAATTAGAGCCACTTTATGAGCAAGTGTGTTGAAAAAAAATAGCACAATAGATTTAGGACGGTACACGGAAATAAAAACAGTCGACGGGTGAGTCAATACACTCGATGATGGCTACTTTTACCTAACTATGACAAAATAATATGTAGATATAACGCAAATTAACGAAAAGAAGTTAATGTATTTGTATTATATACACTTATTTTTTCAATGAGGTTAAATTACAATTTGTTAAATTACAATTTGTTAAATTACGACTTATTTCCGACCTCAAGCTCCTTGAAACTGCTGCTTTGTAATTGTTTACATAATTTCGAAACTGTATTGTTTACATGTTTTTGAAAATTGTGAATTAAAACCGATCTCAAGCTCCTTGAAACTGCTACTTTGTAATTGTTTACATAATTTCGAAACTGTATTGTTTACATGTTTTTGAAAATTGTGAATTAAAACCGGTCTCAAGCAGATTGAAACTGCTGCTTTGTAATTGTTTACATAATTTCGAAACTGTATTGTTTACATGTTTTTGAAATTGACTTGGCACATAATAATGTAACTTAAAGTTGATATTATTTTTTGGCAAACTATCGTTAACGAAATTTTGATAAAAATGTGTAGTTAATTTTGACTTAGTTTAACGTTTACATAATTATTGGACACAGTTGGCAGAACTTATTTTTGCAATTTAATATTGTTACATTAATTTAAATTTTAAGGTCGTATCTATGTCTTTGCTCGTGACTGTACGTATCACATTTAATGTTATCTTTTGTTTTGGCTATGTATGTTTACTGAAAAAAAAAACTTTCGTAAGCATAAGGCTTGCTCTCTAGTAGGCTTTGTCTCAGTCATTTTTGACCTGGAGTAGAGTCAAGAACGTTAGGTGGAGCTACAACACAATGAGGTGGACCTCGTGGCTAAAATAATTACAGCCGCACAGGCCGATCTTCCGGATTAAGCCGTCGTTACTGTTAGTCAGAAGGTCTAAAGTCTGACAACCAGTCTTACCATGGGGTATGGTATTGCCCAGTTACTGGGTTGTGGCGGTCCCACAGGCAGTCGCTCCATGTAAAATACTGATATCCAGCTGCATCTGGTTTGACTGGAAGCCAACCCCAATATAATTGGGAAAATGCTAGGCAGATGATGAATAGAGGCAAGAACAATCACATCTCAAGTAAAGAAAAAAAAACACAATCTTTACCATACATCCATCTGTAAAACTGCACACAAAGTCACACCTAACAAAGATGGCTTCCATCATCAATCTTTCAATCAACATATATCCCTATTATCAGCCAATCCGCTTCGAGTATCCGCCTGTAATATTGTTGGATGTGAAATTAATTGCCTCAAGGCATATGTCATGTCTTGACATCTGTGATACGTTTTGCGCATCGGTCGACGGAATGGCAGACATCAAATCACATGCGATATCTTGATAAAACATTTATTGGATAGATAGACCCATAATGCTTTTATTATGCCAGCTTAAGATGTTTTTGTTCCTCAAAAAATTGGTAGGAAAAAGATTTTGCACCGACTTCAATTGGACTCTTTTTTTATTTTTTAACGTGTTAAAATCATCATAAATGATTTCTTCCACCCAAGGCAGGGCGGGTCGAGTCTGACTCGTACTGACTAAAATCCACGGTGTCCTTCAATAGCCCCTTACGTTCCGGGGTCACGGTAATGAGATAAGTCCCGTGACCCCTTTGAGGCGCGCGTGGAACACAACGCACCGTTGACCCGGGCATGGTCCTTGGTCGAGCGACGAGTTGCCCATTACTCGCCGCCCGCATGCCCTACGGTACTTTCACAGTTTTTATGTCTGTGACTGGGACTGTAGCACCATAACTATTTTTGTACTAGTTTTATTTTGTCTTTTGACAATTCAAAAGTGCCGGTTATGGCCTAGTTGAAATAAACGATTTGATTTGATTTGCCATAGTATAGGACTCGCAAAAGATCGCATTAATCGAATATAAATACTCTCTGTAGCACTAATAATATAAGTGAGAGTAGATTAAGGTTCTAAGGAGGAAATATGTTGAAAAATTAATAAAAAAAAATTAATTGATTTGATTTATTTATTATTGTTTGAATTCTACGACTCTCCTCTGAGTTATGTACCAAGCTTTTACACTAACAGCTATAATGAAAGTGTACTCAGACGAGCCCGGGGCTCCGCTAAGTCTTTCTGGGGGCTCTGCGGGAATAAAATACCAAATAAAAATACCGAAATAGACTGGATGCCGAACCTGATATAAGAATTCAACTTTCTTCGATCAAACCTAACATAAACCGTTTAATGAACAATAAAAAAAACAGTTGCACTCATTTGAGGTTTGGGGATCAGAGTGGAATAACTCTTATTATAGTTATTCCACTCTGATCCCCAAAGACTGATCCCCTAGAAAGTAAAAATATATGACAGGGGATCGGTTTGAGGATCAGAGTGGAATAACTCGTAGGTTTTGTACTTTCGTAACTTTTTGTTTTTTTTTTGGGTTCCCGAAAAAAATGTTGCTTTTCAACAGGGTTCCGCGACCAAAAATATTGAGAACCACTGCACGAATGTCATACACTTTTTTTTACTATATCCATATTACATTATCAGACTGCTTGAATAGAGCCGTCAAGCAGCTCTAAAAGAGAAAGAATACCTGTATGAAAGTCGCTGATATGATTTGTATTTTTTATTTAATTTCCAAGCCACTATGTCCATATGTTTCCATTTGCATAAACCAGACATCTATAGTGCCTACCTAGGTTAGAATACATTATGCTATCATTTGACCTAGTTTGCCCAAGCCATTAAAACACGTCACACATATTTTGTACATTATGTCTAACAAATTAGCACTCCATTTCGTTTGTACCAACCTTTAAGAGCAAAATCGTGTTTTCAGGGTTTCAAGGGATGCCTACAAAAACATTACGCACCCTTCAAGTCTTTACCGGGCCACTAATTACCAGCGGGCCTAAAATAATACCGTCTTTAATGCGAACTCTGTAGAATTTAAATTCCTTTTATTTTGTTAGGAGAGATTTTATTAGTGGGTAGAACAAGATTTTAAAGGTTTGTGAAGGCTTATTTTGCGGACTTACGTCAGAAGGCGTATAGAGCAACATACAATGAAAGTACACGTTTAATAAATTTCTAATTTTTGCGAAATGATAAAGTAAAAATAAACGAGCTCCTATAAATATAAAATGTTAGACCCCGAGGCTAAATAAATTACAGCCGCACAGGCCGATCTTTCGATTAAGCCGAGCTTGCTGAGTTTGGTATGTGGTCGCCCACCTGTCATAGCGAGTTTCCTCTGAGCCTCAGAAAGCCGCTTTCCCGGCTGTCATTTGTAGATCTTTGGCATTCGTTACTGGTTAGAAACTCTAAAGTCTGACAACCAGTCTTACCACGAGTATCGTATTTTCCAGGGGTTACTGGGTTGTGGAGGATCAATAGGCAGTCACTTCATGTAAAATACTGGTATTCAGCTGCATCTGGTTTGGCTAGAAGCCGATTCCGATATAACTAGTTGGGAAAATTCTAAGCAGATGATTATAGTGTAAAAATATACAATGTCAAATTGAGAACCGCGGTTAAATAAATCACTTTATTTGTGAAAAAGTTAAACCTTCATCAATACCTGCGTCATGTGCTTGAAGGCATATAACCCAAATCACTTCAAAGTTGGAGTGAACAGGTTTCTTCTGAGTAAGCTTACTCCATCGTAGTTTGTCTCTGTTCACTCTGAACTTGAGTCAAGAGAAAAAACATCACTAATAAAATAATATTAATAATATAACCCCTATCGCAGTCGTAAAAAAATTTTACCGAATGCAGAATAAAGTGTCAATTATGTAGATCCATAGAATGTTAGTCGTTCAGAAATAGCGACATACAGTTATACCTACTACATATTGACGGTATAACGAATTTTATGCATGGACACGATTCTTTCATCCATTAATCCATCTATAGTTTAAAATATTGCAAATACTGCGTCACAATCCAAAACTGACGGGAGAAAAAGTTATATGGTGAAGGTTGTGGAGACAAAGCCATCTTAGTAATATTATTGCAAGACACAAAAATAACTTGAAATTCAAAAATATAATAAACACAGTAAGTAAAACTGTACAATCTTGTGCAATATTATCTTGTATGCAAGGAAAGCTGAATTTCATTAAGATTTTCGCGGAACTTAAGAAAATATAAAGTCACGTAATATTAGCACTCATCTAGGAACACACCGTACACAAGAAATCCAAAAAATATTCACATTTCTCGCTCCTGAAAATCCTGATGCCAAAAAATTATCATAAATGATATACTCGACTCAATTCCCTAGGAAACTAGCACCCTTCGTGTCTTATTCATGAATTTTGACAAAAACGGGTTACAGAAATACAAAACTGCTACTTTCTCATTCGCAATTCTTTTGTCGCCTTATTTTAATTCAGAATTTTAAGCAGCATTTTATACAGTTGGAATGGTTTCGTCAGTTATAAGTTTCAATCTAGGACTTTTGCTTTGTTTGGTTTTATTATATCAAATGTTGGTTAAGGAGGTTATTACCGTTCTTTGTCTGAAAGAACATTGCTCTTGTTTTGTGAATCACTTTGTCAAATATTTGAAATGTTTTGTGTATTTCTTGCCTTTGTGGTGTAACATTGAGTTCAGTTATGGAGTCTATAAAATATAGAAGGAATGGGGGAAATTTATCAGATTTTTTAGGGCGGTACAATCATCAAATGACTCCATGGGTGGGAACCCAGAGTAGGGCAGGAGGGATTGTCAAAGTTGTACTGACTAAAATCCACGGTGTCCTTCAATAGCTCTTTACGTTCCGTTGAATATCCCGTTACGACCGCTTCCCATTCTGTCTCGTCCCGCAGCATGGCTCGAGTTACTGGGAGCTAGAGGTGACACCCAAGCGTTTCTTCTTATCCAACACAAGTACCTCCCGAAATTTCCGTGTCCGGTGAGTACCTGCGTCAGGCTGTAGGTCAGGACCCCGTGACGCCTATCCAGCCACTCCTCAAAGAGAGGTCTTATCGCCACCATTGCGGCGTGCCCGGATACGATACCCCTTTGTAAGACTGTTTGTCAGACTTAGCTCTCCCAGGCATGGAGAACTCTCGTTATGATAAATTCCGACTTCATGAAGCGTGACTGAAACTTATAGATTGAATTCTTATTTAGCCACGAGCTCCACAAAAGTACGTACATCACAAAAATGCTCAACCTCCCAGCCTGAAAACAAAGGAGCTATACGAAACCCATTATTTTATCTACACAAAGAGAACGGTGCACTTATTCATCTTTAGTATCGATTTAGCTGGCATGCAACCGGGATCAAATACACGGGCATGTATGTAAGGCGTGTTCTAGACATGCTATTTTATAGTTAGTTTGAAAAGCAAATAGGTGGAGATAGTTGCAGTATATTTAGTTCATTTTAGAGGAAAGTGGGCAATGAAACAAGAATAAATTACTCTCATACTCCCTTGTATCTTAATAACACCGATCTTGATTCTTTACAACTTGTGTTTACTGTAAAATATCGAGTTTTAAAACATAGAAAATCATGAATGTGCATTTTTGGGTGTTTGTACAGTGGGCATTCAAAAGTCGTTGACAACACCATCAAAAATATAGCTTAATGTTTAGTTTGACTTGCGACCTTCTTGCCTTAGAGACGTAAAAATTGGAGTCCCTTTGACTCAGTCGGTTAAGCGTTTACACTACATAAATGCGTTAACCAGTAGAGAGTGAGTGGAAACCTCACTCAGGAGATTTTTTGTAAGTTTTTACTCAATTGTTAAGTACCGATTTTTTAAATACAACAGAAGTATAATTATTTGTTTATAATAATATGAGTTTTTCATATTGAACACATAGCAGGTAGCTGAATATAGCGAAACCATTTAAAAAAAAAACTGTTCATCTTTTTTATCTTGCCTGCATTGGTTATACTCCTGCACTAGTTATTCAGCATGATTGAGCATTAATAGCGTATAGCATTCAGCTTCTCTTACGGCGGCATCGTAAGGAGAAATGCCAGTCTCAGTGCCTTGTCATTATTCATAGGAAGTTGCACCTAATTCCTTTGAAATTATAAGGTGAATATTCACTTGAAGAGACATAATAACGTTACTAGAGAATGTTAGAACTTCTTTGAAGCAATGGAATGTGTATTTTTTCCTCGGAAAAATACAATTATTAGAAGTCATCAGAATCATTTTCCGAATCCTTGTCCAACCATGTTGGCCTTGGATTTTTTGCTATCATGTTTCGGCAAAATAATGGAGCAATTGCTTATCTTACCTCTATACGAAGTTAGTACTGGGTAATAACATGCCTCTAGGTAAGATTGGTTGGCAGGCATTCAGGATTCTGTTCATTCAGGGTTTTCGGGCTTCTGACTACTCGTAACGACTAGCTATGAAAGATTTATGACGGGGCCCCTCTCAGAGGGCCAAAGCCTGCCGGGGTCGCGGGAATTATTCCATTACCGTGACTCCGGAACATAAAGGGCTATTGAAGGACACTGTGGATTTTAGTCACTACAAGTCTGACAGTCCCTCCTGTCCTGCCCGGGGTGGGAGGACTCATTTGATGATTAAGCAGAAAGCAATGAAAGATCTGCGAATTTAGATACAAGATAGTATAGAAGTAAATCGCATTTCTAGATATACGTTGTTACAAAAACTAGACGTCTAGTGGTAGATATTGGACTTCATCATTAATTAGTTCGAAAAAAATACGGTAGCTTATTGCAGTCTTTCTCTGCGTTCATTCCATATTTGATATTTTCATAAAAAGTAAAACATTAAAAGAGAAATTACAAGCAAGACAGAAATGTGCCATCCTTGTGGGAGGAAGTTGTTTTGAGTTACTAATTATAGTTTCTCAGTAATATTCTCAGACATTAATTAGTACCATTGGAATCATGCGTTACTTGGAAATATTATGACATTAAACGTTATGTACGTTGTGTTAGGCTGCCTATTTTCCTTTGAATATGATTTTATTGGAGTAAAACCCAATCAAAAGAGAGTATAACAATATCCATACATTAATTATATGGAGTGTCTTGCCCATTCTTCTTCATACAACCTACCTTTGCGAATGGGTGTAGAATCATTCCCATCCTATCCCAATTCCTATAATTTTAATAATCGATGTTTAAAAGTGCCTCCTTGGTGGCCTAATTGAAATAAATGATTTGACTTTGACTTTGACTTTGATCCTATAAAACACAGCATGCCATCAAATCAAATCGTTTATTTCAACTAGGTCAATTACAGGCATTTTTGAATTGTCAAAAGACATAAAACAGGGATAAAAATAGTTATTATTATTATTTTTTATATCTTTTAAGATCTCGGGATCATCGGATCCCGGACTTTTAAAGGGCGTGCCAGGAGCCGAAGCCATCTTGCAGAGGCCCGTTACGCAATTTATATGAAATGAGGCCCAAACCGGAGGTTATCCCTGTATGCACTTTGCCAGTATATCCAAGGACAACCCCCGGTTAGAGTTAGACTATTGCGGAAAGTGGAAACAACAGACTGGGTTATGGCGTTTGGTGGGTTTTGTGGACTGGTTATATATGTATCTATGGAAGCACTATGGCCCCTGCCTAATCAATGTTTAATATACATAGATACGCTGGCAGGGGGTGACTCGCACACTCAACAAATGGGCCCCCAAACATATCGCTAGCACTAGGTGACGTAGCGACAAGGGGCAAACATATCCTGAGGTGCTTGAGGAGTGGAGAGGTATTTCACGGTTCTCAAAATAGACCAGGAACCCGGAAGTATGGTCGATCCCTACAAACACATACTGAAATACTTCCTTCCTCCGAGCACGTTTGCTCTTACGAATCTCCACTCTAGCCAGCCGATTAAGGCAAGAAAGAGGTGGGAGGTCTGTTCCTCGTCAGTGTTCACTCTGACCGGCCAATAAAGGCAAGCCAGAGATGAGGAACGAGATATCTCCCGGGAGATCAGGTCCGTGTGGGTCGCAACTGCCCAACAGCACGCCACAAGCTGCCCTGCGGGTTTATTATTATTATTCCATTTATTTCAGGCATCAGTGGCTCATATAAAATATAATACAAATATAAAAATAAACAATATACTAATACATGTAAAAACAAAACAATAACTTAGAACTATTGCACACGAAGTGACGGTGTCGTGTTACACTGTGCGGTGTCGCGTAGCCTGCCTCGAAAACGTCGGTAGACTACACCTTTCGGCCAAAACTCTTCCTTGAGGTACGTGTCGAGATGCTGCGTTGGGACTCGCACCACAAATGAGTTGAAGCTGGTAATATTACGCGGCTCCAACTTCACGACCCTCAAGGTCCAGTTGGTCTTCACTTTCATATACTCCACGATCTCCTCGACCTTCGTGGAGTGATGTAGTCGGGACACATACAGCAACGTCGTGGGTATCGCTGGACGTAGCAGCATATTTGGTCCTGACAGTCCAGTACCGCATTGATTGCGACAAGTAGGCTTCTTCTTCTTCTTCTGAACTTTGATGAAGCCATCCTCATCACACTCTTGCTTCGCTGGACAGGGCTGTGTCGTATTCCTCGGAAGGATTTCACAGCGACGTTTCTGCTTTCCAAATATACAACGTGTAACGTTAATAGCGCAAAACCTCTTGTGGGGTAACTGAGCCCATGTTACTGAACAATGTTTGTTCTAAAAATTTTGGAAATACGCAAAAAAAAATGTATCAAATCAAAACGTTTATTTCAACTAGGCCATAACCGGCACTTTTGAATCGTCAAAAGACAAAATAAAACTAGTACAAAAATAGTTATGGTGCTACAGTCCCAGTCACAGACCTAAAAACTGTGAAAGTACCGTAGGTGCTCATTCCAAATCGTAGATCTCTATGGAGAAGAATGAGCAAGAAACTCCACGGACACTATTTTTCAATCGCCAAAATTATCACAAAACTTTTGTTACATCATTGATCATCAGATAACACATTATGTGACAACGATGTGGCAAGTAAATAGTGTCCATAGTAAAATAAAAAGACAATTCAAAATAAAGTTTTTAATAATTAAAATAGACCGTAGCAGCTAAGAGATGACCACTTGACCAGTCCCAACTGACAGCGCCCATTCACGAACTTGACACATACCTATATCAGTACCATTTATAATAGTACTGTAGTAATAGCATTCCACAACTATCACACAACGCCATCTCGTCCCAAGCTAAGCACAGCTTGTGTTATGAGTACTAGGCAACTGATAAACATACTTAAATATTTGTAAATACATACATATTATAGAGAAATTACACTCAGACACAGAACAAATGATAGTGCTCATGACACAAACATTTGTCCTGTGTTGGAATCGAATCCACGACCTCCGGCATAGCAGTCAGGGTCACTAACCACTAGACCAACAGGCCTGTCTAATTTTACCTAATTTATCTCAACCATAAGTGACGAACATAGACTAAGCATCAATAAAGCCTGATATATTTAAACTATTCTATTTGAACATCTACCGCTTTAGCAGTAAATGGAAAGTGTTACGCCCTTTAGTGACACACGGCATTCACATTGTCAGCTGTCTATTGAGGGGTAAGTGCGCGTCAAACGAATTCTAAGGTACCTTTGGCTGTAGCTCACACCTGCGATTTGAATACTCTGTTGGCACTTTGTAGTTTACTGTGTTACGTCAAAGGGACTTCTCTGTGTTTTGATTTGGATCAAAGTCAATGAAACTGTGCTGGAATAGGCAATGTAAATGGCGTAAATAACGATTTATGTATCCATGTAATTATTGAGTTCGTTTAAAGGTTTCAATATTATGATTTTTATTTAACTGTGTGCTATTTTTAGTAGTTTATTTTACGAGCCGAACTTTTTTACCATTGTAAAATTGTCAAATGAGTCCTCGTGCCCATACTGTCAGACTCACGGCGATCCTTCAATAGCCCTTTATGTTCTAGGGTCATGGTTACCTAAAGAGACAGTCGCACGACCCACGAGTCAAACTGTAGTTGATATTTTGCACGCAGAATTCAATGCACAGTCTGCTCTGCCTTTCTTTTGTGATCATTCCCGATTGAACAAAATGGCAAAATATCGATAGGTGTTCTTGAAATATTGCTCAAACGGGAATACCTCATTCCTTTTGGCTTATAACATTGAGCACACCACGATTTTTGATAAAAAAAAATACAATGTTAATGATGTTGTCATAATGACAAATAATTAACGCTGGAAATTAATAATCGACCTCTGTTGCTAATCCAACTATGTTGCTAATCTTGCTGCCGATCTTTGTCTATAACAAATCAACGAAAGAATTCACTTATGCAGGTCTTGAAGATGACCAGTCAGAAGCAGCTCAAAGAAACGAAACGTTATTTGGATTTCTTGAGACAGAAGAAATCGGGAGTTACAATGGTAAACCAAAACGTAGGCATTCGGAACTCAAAACATCTTACTAAAAAAAAGTTATCACATCTGTTTAACACCTGTCTAAAAAGTATCGGCATTTGACGTTGATATAAGGTCCGTTTGCAGTCACACTTTTTTTAGACAAGTTTTTAACAGACGTTTTGTTGATGGATGGAGATGAAGGAGAAGGCCAAAGAAAAGATGGATGGATTGTGTAAGGGATGATATGATTGGGGGAATGGAAGAAAAAAACGTGTTGCGCCGACACCAAGTAAAATGGTATAAGGGCAGGAAGATCCCGGGTCGACGGCGCGTCGTGTTCCACACGCGCCTCAAAGAGTGTCAGCAAAATGACGGGGTCCCACAGAGGGCCAAAGCCTGCCGAGGTCGCGGGACTTCTTTCCATCACCATGACCCCGAAATATAAAGGGCTATTGAAGTACACCGTGGATTTTAGTCAGTATAAGTCTGACAGTCCCTCCCGCCCTGGGTTAGGGCTCATTTGATGATTTTATCACGCAAAAAAAAGGGTTGTAGTAAGGCTAGCAGACTACAACAACTTGTTTACTGTAAATAATACCCTAACCTAACCTAACCAAAGCTGCTTTTAATCTAAATCACAAACGAAGTCGGGCACTGCAGCTAATCTTAGATAGAACAGGAAGCTCGCACTTTATCAGCAGAGGAAAATTGAAATGCAAACAAATTAAATGAGATAAAAAATGTAGGTAAACTGCTTGCACTGAACACTTTCTCGAACCAATAAGAAGGCTTGGAAATTGCATTTAGTTTAGCCTCTCACTATTTCACTCTCTAGGTATTCTCTTTAACATAAAACTCATTTTCTATTGCTGGTTTTTCTACAGACAGATTGGAATCTTGTTTTTCATGTTTTGATTGCAGAACCTACTGAATAAGAAAATCTTGAAAAAAAGATTGCAGGAAAGAAGTAAATTATTCTTATGATACAAAAATATGTGGTAATAATTTGTGTTATTTTATCAAATTACAAACCGGATTCATAATTTGTAAATTAAGTATCTTTACATCTTTTCTCGGACTTTCAGACTTGACTGAACTAAAAACCAACCTGTTCCTTTTAAAATAGTCGTCGTCGTAGAGGCCATGACCCTATTCACCGTTACCTTGCTCCTTGAAGACTGCGTGTAACACGACATGTCCACGATCAAGGTCTGGTCCTTGATCGGACGGTGAGTTATCCAGTATTGGTCCTCCGCAATCCCGCACCCCAAAGTGACCACTACCTAATTATAATGTGTCAAGGAAGACGATTTCTGACCAAAAATTGCCTCCCTTGCTATATATATTTCTACCACATTTATCATAAAGTCAAATGACAATAATTTGGAGCGCACATCAAAACCGATTATGTATTCAATTTTCTTATTCATGAGATAAGAACGTGACTGTTTTACACTTTGTATCAAAGCGATACTTCTTCGAAATTGACTTATTTGTCCTTATTGTAAAATTGAGAGTTGATTTTGTATGTAAGCGTACATTTATTGGGTTGAACGTTATTATTGACACTTTGACCTTGATCTACAAACTAAGTAATTCTGAAACAATAAACATGTATTTCAACCTCTAATATGAAACCGCTCCAAATTATTTACTATCGATTTACTATTTTTTCCGGTCTCCCAATGCGACGTATTTTTTTATAATTATTAATACATATTTCGGTAGATTTTTGTGGGGTTTTTTAAATTTTTTAATTTACTTGATATTTTTTATAGGTACATACTTATTTTGTATAATTTTATATTGCTAAGAGCAGTCTTGATTAAGTCATCAATATCCTTTAACAGTGCGCTTTCATTTGAGACCCCACTCGAGTATATTTACAGACCTTCGGTTAGCCTTCTTCATTTTCACCCCCATAACTTCTAAACAGCTTAAACGATTTTCATCAAACATGCCTAAGAACACTCGCACATAAGTCACCTTTAATAATAATTAAAAAAACAACTAAATTGTAATCGCTTCATCCAATCGGACTCTATCCCACAGACAGACAGACACGTCAAACTTATAACACCGTTTTTTTTCCTATGGGGGTCATTATTTACAAATCTACAATCTATCTAAAGGAGCAGAACTGTCTAAAATCACGGGACAATCTAAGCGGGTTTAAAGTCAGCTCTTTAAACGAGTTTACATTCAAATTTCATCGAGGTTAAAACATCAAAATTATTCTGTTAGTTTATTTGGCCTTTAATAAGGGTAGAGAAAAATAGTGAAAAAAATTTAAATTAGTGGAATCTGAGATAATTAGGTATATTTACTATACATTGCCACCGACTTAGGGTAATTCTCAAACCGTAAGGAGCGTATAGTATAATTACAAAAAAATACACTTTTCACATAGGTTGATCAAAATAAAATAACAAAAAAAACTGCTTCCTCCAAATATAATGAAAATAATGACAAGCAGCGCTTATGATAACCGACAAAAACACGTCCTTTTAACCCCGTAACAAAAATGGGCATTGCACTGGGTACAACGAGTACCAAATTGGGCCTTTTTTTTTGCAATATTGCACCTCAGATACTTGCAATGTTTCATCCAGTGACCTTTCAGTTCAAAACTTGAAAACACATAACGTCTGCATCTTTGCATAGTTCCCAAGTACTGCAATCTTGCCATAGTCTACCAATAATTCTTGTGGGTTTACACAAGTGGGAGATCACAATCCTCCAATCAATATATTGATGGGAAAAACATCAACTATTCCTCTCTAAGCGCTTTGTTGTACTATCTCGTTTAGAATGCGATATAAGTTAGTGTTATTTGCTACACATCGGTGTAAATGTCTTACAGGAAAAAGCGTAGCAATAGTTTCACACCGCAATCAATTGCATGAAACAGGTTCCGTTAAAAAGCCTGATAAGACAATCAAGCTGCATATTGGAAATCACCTCTTAACCCATCGCAAAAAAGTTAAACAAATTTCTTTCTTTTGTATTTTTGATTGTTTTTTGTCTTTTTAATTCCTGTTAGCAGACCTCTGTATTTTATTAGTCCCTTTTTGACTATTTTACAGGCGTAAACAGCGACGATTTTAATTAACTGCAAGAAGGTAGTGAATGCAAACATGGTATATCAATTGAAATTAACATGGATCGTATCACGAGGAAATGCTCTCAAATGAAGAGTGTGGAGTGTGTTTGGATCTTTTGCTGATTTCGGACACAATTTTGGGGCTTCTAAAATCTTGATTTCCGAGTCTGAATGAATAATAAATCCTTAATACACGCACAACCCATAATTGGCAGTGTGTAGAATGAGATACATCATTAACAAAATATCAGTTTACAAAAAGTGGCAAATTAATAGTATGCTATACATCTAAGTTTGTGGTTTGTAAAAAAGCTATGTCAAGTTGTAATATAAAGTGATAGTTAGCACTAACAAGGAGCTCAATATGTGTTTGATTTGAATTCACAGAAGCAGAACAGATTTGCATAACGAAAAAAAAATATAATAATTTTAACAAGACGTTGATCAGATTCTCCGTAGGGTTTTGCATGTTGTTGTCTTAATTGTCAATATTACTAAAAATAATACGTTCAGTTACTTACTATTGGTGAGAGGGGCGTTCCTGACATAACTTTTTTGGTAAAAATATTTCATTTAAAGTAGTTGTTTCCAAAATATTTTTTTAATCACGGTGCCAATCTAACGCGGTTAAGTCAGCTCTTTAAACGAGTTACTTCATAAATTACACAAAATTCAATATTCATTAGGAAAACTAAGTTTATACCTCCAAAAGTACAAATAGGCATTGCCAAAGTTAATCCACAATCAAAGTCAAACTGAGGTAACTTCATAGACTTCATCATTAAAATATAAGCCGTATAACCCAACCGATATTTGATCGAAAGTTAGAAATAATTTGACCTTATTAGAGACCGAGTTTCATGTACGAGGTTGTATATCGGTACCTATATTTCTAATGAATGTATAAGGCAAGCGTCCCACTGCCAGCTATTAATGAGAGGCGGATGAAACTAGAAACTTATCATGAATATAATTATTACTTATAATGGGGCATAATTTATCAAAGTGGGTAGCAGGTTTTAGTATGGAGGTTGGCCCTATCGGTAAGAAAATTATATAATTAGATATAGGGCGCTTAGATGACAAAAAATGATATCGGACATAATGCGATAGAGCGTCAGGTTTCGGAGTTATTTGCCGAAATATAAGTCGAAAACTGAACCTTGGAAAAACAACTTTATGTCTTTTTTCTCTTTGCAGGTATACACATAACCCCATCGTTGAAAATTTCTAACTTGATTAACAATTATCGAAACTGTCGTGTTTATAATTTTAGTTAGGATTATCCTCCCTCAGTGAGATTTTTTCCCGTTATGCGATTTAGGCTGAGCGAGTAATATCTTCGGACACTGTGACAAACGAGTACGAGTACAAAGGAGTACGTACTATTAAAATGTATGTAGGTAGGATATGATGTAAACTGAAATGACAAATTATAAGAATTTAAATGTTTAACTAATATGTAGAAGGCAAATTTTATCTTTACTAATTGTAACATTCTTCAAATTATGTAAGGATGGTTAAATAATTCGAACATGTTATCACAACTTTCTACTTTAAACATCTATATATATATATAGATGTTATATACTATCCCATGGACCATGCCCGGGTCGACGGCGCGTCGTGTTCCACGCGCGCCTCAAAGAGCTGTCAGCAAAAATGACGGGGCCCCCTCTCAGAGGGCCAAAGCCTGCCGGGGTCGCGGGATTTATTTCTATTACCGTGACCCCGGAACATAAAGGGCTACTGAAGGACACCGTGGATTTTAGTCAGTACAAGTCTGACAGTACCTCCCGCCCTGCCCGGGGTTGGAGGTCTCATTTGATGATTTTAACACGATAAAAAAAAAAAAAAAAAAAAAGGTATCTATTCTACTAACACTGACCAATTTTTCACGAGCGAGAAATTATTGACAGCTAGTCACATTTTCGCTGACGGTGAGTCAGGCACCTTAACTCGGGATCGAGGTAAGTGATACTCATGTTACATGTAAGATGGGATGCTCGCCCTTATTATATTCTCTACACATATTATATTGTCAGCCATTTTCTTTACGATATATTCTGAGCCCCATGATGAGTATACAGGGTGTCCAATAAGCTAGGTTTGGTACTTCAACTACCTTATTTATTAGAGCTCAGACAACGATTTTTGGGGTGACAAGATTGATGTTTTGGTCGTGTAAAACGTGTTATTTTGGTGTTTATTTTATTTTATTGGGACAAACCCACCACACTATTCTCAAACCGCAACTCCTGAGAGCCAGAATCAACAGTGGCAACCACCAGAAAACCGACGAGGCAATGAAGCTCGACGTGTCCCGGAGAATGAATTTACCTGTCTTGGATCCTGCAACGAAATTAATCAGAAAAGAATAGTGGAGGAGTAGGACAAATATGTTATTTTGGTGTAGGGTCCGCTCGCCCCTTGGATCTTGCCCCTTACGATTAAAATGGTCGACTCGCCCCCTTGGCTTTTAGATACGCTCACTCGCCCCCATTGTTAATAAGTTAAAAGTACTGTTAGCAACACATCACCCTAAAATAATATACTAACATACGTCAATGTTTCCCTTAAAATAATAATTCTGTGAAAATAACAAAAAGAAAAACATGATACATTAGGTATTTTTCATATTATGACATGTGTTTGTAACGTAGGTTATTTGAATCGAATATCAATAATATTTTTGTACAGACGGCGCACATCAACCTACCACCAATCTGTCAATTTCTTTAATAGATTTTCAATCTTATCACGTCAATTTAATAGATTTTCAACCTTATCACAATACCTAGTGGAAGGTTAACGCTCGATTGGTAAAATTTTACAGATTCGGGTAGGTTGACCTGCTGTCGTCTGTAACTGAACAAAAACAAACATGTTTTAGTTACAAAAGGTCGTCTGTCTGTCAGTGACACTTCTAGACATGCGAAAACACTTAATACGATGAAGTCTTAGGGTTGCTAAGTTGTCGTTTTCGGGTCGGCATTATTTCGTACAATCGGGCGGCAAACTGTATACATTCGGGAAGAGCTAGAGCTAGGTACTTAGCTCAAACTGTGCCATAGCCGCACTGGACATAATTCAGCGAAAGTAGTTGCCGAACAAAATTATCGTTCGGCATGAGATTATTAAAAGATTTGAGTGATAACTTCTTCGGTTCGGTTTTTTTTGTAAAACCTCCCTTATTCACTCGAATATACTAACCCAAAAATTGTGTAGCAACCATACTAAAATAGGATTCGAAGCAATTTTACTCTACTTAAACGGAGTTCCACATCCCAAAACGTTTTCTCGTAAAGGAAAAAGTGATAAAACGGGAATGAATATGAATGCTAGCTCCGTTTCTAGAATCGAATCGAAACTCTTTAGTAACGTTGGAGCGTATGGACTCTCATATATTACGTACGGGCACAGATCTTATCCGTAATGATTGCAGTCGATTTAGACCATTAAGAAGTTAAATGTTAAGTCATCATGAGCTCCTTGAAACTCCTTACACGGTGTAAGGAGTTTCATTTTAATGTAGGTTTGAGATTGGAAAAACTTTTTCCTACAGTGTTGAGTGCCTTATTTTCGTTGGTGAAATCAAATGACGCTGACGTTGAAAACAGAGTAAATAAACCTTTTTCTAAGCGCCACGGTATACTGTCTGCCTCAGGAATCAAGTAGTTAATCACTTTGCCAATGTCACGACACTTAGCAATGGCTAATATTTTCATATTTTAACCCTAGAGTGATCATCATGAGAACTCTAAGTTTTTTTATTTAACGTGGTAAAATCATCAAATAAGTCTCTTTACGTTCCAGGGTCACGGTAATTAGATAATTCCAGCGACCCCGGTAGGCTTTGGCCCTCTAAAGGGGGCCCCCCATAATTTTGCTGTGCCGTCGACCCGAGCATGGTTCATGGTCAGACAGCGGGTCGCCCATTACTCGCCCACCGTATGCCCGCGCCTACGTTTGCCGGAGATCGCCTGCCGAGCACTCTAGGGTTATAACTATTTTGCCACCTAACACTAAAAAACGTGATACACAATACATTTTGTAAGGCCAACGTAGTGGCTGCCGGCCCGTGCCTCACCTCGTTGTTTTAGAAATTAGAAGAAATTCAGAGCGCTTATATGGTGATAACACGTCTGAGAGAAGAATATTAAAGAGACATTCCAGATTTTACCGTCCGCTAGTTTTTAAAGCTTCGCTTTTAAGTGCCTCTAAAAGCACGTTTATTGGCAAAAGCTAGTAGATAGGAGATCTAACCTTTACATTCTGTTCATTACCAATCTAATGTGCCACTTTCAGATACGTGAAGGCGCTCCCTCACCGGGAGCGTTTACATGTAATGTAACGTTATAGATTTCAACACTTTCAACACTGACGGAATACAATCGAGCATCACAATGCGCAACTTATATTAAATTATTACTAAATGGACGCGAATGCTCGTCAGTCAGGGAATGCTGTAATGTAATGCTCAAAGTTGAATCTATAATGTTACATTACACTACATTGCAGATTATGAATGGACAATAGATTTCATTGATTGATAAAACATATAACCCAATATAGACAAACATGCTTGCAAGTTCGACTTAGGTTACAATTCATCCGCAAAATATTTCATCCGTGGATGAATCGAAACACAAATAAATTCAGACGCCGGACTCATCCACAAGTTCAGATGAGTTGTCGCATAGCTAATATTGATGTGGTCATTTCATACGAATAGACAGAATTGTGTATAATTTCTACAGAATGTAAGTGAGCCTTAAGAACTAAAATTTTCAGTCTTTTTACGACCAAGAAAACGTTTCGGCTAAAATGCTTAGTCAAACAATGTTGAGGTAAAACCTAGTGATATTTCACCTGCATAATATTTCAGTTTTATTCATATAAAATTTAACTTATGTGTTTTCAGGGAGAACGAGCAACCTGTGCATGACAGTACTTTTATTACTTTTAGTTTCCAACTGGATTTCTCGAATGTGGAGCGAGCATATTCTCTGTATGATTCGGGATTTTATCCAGAAATGTTTACATGCGTTTCTGCTCTTTTTCGTTCAAAGGATGGAGTTTAAGTGTCGCTGTGCGAGAATGGAAATGTGAATATGCAGAATTGGTATCTTTTAGGTTCAGAATACCTCCAAATTGAATATGTGCATAGAGATTTTATTTCCTTGATTCGCAGAATATACTTACGACGCGACGTACGTTTGCTCGATAAAATCTTGAATTGTTTTGTCTATGGATTTTAATTATTGCTAGATGTAGGTAATCGACTGTCAAGATCCGATAAGCCGTTCTGAAATTACTGACTAATAAATATTAAGTATCCAAACAAAAAATACAAAAAATGAACCTTCCTCAAAAAGGCACTAGGGACTGAAAGTATGACAGTTTATATATTTTTTTCCTACGGGAAATCCCATGGTACACGAGTCGTTGAAAATAAAATATCCACGAACGACTTTACGAATTTCGAGCATCACTGTTTATTTGTAGTATCCGTTCCAAAACAATTAAAATTTGTTTGATCATAGTGACCAACAAGCTAAAAATATTTGAAGTGAAATTTTATTTTTAACTGATATAAAAAGGAGAAGGTTCTGAATTTGACATGTATATTTTAATAAACCAGATTTTAGTTTTATTCATTTTACACAGTTTTTTTTTTTACTAAATTCTTTGCTTTTTATCGCTACTTTAAGCAAAAAATATGATGTCAAATAAATGAAGGTAATGTGTCAAAACAATAGTCCTGACCTATTTCAGGCGGATTAACTTTCAATGTATGAGATTTAAAAATGTTATGCATAGATCAGCAAGAATAGGTAATCAATTACTTTTTGTTTTATCGTATTATTTTCTTTAAGTGAACAACTTCCTTGTAAGTGATGTACCTAATTCAATTTTAAATGGGCGTATTTACCTGGCCTTTTTCCGCTACACACTCTACGATAAGTTGGGCCCTTTAGTAGTGTTGGGAAAAGTGAACTGGCGTATCAAATATCGATAAAGAATTTTGTTAGTGTTTCAAAATATTAAATGGATTTTTTTTTTAAATTTATTAACTAAATTACAAGTTCATGATTCGAATTTCATTTCGTTTCACTTAACAAAGAGCTGACAAGGCATCTATTCATCTTATTTGAATTTTAGAATGACATAATTAAACAGTTAAAATAACAAACATATTTTGTAATAACATACTATTTCTGGCCAACATATTCTTTGTTACATATGTTCATCCAATATGTTTTTCGAGTTGATACGCAAATGGTGCAAATGTAAATAAAACGTTTATGATAAAAATGGCAATTGCTATATTTCGTGTTTGAAAAATGTTTGTTATAAATCTGTAAATACTAAGTCTACACAAATACATAATAATAACATAATGTAACTTATTGTGGTATGTATGTACAGACCCCAATACATCATCCTACAGCAATCTGTCAAATTTCCTTATTTGCATGGCTTGCTCAAGCGTAAATTCGCCGAGTATTTGATATGGTCATACAATTAGTAGTATTAGTGTAAATAATTATAATATGAAAAAGTTTTCTAGCAATCAATACCACCAGATACCTGAATATTTTTTTTTATTCCAGTATAATTCCAATATAACGAAATATTTTAATAATTTATTTTTAGGTTTGCGAGGCATTGGTCCTGTCATCAAAATAGTTGTTTGTTTGTTTTCATGCTACTGAACATTAATTTAATTGCTTATCAATATTTGTACAATATACATGAACGCACAATGCATAATGTAAAACTTCATATTAATCAAAAAATTCAAGAATTTATGGAATTGTATTATTTTTAATACAAAAAAAAACTAGATACTAAATTAAACTTTTATTTTTCAAAATATTATATTTGAGTTATTTAATCAATACAATATACGTGAGTACACATTGTAGGTATATCTACAATCAACATTTTCATATTAATAAAAAAAAATACTTGAGAATTTATGGAATGATATTATTTTTATGTAAAAAAAAATAAAATACTAAATGATGCTTAAATGTCTCATTAAAATGTTCTTGATAAATTAACATGTCGATAAAACAACGATGTCTGCGCACAACACTACACCTCACTTCCCAGAGGTGCCTTTAAATACCTTACGTAACTTATTTGTCCTGCCTCGCTGCCTTAAGCACTTACTTAACCTGCTGATGCTTTTAAGGCTGACGAAAAATTATTATCCCCTTTTCAGTCCCTCGACGGTCCCCGAGTGAAAGATGTGTTCATAATTTATAAAACAACATTCAGGATATTTCAGGGTACATATCTCACATTACATTAGGCAAGCTGGCGTGAAATATATGTTGGTATCTTGTCAGTATACGAATACATAAAAATAAAAGGATTTTTGGTACATTTCGTAGACGTACCAAAGCAATAAGGACCACTTAGTAAACA
Source organism: Agrotis ipsilon (assembly GCA_028554685.1). Lineage (NCBI taxonomy): Eukaryota > Metazoa > Arthropoda > Insecta > Lepidoptera > Noctuidae > Agrotis > Agrotis ipsilon. The sequence goes on from CM052956.1 coordinate 2,353,710, forward strand.
GTCTATATTTTCAAAGGCATTTTTGCGAAGGCAATTCTGAAAATATTCTATCTAGAAGCGCTCTGTAGATGTTAGGTATATAAAGTTCCAAAGCTAAACTATGTGCTTATTGTTTTTTGAATGAAGCATTATTTAATGAAAACCTTGAAACAGCTACGAACAATACATTTAATAAAGTAACCTTGCACACTCATCGCCTCCAGCTTTTTCCTAACTACGTTGGGGTCGGCTGCCAGTTCTGCCCTGATAATTGTAAATGCAGTACTCGCAAATTGGCGGTTCCGAGATAAACGCGAAAAACGTGTTTTGTGATATCTGCACAACAAGTCTGAATTAAATAATGTTTTAAATATACCAGAAAAATAAGAAAAAAATCAAACTTTATATTGATCAATTTTTTTCTTTACTTTATTATTTATTTTGGATAATAATGCGCATTACTGCATTTTGTTCTACCATCTAGACTTGTGAACATTACAGTATCACTAAGCCAAAAGGCAGTATTTGTGTTCATTACTGCAAAATCACCTAGCACGTGTTCAATACTGCGTTTCTGTTTATTAATTGTGTCTTATTTTCATGCCTGATACTAGTTGAAAGATTAATTAACCTTCTACTTCAGCTATCAGATACTATATGAGAGGATATGTGACGAAATAAAACAGACCTTAATAGGAACTAGAAAAGTGGTTTATTATATTTCTACATAAAATATCACAATCAACATTGCATTATTTTTAATTACTAATTAAAATCACTCTTTAAAATACACTTTAGGAACATTTGTAGTCTTTTTTATAATAATGGGTAAGGTAAATCTATTATATATGAATACTATGGTATATATAATAATATCAATGCGACGTGACCTGCGTGCCTATAGTGCAGCACGGATCAAAGAGGCGATCGAGTGGAACCAGGGCTCAAAAGTTTACGCAAAGAATTCGTCTATTGGGCAAAGCCAAATGACAAGGCTGAAGATTAACGACGGCAGCATCATTTCGACGAAACCGGAGATCTTGAGAGAGCTTGAGAGGTTTTACGGACAGTTATACACATCAACACGACAACCCAGTGTCGGTACAGCTCGAGACGTAAGAGCTTAACTGACTCGGCACTACACTGAGGATATCTCGGACATCAGCCTGTACGAGATTAGAATGGCTCTTAAACAGCTCAAGAATAACAAGGCGCCGGGCGATGACGGAATCACAACATAATTTCTGAGAGCGGGTGGAAAACCTGTACTTCTAGTCCTCCAGAAATTATTTCATTCCTTCATACACGAAGGCACTACGCCAGAAGCATGGCACAGGAGTGTGGTTGTTCTTTTCTTCAAAAAGGGTGAAAACACCTTGTTGAAGAACTACAGGCCAATCTCACTTCTGAGCCATGTTTACAAGCTGTTCTCAAGAGTCATTACGTACCGTCTCGAACGCAGGTTTGATGACTTCCAGCCTCCCGAACAAGCCGGTTTCCGAAAAGGTTTTAGCACCATAGACCACATACACACGCTCCGCCAGATTATACAGAAGACAGAGGAGTATAATCGGCCATTATGTTTAGCGTTTGTGGACTATGAAAAAGCCTTCGATTCAATCGAAATTCAATATGACATCGAAGTGTTGAAGTGTTTGTATAGAAACGCCACCATGTCCGACTTCAGGAAGAGAGCACGAAACCAATCCAATTGCAGAAAGGCGTGAGACAGGGAGACGTTATTTCTCCGAAACTGTTCACGAACGCGTTGAAGGACGTTTTCAAGCTCTTGGAATGGCCTTAAAATGAACATGGAAAAGACGAAAGTCATGTCGAATGTCCATGTGGCGCCCGTACCGGTTGTTGTTGGGAATGATACTCTCGAAGTTGTAGACCATTATACTTACCTTGGACAGATTGTTCAGTTAGGTAGGTCCAACCTTATTCGGCGAAGAACCAGAGTCACCGACAAAATTTACAAATTGAAGTGGCAATGGGTAGGCCACATCGCTCGTAGAACCGACAACCGATGGAGAAGAAAGGTTCTCGAGTAGCGACCATGGACCGGAAGACGCAGCGTGGGTAGGCCTTCCACTAGGTGGACCGACGACATCGTGAGAGTCGCGGGCAACCGATGGATGCAAAAGGCGAATTGTCGTTTGGCGTGGCGGTCTAAGGGGGAGGCCTATGTTCAGCAGTGGACGTCTTCCGGCTGATGATGATATTTTAATAATCTTCTTATTAAGTTTACTTGTAGATATCATCGTACTGCCCTTATGCCATTTTAGGTGGTGTCACCGTTACCTACATCTTTTTTAGTCTTTCATTCATCACTATCACACATCGCTTAAGTACCTACTCACAACGCATATCATGCAAATTATTCGTCATGAAAATTACTACATACGTCCTACGACCATTATTATTGGACATAGGCCTCATTAATTCAACTGAGAGTTGGTGTGAGCTTGCTTCAACCTGTGAGCCCATTTTATGTTGGTAGAGAGGGATGAAAAAACACCCAATCTTAGTAGGTACAAACGCGGTGTTGATTTACTAATACTACTGAGTATACGTATATTAAAACAAAGCTATTTGAATAAAATAAATGAATAAAACTAACCAAAACAGAACGAAACAAACAAATTATTAGCACTACGGAGTGGCTGAGCTACACACGTTTTCCGTCCGCGAACGACGTCAACGCACTGATTTACTAGTGCGAAACGCAGCACTTTACCTTGCGACTTCGGTGTGTGTAAAACTTTTGTTACTTTTGCTACCCTCAAACGCAGCACTGTACAATACTACATTCAGTGTCAGTGGTGCAATAGAACTTATTTATTATACTTGTTACGCTCAAACGCGGCATTGTCGAATACTGCGTGTAGTTTTAGTTAGTATTGGTTGCAAAGTACTAGAACGTTGTATCAAGTTGCAGTAAACATAGCAAGTACTGCACAACCTTCTAGTACATGCTGAGTACTGTATATCCTGTTAGCAAAAGTATTAATTTGGTGCAAGTACTGCGTATCTTGTTATATAAAAAACAGGTTTATAATAAAAAAAATCATGAAAATTATTTTTTTATGTAAAGATTAGCCCCTTGAGGTGTCATTTTTGCAAAAAAGTGAAAATCGCAAAAATGACGATTACTGCACTTGCAATTATGACGGCAGAGTTGAAATGAATTCTCCTAAACCTATTATTACTAAACCACGAGCTCTTCTAATAAAATTGTACACTCACTTAGCACATAACATTAACACTTGACCACGATCTAAATGATAAGTCACCCATTTTGCAATTACAACTGCGGAGTAAATAAATGGAGAAGATTTAATAAATAAATAAATTATATTTCATTTGATCGAAAAACTAAGAAACTCTGTGTTCAAATAACAGGTAATCGTGACCCTGGAACATAAAGTGCTATTGAAGGAACACCATAAAGTTTACAGTCAGTACGAGTCTCACATCACTCCTTTCCGCTCCATCTAGTGTGGAAGGCCTCAGTAGACGATTTTAACAGGATAAAAAAAGAATACTCATGTGAAAGAAACAAGTGAAATAAGCATCTATCGCTCAACGCAAAATCCGCATCCCATGAGGTCCTGGGCGGGTTGTAAGCCCCTTCATCCACAATGCGACGCAAGTCTCCGATACCTTACGACTTTATATATTGACCCGTGCATGTACAAACCACTATGGATTTTCGTTTCGGTAGTCGCTTGTATACCAAATGCGTAAGTCGCAAAGTATCGGATACTTGCATCGCCTAGTGTACGAAGCGGCTAACAGACTATTTGTTTTAAACAGCAGTACCATCGCAGACGCTGACAAGAGAAAATAAATCGAGCCTCGTAAAACGACTTCATTAACGCCCTATTCTACTACCAGCTTAAATAATTGGAGGATTTGTTAATTTTACATCGACTTCATTTTATGTCCAGACTCTTCCATTCCTATTTATTTCCGTTCAAAATTAATTGGGCATTAATTGATATTTTGAAACGGGTTGATGATCTTATTTTTCGTTGAGATATAAATTGCTATAAAGGTAAACGGGGTTATTATGAAAGAGAAAATTGGCAGTTGCCATAGTAAATAAATACAGTCGAGATTTGACAAACATTAATAAAAGATATTCATCCTATTGTGTCTGTATTGATCAGTATCGAGATTTCCACGTAATTGGCACACGAGTAGAATAATCTTTTTAAGCCCCAGACAGGTATTGAAACACGATAACGTATAAAAAAGATGACCTCGGTAGCGATATTAATTTGTAAAATTATTCCATATTTTGGAGAACACTATCTTTTTTTTAATTTAAATAAAGAAGTTATTCTTTGTGTTTTTACATTAAGAAAATTAAAGGCTGATTATGACTTGACGTAATATTAAAACAGCCAAATTCATCACGATTTACGCAATGGTTGCATTAATCGTGTCATGGTACCGCTCGGGCCAAAAATTAAAGGTCCATGGAGTTTCTTGCTCACTCTTTTCCATAGAGATTTACTCCTTGGAATGCTAGATTGGGACTGTAGCACTATAATTTTGTAGACTTGAATTACTTTTTCTTGCTTTGATAATTCAAAAGTGCGTGTGACTGGCCTACTTGAAATAAATGCTTTAATTTTGATTTTGTGTCTCTAAGTTTGTAAATACACACAGGAGAAATTCATAGTGTGGGGCTAAACAAAGTCTTTAATTTAAAACCGTTAATTATTTTCACTGTGGCTTCAAAAAAACGAAAGTTCCTGGACAATCGTCTCGCCAATCAGATTGTTGAAACATCTACGAAGCTTTTTAGAGACCCAAACTTAAGTAGCGATGTTTTCCAAACGTAATATTTTGCCGTAAAACGTTAAAAGAAGGTCGGCCACTATCCCTACTTGGTGACGTCGACGCACCTAGCAGAATTGCTAGCAATAAAACTAATGAGGTAAGTAAAGTGTAATGAAAATGCGTAGGCGTTTATTGTCTAAAGCTATCGTTTTAGGGAATGTTTACATGAGCCTTGTTTAATTATATAGCCGCAATGGCACAGTAAATGTCACTACAATAATTAATCTTTGCGTTTTAATACCGTTTGAGCTTCGATCTAATATAAAATACAGTTTAACGAGACGAGGTAGATATATTATGTGCTTTGGTTATTGTTGGGATGTTTTATATGTATGTGTATTTGGTTACGTACAAATTGTTTACCGGCTAGCAGTTAGTCGAAATAAAGGTATTGAAGCAAACACACGTTTTATTTCCTATATTTTCTGTGCCATCCGAAACTGAACTTTATTACGCTGATCAGTTGTTCTTATTGACACAAAATTCGCATGTCAATAAGGAGCGTTTACACATTGCCGAAGATAAAAGTTAATATTTCCCGAGCGGCATATTTTCTCTTGAAGATCTTTAAGTAATCCGTTACTGCCTCCATATAAACAAAGGAGTAATATCTATCAACTTATATACTCGTATCCATCTTTTAGAACCTGTTATACAGAAAAAGTTATTATTGTAAATGCATTTATGGATGAGCGATGGCTACAAACTGTCAGAAAACTGTCACTATACTATAATATTCAGTTTTCAACAACTAAAGGCAACTGCACTATAACTATAACGTCCAAAATGTAATAAGAAGTGTTTATGGCATTGTATTTTATTAAGGGTTTTCTTATCGATACCGTTAAGGCAACACTTACAATAATAAGTTACCAATAAAAAAAAATCTTTATGGCTCATAAACTTTGAAAGTTACTGTCCGTCTATTTAACGACTAGTCGGATCATAGCCTCTAGGAAGTTCTAATAACTAAGAATAGCACGAACGTAGGTAATTAGCAAAACTCTCAAAACTAATTTTACGAGTCATAACTGACTATAAGGCTCCGTTTCCATCAGAGATGTGCGATGGAAATGTGTCGTGCGAGGATGTCTAGCTGAGCTGTGAAAATGTGTGGGGATTTCCAACAAAGCTGTGCGATGAAAATGTGCCTACGAGAATGTGTAGCGGAGCTGTGAAAATGCGCATCAATGTGTGGTGCGAGGATACGTTGCGAAGGTATGAAATGTTTATTTAAAATAAAGCTGTGAAATTTCATTCCTCGCAACACATCCCACTCACACATCCCTCGTACACATCCCTTGCACACATACCTCGTACACATCCTTCGCACACATTTCTAGCTTGTTTTGTATGTGCAAAATCTAGCTCCGCTGAGCCGTTTCCACCAGAGCTGTGCTGTCCGAGGCGACGTAAATAAAGCGATTCTATTGGTTCTTTACAAACACATCCCTCGCTACGCATCATCACAGCACATCTCTGGTGGAAACGCAGCCTAAACGGGTAGCCGATGCCAGCTAGTTGCCAGTCAGATCCATATTATAAATTACATGAATAATACTCCAAACTTTTGCAACTATACGGGCAGATTTCCCTGGGGAACACCAATGTATGGTCACAGATGTAAAGTAGTTTGATGCCAATGGTTCAGAATTGAATATGTTTTTTAGGGAATGTGTTAATGCGGTTCGGGACACGGGACAGAAAAAATAACATTGGAGTGTTTTGGCCGTCCCGGTTTTTGTTACTTTATGTTGTCTCGAGTTTGTGTGGCTACTGTGTGTTGTGTGTTTTCTTTTTTTACTGTAAAAGTTTCAGTTATTATCAATTTAATTTTTAATCGACTTCATAATGAGGTAAGGATTTTTAATTCGACGTTTGTATTTTTACAGGCTTTTAGTTTAGTTACACATACCCCGTTTTTTCATCTTGCAAGTTTTTAACATAAATATTCAACTTCATCGAGTTGGATTTTTTTTATTTGTCTTGGCCTGTTATTTCACTTTAGACAGTCGTTATTTTTCATTAACCCTAGATTACGAACCTTCGTCGTTTCGAAGACGCGGTTGTTTAAAATCGCTGTTAACTCTTGCGGCGCGTGATCGAAATTGTTTCAACACTTTATGTAATCCTGTCGACCCATTTGCCCCTGCGACATACCGGTGTTGTTTTGAGTCAAGTGGCCCGTGAGAGCCGTTCCAGAACAAGACTCGTCGCATCGACGAGGTAGTAATTAAACGTAACTTTGTGTTACTTTAGTGGCGTATTTCGCGTTAACTTTTTTTTTGGTTAATTGGTTTTATTTTGTTTATATTCAATGTTTATTTCTTATTTGCTATTCACTGATAGATTCGGCAGTTGTTAATTACACGATGACAAGGCAATATCGAGCTCGCAAAGAAGACCACCTAGCAGATTGATTCTGGTATGAAAAAAATGCTGAAGTATGAAGTTCACTTTGACCGCAGCACTTTTTCGGCCAAGTATGCGGCGAAATTCGGCCACCTAAGGGTTCGGCATGCGAAAGTAAGTAACGGGCGAATCGCTTGTCGATCACTGTCGATTACCTGAGTCGCCGGCGTTTCGTTGCTTCCACGCCCGCCTCTAAGAATTGTCAGCAATATGACGGAAGCCCGCTGTCCCTTTTGAGGGCAAAGAATTCAATGGGTTCGCGGTGGAAACTATCAAGTAACTGCGGCCAGGTGCGTTTTAAAAGGCCATTATTGAGGATACTGTGGCTTTTAGTCAGTACACGTCTGACAGCCCCCTCTGTCCTGCCCTGGATCCGCTCTGGATGGGAGATGACCATTTGTTATTTTACCTAGTAAAAAAAACAATGGTCACGTAATGGACTATTGATTATGGTCGGTACCTCCGTACAAAATAGGAAATAATGCTTTGTGTTCTCTTTACAAAACGAAGCCTGACTAAAAGTCAGTGCACCCACTGCAATAAATCTATGAGCGGGTGGCACACAATACTTGACGTTATGTCACAACCTACCCAAGTGGAGGGATTTTTAGCATTTTTTTTATTTCATTGGTTTATTTCATTCCTTATTTTTAATAATTTAAAGTTAATATTAAACAATTTACGTTCGTAATTACTGACCAGCACTTCGAAAATGTCCCTAGTTCCATTCAGCCAACAAAACGAGAATGATCACATATAAGGCTGATGGAAATAAAATGTATTTAGTTTATGTAACATGTGTATATATGTGTATGATATGATAAAATATAATGTATGTTCATAATAAAAATAAAAAATACACAGTTTGATTTAAATAAACCCATCTATCCCCCTTTATTAAATACTCGTCGACAACGACGAAGGTTTGTAACTCAGCGTCGAACGAATAAAATATGGTTAGTACTCTAGGGGTTAATAAAGTACTTATAAGCTTCTATTATTTATAAATAAAATTCGGTACTCTCTTACTACGCACCGAGTTAACATCTGTTGAACATCTGTCTAAATAAACGGTCAACTAAAAAAACTGATTAAATGCCGTTTGTAGTTTGCCGTTTTATATTATTATTTAACGACCCTCTATATCGACGTCAAAAATTTAATGTTGATTTTATACTTACAGGTAGTTTTCCGTTAAGATTTTGTAAGGACAAGTGTTTAAAACAGATGTTTATCTTTTTGTATTAAGAGGATTTTGTTTTCCCTACTTTAACTTGTTCTAACATATAATTATTATTGAGGTATAACTCACCTCATTTATTGATAACTTTAGAGAAAATCGTAATTTAAATCCTCCCCAAATCGTAAAGCATTTTTATTCACGACTGATACTTCGTTTTTATTTAATAAACCCATATTTCACAGTTTCATGAGATTGTTCTTAAAGCCGTTTCGTGCATAGTTACACAAGATGAACAATAAAAGTACCATTCGGTTTTGATAGAAATTACCATATTACTTAGAGCTAGTAAGTATAATCATAACTCTGCTGCTAACTTTAGTATCAAAGAGCGTTTAGTAGAAAAATCATGGTATAATCTTTGTGGCTCTGCGTAAATCGATTTATAACTAAAAAGAAATAGTAGTTATGCATTATAAAAGCTGATGAGTAAGAATATTAGTGATTTACAGGGACTTTACACGGGTTATCTACGCCCGTGCGAAAGTTGACAGATGCATGTGTGATACTAAACGGTTGGTTACCTACCTTTCGCGCCGGCCTTGGTTGATGGCCATGCTGCGCGGGCGAGGCGGATGCGGAAGCAGTATCGAAGGAGGAGGTGGGACGGCGGTAGGGAGGGGGACAAACCTCCACCTTTACGACCTAGCGCCGCAGGAGACAATAACTAGTAGCTTGCCGTCCGCTCATGCGACCATGCCAGGTGTCTGTAATATGACTGGGCCAAAGCTCTGACTGGGGGTTACGTGGTTACTGTCTAGTAGGTAACCGGACCCTGGAAACGTTAAGGTGATGGGTATCATGGATTTTTACCTATATATACTCGTCCAAACAAAATAGGGGGCCCACTTATTAAATTGTGCACTTTATCAAGTATTTGTAAATACCCTTGTTTTATGGTTTTTTTCAAGTATTAATCTTGTTTCTACTGTCTAATTGGATTAATAACTTTTTTTATTAGATAGGTGAGATTTCTCGAACGTACGGTTGGTGTTTTTTTATTTTTCAAACTGCTAACGGAGTTTCTTTTCTCTTCGACTTATACAGCAAGTAGCTTTTAGCGAATTGTTTAATCTCATAATCCATTTATTCGAGACATATGGATGCAAAAACTGCACTTGGGGTGTTACCCTTAATCCAAGGGGGGGCATAGCCAGAACAGAGGTCTTATGGTGAATATTCCCAACCGTGTTCAAAAGTTTGAAACTGGTCTCCAAAAGACGGGTAATGTCCACCAGGCAACCGTTTCCATGAAGAAAGTAAGTAAGTAAAGCCTAAGAAGCCCAATAATTTTGATTAACCCGCGCAAATGAGCGAAATCTAACTAAACCGCGCGTACCGTACAAACTCCATTGCGTTGAGCTACAAGGCACGCCTATAATTGACTAGACGGTTCCGAATCGACTCCATGAAGATAACATAGTCAAGAAATGCTTGGTTCTCCTTGGTTCTCTCCAGTACTGGAACCGTATGGGTGCAAATCGTGAAACATTTGCAAAGAGAAAAATGATTTAAACTGTTTTGAAAATGGGCTTTCATTGCTTTTTATTTATACTGCAGGAGGCTTATTTTTTTTTTAATAAAGACGGATTCATTAGAGCGTAGAAGATCTTGAACAACCGGTTTCAGATTCCTTGCACGCTTTGAGACGACTGTTCCGATGAGATCTGGATTATGCTCTGTGGGGGCTTGGGGGGGGCGGTTGTCTCTATCCCGCAAACTTGAGCCTCGCACTTCGTAATAACGGGTTGCTGTAACTGCTAAAATTGCTAGGCGAATGGTGGTCAGCACTCCACCACATTACCCTTTCCACACAGCACCGAGTACCTGAGTTTCATCTTCAGCAGGATAATGTTCGACGACACGCTGCGGCTAACATTGCATACTACGCGGACCGTTCGAATTACACTGTTACAGTGGCTACTCAGATTTTTAACGAAGTTTTATTCAGCATTTAAGAGATTATTAAGGAGGAGTTGCAAAGGAAAGTAAAATTCCACATCAATCAACCAGCTGGATCACATAAATTGTCCTGAAACTTGCTGGTAGAGAATCAAAAGAAATGTTTGGTATTTAATTCCTGAACATTCCATCTCCATTAACATGAGTTAGCAAACAGAGACAACAGAGTTAAAAGAGAAGCTTTCAAAAAACTTTCGAATGTTAAGACGTTATTTTTTTCGAGTTTTTGATGTTTTGTGTAAGTTGATACATTCCTCGCAATTCCCCCGTTTCATTCAATTTCGTTTAATTACCGATTGATTGGAATACAAACTAATTTTTGTGTATTTTCCAAATAAAACCGTTAATATTAATCAATTCAGTCATTTTACCAGTACTATTCAATATTATTAATAAACGACAAAATCGTTGGCCCTCCTTATTTTCTTTTGAGTATGTAGTATAATATTATATTGTTTGCGTTTCTTAAAAAAATACTCCTAAAATCCTGATAAGTAACTATGTCCCTGTATCAAAATGCCTAGCCTCGCTATGCTCATAACCTCAAAGCAAACGATGTTAGGTTAAATACCTCGTAAGAAACGTTGGTCCAATATCGACGTCAGAATTGGCTCAGGTTCACACATAAAAATTGTTTTCAGAAAGAAAGGAAGCCAAAACGTTGTTCTTTCTGTAGAACATTGGATACAATATCGTAATTGAGAAGTGGACTCGAACTAAAACTAGCATTGTATTAGGATGTATTTTTGTTACATACATTACTTAAGTTTTGTCAGAGTTGTACAGACTAAAATCACATGATTTTTCGTTCCAGGGTCATGATTCCCTGATGAGACCAGTCCTTCGGACACTGGTTGTTACAGACATACCTACCTACTTTTTTCTATGCGAAAGTCTGGTCTGTATGTCAAACAGAAAAATAACGAGTGCGTAAGCAGAAAACCACGTGGAGAAGTTAGCTCATTTCCATCACTATCAACCACATAGTATAACACAAAGTCGCTTCCCGCTGTCTGTCTCCTTGTATGCTTATATCTTTAAAAATACGCAACGGATTTTGATACGGGTTTTATAATAGACTAGCGGCCCGTCCCGGCTTCGCACGGGTGGAGGACCCGGTCTAAAACCGGTCCCGATGGTACAAACACAACAAAAAAATAATTATCCGAATCGGTCAAGCCGTTTTCATGTTATGTCGTGACAACGGAAAACGGGTTTCATTTTTATATATATAGATAAGATGATGAAGTTTCAAAAACTCGCCTCAAGAAATATCTTCACAAGTATCTAAGAAGATACACGACTCCTACATTGAACTAACAACCAACATTAAGTTACAGAAAACTAGTTTGAATAGAAACGTCACTGTATCCAGTAGCACGAGTGTGTTTGCCACGTACTCATACATCTAGTTGACTTCTAACTTGCGAAACTTGGTAGTACAAACTAGTTCGAGCAAATCTATGATGTGAGTCTGACTACTAGAATAAGAATAACTGGTATGTGATTGTATTTGATGGCTATATAACAAGCTAGAAGTTTTTTTGGCTTTTTGGGATCGTAAAATTATCAAATGGGTCCATCGTGCTGGGTGGTGCAGAAAAGACTTAGACTCTTACTGATTACGCCACGGTTGACGCCCACTGCATCGGATGTAACAAGGCTATTTTCTGCCACCGTAAGCCCGGGCATACGGACGGCGAGTAATGGGCGACTCACCGTTCGATCATGGACTATGCCCGGGTTGACGGTGTACTACAGTCTGACAGTCTCTCCCGTCCTGCCCTGAGTGGGATGACTAATTGGGTAATTTTACTACGAAAAAAAAGGCTTACAGTTTGCGTTCCAGGGTGAAGTATCTTTAAGGACAGTCCCGCAACCACACTTTTGTGACCAAAGAAAGGTAAGAACTTTGGGTAAATCGTGCCGTAGTTATTACGTCCTGCATATTTCTCTACAGGTTGGGTGAGGTAACTGACGTAGTAACTATACGTATTCTGTGGTAAAAGGTTGGGTCACTGATGGGACAAAATGCTGCAGAGAGGTCGCGGGACTGGTGTTAAAAGGGCCACCACTTGGCCAACGCAAAGGGCATGTGAGGAAACTAGTGGTTTTTTTTACAAGCTAAATATTGCGAGTAAACTACGCCACATGCCAAAGCCAATTGGATATTATGACGTTGCTGACGTGGCCTCTTAGAACCTATAAATTTTTGATCATGTAAAACATTATATGAGGTCCTCTCATGTTAGAGTTTGTATTTCCCAGGTTTATTGTATTGACTTGACAGGTTTAGTATTGAGAAGTGTAGATGTTGGGGATGCCAACACACCGCATGGCAGGTCTGTCTGACTCATATCATCAGTAAAGTCTGACTCATCTGACAGCCCTTTACTTACAAAATCCACGTTGTCCTTCAATAGCTTTTAACGTTACGGGGTCACGGTAATTTCGGTGGTCCCGCGATCCTGGCAGACCCACAGATCTAACACAATAAGAAATAAGTAATTTGTTTGAACTGAAAACTTCGAAGTCCTGACTGGAGTGGTACTTACGAAGAAAGTCACAGTATCTTATGCACACTAAACTGGTCACATTTAGGGCACGTCTGGACTCTCAAGTTGAGCCCTTTTACCTGAGACGTTCTTTTTTTCTCACTCGCGGTAGAGATAGAAAAAATAAAGTTGGTTTTCGAAAAAAGAAGTTTTTGTTAGAAGGCTTAGGAAACCAGACAGCTTAGACTGAAAATACCCGTCAAGTGTCGATTTGGACTCAACGAGGTATCCTTACCACTTGTAGTTATAAAAGTTATCAAACTTCAAACTCGCGGTCATAATTATGTCGTGCATTTGTATGAAAGAACTAAATAAATTCGTCTGTGTTTTTTCTTGTGTTACCATGATTTTTGTCTTTATTTGTACCTTTAGTTCTCATGACTTCTTGCCACAATCATTGTTACGATTCTAGTTCAACGATAAAAACCCTATGCGTCATAAACGTAACATAAACGGCAATTTCTATTTATTGTGTTTACTTAGAAGTTTGATTTTTCTCTTCAAAGGCATTGCAGATCTGATTCTGAGTATTTCAGTATATATTTTTTTATTTCAGCACTCTTTTTTCGAGAAATGCGTAGAGTATCAAAGGGGCAATCAAGTCAAGAATCAAATCAGTAAGTAAACATTTATAAGGGTTCCAATTTTTCTTTTGTGTTGCAAAAACTTAAAAACAGACAGGCATTTAGTCTCCTAGCTTTGAAGACTATGTGACAAAAGCTGACTATAATCAATTTAGGAGAGATTCTATACTATATATTATATCTTAATATAAAATTCGTTCACCGTTTTATACATAATTTTTAAAATGTATATAATATAATATTCCACAACCATCACACAACGCCGTCTAGTCCCAAGCTAAGCAGAGCTTGTATTATGGGTACTAGACAACTGATAAACATACTTATAATATTTCTAAATACATACATATTAGATACTATAAGTATAGATACTAGTTAGTTACTAGACCAAAAACACAAAATACCAATTTGTTTCTAACAAATAACATTTCAGCACCTTGTTATTCCACCTACTTCTTATAACAACATCGTTATTTGGACACAACAAGTACTAACTTTGCGTAGGCGACTCATTGTAGGACTAGCTGCGAATCTTATCCATAAATTATATAGGCAAACCATCCCCGACTTTGCGTAGGTGTTATTTGTTAACATCAATGCTACGTAATTCAAACTTCTCTTACTCAAAATTTTATTTTGATTAATTGAATTTAATTTCATTTTCATTTCTGGTCTCGTAAATAAGCATACCGCTCAATTCGTATGAAAAGTCGAAATGTACTTAAAACTATCATCAGCTATGACAAGGCATGTGTGCATACTTGCTTGGTAAACAATGGTAAAAAAATAAACCTTTGCCTAGCCCTTCGGGAATTATAATACATAAATAACATAACATTTCACAACTATTACACAACGCCATCTAGCCCCAAAGTAAGCAGAGCTTGTGTTACGGGTACTAGAAAACTGATAAACGTACTTATATATTTCTAAATACATACATATTATAGATAAATTACACCCAGACACAGAACAAATGATCATGCTCATCACACAAACATTTGTCCTAGGTGGGAATCGAACCCACGACCTCCGGCATAGCAGTCAGGTTCACCACTAGACTAACAGGCCAGTCATGACAAGGTCGTTTGTGTGCATACTTGCTGGTAAAATTATATTACACAATAAAACCTTTGGGCCTAGTCTTCGGCGACATTAAAAGCGTGAATTGAACGTTAGTCACGAAAGTACCTTTAGGTTACGGCAATCCACGGGCAACGTTTGCAGTCTGGCAAAGCATTATGGCTATACTACATTTCCAAGCCGGCGGCATTGCGTGGCAGGTAGCTGCCCCACTGTTATGTCTTTGTTCAATAGCCGTCGGGCATTGCGGGGTATCCTCGTTTAAAAATATCTGGTGTCTATTCAAGGTGGTTACTGTAAGCAGCCGGGAGCGAGATAAGCACAAAACCGCGACGCTTATCGCGGTTCCAAGTTTTATACGACGAATGAGCCTATAATGAGCCTATAACAATTCCTAGAAACGCCTTTGTGTGTATAAAAAAGCGACATTAGACAAACAGTTGGGACAAAACGACCACAAGCCTAAATCTGCATTCGATACAAGGTCTTGTCCACCACCATGATTTTGTTCTCGACTCGTAAGTATTCTACTTGTGCTGGCCTCCTCAGCGTGGCAGTTTTAAAATGCGAGCTTCAAGCGTTGTGACTCGTTCAAAGTATTTAGCAAAAGCACGAACTACGAACGGCAAGGTATGTTGTTAGAATATTATTATGTGAATGTCATTATAAATGCAAAGTGGGTCTTACTTAGTAGTACAGAAACGTTTTCTAAATTAATTCTGATTTCTATTTTACTTGAAAGCTTGAGTTGAGAGGGAATATTATTCGCATCTGTTATTATTTGTGTGCTTTATGGAAATGTATATTTTATTGTTTAATATTATAATAACTCGACTAGAGGTATATTTACTTATTTAGTGGAATATTAATTTAATAGTCGTTTTCAGCGGCTTCGCCCGTTTTTGTACTCTATAGGCGACGCAAGTCTCCGATACCTTACGATTTTAGTATTTAGAGGATAGAACACGGGCACCTGTCAATGGATACCAAAGTCGTATCTTACGAAAGGGCCAACTTGAAAATTATCCCGCGGCATAGTGGTACCGGGATAAAAGTGCTAAATGACAAGAATGAGAATCGAAGCCGTTACACGCACCGCAGTCGGTCAGCCATCGTGTCAACTGTGCCGACAAACATTACCATTACAGATACAATATTCCAACCATAATCATACTCCCGCTAAATTAACCCATTCCTTACAAAAAAAAAATTATATCGCCATCCGCATTAGTACTTTCCAGCAAATGTAGCGCTGAAAATTGCACTCGTTGCGCCAAATCGCTACTTTTACGTGTTCCTACGAGTACTGTGCAAGCAATTAATGTTAGCTGCAGAGTTAATAAAAAGCGAAAAAGCTGCTGAATGGGTAAATTATAGAGAACTGATTCATGGGAGGTAATGATGATATTTTCGGTTTGATTCTTGAAAGAGATTATAAGGCAATGAGTGAGGTTGGTAATGAGAGTCGAAAATCTCTTCTTGGTTATCATTGGGATGCCAACTTTAGTTTTACGTTGGATCTGGTTTTAGGAGGCCATAAGGTGAAGCGTGATAAGAGCAAGCTATTTGAAATCGACGGAAAGGTAAATTAAGATTTGAATTCGGTAAGATTTGGTATAATGTTCATTGCTAAATGCTTTATGAAGATAAAGTAACTAGGAAGGAATTTGGTACTACTAACTGAGAATCGAACGAGTTTCAATGGTAGATACTTATTGTGTTAGTTTTTGTTAGGTCAATGTTTTCATGTTGTCTAAACAACGATGAGTTAGTATTGTAATGTAATGCTGAAAGTCAAATCTATAATCTTCTATCTAAGCATAATATAAAAATGGATCGTAATATAAAAATGGAGTGTTTCTGTGAGCTCATAACTCGGAAACGGCTGGACCGATTCGTATAAATCTTGTTTTGTTGTGTTTGTAACCATCGGGACCGGGTTTTAGAAGTTTAACTTCCACCCGTGCGAAGCCGGAACGGTCCGCTAGTGTTAGAATATAGATATTTTTTTATATTCAAATTCGTATCTACAATGTTGCGTTACACGAGAGTGCTTATAGTGAAGTTGCACCTTATCACATACCGAAACAATTTACCAACCTTTATTGATCGAAGATAACATCAGATAATATTATTTTCTATACAACCTTTTTCTGTAAATGTTACACAGTATTTTCCTTATTATTTCACGACCTTTCCAATAGAATAACAAAGGACAGTTTGTTCCTTACAATTAATTTCTTCCCAGTAATATTGTCTACATTCCTATACGTTGTGGTGAGAATGTAATTAGGGATTTTATACGCTAGAATAATAAGTAAAAAGACTCATAATTCCTTAGAGAAAATAGTAATATGGAGTTAATAGTGGTTTATTTGAGATTTTTTTTTTTCTTTGTAATCATTTGCTTTATAGACTGCTTATAATTTAATGTGATGAAAATACTTTGAATATGAGTGTATGTAAGTGTATGTGAGTGTAAGGGTTATAAAGTTGGCTTTCCACTGTGACGTGAGCTTTGGCTATGCTGCGAGATTGTAAAAGCTAAGCTACGTAACTATGTGAATGTCAGCTATGTAGCGGAGCGAGTATCAAGATACATTGCCGTGCAAACGCGCCTTTCTTGGGCACACAGATGCACCACATGCAACCATCCATAACTTGCAGCCATGGTCTGCATCTACAGCAAAACTCTAGATAATAAAAAAAAAACATAGTTTAGCTGACGGTGACCTCTCGCGCCCTGCATTGGTCGAGACCATGCTGCGGTGTGAGACGAATTGGGTAGCAGCCACCTCCTTCTGCGAAGCAGTCATGCTAGCGAAGGAGGAGGCGAGACGCGTGAGCCGAGCACAGCCTCCACCTCAAAACGCCCTTCGTACACAAGGCGACTCAAGTTTCCGATACCTTACGACTTTAGCATCCATTGACGCGTGCCTGAGAACGAATCTCTATGGAATTGTATTGCGATAATCTCTTGGATACCGAAATCGTAAGGTATCGGAGACTTGCGTCGCCTTGTGTACGAAGGGGCTAACCCAGCCGCCGCGGGAGATGCCCACGGCAACGGACGTTGCGAAGTACTGGATTGAATTACTCATTTGATGATTTTACCACGATTAATAAGCTGAATTCGTTTGTACCGTTGCTATGTAGGCCAAATCGATATTTAATGTATTTCATTCAGAAATACCAGTATGCAATCATGTGGTTTCAACAGTTATTTTTAATGTATTAGTTTATGTACAATAACAGTGTTTTTTTTTAATTATTTTAAACAATAACACTCTTTAAGTTATAAACCAATACATAATATAGACTTCATTAGCTATGGGACTGAATAGGACTTACGTCTGGAATATCTAATTTAATTAAATATTCAAAACTCGTCTGAATTTGAGTGAACTAGATGTTCGTAAATTGACATTTAGAATTCATATTTGTAGCATAACTGACGAGTCTGAATTTCAAAGTTAACAAGCAGTGTGTCGAGTTTAATATTATTTAGCAAATTCTTGAAATGTGAAGAGGAAATAAATATGGAGAGCTTATGAATGAAATTTGAATAAGTTTTAAATCGCAACTTAACATACAATCATAGTATACCTATGTATGTACCATTTCTTTAAAGTTTTAGATACAATAAGAATTTGTAATACCCAGAGGTATGAATTAACTCCTATTAATTATGTACCTATAATAAATTGAAATTGAGCTGTTTAAATTATATATTTCTTTGATATATTGGTTGTGACTTGTAAAAGTGTTTTTTATAACCAACTTACAAAATAAAAACATATATCATAAATGATTTAAATTCACATAAATGTTTGCTATCGCATCCACATTCCACAATATTTTGAAGTATGGGGCAATGTTTTCAATAACAAAGCCACTGTGTTCTGCAAGTTCCAAAAAACATTATTTTACAGTTTTTGTGTTGTTTTACGAGTTAAATTAATGTTAGGTTAGGTTAGAATCATCAGATGTGATGCCTTTGGTGAAGCGAAAGGGTCTTTCAGTACAATCTGTGACTACAATGCACCCTAATCCTTAGATTACCCTTTGCGTTTTAGGGCAATGGTGGCCCTTTAAGAAAGTCCCGCAATCTTGGATACCGTATCCCCGGAATAGAGCCTTAAGTCAGTATGAACCTGACAGTCCTTTCGAAAACCGTCCAGGGTGGGTGGAAACAATTAATGATAAAATCGACCAACAAAAATCAAGCACCCCTTTGATAGTTCCACAAATTAACTCGTTCAACACAATAACTCTCTCATCATACTAAATTAAATGTATTGTAGTGTGTTTGAAATGCTAGCAGCCACGCATTTTCGTAACTATACTGTCAGGTAAATTGCCCATAAATTGCCAGTACCACTATGACCCAATTTTAGTAGGTAACTGTTTCGTTCCAGAAATAAAATTTAATTATTGAGGGATTTGAACATTATGATATGAAACGCTAGCGGGAAATGCAGATTTACATTAATATGTTATTACGCGATTCCAGTGAAGGATTGTTCCACATTCACATAACACATTTATTTGGAATTACAAAATACACGTGAATCCAATGATTTTAAATAACTATTTTAGGATTACGAACTAACTTTTGTTATATAGGTAACAAAATAGGTATAAAAACTGATTTATCCCGTTTTTAGTATTTACACAATGAATGTGATGAAATCCGTCAAACGCGTTTCGTAATAACCATAGAACTATTTAGTAGAGTAGTTTAAACACTAGATCTGATTTCATCATCAGCTTATTTCTTTCCATATTTTTGAGGCTCTGTCCATTTGGAACAAAACATTGACGGAATTGACGGATACTCGACCGTATCTTCGCTGATGGACACTCGACCGTATCTTCGCTGACGGACACTCGGCCGTATCTTCGTTGACGTACTACCAGAGTAATAAGGAAAATATAATTATAGTGATATCCGATTCTGGTCAGAGTTTTTATATTCGTATTGACACGCACTACTTTATGTCGAAGGAAATAAAATTGTAACATTTAATAAAACTGTTTAGAACCCGAGGTCTGGATGTTAAATAGCTTTATCACAATTAGGGGAGAAATTAAAGGAAAGCAATAAAACCCAAAAGAATAATTTGACATTTACGTCTGTCTTTAATAATATTCATTCTGTAATAATAAATTGCGATTAATAATGAAACAGAAATCCATGTTGATAGAAAAAAATTAACTTTCAAACGTGCAAATAACTCAGTAGAAAAAAAAAACAAGTTACATTTTAGTAACTCCAAAGTCAATTACTACTACCCTCGAGTAGTAGAGGAGAGAAAAAATACACACACAAGGCTAAAAAAATATACGTTGTCTACGCAGGAAAATTTGACCTTCTAATATCGAACCCTTGAAGACACATCAGTCAATGTCAAGGTGGTAGCAAAAAATGACCAAGACAGAAATCTATTTGTAATAATATGTAGGTAGGTATTTTTTGTAGAACCGACATTTTTTTATCGTGGTAGTATCATCAAATGAGTCCTCCCTCCTGGGGTACGACGGGAGGGACTGTCAGACTTGTATTGACTTAAATCCACGGTGATACTTCAATAGCCCTATTCGTTCCATAATCATGGTTACCTTATGAGACAGTCCCGCGACACCGGGGAACCGACCTTTCGGCTGACTGTTAATATGAGTGGTACAAAACTATTCAGCTCAAATCGCTTCAAAAAGAAAGGCGTTTTTGGTAAATATTGGTGCTGTTCTTTTAAAAATGGTGGCTTAGATCATTACTCTTCCTGTTAGGTACGCTTCTTAAACAAGTCTCTTGTATAGTTTTAAAGGTAAAATGAGTCTATAGATATTGATGATGATCAAGCACTTATAGCGCCGTACCAAACGTTAGGTAAATAGGAAATAAAAAAAAATAGAGTATCAGTGAATTCTGAAACGTTTTGCTGTATCCAAACACATCTTTGGTAGACGCAGTTTGATATTACTTGCAATATTGAACAAGAGTAAAGTGATAGTAATTAGAAGTTCTCCAAAAATCACAGTCCATAACATGCATAGTAATTATTAGATATTAATTTCATGGTTGAAATTGCAAAAGATACTCGGGTACGTCGTCACTCACATAATGATTAAGATGTTCCAAATTATTCATCTATATTAATATTACTAGCGAGGAGAAGAGGACACGTGAATTTATTTTGTTAATTTTTTCTAACTTTGCCTTGCCCCTCCTTTTTGGTACAATGGACAGTAGCCTTGAGGGTTAGTGTCGAGCTAAAGTATGTTATTATGTCCTTAGACCTTGTCTAGACCGAGAAGAGGACTAGACGAGCTTTTGAACGTACCATAAGTACGTAAGTGCTCATAAAATTCTGCAATTTGTTTAGAATTCTTTGGGAAAGAGTACCTATCTGCTAGTGTTGTAATAAAATAGCTGTTTAAAGTATATTGCTCTTGTTACTTAACCAGTAGTAACTACCAAATGTATATGCCAAAATAATATGCCTCTTGTAACAACGACTTTAAGGATAACCAACCTATATGCATTTTTTTCAAAATGCATATAGGTTGCAGTGGTAAATAATACTTAATAGGTTTTTTTGTTGTAAAGAAAACAAATGATTAAATTATTTTATCTGAAAACGCAAAGAAACACAATTAATTTCAAACCTAATATTATTATTATTCCGGAAATCAATAAACACGTACGAACTGAAAAAACTGAATTAAAATAATTAACAAAAAAGGACTAAAATCTAAAAAACATAAACTAAATATTTACATATGAAATAAATTCAATACAGATGATTATATAAACTTATTTATAATCCAAATACTTCTTATCGACAGTCTTACGTCTACCGTCATTCAGTTGCGTATATAAGATCTCTTGAAGAGCCTTCTCGATCAACATCCTGAGGGGCTGTCATTAGGCAGTTTGATCAAGGGCTTGATACGGAGAGTGGCACTACAGGCCCTGCCTTCCTTAACGTTACTTAAAAAAAAGCATGGTAACTCACGACTTTGGCAATTAGCGTTTGTGAATCCGCAGATATCTCAGTATAACTTTATGAAGAATAGATGTTAAATAATTAAGTTCTTAATTACTTTTTCTTTTTTTTTAATAATATTACAATCTAGCCTAAAAAGGCTAATAAGCAATTTACATCTAACTTAATTTGCTAACAGTAAAATTATATCTAAAGCATGTCCATTGCGTTTACTAGCGTCTTGTTAAGGGGAAGTCACTTTGTTGTGTGTTCATATAGCTATTATAGCATAACTATTGTTCTTAATAAAAAAAATGTATTTAGAACACCACTCCTTTCTAATTTGACTTAAAAATAGGTTTGGTTGGATGGTTGGGTTTTTTTTTAAAGTTGCCCCACATATGAATTTCTCCTGTGTTTTGGGTGCGTTTACAAACATAACTGTAATAAACTCACATATACAAACGCGCAGACCCCACCAAACTACTTGTAGGACGTACAAATTTTGTGAACTCATCCATACGCAAAGCAGTCGTCGGTCTCTCAGTCATTGCACCAACCCATAATAATGACGGATATAGTTTTTTTGTTATTTAACTGTCTCTAACACGTGGTATTGTACTTGACGACTAAGGGCAGGGCGAGAGGTACTGTCATACTTGACGACTAAAATCCCGGTGTCCTTCAAGAGCCTGTTATGTGCCGGGGTCACGGTGAATCGTAAGACCCGCGACCCCGGCAGCTTTAGCCTCTGAGAGGGCCTCGTCTGATGCTGACGCTCTTTGAGGGCGCGCGTGGAACACGACGCGCCGTCGAACCCGGGCAATGGGTCCAAACACGTGGTATTTTGGAATAATTTACAGTGTCGTAGTTTCATGTGGGAATGCAATATTGAGTAACAGGCATTATCATTTTAGAGTAACAAATAGCATACGCTTTCAATATTCTGAAAATCGTGCATAGATAATGATTATAATCCAGCTATAACGTTAGAACTGGGTGAGACGGTTCTATCATAGGAAAGGACCGTAATCCGCTACACGAGCACAATGCGTCAATATTAGGTTATCTTCTCACGATCTTAATATAGATATTTCACATATATATAATAGGTAGCAATTATTTTACATTACATTACATTCTTTCTATCCTACTAATCCATTTTATTATTTTGAAGCAGAAGAGAGTTATTTTGGTTGGTTGAACGAAGACACGAAGGGGTGTCGTTTTCCACGTGTTCCCCAAGGAAACTGACGGGGCCTACTTAAAGCTAGACGCCTAACATAACTCGGGTGAAACCGCAGGCAGAAGCAAGCATGTTATCAATGTAAAAGTTTGTGAGGATGGATAAATGTACACCACAGTACTACCTACAGTATTGTCTCTCTTACTTACAAATCCACCTAAAGGTTGTCTTGAAAAGATCGCTTTTACCCTATATGTTTTTTTTTTTTTAGCGTGGTAAAATCATCAAATGAGACCTCCAACCCCGGGCAGGGCGGGAGGTACTGTCAGACTTGTACTGACTAAAATCCACGGTGTCCTTCAGTAGCCCTTTATGTTCCGGGGTCACGGTAATAGAAATAAGTCCCGCGACCCCGGCAGGCTTTGGCCCTCTGAGAGGGGGCCCCGTCATTTTGCTGACAGCTCTTTGAGGCGCGCGTGGAACACGACGCGCCGTCGACCCGGGCATGGTCCATGGTTGGACAGCGAGTTGCCCTTTACTCGCTGTCCGACCATTTACCCTATATGTAGGTTATTTTTGTAATGTAAATACCTTCAATTTGTATGGTGTGCATAATAAAGAGTATTCTATTTATGAATGGTTCGATGACTGTTGTTGTTATTCACAGAATAACTTCTGGATTGATTTGAATTAACTGTGGTACACAGTTACTTTACAACCTGGATAACACATAGAATACTATTTATCCCAGCACAACCTTCCCATGGGATAACATATTTCTGTGAATTAATTAAAACAGTCTCAAAGCCCCCGTTCTCTACTTACCCTATTTTGATTACCTTAATCTATAATACACTTCAGTTTATCCTCGCTACCCCGAAATACACAACAACTATGAAACTACTAACTAAAACAAGTACAACACAACTACATACATCTGTAGACTTAGCGCTCTATGTTAGCTGTTATGAAATTGTAACAAGTGAAACAATTGCTCGCTACGTGGAAATGATTCTTGGATGTAGTTCTGATGTTAAGAGCTTAATTTTCTACGTATTACTTTGTGGGTATGCGGTAATTTCTGTTGTTATTTAGTCTGGTTTCTAACGCGAGAGAACAAAGAAAGAAAATGTGTGTATAAATAGTGCTGGACAAGGAAAAGAACAAGTGTGCTGTAGAAGTTAAAAAAAAAGCTTCGTTTTAGTAAATTTCAAAATTAGAATAGAATATACATTAAACCCGCTGTACACATTGGGCCAGCATGTTGGGCTGGCTTCAAATTACCTACATATTGGGCCAACGTGTGAACACTGTATCCGAAACACAAGAATCCTTTGATTGGTGCACGAAAAACCGACAACTTTCGGTTGGCTGGCCAGTATTCCCGCCAACTACCAACATACCTCCAAGTAGGTCTGTACACGTTGCCCCAATATGCTGGCCCAATGCGTTGGTCCAATGTGCACAGCGGGCTATAGAGTTATTGCACACTAATTGAACAGCATTTTTTTATGGACGATGAAAAACTTGGCCAATACAGACATCATACTAAGAGTATATCCTCATTTCGTCTCACTACTGTTATTTGAAACATTGTGTTCTCTCACATAAAACCTATTGAACTGGGAAAGACAAAATATGACACAAAGACACATCATTTTTAATCTAGTTTAAAATATTGGATACTTTTCATACCAAATGTGACGTCCTAATTGCACAATTAACAAAGTTCACGCAAGCATAAACCAGGGACTGTCTTAACAGGTAATCGTGGCCCTGGAACGTAAAGGGCTATTGAAAGAACACCATGGATTTTAGTCAGTACGATACTGACAGTCCCTTCCACACCATACAGTGTAGGAGAGCAGCAGCTCATTGTAGATTTAATCTCCTTCCCATCCCATTTTCTTTAGTTGTAATATTCGACGTTCAAAAGCGCCTCTTTGATGGCCTAATTGAAATAAACAACGTGATTTTGACTTTGATGTAATTACCCACTTTTTAATCGTGGTAAAATTATCAAATGAGCCCTCAGCCTAGGGCAGGGCGGAAAGGACTGACGAAAATTCACGGTGTCCTTCAATCGCTCTTTACGTCACGTTAGTGAGAAAAGTCCCGCGACCCCGGCAGGCTTTGGCTATCTAAAGAGGGTGTGTGTGACTAAAAAAGCAAAAACCAGTACTCTAATATTTCAAAAAGGAAAAGCACTTCCTATTAGTAAATAGTACTCTAGGACAGTACGTAAAAGCACACTGCATTCTTATACAAACATACGAGTCATGTCTGCCATTCCTTTCATATTCATCCATCCATACATTTCATACTAGTTTGTAGTGAAGTGAACTTTGTTTACAGTGACATAGGAACTATTTGAACTGACGCATCTCTTAGCTTTATTGTTATGACGCTTAGCTATCTGTACTGGCTTTGATATAGGTTGTCTGTATGTTCTTTTTTTCTTAAGGATGGGAGGTATGGAAGGTTGAAGACAATTAAATTAATATCTTCTGATTTTCTTCATCGAATTTTTATCGAATTGTTAAGATGTATATATGTTTGTCACTCTTTCATATAAAAACTACCGAATAGATTTGAATCCTTTCTTTTAACCCGCCTTTGGCAAAACGTAGATGGTTCTCAAAAATGTTTTAATTCCATTTTGTTTTTATTTATTTATTTTTTCAATTCGAACCAGAAGTTTCTAGAATAACCACGTTCAACCAAATAAAACTCTTGAGCTTTATAATATTACTATAGATTTTAAGTCCTGGGTTTCCCACGATGTTTCCCTTCAAAGATGCAAGTAATATGCAAGCATATTGGTGCTAGCTCAGGATTGAACTCACGACCTCGTGATTAAGAAGAGAGTTGCTAACCTTTAGGCCATTACAACAAAACTGATTTTTGCTACTTAATCACGCCAGCCGAACAAATCTGAATGAATATTGGTTCAGTAAAAACACATAAGATACCTTTACATCTTGGTATAAAAACCAATATGATATTTTACAACAACGCGAGCGATTTTGAAGCAAAGCTAGGTTATGAAACCTGTCTACAGTTCATCCTTAACAAGAATATTTCTTTTTTTACATAGAAATGTCTGCCATATTTTTCAAGTACCAAACATTTACCACAAAACGCTTGTAGCTTAAGTGCTTACTTCTAGAATATTCGTTTGCTTCGCGCCTGAGAACATTTTTCTTTTTACGTGATGCGTACAGCACTTTATTTTTTTATGAGGCCATCACTGTTTCTTTAAGACCTGTTTAGTTTTTGGAAACTTGAGCTAGAGTTATATAAATATTCTAGAATATAGAAAATTGCCGCTTGGTCCGATTGTAGTTCGGTTGTTATCTCCCGGCAAAGTCATAACGGGATTAAAGGTGTTGTTTGTTAATCCAGGCTATTATAAGCTACGAGTATGTCAATGTGTACGTCAGTTTGTGTGAAGTAACAAACATCTATCCAACTGGTTTGGTCGCGGGACTTATACCATCACCGTGACCCCGGAACATAAAGGGCTATTGAAGGACACCGTGGATTTTAGTCAGTACAAGTCTGACCACGATAAAAAAAAACCAACTGCTTTGCTTCTTGTCTTCACCGTGCAACGGTTCAATTCAATGTTTAAATTAACTACAAGTAATTTTACTGGACCTAGATTTTGTTAAAGTGAGTTGAACTGTTGTATCACAAAAAAAGATCTGTTGAACACTTGTCTAATAAAACTGGTCTTATCACAAAAAAAAGATCTGTTGAACACCTCTTTAGAAAACTGTAAACTTCAAAACGATATTTAAACGTTGATATAAGGGTCGTTTTGCATTTACACTTTTTTAGACAAGTGTTTAACAGATGTTTAACTTTTTTGTGGTTCGAAGGGAAATGTTAACAAACTCACCGACGATACAAGAGACATTCAAGGCAACGATATCTAAAATAAAAATGTTAAATTTGAAGCGTTAACTTTACGATGACATCACGCCATCCTGCTGGCGCTTCTGTTCTCCTCAATTACTTATGTTATGCCAGCATACTGAACTTACCTTTACCACGATAAAAAAGCATCTAAACTTTTACATGACGGGCTAATGGTCTTGGTGAGAGAGCTTTTAATACGAATACAATGTTGTACATGTAATAAAAATGTTGCCAGTTCATAACACCTGGTTTTACTAATAAATATTACAAAAACTTTTCCAGTCAGTATGCTACAAAAATTGATGATTGAATTACTTACTACGGTACCTTTTTGATAGCAGGAATGCCAATCCTTATATTCTGGAATGACCCTAACTAAAAATGGGTAATGTGGCACCATTTTGAAGAGGCCTATGAGACAATATTTTTATTATGAACAGCCAGAATTACATAATTCCATAGGTACAATTTTCTAATAAATTAATATAGGCAAATGCTGTACCCATCGACGCTTTTGCCTGGTGGACACCGGTTAATTCTGAGGAAAACAACACGGAAAAAAAAGATGGCGATACGTCAAATCTGTCAACCATAGACAAATGCTTACGCCTGATGTTCAGATTAGAATATTAGAGTTGCCCCTTTTCCCATTAATTAACGGTTTCCACAGGTAGAAGCGTCTATAGGTACAGGACTTGCCCCTATATTAGAACTACATTTATCTGTCAATTCTTTGGCACACTATTGCACTATCCAATACAAAATCATCACAATTCATCTTCAGTGACCTGAAGCAACAGTTCGATAGCATAGTTTGACCCTTAGCAGGGAACATTAGTGTTCCGTGTTTACCGAAACTGGGTTATTACAGGTCGAGGGAAATTAATTTATGGAATTCTGGCTCTGGAGATGCAAATCTTCTTAACGTGAGGAACTGTGAGTTGCAAATTATGTTTAAGTGCGTCGAAATAATTCTAGAGTGGATGGAAAATGTTGTAGTTTTAGTGATATTTTTTTTACTTGGTAATGCTTTATTTAGGGCGTATTCGACAAAAACTCAATCCTCGGAATAAATCAGCTAAAAAGCTTTATGGCTTTAGGTTTGTTAATGATGAACAAGTTATTAACTTATCCAGAAGTTGGAACGGAACCCTCGGTAAACAAGTACAAGTAGCAATTTATCGATTTTTAAAATTAACGCATAAATTTTTAGTATGCAAAGTAGTTACACTATCCATTTTTGTATTTCGTAATTGGATTAGAAATTAAAATTTGGTTCATCAAATAAAGATTATTAGTAAAATTAATTAAATAAGAGAAAACACAAAATTTTATTGTTACACACAAATTAAATCTAAAAAAATGGAAATAGTCACAAAATATTTGACGATTTTCATTAAAAAATAGGTCGCGTGTTTAACAAATTAATTACCAATATAATCACGTACACACCACCGTAAAACTTAAAACAAATATCTTGTCACCACGAAAAGCCAATTTATTTTATAACCCGCTCTCTGGTGACGGTAAAAGACACCATTGTTTTACGTAGGTCGTAAATAATGAGATACCATGTACCCCACGAGGACGAAAACGGCTTGTTTATTTCGTGATAAAAAGTGACAACACTCACAAGGGGAACATTCGTTTTCACACTTACTGAAAAACGTTACAAATTTTATTATTGTATTTTTTATTCGAACTATTTATTTTATCTTGATTTTTGGTGATGATTATCTTCGATATAAGTTACAGCAATTAGGTAATATAAAAAAAAAAAGTTTCTACATACTAGAAATCTTTCCCATGTCTTGCATTATGACGAAATCACGAGCGCAGCAAGTGATTCAAGCATTTGAATCCTAAGCGACGCGAGTGATTCATGGCCCTCGCCACTCTTGTATAAATCCGTTTTATTCAATACCGTATACTATGATTACGAGAAAAATAATGATTAGGGAGATAATACGCAGTGCAGCAGTTAATTTTACGGCCACTGCTACACACATAGCCACCAAATTTTAAGACCAATGAAAAAATAATTAAAAATTTCTATCTATCAGTAAAATGCATCTACTTCATTTCACAAATTTATAACGTACAGGCTGAACCTGGATTTAGACGACTACGATTTAGATTTGGATTGCGAGACTGTCCTAAAAAGGCACCGCAGTCTTGAAAAGCAAAGGGCTATGGAAGGAATATGGTAGTTTTTAGTCAGTCTTGGTTTTGCTCCACCCAGGGCGCCACTCCAAACCAAGAAAAAAGGAAATTTTCCCTTTTTTAGGATCAACGATTCAAAAGATTGATTTTTGCATATTCTCATTGTTCTTTTGTGGACTTCTGACAGCTTATCAGGTGCACCATCATCATCATCTCAGCCATAAGACATCCACTGCTGAACATAGGCCTCCCTTTTAGATCTCCACATATACCGGTTGGAAGCGACCTGCTTCCAGCGTCTTCCTGCGACCTTTAAAAGGTCGTCCGTCCACCTTGTTGTTATCAGGTTGAAAATAACATAAGTGTTAATATATTATTTAACTTCACCACGAATATCTCAACACAACTTATTCTCCCCGTATTATTTTTTTCTCGCACAATATAAATCCTTCAGATATCGTAAACTGCCGAATGGATTCCAATACCCACAATATAATATCCAAAAGGGAAAATATTATATTAAAAATGTTTGAGGAAAAAGAAATGACGAGACACGGAAAGACGCACGGGCTAAGTGTATGTTCATTTTTCTTCGAACATAAACCCGCTTTGACGTCGGCCATTCGCAATATAGAATATTTGTCGATTCATGTGACGTAATTAAATCAAATATTGCTGTCTTTTTCATTTGTATATTTTCGTTGATATCACATGTTCAGGGCGATGTTTTCTGTTCTTCTTGTGTTAAATGTTTGTTTGTAGGCACTCTGTAATACTTGGGACTTTTATTTTGTTATTTCGTGGATTTAGCTGCTTATTTTTAAAGAATGGTCAAAATACACTTTGAAAAATGCTAGGAAAAAATATAGATATTTTTTAGTGCAATTGACACGTTTTGTCATTATAAAATTACCATCGAAAACGTCAATGGTGACGGTAGACATTGGCATTTTTTTAAATTCGGATTATAAAACAGAATAAACAAAAAATGATAATATATGTACTACGTACAATTCCTTATATAAATATCGCTCCCAGAGAGGAGGCCTGTGTCTCAGCATCGGAAACATTATAAGCTGAAGATGATGACGACGTATTAATGAATAAGTAGCGTTTATAAAATAAAAACAAATGTCAGACACCTTAGACTCACATACAAAAATATATACATATACAAAAATATATATCTGGATATTTATTTTCCCGAAAATACTAAAGGTACACACAGCTTTTTTACATTACAGTTTAAAATGTTTATTTACCAAGACTCCAAAGATATCGAGAGTAGAGACAACAATAGGTACGTGTAATGATGGTATGTACTTTAATGGCCTGAGATTGCTTCAGAAGTCCATTTTCCTCAATCCATTCTTACAAATTGCATTCAATGAGACGCAACAGGATGTGCTCGAGTATTTTGCTTCCCAAATAGACGATAAATATCAGTATATTCGGTTTTTTGTTGTTGAGTTTATTTACGTGTTCGAAAAAAGGAAAACAGTAAGTATTCACGTTTTTTCTTTACAAAATGCCGTCAAACGGCAACGTTATGGAATTAAGTTATTAATTGTAGAAGTACGTACATTGTTTCTTCTTCTTTCTGCCCTTATCCCATTTTACTTGGGGTCGGCGCAACACGTTTCTTTCTTCCATTCTCCCTTATCACAAGTCATAGTATCATTTACTCCTTTTTCTTTCATATCCTTACTTATACAATCCATCTATCTTTTCTTTGGCCTTCCTCTTCCTCTCCATTCATCAATATTCATACTCATCACTCTCTTAGTCACATGAGTGTCATCCCTTCTCATCACATGTCCATACCAAGATAGACGATTCCCTTTCACTTTTCCTATAACCGGCGCGACTTTCAAACTGCCCCTTATAAACTCGTTCCTTACTTTATCCATTCTTGTCACTCCACACATCCACCTTAACATCCTCATCTCCGCTACATGCAATCGTTTCTCATGCATCTTTTTCACAGCCCAGCATTCCGATCCATACAATACGACACGAACGAGAAGTACGTACTTTGTTTGGAAAACTAAATTCACCACAAAACTTTACATATAGATTCATCTAAGCTGGCAAAAAAATGCAGAAAATTCAGATCGACACATTAATTTACATTACCAAACACTGATGTTAGTTTCATTTTTTGAAAAATCATGAATCAGTAGTTAAAAGCTACTATAGTCAAATACCACACAGATTAAGATTAAGATTAAGCTTGCCGTATATGATTACTTCCCAGAATTTGATACTTATTAGCAACACTATCGAACGGTATAATAATACAGGGTGTGATTTTTTTTCCAAAATCAGCGGGTTCGATTCCTGACCAGGATTTTTGATTTTTCTAAAATCCAATGATGCAGTTTTAGTTTTCGTCAAAATCGGCCTCGAGACTACTTTCAACGTTTTTCGATATTCCTCAAAGTTTTCGAAAGTAGCCATCCACGCCCAGTTGAAAAATTCACCCTGTATAATGGGTGACTCGCCGTAGGATCAAATACCATGGCCAGGTTAGACGTCGCGAAGTATTCCACGGTCCCCTCAAAGAACTTACGGGTCCCCTTAGAAGGCCAAGCCCTGCCGGGGTTGCCGAGGAATTTAAAGGTCTATTGAAGGATCACCGTTGATTTTAGTCAGTACAAGTCTGACAGTCCCTTCTGCTCCACCCTGGGTGGAAGGACTCACTCGATGATTATACTACGCTAATAGAAAAAAAAATACCGACCGTTTTGAGAACCTCCTCCTTTTTTTGGAATTCGGTTAAAAAAATAAAACGTTCGAAATTCAAACGGTATCTCTTTGAGAATCCGCAAAGATTCACTTTCAAACAAATGGATTCGATTGTTCACTCACTCGCGTAAGTGAGCTCGTGAAGTTAACAGAATAGTACTACAGC
Source organism: Agrotis ipsilon (assembly GCA_028554685.1). Classification (NCBI taxonomy): domain Eukaryota; kingdom Metazoa; phylum Arthropoda; class Insecta; order Lepidoptera; family Noctuidae; genus Agrotis; species Agrotis ipsilon. The sequence goes on from CM052956.1 coordinate 2,385,555, forward strand.
TTTTTTTTTTGCGTGGTAATATCATCAAAATAATGAGTCCTCCCACCCCGGGCAGGGCGGGAGGGACTGTCAGACTTGTACTGACTAAAATCCACGGTGTCCTGCAATAGCCCTTTAAGTCACGCGACCCCGGCAGGCTTTGGCCCTCTGTGAGGGGGCCCCGTCATTTTGCTGACAGCTCTTTGAGGCGCGCGCGCGTGGAACACGACGCGCCGATAGTACTACAGCTAAAAACTATTTGAAAACGAAAGACAAACTATTAAAACCAAAGCTAAAAGATTACGAACTATAAAATGCTACGTCTAGTGCACTCGCTTAATATAATCATTTATCTTTCAACCCAAAAGAGAGAGTTAGCAAAAGTCCTGACGTATAGGAAGTTTTGAAGTTGGCAAGAATAGTGGAAATTGCTGCACCGACAAAGACGTAGCTCTTAAGTTTAATAATATAATAATCCGAATGTTCTAGCCAGTTCTTAGGTGGTAAGTAACTATGTTGTATGCGCTTTGAATCTTCAGAGAATGTATGGGAATAGATAGTGTTTATTGTAGTAATAAAACCAAAAAAGGGGTGATCATACTAGACTTTAAAAAAAACCGACCCATTCGAAGTGTAATTTAATCTGATCGCAGTTTTGTCCCTGCCACATTTTAGAATTAATTATATGAAATCCTAGAAATTAAATAAAAAAGCTGACAATAATATTAACGTCATAATAATGTGGCGCATGCGGCGCGTACGGTACTGATTAATGCACGACCACCGTTGGAATGGTAACTGGCTAGCTAACTAATGCAGTTTACACGCATTAGTTACTTAGCCAGCCACGGTTAGCGCAGTGGTCTAGAGATTCACTGCTACGCTGCGTGTAGCCGATTCGATGCAACGAATTATTTTAACTACTTAACTATCTAATTGCCATTTACAATTTGTTCGAGATATAAATAAAAATATAATTTGTCCAATCCGTCCGTCCGATAAACGGTAGTCTTGTCTTTAATTAAAAGTATGACGTAGACCCAATAACATACAACAAATCAGTCCTCAAAAGGACTCAACAAACACAGTCATCTTCTGTAATCACTGAATCTAAATCCCGAAATGGAAAACGTCGAATTCTTTTCGGATTCGGACGCGGATTCCTAATAATCCTGACCGAAATAAATTACGGGGATAAGGATGGAGGGCCATCGGTCATTATAATCCGTCGTGACGTCACCATTCACGTTATCTATCGCGGTAATCTGAACTGAGCTCTAAGGCAGGTAGACACAGAAGTTAGATTCTGTAAAATTAGTAAAAAGAGGGGACTTTTTTAAGCATGGTAAAGTCATGTAAGTCCTCCTACTCATGGCAGGGCAGGAGGGACTGTCAGATCTAAGGTGTAATAGCACACATCAGCCACGTCACGTCACCGAATGACACTTGTAATACAAGTGTCATTCGGTGACGGTCACCGGTCAGGCATATTTCCATACTATGGAAATATGCCTGACCGGTGACGTGACTTACAAATCACGAGCCAGTAACTGACGTGTTAACACTGGGAACAGATGTCTTAGTGGAGTGTAGAAACATTTTGTTTTTTAAACCGGGCCGGTGACGTAACGTGACGGTGACTAATGAATGTGAATGCACCTTTATTATACTGACTAAAATCCACGGTATCCTTCATTAGCCGTTTCGGGGTCACGGTAACTCGTTAACTCGCTATTCCAGCAGGCTTTGGTCCTCTAAAGGGACCCCGTCATAAGACAGAACACGGGACAAGTCGTCATAAGACGGGATACAAAAATTCGCAAGGAGATCTCAAACATATTGAATGAGAGACGACTTAAATGAAACATACTGTGTACATGAACTTTTCAAACGTATTACTTGTAATTTTCCTTTTAGCAGAACGTTTACATACTACTAAGTAATTGATTGCTATAAATATTGATGCAACATCAATTATGGTACATTTGTGTAGACAGGTATTCAAATAAAAATTAGAATTTCAAATAATGCCTAAAAATAGAAGTTGTCAATATAAATAGCGTGTCTTCAATTCGTTTAGATATACATTATTCTAGCTTTGTATAGAATTACATCCTTTTATTGGAAAAACGGTGAGAGAGTAATCAAATTTGAGCCTATCTCTAAATGATAAAAAAACCAAGCCATCATAGTCATATTAACAGAATCTTCTTATTTTTCATTATTCATCGATGAAACTATCACATAGATTCTCACCATCCCGTTTCTCATGTGATATTCGCTCCTCCCACTGAATAATATCGTAATGTGATATAACGATACTTTGCGTTTTATTGCATATTCATCATGTACGTACCCTCTTACACGTTGTCAATTTTTTTCACATTTTTCCTATGAGTACATTCCAAATTAGTATTGTTTTTATTAACCATAGCCCTAATATTCCGTTACAGTTTTATTGTACTTATTTACGCGAATAACCTCGCTTCTTGTGATTACGGATAGCACTCTTAATAAGAATTTCAGTATGTTACGATAGCGATATTATTCGAGTAAGAACAGCAAACTCGTTTTATAGTAAAGTTTTTTAACAATACTATTCCTAGTAGAGATTTTATTTCGAAACTATGGTTAATACTGGTTACTACATAATTATGTATTTAAAGTCCCAGTTACAGTCTATTAGCGTTTATGTTTGGATGTCTTTGTTCAACGAATAACATTGTAGTACACTATTATATTTTGTTTAACACTTTATTTTATTACCTATTGAGAAGTTATGGGAAATTGAAATGTTTTGTTTACTGCTATTATTTTTATTTTATTTATTAGAATATACGATGTTGGTGATAATGATAATGCATGGTTGAGAATTGACGTAGCAATGTAGTAGTTTAGCGTGAATTGTTTTGTAATCAGGACCGATTTGTTTTTGATTTATTGTGTGCTTTATAATTTTGTATGTGTGTGTAGTAATTTTCGATACAATGTAAAAATTGTTTGGAATAAATGAAATGAAATTGGGCACGCTGTCTTTTTGTTTTTACGCGAATAATATCGTAATGTTTTGTTACGAAAAAATGTTTTTCTAACGTATCCAGTAAAATATATTTTCTTTAATAACTTGGTCCTGATATAAAAAAAATAAATACGTTTATTCAGAATGATTCTATAAAAATTACCTTTCATTTGATATATAAATCATTCTCTTAGGTTGGACAATCTTTACAATAATCATAAAAAACCACTGTTTTATTTTTCCTGTAAAATTTGAATTTTTCGATTACGATATTATTCGGTGGGAGGAGCGTTTGACAACCGGTCTTGCCTAGTAACTCCTAAACATCATCATCATCATCTTCCTGCCCTCATCCCAATTTACTTGGGGTCGGCGACGTTTATTCTATTCTTCCCTATAAGTTGTCACAGTATCATTTGCACCTTTCATTCCTTAGACAGTCCATCCATCTTTTCCTTCATTCAGTAATTATTAAAACGCAGATGGGTGAAGACTTTTTTATCGTGGTAAAATCATCAAAATAATGAGTCCTCCCACCTACTGTCAGACTTGTACTGACTAAAATCCACGGTGTCCTACATAAGCCCTTTACGTTTCAGGGTCACGGTAATGAGATAGAAGCAGTGGTGGCCCAGTGGTATCGGTCCCGACTTACGAGTTGTAGGTCATGGGTTCGAACCCAGCTTGGCGCATTACTTCGTGTAATTTATTTCATCACCACTGCTCTCAAAACGGTGAAGGAAAACATCGTAAGGAAACCGGCATGTCCTAGAACCATCAAATTCGAAGACATGTGACATCTGCCAATCCGCACTGGCCGCGCGTGGTGGATTATGGCCCACTCACTCTCAAAAGAGAGGAGGCCTGTGTCCTGGGACACAGGCCTCCTCTCTTTGGGAACTTTCTCAACTTTCTCAGTGGGAACGTTATAGGCTGATGATGGTAATGAGATAAGTCCCGCGATCAGATGGGTGAAGACTAGGCTAAGATTTTAGGGAAACGATCCTACTGTCAAAAACCGAGACGAAATGCAGAGTTTGAGCTAATATCGACCTTCTGTGCTTCTGGCTATTTAGTGTCAGGGGGAAATGTTCCTGAACTCGCCTCTACGAAAGCCGTACCTCGTAATGAAATATTCGTTTTTAAAAGGAGGGAAATGTCAAAGAAGTTTTTCGCTGCACAGTTCACAAAGTGTGCCGGAGATTAAGGTGGTGGAAGATTTTTTTGATTAATAGCGAGTTTATCTAGTTTTTAAAATTATTTCCTGGATTTATTCTTGTTATTAGAATGAGACCTTCTGATTTAGTACAGAAGATTCTTTTTTCAACCAAGCTAATAACGAATTTTTCTTTCCATTCTTAACGTCCGTCTTATTTATTTATTCAAGGTAAATCAACAGCAAAACATACGATGTAGTAATAGAAAACAAAAAGTAGTGCTGGTATGTAAGCCTATGATAGGTATACGCAACATAATTATATCATGAAAATGTTAAATTATATTTTTTATTAAACTATATAAAAAACTGAATAGACTAATTTGAAAATAATAAAGAAAGAAAGAAATTGACAAAGAAATTACTAAGTAGGTTGATTAATGCGTTCCCAGTAATTATTCATTATTTCGTCTTCAAGTTATAGGCAGAGGTTTTTGCGGTATCAAGTATTATAATGTATGATATGTTACACAAATTTTGTTTATATGCTTGTCAAAATTTCAAATATCTAAAGTAAGTTAAGTTAAAAAACTAATACTTACAACTTCAAAGGAACCTCCATATATGATTTGAAACATTTGGTACTTGTAGATTCTAAGATTTCATAATGAGTGAGTGAGTGAGAGACCTTTCGTGTTTATCAAAGCTCTGTATCAAATGGCCTGATTTTCTAAAGGTCCTTATTAATATAAACATCCTGTACTTTCTACATGAAATGTTAAGTAGACCCTAAATATGGACCACTAGATATCAAAGTTAGAAGTAATCTTTTCAGGCACTGAATTTATTATGAAGACTCCTTCGGACTGAGACTTTTTATGCCTGAATTCAACAAAAATCTTCATCTTCAATTTGTGGCATTATGATGAATTTCCAGGTATTGCGACGTAAACTGGAACTTTGACATTAATTTCAAGGAAAAAATGTATGCCTTGTTCGCATACTAGAGGCGCTGTTTCATTTTTCCATACAATAAACGCAGTAAATACTTCAAGTACGCTGTAGTAAGAGCTTTCACTCTTTTACTTTACAGCGTCTTTCCAGTATTTACAGCGTTTCTTGTATGAAAAAGTGGAACAGCGCTTCTGGTGTGCGAAGAAGGAACTAATTTTTTCCTTGAAAATTGTCAATTGTCATAGTTCCAGTTTACTTTACGTCTCAAATACTGAAAACTCGTGCTAAGGGTACTGAAATCTTGTGATCGAGCTACTGTTGGTATTGTATACAGTTGTCATCATAAATGCTTCAATGTTAACTGCTAAAACATCATGTATATTGTCAGTCATGATAGACCGTAGGATAGAACCCCGTCTTTCATATACAAGGCTGCGAGTTCCAACCCAGGCAAGTACCACGCCAGGTTACGGAACAGTCTCATTAGGCAACCGTGACCGTGACCGTAAAAGGCTATTGAAGAATCACCTTGGATTAGTCTGAAAATCACTCCCGTACCGCCCTAAGAGGACTCATTTGATGACTTTACCACAATAAAAAAAGGTCAATGTACAGCGTAGCTCGTATAATCAAAAATATTTACTCTTAACACACTTGATACTTCACTCTTTTGTTAATTAATTTAGCTAGAAGAAGTCAGTGACTGTATAAACGTTTGCAATCTTGCTTTATAAAGAGACCGCTAACTTCATTATATTATCCTCACAATTTGATTAAAATAGTAGACAGAGCCAAGTTTTCAGCGTCGAAAACCAGGTTTGTTTACTTCTTAAACTTGAGAAACGTAACAAGGAGTTAGTTAAATCTTTAAGACTTTCTATTAAAATCAACATTATATTGACTGAGACTGGATTTGTTAGATATACAAACTTTAAACCGACAAATTGCTCATCTTCATCTGCCTAGCCCAACAACGATATATTACTAGACTCTGCATGCACGATATAAGGAATAAAAATTATTCTGTCAACTCGCTGAGGTACTACGTAAGCGAGGAGGACGGGGTACTGCGTTGTGATTGGCTAACTCAAGGTCTGTTCTGTCTCAAGGTATGTTTACGGCTCACAGGAGTGGTCGAAATAAGACGGATATAAGACTTTTTTGCCTAATGTGTTGACAGACATCGGTCGCCTGTTATTAGGAGTCTAGTCTAATATATCGTCGTTGGTCTAGACTTTTTCCAACTATATTAGGGTCGGCTTCAAGTCAAACCAGACGCAAAGACAAAAAAAAAACGAAAAATTACTCGTGAAAAACTATAAAATACTTCTACTTCATCTTCTTCTTGATTGTGTTAATGAAATGTACCAAAAGAGAATAAATGAAAGTGCAAGAAATTTGGTAAAATAAAAAAATAATCAACGGGCGCTACTTAATTGGATATATAACCAAGAAGAAGACATTCTATATTCTCAAGGTGAGATGTCAGATATTACACAACATAATGTGAATACTGTAATATGAGGATAGGTGCGACTGCGGAGCCTCAACACAAACGATGGCCCACGTCCTCACCTGTGCTCTGAGTAATTCCACCTGTAGTTTAAGGCCCTTCGTACACAAGGCGACTCCAGTATCCGATACCTTGCGACTTCGGTATCCAAGCGACTATCGGAATACAATCCATAGAGGTTCGGACACAGGCACGCGTCAATGTATATCAATATCGTAAAGTATCGGAGACTTGCGTCGCCTAGTGTACGAAGGGGCTAAGGGACCTGTCCGAGGCCACCACCAACGGCGTAAAAGTGGCAGAGTTTTAGTCGAAGCTCATTTAACCAAAGGTATCATCAAAACGACGAAGAAGACAGTAATACTCGCTTGTTTTTCCTTATTGGGTTGAGTAACAAATATCTCTCAATCCATCCATCGTTCGAAACATTCAAACTTTCGCATTTATAATGTTAAGTAGGATTATTATGATGGAAAAGTGGTAAACAAGCTAAGACAAAGTGACATTCTATTAACGATAACCGTGATTGAAAAGGGGAAAATGTATTAAAATATTAACAAAAGTTACTATAAATATCTGATATAAAACGTTGTAGGTAGAAATAAATATTGCCTTGTAAACGTAGAATGAGTAATATGTTGGTACGTACCTATTTTTTAAGTTATTCCTTCACATTAGTAACATTGGAGTAAGAAAACATCGTGAAGACATCTGAAACCTGGACTCATTTCATCACTAAGAACAATCCGCCCTCAACTCGCGTTTAAAATAGATACTTTTATTTTACGTTTAAACTTCTCTGTTGAATCACTGACTATTCACGGAAATCACATTACAAAATAAAATCAAAATAATTTAAAAGATCTAAACGTACAGAGGCAAGTAGCAGATCTAAGCCTTACAGGCCATAAAGATAAATAAGAATAATATCAACTCTGGTCACATAATGTACCATATGATGAAAATGAATGATGTAACAAAGGTAAGTTAAGTAGAGTAATGGCACTGTAAAAAGAGTGTCCAACTGTCCATAGAGTTTCTTGCCCATTCTTCTCCACAGAGATCTACGCATTGGAATAGGCACCGACACTCCTATAGCACCTTCACAGTTATTATAACTGACTATAGTTACTATGGTGTCAATAACAGGTAGCTCCTTTTAGCCCGCAGTGACAATCTTTTCACCAAATCAAGCGATTCTCGCCCGAATACAAAATAAGAAAAAGAAACAAATTGTAAAGCAACATAACATAACAAAACAATCACTAATTATAATTTCACGTTATTACAATACCATCGTTTCCTAACCTCTGCCCTTTCGAAACAATATTTTCCCAATTTATATCACTGAAGATATTTCTTATATCAATACAAGATTGATAAAGATAAAAGTAGATTGATATGAGGTTGTATGGGAACGGATTTTATTAGGGTTTACACTGACATTCTGAATGTTTTTGGGTAGGGTTATGCCGCAATAATTTTTGTGTGCGAAACCAGTGGCGCGGCGAACGGATAACCGGAATAATTTTTGTATAAAATATTTTTCTTTACCGTTTTTTTTTGTTTATGATTTATTTTACTTTACTTATTTGTTGTTACCTGCATAATCATTTTAGTAATGTTATATTTAGAGGGATTATATGCATAGTCGCTATTTTACTACTTATCGGTATATAGGTGTACTAACAATAATTATGTAATTATTGTAGCAAGAAAGATTCTTTCATTATTGTCGTTGATTTAACAAAGACTCTGTGATCATTTTGGAGATCATTTTGGATCAATCGAAAAAGAGTGTCCATGGAGTTTCTAATCAGTTCTTCTCCATAGAGATCTTTGGAAGGCATCTACAGAACTTTTACAGTTTTTATGGCTTGTGACTGGGACTGTAGTACGGTAACTATTTTTTTAACTATTTTATTTAACTATTTTCAATTCAAAAGTGCCTGTTACTGGTCTATATGAAATATATATTTTGATTGATTTTGTCTACCCTTATTAAAAAGAGGTAAAATTCATGTACCTACTATATCTGTTGATGTACAATCATGTTATATGCAGTAACGGACAGTACATTTTGAGAGACGCCTTTATCCATGTGTGATGTTTTTTAGGGCGTGTGGGGAGACAGTCATAAGACAATAATAACTTGTGAAAACACAGTATTAATAAATCATGAGTTCTGACACATTAGAAGTAAGGACAACAGACCATTCGTGTTGTCACTAATTTTCAGTTCATGCCACTAACGTCATGTTTATAAGTGATATGGAGTATAAAACACGCCCAAAATGTTTTGTTGTTGCGTGCTTAGGTAGTAGCCATTTTGTTTATCGTGGTATAATCATTAAATGAGCCCTCCCACCCCGGTCAGAGCGGGATGGGACTGTCAGACTCGTACTGACTAAATTCCACGGTGATCCTTCAATAGCCCTTTACGTACCAGGACCAAGGTTACCTGGTGAGACAGTCCTGCGACCCTGAAAGGCTATAGTTAGTACCCTTGGGCAAATAAACTGCCAAAAAAAACATTAAAATATTCTGACACCAAAAACAAAATGGCGTAGTAATAGCTATAGATATTAAATACAAATATGTAATACTTATTTTTGATTAGACGTAAATGTGAAATAACATTCCATTTCATATTTCTCCTGTCTAGATAATCATAACAGCTTTTTGTTCATCCATTAATAGTCTCATAATAATCCAAAGATAGCAATTCTGTCCGGTATTCAATCTAGCATTAATAAGTACTGTCACCATAAATGAGGTAAAACAATAATATATTGTCATCCGTATGTCTTCCTGCTTAAGTGATATAAGCGTACAAAATAAATAGGTGCCTAATTAGACATAATGCCATTGATACTTATCACCAAGGAATCAGGAAAAAGCTATATTATTATTAAGGTAGACTAGTAGGTCCCGGGACTTATCTCGTTATCGTGAACCTGGAATATAAAGGGCTATTGAAGGATTTTGGATTTGAGACAGCATAAGTCTAACAGTCCCTTCCGACCCGCCAAAGGTGGGAGAACTCATTTTGATGATTTTAATACGATAAAAAAAAGTTATACTAGTAGAAATGCATAAAGCATTAAGTGTGTATCTACAAGTAATTTAAAAAAATATAAAGTTTAAACTAATAAATAAAACATTTTTATGTATAATAGTTAGGTGCATATTTATCTACATTCCTATGTGGTTCAAAATAAATTATGGCACAAAGTATGTACTTTACGGCAATATTACCTACATACAGACACAAATGTCTATATTTTATAAAATTCACAATAGCGATTATCACAAGACGGCCAACAATAAACTATAATTATCATTATATCAAAGATGAAACGCGAAAAGTATGACTCTATTAGATTGACATAAGCTATCCAAAAGATTCGATTAATCTACTGTTGGGATTCACTAAAGATAAATGAAAATCAGCAACGAGTAGCCTTTATCTAAACCCTCCGCAAATCCTATAATACATATCGATATAGCAACGAAAACATAATTCAAGGTTAGTTTTCAAACAGAAATAAACGTACAAAAATATCTAAAATCAGTTTTCTACCGAAATCAGTATCAGTCCTTAAAACCAATCCTTAAAAAGAAAAATGTTTGTTCATATTTCAAGGTAAAAACCCTCTAAAAATAGGGCCATAAATTCAGGCTTCCACGGTGACAAACTAGAGACTTTATTGAAGATTTTCCGTCTCAAAAAATCTCATATTTCACGAACATCAATTTTCCTAAGTAAGTAATATGTACGTAAGAGCTGGGATCAGTTTCTAGGACATAAAACCTTTAGCTAAAAGTATTTTTCCATGAAAAAAAGATCCGTTAAATGATAATTAGATATTTATAACTTCGGCTCCATCACTAATTCTATAAGAGGATTTTATGGGTCACTGAAATTTTGAACACTTGAACGCCTCTCATCCGAAAACCTGTTTTGTCAACAGTATAAAAGATGCTTAATTTTGTTGATACCTTATTTTTATATTCCAGTAGATAAAACTCCAACAATCCACCAACGAAGTCCCATAAAAATGTCACTTGCAAAATCCAACCGACCAAAAGAATACAATTAAACGAATCGTAAAATCATCTCCAATAATTCATCTTCCATGCAAATGCACGATTCCTTTTACAATAACGGGAAATACTTCGTCATATGAATACGAAACCAACACTTCAAAAAAATTTACACTAAGGAAAATTATTTTAAAAAATTGCACTTCACTCACCGTTTTTTTAAATAAATCACATTTACAGCACGTAGAACTAGGTTAAAGAGTTAACGGTGTGGAACTTTGTCAGTAACAGTACACGGATAACGCGCGCCGAATCGTACGTACAACACAACACGTGCGTCTGAACGGAATAGTTGCTCGCGTAGCACTGGGAGACGCGCAGTCTCCGAATCATGCCCGTACCAAGCTCCCAAATGAGTCGCGTAGCCCGTAGCGCTACGCCGCAGCGATGGTGCTACGACGCTCATAAATTATTATAAACGCGTTTATTTAATTACGCCGATGGGAGCGACATTTTTTTTTTCAAACTATTATGTTATGTAGACGAGTTGAATTATAATTTTGGGCTTGCTTGTTTTGAAATTAGGTTAGATTTTTTGGTGTAGGATTAACTGATAACAAAAGATTTGGTGTAATTTAAAAAAATAATAAAAGCAAAATAATCTTAAGTTCTTACAGTTTTAGGCGAAGGTTGTAGTATCGCCTTTAGTGGCTTCCTTTTAATACCTGGATTAGACTGCTGAGGTAGATCAAAATATTCCAAGAAAACGTTTCTACAGGATGCTAAAGTTTTCACAGTGTACTTACCGTTTACAGTAGCTTAAGTAAACCATTGAAAATAAGAAGAAACTCGTGTTAATCGCGCTCTTCTTGAAATAAACAGGCACGTTGATAAAATAAAGATAACGGTTTCTGCGAATTATGTTCATTTAATAGTCTTTAAAAGGAAAGGTTTTTGTAAGAACTTCTTTAAAAAGATTTTATACAGGAGAAAGAATTACCTGGGATAATTTTTAATAGCTGTATTACCTACACATATGGGCTATGGCTTCCAACTATTTCCCTCCAAAGGCCACGAATGTGCGTTTCATTTTAATTTTTTAATATTCATAGATTTTTTTAAAGTGGGTACAGATTCATCTTATAAAATAAGTGCGTGTCGGGCCACGCACAGTGTATACTGAATGGAAACTATAAATATTTTTAAAGGCCTATTTAAAGATACCCCACATTAAGGGGTACGCGAGAAAAAAAAACATTCCCACTTTACATGTACAGGAGATATCCAAAAAAAATATTTTACAAGATTTTATTTTAACACTTTTTTGGCGCAACAAATCCGTATATTTACACCAAATTACAGCTTTCTAGTACTGGGCTTCTCAGAGCTAAGATGCGGACAGACGGACGAACGGTCGGACATGGCGAAACTATAGGTTTCTTTGTTGACTACGGAACCCTAAAAATGGAATTGAAAATCTTATAAAGTATTATTTTAAAGTGGGTTAAGTAATTCTATCCATCGACTGCTCGTTAGAGATTATCTTGGAAATCAGAAGGAACACATCCTGAGGAAACCAGGGCTTAGTTCTGTGGACTGCACATAAAAAAAAATGAAAACTGGCCAAGTGCGTGTCGGACCACGAACAATTAAGGGTTCCGTAGTTGAACACGATTTATCCAGTAACCTAGTTCTAGTAACAAAAACATTCATCTTTCAAAGATAAAAAAAAATTTACCTAATTGATTCTGAATACATGTTTATTGTATATCACCCTCCATTTAACCCCAACACAAACAAACATCAAAGACAAAGGTAGTATAACAACATACTCACCCAATATCATTTCTAAGAACCTACATCACCTTTACATCACTCCCGGGAACTGATATTCCGAGACTACGCGGCACTTGTAATATCTAATATCACTTAATTAAGAAGACATTGTCTAAGCCAGCCGGGAACAGCGCGTAATGAGACAGATTTTGCTGAAGCTACGTTTGACGTCATCAATTTCGGGGACGTGACTGTTTTGTGTTGTAAAGATGCGTCTAAACGGGCAATATGCTGCAACGTGTGGCTGCAATACAGTTGCGGCAATTTAGAGAGCAAATTGCAGCCAAAATATGCATATAATATGAAAAAGTTTTCAGTGTAACCCGCCCATATGGCTACACAGTTTGGGTTGAGCTATGTTTGTTTAAATATAATATATGTTGCCGAGGCATACTACAATAAGATGTTTCTGATACCCAGAAATATTGAAAAATGTCTTTGAGCTGGCCAGAAATATTGCAGCCATATCATCATCTGCCTAGCCTTTTCCCAACTATATTGGGGTCAGCTTTTAGTCGAACCGGATGCAGCTGAATATCAGTATTTTAGATGGAGCGATTGGCTACCGGATCTCCACAACCCAGTAACTGAGTAATACGATACCCCATGATAAGACTAGTTTTTAAACTTTAAAGCTTCTAACTAATAGTAGCGACAGTTAAAGATCTACCAATGACGGCTAACGGCTTTACGTGCTTCCCGAAACAAGCACTCACTATGTCAGATTCTCACCCATCCACAGACCAATCTTGGCAAGCGCGGCTTAACTAAGAAAAACGTTCTGTGTGGCTGTAATTATTTAGACACGAGCCACATATTGCAGTAAAAATATCGGCCGGTTAGACGCACCCTAACAATGGTTTGTTTGTGACGATACTGAAGGTTTATGGTTATCAAAGTCATGTACACGAACAAGGTTGAGCAAGCGAATCACCTCCATCTGTCAGCTGTTACTTGAAAATTACGTTTAGCAAGAAATGCTTTGTGTAAATTAATTTTCATTAAAGCGGTTTAAAGTAAAGGTTTTGGCCCTAAAGGTCGCCCGCCAATTGATTTTTTTCAGAGACGTTATTGTTAGAAAAGTTTGCATGACGTCACAATGTAGCGTTAAATTAACTTCACCCGTATCCAGTTTGCATAATAAGGTCATCTTATCTTGTTGGCAGCTATTTATATGAAATGAGTTAATTTTCAAATTACTCGTACTAATAAACTCATTCGTTCCTTTCTCTCTTGGACATTTTCGCAAACCGTACCATATAGGATTTCGACAGTTCTACTACCTGTTCGAACACAAATCGTTACTAAAATTAATGCCTCGTGTATTAAGCTAAGCAATTTTACTCGTGAAGGTTTCAATGTGTGTATGACGTTCAAATAAGCCTAGTCTAGATTTATGCCTAACGACTAAAGGCTGTAAACACATAAAACTCATTTTAACCGTGAAGTATGAATCGCTGTACTGTCCATATTTGTCTGACATTTCAGGCGAAAGAAGTGAGTGACGGTATATAAGATGAACTGAATTATTGACAGTCGGTCGTCACACAATATAAGAACTTGTATTAAATATTTTTTTGGTAGGGGAAGTCTGAAAATAACACCCGGTGACTTAAGATTTGTGCGGTAATCGGTATTCAATTCATAATTTATGGACACGTGATGTGGGAAACGAGGAAAATGTTGTTAGAAAAGTTTCAAGTATGTATGTGGATGGTTGTAGACCTATAAAAGCAGAGAAATATCAAAGAAACGAGGAACGCGGTCTATCTGTAATAAAAATATTTGATAATTATTCTGAGAGGAATATACAAGAAGAGAAGAAGAGGCTATGTTAAGCTACATTAGCAAAACAAAATCAGCCTATAATCTTTCCACTGTTGGGACACAGGCCTCCTCTCTCTTAGAGGGAATATCCTGTATAACTGGTTCTTGATGTTAT